>CM053150.1:48815000-50065000 GCA_028571685.1 Heterohyrax brucei | reverse complement strand
ACAATTCTATAAAAGGTAATATTAGCCCCATTTGTTCAAATTAGAAAACCCGTGATAGAGAAGATTATAAATGTATTCATGCAGCTGCAAAAGGTCAGAGGCTGAATTCAAATTAAGTATGTCAACCCGAATCCAAGCTGAAAACCACCAACATGCTGTCTTCCCCAAATTACAGTTAATGTGACCACCCTATTTGTCCTAAGACAGTCTGTTTTATACTCTTGCTCCTGAATAATTATAAATAAGGACACCATTCACTTTCAGTTGCATTCCAGTTTACTTCCTAAATTTTATTTGAACTCTAGTTAAACTTCATATTTCTAGAATAGACCTGTTTCTTCCTCAAGGTCCAAAATAATGTGTAGTGCGTGTGTGCGTGCATGCTGGGGGTAAAATATGTTCAAAATGTAGCAATTAATTTAGAGATTTATTGTTCTATTACTCATTTTCAAAAAGCCTATTTCAGTAAAACATAAAATAGAAAGCAAGCACTTATGTAGTGAATCTGTATTGCAAGTATAATCAACTTGAATAATTACAACAAAAATTTAGCTACCTGTCCATAAAAGATGCCCTTAATGAATTCATGAATACTCTTTCACGAAAACCAAAACCCAGTGCCGTCAAGTTGGATCCAACTCATGGCGACCCTACAGGTGAGAGTAGAACTGCCCTATTAATTTAATACACCTTTTCTTTCACAAAAGGTGTATTAAATTAATATTCACATGCCAGTCAAGTATGTATCATTTGACTAATATTAGACCTACTAGATCTTGGTAAGGCTAATAGCTTTAGGACTGATATTAAGCCTACTAACTCATAAATCTGTTGCCATTGGGTCAATTACAATCTACAATAACCTTATAAGAAAGAGTAGAACTACTCCATAGAGTTTCCAAGCAGCACCTGGTGGATTTGAACTGCCAACCTTCTGGCTACCAGCCATAGCACTTAATCACTATGCCACTAGATATTGCTTATTCAGGATAATTTTGACTCTCCAAATGTTCAAACGCCAGTGTCAGGTAGATTTAAATATTTTTGAAGCTGGATTTCGTAAATATAACTATAACAGTATAAATCAAAAATGCCTCAACACATTATATAGAATCAACTTTGTAAAATGTAGCAGACTATTAATCTAAGCATTTGTATACGTTTGTTATATTAAAAAAACACACAAAGGTTACTTTGTATATGTGCATGACATACATGTCTATGGCGTGCATGAATTTACTAAAGTCTATCACATACATAACTAACAATAAGCCTACATATGTCTAATCTCAGCATTTCATACATTTATTTGTACATCACATAATAATAAAAAGTATTACTCATTGAGCACTTATTAAGTGTAGAACACTCTTCTAAGTATCTTACATCTGTTACATCATCCAGTTCATATGATGACCCTGTGAGGTTGTGAGGCACTGCTATGGTCATAATCTTAGAAATTAGGAAATGGAGTCATTCCCCAATATTGTAACCTAGTACATAGTGGGAATCAAATCTGAGAAGTCTGTTAACACTGATGTGCCTTCCTCAATCACACATGCAAAACAGAAATTCATATACATAACTGTTAGTTTTAAAACTAACGCTAACCCCCAACTTCCCCATAATACAGAACCGATAAAATTCAGTTAGATATTCCAGTAAAGAGTATTCTCCATGATCCTTTTCTAAGTCTTTCTGTCTTCCCTGCCATCTCACTGGTTCCATGGTATGGTCTGCTTCCTTCCTGTAACCCACTGTGGCCTGCACTGCTTGTTAATGCTCTTCAGTACAATCACTACCCTGATCCTGGACTGCTACATTAATTGCAGAGTTTAGATAGCTTGTTTTTCTATACAGTTTGTTCAAATTTCTACATTTCATCACTACTATTTATATGTGTTTATGTCTTGCTTTGCTAATATTCTATTGTTATACATCTGTACAAAAACTTAAGTTTTAGGCAGTTTGGCTCATTTAAAAGACATTTTCTCTTCAGAGCCTATTGTACAGCTACAGTATTGAGAACAGCCTGGTATTTGTACAACGACAGAAATGTTGGCTAATGGAATAGCGCTGAGAACCCAGATATAAATCCACTTAGAATCACTTGATCTTTGAAAAGGGCCCAAAGTCTGTCAAATGGGGAAATGTCAGTCCTCATAACAAACAGTGCTGACAAAACTGACTGTCCATCTGCTAAAAATTGAACCAGGACCAAGACGTGACACTATACACAAAAACTAATTTAACAAAATGGATCAAAGACCCAAATGTAAAGCGAAAAACTAGAGATCATAAAAGAAATAGAGCAAAAACAGAGAAAAAATAGAAAAATAGAGAAAAAACAAAAACCCTAATACATAGCATTAACAGAATATGAACCATTGCTAACAACACATAAGCTCCACAAGACAAATTAGATAACTGGGATCTTCTAAAAATTAAACACGGGAGTTCATCAAAAGATACCACCAAAGGAGTAGAAAGAGACTCTAGAGACCAGAAAAAGTTTTTTGGCTATGACAAATCTGCTAATTATACCATCTCTAAAGTCTGCAGGAAAATTCAACTTCTCTACAACAAAAACACCAATAATACAGATGAAAGATGGGCAAAGGAAATGAAGAGATGCTTCATCAAAGAAGACATTCAAGCTGCTAACAGATAACGGAGACCTGTTGGCAATCACTAGACAGTAACGCAAAAAATCAAACCTGTTGCCACTGAGTAGATTCCAATTCAGAAATGTAGATCAAAACCACAGTGAGGCAGTGTGTCACCCCGTGTGTTACCTGCATGAATGAAAAAAAAAAGAGAGAGAGAGAGAAAAGAAAGTAACAAATGCTAGATAGGCTGCCAGGAGGTAGGAACTCTGATGCACTGCTGGTAAGGACACAAAATAGTACAACAATTTTGGAAAACAATATGGTGCTTCTTTAGAAAACTGGAAATGGGAACACATATGATCCAGCAATCCCATTCCTAGGAATTTATTCCAGGGAAGTAAGAGACATCACACGAATAGATATGTCCACTCGCGTGTTCCTTGCAGCACTGTTCATGATAGCTGAAGGATAGAAACAACCTAGATGCCATCAACAGATTAATGGAAAAATAAACTATGGTACATACATGCAATGGAGTACTGTGCAGTGATAAAGGACAATGATGAATCTGTGAAACATCCCAGACAGTGGTTGAATCTGGAGGGCTAAGTGAAATAAGTTAATAACGAAACGACAAATATTGTAAGAGAGCACTATTATAAGAACTTGTGAAAAAGTTTACACACAAAGAAGCAGGCTTCAGTGGCTACAAGGGAGGGAATTGGTGGGGAAAAACACTAAATAGCCAACAGATAAGTAGTAACTCTGGTAAAAAGTAAGACAGTACATGATATTGGGGAAACCAGCACAAGTTGTCCAGGGTAAGGGCATGGAAGCTCCAGAGACTTACCCAAATTTGATCTCAGAGAGATCAAATTACTGTGGATCATGGTCTCAGGTAACAGCTAGCTCAACTGGCATAATACGGTTTACAAAGAAAATGTTCTACATTCTACCTTGATCAGTAGCATCAGGAGTCTGAAAAGCTTGCAAGTAGTCATCTAAGATGCTCCATTGGTCTCACCTACTGAGAGCAAGAGAAAATGACGAAAGCTAAACACACAAGGGAAACATTAGTCCAAAGGACTAGCGGACCACAACTACCACAGCGTCCACCAGAGCGAGTCTGGTACAACTAGACGGTACCCAGCCATCACCACTGACTGCTCTGCGGGATCACAATAGAGGGACCTGCACAGATCTTGAGAAAAATGTAGAACCAAATTTCAACTCATAGAAAAAGACCAGACTTAATGACCATGGAGAAATTCTAAGAGGGTGGCCACTGGGTACCCTCTTAGCTCAGTAATGAAGTCACTCCTGAGGTTTACCCTTCAGCCAAGGATCAGACTGGTAAAAGAAAACAAGACTAAAGGGGCACATCAGCACAAGGGCAAGGACTAGCACGCAGGAGGGAATGGGAAAGCTGGGAACAGAGAATCCAAGACTGAGTGACTGTTGACATGTCATGGGGTTGGTCACTAGTGTCAGAAAGCAATATGAACACTGTCTAGTGAGAAGAGTTTGCTCTGTAAGTTGTTGTCTAACGTACAATAATTTTTTATGTATGTTATGCAAAATCTTTTTTGCATTAATTTGGGAGAAAATTTGTCTCCCTCCTATGTGAGAAGAATATAGAGGAGGACAGTTTGTTGACTTTTTGGCTGGGATGTCACTGAATCTTGAAAACTATGTTTAAAAATATCTTTCTCCATTACTCAGAAATAAATGATCTCCCATCACTTACTGTAACATTCTTCTTGGTTACTAGTAGCCTGAACTTTTGTAAAATTAACACTATTTTGGACACTGTGTGTGTTGAAAAGTATTATTTATAACAAGTTATCACATTTGTGTATTTATAACAATGAGAGTCTTTTTCAGGTATTGTTTCCTAGAGTCGCATAATTACTTAGATACTGGTTTTATGTGAGGTGAGACCAAACTGCAAACAAGTAAAGTTCTGCGAATTTTCTGACCAAGTAACTGATTGCGTATATCCAGTTCAAATATCTAAAATATTGGAATTTGATTCTGCATCTAATAAAATTATTATGTGTTAACTTCTATTAATATTTGAAATAAGTGTGTAATTTTAAAGATTGTTTATAATTTCATAGAGCATTACAATCTCAGGTTTATAATTTTTTATTCTTAACAGCTTAATAATAAGACTGTGATTGTCTCACTGTAGCTGCCCTCAACCTTGCCTTTCTTTCCCAAATGGGATTTCTTTGGCTCATTAACCCTGAATCTGTAATTACAGCAGACAAGCCTAGGGAATGAGGCACTTGCTCAGAGGACCTGTAATGGAATCCCTTAACAGTGAGAGGTCCTTCTGGCCATGTATTTCAAACTGTCTCCTAAGCTTCTACTAATTTAAATTACTGAGGACTTGACACAACAAAAGAATCACTGTAAATCTGGTTTTCATCGGTTTGTTCAGGATCACTTTCATGTAAACAAATCACTGAAAATTCATTTGTACTTGTGTATCTAACATCAAATGTAACTCTAAAGTTCTCCAAAGACAGAAGTTCTTGCTTGAAAGAAATAGTAGTTATCATTATTCACTACAACTGCCATTTATGTTATTTCCATAAAAAGTATATTCTGTTGAGTCATATCCGACTCAAGGCACTGAGTTGTTGGGAGAATACTAGTGGTAAAGATGAAAAGGAGGAATGTACTGTCATGGAGTAGGGATAGCAGATAGAGTTACAGAGAGGTAGGTTTCCAAAAGTGACTTGGATTGTATACTTTCACTGAATCATAACACAAAATATATATATTTTAATTTTCAATTTGATTTTAAAACAAGTTGATCTTTTGTTGATCAGATATAAGAATCTATACTTATTCCATCTTTTTGCTAGTAGACAGAAATAATACAAGTTCTCTTTGTAAAGCAATATCCACTTCTGGTTTCAAATCCAACATGGACAGAGCTTTGAAGAGACCATTCCTATCACTAGAGCAAGAAAAGTCTTGACAAACTGAAAATGTAATGACTTTCCATCGACTCATCAGAGATTTGAGGTTGCAGGGCAAATTCCTACACTGAAAAATGGAAAGACAGGCACATGCGGAGAGACACTGGGGAGATTTACGTACTTAAGGCAGAAATCCATGAAAGCATAACCTGAAATGCAGACTACGATTAAAAAAAAAAAAATCTAGCTGTAATACAAAAATATCTGATAAGTCACTGAAAGAAGTAGGGAGAACCTACAGACTTAAATAATTTTAGAGTAGATTGCAAAATGGTAGGCAACAGGACAGCACAGACTAAACACAGTGCAGTTGTTTCCCACAGGAGTTACTGTCAGGTGCTATGAGTTAGCTCCAACTTCTGACAACCTCACGTATCACAAAACAGAAAGATACTTGCTCCTGCTGTACGCTCATGATCAACTGATACGTTTTAGCCCTTTGTGTGGCTCTTGTGCTAATCCATCTCATTGAGTATAAGTGTTTCCTTCATTTTCTCGGACCGTCCCCTTCACCAAATACGATGTTCTTCTCTAACGACTGGTCTTTTCTGATGACATGTCCAAAGTTAGCAAGCCAAATCCTTGCCATTTTCGCACCTAAAGAGCATTTCAGTTGTATTCTTTCTAAAATCGCTTTGTTCTTTCATTTGGCATCCCATAGTATATTCAATATTCTTTGCCAATACTATAGTTCAAATATGTCAGTTCTGCTTCTATCTTCTTTTTTCATTGTCCAGCTTTCACAAGTCTATGTAGTGATTTAAAAGACCATGGATTGGGTCAAGCACACCTTAGTTATAAAGTGACATCTTTGCTTTTTTTAAAATTTTAACTACTTAAAAATCATCCATGGAAAACCTTATGAAGTACAGTTGTATTTAGAGACATGTGGGGTTGCCAGGAGTCGGAACCAACTCTGTGGCAACTGGTTTGATTTGGTTTTATTCTACAAAAGTTTCAAGGTCATCAAAAACAGGGAAAGCCTGAGAAAATGTAAAAACAAATAGGACCCAAAAGACAGGAAGACTGAATATAATGTGTTGTCACAAATGTTTTCTGGGAACAGAAAAGGGTCAGTAGGTAAAAAAACTAGAAAAATGTGTGTACAATATGGATTTTAGCTAACAACAGTGTATTGATACTGTTTTATTTATTGTGACAAATGTGTTATACAAATGAAAGATTTTAAAGTAAGTGAAAACTAGGTGTAGGATCTATAGAAACTGTACTATATTCACTATTTTTCTATAAATCTAAATCTATTTTAAAGCAAAACATTAATGACCAAATTGAAATAACAGAAGATACCCAAGAATGGTTGATGGCAAGGAAGGTGACTGAAGCAACAAAGTTATTAAAAATTCAAACATAAATCAGTAGACAGCATTATTAGACAAAAGAAGACTACTGTTCAAATTACAGCATGAGAGATGTGGAAATGCCTTATTATTTAATTCTGGATTATCTTTTATAGACGAGAAAACTGAGGTCATAAGAGATAAAGAAGCCTTTCGGTCAAGGTAATATGTTTATATTATTCCTGGAACCTATGCATTGGAAATTCTTGAAGATGATGAGATTGTCACAACATTTCCTAAAACCTTAAAAATTACTAAAATGCAATTGCTTCCATTTTAGAAATTTACCTCAGTTTTTCTGTTTACTTTTTGAATGTTCTTGCTAAAATACATGATCAGAGTAACTTTGTTAAATGTGAAGTAATAATAATTAACAAATACTACTTTTTAAAAAGAAATACCTCCTCTATTGTTAATATCTATTTCTACAAGTGACAATATTCTGCAACTGCCTATTTGCATAATATAGAAGCTTCTCTGAATAAACAATGCTTTTATATTTTTAAATGTTGAAATATTAGGAATAACTTTCCTTCATTGTTACTCAAATGAATTCATATCCATAGATAGAGAGTTGCCTTTTTTTAAAAAAAAAAAAAATAAAGTTTCTTAAACAAAAAATAGCAACAGCTGCCTCATACCTTTTCAGGGCTTCCAAAATGTTCTGGAGTAACAAATCTTACTATATTTCCAGAAATTGTATTTATAGTAAGGAACATTTTGAATTTAATAGACATTAGCATATATTATCCTTTCCCTTTTATTCAGCTGTGGTCTGGAAAATTCATAACTACTGTTTTGTTTTAGGGAATGATTTAACAAGCAGATATTATTTCTTAGACTCACAGTTGGTATTTGTATATGTGGAAAGATAACAAGGTATCTTGGGTTACAAAGCTTACAACAGTGATGATGAATTATGTATGTACATGCATAGAGTAACAAAGAAATTCTTTTTTTCACCCATCATAAAGCCGATTTAGTTTGATTGAAGTCAGTTGGTCCAGTTTCTGAATTTGCCCAACATTTGTGCACATTACCAAAATCTCCCATTGCTCGTATTCAATATGAAGTTCCCACACTGAACAGAGTTGTTCATGAAATCACTCAGAGTTGCTTGAACTCCCTCTTACCAGAATTACCTCTAACACACCACTACTAGCACTTTGCATCCATCTAATTACTGTAGCTGAGAAGGTTTTGGTTTCCGTTTCCATGTCACTGTGAGACACTGGAGTTTACACAGATAAGAACCACACTGAGTTTCCTGTTTGAGATTCCATGACATCTCTACGGGGAGAAGTGGCAAGGTAATGAAATTAATTTCTCTTTGATGTTGGACAAATGTATAGGCTATCTGTATAATATTAGTTCATTGTTAGCATCCTGTATATTAAAGACAATAGTTGCCACAAGTACAAAGAGCAAGAAATAATTCATTTTAGAGAGGTTTTAATTTTTGTGATAATATAAGCAGGGCAAAAAGGGGGTCCGGGTAGACATATATTACCCAGTAGATCATGAAAATAGCTTTTTTATGCTAAGAGATTCTGGATAATGCTATGAACTGAAATGCTATTTCACCTGTATTCAGTTGCTTAACCCTGTCACTGTTCTGGCAATTTCTAGATTTAGGAAACCATTGCATATTCCAAGCAGGTCTGCTCACTGACATGATATTAATGAATAGTGGCACCATATCAAGTTCAGAGGAGGACCAGCCACAAGGAAGTTATTTATGTAACTTATTATTCCAGGCTGCAAACCAAGAAGCAATGGCTCTTTAACAGCCAGAGCCAAGAATTAGAGCAAGGAATGTCTTAGTCCTGACAAATCAATACAGTAAGGTGTTTCACTTCATTCCACAGAAGTAATTAAAACATGTGTATCCAAGGGGATCCACAGGACATGATGCATAACAAATTCTAGCCACGACCATCTATAACCGTACTACAGCCCAACATTTCCAAAAATTACAGCCAAAAGGGCAAGTGGGACATAAAGCAGCATTCCTCATTAATTCATGTGGAGGTGCTCTATAGTGATGGCATATGTTTTGGTTGTATGTTTCCTAATTGAAATGAAATAATCCACAAAGTGTCCATAGGAACAACCCACCCGTGGTTTTATCATATGTTCATAGAGAGTTGTTTTGTGGATTATGAGGCCCACAACTCTAACCTAGTAGACTGAATTTTTGTTGTAGTTTAATTGCATTGTAATTATCAGAAGTAATAATGCACATGACTGAAAAATAAAATAATACAAAAATCTTTTAATTAAAAAATCTGTTCCACCTTAGTCACCCCAAATCCCTCTTCCTAGAAAGAAAAGTCTACATGTAATGGTTTGGGTTTTCTGTTTTCCAGTATTTAGTCCAATCTCTAAATAATACATGTATACAGCTCTTTATTGAGTTATTGATTTTATAAACTGTACTCATTATCTTCCAACTGGAATAAATACCTTATTTACATTCCCCCTTCCATATTTACTCTCCTCTCTCATATAACATATATGCCGAGATATAAGAGAAAATTACTCACTAAAATCTTTCTTCAGAAATAAATCACCCCAGGGAGGTGGAGTCAAGATGGAGGACTAGATACATGTCTCCTTAACTCCCCCTGAAAACTAAGGCCTGTATTGTTAATTCAACAGAGCCTTCTGGACACCCAGTGAGCCCTAAGACACAGCATAGGGCTGTCAATTTGGACTATATGCCACTGAATGGAAAACTTCTTCTCTTTCACAGACCCCTGTCCTTGTTGAATGGCCAGCTCTTGCAGACTGAAAGTAATGCATTTTGAACTTTTTTTCCTTTAACTTCACTGGCAGGCAGGACTTGGGATTAACTGGCAGCAAAGCTCAGCCACACTGCTGACACGATTAGTGGGCAAAACGGCCACATTTTGAGAGCCCAGCTCTGGACTCTGAGCACCTTGGCCCCTCCACCATCTCTTTCCGAACCTCTGCCATTGATTCTGCTTCCTCACAGAGGGTGGGAGAACTTGTTGAGACACACCATCTTATTTGACAGGGAGGCAGAGTTACCCAAACAGAGGCCTCAGCAGGGGATAATTCCCAGGCTAGGGTGCAGTGCCAGCCCAGGGAGCACTCTCCCAGCAGAAGAACTATGTTTACTATAATGTAGCCTTATGGGTGGGGCCTGGCAGCAGATAATAGCAGGGTAGTAGCCTGTCTGTACATAGAACTAGATTATAGCATCTGGGGAAGGATATAGAGGTGCTTCCATTGCCAGCTGGAAAGAGGGGCTTGTACAGCTGATAGCCTGACTGATTTTGGAAGCTATCAGACAGCTTTTACCTTTCAAAATAAGACTGTGGTGCATCCCGATGGTATCTCTCCCAGCCTTTACTAACCCACCCACAACTACCCACAACTAAGAGTCAGCTGATGGCCCCCCAGTGTTTCCATAAGTAGGGCCATGTCTTTGCCAACTAAAAGATGGAGACTGCTACCCAAGAGATTCCACTAGGCCCAGGCACTGGAGTATGTAGAGGAGACTGGTGATCACCTTCCTTCTCAGACTGCAACTCAGATCCTGTTAAGGCAACACCAGAGAAACTAAACAACCTCTAGATGCCCAAAAAGCAACAAACCCTGGTCAGACACTTGAAGAAAAATTCACCCATGGCTCCAGAAAGCTCCCAAAAGAAAAAACCAAAGAAATTCCCAGATGAAAAAGACTTTATAAAACGATGGAAATTCGAGTTTGAAAGGATTATATAGACAGCCCTCCTAGACATTATACAAAATACATCAGAGCAAAATGAAAAATTAAGCAATCTGTTCAAACTGGTGGAACACCAGCATTGTGAATAATAATCAATAACAAAACCAAAGACATAGAAACTTCAATTCAAAGCCAAGAAAATAGGATTGAACAACTGGAAAATAGACTTTTCTGACTTGGAAGACAGAGCTACTGACATCAGCATTTATGAGGATAAATCAGAGAAAAGAAACAAGAAAAATGAAGAAGCATTAAGAACGTGTGGGACTCTATCAAGTGGAACAGTCTATGACTAATTGGAATTCTTGAACAGGAAGGGACACCTGAAAACACAGAGAGTATTGTTGCTCAGTTGCTCACAGAAAACTTCCCTGAAATTATGAAAGAAGATAACATAGATATTCAAGATGCACATTGAACTGCCCCACAACATAGACCCCAAAAGAAAGACATCAAGACATATTATAATCAAGCTTAACAAAAATGAAACATAAGCAGAAACTCTTAAAGGCATCAAGATTCAATGCAAAGCTAACATTCAGAGGGAAGCCCTGTAGGTTCTTATGTGACTTCTCAGCAGAAACGATGCTGTCACGAAGGCAGTGGGATGATACATTCAAAGCTTTGAAAGAGAAAAACTTCCAACCAAGAATTACATATCCTGCAAAACTATCTTTCAAATGTGAAAATGAAATTAAGATATTCACAGATAAATAGAAAATCAGAGACTTTGCAAAAATCAAACCAAAACTACAAGAAATA
The DNA here is from genome assembly GCA_028571685.1 of Heterohyrax brucei. Classification (NCBI taxonomy): domain Eukaryota; kingdom Metazoa; phylum Chordata; class Mammalia; order Hyracoidea; family Procaviidae; genus Heterohyrax; species Heterohyrax brucei. The sequence continues at coordinate 50,053,521 of CM053150.1, read as the reverse complement.
CAGAATGTCAGTCTGACATGTGATCTCGGTAATCTATAAGGTATTGCAAAATATCAACAAGAAAAGGATAAATAATCCAATGAAAGGATGTGAGAAGGAGGTGGACAGACACTTCTCTAAAGAGGAGATCCAGGCAGCCATAAAAACACATGCAGAAATGCTCACAATCATTAGGTATTAAAGAAACTCAAATCAGGACTGAAATAAGATGTCATCTCACCCTCAACAAGGCTGGCCATGATCCAAAAAACACAAAATAACAAATGCTTGAGAGGTTATGAAGAAATTGGAACTCTCCTACACTGTTGGTTGGATTGCAAAATGGTACAACCTCTTTGGAAAGCAATCTGGTACTTCCTTCAAAAGCTGGGTCTAGATATACCATTTGACCCACTGGTTACACTGCATGGAATATATCTTACAGAATCAAGGGCATTCACATAAACAGATACATATACAGGAATGTTTACTGTAGCACAGTGCACAATAGCAAGAAGATGGAATCAACTCAGATGCTGAACAACAGATGAATGGATAAATAAACTATGGTATATACACTCAATGGAACACTATGCAATGATAAAAAACAATGATGACTTTAGGAAGTATTTCACAACTTGGTTTCAATTGGAAGGCATTATGTTGATCGAAATTAGTCAACAGCACAAGGATCCCTATAATAGGACTTAAAAACAGACTCATGCACAGAAGAAAAGAGTCTTTGACAGCTTCAAGGGAGTGGAAGGAGGGAGGGAGGGAGAGGGCTAGTTATAGATTAGATAATTGATAGAAATTTGGTTGGCTGAAATCAGTGACAGCGAGCATTAGAAAGAAGATCAATTTAACTGGACTTCAACATAACACGAATACTCTTCCAATCTTAACCCAATATTGCAAGGACAGAGGTACAGGGTCTGGGGTCTGGCGACCATGCTCTCAGGGGACATCGAGGCCCATTAGCATAGCTGGTATATTGCTAAGAGAGTCTTCTGCACTCCATATTGGTGAGTGGCATCTGGGGTCTTAAAAGCTGCCAAGCTGCTGTCTGAGATACATCAAATAGTTCCAACTCAGCAGGAACAGATGACCACCAAGGACAAAAATGACATAGCAGAAAGAGAACCCAGAAGACAGAAAGACCCACATGAATGGGTGACTACATCAGCATGTGACCAGAAGAAGGAGGTGGTGCCCGGCCACCACCAGTGATAGCCATGATGGGGCTCATAAAGTTGAGTTTCAGTGGCAACACAAGAATAAAAAGGGGTGCACTCAGAGAACTTCACTAAAAGACCACAAATGATGGTCCAAAGGCCTAGGGATTCCCCTGGGAGCATGGCCACTAGACCTGATGCTGCTTCTGTCCATAAATCATTACTGAGGTCAACTCCTCAGACAGGAATGTATTGGACTCAGCACTACAGATTGACCACATTGTACGTGCACTTGATGGTTCTATGCATTTATAGGATGTCGTTCTACTGGCTTCTTATTCAAGCAGAGTGGAGTAGGTGGAAAAGAGGGGACTGGAGATTGTTAAGAGGATACGACGTATATAACAGAAAGGAAGAGTGTGCTGTCACCAGACAAGGAGAGCAGTAGGAGTTGCACACAGGTGGGCATGCAAATTTAAACTGTATTGTACACTTTCACTCAATCACAGTAAATAAAAAAAATGAAGAAATCACATTATAGATGAGTTCTAAAATGTTCTCTTATGAATAGACTACTTCTATTAGCGTGTTTTTAATAAAATAAAATATTTAGAGAAAAAAATCAACAATCTGAAACAACCTCAGTTGCCTGAGATGTTTCAGGCAGTCTGACGGTGTCAATAAAAAAAAGAGGCAAAGAAATTTAACAAAGATTTTGTCGCTAACCATGCATATATGACATCATAATTAACATTCAGTATCTTTACAAATAGGCTGTTTAAAATTCATTTATTAAGACAATAGGAAAAAGTTGTATTGTGTGATGAAAAATACAGCTTTAGAATCATAATTTTTTCAATTATAGTACTATACAAATGATACTTGGAATTTAGGCTGACTTTTCCAGTGATAGGATTATATATGGACTTATGTGGTGCTGCATTTCAAACAAAAGAAATTAAAGTTGACGTGCTCTTGAAAACTGTGCTAGGTGATCTGAAAAGTAGTTGTAATGGTTCTAAGGACAGTGATGCAGATGTCAGAGTTTGAATAAAATTGTTTCATTAAATTTCAGAGTAAATGGAGAGGAGGGGTAAGGAGACTGTTGGGAGAATGAGACCTGTATGGAGCAGGGAGGAATAGTGTGCTGTCACTGGACAGGAAGAGCAGTGGAAGCTGCCTATAGCTGGGCATGTAAATTTATATGGGAATGTACATTTTCACTAAGTCATATTAAATAAATTAAATAAATAAATAAATAAATAAAAATTTCAGAGCGAAGCACAACAAATCTATAATTACATATTATTTATAGATTACCTGATAAAGACAAACTAAATTAAGAAATTACATACTAAAAAAAAGCAGAGTTTGACACATTCATCTATATACCCACTCCTCACTTAGCAACACGGTTAGGTTCCAAGGATCAGGTCCTCAATGAGACAATTGACATAATGTGAAAATGGAGGTTGCCACATCAGATTACAAAAATGGAGATTGACTACATCATTACATAAATGCCAAATTACATCATCATTACATCAAATGACTATATCCCGACACAACTGGCACGCCTCTGAGAATCATGACCCAGCCAAGCTGACACATAATGTTAGCTATAAGAGCCAGTGCTACCGCTGTCTCACATCTCAGTGTTTGGTACTGTCAGATGTACAATGTTAAAAAAAGTTGAATAGTAGTATTTTTATAATTGTCATTAAATGTGAAATGGTGGATAATGAGATAGACAATAAGTGTATTTCTAAATGTGTTCATAGTAAATACATTCAAAACTTTTTTCTTCCCTAGCCAGACTTCATAACATTTTTTTAATTAGTTTAGCTAGAATTGACTAATTTAAGGAAGTGGACTTTTGGCAGCTATTTACTTGTTCACCTGAAATGTTTTTGGTCATTGTTATGTTGTTCGGGGTAACCTTTGTTGTTTAAATGTTTGTAACTGTTATGCAATCAGAATAAAATTGTCCCTTTATAGCAAATCAAACAAAAACGAAACAAAAGAGCAGGAACAAAAAGCAAAATGAAATATGTGAGCTGCTTATTAAAAAAAGTGGATTATTTTATATTTGAATGCCCACTCTATGTGTATCATGATTGTTACTCTCTCTATTGATTTCTTGGATAATTTTAACCAATATATTAATTTACACTATTAAAACATATGGTATATCTCTTGGTAGCGCAATGATTAAGAGTTCAGCTGCTAACCAAAAGAGTGGCAGTTCAAACCCATGAGCCACTCCTTAGAAAACTTATAGGAATAAGTTTTACTCTATTCTATAGAATGGAAAACCAAACCCATTGCAGGTGAGTCAATTCCAACTCACAATGACCCTATGGGGTTGCTATGATTGGCATCCACTCAATAGAAACAAGTTTAGGTTGTTCCTTGAAGATGAAACTCCAGTCTTGCTGTAATAAGATCTTTGACCACGTTCAGATAACAAGAGACTGAGAACAGAAATGAGGAATTATCTCTAATAACAAAAAAATCGTTTCTCCATGTAACAGAATGGAAAAGAGAATGTGAACACAGAGGTTTGTTGATTTGATGAAGGGACAGTTCAAGAGTTCCAAGTTATCTGTTTCTGTATTTTGCACAAAATAAGACATAAAATTATCAGCCAATGGGATGTAAAAGAAGTGAGAAACTTAAATAAATAAAAAAGGTAATGTACAAAGCAATCATCTGGGAAAGTGGAAGAGCAAATCTATTATCGAGAATATAATTTTGTTTTGCCCATTTGAGCTATATGGTTATCAACTTACCTTCGAATTGTGGTGTTGGAGAAGAATATTGAATATACCCTTGACCACCAAAAGAACAGACAGACCTGTCGTGGAAGAAGTACAATCAGAGTGCTCCTTGGAAGCAAAGGTGGCAAGATTGCATCTTACATACCTTGGACATACTGTCAGGAATGACTGGTCCCTGGAGAAGACCACCATTCTTGGTGGATTGGATGGTCAGCAAAAAATTGGAAGACTCTCAAGAAGATAGAATGACACAGTGGAGGCAACAGCGGGCTTAAGCATGAAAACAGTTGTGGGCACAATGCAAGACAGGGCAGTGTTTCGTTCTGTTGCGCATATTGTTGCTGAGTCAGAACCGACTCAGTAGCACCTAACAACAACAGCACTACTGTGATATTTTTTGGAGAAGACGTTCCAGTTCTAGTGCAAATACATGAAAGAATAAGAGTTAGTTTCAAGCGAAATTAGGGTTTTTTTTTTTTCTATAGAGGAAACAAAGGGAGAGAGAAAAAATGAATTCCAGGATGCTTGCAAGGTACTGATCATAATAATGGATTGCAAACCAAATTGAATATTGAAAGAAATGAAAACAGATGGTAGAGGACAGGTACTGGAAAAGTTTGATGGATCATTAAACGAGAGCTCTCCATCAAGTTAAAACATTTTGAAATGGATCAGCTGGAGTAAAGGATAAATGGTAGTGGTCAGAGGGAGGTGGGTGTAGGTGTTGGTGATGAATGAGTCTACACTGACTGCAAAACTGTGAGGTTTAGGTATGTGTAAGGAAAAGCTTGTTGGACGTGAGCACATCATAAAACAGAGAATTGGAAGTGAACAATATGTCATCTTGGTTTATTCACTATAATACTAGTAGTACAAATAGAAAGTAAGAACTGAGCAAAGAAAAAACTCTTCAGTGAATAAGGAGAAGCATCTAGATAAACAATGACAGTAACTTAGTGGCGCAGTGTGGGCATTCGTGAAACTGTAATTTTGATAAAGGAAATAGAAGATAATAGACAAGAGAGAACTGAAAGTGATAATCTAAGTAAAGGCCTATGCCTGGCATACATGCATACACATTTGCACATCCACACGTCTGCACACACACACACACACCACCCCCACCCCCACCCCCACTCCCATTCCCACCCCCACCCCCAGCCCCACCCCCACAGAAGTACTTCATTGCTAACTAGGGAATCTCACCTCATGGGCAAAATACACTACGACTTTGGAGCAAATAAAATTTGAGCAGTTTCATGTGACTTGGTATCAATTCCTTCACTACTGAGTCAATTCCAACTCAGACAGACCCTACAGGACACAGTATAACTGCTCCATAGGGTTTCCAAAGCCGTAATCTTTCCAGAAGCAGACTATCATAGATTTCTCCCACAGAGTGGGTGGTGGCTTTGAACTGCCAACCTTTTGGTTAGCAGTCAAGCCCTGAACCACTGCATTGCCTGGGCTCCTGACCTGGTTATAATAGTCCTGATAAAGACAAGCCAATCAAATAAATTTCTTAAAACATCCTGGGATGTTGTCTCTCCTACACTGAATTCCTTCTGTCTTATTGATGTGCATGTGCCCAGTTACTGGCACAATTTTGGGCACATGCAACCAGTATCTGTTGAATTCAAAGTTATAAGAAACTTTATTATATGAAGAGATTCTTCTGATATTAATAACTCATGTGCAGAGAATCCAAGAGAGTCTAAATTAGCCACTACACATCAAGAGGAAAATGTATTATGCTGCAGTGAATCATAAGAAATCTGAATGGCATTTTCATTTATCAAGCATCAGATCTTTCTGTATTCCACTCAGCATATTTCCAATTTACTAAAATAAATCTGGACTGAAATGTGATATATTGTTTTTGTGCATGTAATAGCAAACGACTATTATGTATGTTTTCAAGAAAATCAAAAGATAGTACCTCTTGTGATCCTGGAAATTTGTTCAATCTGTGTTAATGGTTCATTAGTGATGTGCTCTACCAAGCTGGTGAATAAATAATCATTTCATTCCCTCTCATTGCTTCTTCTGCTTATGGAGGCCATTAACAGATAAGAATGACATTAATTCACATTCTGTATAATAAAGATGCCATGAACCCAAGAATCTTATTTTCACTGTCAAGGACCCATAACCACAGTAAGCGGATGATGAATAAGAGATAAAAAGCTAGAAATAGCAAAAAGCAATACAATTTTAAGTGAAGTATTACCAGAAATGTGAGTTTAAAAAAACACAATTCTGTGCTACCAGAAGGAAACTCCTGATAATTAAACATAAATACCAGTGTGGTAATTAAAAACACATGTATGAATTTTCATAAGCATAATATATGTACAATTTTGTGTGCGTGTATCCTAATATGTATTTAAGAGTGATTATGTGAAGAACGAAAAGTTTCTTCAACTCTTGCATGACAACTATTATGAAATTTCCCTTACACTTGAAGTCATTTGGCACAAGAGATTTCATTATACAGCAGACTACTCCAATCCTTACACAACTACACACAAAGAATTCAATAACAGCACAGGTAATAACTGTGCTAATTAAAATTACCCCCCTGATTATTGTCTTGTATTTCTATTTCCTTCTTACATTGGTAGAAACAATTAGCAAAAACATTAGCTTTTCCTAAAATAAATAATTCATGCCAGATGTTGATGACTTGACTTAGTGATCCAATTAGGAACATCTACTGCTATTCGAAGACTGTAAGAGTGAAAAACTGAGATTTAAAATTCCTGAAATGTTCGTGCTGTGAAGGAGAAAATCATATTGGCATAATGAGTCATAAATTTTAAGTATAATGTATGAGTCTATGACCAATGCCTTTGAAAGATGTTTTATTTCATGTAGTATTCAGCCACCTGTGAGTTCCATGTTCCAGTGACTCTCCCATCATTAATGAGAAGTATGCTGTGAGCTTTATTAGGACAGGAAGACTTGAAAGAACAGCTTAGGGTCACATAATGTGCATTGACTACTGAGGTGGAGACATAGTCTTCAGGCTATTATAGATCTTTAAAATGTTAAACTAAGTCCTACTTTATCCCATGAAACAAAACTAGCTAAGCTTAGGTATATAGGAGGAGTCCTAGTTGTCTTTTTAAATATTTAATTTTGTTTCAAGTTGATATTTAAAAAAAAAAAGTACAAACTGTGATTCATATTTGTTAGAACTTGTTTTAGTGAAGAGTTTCTCAGGGAAAGTAAATTGACACTTAGCCTCTCTCAGAGGAAGTAGAAAGGCATGACTGAGTTTTTTTAATGACTTAGGAAGATCAAATGACAAGAAGAATGAGCACTTGATGTCAATTCAAAGTGTTTCTTTTTTTCCCCAGGAAAGTAAAGTACAAAATTAATATTAACATAATCCACAACATTACCCAACAAGTAGATTTTACAGAATAACATATAAAATATATTTGTGTGGTTTTATTATGAATACTGGCATATTTAATTACAGAAAAAATAAAGAAAATAATGGATACCATTACCAGTATACCCACTAACTCATGACACTAAAGCTAACTTGTGAATTTTGCTTCAGTTTTCTTTTTTGAAATAATATATTGAAAAATATAATGTTCCTTATTCTTTACTACATTGTCTTTTTTAAGATTCTCCCAATACAATCACTACCTTACAGTTGATGTGTATCCTCTCTTACATATTTTATGGTTTTATCACATATGCTCATGTATATATCAACACAACACATATATGTGCTTAAGAAGGCAAGATTATATGGTTTGAATGTCATATGATTTAAATGTTATACTGTACATATCCTTACACAAGTTAATAACTATTTTACTGACTCATTTAGATCCATGTTAATTCACTACATTTTCATCTACACTTGCCATTAACAGATGTTTTTGTTTTTGCAGTCTTACGGGAGTACAACGATATCTCATTGATGTTTTGATCTGTACAGGCTTAACTATTAGTGACATCAAGCATAGCATTATGTTTACTGGCATTAGCAACTTCTCTTCCTGACAGCCTTTTTAATTTTTTGGCTTGATTTTCCTTGACAGTTTTTAAGTGTCAAGGATAATTTAACAATGCAGTAGATTTTCAGCTTCTTTTAATTGCTCAACAGCTAGAATTCACACACTTGACTATGTTAACTTTGGGAACAGCCACTGTCTCCATGGAGCCCTAGTGGTGCAGTGGTTAAGTCTTCAGACTGGTAACCAAAAGGTTTGCAGTTCAAATCCAACAGCCACTCCTTGGAAACACAATGGGTAGTTTTACCACATCCTATCGGGTCACCAAGAGTTGAAATTAACTTGAGGATACCCACCAATAATAACCTCCCTGTTTCATACAATCAACAATTAAATTTTATAGCTCACCCTCCCACTCTCTACCCCATGCCCTGCGCACACAGAAAGCCAAGATTCTCATAAAACCGCTAAGTTTGCTGTTATCCAGACTGTACATTACACGTAGATCCCAAGTGGAGGAATTTTTGTTGTCATATTTGAGAAAACTGAAAGACCTGGGTGATCGATGATGTTTTCAATACTTATTACAATTAAATTAGTATAGAATAGGAAGAAAATGATTTGTGTGAAAGAACACGATTCAGATTTATGATGGACTTGAAACAAGTTCTTTTTTAAAAAATAATTTCTATTATGAATTAGAAACAATTTGTCTTTATCAATCTGCTGTGTAATACCTGGAACTATCATCATTACTCTATTCTAACTACTCTCCCCATCCTGCCCTTCCCCCTCTCCCTCTGTGACAGCATGCTTCCACCTTCCACCCAAAACTTTCTGTGACACTTTGACCAAGCTATGATCTCCCTCACCTTATCATCTCGACTCCAGCGACGAGCCTCTAAAACAGCCCTGTGTACATATTTAAGTCCAAAGGTTTGTTTGCACCAGCCACATTCCATGTTTTGTATAGTCCAGTACAGTTTCTGTCTGGAGACTTGGTCCCAGTGCCAGATGCAGTTCAGGGTCGGAGAGTCCACAGACCATGCTCCCAGTGGGCCCTTCAAACTGAAAGACCCTCAGGTGTGGTCTTTTGGTAGGGTTCTAGCTCTGCCTGCTAACCTACTCCTGCTATGCTGCAGCTCCATATCATGCACCCTCTCTGGGCAGTTTTTGGTGGTGGCCGGGTACCATCTAGTTCTTCTGGTACCTTGCTGAAGGAAACACTGGCTCTGTGGCCCCTTTCATCTGATGGGCTCATATTTCATTTGTGTTTTTGATGTCCACAGTTTACCTGTTGCCCGGGTGGGTTGGGACCAATTGATGTTACTTAGATGGCAGCTTGCTAGCTTTTAAGACCCCGGATGTCACTCACCCAGGTGGTATGCAGAACATTTTCCTAAGGAAAATGCCAATTAGTCTGTGCGTCCCCTGAAAGTGTGGTTCTCAACTCTAGACCCTGTTACTCTGTCTTTCCAGAGAGGTGGGCCACATTCAGGGAACAGTTTAGTTTTGAAGTAGAGCAGTTGTGGGTACCTCTTTTCTGGTATATGCTGTCACATCTTACACTTAACATAGCCTAAACACTACCTAATTTCTATAAATCCCTTTCCATCCCTTCCCACATTTGTAACTGTCAAAGACAGATTTTTTTCTGTGTTTAAGTGGTTTGTTGCATTTTTATAATTATTGTCTCATACAATATTTGTCCTTTTGCTCTGGTTAATTTCACTCAGAATATTATCCTCAAGATGATCTGATGTTAACAGGTATTTCTCTAAGCCATTGGTGTTTCTTATCATTGAGTAATATTCCACTGTATGAATATACCATAGTTTGTTTGGTCATTCATTTGTTGCTTCCATCTTTTTGCTATTGTGGAGAGAGCTGCAGTAAACATCAGGGTACATGTGTTTGAGCGGCTGCCCTTATTTCTCTGTGATATATTCCAAAGAATAGGATTGCTGGATCACATAATATTTCTATTTCTAGTCTTCTAAGAAAGTGCTAAATCAATTTCCATTAATGATTGTATCATTTTACGTTTTCATCAGCAATGTAAAAGAGGTCTAGTCTCTCCTCATTCTCTCCAGAATTTATTATTTTGTGTTTTTTGGATTATTGCCAGCCTCGTTGGAGTGAGACAGTATCTCACTATAGTTTTAATTTGGATTTCTATTATGGCTAGTGATCATGAGCATTTCCTCATGTATCTGTTGGCCTTCTATATGTTTGCTTTAGTGAAGTGCCTGTTCACGTCTTCTGCCCATTTTTTAATTGGGTTGTTTGACGTTTGCTTGTTGAGGTTTTGCAGTATATTGTAGACTAGAGAGATTAAACATCGATCAGAAGTGTGGTATCCTAAAACTGGTTCCCACTCTGTAGGTGATCTTTTTATTCTTTTGATGAAGCCTTTGGATGAGTGTGTTTGATTTTTAGGAGTTCCCATTTGTCTATTTTCAGTTCCAGTGTTTTAAGATTATTGTGATTTTTTTATAGGCTGTTTACACCCTAGATTAGGGCTTCTATTGTCTTCTCAATTTTTTCTTCAAAGATCTTTATTGTTTTACATTTTATATTTAGGTCTTAGATTCATTTTGAGTTAGTTTTTGTGCGTGGTAGGAGACAAGGATCTTGTTTCAGTTTTTTCGAGATGGACATCCTGTTGTGACAGCACCATTTGTTGAAAATACTGTCTTTCCCCCAGTTCATGCCCTTTGGGTCTTTATCAAATATCAGCTGCTCTTAGGTGAATGATGTTGTATTTGGGTTCTTGATTTTGTTCCATTGGTCAGTGTATCTATTTTTGTGCCAATACCAGGCTGTCTTGGCTGCTGTTGCAGTGTAATAGGTTTTAAGATCATGTAGCATGAGACCTCCCACTTTGTTTTTCTTCTTTAGTACCATTTTACTTATCCACAGCTTCTTCCCTTTCCAAGTAAAGTTGGTGATTTGTTTCTCTGTCTCATTAAAGAATGTCGCTGGGATTTATATTGGGATTGCATTGTGTGTGTAGATCACTTTAGATAGAATAGTCATTTTCTCAATGTTGAGTCTTCCTATCCAAGAGCAAGGTAGGTTTCTCCTATGTAAGTCACTTTCACTCTCTTGCAGTAGGGATTTGTAGTTTTCTTTGTATAGGTGTTTTACATTTCTGGTTAGATTTATTCTTAGGTATTTTAACACTGGGGGCCCTACAGTAAGTGACAATGATTTTGAGATCTGTTCTTCGATTGACTGTTGGTGTAAGGAATCCAATTGATTTATGTATGTTTATCTTTTATCATGATATTTTTCCAAAGCCTTCTATTAGATCTAGTGTTTTGTCTGTGTGTGTGTGGATTCTTCAGGGTGTTCTGTGTATAGAATCATGTAATCTGCAAATAGGGATACTTTAACTTCCTCTTCACCAATCTAGATGACCTTTATTTCTTTATCATACTTGACTGCTCTCTAAAACCTGCAGAACAATGTTGCACAGAAGTGGTGACAGTGGGCATCCTTTTCTGGTACCTGTTCTTAAATAGAATGTTTTCAGCTTCTCTCCATTCAGTATGATGTTGGCTGTTGGTTTTGTGTAGATGGCCCTTATTTTGTTGAGGAATTTCCCTTCTATTTCTACGTTGCTGAGAGTTTGTAATGTCAATAAGGGCTGAACTTCATCTGTATCAAGTGGTTCTTTTTTTGTTAATGTGGTTGATTACATTAATCATTTTTCTAATGTCAAACTAGTCCTGCATCCCTGGTATGAATCCTACTTGATCATAGTAAACTATTTTTTTGATGTGTTGTTGGATTCTTTTTCCTAAGATTTGTTGAGGATTTTTGCATCTATATTCATAACAGATATTTGTCTGTAGTGTTCCTTTTCAGTGCTGTCTTTAGTATCAAGGTTATAGTAGCTTCATTGAAAGCGTTTGGGGGTATTCCATCCTTTTCTAAGCTCTAGAATACCTTTAGCAACAGTAGTGTTAACTTTTCTCTGAACGTCTGGTAAAATTCTCCAATGAATCCATCCAGGCCAAGACTTTTCTTAGCTGAGAATATTTAATTACCTTTTCAATCTCTTCTCTTTTGGTGGGCTTACTTAGTTTTTCAGTCTCTGTTTGTGCTAGTTTGGGGAAGTGGTGTTTTTATACAAAATTGTCCATTTCTTCTAAATTTCTGGACTTATTATGGTTTTTTGTAGTTCTTTGTTACGATTCTTTTAATTTCAGTTGGTCTGTACAGTTTTTTGTAGTGCTTTGTTATGATTCTTTTAATTTCAGTTGGGATGATGTCTGTAGTGATATCATCCATCTCATACTTATTTGGGTTATTTATTTCCTTTTCTACTTTTCTTTCACCTGTTTGGCTAACAGCTTGTCCAATTTGTTGATCTTTTCAAAAAAGCAGCTTTGGGACTTGATCATTTTTCTGTTTTCTATTTCATTTATTTCTGCTCTAGTTTTTATTATTTCCTTTCTTCTGGAGCCTAATGGGTTCTTTTATTGTGTTCCTTTCAGTTCTTTAAGCCAAAGACCTAATGCTTTGAGTTTTGCCCTTACTTCTTTCTGTATGTGCATATTTACTGAGATTAATTGACCTGTAAGCACTACTTTTGCTGTGTCCCATAGATTTTGATGGGATGTTTTCATTTTCTTTTGATTCTATAAATTTCTTTATTTCACCTTTGATTTCTTCTATTACATAGTAGTTCTTATGTAGACCTTGTTTTTTATTTTATTTCCATTTTTTTTCTACTATTGATTTCTAATTTTGTGGCTTTATAGTCTGAAAAGAAGGTTTAAAATATTTTAATATTTTGCATTTTGTTTAGGATTGCTCTGTGGCCTAATATGTGGTTAATTCTGGAGGATGTTTTCCATGTGTATGGGAGAAGAAAGTATACTTGGCTGCTGTTGGGTACAGTGTCCCAAACATTTCTGTGAGATCTAGTTGGTTGATTGTGGCATTTAGATTTTCTACATCTTTACTGAGTTTTTGCTGAGATGTTCTATCCTTTACTGAGAGTGGTGTGTTGAAATCTCCTGCTAGCATTATAGAAATACCTATTTCTGTTTTCAGAGTTGATAGTGTTTGTTTTACGTGTTTTGGAAACTTGTTTTGGAGCATATAGGTATTTAATATGGTTATGTTTTCCTGTTGTATTGAGTCCTTAACCAATATATAGTATCCCTCCTTATCCGGAATGATGGATTTAACTTTTAAGTCTATTTTGTTGAAGACTAGTATTGCCACTCCTGCTCTTTTCTGGATGTTATTAGTCTGATACATTATTTCTGTCCTTTGAGTTGTAGTTTGTTTGTGTCTTTGAGTCTAAGATGCGTCTCCTGTAAGCAACATATAGATGGAACTTGCTTTTTTAATTCAATCCGCTATTCTCCATCTTTTTATTGGTGCATTTATACCATTTACATTGAATGTGATAATGTATGACTGTAGTCATTTTGGTATCCTTTTTTGGGTGTTATGGGCAATTTCTCTGTTCCATTCAATTTTCTGTGCTGTCTTTTTTCTTTATGTGTTTTCTTTGCCTGTCTTTCAGTGTTTGTTTCTATAATTACTGAGACTTTGTATTTTGCTTTGTTTTTTATTTTGCTTGATGTTTTGATGTGTAGAATTGTAGGTTTCTATTGTGGTTACTGTCTTGAACCCCTTCATTAATCTAAAAGTTATCCCTTCTTTAATGTCTTTGTATTTCCTAGGCTTCCTCTCCATCTGGAAGATCTGTGGTTACATTAATTTGAAGTAAGCTGAAGCATTATGTTGCTGGGTTTCAGGGAGGAAGTACACCCTGGAGAAGGGTCTGTTGAAGAAAAAAGCTTTCTAACTCCAGACAAATGCTTTCAAAATACCATTGGATAGATGACTATTTCCTCGGTGGTAGAAAACATCATTTAAAGTCCTTTGCATGTTCTCATAGCAAACAAAATACATGGCATGGGCAGGCCTCATGCCCAGCATCATCATGGTGATGCCCTGCAATGGCCTCCAAAAGCCTTGAGTCCCAACAATTTTCTTGAGGGCTAGGCATACAGTTCTGTACTGAGCCTTGGCACCTGGATGCATGTTTTCACTGAGTCTGCTGGGTACATAACCAAGTTCTCTAGGATCCCAGCCATTGTTCCACTGTTATGTGTGTGGATAATGAGTTGCTAGTCTGCAGGTTGTCACAGTTCTCTGATCCAGTGTCCTTGCTGTCACTGCTGCTGCCACCACTGCCACCATCTCTGTTATCCCCTTCTATTCTTTGCCCCACAGCATGACATGTCGTAGGGTTGATAATGAATGTCATAAAACAATATGTATACTGTTGACAAAGTAGCTTGCTCTGTAAACCTTCATCTAAAGTACAATAATAATAAAATGATTATCTCAGGGCAACAGTTTCAAGGGTTGATCTACCTTCCATAGCCCCAGGAAGTCTAGAGACCATATGAATTTTGAATTTCTATTCTATATTTTCCCCCTTTTTGATAAGGATTCTTCTGAGGAATTTTTGATGAAAATGTTTAGTAATGTTAGCTGTGCACCATGTAGTTATTCTGGTCTCATGGTAAAGGGGCAGGTGTTCACAGCGGCAATTAGCAAAGCACTACATACACTTTTACTCCTGACTCGGTCCTCTGTTTCTCCAGGTAAATAGAGACAATTGTGCCTTGGATGGCCCTTGTAAGCTTTAAGACCCCAGCTACTGAACGATGAACTAGTAGGTAGAACAGAAGCACTAAACACATCATTAGGCCATTTAACTGGGTTGTCCCAGGAGACCATAACTCTAAACCTCCAAATCAAGGAACAAGATCCCAGGAAGTACTTGACTGTATATAGGCAACCTCAGAAGTGATTCTATTAAACACTCTCACGGAGACTAAAAAGGCTTAAGTAAGCAAAAAGATGTTCAATAATCATGGGTTTGAAGACTCAATATTTTTATGATGTCAATACTACCAAAAGAAGTCACTATAATCAATGCAATCATGATCAACATTCCAGCAGCCTTCTTTACAGAAATAAAAGCAAACCAACCAACAACAAAAAAAAAAAAAAAAAAAAATCCTCAGCTTTATATGGAATGAGAAGAGGCCCTGAATAGCTAAAGTAACAGTGAAAGAGAAGAACAAAGTAGGAGGGCTCACACTTATTGACTTTAAAACATACCATATAGTTATGGTAATCAATACACCCTGGTACTGGAATAACAATAGAAGCATAGATCACTGGAATAGAACTGAGAATCCGGAAATAAACCCACATATCTACAGTCAACTAATTTTTAACAAGGGTGCTAAGTCCCTTTGACAGGGAAAGAAGAGTTTCTTCAATAAATGGTACTGAAAAAATTAGATTTGCACACACAAAAAAATGAAAGAAGATCCATATCTCATACCACACAAGGAAAAAACAAATTCAGAGTGGACTGAAGACCTAAATGTGCAAAATAAAACTATAAGATTCTTAGAACAAGCAGGGGTAACACTGTCAAGTCTAGCTTTCTGCAATGGATCATCTAACACAATAACAAATGCACAAATAGCAAAAGACTAAATAAATAACTGTTGTTGTTGTTATATACTGCCGAATCAGTTCTGACTCATAATTACCCCATGTACAACAGAATGAAACACTGCCCAGTCCTGCACCATCCTCACAGTTGTTGTCATGCGTAAGCCCCCTGTGTCAATCCGTCTCACTGAGAGTCTTCCTCTTTTTCACTGATCCTCTACTTTACCAAGCAAGATGTCCTTCTCCAGTGACTGGTCCCTCCTAGTAATACATCTGAAGTACATGCGACAGTCTCTTTATCCTTGCTTTTAAGGAGCACTCTTGTTGTACTTTATCCAAGACAAATTTTTTCATTATTTTGGCAGTTCTTGGTATATTCAATATTACTTGCCAACACCACAATTCAAAGCTGTCACTCCTTTAGCATTCTTTAATCAAGCTTTCACATGCATCATCAGATGACTGGGTCAGTCTCATTTTAGTCTTCAAGATGATGCCTTTGCTTTTCAACAGGTCTTTTGCAGTAGATTTACCCTGCAACACATCTTTAGACTTCTTGACTGCTGTTTCCATGAATGTTGATTATGGATCCAAGTATGATGAAATCCTTGATAACTTCAATCTTTTCTCCATTTATTATGGTGTTGCTTATTGGTCCAGTTGTGAGGATTTTTGTTTTCTTTATGCTGAAGTGTAATTCATAGGGAAAGTTGTGGTCTTAGTAAGTACTTCAAGACCTCTTTATTTTCAGCATGTAATGGTGGGTCATCGGCATGACACAAGTTGTTAATAAGCCTTCCTCCAATCTCCATATCATCTAGCTCCTCGAATTATTTGTTCAGCATACAGGTTGAAAAGATATGAAGAAAAGATACATCCCTGATGCACACTTTTCCTGGCTTTAAAACAAGCAGTCCTTTTTCCTGGGGCCAGATAGGGGTGGATAGTGGTGGGGTGGGAGGAATGCATGCAGGGCTTTAACTTCCTGAGATGGAAAGGGCCTATATAAGGTTGCTATGAGTCAGAATTGACTCATTGGCAATGAGTTTGGTTTTTTGTTTCATTCTTCTGTTTTGGGGTGCCATCAAGTTGGTCCCAACTCTTAGTGACCACATGTACAACAACAACAAAACACAGCTCAGCCCCACGCCATTCTCACAATCATTGCTATACTTGAGTCTACTGATGCAGCTACTGTGTCAGTCCATTCACTGAGGATCTTCCTCTTTTTTACTGACCTTCTACTTTACCAAGTGTGGTGCCCTTCTCCCTCAAATAAAAAGGTTTTAATCACGAAAGTCAAGCAAGTAAATCTCATTACTATCAAGTTGATTCTCACTTGTATTGACCCTATAAGACAGAGTAAAACCCCCCCCCATTGGGATTCCAAGGAGTGGCTAGTTGATTCAAACTGCTGCTCTTTTGGTTAGCAGTCTAATACATAATCCCTGTGTTACCAGAAACCCTGTTCATTGAAATGCTTCCTGACAAAAGTAAAAATACAAGCTACTGACTGAACGAAGATCTTCAGAAAATATATATATATATATATATATATATGATAAGAACTTAATAACAAAAATGTATATAAAACTTTAACAACTTGGCAACAACAATAAAAATAATTCAAGCATAACTTGGACAAAGGACTTGAACAGACATTTCATTAAACAGGACATTCAAATGTTGGCCACTAAACACATGAAAAGTTGTTCTACATCAGTAGACATCAGAAATATGCAAGTCATATCCACAATAACATACCACTTCACGCTGGTGGCATAGTGGTTAACTTCTACATCTGCTAACCAAAAGACCCGCAGTTCAGGAATTCAGCTCCGTCAGGCACTTCTTTCTGACTCTATGGAGCAGCTCTGCTCTGTCCTGTAGTGTTGCTATGAGTCAGAGTTGGCTTCACAGCAGTGGGTTTGGTTTGGTTTGGTTGGGGTGGAGTAGCTAAGTTTAAAAAAATAGAAAGTAACAAATGTTGGCAAGAATGTAGGAAAACTGGAGCCATTATCCACTGTTGGTAGAAAGGCAAAATGGTATAGCCACTGTGGAAAACAGTACGGTAGTTTCTCCAAACACTGAAAACAGAACTTTTGTATGACAGCAATTCCACTCCTAGGTATATATCCAAAATACTTGAAAGCAGATACTCAAAAAGAGATTTGTATGCCACTGTTCATTACAGTGCTACTACAAAAGTGAAAAAGTGGAAACAAACGAAATGTTCATCAACAGTTCAATGGTTAATAAAATGTGATACATAAATAAAACAGAACAGTAGTCAGTCAGTAAGAGAAACAAAGTCTTGATACATGTTACATTATGGATGGAGCATGAAGATGCTATATTGAGTGAAATAAGCCAATGGCAAAAGGACAAATACTATATGACCTCCCTTATTTAAAAAGACCAGAAAAGGCAAATGTAAAATACTACCAGAATGTACAAATAACACCAGAAGATACAAATAATCCGATTAAGAAATGAGTTGGGAGATGTTACAACAAAGATACAAATAACCCAATTAAGAAATGAGTTAGGAGATGTTACAACAAATCCAACTGAAATAAAATATATCATAACAGAATACTATGAAAAGCTATACTCTAACAGATTTGAAAACCTAGGGAAATGGACAAAATTCTAGATTCATATGACTCACCAAGATTATCACAAGGAGAAATAGATCAACTTAATAAATCTATCACAAAGGAAGAGATTGAAAAAGTCATCAAAAATCTACCAACCATAAAAAGCCCTGGCCCAGATGGCTTCACTGGAGAATTCTACCAAACTTTTAGAGAAGAATTAACTCCAATACTATTGAGGCTATTTCACACCATAGAAAGAGATGAAATACTTCCAAATTCATTCTAACGTGATACCGAAATGAGGGAAAGATCCCACAGAAAAAGAAAATTACAGACCAATATCACTCATGAATCTAGATGCAAAAATCTTCAACAAAATTTTAGCCAATAGAATTCAACAGCATATAAAGAAAATAATTCATCATGATCAAGTTTGTTTCATTTCAGAGATCCAAGCCTGGTTCAACATCAGAAAAACAATGTAATCAACCACATTAATAACACAAAAGATAAAAATCACCTGATTTTGTCAGTTGATGCAGAAAAGGCATTTGACAAAGTTTAACATCCATTCATGCTTAAAACTCTCATAAAAATAGGAATAAAGGGGAAATTCCTCAATATAATCAGTAGCATCTATGTGAAGCCAACTGCTTTCATCATCCTGAATGGTGAAAGACTGAAAGAATTCCCTCTGAGAATGGGAACTAGACAAGGATGCCTGCTCTCACCACTTTTGTTCAACATTGTGCTAGAAGTTCTAGCCAGAGCAATTAGACAACTCAAAGAAATAAAAGGCGTCCATATTGGCAATGAAGAAGTAAAGATTTTCCTCTTTGCAGATGATATGACTGTTTACACAGAGAATCCAAAGAAATCCATAAGTAAACTATTGGAGCTAATAGAAGAATTCAGCAAAGTATCAAGATACAAGATAAAAATAACTAAATCAATAGGACTCCTTTATACCAACAGTGAAATTATTAAAGAAGAAATCATCAAATCAATTCCATTTACTATAGCCCCCAAGAAGGTAAAATACCTAGGAATAAATCTAACTAGAGAAACAAGAGATCTTTACAGAGAAAACTACAAGACCTTACTACAAGAAACTAGGAGAGACTTACATAAGTGGAGTAATCTGCACTGCTGATGGATTGGAAGACTCAATATTGTGAAAATATCTATTTTGCCCAAAGCAATCTACTTATATAGTGCAATCCCAATACAAATTCCAGTGACAATTTTTAATGAGATGGAGAAACAAATTATCCACTTTACTTGGAAAGGGAAGAAGCCTGGGATAAGTAAAGCACTACTAAAAAGAAGAACACACTGGGCGGCCTCTCACTACCTGACTTTAAAACCTATTACACTGCCACAGTAGTCAAAACAGCCCGGTACTGGTACAAAAAAAAAGAGACATATAGACCAATGGAACAAAGTAAAGACCCCAGAGATGCCACCATCCTCTTATGAACAGCTGATATTTGACAAAGGTCCTAAGATTTTGAACTGGGGTAAAAACAGTCTCTAACAAATGGTGCTGGCATAATTGGATATCCATCTGCAAAAAATTGAAACAAGACCCATATCTCACACCTTATAAAAAATCAAGTTGGATAAAAGACCTAAATATAAAAGCTAAAACAATAAAGCTCATCCAAGATAAAATAGGGTCAACAATGGAAGTTTTAATACACAGTATAGACAGACTTCTGACAAACAAAACACATTCATCAGAAGAGAAAATAGATAAATGGGAGTTAATAAGAATCAAACACTTCTGCTCATCCATAGACTTCATCAAAAGAATTAAAAGACCACCTACAGAATGGGAAAAAAAATATTTGGCAACTCTATGTCAGACAGACGCCTGATCTCCATAATCTATAAGGTACTACAAAATATCAATAAGAAAAAGATAAATCATCCAATTAAGTGATGAGCAAAGGAGATGGACAGACACTTCTCTAAAGAGGAGATCCAGGCAGCCAAAAAACACATGGGCACATGCTCACGATCATTAATTATTGAAGAAATTCAAATCAAAACGATAGTGAGATACCATCTCACTCCAACAAGATTGGCCATGATCCAAAAAGTACAAAACACTAAATGTTGGAGAAGCTGCGGAGAAATTGGAACTCTCCTACACTGTTGGTGGGATTGCAGAATGGTGCAACTTCTTTGGAAAGCAATCTGGCGTTACTTTAAAATAATGGATCTAGATATACCATTTGACCCAGTAATTCCTCTGCTTGGAATATATCCTACAGAATCAAGGCCATTCACACCAACTGACATATGCACAACAATGTTCATTGCAGCACATTCCACAATAGCAAAAGGTTGGAATCAACCCAGATGCCCAACAACAGAACAATTGATGGGTAAACTTTGGTATATAAACTCAGTGGAGTACTGTGCAATGATAAAGAACAACGATGATAGCAGGAAACGTTTCTCAATTTGTTCTCAACTGGAGGACATTATGTTGAGTGAAACTAGTCAGCGACAGAAGGACAATTATCATATGAGACCCCTATGATAAAAACTTAAAAGCAGACTCATACATAACAGAAAAGACTTTTTGAGGGCTACAAGGGTGGGGGTGGAGGGTGGAAGGACGAGGAGTGAGGGTTTCGATTAGATAGTTGTTAGAAATTTGGTTGGGTGAAATTGGTGACAATACACATTAGTAAGAAGAGCAATATTAATGGGACTTCAACACAACTCCTCTCATCTTAACCCACTATTGTAAGCACAGAGTATGTACACTTTCATTTTTTATTTAATAAAAAAATAATAAATTTTTTTTTAAAAATGTACAGAGACTAAATCTTGTCAGCGGTTACTAGCAGCAGGAAGTAGTGGGGGAAATGGGGCAAACAGTGATGTAAAAATCACATTGATTAAAGATAGAATGGAACAACTGATCACTGTAATTACTGTCAATAAGCCATATTTTTAATGATGTTTTCCTTTCTTCATGTATGATGCCCTCGATGACACTCTGCAACTTGCGCAGTCTTTGGTCATTTGCATTTAATGCATCTTATCTTTTCCTGAGAAGGGCTCTAAATTGAGGTAGGATACATTCAAGGTCATATTTGGCTCTTGCGAACTGGCTCTAATTTTCTTCAGCTTCAACTTGAACTTGCATATGACTAACTAATGGTCTGCTCAGCAGTTGTCACCTGGAGTTGTTCTTACTGATCATATTGAGCTTACCACAGTTTCTTTCCACAGATGCAGTTGATTTGACTCCTGCGTATTACATCTGGTGAAGTCTATGTGTGTAGTCACTATTTAGGTCACTGAAAAAAAAGGTATTTCCAATGAAGAAGTCATTAGTTTTGCAAAATTCTATCATGCAATTTCCATCATCATTTCTACCACAAAGGCCACCTTTTCCAACTATTGATGATTCTTTGTTTCCAGTTTTCAAATTCCAATCACCAATAGTTATAAACGTATCTTTACTTCATGTTTGATCAATTTTAGACTGCAAAAGTTGGTAAAAATCTTCAGGTTCTTAACTTTTGGCATTAGCAGTTGGTGTATAAATTTGCATAAGTCATACTAACCAGTCTTTCTTGTAAGTACATGGATAGTATTCTGTCACTGACAGGAGAGGTAGATTTCAAAATGTTCTTTTTGACCATGAGTGAGATACTGTTCCTCTTTAATTTGTCATTCCTGGCAAAGTAGACTATATGGTTTCCTGATTTAAAATGGCCAGTACCAGTGCATTTCAGTTCACGGCGTCTAAGATGTTGATCTTTAAGCTTTACATTTTGTTTCTGATAACATCCAAATTTCCTTGACTCATACTTTATATATTTCATTTTTCAATTACTAATGGATATTTGGAAACCTTGGTCGCATAATGGTTAAGTGCTACATCTGTTGACCAAAAGGTCAGCAGTTCAAATCCACCAGATGCTCCTTGGAAACTCTAAAGGGCGTTTCTATTCTGACCTCTTGAGTTACTATGAGAGGGAGCTGACTCAACAGCAATGGGTTTAATGGTTTTATAATGGATATTTGCAGTGATTACTTCTCATTTTGAGTTATGGTCACATCAGCAAATGTAGGTCCCCAAAGCTTTACTCTATGCACGTCATTAAGGTCACCTCTGTTTTGGGGAGGCATCTCTTCGTCAGTCATACCTTGAGTGCCTGTCAAACTCAGTGTCTTCCAACCTGCGGATATTTTCAATTGTCTTATATACATATAAGGTCTTGGCAACAGACAAGGAAGACAAAAAAACTGAGTATGTATTTAAATTGCAGTGTTGGTGAAGAATGTGGACCACCAGAAGAACAAACAAACCCATCCTGGAAAAAGTATGGCCAGAATGCTTCTTAGATGCAAGGATGGCATGACTTCATCCAAGTTACTTTGGACATGCTGTGCAGAAGAATCAATGTCTGGAGAAGGACACCATGCTTGGGAGGTAGTAAAAATGAAGACCATCAATGAGATGGATTGACACAGTAACTGCAACTTAGTTCTTGTAGTCTTGAACATAGCAATGAACAAGAGAATGGGGCAGGATTATTCTGTGTTTTGCTTTTGCTGTACCTGGAGTCGCTATGAATTGAAATGACTTGATGGCACCTAACAACAATAGAATAGCCCCTTTCAATCTTAGGTAGCTAAAACCATGTGCAGATTTTTTGCCCAGGGAGAGGCACTGCATTTTCAAAAAGATTTTGGCAAACCAGTTACTATCTATGTAGAGACAGAGAAATGGGGAGCTAAAAAGCATGTAGGACAACTGCTTAAATGAGCTGGGAATTTTTAAACAAAAAAAAAAAGGAGAGAGAGAAATACTGGTTTTATTTAAATACTAGGGGAACTACAGGGTGAGCAAAAAGGAGATTATAAGTGTTCTCCGTAATATTAGGGTCACCATGAGTCAGATCCTACTCGATGACACTTGGCTGGCTTGGCCATAATATTACAGTGAAGAGCAAGTAGTGATGTGTAGAGTTGAGAAGGTGTTTGACACTACCAAAAATAAAATGAATGACAACAGAGTAGTTAGCACTGTTCACAGATGGAAGTAGTTGACTTGAAGCCATAAGGGTTGTTATTTGTTTATTTGTTTGTTGTTATCACTAGAGCTCATCACAGAGCAATGGGACAACCAGTTACAGAGGATTTTATAATTGTAAATCTTATATCATGTAAAGATTTGAACACAATAATTGCTTGCTTCAGTTTAAGATGCTATAATTTTCTATGAATGTCTTTCTTCCTTGTCACTTTTCTAAATTTTTATTTTCTTTGTTCTCCCAAAGCTCTCCTTTCCTACTCTGTATCTATTATACTGCAATAGACCGATTTGAAACTTTGCTGGTGACATCTTTTATGGTTCTTTTTTCTCAGCTCTTTCCTATTACTCTCTGCTAAGTCTTCATAAGGATTTCTGTATTTGGCTTAACTTTGCTGCCTACAGGCATATGCTTGCATCCTCCATCAATCTGTTGTTTTATTGCTAATAAGCCACATTTTTTAAATGCCAGACTCAACATACTTTTATGCCATTTTGTAACAATATAGTAGTTATTCTTAGCACCATTCAGTAGCTTATTTTAAAGTATTATGACTTGATATATGTCCTGAATAAACTGGATACAAACATCCATGATAGGGTCATTTGGTTCATATGATCCTTATTTCCTGGCATTTAATTAATTTGATAACCCATTATTTGATTAAGTTGCAAAAAGTGTATATTTTCAAAGTTTATGATAAACATCATAATATAAAATCCATACAAATTTTTATAAAATACATTTGTTTTCTAAATATAAAATCACTATATCATTATCTACAGTCTCTATGAGTCAGACACAACTTGATGGCAGTGGATTTGGTTTGTTTACACATCATTATAGAAAATTTGAAAATTCAACAAATTTAAGGATAAAAATTTAGGTCACCCATAATCTTACCATGAACAGTCAAGTCTGCTTAATATTTTGTTTTATTTTTTCATTATTTCTCTATGCCCATTTTGGTCAAGAATGCAGACTAAGCACATGTCTCCTCATATCCCTCTGGAAACCAAGACCTGAAATGATAATCAAACAGAGCCTTCTGATCACCTAGTGAGCTCCCAGGACACAGCACAGGGCTGTTAATTTGGACTTCATATCACTGAACGAAAAATCTCCTCTCTTTCGCTGACTCCCACTCCTGGCTAGCCCTGGCTCTCACGGACTGAAGGTAAATGCACCATTTTGACTTTTTTTTGTCTGTCTTGGCCAGCGGGCAGAGCCGGGTCTTGCCTAGCAGCTAGACTCAGATGCACTGCTAGGGGGATAGACAGGAGAAATTGCCATATTTTGAGAGCCAGGCTTAGGGCTCTGTTAATCTAGCCACTTTGGGCCTGTCTTTTTATCTCTGCTACAGCACGGTTCATACAGAACCACAGTGCCTGTGTGCAGGATGCCATGTTGGATATGAAGATTTTAGTGGGATGTAATTCTTAGCTTTGGGGAGCCAGCGTCTGCAAACAGGACAGTGCTTCTCCGTCAGAAAAGCAGTAGTTTATACAGTGTTGCCCGTGGTGGGGGCCTGGCAATGGAGGCGGAGGAATCACTAACTCTCAGCACCTTCAGCCCCTCTATCTGCCAAACCTGTGGAGGGTGCCTTCTTAGATATGGTGGCCGCAGCTGAATCTAATTCTTAGCTTGGGAGCCAGAGCCTGCGCACAGGAGAGAGCTTTTCTACCAGAGAAGCAGCAGTTTACACAGTGTGACCTAAGGCTGGGCCCTGTCAGCAGACAGTAGCATTGCTGTATTTTGAACTAGTTCATATCATCTGAGGTTGGACATAGAGGTGCTTACTTTGCCAGTTGGGAAGAGGATCTTCTACACCTGAAAAGCTGACAGACTTGGGAAGTGGTCAGATATCTTTTGTTTTACATTTTAAGACAGCCTAGAGAAACAGCTGTAGTCCATCCTCATAGTATCTCTTCCAGCCTCTACTTACTCATATGGTACCCAAAAAGCAACAGACACTTATGGCATACAAGAAATCACCCATGGCTTCAGAAGGCTCACAAACAAAACAACCAAGGAGTTTTCCACATGAAGAAACTTTTCTGAAAACATCAGAAGATGAATGTAAAAGGATTACATACAGAGCCCTTCTAGACCGTATACAAAATGCAGCACAACAAAATGAAAAATTGAGCCAGCTGTTCAATCTGATGGAACACCAGTACTCTGAAATCCAACAGATCAAGAACAAAATAAAAGACATCGAAACTTCCATTCAAAGCCAAGAAAACAGAATGGAACAAATGGAAGAAAGAACTTCTGACTTGGAAGACAGAACTACTGATGCCAGCATATATGAGGAAAAATCAGAAAAAAGAAACAAGAAAAATGAAGAAGCATTAAGAAGCATGTGGGACTCTATTAAGAGGAACAACCTTCAATTAATTGGAGCCCCGGAACAGGATGAGACACCTGAGAACACAGAGAGTATCATTGCTGAGCTGCTGACAGAAAACTTTCCAGAAATCATCAAGGAAGAGAACATAGATACCCCAGATGCATATCGTACACCACTCAATATATATCTCAAAAGAAAGACTCCAAGACATATTATAATCAAGCTTAACAAAATGAAGCATAAGCAGAAACTCTTAAAGGCAGCAAGACTCAAACCAAAGCTAACATTCTGAGGGAAACCTTGTAGGCTTTTGTCAGATTTCTCAGCAGAAACGATGCTGGCATGGAGACAGTGGCATGATACACTCAAAGCCTTGAAGGAAAAGAACTTCCATCCAAGAATTACATAGCTTGCAAAACTGTCTTTCAAATATGAAAATGAAATGAAGACATCCAGATAAACAGAAACTCAGAGACTTTGTAAAAACCAAACCAAAACTACAAGAAATACTGAAAGAAGTTCTTGGCTTTGGCTTAGAAGAACAAAACCACTAACTTTATATTTTAGAATGACACATCATCCAGAATTCTACTCAGTTAGGGAAGGCTCCAAACTCAATCACAGCTTTAATACTGAAAGAAACAATCCAGTGATTATCATGAAAACTATGGTGCCATCATATTAAAAAGAGGGATGTACTACAGTCATTATAATCCTTCCAGATGGAGAGGAAGTCGGTAAGACTCGTAGTAATTAAAATAGAGTTTACATATACTTTATTAAGGGGGATCTTAGGGGCAGCTGTAAAGCACAATAAAGATGCAACATACCGTATCATGAAATTTATGCCCATTTTAACTTAGCTAAGTTTATCATACACACATACATACCACACATGTACACATACACAAACACAGTGTGGTTTTCTACTTCCCTCACCACTGTTGTTGTTAGGTGCTGGTGGGTTCATTCCAACTCACAGTGGCACCACGTGACAAAGTTGAACTGCCCATACAATTTTCTTGGCTGAAGTCTTCAAGGAAGCAGACAGATAGGTCTTTTTTCCCACAGAGTAGCTAGATAGGCTCAAACCTGAGCACTTAATATTTCTGCTACCAAGTGCCTTACTCTCAACAATTACGCATGTGTAGTTAATTCCATGCCTCCCAATCTTTGTAAACATCGCTTTAATGACTATATTATATCTTATATCCATGTTGTCATTTCTGTATTTACATTGTTTTTATTTTTTCTATTAAAACAGCATATATAAATATGAATAAATTTTGCATACAAAATTTTATGCATTTGGAAGTATTTTTGAGCCAGAGTATGCAGATTTAAATGATATTCATGTCGCTACCTCTGAAATTTCAGAAAGCTTTGAAATATTGTTAAAGTAGAAGGAGACTTGTGTTTAGAATCAAAATCTCTAGACTCACATTCCTCAATTTAATAATTTAACAAACACAAAAGTTCAGTTTCTTAATTGATGAAATTAATAAAAATTGGGAAAATATTTACTCTAATGAAATGTTCATAATAACTAAATATGGCAGTATTTGTGAATGTGCATGGTAAAATGTAAATATAAATAGTACTTTAGATATTATTTTAACAATGAAAATATATTGGTTTAATCATCAATGAAGGTTTAGTGAAAAGGATTTATTTAAATTTGTGCTATGAGAGTATAGTTTTGTGCTTCATGTATGAAATTTAATGTTGTAAATTATGTATAATGGTTTTCTTAGCAAGGATGTAATTCATGCTTTGTAAGACACTGATCCTTACAGACTTATTCATGAATCTATCAGCTGCTTTCTTTGTTTTCTATTTGTGAAATAACTATGTAAACGCTAGAAAATTTCCAATTCTCAACAAAATCATGAAACTTAACGAGCTAATAATTTGAAATCAAATTGAATTATACAAGAAAGGATATACAGAAATCATTTTAAATTAAAATTTTAAATTACACATCCTGTTTTGGATAAAGGCTCTACTTTCAATAGGTAAACTTAACACCACTCACCCTCTAACCCTCATGTGTACTAGGTGTGTGAGTAGCCTCAGATCAACAGCCTTCTTGCTACTCCTATTAAGTTGGCCAGTTCACAATATAACATACCACAAATGTTTTGCTCTCAAATTAGACTCATAAGAATTATAATCAGTACCTTACCCACTATTGAGCCTAATTATTTCAAGTATAATTGTGAATCATGAGCAAAGCAGAGAAAGGTCCAGGATTGCCAACACTACATACCAGGTACTTTCTCGCCGTAATAGGATGCTGTCCAACACACATGTATGCAGACACATCACTTACATAACAGGACCTGTGTTGATCTTGAAGCATCTCTCTTTCAGTCTCCACTGGTAACAGAGCTTATGTGACTTTTTTTTAGGACATTCTGTTCCATAAATCCAGAGACACTGAGATTCTATAGTATAAGTAATCTTCCATGGGACAAATACCCACTGCTGTCTAGTTGATTCCAGCTCAAAGTGACTCTACAGGACAGAGCAGAACTGCCCCATAGAGTTTCCAAAGAGCACCTAGTGGATTCGAACTACTGTCCTTTTGGTTAGTAGACATAGCACTTAATCACTATACCACCAACGTTTCCAGATAGAACAAATACATCTTGCTAAAAGTATTTCATAATCTCTTTCATTAGTATATCGTATTACTATGTTCGTCAAGAGATCTATCAATAGCTATCAGTACTACTTTTGCAAGATTTGAACAGCTAATTTTTCTGTTATTTGGTCTGTGTTCTTGCAAAGGAAGAAAATGGACTGATTACAGGCACATCGCTAGCAATGTTCTGCCTACCAGAGCTGAGCTGTGAATTGATACTGTGTTAATAAGTATTTATGGAACACCCACTCTGCATGAGAAATTATTCTAGATGTGTACTACGTAAAGATAAACAAATGGGAAAGATCTTTCCTCTAGTGTGGCTTACATTTTAAGAAAGAGAGATTGGGAATAAAGAAGTAACTAGAATATGACAAGTTATGGAGAAAATGAAATATAATGATATGAGAGAAAATTGGTGGCTGGAGTTAATTTGATCAAGGAGTCAGTGAAGGCTTTCCTAAAGAATTAATTTTGAACTCCAAGTTTGCTTTCCCAGTACCTAACAAAGTATCCCATATATAAATTATAGCCCTGCCTTTAGCGTTATATGTTGTTTTAGGTGCTAGCTAGTCACTTTCAACTCATAACGATCCTATGCACAACAGAACAAAACACTGCCCAGTTCCATGTCACCCTCAAAATCCAAGTTATGCTTGAGCCCACTGTTACAGCTGCTGTGTCAAATCATCATTTAAAGGTCTTTTTTTTGCTGACCTCTACTTTACAAGCATGACATCCTTTTCCAAGTCCCTCCTGATAACATGTCCAAAGTATACGAGACAAAGTCTTGCCACTCTTGCTTCTAAGGAGTAGTTTGTACTTTTTCCAAGACAGGTGTGTTCATTCTTCTGGTACTCCATGGGATATTCAATATTCTTCACCAATACCATAATTTAAGGTGTTAATACTTTTTCGGTAATCCTTTTCGTAATCCAGGTTTTGCAATGCACATGCAACATTCGTCTTGGGTAACCACATCTTAGTCCCCAAAGTTGCATCTTTGCTTAACATTAAAGAAGTCTTTTGCAGCAGATATCCCAATACGTCCTTTGATTTTTTTTGACTGTTGCTTCCCTTGGTGTTGACTGTGGATAAAAGTAAAATGAAATCCTTGATAACTTCACGGTCTCCTCCACTTATCATGATGCAGATTATTGGTCCACTTATGAGGATTTTTCTTTTATGTTGAGATGTAATCTACACTGAAGACTGTGGTCTTTGATCTTCGTCAGTAAGTGCTTCAAGCCCTTTTCACTTTCAGCAGTTAAGATTGTGTCATCTTCATACTGGAGGTTGTTAATGACCATTCCTCTCAACCTTATGTCATTTCTTCATACAGCCCAGTTTCTTGGATCATTTGCTCAGCATACAGATTAAATAAATGTGGAAAAGGATACAACCCTAACACCTTAACGCCTTTCCTGACTTTAGATCACATAATATCTCCCAGTTGTGTTTGAATGACTGCCTCTTGTTCTATGTATGGTATCCTCATGAGCTCAGTTAAGTGTTGTTTAATGCTCATTCCACCTAATCTTATCTGTAACTTCTTATGATCCACAAAGTTGAATGTTTTTGCATAGTTAATCAAATACAAGTAAATATCTTTCTGGTATCTCTCCTTTCAGCCAAGATACATCTTACATCAGCAATAACAGCCCTCATTCCACATCCTCTTTTGATTCTGGTTTGAACTTCTGGAAGTTCCCTGTCTAGGTACTGCTGTAACTGCTTTTGAATGATCTTCAGCAAAATTTTACTTGCATGTTATTAATGATATTGTTTGATAATTTCTACATTGTGTTGGATCATCTTTTTTCATGATAAACATAAATATGGATCTCTTCCAGTAGGTTGGCCAGAATGCTGGCCAAATGTCTTGATGTAGGCAAATGAACACTTACAATGCTACATCTGTGTGTTGAAACATCTCAGTTGATATTCCCTCAGTTCCTGGAGCCTTGTTTTCATTATTCCTTTGAGTGCAGCTTGGAGTTCTTCTTTCAGTGCTGTCAGTTCTTGATCACATGCTACCTTCTGAAGTGGATGAATGTCAACCAAATCCTTTTGGTACAGTGACTCTGTATTCCTTCCATCTTCATTTGAGGCTTCCCGTGTTATTTAATGCTTTTCCTTAATATTCTTCAGTATTACAGCTCAAGGCTTGAATTTTTCTTTAGTTCTTTTGGCTTGAAAATTCTAAGTGTATTCTTCTCTAATTTCTGATTCCAGGTATCTGCATGATCCATTGTTATTCTTTGTCTTCCCAAGTTACCCTTTGAAAAATTATATAGCCTGGGATTTTTTCCTCAAAGAAAACTTGATTCTATTTCCAGTAACCCCAGTTCCCAACTGCAATCCTGTATCCAATATTGTGATTGCAAAGAAGCATTGTACTACTAGTCCAACTTAACTCAAGAATTGCCTAGTATCTTTAATTATATGTAAGAGATTGAAGCTCAACAGATGAATTTATGTCTACCAGTCAATCATGATACCCACAACGGTTTCCTGGATTCTTCCTCCATCCTTACTCAGCTGTGTTGTGTTGCTGAGATCATAGAGTGACTTTTCTTTTAGTCCACAAGTTTTATAATTACTTAAAATTGACTGAAATTTCATTATGCTAATTATAGCACATCAGGAAAAAATAAATTAGAAACTAGTGAATTAATATGTAACATTTAATGTTAATGATCTGAAGACTATGTATGAATGATGCTAAGCACAGCAGTAGGTCCAGTTTATGTTTGAAAAGGTTGTATCCGCCCATTTAAAATCAGACAGTTTCAACTTTGGTGAGAAGTGTTCAGTATTTAGAGTAGGAGTATCCATCTATTTGTAAATTCTAATTCCTGGAGCATAGACATTGTCAAATACGATGGTTCAAGAGAAAATATTGCTAGACATAGCCTTTTAGTTTAGTTTTAAGCACCAGAAATTGAGAGAAAAATTATAGAGTCATAACTGTTCTCTTTCAGTTTTATTTCGTATGCCCCATTATCAAATTTTGTTGACTCTACCTTCTAAATGCATCATAAGTGCAGTCGGCACTTGGCTTGGCTGGCTTATTACTTGTCCCACCATTCCTCCAAATCAACTCCCTGTCTTCTAGCATGTAACTTTTAATACCAACTGAACTCCCTGAAGCTGTGATTATAGTTCCTTATACTCAATTCCTCAAGCAGCTGATAGAATAATCTTTTTTAGTATATTTTTTTTATTATGGAAAAATTAAATATATTGATAGTATACAAAATGGTGTATAATAAACCCCAAGAGCTCATTATTCAGCTTTAATGATTATCAATATTCTGCTATTCTCCACCCAGTCCTTACCCACTGTCTGATAATTATAGTAATGAAATAAACCCTGGTGGCATGGTGGCTAAGTGCTACAGCTGCTAACCAAGAAGTCGGCCATTCAAATCTACCAAGTGCCCCTTGGAAACTCTATACCCATTGCTGTTGCGCTGATTCTACCTCATACCAACACTACAGAACAGAGTAGAACTATCCCATAGAGTTTTTAAGAACCACCAGGTGGATTTGAACTGCCAATCTTCTGGTTAGCAGACATAGCACTTAACCATGATGCCACCAAGGTCTGCAGAAATTCTATGGGGCCATTCTATTCTGCCCTGTAGGGTCACTATGGATCAGAATTGACTTGATTACATTGAGTTTGTATTTTATTATTATTATATTATTACTACTGCTATTTCATTTTACATTTATTTCTAGAAGGTAAAATTCCACCAAAAGCTGGAACTTGAAACTATATCATTCCTTTTTTATTTGCTTTACCATTGCAGGATGATTCAGTATGCTTTTGCTTTCAAAATTATCCAGGTGGGAAGCAGATTCACATAGGAGACTAATTTTAAGGAATGTATCAAATTATCACTTTCTTTTAAAAGCTCTCACACTGCTTTATCCTGGCTGCATCTAACACTGATGCCTGTATTCTCTAGGTAAAACCAGTAACAGGTCACTTGCCTTTCTTCCAGGTAACTCCAATCTCCAGGAGCCAGTCTTTGAAGGATCTACTTCTCCATTCCCTGGGGGCTCACTTTTCTCCCATTCCCCAAGAAGAAAAGATGAACTTTCTTCTGCCTGGTAAACAGAAAGAAGCAGGACTATCGTTCCCTAAAGTGTACATTATCAGTAAAGAAAGAAGGTCGCTATGAGTTGGAACCAGTTTGATGATTACCTAACAACAACCACCATTGCTTCAGATGGTTTTGAATTGTGGCTTTCTTAATCCCCAAATTTAAACTTTATAGAATGAAATTTCTACAATCATAAAGAAAATTATTTAATAAGTCACAAGTTCATACTCTATAGTTCATGAAAATTACATCTACAATATACTACATTTGTTTACGATGGGGACCACCTGGGGGTATACAGTTGGTAAGCCCTGCTAGTTCCCTTTAGAAAAGTCCTTTTTATCGTCCTTCAACAGTGATGGGAAAGCTGAGGAGGTGACAGAGCCGGTGTAAGAGGACAAAAATAAAGGAAAAGAAATGGAGTTTGTTAGAGGAGAAATAATGCACCGACAGTGAAAGCTATCACATTGTTAAGTCCCAGTGGACATAATGGGAGCAGTATCTTCTAGATAATTAATGGTGTTGTAATCTTCTTGATAGGGCATATAAATGAAAATCTTGGAAAAGGTTTTACTTTCAATTTTATTACTTCTTTAGGACCTCACCAAAATAAATAAATAAATAAAGCCATTGAATACACTCCTTTGAGCAACAAAGCACATTTGCTTGTGTATACTTATTCATCCCTGGTAACCTTCTGTAAACAAGAAAACATTTCCTGACCGCAGAAGATGGTGAAAGTACTCATATTTATTCACAGTTACCATTTCTAGAAAGTTTTGTTTTTGCTTTTGTTGTTCTGTGTTGTCCCTAAAAATATGATCTTTGCTTTTGATTCCTGAGAAATAACCTCTGAAATCTTGGAAATTCCTGAGTGGCTGAAGTCTCCTCCTTAATGAAGTCTCCAGACTATACCTGAGATTTTTTGTTAGTGAGGTACCCCTTGAGGACAAGCTAGGCCAGAAAGACCTATCTTGACCTCAGGGAAGACAGACATTACTCAGTCAATTGTTTCTACTTAGTGAGGCCCAGATAAAGGCTCTGGACCAGGAGCGCCATGGGCTTCCCACCAGGTGGCAGACATTGGTCCACAACAGAGGGTAGCAAGCCTGTTTTTGCTGCATAGAAGCTCCACACC
The DNA here is from genome assembly GCA_028571685.1 of Heterohyrax brucei. Taxonomy (NCBI): domain Eukaryota; kingdom Metazoa; phylum Chordata; class Mammalia; order Hyracoidea; family Procaviidae; genus Heterohyrax; species Heterohyrax brucei. The sequence goes on along the minus strand of CM053150.1, from coordinate 50,020,182 downwards.
GGGAACATTCCCAGCCTGCACCTTAAGCATTTCTTCCCTTGTGTCCTTGGTACTATAAGACTGAAATAGTAAGCCTAACGCTTTCCTGAGTTCTGTGATCGTTCTAGCAAATAATTTACCTCAAATTATTACCTCAAATTATTTACCTCAAATTACTACCTCAAAGAAGTTGAGCCAGCGGGTCACAACTGAAGGGAACCCAGGGACCCCCTAACTTATTGCTGACATCTTGAATGGGTAGTAGGAAAATTAAGGGCTTGTAGACAGCAGGTCAGAATTGAGGGGAGCCTTAGAGACCCGATGGTAGTGGGTTAGATACTCCCAAGCTGTCAGCTGGCATCTGAGGTCATTGGCAGACTCTGCAACTGGCAGGACTCTGTCCTTTGACATGTGACGTCTAAACTAGTTCCAGATGGTTAGGGTCAGAGGAAGAAGTTCTGCTTGTGCAGCTGGTGTCAGAACAGAAGCAGAACATAAAAAAAGAAAACACTGCATTGAATTAACTGATCTTCATAATTTGGTATCAGAGTAGTGGGACATAGGAATTGATTTTACTTACAAGTTGGAGTTAGAGAACTGGGATTTGGCTTTTCCTGTAAGCTGAATTTAATTAAAGAAAAATTACAAAACATAAATCAACAATATTTTAGAATACTGCAGTTTTCTGTAATAATTGCTTTACATAGAAAACTAAATATTTCATCACATTAATAAAAATTCTTTATTACCTAAACAAGTTTTAGATTATCTACACACATTTTTATTTATGTATTATTCTTGATGCATATATTTTTTACTTCTTTATGTATAAAATTTTAAGCCAATGGACACAGTAAAATAAATGCTTAGATCTCTAACAATATCTTGTTAGTAAAACTTACAAAATACAAAGCCACCATGTTATTTTATTCAAAAATTCTAAGGTTTCCTCGGAAACCCTGGTGATGTAATGGTTAAATGCTACAGCTGCTAACCAGAAGGTAGGAAGTTCAAATCCGCCAGGCACTCCTTGGAAACTCTGTGGGAAGTTCTACTCTGGCCTACAGGGTCATTATGAATCAGAATTTAGTTGACGACAGTGGGTTTGGTTTTTGGTTTAATGTTTACTAAATAAAAATCTACTAATTTCAGGCACTGTCTTGGATTTGGTGTATGAAAAGATGGCTCAGCCATGGACAAAGAGTAGAAGGCGGGAAAGCTTGTAATAGAGAATCTAAGGTAGAAAAGGGAAAGTGTTGACTTGTTATGGGGTTGTTAATAATGTCATAAAACAGTATTATGCTAACTGTTTAATGAGAATAAATTTGTCCTACAATCCTTCATCTACAGTACAATAAAATCATTTTGTAAAAAAAAAAAAGGCTCCAAACCACAGCTCAAGATGTTGGGAATCCAGCATGTAAGGCCAAACATTGAGCTAACTCTGGTCAAATCTGGTAATAATCTTACCAGAAGCAGGAAAATATGCTATGGAAACCTAGAAGTGGGTTAATTATGTCAATGGTAACAGTAGTACCTGGGAGTTCCTAGGAATGTCTTTTAGTTGGGGATTACACATAGGGCACATTTTGGAACAGGAGTAAGTTTTCATCAAGAAATAATAACAGAATACTTTGGAAGAGAAAAAAGTGGAAACTTGTGACATCTTAAACCCACATAAGTCTAGAAATTTTGAGATGAGTGTGTAACTTTATATCCAGAAAGTAAGTTTCAGTAGAGTTATTTTGTCCACATTTTACAAGAAGTATCTTTAAATTTAGACTTAATCTTTCATTCACATGGTGTGAGAAGAAACAGTGCATTTTTTACGGGTTATAAATCTTGACTTTTCAATTTAAGTGTAAGAGGAATGATATTTTGAGAATTATTTAATATGCTTTCCAATCTTGATGTTTTGAGTACGTGATCATTAATGTAACTATTTGGGGCTTCTGCCTGAAAGTCCAAAATGAGGAATGCTAAATAATAAACTTAGAAAAAGATGACTGAGATAATATTTAGTTTATGATATTCAGAAATATCCCCACATGTTTGTCAGTTTATTGTACTGGGGAGTCTTATGTATTTCTGTGATGCTGGAAGCCAAGAAGGAGAAATTACGTCTTCTGTACTTTGGACATGCTGTTAGGAGGGATCAGGAGAAGGAAATCATGCTTAGGATTGTAGGGGGTCAGCAAAAAAGAGGAAGATCTTCAATGAGATGGATTGATACAGTGGCTGCAACAATGGGATTTTGCATGAAAACAGTTGTGAGCATGGCACAAGACTGGGCAGTGTTCGGTTCTGTTGTCCACAGGGTTTCTATGAGTCAGAACCAACACGATGGCCCCTAACAACAACAACATTCAGAGACAAGATTTTCTAATAAGAAGCTAGTTTTTCATTTCAATCATAGTTACTTTCTTGGAAAAAAATTTTCAAAGCTGTTCATCATAGCATGATGGACAAACATCCAAAGTGGTCCCATGATCCCTTCCTCCTGCTATTCTGCCCTTGATCTTTTGCTAGGTACCAAGGTAGGAGAACACAAAGTTGAAAAACACATGTCCTATGCCACTGAGGAACTCAAAATTGAGAGGCCTAATAGCCAAGCCTAATACAAGTACAAATAAAGGCACACATGGTTCCATGGTAATCACAACATTAGCAATGTTATTCTTCTTTGCCTAAATCTGAACAGCTCTAGCTAACAGCCAGTCCACATCAGCTGAGCTTTTTGCTGTTCACTGTCGAGTTGAGTTGGCCCTCGACCATGGTGACCCCATGACCGACGGACTGAAACACAGCCATTCCGGCACCATTCCCACGACAAGCTGTGGATCAGACTGTTGTGGACCACAGGGTTTCCAGTGGCTGATTTTTGGAAGTAGATTAATATGCCTTTCTTCCTATGGTTGAGCAGAAGTCCAATATTTGTTATTTTAAATGTTTCTCCCATTTTTCCTAAACTGTACCTTGGAACCTGTATGGTCCAGGTCCTAAGGGAAGAGCCCTAGTGCTCAGACCATTGTGGTCATTGCAACGCCTAATCATTGTTTCCACCTGGGAGGAACTGGAAAGACAACTCAGAGGCACCCAGAGTCACATTACTTAGTACTCAACCATCTGATGTCCTGTCACTTAAGAAGTGCTGACGCTTCACATTTATCCATCATCAGTGATACAATGCTATGATGACTATTATCAAACATAAATCTTCACATGATGTTCTATATATTATTTTGGGTAAATTTCTAGAAATGAAGCAGTTAAAGAGATGACTATTTCAAAACTTTTTGATAAAAATTGCCAAATTAACATCCAGAAATGCTTTTTTTTCCCAGTTTGTAGGAACATTATAAACATAAGACAGTACTTAATTTTTACTAATGAACACTGAGTATTGTCATGAAAAATGTTTTGCAATTTTCCGTAGATAAAATCATATTTTGATGAAATTAGAATTATATAAACAGGCTAAATATTATTTTTTATTTGTTGTACATGAATTGTCATCATTTCTGTTCTTAATTTTTATTTGAAAGAGCTTTTTTGTATAGAGCATATTAATATTGATATCATATACACTGTAGTTTTTCCAGTTTGCATTTGCCTTTTAAGTTCTTTACAGTGTTTTTTCAATATGCCAACTATTTGCAACACTCATGAACTCCTTGCAAAGACAGAGAAATTCTATTCCTATGTGACATGAAAGGTGGGGCTGAGGAAACAGGACAGCTACTGTGTATTTCAGTATCCCAGATAACATTAAAGCTTAGAACATGAGTATTTTAAGAAAAAGGTTCAGACAAATATCTTTGGGTGTATGCTTCACATTTTGCAGTTAATCTGGCTGTTAAAAAAGATTCCCCAAATATTTACTTTGTCAAACAACTGCACTACTTAATTCATGATTAGACACAGATGAAGGGATAAATGACTTCAGGTAAAATAAAAGCTATAAAATAAACAATTTGGGACTTAGAAAATAATATCATGAGACATATTAACATAAAGACTATTAGAATTCCCTGTCATGAGGACAGGGACTGTCTTACTCACCTAGTGCCTGCTATAACAGAAATATCATCAGGAAATGGTTTTAACGAAGAGGAGGTTATTGGCTCACAGTTTAGGAGGCTAGAAGTCCAAGTTTGTTTGCCAACTCCAGCATAAGACTTTCTCTCCCAGTTGGCTCTGGAAAATAAGTCTTTGTTATCAATCTTCTCATGTCCTAGGAGCTTCTCAGTGCAGGGACCTCGGGTCCAAAGAACACATTCTGCTTGGTTCTGCATTTTGGGTGGTCTGAGGTCCCCCATCTCTCTGCTTCCTTCTCTCTTTTGTATCTCCTAAGAGCTTGACTTAAGACACCATTTCATAGATTGAATACTACCTCTTTAAAATAATTGCCTATAATCCTGTTTCATTAACATCATAGAGATAGGATTTGCAACACACAGGAAAATCACATTAGATGACAAAATGGTGGACCATCACACAACACTGGGAATGAAGGCCTAGCCAAGCTGTCACATATTTTGGGGGGGACACAATTTCATTCTAGACAGGATTAAATCCTTTTCCTTCATTACTGAATTCCCAAAACCTTACATATAACACAACAACAGTGATTAAAACGTATATGGTATCAGCAAAATGCAGAAGCACTTTTTTAGCCGTGGTTTATGTTTGCAGCTGGATGCATAAGGATTATAATAGATAAACAAGGAGATAAATCCACCTGATTTTGAAAATAAACAGCAAGAGAACCTTTTTGTTTTAAAATAAAATATCTCTGAGTTTAATATTAAAACGAGATATACAGAACTTTATAGGTGTCCCTGGGAATTAAAGATAATGTTCTTACCTCTAATGGAAGATGTGCTGTTGGCCTACATTCAGTAGCAGAAAATGAGAACTTCTTTGTAATGTATAGTTACTAAATGAAATATGAAGCTTACCTTTCATATAAATGAAAAAACCATTCTTCAGGCTTAATGCCAAAAGGAAGAAAAATAATGAAATGACTCATATATAACTTCTTTCCTGAAAATCAATGAAAAAAATGGAGGTACAAACACTGGTAGGAAAACAAATTAGAACACGTATTTCATAAAGTAGTTAAGAAATATTAAACACACACTGTGGAATGGAAGTAGCTTCTTAAGGTAAGAATTATCAAGGCCTTTGGGAAATAAAATTGAACCCGAAGAAATATTTGTGACTTCCAGAAAACAACAGCAAATGGAAAATGTGTTAAGAGAAAGTGGTCTGCTGTGCTTCCCTGTTACATCATTTTCCAGACTGCCGTCTCCACCTGATTAACTTTCTCTCACTAACCACCATCGCCCACCTGATTCCTTACCTTTCTGAAATTCTGAAGTCTGGTTGTTAGGTGAAATGCAGTCTTCGAAGTAGGTCATTTTGTCTCATTTCCAAATATGAATTCTATGCCTTTTGTTTACTTTTTTTTTTTTCTCTTTTCATGCAGGTTACACCTATTTACTCTGGAAAGCAGAAACTAATGCAGACTGCAAACGTGGTTACAAGGATATAGCACAAAATTCTTAATGCAACAAGTCCGCTAAGATGACATAAAATTTGAGGTGATTTCAGACAGGAATCTTTGTTTTGTTGATTTTTGGTCTGTAAATTTTATTATTGCTGTTGAGAATATACAGAGTGGAACATGCACCAGTTGAACAGTTTCTATGTGCAAGATTCAGTAATGTTGGTTATATTTTTCAAGCTGCTCAACATTCTGACTTTCCTTTACTGAGTTGTTCATGTCTCCTTAACAAACTCACTGCCTCTTAAGGTTCCTATCTGATCTTTCAAGTTGCTGTTGTCAACTTGATTCCATATAGATAACTCTTAATGCTCATAATGCTCAAGGCAAGGCTTTGTTGCTAGTTAAGCTAAACCATTGTTCAATTTTAAACTGACTTTAGGGGATAGTTTTTGTTTAAGGCTTACAGATTATTTCAGGGCAATAATTTCAGGTATTCATCCACCCTCCTTGACTCCAGAAAGTCTGCAGTCCACGGAAACTGGAAATTCTGTTTTGCATTTTTCCCCTTTTAATCAGAATTGAGTTTCTTGTTTACATATCCTAACATCTGCCTGAAAGTCAATTATGTATTTTTAGGAGAATCCTTTGCAACAGTCTCTTCGATCATTCTAAAACTAATTTTATTGTCTTATTTGTTATGTGTCTGTATACGTTTGCATGTGAAATGCTGTGAGATTTTAAACCTCTGGTTCCTTTCAAGAATATCATAAGCAAATATTTTCCAGTGAAAAGATGAAAACTTTTTTTCTTTTAACATTACCAAGTGCCTTTGAGTCAGATCCAACTTATGGTGACCCGAGGGGCCAGGACAGAACTGAGCCCCAGAGTATTCAAGGAAGACTATCATTGTCTTTATTATTAATGTTTGTTGAGTCAGATCTTAAACCTTATTTTTTTTACCTAGGACAAATGGACAGGTTAGAAGTCTTTGGATAAGTAAATTCTTGCTTTGACAAAATAAATGCTTTTGTTTTCCTTTGAACTATCACTATTATTATTATTCCTACCAGTAATCCATACCTCTTCTGACTCGTTATGTTCAGATGTCTCAATTTTTCCTATTAAATGAGCATGAAGCTGTGTCTGATTATTGTCTGGATTTGCATTTCTTTGATGATCAATGAGGTTGAGCATCTCTTTTGTTAACCACTTGTGCATACTCTTTGGAATACATGTCTCTTCCTGTCTTTTGCTTACATAATATAATTATTTCTATAAAATTAAAAAACAGATAGCACTAAAAATATATAGCATTTTGACATTACCACAAGTAAGTAATAAATACATGAAAGTAAACAATACACACACAGTTCAGGATGGTGATTATTTCTAGGAAGAATTGGTGGAGAAGATATGGGAATTGAACAGGGGAGGGGCACAAATTGGCAATTGAAACTCTTCCCTGGACATTCCAGTTTTGTTGTGCTGCTGGACAATAGATGGAGAAGAAGTTTACTAAAGGGGGAATTGGGTTTAGGCTACGCAGTGTGAGGAAATGAAAACTATCTCTGGAACCAGGAAATTCACTCATGTCTCTTTTGTACCACATGTCTAAAAAATACATGTAGTTGATATACTTAATGTTACAACAAGTCAATGAGTCTTCAAAGATCTATTAAGATAGAGCCTCCATGGGCAGAAATAGTTTTGTGAACTTCAAATTGATGAAGAGCCCTTTCCAGTCAAGACAATTTCAGAGTTTAAAGGAAACATAAAGTGGAAGAAAGAAATTTTGATTATCCACTTGGGTCCTGAATAATAAAATCTAATCTCACCGCTATCACCAACCACAGGTGTCTTCAACCATTTCTTGGTATCTGCCTTTAAAGAGCTGTTAAAATAATTCCTCTAATAATTCTTTCAAGACTCAAATATTTTCTGATTGGAATTCTTGATTGATGTTTTGTATTTTCATTAACAGATGCATGCTGAATCATTGAGTACGTCTGAATTTTTGTAGGTAGTATGGATATTTTTTTTTCTGTCTCCTTCCACAAGCCTACCTGTGGAGTCCTGTGTTACAAATGGTGTTCCAATAATTCCACCGAGAATCCACTGGGATATTTTTGTCCCACATAAAATCTTTTGGAATTTCTATTTTTCTTCCCCAAAATTCAGACACCTTACGTATTACCCTGTAAAAACAGTGATTTATGGCACATGGCTGTTTCTTCCGACGGCACTTGGCTGGCTGGCTGTTTCTTCAGTTTCAGAGTCATAAAGCCCCCATCACCACCTCGTGTCAGCATGCCCTGTCGGTGGGAAAAGGGCTTCTCAATAAACCTGAGAAGCAGAAAACGTTGATGCGCAACCGTAGATCCCAGCAGTCATGATTTAAAAGGTAGAAACAGTATGTTCTCAAACCAAACAAAAGAGTATGTTCCCACCTGTCTATGTCCTGTCTTCTCAGTACCAGATCTGGAGGCTGCACAATTGCGAGATGTGCCAGATAAGAATCACAGATCTTATTATAAAACAATCTAACAAAGGGGGATTTACAGAAAAATTCAAATTCTCATAAGCCCTCTCCTAAGTTGCTTGTTCACACATTCATGAATTCATTCACTCTTTTCATGAATTCTTCTCACAACCTTGATCAAGGTAGAACTGGATAGAACAAGGCAAGTCCCCTAATCAAAAAATCAACATACGTACCTCTGTTGCAGACAGTTCTCATGCTTTAACCTAAAGTTTCTTCCATTTTTAAGTGGTTTGAAAACTTGTTTTACCAAGTGGTAGAAAGTTAACAATTCCTTTTCAGATTTCTTTTTAAAAGCCTTTAAACTTACTACACCACTCCTGAAGCTACTACCTCTAAGTAGAAGAGAGAAGGGACAGTACACAAAGTACTGTGTGAAGAGCAATTTTTCTCTTTATCTGACAATATCAAGTAATGACTCTTCTGTCCCATAATTAAGGCTTCTTCTTACCATTTCTCTGCTTTCTGAGGAACGCAAGGTAAAGTACAGGCAGCAGATTGTGAGTTTTATTTACTTTAGTTCCATTTTCTTTTATATCCAGTCATAATGGGTAGTACGGAGATTATTGGTTCCAGCTGAACAATAGCCCTATTAGGATTTTTTTAATAGGACTCTCTATTCAGCACTTACACATGCACATACATTTTACTAACAGTCAAAAATTTTAAAGGATGCCACTGTAGAAAAGATTAGAAACTAGAATATCATAAATTTAGCCTGACTCTGTGATTAACAAAATAACTTCAACTAAATCATCTCATTTCATTGGTCTCAGTTTTCTCACTGGTAACATAATAGATCTGTGAAATATTGAAAATGATGCTTCTAGCTCTGAAATTTTGCCTCTATTTTTTAAATCTCTCACTTTAAACCCACCTTCCAAGTACGTTTCCCAGACTTGTTGAATAGAACTGAGCAGTAAAAACTCTGCCATGACTGGACTCTTCAGCACACCATCCCCAGGTTCTCAAATGGGGTTGACTGCCAAAAAAGATTCCTTGTAAGAATGGTGTAGTGGAGGTATGTAACCTCTTCTAGCTTGGTGAAGGTGAGAGAGCATCACCGTCAGCATCACCAACCCAAGGCTGATTGCTATGAGGTGGAAGTCAGACATATCTCCTCTCTCCAAACCTCTTGCCGACTCCGACATCAGCCACCCCTTCCATGGCACTCTCTGCTTCTCGGCAGAGTCTGATAATTCGTTGCAATTGTTACGCAAAACTCAAGGACAATACTCATCATTATGAAGTTTATTAGGGAAGTAACGGGTTATAACTTAGGACCAGAAAGATTTAGGATACAGTACCTCAGTCAAGATAGCTTCTCGTCCGTGCCCACATGCAGGCCTTTCCCTGGCACTCAACTTGTTGACCTCTCAGGTGTCCTGGGTCAGCCCCACCTGTGCCCTGTTGAAACACGTATTACAAATCTCTTCAGCTCCACCAAGTGCCTAGAGGCATTCCATTCCATTCCACCAGTGAGTTGTGGCCCCAAGTTGCCCAGCTTCCTAGCTCCATGCCTTAAATCTAGCTCTATCAACAAGTGGCCAGAGGTACACCAATCTGCCAGCAAGCCTCCTGTCAGAAGGCACTCACCTTTCTCATTCCATGTGCCAGAAGGCCCACTGTGCCAGCTTCTGCTGGTCTCCTTGTTCTGTGACCTCAGCTACTATCATCTCAGTGGTGCTGCGTCTCACTGTGTCTTGCTCTCTCTAGGGTTGCAGCTCTCTCTTCTGACACTAGACGGTTCTTCATACAGGAATCTGGTCCAAAGGACGTGCTCTGTTCCTAGTTCTTTTTTCTTTATGGTTATGTTTCTCTCCTATCTGCTTACTTCTCACCCCTTTTATCTCTTGTAAGATGAAAGGTATGACTCAAGCAAAAGCGTGACTTGAATAAGAAAGGTAATGATGGTGACAGGGGTAGGGTAGTAGTGACTTGAGTCACACTCTCCAGTAAACTGTGACTCAGATACATCCCACTCTAATCTTGTCTCATTAACATAACAGACAACTCATTCCCAACTGACATCATAACCACAGGCATAGAGGCTAGGAGATTAGTAGAAGTTATATTAATAAGGCAGGACTCAATCTACAGGGTTAATCCTCAAAGTCAATGTCTTTTGAAATATAAAAGAGAAAATAGCAGAGAGACAAGGGGACCTCATACCACCAAAAAAACAAGAGCTGGTAGAAACTCCTCAACCAGGGATGATTGATGACAAGGAGCTTCCTCCAGGGCAGAGACAGAGAGAAAAAGAGAGAGACAGAGAGACTTCCCTGATAACTGATGCCCTAAAGTTGGCCTTCTAGCCTACTAGGCTGTAAGAAAATTAATTTCTGTTGTTAAAGGCATCCACTGTAGTATTTCTGTTATAGCAGCATTAGATAACTGCAACACTACGACAGCAGTGCTCTGGAGAGCCAAGCACGAGACTTGCTCCGAGGAAAACCATCTGCATCCATAAGCAAAGACTCTTCAACAGTCTTCTCTGTGGGTGTGAACTGGATGTTGCTTTTCCGTGTTACACATTTCTTCCTTTATTTCTAATTTTAAAAAATGTATTTATTAATGGAAGCATTATAAATCATAAAATCATTAAGCAAATTCTTAAAAAGGAATGGCTATTGCACTTATTTACATGAGGCTAGCCTAACAAGTAGAAGCCCTGGTAGCAGAGTGATTAAGTTCTATGGCTGCTAACCAAAAGTTTGACAGTTTGAATCTACCAACTGCTCCTTGGAAATGCTATGGGACAGTTCTACTCTGTCTTACAGAGTTGCTATGAGTCAGAATTGACTTGACGGCAGTGGGTTTGGTTTGTGGTATCCCAACATACGAAGTCTTAATATGTAACATATATCTTTACACAATATATCTATATATATCTGCAAAAGTCAACAAACCAGGCATACCATTATTCTAGGAGATTAAATTTAATAATACATGTCAAGTACAACAAATATTAAGTATGTTCACTGCATGTAGATGTTGGACAAATCTAGACAGAATCAGCATTAACATCAGTTTCTATAATTCCAAACGCTTTTAAATTTATTTACTTATTGCCCATACAGTTGGAAACCTTACGGGCGTAGTTCTACTCTGTTCTATACGGTCACTATGAGTAAACCTTGACTCAGTGACAGTGATTCGTTTTTTTCTTTCTTTTTTTGGATGCAATATTTTATGTTATGCCATCTTAATATTTCAGTTTCAGAATGCACTTTGAATTTGGAGAGACCAGAACCACTTTTTAGTCTGTTCCATGTGAATGATCACTTTTTCTATCAGACTGGAAAATGACTTTTCATGACACTGAGTCCTACAGTTGGATTTACAGAACTTTGAACTCTTTGATATTATGGTTTACAAACATTAGTAACAATTTTATTTTTTTTCTGGAACTCAAACTTTATGCTGAATTCAGCAATTAGTATTTGTTGGACACCTTACATATCTTACCTCACTAATGCCCGAATCTGTGATGGGTGATTGTCAGAAGTCCCATTTTTACAGATGTAGAAACTAAAGAACAGGAATACCAATTAATTTGCCCAAGTTACTCCATGCTACTGTTGTTACATTCTGTCGAGTCGGTTCTGACTCATAGCAACCCTATAGGTCAGAGTAGAACTGCCCCATACTGTTTCTAAGGGGTGACTGGTAGATCTGAACTTCCAACCTCTTGGTTAGCAGCTGTAGCCCCTAACCACTGTACCACCATGGTTTATCACAAGTAATTGAACCAGGACTTGAAATTCAGTTAGGATGGTTCACCTCCCTACTTTGCTTCCCTCACAATAAAATGACAAATGTCACTACACTAAATGACTATAACTACATTCAAAAGAATAGAAACTTTATTTTTATTAGCTTGCAAATTTTAGGAGGAAGTGATAATATTTATTAGCTTCTTTAAAATATGGGAAATAAACAGTACTCCCCTTAAAGTGGAAACCTTGGTAGTGTAGTGGTTAAGTGCTACATCTGCTAACCAAAACGTTGGCAGTTTGAATCCACCAGATGCTTCTTGGAAACTCTAGGGGGCAGTTCTATTCTGCCCCAATAGGGTCGTTATAACTCAGAACAGACTTGGCAGCACTGGGTTTGGTTTGGTTTTGGTACTCTTAAAGTAGTTACAAAAATTCAGGTACTACAGTCTTCAAAGTACAATATTTGATTCATCTTTCCTAATATGCTAGATAACATCAAAAAAGAAAGTTCAGATTTCATTTTCATGAATCATAAGGCTTTGACATCATATTGGTTCTAGTAGTCCTATTAGCACTCTTTTCATTTTGTATCATGTACATTCCTTACTTGCTGTCTGCCCTTCTCTGTAATACCTCTTCTATTTTTCCTTAAGAAACATGTTTGATTTCATTTTAAAAAGTTAATTATCAAAGGAACAAATGTTTCAGGTATTTTCCGTCTAGAAATGTGAATTGGTTTATATTCAAAGACTTTAAGAAGCCAAGATTCAAAGTTTCCTTTTAAACTAATGTGAAACCTGAAGAATGAGATTGTTGAGTAGAATTTCTGTTATAAATCCGGTCATCAAAGGAACTCATATGCTGTTTGGGTCCTATGTTATTAGATTTCATAAAAGACTTTGAATGAAGATGGATAAAAGTGAACATCATTAAAGCAGATGATTCATGCAAAGTAGTCTTTAAAGACAGTTATCTATTCATGGAAGATGTCAGAATCATTATGTACTTGCAAAGTGAAAAGGAATTAAAAATTTGGTACCTAGAAAACTGTAAGATCGCATAACATAGAATCCAATCTTAATAGGAAGTGGCTGATTACTTACACTAATTATATTTTTAAGAGTTGAAGTAGCAAGGATTTGTGTGTTAATTCTAAATGCCAGACACTGGGCTAAGTGAGAAACATACGGTACAGTTATTTGATCGCCTTCCTTTCCTCCCTCCCTCTCTCCCTTCCTCTCTCTTCCCCTTTTACATGTTCCTCCCTTGATTCCTTCCTTCCTTCCTTTAACTCAATTGCTTAATTATGAAGTGGAAGCAATGAAGTGCACCAAATATTCAATTTGCTTCCCTGTATTCCTCAACCGCTCTTGTAGTTAAGAGGAATCAGATTACTACTTCTAAGCTATTAAATGTGAATTCAAATAACACGAATTTCTTCTAGGCTAATAGTAATGACAAGCCCTTGGGCAATTCCCAGTTTCTCACATCCTTTGCTTATTAATCAAGGACAGGAGCTAAAGTTTGAGGTGGTAGGTGCAATGCCTAAACAATCTGCATTGCTGAAGTACTGCATGGATAATGGGTGCACTTGAGAGCTACCCAGACCAGCAGCAGACTCCACATGAGTGAAAAATAAAGTGTACTTTTTTTCAACCTTTGAGGTTTCCGAACTAAAAAATTAGCCCAGTCTAATCTCTCCTGATGAGTTTACCTACTGTTTTCATTCATTCAGTTGATAAATATGATTGAATAGTTTACACTTATTAGACCCTGTGCTAGGTTCTATAGATGTAGTGGTTTAAAAATAAAATCCCTGGAATAGGAAGCTCATGCTGTAACGGACAACAAATATTAAATAAGTTCTCAAATAATTGCTTAGTATCCAAATTATTTCACCAACGTGTTAGTTTGTTACTATGTACTGCCTCTCAGGTAACATAATTGACACCCACATAAGAATATACCTTGTTCAGTGCAATATTTCCACATTGTGCTCAGAGTAGGTTTGAACAGCTGATTATTATAATTGCTGTCAAATAGCTGTGTACCAGTAAAATGTTGAATTGGCAAAAACTGTGTGATAGATATATTCACAATACAACAACAATAAAAGTAGCTGCTGTGGCTGCTTATAAGCACCTCATAGGACTTGCTTCCTTTGTTTGGAGGTTTAGAGTAATGTTTTGGGGGGGACATCCCTGTTAATTGGCTTAAAAACATGTTGAATGCTTCAGTTCTACCTCCCAGTTCATTGCACAGGGCTTGGAATCTGAAAAATTTGCCAACAGCCATCCGGGGCGTCCCTGTTCACCTGGAACAACAGAGAAAAGAGAGTCAGGAATAGGAGAAGAATATAAAATGTGTGGCTAATTGCTTCCATAAATATCTGCCTCCTCTATCACAGTACAAGAACTGGATGGTTCTTGGATACCACTAATGAACATTTTGATCAACGATTTCATAGAAAACTCCTGATGCAAAGGGAGAAAATACAAAACAAAATTTCAAATTCCCATAGATTTCAGATTTCCTGGAGCCATGAAGGTTGGAAGAACCCCTGAAATTACTGTCTTAAGACAATTTTTAAACCTTAAATTGGTGGGGGGAGTCAAGATGGCAGACTAAACACACGTCTCCCTAAATCCCTCTGGAAACCAAAACCTGAAGTGACAGTAAAAAGGAGCCTTCTGGACACCTAGTGAGCCCTGGGATACCGCATAGGGCTTTCAATTTGGACTTCATACCACTTAACACAAAACCTCCTCTTTTTTACTGACCCCTACTCTCGGCGAGCACAGGCTTGCACAGACTGAAAGTAACTCACCATTTCAATTTTTTTTTTCCTCTGTCTTGGTCGGCAGCAGAACTGGGACTTGACTAGCTGCTGGTCTCAGACTCACTGTTGGTAGGACTGGCAAGCATAATTGCCAGGTTCTGAGAGCCTGGCTTTGGACTCTATACACCTTGGCTCATCTGGTCTATCGGGAAAAGGAGAAGCCCAGGCAGAGGCCCCGGAGGGACTTGGTTCTTATGCTGGGAGGTGGCTCCTGCCGGGGGGAGAGTGCTTTTCTAGCAGGAAGGTGGTGTTTTGCACAGTGTTGCCTGGGGCTGGGGCCCGGGGGTGGAGGCTGTGGACTCTGGGCATATTGGCACTCTTGGCCTCTCTTTCTGATACGAGCCAATCCTGGCTGGCTGGCAAGCTTATGTGGGACACCATCTTGTTTTGCTGGGATGCAGAGTCATCCATATGGAAGCCTCAGCTGGACCTAATTCCTGGACTGGGAGGCAGTTCCTACCCAGAAGAGACTGCTTTTCCAACAGAAAAGCAGAATTCTACATAGTAGTGCCTACAGCTGGGGCACAACAGCAGAGGCCAGCAGGACAGTGGCCTTTCTGTATTTTGAGCTAGTTTATAGCATCTGGGTTTCAATATAGGGGTGCTTACTTTGCCAAATGGGAAGCGGAACGTATACACCTGAAAATCTGATTGACTTTAGAAGGTGCCAGATATTTTACACTTCTCATCTTAGGATGGCCTAGAGAAACAACTGTGGTAAATCTTCTCAGTATCTCTTCCAGCCTCTATTGACCCACATGATGCCCAAAAAGCAGCAAACATTGGAGAAGATGGTCACCAGAAGTCACCAGAAGTCACCAATGGCATCAGAAGGCCCCCAAAAGAAACTACCTCAGAACTTCACAGATGAAGAAGCTTTTCTGAAACTATCAGAAGGTGAATACCATTCCATACAAAAGCCCTCCTAGACCTTATACAAAATGCATCAGAGCAAAATGAAAAACTACGCAAGCTGTTCAATCTGATGGAACATCAGCACTCTGAAATCCAACAGATGTAGAACAAAATCAAAGACATAGAAATTTCAAAGCCAAGAAACAGAACAGAACAAATGGAAAATAGGATTTCTGATTTGGAAGACAGAGCCACTGACTCCAGTATCTATGAGGAGAAAGCAGAAAAAAGAAAACAAAAATGAAGAAGCATTGAGAAGCATGTGGGACTCTCTGAGAGGAACAATCTATGATTAATTAGGTTCCTGAACAGGGCGAGACACCTCAGAACACAGAGAGTATTGTGGCTGAGCTGCTGACAGAAAACTTTCCAGAAATTATGAAAGAAGAAAATATAGATGTCCAAGGTATGTATTGAACAGCACTCAATATAGATGTCAATAGAAAGACTCCTCCAAGACATATTATGATCAAGCTCAACAAAATGAAACATAAGCAGAAACTTTTAAAGGCAGCAAGACTCAAAGCAAAGCTAACATTCAGAGGAAAACCCTGTAGGCTTTCGTCGGATTTCTCAGCAGACACGGAGACAGTGGCATGACACATTAAAGCCTTGAAGGAGAAGAACTTCCAACCAATAATTATATATCCTGCAAAACTATCTTTCAAATATGAAAATGAAATGAAGACTTTCACAGATAAACAGAAACTCAGAGACTTTGTAAAAACCAAACCAAAGCTGCAAGAAATACTGAAAGAATCTCTTGGCTTGGAAGAACAAAACCGCTAACTTTGTATTTTAGATGGACACAGTATCCAGAATTCTACTCAGTTAGAGAAGGCTTCAAATACAATCAAAGCTGTAATAGCGAAAGAAACGATCTAGTGATCATATCATGCAAACTATGATATCATATTAAAAAGAGGGGTATACCACAGTCATTATAGTCCTTCCAGATGGAGAGGAAGTTGACAAGACTGGTAGCAATCAAAATTGGGATTATGTATAGTTTATTAAGTGGGATCATAGGGGCAGCTGTAAAGCACAATAAAGAAGCAACATGTCATATCAAGAAAAGTAATACAGGAGTCTCAACAACCACAAAACCAACCCTGAAAAAAGTGAAAAATCAACTCGCAAAGAAGAGGTCACAGAACAGATTAATAAGATCAGAGAAAACATCAACCCCAAAATAAACATATCACAATGACATCACTGAACACATACCTATCAATAATTACATTGAAAGTGAATGGATTGAATGCTCCAGTAAAGAGACATCGAGTGACATCTTGGATCAAAAGACATGACCCATCAACAAAATGAAACATAAGCAGAAACTCTTAAAGGCGGCAAGACTCAAAGCAAAGCTAATATTCAGAGGAAAACCCTGTAGACTTTTGTCAGATTTCTATATGTTGCCTACAAGAAACTCACCTTAGACCTAAAGATATGAACAAACTGAAAATCAAAGGATGGAAGAAAATATATCAAGCTAACAAGGAACAAAGAGCAAGTGTGGCAATTCTAATCTCAGATAAAATTGATTTTTATGTAAACCTTAAATCAAAAATCTCCCCTGAAGTCTTCTTAAAACCGAACAATATTTTAGCTTACATAGCAAAAACTGTCTGCCTTGAACAATACTCTCCTTTAAGAACTATATGTGATTAAACTGACAATAACAAATCGAAAGATTAGTGGACAGCAAATTTATGTTTATGAAAGGGGAACTACTCAGCAAAGGAAGATGAGAATGGTTACACAACTCAAAGAATGCAGTTAATACTATTAAATTGGTATGTAGAAACTGTTGAATTAGTGACTGTTTTGTTATGAATATGCTCAACAAAATAACAAAAGTTATATTTAAAGAAGGAATATGCCTTATTCAGACACCAAAAAAAGAGCCTGCTTAACTCATACGCTTGCTCTAACTATAAATATTTTGGTCATAATTGTCAAGCATTGCTATTTTTTAATAACTATCTTTTTAAATAATTTAACAATTTTCTTAAGTTTTCTAAAAGGAATAAATGGTTTTGTTTAAGTCCACTTGAATTTATTATTTTCAGATACATGTCTTATTTTAAATGTACTTTCTATTTGCTACACATTTTATGGTTTTCTTTCTTCTTTTTTGCCTTTTATTACATTATTGATGTTCACTCTTTTTTTCACTTAAATTCTTCTTTTTGCTTGTTGTACATTATACATCACACATTTAATGTGGTTTTTCTAGACTTCATCTTAACAAGGGCTAAAATTTATCAGCTATCTTTTGCCTCTACACATTACACAGATCTTAGAACACTAATGCTCATCATCATTAAATAATTAAATAGAAATAACATTTACTATTTCAGCTCTCCTATGTTAGCTGTTTGATGAATGACTAGGAGCACTGGTGATAAAGTGATTAAGCACTCAGCTGCTAACTGAAAAGTCTGTCCACTGAGCCCTTCAGCTGCTCCATGGGAGAACAGTGTGGCAGTCTACTGCCGTGAAGATTTACAGCCTTGAAAATCCTATTATATAGGCTTGCTATGCATCAGAAATGAGTTGACTGCAAGGGCTGGATGATTTAATTATCATTTTTAAGCATTTCTTTAAAACACATCCATGTTCTTTTTCCCAGACTTTTCTTCTAGAATAGTTTTCCTTCATTATTCAGAGGTCCAATTAGTGAGATTCTGCTAGAAGCATACTCTTACATTCTTGGTCTGAAACATCTTTATTTTGCTTTCATTCTTGACAGAGGTTTTTGCTGAACATGCAGTTTTATGTTCACAATTATTTTCTCTTAGAACTTTGATACTATTGTTCTACCACTTCCTGGTAAAATAGTTCAGTTTGCTCTTGAAAAAACATTAGTCAGTAAAAGCTGTTGTTTCTCTATATAACCCAATGCCCTTGAGTCAATTCCAACTTGTAGTGACCCTATAGAATAGAGTAGAACCTTCCCATAGTGTTTCCAAGGAGCAATTGATAGATTCAAACTGAGGACCTTCGGTTAGCAGCTGGAGCTTGTAATCACCGCACCGCCAGTGGTTACGTATTTTACACGAGCATCGCGTCGGTCATCTAGTGCTGCCTTCACAGAAATACCACAAGTGGGTGGCTTTAAAAAGAGACATTTTGTTCCAGTCCAATAAGTTAAAAGTCCAAATTCAGGGTGTGAGCTCCAAGTGAAGGCTTTCTGTGCTGGCTCTGGAATAAAGTCCTTGGTGTCAATCTTACCCTGACCAGAAGGTTCTGAGGCACAGAGACCCCGGATATGCTCAGCACGCAGCCCTAATAAGAAGTCCCCAAATCTCTCTGCTGGCTTGTTTCTTTTGTATCTCAAGAGATTCCCTTAAGGCATGAAACAATGTTACACACTGAGTCCTGCCCACCAACACCACTGCAGACATCCTCCTTTATTAACATCGTAGCAGCAGCTTTTACAGCATGGAAGACCACCACACAATACCAGGAATCATAGCCAACGTGCTACACTTATTTTTACGGGAACACAATTCAATGCATGACAAGTGTTTATAACCTTCTTCTTATTTGTGCTGTTTTGCAGTCTCACTACAATATAATTGTAATTTTTTTTTTTTTTTTAATGTTAACCCAATTTGAGATCACTGGAAATCCTGAGAATGAAGAAGCATGTCTTTGATCTATTTTGTGAAGTTTTCAGTCACTATCCTTTCAAATATTCTCTCTATTGCTTTGGTTATCTCCCCCCAGTACTTCAGTGAGGCTGTATTTATTATCTCTTAATAAAAGCAGTTACATACCTGTTTGTTTTTCTCTGCCAAAATTTAGGTTGATATATTAACAACTATCTTATAGCTTATTGTTATTTTTCTTTTCAGCTGTGAAATCTACTGTGTATTATATCCACTGAATTCCTTTTCTTAATACATTAATCAATCCTAAAACATGTATGTGATCTTTCACCCCACCTAACTGATCTGACCATCAAGTCTGTGAACTTAGGTGTTCTAAGTGCTACATATTTCATTGTTGATTACTACAGGCACACCCTCAAAGTGCTCCACTTGGAAAGTTACACACCAATGCCAGCATCTAGTACACCCTTCAAAGCAATTTTGGAATCTTTTTAGAATGATCATTGCACACAGTGGCACAGTGGCAGCTTCTCAAACCTCATTGTATAGTTGTCTATGAGAGACTTTTTAGCCAGTAAACGAACAGTTGTTTTGGAAGAGCCTCCCTACTCACCTGACCTGGTCCCCAATGACTTTTTTTCTTTACCAGAGGATAAAGGAACTATCGAAAGGAAGATATTTTTATGACATTCAGGACATCCAGAGTAATACGATGACAGCTCTGATGGCCATTCCAGACAGAGTCCAAAATTGCTTTGAAGGGTAGACTAAGTGCTGGTATCAGTAAATAGCTTACCGAGGGGAGTACTTCAAAGGTGGTCATAGTGATATTAAGCAATGAGGTGTGTAGCACTTTTTCTAGAAGGAATTCTTGAACCTAACTGGCAGTCTTTGTGATCTCTTGTTCTTTGGTCCTACTTTGGAAGCCTGTTAAGTAATTTGGAACATATTAAATGCCTTTTATTTTAAATCAGAAATTTTCAATATATGAAGACATAGATTTAGTTCTTTTATTGTTTCCACCATTTTTAACACATTTGGTTAATTTCTTTAGTGAATATCATATATTTTAAATTTGTATTGATGGCTTTTGTTCCTATTGATCACTTTTTATTTAGATTATGAATCAGATTTCCCTCCTTCTTCATATGCCTAGTAATTTTTATTATACTTTATTGTATTGTTATTGACGTCCTGTGGATACATAAGATTATTTTAAGGGGTACTTTACTTTTCTTTGGAAACCCTGGTGATGTAATGGCTAAGTGCTATGCCTGCTAACCAAAAGGTCAGCAGTTCAAATCAGCCAGGCGCTCACTGGAAACTCTAATGGGGCAGTTTTACTCTGTCTACAGGGTCACTGTGAGTCTAAATCGGCTGGACGGCACTGGATCTGGATAATTTTCTCCAGCAGGAATTTTCATGACTAGCAGATCATCTTGATTGAGACAAGTTTGTTTGCATTCTTTGTTAGGGTGAGTCTAGTTTGGTTTTACACTAAGATGTAGCTACCGGAGTTTGGGCCCTAGTCCTTTTTAGTTTCGCACCTAAATGCTCCAAGTATTCAGTGAGGGCATTTCACTCTGGCTGAGCCAGTAATCCAATGGTTCACAACACCGGGAAATTTCTGGAAACTCTATTTAGCTCTCAGTTTCACAGCAGCTGTTCTCGCCTCATGGGGATTTTCTCTGCACATGTGTAATCAGGAGGAAGTCAGCCAAAGACTGAAGACAGATGCTCCCCCACCTCCACACAGCTCCCTTCACTGGTCTCCTCCACCGTGTATTCCAATCACTTTGGCAGTCCCAAACCTTAGATCTCTGTCTCATCATATCACTAAATTTGCAGCTCACCTTGAGCAATACTTTCCTTCACTGGTGGGAAGATACTCCTTTTCAGGAGGAGTATGTAACCTACTTTCTACATTCTCTTTCCCTTAAAGATCACAGTTCTGTATTACCTATTCTATAAAATCTGGAACAGTAGTCTCATGTTTATTTTAAGTCCAACTGTATAATTGTTTGTGGTAGGAAGGTACATCAGATACCAATTACTTTGTAATGGTCAGAGATGTAAGTTAAACTTACCTCCTGATGTTTGGAAACTTACTTGTAGGAAGCATTTGACACATATTTAAAGCATACACTCCAGAAAAGTTTTATATTTGCTTAGATCAGCATCTAGAGTGCAACTAATATAGACCACTTTGAACTTCTTTTGGAGTCACACAAGTAATATAAATTCTAGACAAAATAAAATTATGCATGACCCAGATTTTCATAAAGAATTTTCATAGACTTCCACTTCTACGCAAGGCTGAAACTAGGCAGTTCCCATACTGTAACACAGCCTTTCACCAAAGGAGTTAGCCTTCAGATTTTCAGCTTTATGTAGGCATGCTTTTCTGCCTTTCTGGGCATTGCCAACTCTGCCTCTCACAAGGCCCATTGAAGAAGACAAAGGTTTTTTGGAAGATAATCTTAGGACAGTTGTTGAAATAAGCAGTTAGTACATTTTCTATACTTGTATGTTTTTGTTATTTTTTATCACTAAGGACACTGTCACATTTCTAGCTCTGAAATGGATTTTAAAAATATTTATTTTAAACACTTTATCAAGTATTGCTTGTTGTTTCTATCTTCTTTCATTTTTGCCAGAAATTAAAAAAAGTATATGAATATATTTAAAGGAAATGTATCCATCCCATTTTGATTTTTTTCATTCTCCTTTTATTCTTGTCACATTCTGTCTGTGCTGAAGTGGTAATTTAATTTGCTAAGAACATTCTTTCCATCTACAATTATTCTAAGTATAGATTATTACCGAGGAACTCACAAATGTCATTTCTCATACGTTTAGTTAGCTCTTCCACTTAATTATTAGCCAGGAGCTTAATGAAACTGATTTGTTGTTGTTGTTTATTTTTTTTTACTTTTAATATAAGGGCAGGATCAAAGAGGTGATAGGTTTTAAAAAGGAACTGAAGACAGGGAAACCTCAGTTCTCCAGGGGTGCTGAGCTGAACTAGTAAGGCAGTTACCTCAAGGGAAATTAATGAGAGTGAGAACAAAGGAGATCCAAAGAAAAGTTGGGAAACAGTCACAGGCACAGATAAATTGTGCATAAAAATGAAGAAAGAAGCAGGGATACAATTAGAGTAAGCATAGCTGAGAATATCAAGAGAACTCAGTGAGGAGTAAGGTGTAAGCTGGAAGTGGGTGAGGCTGACTGGTCCAAAAGCCAAAGGAATGCAACCAAGATGTTCCTATCATCGGAGACAGACCCAAACCTATCCTCGTTAGTTAGATGAGAATGGGAGTGGGGATGGGGTCCGCAGACCACAGGTGCAGTGCTTCAACTAGTCACACAGAATTGAACCCATTAACTCAGAAAGGTATTTTCTGCTAGGCTATGCTGGCTTTATGTTTTCACAGTACCAAAACTTTCCATCTGACTAGTTATTTTTTTTTTTAAATCATTTAAATCACTTTGTATACTACTTAGCCTTTTTTTAAGTTGTAAAATTGGGTCCAAACTGTAAATCTGAGTAACCAAATGCTTCCCATGTGAACGTGTTCATGGACACTGCTATACAGTCTGCGGTTGCTCCTGAAACATCTTTTCCTACGGCCACTGGGAATTTGCTATTTAACTATTTCATTATGTTTGGGTTCCAAAAATAAGCTTTTGTGTTAAATTGACTTGGAGATTCTTGTATCCAGTTTTTTAACAATCGAAACAAGCTTTTTATTGTTGTTGTTCTTTGTTCAGGGCTTAATTTTTCATTTTCACAAAGGGCCCCTCCGTTGTATTGCAGGTTACCAAAGGTCCCTTCGTGAGACATGGAACAGAGACATTATGTAACGCAGTGGTCCCCTCCAGCTCTGAAATTCTGTGACAGGGTATACAGTGTGCGGTAGTTAGTTACAATGCAATTCTCCAAATATTAAATATAATATAGTATATATTTGCTTTGGAAACCCTGGTGGTACAGTGGTCATGCCAGGTCTGCTAATCCAAAGGTAGGCAGTTCAGATCCACCAAGCTCTTCTTGGAAACTCTGTGCGGCAGTTCTATTCTGACCCATAGCATCACCATGAGTTGAAATTGACTCAACAGCAGTTGTTGTTGTTATTGTTTGGTGTATTTACTTTAAGTCATGTCTTTCTTAGGGAGTGAATTACTAGTGTTACTCAAGACTGGGCAGCTCTTTTCTTGTAAAAGTTTATGAAAACTCAAGATCCGTGTATCAGTGTGATTATGAGAGAGAAAGAAAAAGGAAGGCTGCTCCATTGTGAAAGGTCATAGCAGGGAAAACGAAGGCAAATAAGTATTGCCATCCAACTTGAGAAGGAGCCCAGGAGTTAAAATCAGGTTGGCAAAAGCATGAGGAGATTGTTAGGAAAACTGGTGTTCTAGTTCAGGTTCCCAGAAAAACAGTCTCAAATGTGAAAATTTTCATGGAGCCAGGTTACTCAGCAGAGATTGTGGGAATGGCACCCGTTAGGGAGTGAACAAAACGGGAATAGATAGAGGGAGAAATTAAGCAGTTGGAAGAGAGGTTTTACAGGTTGCCATATTTAGCAAATAAATACACAGAATGCTCAGTTGAACTTGAATTTTAGATAAACAATGGGTATTTTTTGTGTATATTCCAAATATTTGTGAAACCCACTTCTATAAAAGCCTACTGTTGACCCTTGCCTACAGAAGACGGGTACTCTAAGACGCTGCTCAGTGATGCGGGAGGGGAGTCAGACACGAGCCATCACGAGGTAAACTTCTCACAAGCTGGGGACTGAGTTCCTCAGTCCGAAGGGTGCATCTGCACGGCACACCAAAGCATCCGTTTAAGTCAGAGCGAGTACACAACATGGAAAGAAATGGTTGGAAGAAAAATTGTGAATCCAGGTCCTTAGCCAATGGATGAGGAAATACGAAATAAAGAATTTATCACAGAATCTGAGACAAGGACGTTACAAAAACCGAAAAGAAAAAAAAAATGTAAAGACAGAACAAACAGAAAAGGTGAATGGAAATGACATCAAAAGTCAGGCTGCAAGTCTGTAGCACAAATTTATACAGGAGATGCAGTCTCCACTGACTGGATTTTTCTCTTCTCAAAATATGGATAAACAGTTCATATCTGCAAAAGCACAAAGAAGTAAGCAAAGTCTCCCTTCAACCACAGACTCCCAGCTATCCTGATCTCACTAGTGATTACTTGTTTATATCCCTCTTTCCCCAGCAATCAATGATATTCTCTAAATAAAAGAGTTCTTAATTAATTATTTTGTAGCTCCCATGGCCAGTTTAATCACACAGTAAATGCAGAATGAAAAATTCAATAGATTTGTAACCAGACTTACCAAGTTTTGAACACAGACATTTCATGGCTTAATAAAATTCTTTACAACAAAAACCAAAAAACTTTGACATTTTGTTTTAGCTATCCTACTGAAACATATTTATATACTTTTCAAAACATTCAAGAATTGAGTTCTTCGAGTCTCTCCTATGAGTTTAGACTTGAAATAACTTGTAAATATTGTGCTATGGATAGAATTATGTCCTCTAAATATATGTGTGTCAATTTGGCTAGTCCATAATTCCCAGTAGTGAGTGATTGTCCATCATTTTGTCATTTGATGCAATTTTCCAATGTTGTAAATTCTATCTCTGTGATGCCAATGATATACGATTAGTGGCAGTTATGCTAATGAGAAAGGACTCAATCTATAAAATTAGACTGTGTATTAAATCAATCTCTTTTGAGGAAAAAAAGAAAAAGAGAGAAAGAGATTGAGAAACAAGCAGAAAGACAAAGAGATTTCATACCACCAAGAAAGTGGTGCTGATAGCAGGCAGAACCTAGGGTTCCCGCGTGGAGAAGCTCCAAGACCAAGGGAAGACTGATGACAATGACCTTCCTTTGGAGCTGAGGAAGAAAGAAAGCCTTTTCATGGAGCTGGTCACCTGAATTCAGATTTCTAGCCTATCAGAATGTGAGACAGTAAACTCCTTTTTGTAGAAGCCATCCACCCGTGATATTTCTGTTATAGCAGCAATTTGGTAACTAAGACACACTGATATCTAATAATACAGAAAACTACACTACAACATTCACAATGAAACGTGCAAACATGATTTGCACACAAGCAATAAGAAGTTATGTAAAAGCTCCAAAAAAAGGAAAGACTCCAGAACCAGTCATTGAGACATATAGTTTACTTACAAGCACTGACATACATGGTGTTAGGCCAGTGGCTGGACTCATGTTGCACTCTGTTACCCCTTCAAAGGGTACATAACCTTATATACTGTACCAGCCGGCTGGAGTGAAGATTTATTGCCTTTCCTTTCAAGCCCCCTGATGACAGCATTCTCAGGATTTGTCCATGCACAGGTGTTTCTTTTCTTGTTGACAAGCTATTCTGAACTTTTGCCCCAGGTCCAGCCTGGTATTTTAGCCTAGTTCATTTCCTCATTCATCCCCAGCCTACTTTGGGAAGCACAAAACTAACTCCATTAGGAGGAGGTGCATATGACTGAACAAATAGCATTACCCTGCAATGGTTAAGAGCTTGGCTGCTAGCCAAAAGACTGTCAGTTCAAATTTACCAGTTGCTCCTTGGAAATCGAAAGAGGCAGTTCTACTGTGTCCTATGAGTTGCTGCGCTGGAATCAAATGGATGGCAATGGGTTTGTTACATGGAAAGGGAACCAAACACATCAGAAGGCATTGTTTCAGTTTTGATAGGTTCTGTATGATCTAAACAAAGAAAGGCACCATGATCTGTGTAATGAAATGGAGCCATTACTCTGAATGGTAATTACATACAGATACTTAATAATGAAACTATTGATCAATAGCCATTCAAACTGCCTTGAGATTGTTTTAATTAAAATAATTATAATTTCTCGAGGAACACAGTCAAATTGTGAGCAATATTCAATGCACTCAGAATATTGTCTTCCAGAAAAAAATTCCTTCGCCTGTTCTTCATTAATCTTGATTTGATTTTTTTTCCCCTGTAACAAAGCCACAGTATGCTCATATTGGCCCTTATTCTCCTGATTACAGTGAATATGCCAGATACCATATCTTCTTTTCAAATCTACTTAAATCTGAAAAAAGCACAAATGCGATCTGGTTTATGGAGCTTCATGTTAATTTCATGATATTTTCAGTCTTCTATTAAGTAAAATTAATAGTCTATGTGATGATTACCACAAATTCTAGTGGTGTTGTTAGGCGCTGACAAGTTGCTTCTGACTCATAGCAAACCCATATACGACAACATGAAACAATGCCAATCTCGTGTCATCGCCACAATCACCCTCTATGTTACCGCCTTAGGCTGGGTTTTCTAGGGAAGCAAAACCAGTAACACATGTATGTACAAGGAAAGATTTATATATGTAACGTACAAGACATATATACACCTGCACATGTATATACACACGTATATACGTATGTGTGTGTATATATATATGTATATATATACATACACACACACATATAGGAAACAGCTCATGCGATTGCAGAAGCTGAATGTCCCAAGTCCTGGCACAAGCCTAACGTGGCCACCAGAGCTAGGGAACCCAGGCTGAGCAGGGCAGAGACCAGAGTTCTAGGTCACCAGTTGTGTAGGTTGGCAGATCCCAAGCTGACAGCAAGACGGAACTGCAGAGGCTGGCGAACTCAGGATCAGCAGGTCAGGGAACAGAACTCTCAAGCATCAGCTGTAAGGGTTGATAAATCCAACAGCTGCTGGTTCAAGTCCAGGAACCAGATGCCAGAAGCAGACAGGAGCTGCTGGCTATTTAAGTAGACTGGAAGTAGGTGGTGAAAGGGGGAGAGAACAGAGCTGAGGATGGGAAGCCACCACAGGCCCTGCCCTGCCTCTTAAAACAGCAACCAAACATGGAGTAGCTAAATTGATGTAATCCTGACTACCAAGCATGATAACCTTCTCCAGGGTCTGGTCCCTCCTGATAACATGTCCTAAGAAAAGAGGAAAAGGCTCCCCATGTTTGTGTATAGGGAACACAATGGCCATATTGTTTAGATGTTAAAGACTTACCAGGTGACTTGGCAATAAATGATTATGCTGATCATTATTTCAATCTCTCATGATAATAAACAACCAAACACATAGCCATTGAGTCAATTCCCACTCATGGTGACCCTATAAGACAGAGTAGAACTTCCCCATAGAGTTTCCAAGGAGTGCCTAGAGGATTTGAACTGCTGACCTCATGGTTAGCAGCTGTAGCACTTAACTACTAAGCCACTAGGGTTTCCCTCATGATAACATTGCGTGACAAATGACCCCAAAACTCTGCTATGAAATACTAAACATTTGTTCCTTGCTCACTCATCTATGGGTCATAATCTGGCTGGGTTACTGGTTTTGAATTCAGTCTGTGGGAAAGGTTATCATCTCTTATTCTTCTGGAACCCAAAGTGATCCAGAATATGTTCTTTTCATGGCAATAGCAGAACAGAAAAAGACAAGTAAAACTATGCAAGTATGTACCCAAACTGATTTAATTAAGTTGACTAACATCTCATTGGCCAAATTAATTCAAATAGCCCAAGCCGAATGGATATGGATATAGAATCTTAAAGCAAGGGAGTGAAAAATTGGAGCCAGTAAGAAGATCTTATTAATTCTTATCTCTTGGTCACAATTATTCACATCCCTCCTGCATGTAAAACATATCCTCCATTCCCCTATTGCCATTGTTAGTTGCTGTTAATTCAATTGCACCTCACAGAGACCGCCAAATGTCTCATTCAGTCTCAATATCAAAATCCAAGAACTTGTTAGCTATAGCAGTTCTGAATGTAGATCTTCTTTATGAACAGATCAAGAAACTGAAAATACTTAGTGCCCTCAAACACAATACAAAATACTATGATGTAACACAGACAGCAGTGCAATAAGCCTCCCATTCAAAAAGAGGAAAAAGCCATTGCTGTCCAAAGAGTTGATCTTCATTACGATTTATAGACAGGGGCAGCATCCGTGCAGAGAGAGCAGAGGAAGCTGCATATAGGTAAGCAGGCCAATTTGTATGGGAATGTACTTTTTCATTCAATCATGATAAAAAAAAAAAAAAAAAGAGGAAGAAGTACCAAGTAATCCCTGGTTCATAAACCCCAAACCAAACCCAGTGGCACTGAGTCAATTATGACTCAAAACGACCCTGGTTCACAGCAACTCTAAAATCAGTCTGGGCAAATGTTGCCAGGTCTTTCTGCCCTGGGGACATGGATGCTGCTTCCTTTTAGCCCATTGCTCTCCATAAATCCTATGTCCTTCTTTTTCTATCATTACTGTCATGGGTTGAATTGTGTCCCACCCAAAATGTATGTGTTGATTTGACTTGGTCAGGAGTTCCAATATGGTGCCCTTCCTCCCATGTGCTGTGAATCCTGCCTCTGTGATATTGATGATGGAGAATGGTTTGCAGTTGTGTTAGTGAGGCAGAACTCAAGCTTGTGGAATATAAGGGAGAGAAGTGAGCTGAGGAAGTCGGAACCTCATGCCACCGAAAGAGACGCACCGAGAGCAGAGCACGTCCTTTGGATCCGAGGTTCCTGTGCAGAGATGCTCTCACTGGATGTGGACTCAGCTTACCGGACTGTGGTGATTTCTTATTCTGAATGGACTTGTATCTTGTTAACGGACTGTGGCTTACCGGACTGTGACAATAAAAGCTTCTCTTCTCAAAACCTTCCACTCATGGTATTTTCTGTGAGAGCAGCCCTAGCTGACTAGGACAGTTACCCTGTGTCCTTCTTTTTCTATCATTCTTTTGCAGAATCACATTCCTGAAGTACTCTGAAACCACTGCCTCAAGAAGATTACAATTTATAGCAATCCTATAAAAAAGCAGCCCACTGCCATTGAGTCCATTTTGACTCATAGACACCATAAAGGACAGAGTAGAACTTTCCCATAGGATTTCCAAGGCTATAAATCTTCATGGAAGCAGATTGCCACATCTTTCTCTTGTGGACTGGCTGGTGGGTTTGAGCAATTGATCTTCTGTTTAGCAGCCAAGCATTTTAAACACTGCACCACCAAAAAAAAGTTTCTTTTTTTCCACTCCTGACTAAAAAGCTCTGATAAACTAGTTGCCCTGAAGGAGTGATCTCAATTCTTTTTGGTGGTCTTAACAAGTGGTAACAGCCTTCTTTGTTCTGTATCCTGGAAAACCAAAAACCAAACTCATTGCTGTCAAATTGATTCTAAATCAGAGCAACCTTATAGATCAGAGTAGAACTGCCCCATAGAGTTTGCAAAGAGTGCCCGGTGGATATGAACTGCCAGCCTTTGGTTAGCAGATGTAGCACTTAACCACTACACCACCACGATTTCCTCTGTATCGTGAAGCAGGCCATGTATTATGGGCAGTGCTCTAGATTTGGTCTTTTCCTAAGGCTATATTGCAGTGACCATTTAAGTTGATGAGAATTTTTTTCCATCTTGCAAGTCTAGAATCTTGGAGGTTTCTATAATCCCTCATTTTTGCTTGTACCTCAGCCAGTTTATTCCTATGTTCGTATCTCTCTTATAGTACCAGCTGACATTTTTAGCATTTCCCTTGAAACTTCTTCACCCAAAGAGTTTATTATACACATTTTTCTGCCTTCCAGGATATAGCAATTTGACTAAATGCCTTGTTCAAGTATTTTCAGCTTCCTATAACGATTTATCACCAATTCTCCATCATTTATAGCAGTTTCTCACTGCTTACCAGCTGGTCTCTAAGCTATTGCCACATATTTTAGAATTTTCTTATGACAACATTCCAGTTCCGGGTACAGATTTCCGCTTTAGTCAGCTGTTGCTGTAATAATGCTGCTTCTTTTTAAAGGCAATGCCATAAATAAAAAAATATTTATCCTCATATTCACAGATCTGCAGATCACCTGGGGCAGCCTTGTTTCCAGCTATGGATCTAGAGATTTCTCTGGGATGATTCTGCTTTAGGCTGTGCATCTATAGGTTGTCTAGGGCCAACTTGTTCCATATCTCCATCTGGAGCTAAAGCTTGTGGGATAGCAGCTACCTGGGCAAGGTATTCTCATAGCAGAAGTCAGAGTGGCAAGCGGAAAGACCTGCTGTCTCTTACTATCCACATTTCACTGGCCAAAGAACAACACAGAGCCAAGTGCAACATCAATGGAGTATGGAAGTATATACCCTCTATGAAGGTGGAAAGGATGAAATAATTATTTACTGAACAAATATCTAACTTAGCACATTCATTTACCCAACAGTACTAATGAAGAACATAAAAAATGTAGGTAACTTACTGTGTATTAAATTCCATAAACAGTACAATTATAAATGAGCTCTTTCCTCTTATATAATGTCTACAACAATAGATATCATAGATATTAGTATAATAAAATACAAATGTATTGTACTTTGTATTTTAGTGACTTCTAATTAACTTCAGTTATTTCCTTGTTCTTAAATAGAATGAGTTGAGAAAAAAATTCCAAGCTTATGACTGTATGTTTCTTATACTCCAACTGAAAGAGTGTCAAGGAGACCCAAGGTGATCTACAGAAAGGAAGATGGTAGCCTTTCAGCACAGGCATACTCACTGTAATAAACAGACTACTAGATGATAAGTATCTAAACAAAAAGTTTAGAATATTGTCTTCCTTATCCCTCACGTTCACTATTTCTGCTTAACATGTTCCACTGCCCTTTAATAAGGAGTGAGTAGTAATATGTCAACACATTGTTACGATTCCTTTTGTATTTCTTCCTTGTTCTGCATTCACATCCTTTCTGTATTGATTTGAAAATCTCTATCACATTAGACAAAATGTCAAGTGTTTTTTCATACAACATTGCCAAGAAAAACAAGACCAAGAAAAGAGAAACTAATTCTCACAGTTTATTTGTCTGAAAATATAATGATTTATTTGTGTGTGTGTCGGATCCGACTCGACGGCACTTGGCTGGCTTGGCTGTGTGCAATGGTCACCTGAATTAGTTTGCGTGTCAAATTCGTATTCTTACAAAACCTTTCAATAGAAATGAAAACATTTGAGATGAGAACATCTTATTTCATGCCACTGCTTCTCTGATAACAAGAATAGCTAAACAACTAGTTTAAGTGATCATTTCTCTAGATGCAGCAGGGCATATCTCTTTACTTAAGGCTGTAGGACAGACAGGAAGGGCCTGGTAGCTGGTCCTGGCAGGATCCACTGTAAATTAGTACTTGAAAGATTGACATTTCTGTAGATTCTGACAAAGGTGGATAGCACAAAAATGCACTAGGGGAAAAAGAACATCAGTCACCACTTAGGAAAAATCTCAGTGGGAACCTATAGTGAATTACCAGGACAGAACAACAAATAAGCAAGGATTAGAAAGGCAGGAACAAGATTCAGTTGACTTTCAGGTACCAATCTTTAGCCATTTCTAAGCTACATGGCAGTAATAAGGGGAACCTTATTACAGTCAACAGCCATGGATGAAGCAGCTAAGAAATCAAACAAGATTTCTGGCCAACATGGCATCAAAGAAACACCAGCCATCTCACCACAGTAAAGACCTGAAAAACTAGGTAAAACAGAGACAAACATCAATCCTGGAACCTAAGTGTCAGCTGAAGAGATAAAGATCTCTGCTAAACACTAAAGGAAACAGGAAATTGACAGAGAACAGAGAATGAGAAAAGATAGAGAAGAAGTCCCCTATCAGCTAATCCAGCATGAATTCCCCCCCTCTTGGATTCCTATTGGAGATTGGCAGACAGACAGCACAGGAAAGCAAATTTGCCGAAATCTCAGCAGAAGACAAAGAAGTTGATAACTAGCAAGACAAGCTTTCCAAACCCCCATCCTCTCTTGTGGCTCTACCTCTGACACCTTCTGGCTCAGCTGGCCAGAAAGTACCACATCCCTGAGCTTAGATTCACCCCACCCACATCAGAGATCAGCCATTGAAGAGTACTCTAAAGGAACTTCAGGAGCTCCCAGCAGGACATAGATCACTTGCCCCCTTAGTACTCTTTTTGTTTGTTTGAGGGCTTCTGTTTCCCTCTTCCCACACTTAATCCCATAGCCATCTCCACACACTACAGTCTCCCCAGCTCCCTCCTGCTTATATGCACCATGTGTGGAACATCACGCTTCCAAGCACCACAGACACCACTCCTGGAACCTGCCCAACACTGATTTCTGGCCTGCTATTGGCCTGAGTACATGCAACAAACAACCTATCCCAGCTCCTCCCCTTCAGCTGAACTGGCCCTGCTGCAGTAGAGATGAGTAACTGGCCCTGCCTGTTGGAAAAGGAGGAAAAAAA
This sequence comes from Heterohyrax brucei, assembly GCA_028571685.1. NCBI lineage: Eukaryota > Metazoa > Chordata > Mammalia > Hyracoidea > Procaviidae > Heterohyrax > Heterohyrax brucei. Next base: position 49,987,704 of record CM053150.1, on the reverse strand, counting down.
ATACTGTGACCACCTATGAGCAAACAAAGAACAGATGACCTGCCTACTCCAAAATAGACAAATAAAACAAAAAAAGGGGGGGGTGGGGCAGATCTATAATCCATAAACAAAGGAATGACTTACTAAATGGCCTGAAGACAACAGAAGATATGAAAACACAGTACAGGAAGGTTTCAGTAGGCATCCAAAATAAAACACTAGGTGACTTTCCAGTAGAAGAGGCACTAGAATTACCTATCCAAGAGTTGAAACTAAAAGCACACAGAAATCAGGAAAAAACAAATTTGTGGAAAAGACAGACAAGTTTATGAAAGGATTCATCAATGTAATATGGAAAACAAAATACCAAAACAAATTCACCACTAGAAGTCATACAAAAAACAGCCACTAGAAATCCAAAAGATAAACAACAAGTATCAAAAATGGACTGTGTTATAGAAGGTTTGAAATGATGGAACACAGAATCAGTGAAATTGAAGACAATGGTTTCAAGCAACTCTGTTTGAGAAAAAAATCAGAAAAAAAAAAAATGAAGAAGCCTGAGAATGATGTGAAATACAATCAAAAGTAACAATTTGAGAATGATGAGAACTCTGGAACAGGGGAAAAACTGGAAAACACAGAATGAATCATTGAAAAACTTCTGACATAAAACTTCCCTAATATGAAAGATGAAAAACTGACCATCCAAGAAGTTCAACGAACCCCATATAGGATAGACCCTAGCAGAAAATCACCAAGGCATATCACAGTCATATTCGCTAAAACTAAAAAGAGAGAAAAAGTTCTGAAAGCAGCTTGAGAAAAACAAAAAGTCATACAAGAGGAGAAACAGTATGACTAAATTCTGATGATGTGGCAGAAACCATGCAGGCAAGAAGACAGTGGAATTATATACTTAAAACCTTAAAAGAAAAAAAATTGCCAACGTCATGGAGTGAACTATGTCCCCCGAAAAACCTGTGTAACCATTTGGCTGGGCCATCATTCCCAATATTTTGTGATTTTCCTATCCTATAAATCCTAATCTCTGCCTGTGGCTGATAGGATGATTATACTTAAATAGGATTAGGGTGGGACTGATACACCCTTGCTAAGCGGATTTCCCTGGAGTGTGGGTTGCACCACCTTTTATCCTCTTGTCCTATAAGGGATAAAAGGAAAGGGAAGCAAGCAGAGAGCTGGGAACCTCACACCTTCAAGAAAGCTGCACCAGGAGTAGAGTGCATCTTTCAGACCTGAGGTTCCTGTGCCAAGATGCTCCCTGACCAGAGACTGATGCAAAACAAGGACCTTCATTTAGAGCCAACAAAGACAGAAAGTTTTCTCCTGGAGCAGACACCCTGAATTTGGATTTGTAGTCTATTGGACTGTGTAAGAATAAACTTCCCTTTGTTAAAGCCATACACTTATGGTACTTCTGTTACAGCAGTACCAGATGACTGAAATACCAACAAAGAATAATATATCCTGAAAATTTTTCATTCAAATATGATGGTGAAATCAGGACATTTCCAGATAAACAGAAATTAAGGGCATATATAAAAACTAGCCAAACTTAAAAGACTTATAGTGAGTTCTCTGGTCTGAGAACAAACAATGGCAGAAAACAGCATGAATCTAGGATGCAATATTGTACCAGCCAGATACCAGCCTAGGAAATAAACTCTCAAGGACTAAAGGAATTACAAAAAAAAACGAAAGGAATTACAACAGGAAAGCAGAGATACTAAGTTGCAAATGACAACAACGTCGGAACAATAAAAGAAAGAATAAACTGTATAGGTATAGAACTTTCTAATGGAGTGGGAGCCAAACTGATACTAAATATTAACAAACTGGTTTAAAGCTAGGAAGATAACAGTAAATCTCAAGGTAACCTCATAAAAAATTTAACAAACCTACTGATCAAAATGAAGAAGAAAAACACAGAGCATCAATAAAAACAAAATCTACAAAAACAAGACAAAGAAAAGGAAATCCACAAATCGAAGGAATTCAGCACAAGAAAGTAAAAGAAACAAAGAAACATGTTAGCACCACAAAAAAAGCACTACAAAATGACAGCAATAAACTCATACCTTTCAATAATTGCATTTAAAAGAAAATGGCATAAATGCACCTAGAAAAAAAGATGGAGAGTGACAGAATGGATAAAAAAAAAAGAATCGATCAATATGAGACACATCTCAGAAAGAAAGACATCTAATACTAGTACAATGACAGACACATTGACCAAAGGAACAGAATTGAGAATCCAGATGTAAATCATCCACCTGTGGTCAACTGATCTTTGACAACAGTCCAAAGTCTATCTAATAGGAGAAAAGGCAGTCTTCTTAACAAATGATGATGACAAAACTGATGTCATGTCATAAAATAGAGGAAACTAGAGGGTGTTATGCAGATTGAAATTAGCCAAAGACAAAAAGACAAATATTGTATGAGACCACTGCTATAAAAACTCATGAAAAGGTTTACACACCAAAAAAAAAATAATCTTTGATAGTTACCAGGCAGAGAAGGGGTAGAGATGAAAAAAACACTAAGTAGTCAATAGATAAATGATAACACTGATGAAGGGTAAGGCAGTACAAAGTACTGGAGAAGCTAGCACAACCTGTACAAAACAAGGTCATGGAAGCTCCATGGACACATCCAAAATCCGTGAGGAACCCAATAGCTGAGCTGAGAGCTGTGGGTATAGTGGTCTCAGGGAACATCCACTTCAACTGCCACACAGTTTATAACGAAAATGTTTTCTGCTCTACTTTGGTGAGTAGTGTCTGGGAGGTCTTAACAGCCTGAGTGGCAATGTAGGATGCTCCACTAGTCTTAACTCGTCAGGAGCAAGGAAACATGAATAAAACTAAAGAAACCATATATACAACGGTCTCCAGCGTATCGTATCCAGTACAACTAGATGATGTGCACCTACTACCACTGACTGCTCTGACAAGGATCACATCAGGGGACACAGCTGGAGAATAATGTATAACATAATTCAAACTCACAAAGACAGACTAGACTTCGTAGTCTAACAGAAACTGGAGAAATCCTGAAAGTATGGCCTCCAGACCCCCTTTCAGCTTGTAATGAAGTCACTCCTGAGATTCACTCTCCAGCCAATGACTGGACAGTCCCATAAAACAAAATGACTAAGGGGACATGCCAGCTCAAGGACAAGGACCAGAAGACAGAGAGCACAATAAAGCTGGTAACAGGGAACCCAAGGTTGAGATGGGAGAATGTTGACCTCTTGTGGAGTTGTTAACCAATGTCCTAAAACAGTATTTGCACTGATTGTTTAATGAGAAACTAGTGTGTTCAGTAAACTTTCATCAAAAGTACAACAAAAAATTTTTAAAAAAGAAATCAAACAATGCATTATAGTGGGCAAATCTGCTGCAAGAGACTTATTTCAAGTATTAAAAAGCAAAAATATCACCTTGAAGACTAAGGTGTGACTGACCCAAGCCATGGTGTTTTCAATCACTTTCTATGGATGCAAGGCTGGAATATAAATAAAGAAGACAGATGAGAAATTTTTTGCTTTTGAATTGCGGTATTGGAGAAGAATATTGAATATATCACGAACTGAGAAAAGAACAAACAAATCTGCCTTAGAAGAAGTACAACCAGAATGCTCCTTAAAAGCAAAGATGGCAAGATTATGTCCCACGCATTTTGCACGTGGATCTGACTCGATGGCATTTGGCTTGGCGTTAGGAGGGGTCAGTCCCTTGGAGAAGGACATCAAACTTGCTAAAGTAGAGGGCCAGCAAAGAAGGGGCAGACCCTCAACGAGATGGACTGACACAGTGGCTGCAACAATGGGCTCAAGCATAACAACAATTGTGAGGATGGCACAGGACTAGGCAGTGTTTTGTTACACTGTACATGGAGTCACTATGAGTTGGGACTGACTCAACCGCACGTAACAACAACGATCGGAACCTGATCTAAATCATAGAGGTATTGATATTTTCTGAGTAGTTTCTATATTCTAGAAACTTGTCCAATCTTTCGACAGTTCGTTTAATCCTGACAACTGTATGGGGGTTAGGCATTGTTGTCTTCTATATACAGACAAGAATGCTGAAGATGAGGTCATAGCAGCTAAGTGTCTTGCCAAAGGTGACAAAGTCAATCAACACAGAATCTAGGATAGGAACCCTGATTCTCCTGGAGAAGCAGCAGAATCTTTATTCTGTTCTGTATGCTCAGACTACAGGTGGAAACTATTTCAAGCTTTACCAGTTCAGGACTGTCCAAAGAAAAAGCTGTTGATCGGTAAGTCCAGCCTAAGCTGTGGCTTGGGAGGTAGGGCTGGACACTGGAAGGAGATATTCACAGTGCAAGTTCCGGAAGAACTTTACTGTCTGGAAAACAAGGGGAAAAAATGGATTCTGATTATTCTTTCTAAGAATTCAGTCCTTTCAAACTTAAACTCCGAAGTCCTGTTTTCTTTTCACTTGGATTTTCCTAGTCTCTCTGCTGTTTCCAAATACTGATTAGTTTGGGGTTTTTTTGTTCGCTTTAGTTTAGACTTAACTCACTGTCACCTGGTTTGTTTTTTTGTTTTTAATTCCTTTCTTTCTGGGAAACCCTGGTGGTGTAACGGTGAAGTGCTGTCTGCTAACTAAAAGCTTGGCGGTTCCAATCCACCAGGTACTCCTTGGAAACTCTACAGGGCAGCTCTACTCTGACCTACAGAGTTACTATGAGTCAGAATTGGTGACTTTCTGTCCCGGCCCCCCCAACCAGAGCCAGGATGGCGGGATCTGTCTGAAATCATCCCTGTAAGAGCCTGGAATCTGTGGGGTCCATGGGGGAAGGGCAGTGTAGGAAATCCCTTAAGAAAAACACTGCAGCCCCTGAAGCTTTCTCACCCTCCAACTAGTCACACCCAGTCTCCAGCAATTGATCAGTTTTTCCACTTGCAAGTGGTCTTACCTGTTTACGGCTCTAGGGGCTTCTTTTCAGGTAGGCAGTTCTCGGTCCAGCCAAGTGCCAGTTCTCAGTAGTGACTCTCTATATTTGCTTCTGAAGATTTTAGGGTGCTATTTTCCCCTACAGCTTCAGTTCTCTGATGAACTTGGGAAATGTCATTAATTTTCAGTTTATACAGCCTTTTCTTGAAAGGATTGGTGACAACTTCCAAGGTTATAACATGTCAGAGCTAACCTAATAATTTTAAAAACAGTTTAAATTGATACAAATGTTCTATTCAACAAAACAATCCCTGAAAGATATATTAAAATGAATTCTAGAGATTTAGTTCTCAATATACTGGACTAGAAGATAATACTGACTGATTTACCTCCATCTCTAATTTCATTTTTGCAGAGATTTCATATCATTACCCAAGATTGGATAGTGTTGTTATTTAATTTAAAAGTGGATTGAATTGTGGTGAATTAAACTGTGACTAAGTACTCACTCATTGCTTTATTTCTGAGTGTTTCTAAGTTATCCCACACAAAAAAGGAGAGATTATAGTTTTCCATTCTCTGAGTCTTCAAATGTTCTTCTGCCAATTCTTTTTCAGTAAGTTTATTACTAACATTTGTCTTTCCAAATGGCTATTATTTAACTGGGGGGAAAGAATAAATAAACAGTCTGGCATTCAGGATTAGAAATTAGCATCAAATCAGGAATAATAAGGACCGTAATTTTGAAAAACCAGGTCTCATGTTGTTGGTCCCAGTATTTTTGTTGGCATTAGGAATCTTAACAAACTTTGGACCTCATTACCCAGGGCTTTCATAAAAGCACCCAAGAAATGTGCTTCATTATTGTTTAGGCAGCACAGAGATCAAAGAAGAAGTGGTCACCTTTATTTTAAAGGACGTGCTAAATAAAAATTTTTCGAACTTCATGTCTTTGTCTGTTCAGTTTCCCTAATTAACACAAATATACCTTTCTCCAAGGAAACATTTCAGGAACAGTGACAGGATGCACTTTTCACATTCTGCATTTTTAAAATTTTAGCTTTATAACACATTAGTGAATTCATCCCAGTGACAAAATCATCCCATATACTTCTACAAAAACACTAAATCCCTAACTCTTTCCCATGCTTTGGTGGGACATTTCCTTCTACTCCTATTTACAGTTCAGTTACCCTCTGATTCTGATGTAGGAAAGACACAAACAAGACCTTATGGGCTTTATTAAGAAAAGCAGCTTCTGTCTTGGACCTCTGTTTTCTACTTTAGCTAGCCAAGAGTTTCAGTTCCTCTCCACAGACATAAAAGTCTTGAAAATGCCAGAAAATCTGTCAATCATTGTTCTTTTCTCCTTGGAATCTTTACTTCATTATTACAGTAAGAAAATATCAACACTCCATTAGGAATTGACTCTATCTATTGCAGTTATTCCAGTAGGAATGTTAATCAAAATATTTCAACTTATCTTAGCCAAAAAGATGAGCCTGTGACCAGGCTACGTCAAACAGCTCTCTCTTTGTAAGGGAAAGTTTACATGTAGCGGAGCAAGGAAGGTGGTAGGCAGAATTCAAAGATGATCTCCAATATTTCCAACCAACAGTGTACATAAATCTTCTCCCAGTTACTTAGTTAATGACTACTCTGGGTGCTGAGATGAAGGCATTTTATACAATTAATTAAGCCCCCATATTAGTTGATATAAGAAAGAGAGATTGTACTTGTTGAACCTGACCTAAATTGAGTATACCCTTAAAAAGGCTCTGGGATTTTCCTGAAAACAGATATTCAAAGCATGAAGGGAATTTGAAACAAGAGAGGTTCACTGCTGTTAATTTGAAGAGGGAGGAACTATGTGACAAGGCATATGGGTGGCCTCTAGGAGGTAACAGGATTCCCCATCTGACACCCAACAAGAAAGTTAAACCTTAAGTCTTGCAATTGCAAGGAACTGAATTCTACCAACAACCTGAGTGCAGTATAATGAACCACTTAATACAGCCCTTCTAAGTCTTTGTAACTCCCATCAAATGATGGGGTGATTTAATGCTAATATGCACATGGCACCCTAACAAGGGGATTGGCCAGTTTTACTCACTGAGCCATTCCAGAGGTGGGAGGAGAAGATCTCATTACCATCAAGAAACAGCCATGAGTAGAGCATATATTTTGGGCCAGGGATCCCTGTGCTGAGAAGTTCCTGGAACCAGGAGACTAAAACAGAAAAAGAGCTGTAACACTCAAGACATGAAGAAATGGCAGAGGAGAAATGTCAGGTGCAGAGACTGGAGTCAGTGCAATGGGCTTTGGGGCCCATGGAGTGAGAAAGCTGATGCTTTCAAGCAAGAGGCTTGCTAGCAGAGCAGGGTACCTCTGGGCATGCGGTGGAGCTAAGTTTACTGTCCCATTGAGCTAAAGCTGAGTACCTTCAGGCCAGTGCTTACCTGTGGAGTAGGGTGCTTCTAGGCACTTAGCAGGAGAGTTAGAAGAGCCTTGTAGAGGGCAGAGCCAAGGTGGCAGACCACACACATGTCTCCTTAATTCCCTCTGAAAACTAAGGCCTGGATTGATAACTGAACAGAGCTTTCTGGACATCCTGTGAGCAACAGGACATGATACAGTGTTGTCACATTGGACTACATTCCACTAAACAGGAAACTTCCTCTTCCTTGCAGAACCCCACTCCTGATGACTAACCACTTGGGCAGACTGCATGTACTGGTGCTTTTATTCTATTTTTTTCTTTTTGTTCGGTGGTAGGTGGGGGATGGGCATGAGCCAGCAGATATGCTGAACTGCAGTGCTAAAATGAACAGCATGTGGCACAGTGGAGAGACAGTGCATACGATAGCCACAGTTTGAGGGTCCAGCAGTGGACTGAGGGCACCTCAGTCCCCCAACCCTCTCTATTCTGAGCTCTGCCATAGATTCTGCTGCTTCATGGCAGGAGGGACAGCTTGACCAGGCCACCATCTTGGTCGGCTAGGAGGTGGATTCACCCAAACAGAGGACTCAGCAGGGGCTTATTCCCAGGCTGGAAGACAGTGCCAGTCTGGGGAGCACTTTTCCAACAGAAAAGCTGTGTTTAGCTCAGTGTTGCCTTAGGGGTTGGGCCCAGCTGAGGACAGCAACAGAGCTGTAGCCCCTCTCTAGTTTGAAACACATCATAGCACGTGGGGATGGCTGAAAAGTTGCTTCTGTTGTCAGCCAGAAGGCAGGGCCTGCCATGCTTGACGGCTGACTGATTTTGCAATCTGTCAGAGAGATTTTAGCTTTTTAAAGTAAGACTGCCTGAAGAAATAACTGCTGAGCTGCCCAACGGCATCTCTTTCAGCCTTTACTGACCCACATCATAGAGTTGGCTAATGGCCCCCCAGTGAATCCATAAGTAGGTGGTGTCTTTGCCAACAAGGAGGCTGCTCCTGCCACCACAGAGAGTCCACTGGGGCCAGTAACTAGAGTACACAGAGATGGCTGGTGACCAACTCCCTCCTTAGAACTATACGTCAGCTCCTATTGAGGTAACACCAGAGAAACTAAACAGTTTCTAGATGGCCCAAAGGCAACAGACTATCGCTAACCATTTAAAGAAACAGCTCACTATGGCTCTGGAAGACTCCCAAAATAAAGAATCAAAAAGTTTCTCAAATGAAGAAGTCTTTCTGAAACTATCGGAGGTCAAGTACAAAAGAATTGTATAGACAGCTGCTTTAGAGATAAACAAAATACAGCTGAGCAAAATGAAAAATTAAACAAGCTGTTCGAACTAGTGGAACATCAACTCTCTGAAATCCAGAAAAATCAATAACAAAATTGCAGAATTAGATAATTTAATCCAAAAAAGTAGAATTGAGGAAATGAAAGTCAGATTTAGTGACCTGAGGATACAGCAACTGACACCAGTATTTGGGAGGAGAAATCCGAGAAAAGAAATATGAAAAATGAAGAAGCATTAAGAAACACATGGGACTCTATCAACAGGAATAATCAATGATTAACTGGAGTTCCTGAACAGGGAGGGATGCCTGAAAACTCAGAGAGTATTGTTGTTAAGTTGCTGACAGACAGCTTCCTTGAAATTATGAAAGAAGAGGACATAGATATCTAAGATGTGTATTGAATGCCACAAAAACCAGACCCAAAATGAAAGACACCAAGACATATTATAATCAAGATTAATAAAATGAAATGTAAGCAGAAACTTTTAAAGACAGTGAGATTCAAAGCAACGCTAACATTCACAGGGGAGCCCCGTAGGCTTTTATCTGACTTCTCAGCAGAAATGATGTTGGCAAGGAGGTAGTGGGATGACTTATGCAAATCCTTGAAGGAGAAAAACTTCCAACCAAGACTTATATATCCTGCAAAACTGTCTTTCAAATATGAAGATGAAATTAAGGCATTCACAGATAAACAGAAGATTAGACATTTTGTAAAAATCAAACCAAAACTACAAGAAAAACTGAAAGAAGCTTTTCACTTAGAAAAATTAAGTGTATATTTAAGAAGGCAGTGCAGGGCACAACATCCAGAAAGGCACAAAACTCATTCAAAGCTACAATACCAAAAGAAAGGGACCAGTGATTATATCACAAAAACTATGACACCATCACAATAAAAAGAAGGATATACTGCAGTAATTACAGTCCTTGCAGATGTAGAGGAAGTTAAACAGATTTGTGGAAGTTAAAATTTGATGTAAACTTAGCATGTTACAGGGGACCCCCAGGGTAGCTGCAAAGCACAATAACAAGGGAACATACTGAGACAAGAAATGTACTACAGGAGTCTCAACAAACACAAAACCAACTCTGAAAAAGATGAAAACTCAGCACATCAAGAATGACCCAGAACAGAATATAGGGAACAACATAGAAAACACCAACACAAAAATACATTCATCAAAATGACAGCACCAAACATACCTATCAATACTTACACTGAATGTAAATGTACTGAGCTTTCCAGTAAAGAGACAATAGTAACATCTTGGATCAAAAGACACAACCTGTCTACATGTTGCTTATGTGAAACACACCCTAGACTTAAAGATATGAACAAATTGAAAATTAAAGGATGGAATAATATATATCAAGCTAACAACACAAAGAACAGCAAGTGTGGCAATATTCATCTCAGATAAAACAGATTTTAAGTAAAAATCACAACTGTGGACAAGAATCGTTACTATATATTGCTGAAAAGTTCAACATACAGGTAGAACTTAATCATATTAACTGTTTACACATCCAATACTAGAGCATCTAAATACATTGAACAAACACTGACAACCTTAAAAAATGAGATAGATCACTCCACAGTAATAATGGGAAACTTCAATAATCCAACTTTCAGTAATGGACAGACCATCAAGAGCTCAGTAAAGACACAGAAGATCTTATTGCAACAATTAACCAGTTAGACTTGATCGACTTTATACAAAATTTTTAGCCATCAATAGATAAGCATGCTGTCTTCTCTAATGCACATGGAATGTTTTCCAGAATGGACCATGTGTTAGGATATAAAGCAAATCTCAACAAAACCCAAACCATTGAATTTCTGCAAAGCATATTCTCAGACCATAAAGCCATAAAAGTTGAAATCAATAGCAGAAAAAAAAATTGATAGAAATGAAAACTCATGGAAACTGAACAACATCTTACTCAAAAAGCCATGGGTTATAGAAATTTATGGATTCAAATCAGAATGAAAACACATCTTATCACAATCCGTGAGATACAACAAAAGCAGTACTCAGAAGTCAATTTATCTTCATAAATGCCCACACCCAGAAGGAAGAAAGAACCCAAACCAAAGAATTAACCCTATAGCTTCAGCAAATAGAAAGAGAACAACAGAGAAACCCCTCGGGCACCAGACGAAAACAGATCAGAAAGATCAGAGCAGCACTAAATGAATTAACTGAAAAAAATTGATAAAACAAAAAGATGGTTTATCAAACAGATCAACAAAATTGACAAACCATTGGCCAAACTTACCGAAGAAAAATAGGAGAGGAAACAAATAACCTGAATAAAAAAAAGAGATGAGAGATACCACAACAGATCGAATAGAAATCAAAAATATCATAACGGAATACTATGAAAGACTGTACTCTAAAGGATTTGAAAACCTAGAGGAAATGGACAAATTTCTAGATTCATACCACCTACCAAAATTATCACAAGGAGAAGTAGAACAACTTAATAAAGCAATCACAAAGGAAGAGACTGAAAAAGTCATAAAAAAAAAAAAAACTACCAACTAAAAAAAGCCCTGGCCCAGACGGCTTTACTGCAGAATTCTACAAAGCTTTCATAGAAGAGTTAACTCCAATATTGCTGAGATTATTTCACAGCATAGAAAGGTATACAATACTCCTAAATCCATTTTATGAAGCCAACACAACCCTGATACTAAAGCCAGAAAAAGATCCTACAAAAAAGGAAATTTACAGACCAGTATCACTCATGAACCAAGATGAAAAATCTTCAACAAAGTCATTGCCAGAAGAATTCAACAACATATCAAAAAAATAATTCATCATGATCAAGTTGGATTCACACCAGAGATGTAAGGCTGGTTCAGCATCAGAAAAAAATATTTAATGTGATCAACCCCACAAATAACAGAAAAAATAAGAATCACCTGATTTTGTCCATTAATGCAGAAAATTCATTTGACAAAGTCAAACACCCTTTCACACTAAAAACTCTCAGCAAAATAGGAATAGAAGGGGAATTCCTCAACACAGTAAGAGGTATTTATGCAAAGCTAACTGTCTACATCATCCTGAATAGATACCAAAAGAACTCCCCATGAGAACAGGAACTAGGCAAGCATTCCTACTCTCACCACTTCTATTCAACAGTGTACCAGAAGTTCTGGCCCAAGCAACTACACAGGACAAAGAACTAATGGGCATCCACATCAGCAAAGAAGTAAAAATCTCCCTATCTGCAGACAATGTGATTGTGTACACAGAGAAACCTAAAGAATCCATAAGTCAACTACTCAAACTAAGAGTTCAGAAAAGTAACAGGATTTAAGATAAACATAAGTAAATAAATAGGATTCCTTTATACCAACATGTAATTTACTATAGCCCCCCAAAAGATACCTAGGGATAAATCTAACTAAAGAGGTGAGACCTATACAAAGAGAACTACAAGACCTTGCTGTAAGAAACTCAGAGAGACTTACATAAATGGACAAACCTACCTTGCTCATGGATAGGAAGACTTAACATTTTGAAAATGGCTATTTTATCCAAAGCAATCTACTTATGTAATGCAATCCCAATATAAGTTCCAGTGACATCTTTTAATGAGATGGAGAAACAAATCACCAACTTTGTTTGAAAAGGGAAGAAACTCCAGAATAAGCAAAGCTCTACTAAAGAAGAGGAATACAGTGGGAAGCCTCACACTACCTGACTTTAGAACCTTTTACACTGCTACAGTACAGAACAGCCTGGTATTGGTACAAAAAGAGACACAGAGATCAATGAAATGGAGCTGAGACCTCATAGGTGCCACCATCCTCCTATGAACAGCTGATATTGGACAAACCCCCTAAAAGTTTAAACTGCGGTAAAAGAAGTCTCCTTAACAAATGATGCTGGCAAAACTGGATATCCATCTGCAAACAATTGAAACAAGACCCATATCTTACACAAAAATCAGTACAAATTGGATCAAAGACCTAAATATAAAACCTAAAACATTAAATATTGTGCAAGAAAAAATAGGGTCAACAATGGAAGTTTAGACATCAAAATTTGACAAAGCAAGATCAACAGAAAAAAAATTAGATCCATTAGTATTACTAAGAATCAAACACTTTCACTGATCCAAAGACCTTGTCAAAAATTTAAAAGACCACCTGCAGGATGTGACAAAATATTTGGCAGCTACGTGTCAGACAACATCTGATGTCCATAATCTACAAGGTACTGCAAAATATCAACAAGAAAAAGGTAAAAAACCCAATTAAGCAATGGGCAAAGGACACGGACAAACACTTCATTAAAGAGGACATCCATCCAGGTAGCCAAAACACACATGAGAAAATGCTCATGATCATTAGCTACTGAAGAATTGCAAATCAAAACTACAAGGAGATACCATCTTACCCCAACAAGGTTAGCCATGATCTAAAAAACACAAACCGATAAATGTTGGAGAGGCTGTGGAGAAATCGGAACTCTCCCTACTGCTGGTGGAATTGCAAAACGGTACAATCTCATTTGAAAGCATTCTGGCACTTTGCTAAAAAGCTGGAAATAGATGTACTGTTTGATCCAGTAATCCCACTGCTCAGAATATATCCTACAGAAGCAAGGGCAGTTACATGAATAGATACACGCACACAGATGTTTATCACAGCACAGTCCACCATAGATGAGAGATGAAATCAACTCAGATGCCCAATAACAGATCAATGATAAACAAACTATGTTACATATACTTAATGGAAAAGAACACTGCAATGATAAAGAACAACAATGATTTTAGGAAGTATCTCATAACCTAGTTTTAACTGGAAGACATTATGTTGAGTGAAAGCAGTCAGCAGCTAAAGGACAAATATTGTATGAAACCCTTATGATAAGGACTTAAAAATAGACTCATGTACAGTAGAAAAGACTCTTGGATTGCTGCAAGGGAGAAGAGGGAGGGAAGGAGGGAGAGGGCTGGTTATAGATTAGATAATTCATAGAAATTTGGTTCAGTGAAAGCAGTAGAGAGAAGATCAACTCAACTGGATTTCAACATAAACTGAAAACTCTTCTAGTTTTAACACAATATGGCAAGGACAGAGTAGCAGGGGCAGGGGTCTGGGGACCATGCTTTTAAGGGACTTCAAGGCCAATTGGCATAACTAACCTTTTGCTAAGAGAGTCTTCTGCACCCCATATTGGTGAGTGGCATCTGGGGTCTTAAAAACTAGCAAGCTGCCATCTGAGATACACCAAATGGTCCCAACTCAGCCAGAACAGATGATCACCAAAGACAACAAAGACATTAGGGAAAAAGAGCTCAGGGTACAGAAAGACCCAGCTGAATGGGTGAATGTATCAACACGAAACCAGAAGAACTAAACGGTGCCTGGTCACCACCACAGACAGCTGTGATAAGGCACATAATGTTGAGTCCCAGTGACAACAAGAGAAAAAAGAGTGATGCACCTCAAGAACTCCACTAAAAAACTGCAGCTGATGGTCTGAAGAAATGGGGGGTTCGCTGGGAGCATGGTCCCAGACATGCTCTTGTCCTTAATCTAAAAACATCACTGAGGGCAAACCTTTGGACAGGAATGGATTGAACTCAGGACACAATGTGACCATATGGTGCGTGCACATTATGGTTCCATGCATCTATAGGATGTTGTCCCACTGGCCAGCATCCAGAGGAGAGGGTGGAGAGGAGGTGACAGGAGACTGTCAAGAGGATATCACATGTATAGAACAGAAAGGAGGAGTGTGCTGTCATTGGGCAAGGAGAGCAGAAAGAGCTGCAATAGTCAGACATGCAAATTTAACTTGGATTTTACACCTTCACTCAATCATAATAAAAAACAACAAGAAGAAGAGCCTTGGAACACTTGCCCAACAGGGCAGAGGCTCAAGGGTCAGAGAGTTGCGCCTATGAGCACGGCTGAGAGGAGGCTGTTCTTGTGAAAACTGTATCCCAAGTGTTCCTGATCCTGAACCGTAATGTGTTACTTTCTTAATAAACTCCATAATCATGAGTGGACATTGAAGTGAATTCTCAAACTCAGCAGAGAAGTAGAAAGTGCCACGTGTGCTTGTGGTGTGGGGTAAACAGTTGGTGTCAAAAGAATGGGTAAAAAGTCTCAAGGTGGAGGTAGATTATGACCTCTGCCTCACAGGAACCAGCCAAGTGATTGTCTCTTCCTCTCACGAAGTTAGAGGAGGTCAGACATCTCTGCCACACCATTTTTACACTGAATGAGTTTAAAAGGACATTCTCCTCCAGAGACTCAGATGACAACCCAACCTGACTAACACCGTGATATCTGCCTTTGAGTCCGTGAGCAGAGAATACATTGGTACTTGCCCAGACATCTGACCCAGAAAACCGTGAGCTGATAGATGAGTGTTGTTTTAAACTGTCAAATCCTTGGTAATCCATTAAGCACCAATAGAAAACTAATACAGAGTGGAAGTAGTTAAAGTTGATTCAGTCCCAAAACAGTGACATGAACAGATGTCAGTACAATGTGAACGGGGTTTTGAAAGCAGAAATAAGAGGATGCTAGTGGAATAGGAGGGAAACTTTAGATACCCTGATTTTTAAAAAAGTCCAGGACAGCAGAAGAGGGGAAGATAGTCCAGCGTGTGAGATACAGGAACGCCAGAAGAGCTTATTCGCTGACTAGTAATAGTCTGAGTCCCTAAATTTTTTTTTTTTTTTAATTCCAATCCTACCTGCGGCTCACTTTTCTGAATTACTCAAAACCTCTTTCAACACCTTTTCCTTTAGTTTAAATTACCAGAGTTGTTTTTATTACTTGCAATCAAAATACACTAAATAATATGTGCTATGGGACCACATACGCTCCAAGAAACTTGACCCCCAAAGGCTTATCAACCATAAACCAAACTCATTACTGTTGTGGTGATTTCAACTCATAGCAACCCTACAGGAAAAAGGAGAACTGCCCCATAGGGTTTCCAAGGAGCAGCTGGTGGATTATAATTGCTAACCTTTTGATGAGCAGCCAAGCTTTTAACCACTGTGCCACGAGGGCTCCTTTTATCAACTAAAATACCCTCCAAAAAGGTATTCTGGAACTTTTCATTCCAGGTTTTAAAATCCTTTACTCCTTCATCAAAATGTCCCCCACAGCACAATCTGTGACATTAAAGGGAATGAGCTGGGGAAAAGAACGACAGTATATTGTGAGCACAGTATTGTCTTCCTACATCTGTTGGCTTGTTCTCCACTCCCCCCTCCCACCTCTGTATTGTACTCTTTGCTCTGGGAATTTCCTACAGCCTTTCTGCGTGGAGGACAGATAGGAAGTATAACTGAGCTTTCTGCTGTCACTCTGCTGAATCAAACTGAACATTTAAGAACATTTGAAATGTATACATTCTTCAAAAACACAGACTATTTATGTTTCTGAAAGATAGCTCTTGGATTGTATGGTTAGGTTTTGTGTTTGTAATAGAGGATCCATCCAGTATCCCAGCAGTAATGTCTGTACTTTAAGATCTAATTTCACACTACATAATACAGCACATTCCTTGGCTTCTGTTTCATTTGAAAACACATAATATTCTACATTTATCTGAAACAAAATGGAATGAGGCAAAATTTGAAACCGTGATCTTGGTGGTAGTAAAGAGTCTAGAGATCACATAATAGAATTTTGTAAGACCAATTTCTTCATTGAAAATATATTTCTTCACCAATCTATGTGACATCTATATACACGGACCTCACCAGAAATCAAACTCATCAGGAGTTAAATAGACTATATCTGCGGAAAAAGATGACAGAAAAGCTCATTGTCATCAGTCAGAAGAAGGCCAATGACCAGCTGTGGAACACACCACAGTTGCTCATATGCAAGTTAAAGTTGGAACAAAAGGGGAAAATTAGAATAAGTCCATGACAGCCAAAGTACAAACTTGAATATATGCCACCTGAATTTAGAAACCGTCTCAAGAACACATTTGACACGTTAGACACTAATGACTGAAGACCAGACACATTGTGGGAGAAAATGATATAAGAAGGAAGCAAGAGGTCATTAAAAAGACAGCAAAGACAAAAATAAATGTCAGAAAAGATTCTGAAATTTGCTTTAGAACATCAAATGGCTGAAGAAAAAAGGAGCAATGACGAAGCAAAAGAATTGAACAGAAGATTTCAAAGTGCAGCCTGAGAACACAAAGTGTGGTATTAGAGTGACGCGTGCAAAGAGCTGGAGACAGAAAACCAAAAGGGAAGAGCACACTCGGTATTTCTCACACTGAAAGAACTAAAGAGAAAAGTCAAGCTTTGAGTCACAATACTGAAAGATAGTATGAGGAAAATATTAAACAATGCAAGAAGCATCGAAAGAAGGTGGAAAGAATACACAGAGTCGCTATACCAAAAAGAATTGGTCGACGTTCCAACATGTCAGGAGGTACCACAGGAGGGGGAGCTGATGGCAACCAAGGAAGCGGTCCAACTGCACTACACGCACTGGCCCAAACCAGCGTTCTAGGGACTGATGGGATACAACTGAGACGTTCCAGCAAATGGATGCAGCACTGAAAGTGCTTAGTCACCTATGTCAAGGAACTTGGAAGACAGCTGCTTGGCCAACTGACTGAAAGAGATCCACATTTAAGCCTGTTTCTAAGAAAGGTGTTCCAACTGTATGTGGAAGTTATAAGACAGTATTATTAACAGAACGTGCAAGTAAAATTTTTCTGAAGATCATTCGAAAGCCTTTGCAGCAGTACATTAATAGGGAACTGCCAGAAATTCAAACTGGATTCAGAAGAGGCTGTGGAACCAGGGATGTCATTGCTAATGTCAGATGGATCCTGGCTGAAAGCAAAGAATCTCAGAAAGATGTTACCTGTATTTATTGACTCTGCAAAAGTATTTGACAGTGTGGAATTATGAAAAACTTTATGGATTGTTGGGGAGAGAGTAGCATGAAACAGAGGCAAAGACACACCAGTCCAAGGTTTCAGTGAAGTTTATTCAAAGTGAAAGAGAATGGAGTCAGAGCAAAAAAGTGGTTGAGCCCAGCTCTCTCAGTAGGGCAACTTTTCACATAATTTTAAAGTTCCAGTAAGGTAGTATCATATGAGGGGATTTACAGCTTGATAAGGAAAGCCAAGAGCCAAGTGCCATCCAGGAATGCTAAAAAGAAGAGAAAGGGGAGAGGTAGCGAGAAATTCAGGTAAAGGGATTTATGGTCTGATAAGGAAGAAGTGTTAAGGAAGAAATATTGATCAGAAGGGTGAGGAGGGGGTAAGGTTTGTTTGTGAAAGTTGCATCAGGAAAGAGCTTTGATTAGGAGAGTGGTGGGTGGCGGGCATAAAGTTTTGTTTGGGATCAGATTCCTGTGGGCTGTTTTTGGATAATGTTTTAGATAGCTTATGCTAAAACCTCTGAGATCCAGGGAAATGGCAAGGGAAGACGGCTTCTATTAAACTTCTCTGAAATTCAGGGGCAGAGTTCTCCCACGGATCTCATTGCGAAGAATGGGAATTTGAGAACACCTGGTTGTGCTCACGACAAACCTGCACACAGAACAGGAGATGGTTGTTGGAATAGAACAAGGAATACTGTGTGGCTTAAAGCAGGAAAGGTGTGTATCAGGGTTGTATCCTTTCACCATACCTATTCGATCTGTGTGCTGAGCAAGTAATCCAGGAAGCTGGGCTATATGAAGAAGAAGGGGACATCTGGATTGGGAAAGACTCATTAACAACTTGCATTATGCAGATGACACAACATTGCTTGCTGAAAAAGATGAGAACTTGAAGCACTAATGAAGATCAAAGATTATAGCCTTAATTATGGGTTGCTCCTCAACATTAAGATAGCAAAAATCCTCACAACTGGACCAATAAGCAGCATCATGATAGAAAAGATTGAATTTGTCAAGAACTTCATGTGACTTGAATGCATAATCAGTTCCCAGGAAGTAGCAGCCATGAAATCAAATGGCACATTGCATTGAGTAAATGTATTGCAAAAAGACCTCTTCCGTCTGTTGAAAAATGAAGATGTCACCTGATTCTAGTCATGGTGTTTCCAATAGCCTGATATGCATATGAAAACTGGACAGTGAATATAAAAAGACCAAAAAAGAATTGATGCCTTTGAATTATGGTGTTGGTAAAGAATATTGAATATACCATGAACTGCCAAAGAACAAACAAATCTGTCTTGGAAAAAGTACAATCACAGTGTTCCTTTGAAGAAAGAATCTCATATATTTTGGACATGCCATCAGGTGGAAGTCCCTGGAGAAGGATACCACGCTTGGTAAAGTAGAGGGTCAGAGAGAAAGAGGAAGACCCTGAACTAGATGAACTGACACAGTGGCTGCAATAATGGATTCAAGCGTAAAACAACAGTGTGAGGATGGCATAGGACTGTTTCATTCTGCTACAAACAGGGTTGATATGAGTGGGGACCAATCAGACAGTACCTGACAACAACATGATTAAAGTTCATAGTCTGCTAACTTAATTAAGAAAGATTATTTTAGTTAATTTGGGTGGGGCTCATTAAATCAGTTGAAAATTCTTAGAAGCAGAACCAAGACTTCCCTGAAGAAGAATATATTCTGCTGTGGACAGTAACTTCAGTCTGTGGCCAAGAGTACCAGCATGACTTACCTTCCAGACTAACCTAGTCACCCCCACCAATGTGTAAGCCAATTCCATACAACAAAATCTCTTAATGTTGTCATGCATGGTGGAGTCTATGCTGACTGATTGGACAGCGTGGAACAGTCTCATAGAGTTGTCTAGGCTGCTATCTTTATGGGAGCAGGTCACTGGGTCTCTCTACTGTGGAGCCAGAGTGGGTTTGAATGCCAATTCAGTTAGCAGCCAAGTACTTAACTGTTGCAACACCAGGCCTATTTAGATTTACATATGTAAGTGTGTGTGTGTGTTGTTGTTGTTGACAGGTGCTGTCAAATCAGTTCTGACTCATAGTGACCCTACAGACCGGAGTAGAACTGCCCCATAGAGTTTCCAAGGAGCGTCTCGTAGATTTGAACTGCTGACCTCTTGGTTAGCAGCTAGTAACACTTCACTGCTATGCCACAAGGGTTTCCGTGTGTGTGTGTATACACACATATATATGTAGCACCTTTTCTAGGATGAGTTCGCTAACTTGTCATACGTCATCCACACACAGTCTGACAATTAAGTCCATTAACTTAATTGTCCTAAGTTCTACATACCTCACTGCAGAATAGCACTACGATCACCTTGGAAGACTCCCTTTGGGAAGCTGTACACTGACACCAGTGCCTAGTTCACCCTTCAGAGCAATTTTGGAACTTTTTTTGGAATGGCTATTGAGCACAGTGGCATGGTGGCAAGTTTGCAAACTTAATTTTGTTTTTGTCTGTGAGGGAGTTTTTAGCCAGTAGACAAATAACTATATTGGAACACCCTCCCTACTCACCTGATCTGGCCCCCAATGACTTTTTTTCCCCTCCAAGATAAAAGAAATATTGAAAGGAAGACATTTTCATGACATTCAAGACATCAAGGGTAAATACCACAACAACTCTGATGACCAGTCCAGAAAATGATGCTGGTGTCAGTGCATAGCTTCCCAAGGAGAGTACTTCAAAGGCAACCACTGTGACATTTAGTAATGAGGTATATAGCACTGTTTCTAGGAGGAGTGCATGAGCTTAATTGGCAGTTTGTATAATAGAAGAAACCATCACTTCTATCGGTCTTTATGCTGTAGGACCTTGTGTATTGCTATGATGCTGGAAGCTATGCCACTGGTATTTCAAATACCAGAAAGCCTTCCAGACTAAGAGACTAAGAAGAAAGGCTTGGTGACTTACTTCTGAAAATTAGCCAGTGGAAACCTGATAGATCACAACAGTTAACACTGTCCGGCTTGCTTGCTTTGGACATATAACTTGGAAGGATCAACTATCAGGAGAACTTTATGTTTGCTGAAATATAGATGGTCAGTGGTGGCATGGGATATTCTTGGCGACATTGCTACAATAATTGCAGTGAAGGACTTACACATGCTGGCAATCACAAGACTGACGCAGAACTGGTCACTGTTTTGTTCTGTTGCATAATTCGCCATGAACTGGAGTCTACTCAATAGCAGCTAACAAAAACAACCATAGAAGAATATACTAGATTTTGAAATGAAAGTACAGAGGAAAGCTTGTCTGCATCTGCAATTCAGTGAAGTACCAGGGGAAATACACTAGTTTTCTTTTTTTTTTTAATATGACTGAGTGAAAATGTACATTCCCGTATAAATTTACACGCCCACCTATATACAGCTTCCACTGCAGTCCCTGCCCGGTGACAGCACACTATTCCTCTCAGCTCCATACATATGTGATCCTCCCAATAATCTCCTCTCCCCTCCTCTCCACCCACTCCCCTTACTCCAGCCAGAAGTCATCAGGATGATACCCTATAGATGCATAGAACCTAGTGCATCCAATATATGATAACTCTGCATTGCCAAGTCCTATCCATTTGTGTCCAAAGAGTGGACCTTCGTTATGATTATGGGCAACAGCAGCATCAGGGCCAGCTGTTATAACAATTACCACAAAGTTAGTGGCTTAAACAACACAAATGTCTCCCACCTAGAAAACTTAGCTACCTGTGCAAGCATCCCTGGTTATCATACAAATAAGTTCATTGAGGAAAATATTTCTAATAAAAACAACCGTTTCTCTATTCCCACTTTGTTCTCTTGCTGCTGTCTCTGCTTAAGAAAGCACTGCTACTTCTAAGGCAGAGCTTGTGTCAACGGGAAGATGCCCACATTAAAAGTGGATATTGAGTTGAACCTAATCTCAGCTGAGATGTCTTCTCTTGACTGGGACTTCTGATTATAGCCTTAGGTAAACACGGAAATCTCCCTAAAGCATGTCCGTGTGAATTATGCCTCTAGTAATTGTCAAAAACAGAATTTTCAGAAGGGTTCTGGGTTTGTACAGACACTACTTTTGTCCCACCAGAAATAGTAAGAGCCTGAGGGGGCATAAAATGATCACAGGACAGAACGGGAAGGAGAGTGGTGCTGGTGGATTTGTGGTGCAAAGAGCAGAGGTAGAGGATTCCCGTGTACAGACAGTTGAGCGGACAGGAAAAGAGATGTAAAATGTGGGCATACTAGCATGAAAATTAGCAAGAATGACCCTATCACATCAGGCACACTGACTGTGCTATATTTGACTCCGGTAGCTGGGTTACTGCTTTACTTTGCTGCTCCCCTCCCCCTACCCAAGCAGACTTTACATTTGACAAATTTCCTGCAAAATACCTCTTTAAAGTTTTTAAAAGCAAAAAAAAAGTTGCTTTAGTGACAAAGATGTATTTGACTCAAGCCCTGGTCTTTGCAGTCACCTCATTTACATGTAAAAGTCGGACTATGAAAAAGGAATACGGCAGAAGAATTAATGCGTTTAAACCGTGGTGTTCGCAAAAAAAAAATTGTGTATACTGGGGACTGTAAGAAAAAATAACAAATTGCTTTTAGAAGAAAGACATGCAAAATGCTCCTTAGAGTTACAAGGCTGGGGAGGCTTTGTCTTTCTTACTTTGGACACATCATCAGGAAAGAACAACCACAAGAAAAAAACCTCATTTTTGTAAAGTAGAAGTGTCGTAAAAATGAAAGAAAGCTCAATGAGATAGACTGACGCCACAGCCGCTACAACAGACTCGAACATCCCAATGATAGTGCGATGGGGTAAGCTCAGGCAACGTTGCTTTCTGTTACACCTAAGGTCATCACAAGTAGGAGCCAACTCAGTAACAGCTAATAACCACAGCAACAACAGACTTTTATAGAGCAGTTTCAGTTTTATAGAAAAATTGTACAGAAAATTCATTTTCTTTCTCTGTATCTTTCTGTCTCTTTTTTATTTTAATTCTCTTTTCCCCCTTCTACCTTCTAGGCTCTGCCCCTAGGTTGGTGTGCCCCTTTAGTCTGGCTCTGTTTTATGGGTCTGTTCAATCTTTGGCTGAAGAGAGACTCTCGAAAGTGATTTCATTACTAAGCTGAAAATGTAGCCGGGGCCATACTGTCAGGGTTTCTACTGTCTCTGTCACAGTGTTAAGACTGGTATTTCTTCTCAGTTTTCTCCTACTCTGTCTGGACCCTCTGTTGTGATCCCTGTCAGAGCAGTCAATGGTGGTAGCTGAGCACCATCTGGTTGTACTGGGGTCGGTCTCCTGCAGGCCATCAGACCTTTGTATTAATATGCTCCTTGTTTCTTTAGTTTTCTTCATTCTTCCTTGTGTCTGAAGGGGTAAGACCAGTGAAATATCCTAGATGTTTGTGCATAGTCTTTTAAGACTCCAGATACTAGTCACCAAAATAGACTGCAGAATATTTTCTGTATAAACTGTTATGCCAAGTGAGCTAGATATTCCCCAAAGCCATGGTCCCCACAACCTTCAGTTCAGCAGTTCAGTCCCTCAGGGAGTTTAGACATGGCTATGGAGCTTCCAGGACCTTGCTTGTACAAGTTGTACTGGCTTCCCTGTTAGTGCATACTGTGTTACCCTTTATCAGTTACCACTTGTCTGTTTAATGTTTTTCTGTCCCTAAACTTCCAGTCACACTAAAGACTCCTTTTAATAATTCTTGTAAATTTGGTTTGATTTTCATATAGTCCCTTAATTTTGTTTATTAGGAAATCTCCTAGTTTCACCATCATATTTAAATGAGAGTCTGGCAAGATATATTATTCTTGGTTGGCAATTTTTTTTTTCTTTCAAAGTTTTATCATCCCTTTGCCTTCTTGCCTGCATGGTTTCTGCCAGATAATTAGAGTCTTACTATTTCTCCTCTGTATGTGACATTTTGTTTTTTTCTAGCTGCTCTTTGAATCTTTTCTCTGCTTTGGTTTTAGTGAGTGTGATTATGATATGCTTTGGTGATTGTCTTTCAGAGTCTATCCTGTACGGGGCTCTTTGAGCTTCTTAGATGGTCAGCTTTTCATCTTTCATAATATTAGGGAAGTATTCTGCCGGCAGTTCTTTAATGATCCTCTCTGTGTTTTCTGTTTCTTCTCCTTATCCTGGAACTCTCACCACTCTCAGATTTTTGCTTTTGATGGTATTCTACACAATTCTCAAAGCTTCTTCATTTTTATTCATTCTTTATTCTGACTCTTCCACCGAGGTGTATCCAAGTGTTTGTCTTCAATTTCACTGATCTCCAGTCCATCATTTCAAACCTGCTCCTAAACCCTTCTATGACACTGATTTCTGAAATCCCGTTATTTATCTTTTGGATTTCTAATTGTTGTTTTTGTATGATTTCTAGTTGTGAATTTATTTTTGGCATTTTGTTTCTGCATTACTTTTATGAATTCTTCTGTGAATTTTTCTGCCATTTCCATGAGTTTGTCAACTTTTGTTTTTTGTTTAAACTCTTGAATAGCCATGAATGACAGAAATTTGAATGCCCTGTCAGTTGATTCTAGTGCTTTTTCTTCTACTTCAAAGTCTTTTGGTGTTTTATTTTGGATACCTATTGAAACTTTCATGTCTTTGGGTCATTCAGTAGTTGTTTTCTTTGTTTATTGACTATATATCTGTTTGTTTTTTTCCTGCTTTTTTGTTTTATTTGGTTACCTCGAAGCAGGCAGGCTGCACATTCCTTGTCATTTGCTTGTCTGTGGTCACAATACTTTTCACCTCCTTGTCCAATGGGCACGTCAGTCACCCAGATATGATGTAGCAGGGCAGGTCCAGGCAGCAGTCTGAATCCTGCTGGGAGGTCCTGAGGGTACTTTCACATACTCCCCATCAGACGATCTGTGGTGCAGTTGTGGTGAATCCAAGTGACACAGACACTACAATTCCTGGCCAGCTGAGATACTGTGGCTAACTAGGTGGTATCAGAGGCAGAGCAGTGTGGAGAAGATACGAGGTGGGAAAGCATGTTTTGCTTGTTACAAGATGCTTTGCTTCTGCTGGGATTTCCATGGATTTTCTTACTGTCTGCCAATCTCTGACAGGAGTCCAAGATGCTGGGTTAGCCAATAGCAAATTTTCTCCTATATCTCTTCTCACTCTCTGTTTTCTGTTAGTTTCTTATTCCATTTGGTTTGGGGATGAAATCTTTACCTCTTGGTTGGACACTTCTTGATCCCAGATTGATGTCTGTCTTTTTTAGACTTAGTTGCTAGAGTTTTTGTTAGGGAGGGACCATATGGTACTTGTTTTTATGGTGCCATGCTCACCAGAAGTACCCTAGTTTCTTTTCTAAGACAATATTAAATCTCATTACTACACTGATGATGCCTAAATTGTTGCATTTGAATCAGGTCGTTGGCAAAGAATTTGACTATACCATGGACTGCCAAAAGATTGAACAGATTTGTCTTAGAAGAGGTACAACCAGAGTGCTCCTTAGAAGCAAAGATGATGAGATTTAATCTGACGTACACTAGAAACGTTAATCAGAATGATCAGTCCCTAGAGAAGGCCATCATGCTTGGAAAATCAGAGGGTCAGTGAAAAAATGGAAAGCCTTCAACGAGATGATTTCACAAAGTGGCTACAACAGCAGGCTCAAACACAGCAATGTTTGTGTAGATGGCATAGGACTGCACAGTGCTTTATTCTGTTACAAATAGGACCACTGTTAGTGTGAACTGACTTGAGGATGCCCAACAACAACAAACTGATTCACAAAGGTGTTTTTGTTAAGCCTCATCTCCTTATAAGGACCATGAACTCTTCTAAAATAGCATATAAATAGAAATTTTACTGCTTTGTAGAATAAATAATCCTGGGAGAACAAACCCCAAGGGGTAAAGCATGTGCTCACAGCACCAAGACACTCACAAAGCAAC
This sequence comes from Heterohyrax brucei, assembly GCA_028571685.1. Taxonomy (NCBI): domain Eukaryota; kingdom Metazoa; phylum Chordata; class Mammalia; order Hyracoidea; family Procaviidae; genus Heterohyrax; species Heterohyrax brucei. The sequence continues at coordinate 49,962,157 of CM053150.1, read as the reverse complement.
TCCACTCACGGTATGACTTTCTCAGGTGAATTTTCATCTCCTCTTTTATATACATGTTTTCTCACCAAAAATTCCAGCATTACATACGTCCCCAGCCCTATCTGAAGTTTTACTTTGTGTGCTCAGTATATCATACTGCAGACTGGCCTGGTTTTAGTATCGCTTTAAAGTATTGAAAGAATGTGATTGTTTCATTCCATCCTCTGGACTACCTCACCCTGACTGGCTCTGTTGCAGCCAGTAGGCTAATACTATCATGTGGCCTGGGGTTCTCACTTCTTTAAAAGTAATATTCGAACTCTAAAGATTTGTCTAGATTTCAAAGTACGGCATAGAGGAGTGATAATTTTCTAAAAAGTTTTTTCTAAGTAATCAAAATTTTAAAACAGACCCAAAAGTGTAATTTTCTGTGAAAATGCTTCAGAAGGATGTTGAATGACCCTCGCCTTGCCTCAGAATTTGAGCCTGAATGCTTTAATTAACAGGCTGTAAATTATGCCTAGTACAGATGTAGGTGTTGAGAAATCAAATGGTATATTCTATGTGATTGGCTAAGACATGATTTAAGTGGCCTAAGACCATGACTCTATCACACATTTCCACTTTATGAAAAGAATAATTGAAGGACTTTAATCAAATAAAGCACAGAGAGGAGTCACGTACTGTCAGCCTAAAAAGAATGTCTTTACCCTCAGACCAAGAAACACGAAGCTAAGAGAACTAATGAACATAGAACAAGATTGCCTAAAAGGAGAGACCAGCTGCCATTCCTTGGATGAGGCACTTGTCATTCAGAATAGTAGCTGAATTGATTCAGCAATTGAGTTTCAATCCCTGGGTAGAGTAAACAGTTAATTTGTTTGGCTGCTAACCTAACTGCTGGAGATTTGAGTCCACCCAGAGGCACCTCTGAAGAAAGATCTAGTGATCTACTTTCGAAAATCAGCCATTGAGCACTTTATGGAAAACAGCTATACTCTGACTCATATAGTTGCCAGGAGTCAGAATCAGTTCATTGGTAATTGGTGTTTTATTTGAACTAGGAGGACACGAAAAGAAAATTGTAAATACAGCAGATTGGAAAGATAGGAGAGCCACCCTCTCACAACTTGACATAGTAAGAATGGACGTGTGGATTTTCCATGAGCCAAGTAAACAAGCAGTAACAGCTGAGCATAGGCTATCTTTTCAGTGCCCTGACAAAGAAAGTTGCCTATTGGGCTGTGTAACCTCATACAGGGAAAAAGCTACGAGCTAGATTACAAGAATCAAATACAGTTCACATAAAGCCATTCCAGAAATATAAACCAATGATTCAGTAGAAAACCTCTCCCCGGGCCTGTAAGCAATACACTATTAACCCTATCATATGGATGCCTGTCTTTCAGAAGACGGATAGACTTCAACAATACAACAATGAAAAATGTTTTTTTCTCTTTCATACAGCTCTCTACTCCCTTAACTTGTGCCTGTAGGCAGAAAAATTGAGAGAGAGACAGAGACAGAGAAAGAGGCCAAGGAGAGAGTAGAATAAACCCTCTTCTTTAAGTACAGGTTTCTTGGGCCACAGGTTTGGTCTGAGCTAGAATGAGACAGAATGGCACAGAAAAAAGTTAAATTTGGACGTGAGGAGAGAGTTTTAAACTGTCTAATAGGAATGTATTTACCAATGCCTGAAAATGACCATGAAGTTAAACGGTTGTTGCTGTTGCGAGTCTCAATCAAGTCAATTTTGAGCCATGATTTGCCGTTGTTAGGCACCAGTGAGTCAGCGCTGACTCCTAGCGACCCTGTGTGCAGCAGAACAGAACCCACCCGGGACCTGCACGGCGCACACGGTCGTTGTCGTGCCTGAGCCCGCCGTTGTGTCACCATCAGTGCGTCCCGTCAAGGGTCTTGCTCTTTTCTCTGACCTTCTACTTCACCGAGCGTGATGTCTTTCTCCAGGGACTGATCTCTCCTGGTTAACACGTCCAACTACGTAAGACATACAAGGTCCAACAATCAAGTTCATGAACTCAATTGTTCTAAGTGCTACATTTCTTATTGCTGAATATACTATGGTCACCTTCGAAGTCCTCCCTGTGGGAAGCTAGGCACCAATGCCAGTGCCTAGAACACCATTCACAGCAATTTTGGAACTCTTTCTGGAATGGCCATTGTGCAAGGTGGCACAGTGGTGAGTTTATGAACTTAATTATGTAGTTGTCTGTGAGGAAATTTTTAGCCAGTAAACAAATAACTGTTTTGGAACACCCTCTTGTGCTCACCTGATCTGACCTCAATGACTTTTTGGTACCCAAGGATAAAGGAAATACTGAAAGGACGACATTTTGATGACATTCAGGAAATCAAGAGTAATACGAAGAGCACTCTGTTGGCCATTCCAGAAAAAGAGTTACAAAATTTCTTTGAAGGGTGGACTATGCGCTGGTGTCAGTGGATAGCTTCCCAAGGGGAGTACTTGGAAGGCGACTGCAGTGATATTCAGCAATGAGGTATGTAGCACTTTTTCTAGGATGAATTCAAGAACTTAATTGTCAGACATCATAGTCTCAGCATCCTTGCTGCTAAGGAGAGTTCTGGTTGTACTTCTTCCAAGATAAGGAGAGTTCTGGCTGTACTTCTTCGAAGATAGATCTGTTCATTCTTGGGGCAGTCCAAGGAGCACTCTGGCTGGACTTCTTCCAGAACGGATCCATTTCTTCTTTGGGTAGTCCATGGTATATTCACTATTCTTCTCTAACACCATAATTCAAAGGCATCAATTCTTCTTCTGTCTTTCTTATTCATTGACCAGCTTTCACAAGCATATAATGTGATTCAAAGTGCCATGGCTTGAGTCAGGCACAACTTAGTCTTGAAACTGACATCTTTTCTTTTCACTCATGATATACCCAAGATATTTTTAAGAGGTTAAACAGCCCCGGTAGCTCTAACAGTTGAACACCGAGCTGTTAATCAAAGGTTTGTGGTTAGAGCCCCCCAGCAGCTCTGCAGGAGAAAGACCTGGCAGTCTGCTTCCACAAAGATTACAGCTTAGAAAATTCTATGAGGTAGTTCTACTTTATCACATGGGGTAGCTATAAGTAGAATTGACTCAATGGCATCCAACAGCAACAGAAAGAGATAAAGAAAAATGTTTAAAGGCAGTAAAATAAATAAATGCAGGAAAATAAATAAATGAAACTGTCCTCATGTCTGTGCCCAGTCAAACTCAAACTGTACAACACACCAGGTAAATTATAAATTATATAACATGTTATAAGCATTGACTCAAAACAAATGTCAAAATAAATGGTCAATTAAAGGAATGAAAAAAAGAAAACATAAAAACCAAGTGAAAAATTGCATATTCACGTGAATTATAGCTGGGAAAAGTCTATGTGCATATAATGGCTAAAAAATAAGTCACAAATTTTAAAAAAAGAAACATATACACACATATTTCAGCTACACAACATTTAAAGTATATATATATGCCTAACCATTGACATCTAAAGTGAATTTTGCTTTAATAGTCTATTTTTCCAGTGAAAACATTTTTCACAAAGTTAGCAAATAAATAATTGAAAAGAAGTCTCTTAAATATTTGTTGCTTTGATGGGTCCTTTTTATGTGATGCATTCTATTAACATACTCCCTAACTTTCATCCTCCTGGGATGAAACATTCTTTGTCACTGTAGATCATTTCTAACAAACTACTTATTTGATTTCTCAGAATTTTATTCCTAATTTTTCATTGCCTCCCACTCACTCTCCAAGAGATAGAAACAATGAGAAAGAGGAGAGAAAAAAGACAACTGGCCCAGATTTATGCTTCAGGCAATCAATGAGCATTTGACATCTAATATAAATTTACTTTTGTAGTGTATTTTTCTTGGGAAAACATATTTTTCATAAAGTTAGCAAATAAGTGTATCAATCAAAAGATAATTAAGAATCTGTAGTCGATGTTTGTCCTTTATGCTGTTTCAGGTTTTGATGTCAAAGTTGTGACAATGTTATAAAATTATTAAGCAGTAAAAGCATTACAGGTTAATATGCCAGTTTTTTCCAATTAATAATATTATTAATTTAGAGAGCCAGTAGACAGCAGTTAGCATTTATATTAAAAGAATAAAAAAGGTTTTTAATAAGTAAAACAATTTATTATTTATTCCAATTTTTATGATTTTACTACTTATCAGGGATCAACAATTTCCCACATCATTGATAACAATTTTCATTTCCTTTTTTAAAGAGTGCATGTCTTTTCACATGTTTCTTAGGGCTCTTAAAGTGGAACTGCCAATTTCAATGTAAAGTAAGGAACTCTATTGATGGGGAGCCTTGTGATTATTACAAACACCCAAGAATTCAAAATTGCTAATACAGGTGCAATCTCTTTCCACCATGACAGTGCCCACCATGGTGAAGCTAGAAGAAAAATAAGCAGCATCTCTGACCTAAAGAGGTAGAAAATCCATTAAAGAAATAAGACATCTCTAACAGAGTCTAATGTCTAGTATACTCAGGAAATGCACACTGAATTAATGAATTTTATGTGAAAAACAACTTGTTCATGACTCAACGAAAGCCTCTAGAGATCAAGCAATAACACATCTTCAGAAGATATATTTCTCTTTTTGTTTCCGTGGCACTTATTTACATTATTTGGTTATATTATTCTGATTATCTAAGTTTATTTTATTTCAATTTATTTCATTATTTTATTAACCATTCATTTATTAACATTTTAACATGCACTTCACCTCATGGATCCAGACTGTGAAAGATTTAACCATGACAGCCTCAAAGCATTTGAAGAGCCACATTAGTTTCAGGTCTCAGTTTATGTGTCTTTTAAATTCTGTAAATAATCCATCCACATATTGCTTTCTTAAAATGAGTTTTACTTTTTCAAATATGTGTAAGCACTTTAAGCTTTTTAGAGACAAAACGGAAACAAATTCACAGTGGTAATATCCATGGAAAGATATTATAGAACTTCAATAAGCTTACATAGATTTAGAAACTTGCGATCGTTTTCAGTTCAAATACATCATATCATTAAATTTATAAGGCATGTTCAATTAACAGGATGGCTTGTGAGGCTTGCTCTACTTATAGCTATTCATCTAAGCACAAGGTTCAACTTTTGGTCATCTGTCAGAAGAGAATTATTAGCTTCTGAAAATTTTGTGTTATGATTTGTATTGTTTACAAGGACATATCCAGGGATTGCAGTAATAGCCACATTTGTTAAAATTACAAACCAATAAAAAGAAATATATGAGCATGTCTCAAAACCATTTCTGCAGATGCTATTTTTCAACTTATTAAGTTTAAGTAAAAGTACTTGAAAGCTGACTTCCCTGTGATTCCAGAGTGACAATACGCCAGTATGAATGTATAGAGTATATCATATGTGTGCGTGTGTGCATCTGTGAGTGTGTGTGTCTGTGTGTATACACATACATACACAAATATAAGGAATGTGTGGATGAATCTATGTGAATATCAGCTAGAAGAAACTAGGTATTTTCAAATAGAGGGATAGGTGGATAAACACCAAATGGAGGCTCCAAAACATTTGAGAGACAAAGGCAGAGAAACAAAACTTTGTTACACAATGACTGTCATTTTATTTGACTGTAACTGAGCAGCTGATGTAGGTCATATATTGTGTCAGATACTGTGCCGGATACTGGGGATATAAGAGGCCATGGTAGAGGGACAGATCCAGGTATGGGAACAGAACACATGCCATACAGGTCACGGCACTGATAGAGTTTTGTAATGCGTCCAGTGGACTGGCCGTTTACTCAGAATGAGAGGAAATGGAACCAGGAAAGACGTGCAGGTGGGCTAGGAACAAGGATTTCCAAGCCAAGTAGTGAAAAATCAACCAGGGAAAAGATGTGCACAGAGAATGGGAAGGGAAGAGAAGACTGTATTACAAAGCGTGTTACATGTGCAGAGAACTAAAACTGAAAACAGAGAAAGAGAGTGATAATGTATCCTCCACATGGTGGATTAACGGGCTGCTCTCAATTTCCTATACGTTCTATTGGGAAGTTTCAAAATTCCACAAAATAATAAGTTAGGCTTATGTAATCAGAAAAATAATCCAAATACAAAACATAGTTTAAAACAATAACAAAATTATCCCTTCCCACACTGGGGCAGAAACAAAAGATGGCAGAAATTAAATTTGCTATATGGTTATCTTTGGTTGGAAGGGATACGGCTGACTTCTATTTTCTTGTTTAAACACAATACCAATAAAACATTACAGTTACTAATTTAACTGTGATGTTTTATTTTCTGAGTATTTCTTGTTTAACATTTTACCTTCCGACTATCTCAATGCTTTTGATCATTGCTGGCCACATCTGTCTGTTACACTTTTAAAATATTTATAACAATGGTGCTTTTATCACATTAGTCACAGTTATTCACAATGAACATTAATGTATACATTTGATCTAACTTCTCACCATGAGATAGCCAAGTTCAAAAGCAAAGCTGTGTATATTTGTATTTATTTTTTTCTCCCTCCCTTCACTAAGTGTTTCAGAAGTGCTTTCGCAAAGGAATGAAGATAATGCCGAATCTACAGCTTATGTATTTACTCAGAGTCCACTAGATGTAAAAAATCCATCTATTTTGCATTCTGGATTTTTAAAAGAGGAGCACTGCCTTTCTGGAACATTTTCTAATTTTTGTCCTAACAAAACATTAAATAATAGCAAATAACACCTTTTTTCTGCATATTATTATGCAGAGTCAGAATTATGCAGCATCATGTGAAAACTATTTTTGTAATAAGAAGTTATTTTTTCAAAATATCAAAGACAGAATCAGAGCAACAAAATCTCCATGTCAATATTTAGTACTTTCTCTGATTAACCCAATTTTGCTTTCCCCAAATGTTTTTTTTCCCTAATGTGAAGTTTTTAAGTTTTTTATTTCTATCTTAAAAGTTTTCCTACATTTTCTTATGTATTTTTAAATTACAACTTTTGGGTTACAACTTCATTGTGAAATAAAATGGTTGTATAAACAAGTACACAACTATGATATTTATAATCAAGGCAGAGTTTTATCTTACATTACACAGAAATGGGGAAATTTTGACTTATAACGTTGTTTATCAACCACTGAGCCTATCACGTGACTTCACAGGTCGTTATAACTTCAGTGTAGACTACGTCTGGCTGATACATTTGAATGATGGTGTTGGAGAATACTGAATGGACTGCTAGACTGAACAAGTCTTTCTTGGAAGAAGTACAGCCAGAATCCTACTTCTGAGCGAGGATGGGAGACTTGGTCTCTGGTGCTTTCAAGTTGTTATCAGCAGGGACTGTTCCCTGGAGAATGACATCACGCCTGGCACAGTAAAACCCATTGAAGTCAAGTTGATTCCTACTGATGGTGACTTTAAAGGACAGAGTAGAACTGCCTATATGGTTTTCAAGGACTGTCTGGTGACTTTCAGCTGCTGATCACACGGGTAGCTCTAAACTACTACACTGCCGGCGTTTCCAGGTAGGGTCAGCGACAAAAAGGGACACCTTCAACAACACAGCCTGATACAGTGGTTGCGACAATAAGCTCAAGCAAAGCAAAGATTATGCTGATGGCACAGGACTAAGCAGTGCTTCCTTGCGTTGTACAGAGGGTCCCCGTGAGTGAGGACACACTCAACAGCACCTAACATCACGTGTCGCTGAAGCAAGCACACACTTGAGACATAGTAAGTACACAGCAAATGCTAGTTGTGTTGAATTACGTTGAATTTGATTTCACAAAACAAATATTCCTTTGGAAGTACACACTAGCATAGGTTAAATGAAAATGTTTCATTTGGTGCTTTTTATTTGTTTGATTTAAATTGCCTAAGCATTACCATTTGCTCTGAGCATTATGTTTTCTTTAAATTATTTTGCACTTTCAACTTGTGTCAAAGCTCTGACTCCCTGGAGCATACAATCCAGTGAAATATAATATTCTGAACAGTACAATTCACCCTTTCTAACCTACATTCCAATAAAGCGGTTGTAAACAGGCGCCATTTGTTTTAATTTCATGTACATTGATTTTATGTTTTTCAAGATTTGAATTTCATATGGGTTTCTTATTAACCTTTTGAGAATCAGAGAATAAGGAAGATCCTGAAAAGCATTACATTGTCAACTAGTCAGTCTAATAAACAAACAAAAAAAATCCATAGGTTCTTAAGGTGAGTTAAGAGACATTGTTGAAGATTTCTGCTTCATTTTTCTTTTAAAGATGCAATTATTTATTTCACAAGCTAAAATTAAATGACTTTAACCAGCAGACCAGGTCTTAAAGATAATTTCAGTGTAGTAATTTTCTTAGTAATATTTAATTTATGTTATGAGGACTGCCAATTAAGTTCACAAACTCATCCTAGAAAAAGCACTACCTACCTCATTGTTGAATATCATGGTCACAGTGAAGTACTCCCCTTGGGAAGCTGTGCACTGACAGCAGTACCTAGTCTACCATTCAAAGCAATTTTGGAACTCTTTTTCTGGAATGGTCATCAGAGCTGCCCTTGTATTCACCTTGATGTCCTAAATGTCATCACACTATCTTCCTTTCAATACTTCCTTTATCCTCCGGTAAAGAAAAAAGTTATTGGGGCCAGATCAGGTGAGCAGGAAGAGTGCTCCAATGCAGTTGTTTACTGGCTAAAAACTCCCTCACTGCCAACTATGCAATTAATGCCACTGTGCACAATGGCCATTACAGATAAAGAGTTTCAAAATTGCTCTGAAGCGAGGACTAGACACCAGCATCGGTGCATGGTTTCACAAGGGGAGTACTTCAAGGGGGACCATAGTGGTATTCAGTAATGAGGTATGTGCACTTAAAACAGTTAAGTTTGTGGATTTAACTGTTAGACCTCATAGCCTTAAAATGAATTCAAATGTCAGCATAGTGTAAGGTAAAGACAGGAGCTTAAAACACAACCTAATTCACACATTCTATCTTCCAGAAAATTCAGGCTCACTAAGGTGAAATAATCCTGAATTTTGATACAAGGTGACCACAAGCAGCCTGTTTGTACACTTCAGGCTGTTAACTTAGTCACCTGGAGGCCCAGATGTCAGTGCATTCGCTTTGTTAGTAGACATTTATTAATCACCTATTGTGTGCCAGACAGAATCCTTAAGTGGCTGAAAATGGTTAACACACTTGGCTGCTAAACAAAAGGTTGCTGGTTCAAGTCCCCCCAGAGGCATGTTGGAAGACAGGCCTGAAAGTCTCCTTCTGAAAAGCCAGCCACTGAGTAGCCCCTGCAGCACAACTCCACTCTGACACACACTGGGTTGGCAGGAGTGGAAGTCAGTTCCATGGCAAGTGGTACGTGCCAGACACTGTTCCAGGAGTTAGTGAAACCATGGCAAACAGAAGAGTCAAGGGCGTCAGAGCACTCCTAGAAATATAGGCAATATATGCAGTAAGCAAATTAATAAGAACTTTTCAGACAGCAATAGGTGTTACACAGATTCCAACTACAGCATCTTGTAACAGTGACTGGGTTGTTTTCTCTGAGGAGGTAACATTTGAATGGTATGAAGAACCCAGCCATGCAAAGACAAGTAGAAAAACACTCTAATTTAAATAGTGTGCGTTAGAAGCAAGCTCAGGTAAACAATGACCAGTGTTGACGAAGCATACAGAGGGAGAAGCAAAACAGTACGAAATGATATTACAAGAAAGGCCCAGGGCTTTGTAAACTGAGGTAAACAATGTGAATTGCATTTTAAAGGGCTCAGGAGGAACAAATGATTTTTGGTAAATTAACTGATTTAGTTATTCAAAGGGCCATTTGGCTGGCTGCTTCGTGAAAAGTAGCTTTAAAAATAGAAAGAGATACAAGTTGGAAGGCTACCATAGTCTTCTATGCAAGAAATAGTAGGTCAGGTCCAGAGCACAGAATTAGAGCTAGACAGAAGAAGATAAAATTTGAAATATGTTTTAGAGATGGAGTCCAGAAGACTTAGCTGAAAAACTGGACATAAAGGTGAGAGAAAGCAGAGAGATATTTTTCTTCTGATGTAAGGAGAGAATGAACAGATTGAAGGAAATTGTAATAATAATTGTGTTTTGACTATGTTAACTGTGTGATGCTCTTCATCTCAAGTAGAAAAATCGAGAATGAAATTGGACTTGCAAGGAGTGGTCAGACCTAGAGATACATATTTGGAAATCACTGGAATACAGAACCTCGTGCTCTTAGTCCACGCCTACGCCAGCTCACACAGAACCCGTAGTACAGAGCAGTGCTGCCCTCGGTGTTCCCAGGGCTGCAAGTCTTTAAGGAAGCAGACTGCCACATCTTTTCCCAGTGGAGTGGCTGGTAGGTTGAAACTGCTGACCTTCTGCTTAGTAGAGAAACACTTGAACTACTGTACAGTTGGAGCACTTTTTTGGCAATATAACGAGTGTTTAAATTCACAGGACGAGGTGAAATCTCCCAAGGAGATTATGTGGATAAAAAAGGCAAATTATATTTAGGAGAAAAGCTGAGACAGATGGTGCGCACAGGTATAGATCCGTACTTGAGCTAAGAAGCACACGCTTCACAAGTATCATTTTATACCTTATAATCCAGTCTAATATGTATCTCAAAATTGGCTTCAGGAAAGGGTTTAGTCTGCGGTCTAATAAAGAGTCCAGGGGCCTTGTCTTCTGGTATCTCCCCAGTAAGTCTGATCTTTTTCCTAAAACTTGAGTTCTTTCCCCTACTTCTCTTCTGCTACATCAAGGATTCTCTGTTGTGTTCCCTATCAAACCACTATCGTAGGAAGAGGAAGGGTTTCTCCGACAAATCTCCAAGTTTTTTCTAAATCAGAAACTGGTATGAAGGAGTACTAAACTCTGCTTTACCAAATGCTAAATCCTACAACAATGCCTGTAGAAAATAAGAAAGGGAAGCCTGAAATAAAAAATGTTGGTTTCCCCAAGAGTGGCTTTGTCAGTTAAACCCTGATGAAAATCAGAATTCTGACTTGACTCTGGCTATGGCAGTATCCAGGACCATGGAACTCGCAATGCCATGGAAACACACACTAGCAAAAAGTAAAGGGATAAGAGAAATAAACCAGCAACTTACAATACAAATTTGCTTTGGGTCACAGATTCAAGAACGGCTTAGATGGGAGTTTCTGGTTCGTACAATTGCAGTCAAGTTGATGAACGGAACTGCAGTCATTTGAAAGTTCAGCTAGGGCTAGAGGATACACTTCGAAAATGGCTCATTCATATAGATGGTTATTTTGTTAGCAGTTGGTGGGCAGAGGCCACGTGGGCTTGCCAGAGGGTTGCTTGAACAATCTTCATAACGTAGCAGCTAGTCTACCCCAGACTGAGTGATCAAGAGAGAGTAAGGGAGAAGCTGAAATGTCTTTTATGACATAGCTTCAGAGGTGATACACAGTCCACCCTGTCTACATTATTTTAGGGTTACACAAATCAGTCTTATTTGGGGAGAATAGAGACTTTACAACTACATGAATTCCAGTAGGCAAGGGAGATGGTGGCTGAGAGTGACATTTTGTAGGATGGTTACCACAATGTACTTAAAATGTCTATGTTTAGAACTATTGAAAAGGTAGAACTTTAGTTTGGTTTTCAATCTTTATAAGAAGTCTGCCAATTAAGTTCACGAATTCATTCTAGAAAAATGACTACATACTTCATTACTGAATATCACTATGGTCACCTTCAAAGTACTCTCTTTGGGAAGCTATGAGTCTCTGCCAGTGCTTAGCCTACCCTTCAAAGCAATACTGAACTCTTTTACTGGACCGGCCATCAGAGCTGTTGTCGTGCTACCCTTGGTGTCCTAAATGTCATCAAAATGTCTTCCTTTCAAGATTTCCTTTATCTTCAGGTAAAGAGAAAAGTCACTGGCGGCCAGATCAAGTGAGTAGGCAGGGTGTTCCAATACAGTTATTTGTTTATTGACTGAAAATTCACTCACAGACTCTGTTGTGTGAGCTGGTGCACTGTCATGATGCGAGAGCCATGAGTTGATGCAGAAAAGCTCAGGTCATGTTCATCTACAGTTTTCATGCAGCCTTTTCAGAACTTCCAGATAGTAAACTTGGTTAACTGTCCACCTGGTACAAATTCGTAACAAACAATCCCTCTGATATCAAAAAAAAGTTAGCTACATTGTTTTGATACTTGATTTGTACTGAAGGAGCTTTTTTTGGTCATGAAGAATTGGCTAACTTCCATTGTGCACTTAGACACTTTGCTTCAGGCTGTATTGTTACACCCATGTTTTATCACCAGTGATAACACAGCCCCAAATGTCCTCTAGCTTCTTCAAAAGGTCTTGGCAAACTTCAACTCTTCTTTGCTTTTGTCCATAGGTGAACTCCTTTGGACCGTTTTTGCACACACCTTTCTCATGCCAGATTTTCAGTTTAGATTTTCCTAACTGTTTCTCTATCAATGTTTACTTGGCCTTCTATATTTCTTACAGTCAGCTGAAGATTCTGACCCATATTGAGTGAATTTTTGCAATGTTTTCATCAGTTCTGCTCATTACTGGCCCCTTTAACTTTTCTTCATCAGTGATGCTATCTCTCTCCTCAGGAAAACATTTAATCCATTTGTACACTGCCATTTTCTTCAAACATTATCCCCATAAACTTGGACTAACATGTCCCTCATTCTGTTCTTGCCAGGTTTAACAAAAAATTTAATATTTGTTCATTGCTCTAATCCAAGCTCTGATATTCTCACGACAGCACATAAGAACACTCAGCAACAATAATGAAACACCACACAGCAAGACACTGCCACAAGTCAACACAAATACAGCTATGAGACACTGATTTACCAAGGTTACGAAGCCTTACAGAGTTGTTTGTACGGTGCTGCCAATGTAAGTACACAGCTAAGTTCGTGAACCAAATTGTCTGACCTGGTATGTTAGTCACTTTAGATTTATTTTGCTTTGAAAGTATTTTACTAGAAAAGTTACTATTTTAATTACGTTTTCAAATATACCATGATCAAGTTGTAGGGGCAGGTTTTAAAGTGAGTAAGGAGCAACCAGCAGTAGGCTACCCTTTCAGGCAACATGAGAGAAATGCAGATACAAATAAAAGGAATCAGGAGCTAATAGGTAGTTGCATTTAGCTAAGAAAAGGTGAGAAAGGACTCCAGATCCTAGGCATGACTGAAATCAGAGGTTGAAATGGCTTCACGCTGAGAAGGTATAGCATTACTGTATGCATCTGTAATTCCTAGACTAAAGGAAAAATTATTTCCAAAATCCAACGAAAACTTGAGACTGCAGGTGGGTTGATATAACAATAATTGCTGAGATCAGACACGTACCATAAAGCCAGACAAGGCATACCATACAGCCATACCATAGAGCCATACCATAGAGCCAGACAAGGCATATTTTCTCTTATTTTTCTATCACAACAGTTCATTTGCTCAATTTTCCAAAGCCATTTACCAGGGCCGGAATAGTTTTAGGAGCTAATACAGACTAATCCATTGTAAACTTAGTGCTGTCTGCTTTGTTACTCAGACTCTTTCAGAAAGAAAAGGGTTTCATTTATTTGCCACACACATACTCTTTTTGCTACACTGTTTTCATTATTCTGGCTGCTGAGTTAGAATTCCAAGATTAGAAAGACACAGAATCCCTTCCTTACATTTGGAAATGAACACTGAAATGTTTTTAAATGTCCCCTAAATGGTCAGATGAAGAGAGAACCACATTCTCATAATCAGAAAAAAAGAACCATTTAGTGTCCAGTAAGCACATAAACAGCTATTCATTCCACACCTATTACATGCCAGGCCTTGCTCCAGTGCTTGAATTAGAGAGCTAATAAAAAAAGACAAACACACGCTTTCGTTGATCTTATACTCTAGTAGTTCTAGAAAATAATAAACAAGACAAATATGTAAACTGCATATAGTGGAGATAATAATTACTGCAGGACAGGAAAAAAGCAAGGAAGGGGTTTAGGTTGGTAAGAGTATGGCTGAACTTGTAAATAAGGGGAGAGAGAAGAGCCCCAACAGAGAAATTTATACTTGAGTTAACTATAGGAAACCCTGGTGGTGTAGCCCTTAAGTGATAAGTCTGCTAACCCAAAGGTCAGCAGTTCAAATCTGCCAGGCACTCCTTAAAAACTCTATGGAGCCATTTGACTCTGCTCTATCAGGTCACTAAGAGTTGGAATCAACTCCATAACACGGTGGTTGGTGGGTGACTACCTGAGGGGCACAGTGAGAGACAAGAGCATGCAGGTATCTAGAAGAAGGGCATTTCAGGTAAACTGTATGATACTCAGAGCAGGTATCATTGCTTTATTTTTTGTTGTCCATTAAGTGAAAGCTTACAATTGAAGTTAATTGCTCTTACAAAAATTTATATACACATTGTTCTGCGATCTTAGCTGTTCTCCCTATAACGTGACAGCACACTCCTCCTGTCCACCCTGGATTTCTCACACACCCATTCAGCCAGCTCTTGGTCCTTCCTGCTTTCTCATCTTGCCTCCAGGCCAGTAGATTCCCGGTTAGTCTCATGTTATCTAGTTGAGCTAGGAAGCACGCTCCTCACAAGTATCATTTTATGTTTTATAATTTAGTCTAATCTTTGTCTGAAGACTTAGCTTCAGAAATGGTTTTAAATTTGAGATAAGAGAGTCCAAAGACCATTTCTTACGGAGTCCTTCCAGTCTCGGTCAGATCGAGAAGAGTGGTCTTTTTTACTAGAATTTGAGTTCTGCACCCCACTTTTCTCCTGCTTTGTCAGGTCTCCTGTGTCCCCTATCACAGCAGTCATTGCTGGTAGCGGACACCATCTACTCTCTTGGGCTCATATTTTCCTTCTGTCTTTGGTATTCTTCACTCTCCTTTGCTCCAAGTGGTTTGGGACAAATTGATGTGTATTAGATGGCTGCTTATTAGCTCTGAAGATCCTAGACATCACTCACCAAAGCTGGAGATGGAACATTACTTTAATAAACTTTGTTGTGCTGGTTGACTTAAATGTCTCCTGTAATCATGGTCCCCAGACTCCTGCCCCTGCTTTTCTGTTCCTTGAGGTGTCTGGGTGTGTTCAGGAAAATTCTTAGCTTTTGATCTAGTTCAGTTGTGCTGACATCCCCTGTATTATATGCCCTACTTCCCCTCACCTAAGAAAATTCTTGTCTACTATCTAGTTAGTGAATACTGCTCTCCCTGTCTCCCCACTCTGGTAACCATCAAAGAATGTTTTCTTCTGTGTCTAGACCTTTTCTTGGCTTCTTGTAATAGTGATCTTATACAATATTTATCCTTTTGCAATTGACTTGTTTCACTCAGCATAATTCCTTCCAGATCCATTCATGTTATGAAATAGTCCCTGGATTTATCTTTGTTCTATGTCATTATATAGTATTCTACAATGTGAATATACCATAAATTTGTTTATTGATTTATTCTTTGATGGGTACCTAGATGGTTGTTGTCTTTTTGCTGTTGTGAACAGTGCTGCAGTGAGTATACGAATGCATGTATCTATTTGTGTGAGGGCTCTTATTTCTCCAGAACATATTTCAAGAAGTTAAATTGCCAGATAGTACGGTATTTCTATTTCTAGCTTTTTAAGAAAGCACCAAGTTGATTTCCAAAGCAGTTGTTCCACTTTACATCCCAGCAACAGTAGATAAGCGGTCTGGTCTCACCACAACCTCTGCAACATTTATTATTTTGTGTTATTTAGATTAATCCTAGCCTTGCTAGGGTGAGGCGCATCTCAATGCAGTTTTCACTTGCATTTCTCTAGTGGCTAATGATCACGAGCGTGTCTTCACCTGTCTGTTAGCTGTGTGGATGTCTTCTTTTGTGAGATGCCTGTTCGTATCCTTTGCCTATTTTTGAATGAGTTGCTTTTTTATTGTTGAGGTTTTGCAGTATCTTGTGGATTTAAGAGATTAGACACTCATCAGATTTGTCATAGGCAAAAAAAAATTCCCTGTTTGTAGGTTGTCTTTTTACTCTTTGGGTCAAGTCTGTGGATGAGCATAATGTTTGGCTGTTAGGAGTACCCAGTTATTTCTCTTCTGGTATTTGTGCTTTGCTAGTAATGTTCAGTATCGTGTCCATTCCATATATTAGGACTCTTAATGTTGTCCTCATTTTTGTTATTCCACGATCTTTATTGTTTTAGACTTTAAGTTTTTGATCCATTTTGAGTTTTTGTGCATGGTGTGAGGCATGGGTCTTGTTTCACTTTTTTGCTTATAGATACCAGTTAATCCCAGTACAACTAGTTAAAGAGACTGTCTTTTCCCCATAAAGGACTTTGGGCCTTTGTCATAATATCAGCTGCTTATAGTTGGATGAATTCAAGTCTGGATTCTTAATTCTGCTCCATTGATCTATATACTTGTACCGGTACCAGGCTGTTTGGACTATCATGATAGTTTAGTAGGTTCTAAAGTCGGGTAGCATGAGTGCTCACGCTTTATTCTGCTTCAGTAAAGCTTTACTTATCTGGGTCTTCTTCCCCGTCAATAAGAGGCTAGTGATTTATTTCTTCATCTTATTAAAAAATGCCATTGGAATTTGGATCAGGATTGCACTGTATGTATAGACTGCTTTGGGTAGAATAGATATTTTCATGATGTTGAGTCTTTCCATCTATGAACAAGGTAGGTTTGTATAGATCTCTTGGTTTCTCGTTATAGAGTCTTGTTTTTGTTTTTTGGAATAGGTCTTCCATGCCTCCAGATAGGTTTATACTTAAGTATTTCATCTTCTTCAGGGCTATTGTAAGTAATATCAATTTGATTATTTCCTCTTCAAAGTTCTCTTTGTTAGAGTAAAAGAATGTAACTAATTCTTGCAAGTTTATCTTGTATCCTGATACTCTGTTGAACTCTTCTATTAGTTCCACTAGTTTTTTCATGGATTCTTTAAGGTTTTGTGTGTATGAGATCATATCATCTACAAATAGAGATATTTTTACTTCTTTCTCCAGCACAATGCTGAATAAGAGTGGTGATAAAGACGTCCTCACCTGGCTCCCTTTCTCAAGGGGAGTGTTTTCAGACTCTCTGTTTAGAACAATGTTGGCTGTTGGCTGTTGGCTTTGTATAGATACCTGTTATTATGCTGAGGAGTTTCTCTTCTATCCTATTTTGCTCTGGGTTTTCACTTATTCATGTTTTTATTATGAATGAGTTTTGGACTTTATCAAATGCCTTTTCTGTGTCAATTGATAAGATCGTGTTTCTCTTGCCTTTTGTTTTACCTATACAATGGATTGCCTTGATTATTTTTTCTAGTAGTGAATCATTCCTGCATACCTGGAATGAATCTCACTTGGTCGTGATAAATTATATTTTTGATAATGTTATTGAATACTATTGACTAGAACTCTGTTGTAGATTTTTGTGCGTAAGTTTATGAGGGATACTGATCTGTAATTTTCTTTATTTTAGTATCTTTATCTGGTTTTGGTATCAGGGTTATGCTGGTTTCATATAATGAGTTTGGGAATATTCCATCATTTTCTGTGCTTTGCAATACCTTTAAAAATAGTGGTGTCAACTCTTTTCTGAACGTTTGGTAGAATTATCCAGTGAAGCTGTCAGGTCTAAGGGTTTTTGTTTCGGGGAGGGGAGGTTAATTACCTTTCAAATCTCTTGTTAGCAGTTTATTTAGTTGTTCTATTCTGTGTTAGATTAGCAAGGTAATATATTCCTAGAAATTTCTCCATTTCTTCTATGCTTTCAAACTTGTTAGAATACATTTTTTCATAGTATTTTATTACAATTATTTTTATTTCAGTTGGATATGTTGCAATTTTGCCTATATCATTTCTTATTTGGATTTTTTTGCTTCCTCTCCTGTTTTTTTCTTTTTCGGTTTGGCCAAAGGTTTATGAATTTTATTGATCTCTTCAAAGAACCAGCTTTTAGTCTTGTTACTGCTTTTGATTGTTTTTCTATTCTCCGTTTCACTTAATTTTGCTCTGATTTCTATTTTTTCCTCTGGTTCCCTAGGGTTATTTTGCTGCTCTCTTTCTGTTTGTTCAAATTGAAAGCATTAATGCTTTGATTTGGGCTCTTTCTTCTTTTTGGATATGTGCAGTCATTACTATAAACCGACCACGGAGCACTGCTTTTGCTATGTCCCAAAGGTTCTGGTAGTATGTGTTTTCATTCTCATTTGATTCTGTGACTTTCTTTAATCTGTCCTTAATTTCTTCAGTAACCTAGTAGTTTTGAGCAAGATGTTGTTACGTTTCCATGTGTTTGATTGTTTTTCCTTGCTTTTTCTGTTATTGAGTTCTACTTTTATAGCTTTATAGTCAGAAAAGATGCTCAATAATTTTTCCGTGCTTCAGATTCTGTTGGAGCTTGTTTTATGTCCCAATATGTGGTCTGTTCTGGACCATGTACCGTGTACACTGAAAAAGAAAGTAAATTTGGCAGTTGTTGGGTGATGTGTTTTGTATATGTCCATGATGTCAAATTAGTTGATTGTGGCATTTAGAGCTTCTGTGTCTTTACTGCACTTTTTTTCTGTTTTGTCTGTTTTGCCAAAAATCACTTGTTGAAGTCCTACTATTATTTTGGAGCTGTCTATCTTTCTTTCAAATTTTGTTAGAGTTTTTTTTTTTATGCATTTTGGAGTCCTGTGATTGGGTGGGCAAATATTTATTATGATTATGTTCTCCTAGTGTACTGACCCTTTAATCTTAAATTATAGCTTTCCTTATCCTTTGTGGTAGATTTTTCTTTTAAGTCAGTTCTGTCAGAAATTAATATTATCACTCCTATTTTGATTGATAGCTCAACATATTTTTTCCATCCTTTGAGTTTTATGTTGTTCGTGTCTTCAAGTCTAAGGTGTGTCTCTTATAGGCAGAATAGAGGTGGATCACTTTAAAAAAAAAAAAATCCTTTCTGCTGCTCTCTGTTTCTTTATTGATTCATTTAGTTTATTTCTATTCAGTGTAATTATTGACAGATATCAGTTTAGTGCTCTGAATTGACAGCACTTGGCTTGGCATGAGTTTAGTGCTGTCATTTTGATGTTGATTTTTGTGTGCTATTGATAGTTTCTTTGTCCCCCATTCTGTGCTAAGTCATTTTTCTGTACGTATTTTCTTTTTATCTTTTTCACTTTTGTTCGTTTTGCATTTTCTGAGTCTTCATGTTTTTCTTATTTTTTTATTTTGGCATGTAGGATTGCTAGTTTCCTTTGTGGCTACTTTAATATTTACCTCTTTTTCTCTAAGTTTAAACCAATCTCTTGTTCCTCTTTATTGCCTTGACTTTCTTTCCTTAAGAAAACCTATGATACTTTTAGACCCTGTTTTTCGTTTTAACTTTGTCATGTTTTGTATCATAATGTCTATGAATCCCTATTTCCAGCATTCTAGCATTGATTTGTTTTTGTGATTTCCCTATCAGGGTTGACATCTGGTTTATCTGTTCCAAGTTCTCTTCTTGAGATGCTATATGAGTTATTGATTTTCTAACTGAAGGACTTCCTTTAGTATTTTCTGTAATCTTGGCTTGGTTTTTGAAAATTCCCTAAACTTCTATTTATCTGGAAATGCTGTTAATTTTATGATCATATTTGGGAGACAGTAATTCTTGGTTGGCAATTTTTTCTTCAAGCCTTTTTATTTGTCATCCCATTGCTTTTTTACCTGCATTGATTCTGCTGAGTATTCTGAGCTTAGCCTTAAGACTCCTGTTTACATGACTTTTTGTTTATTCCTAGCCACTCTTAAATTTCTTTTTTTATCTTTGGTTTTGGCAAGTTTAATTATGATATATCTTGGTGACTTTCTTTTGGGATCTACCTTGTGTGGGGTTTGATGAGTATCTTGAATAAATGTCTTGTTACTTTTTTTGATATCAGGGAAGTTTTCAGCAAACAAATCTTCAACAATTCTTTCTGTATTTTTTGTAATCTTCCCCCATTCTGGTATTCCAATCATTCACAGATTATTCCTCTTGATAAAATCTCACATAATTCTTAGAATTTCTTCATTTTTAAAATCATTTTATCTGATTTTTCCACAAATATGATGATGCCAAGTGTTTGTCTTCAGTTTCACTAATTTTCCCATCCATTGCCTGTTTTGCTCTTAAGACTTTTTTTGAGTTTTGATCCGACTCGACGGCACTTGGCTTGGCTAATTCTGTAATTCTACTAATTGTCTTGATTTGTATCTGCTGTCTCTCCATGGATTCTTGAAGCCTGCTGTATTTTTCATTATGCTCTTCTCTGATCTCCAGTATGTTCCTTGACTTGTTCTGTGTTTTCCCTGAAATTCCTCCAGATTATTTGAAGAGTTCTGTATATTAATTTTTTGTATTCTGCATCCAGTAATTCCTTAAAATTCTCTTCATCTGGAAGATTTCTTGATTCTTTGTTTGGGGAGCCTGCTAAAGCAATTATGGTGTACCCCTTTAAGTGATTTGCTATTGATTCTTGTGTCTGAGCCATCAGTAAGTTATTGTATGTATTTGTTTTATGTTTCCTTTCTGTGTCCCAGCTTCTTGTTTTGTTTAGCTTTGATATGCCTGAATAAGTAGCTCATGTTAGCTAATTTGACCATTGGTGCCTTTGAAGTTCCAACATCCTGTCACCAGGTGGTTAGAGCTGTTTCTAGTTATGAGCCCAGGAACGCATTTCCTTTCCTCATATGAATTCAGCTGATGTCCAGGTAGTCAGTCACGAAGTGTGATGCAGGCAGTACCCTAGAGTCAGTCCTAGATGGACAGGAGTGATTTGTGTAGACATAGATATAGCTATCTTGTGGGGGGTGCGCAGCAGATCACACTCTGAATATGCAGGGAGCAGGCAGCCACCTGCTAGTGTCTGTAAGGAAATGTTGTTCCTGTCTCCTAGACTGCACATGTGGGTGTATTTTGTAGCCAAACTATAGGCACTCAGTGTAGTTGGCTACGGGAACTGAGAGGCACTGCTTTTTCTTGGACCCCTGTAGTGGGTGGCTACATGGCATGGGTTGAATCACCAGTCCTCAGGACCCTAATGTTGTTAAGTAAAGAGCCTGTTTAATTGTCAGAGAGATGTCAAATGTCACAAACCTGCCTCTTCACTGTATAGCTAATACAATTGAATTTAGATTTCAGGTATATATCCTGTTGTAGTATACTAGAGAGGGTCTATGTTTTGAAATAGGCCCACACAGGTCTATGCAGGGGTGAAAGCCAATCAGTTTGTGGACCATGCCTGTGCCTAGACAAAGGAGCCGTTTCTGCCCTCACTTCCCAGCTTAGGGAAGCCAGAGGATCATTTTTTCCTGTTTGTGAATTTGTTCCGTCTCTAAGGCCAGGAGAATGGCTCAGGGCATGTGGTGGGTCCTAGTTCCAATCCAGGGGCTGTGGTAGCCTCTGAAGCCAGCTCAGATCCAATGTGAGCAGGCAAGGGGCAGGTAAACGGAAGAGAGATTTTTCTCAAAGGGATGTTTCTATATACACATGGTAGGTCAGATGCATGAACTTGTCTTTTGCTAATTCAGCTCCATTTTTCACTAATTCTAGCAGTGTGAGTAGACACTCTCTTGCTTCATTTCTCTCACTGTGCAAAATGCATGCTGAGTACCACTCCTTGCCTCGCCACTGGTGCTGTTCAATTCAGCCTTCAAGGTGCCTGTTCCTGATGGGTCAGGTCTGGCAACTCCTTGCTGCCTCTGAACTGTCAGTCCCTTCTGCTATTCATTCCAGTTCCTTAACTTTGTCTTTGATGTTCATGGCTTCCAGAGTGATACATTTTCAATTCACTTTTGCGGGACAGTCTTTGTTCTAAGAGTGACCGGAGTGAGTGACTGCTCTGCCATCTTGGCCCTGCCACAGTATTATTAGTTTTTAACTTTTTAATACAGCTCTGGTACTATAGTTTCTCCAATAAATGTGCTTTGAATGATCTTCACACAGAGAAAATAAATATTTTAAACTATCATTAATTTTAAATCATTTATTCATTTTAGCAAATAAATCATGCCCTTCTTAGAAGGAAAACTGCCAGTGGAAATTATCTACAGTAAAGAGGAAATGGTAGGCATTTATAAACTAGGAAGATAAACTGAGGGGGTAAAAAAATACATGATCAGTAAGAAACGGAGAAATACAGTCCACAGATTCTCTGAGGGGTAAATGCAAAAGCTTATCTTTATGTGCTGATGAACTGATCTTATTTCATAAATCTTTGCTTTCTAGTCATTTCATCAAGACAAACAGGGTATTTTTAGTGGATTGTTCATTTTTTTAAAATAATTTACAAAGGTGAAAACTCTAGGCAATATTGCCTTATTGTGGATTAGGCAAAGTCGCCATGAATCAGATCCAACTCGATGGCACTTGGCTTGGCAGCAGTCACTACTTGTCCTCATTTGACCTGACTTCTACTGTTTCTCCTCCTGTTCAACACACGTTTCCTGCCTAATAGCCATCTATACTGGGACATCTGACATCCGACTCGACAGCTCTTGGCTGGCTTGGCATACTGGGACATCTCCAACCCTAATAAACTTGGTTGGCTTTCAAGTAACCTCTGAAAGTATCATCAATAATATTTAAGCACATATATTTCTCAGTGACTATTTAAATACCACAACAAACTTGTACAATTTAAACACAGAAAGTAGTTTTCAAATCATAAAAGACAGTTGTTTATTCCAGTTCTCTTACAAATATGAATATTAGAACAACTTTGATGTTTGTATAAACTTACAATTTATCAAGCACATTGCTTCAGTTATTTTATTCTATCACCTGTGACAGACATGAAGCACTTGTGTTGTTTGTAAATCTCCGTGGGTAAGCACAATTATTGAAACTGAATGGAAATTGATAAATAGTGGTTGAATGAATTTGACTCTCCTTTTGGCTTGGCAACAACTCTGTGACATAGGAAACGGCTGATAACCACTATGATTTTTATAGATTAAGACACTAAAGGACAAAGGCCAGAGTAATCTGTAAGAGGTTTCAAGTCTGTGAAGTGATAGGTCTAAACTACTACTTCTTTTCACTATGTAACAAAAAGGTCTGTAGCCTTTTAGGACGAAATCTGTCACAAGGGAATTAAGCTTCCAAATAATTTCTAGTGCTAGATTCCAGTGAAACTTGGGAATTTTTATAATCTGATAGCAGTAAAATTAGGCACAGAAGTTGGTATAAATTTAATGGGCAAAATATATCAACACCTATTTCAACGAAATACACTATGTGCAGATTAAGAGTTTTTCTGGTATTTGAAAATCAACCCAAAGGTACTCTATTTTTTAAAAACAACCCTGTGAACATTTTCTTGGCAGTTTATTGTATTTTGAGGTTTCAGTGTCTTTATAAGTCTTTGAGCAAATGTTCTCATTTTTAATATCTTGGAGAAAATATATACATAAATACATTTTAAAAAAATATTTTGAATACTGAGTGCTGAACTGTTCTTTCCTGTAATCTTCTATTAATGAATGTTCCGTGTATGTTGTTTTGAGTTTATCCATTTTACTGATATTATCCTAGAAAGCATATTATTCTGGGATTTATGAGATTTATATTTCTAGCTTTGTTTCTGACTAGCTTTGTAAAAACTGGGGTAAGTCATTTCAACACAATACATCAATTACCTTTGTGGCAAAATTAGAATAGGCTCACTCATATTCCTGCAAAGATAGTGAACATAAGTAAGGAATATATTTATGAGATTTAAATACCTGTAAGAGGACACTGCACTAATCTCTCATAAAAGAGTATTTGCATTACCTTTGGAAATCTATACTGCTTAATATATTCAGGCTTAGGGCAAGCTTATTTTGTGTCTAGAAAATTCAACTTCACCAGAAATTTGTATAAGATATATAATAGGTCTCCCTATCTATACTGCTGTGGTCTAGGGTGTGGAAACTTTTTTATGGATGCTGAAATTAAGATGGCAAAAGGTGTTTAAGTTGGAACCCAGACGGTATCTCATTACAAAGCACCTGGTTTTTCAGCTCATTAATAATAACCAAACCAAACCAAAAACATTGCTGTGAACTCTGCTCTGACTCACAGCAATCCTACAGAACTGAGTGGCACTGCCCCATATGGTTGCCAAGGAGCAGCTGGTGGATTTGAAGGGCTGACCTTTAGGTTAGCAGTCATAGCTCTTAACCACCACACCCAGCGCTCTTATGGAATAAAACCCACTGCCATCAAGTTAATTGTGACTTATAGCAACCCTATAGGACAGAATAGAACTGTCCCACAGAGTTTCCAAGGAGTGCCTGGTGGATTCAAACTGCCAACTTTTGGGTTAGCAACTACAGTACTTAACACTACACCATCAGGGTATCCAGGAAATATAATATAAGCCTAAATTCTGTCTACTCCTAGTGTTTAACTATATATTTGAATGGGTACAGGGAACTAATTCATGGCAGTCGAGTCAGTTTCAACTCACAGCAACTTTATTCAGTTGAACAGAGCTACCCCATAAGGTTACCAGAGCAGTAAATGTTTGTGGAAGAAAACTGTCCCGTCTTTCTCCCATAGAGCAGCTGGCGCATTTGATCTTGGGCTTCATACTGGTTTGTTCTGGTTCAAACCCTTGCCAAGAACTTGTGTTTGCATCCTAAATATAATAAATCAGAATCTATATATTAGAAAGATCGTCCAGTGATTCTTAGGTATAACTTCCTGAGAACGTGTCAGAAATGCATATTCTCAGCAGGAGATCAAACCAGAATGAATGGGTTAGAAGCCCTGGTTTGAACTGCCAACCTTCCATTTAGCAGTCAAACTCTTAACCACTGTGTCTCCAGTTCTCCTTACCCACAAATTATCAGAAATGTATTTCTACAGGAAAATAAAGAATCTTCTGAGATATCCTTCAATGAAACTCCAAACCAGGATTATGATTTATCCAACAGAAATGTCTTGGATGTTGGATTGGAGAATTCATTATGCTCTTTATGTTTTTTTTTTGATGAGGGCCACAGAGAAAATTCAAGTAAGTCATTGTACTAAACATTCCCCGGGACCAACATTGCCAGAGTGGAGTCAGTTCTTACACAGGAGTCAGACGGGTCAAATCTACACAAAAAAAGAGTTAGAGTACCTTGGAAAAATCTTCAACAAGCAACATCACCCAGTAAGTTCAATATACCCAACTTTTTTCTCCAGCACTGGAGCCAATTGCTGCTTTGGTTGATCACCCAGTGGATTAGTTTTTTTAGGCTTAAGGTCCATTTTGCATGCATGTGTGTGCATGCACACATACTCACACACACAAAATATCTTTTTTAAACATTACTCACAAGAGAAAGATCAAATAATGAGAAACTTATTATGAAAATATACTCATGAAGAGTTTCATAATACTTCTTTTATCATGATACCTCCAGTGCATAAGTCTGTAGAATAAAAGAACAGATGACATCATCAGCAGTTACTTTGAACTAAATCTGAGTATGAGGTGGGAAGCCCACATGGTACAGTGGTTAAGCTCTTGGCTACTGCCCTAATGATCAGTAGTTTGAGCTGACCAACCACTCCATGGAAGATGTGCCAGTCTTCTTCCTTCAAGATTACAGCCTTGAAAACATTATGGGGAAGTTCTGTTCTGTCCCATACAGTTGCTATTAGTCAAAATTGACTTGAGAGCAATGGAGTAATAAAACTCTACTGTCCTTTTATCTAACAAGTGGTTCTGAATGAGGCAAAATTCTGTCACCTTCCTCAACTTAGGAGCATTTGATAATGTCTAGAATCTTTTGTGCCATGGTTGAGAAACTTGATAAAAAGATGACACAATGTGGGAGAAAAAATCCCTTTCCTCTGCTACAATTTCCCTTTCAATTTGACACTTGTAATGAATATCATGTATTTGTTCACCAAATTGGCCCTTCACTCTTCTTGACTCCGTTTTGTGGCCTGGAAAACTGACGTGTGATGACCACATTATAGATTCACTTTCCCTCTGGCTTCCCGTTGGGTTCAATGAAAAGAAAACATCAGTAGGAAATGAGGAGACAGAAGAAGATAGACGAGCTATTTATTTAACAACTTATAATATATAAATGACACAACATTGCTTGCTCAAAGTGAAGGGGAATTGAAGCACTTACTGACAAAGATCAAAGTCTACAGTCTTCAGTATAGATTATACCTCAACATAAAGAAACCAAAAATCTTCAATACTGGGTCAATAAGTAGCATCATGGTAAGCAAAGACAACAGTGAAGTTGTCAAGAATCTCATTTGACTTGGACCTACACTCAAGAGTGGTAAAAGCAGCTGTCAAGAAGTTAAACAATATGTTGCATTGACAAATCTGCTGCAAAATACGTCTTTAAAGTGCTAAAAAGTAAAGGTGCCACTTTGGGGACTAGGTGCCTAATCCAAGCCACGGTATTTTCAACTGCCTCATATGCATGTGAAAGGTCAACAAGGAATAAAGAAGACTGAAGGAGAAACGATGCATGTGAACTTTGATGTTACCAAAGAATACTGAATATACTAGGGACTGACATGAAAATAAACACATCTGTCTTGAAAAAGGTACAACCAGAATCCTCCTTAGAGGGGACTTTGGACATGTTATCAGGAAGCACCAGTCCCTGAGGAAGGAACGATGAAGTAAAGGATCAGGGACAAAGAGGAAGACTTTCAGTGAGAGGGACACTGACACATTAGCTGTAACAATGGGCTCCAGTGTAACAACTGTGAAGACGGCTCAGGACTCGGCTGTATTTAGTTCTTCTGTATACAGAGTCATGATGAGTCAGAACTGACTTTATCTATACTACATTTATCTATACTACACTATGACTTAATAGTTTTTTTGCTCCTTGCCTCCACCTTTGTAAATCATCATTTTATTTAGCTCTCTTTAAATCTCAACTTGAGTATGTTATCTGTTTCATGTGAGAATTCTGCCTGAGCACAGAATACATTGGTGCCTGGGAGAAGATATGAGCAATACAGAGAGGAGACAGACACAGTGGTTTACTACAAAAGGTGACTCCCAAGTGAATTCCTGGCAATGTTCATTAAAATCTAAAGCATACGTTAATCACATTGTACCAGTGAGGCAGTGGGTCCAGAGATCTACAAGCAACTGAGGTCTAAGGGAAGACCGTAGTGTCTGTTGGAAGAAGGGTGGTAAAGGACAAGCAACCTCAAATTGCAGTAGGAGTGGCACCGCAGTGGAGAAAGGACGGTACTCAAAAAAGAGTCAGTGTCTTACACAGGCAACAGAACCCAGCAAGTTGGCAGTAGAGACTGTTAACCGCTGTGATAGATCAATAGTTTGTCTGAGAGCACATTTGAGATAATCCTAAAGTATACTCGAGATAATCTTCCCTATCCAGTTTTCCATTTCCCCATATTCCTTACCCACTGTTATAATTCTACAATTATACTTCCTGCTCACTTTCTCTACGGATTCATGACATTCATTCATTTAATAAATATAGTTCAGCAGTGTCCATTTGATATGTCAGGCCTTATCTTTGGCAATATAATATCAATCCTTAAATTCTTCTGAGGTTATCATCTTGAGATCACTATGGCTGTTGGGTACTCCAGATGGCATTAGCAATTTCCCATCAGAGGGTATCTCAATTAATTGTCCTAGTTTCTGTTAGGCTAGCCTGAGTTACTGACACCCCAGCTGTTCAATACCTAGATGTTCCAAAAGTATGCCAGTCTTCTAACGAATATGCCCAGAATTTTGCTCCTCATTTTCACTTCTCTCTAATCCTTTGTGGGTTTTGTCTTAGCGCAGTACAAGGCAATATAAATAATTATCTAATTAAATGTAAAGTACAAAAACATCATGTTAGACTGAGACTTATAATTAATTCATCTCAATAGATGAGTGACTTCTAAAGTAAAGATCAATAAGAGAACTCATCTATAACATCCAAAGGTGGTATGAGCCTCTGCTTTAATCGGTTAGAATTTTTAAGTGTGGTATTAATAAATTCAGAATTTAGAAACACTAAATATTTCTAAAGAATGTACATTAACTAATCATCTTTACAGTATATTGAGCATTTACTAGATGTCTGGTAAAAAACAACAATAATTTGAGATGTAGAAGTCCCTGCATAAAGGAGCTGACAAGCTAATAGTTGAGAAACAAATAATTGTTATAAATGGTTATAATATTCAAGGTGTTATGGATAAACAACTTAATGGGAAGCTGAATGAGTATATACTAAATGTATATCCTGATTAATAAAGATAATGCTTGATGCATTTATCATACCAGAAATGACAGTTAAGGTCAAGAACTCATCCTAGAAAAAGTGCCACATCCCTCACTGCTGAACATCAACATGTTCACCTTGGCAGTACTTCTCTTGGGAAGCTACGTGCCTACACCAGCACCTAGCCTGCACTTCAAAACAATTTTGAAACTCTTTTTCTGGAACTCTTTTTCAGAGCATCATCATATAACTCTTGATGTCCTGAATGTGATCAAAAAGTCTTCCTTTCATTATTTCCTTTATCTTTAGGCAAAGAAAAAAGTCAATGGGGGCCAGATCAGGTGAGCAGGGAGGGTGTTCCAATATAGTTATTTGTTTACTGGATAAAAACTCCCTCACAGACAACTATGCAGATAAATGTATGAACTTGCCACCATGCGCAATGACCTTTCCAGAAAGAGTTTCAAAATTGCTGTGGAGGGTAGACTAGACATTGGCTTTGGTGCATAACTTCCCAAGGGGAATACTTTGAAGATGACCTCAGTGATAATCAGCAACGAATTATGTAGCACGTAGAACAATTGAGTTTGCGGACTTAATTGTCAAACCTCATATGTCAGTAGTTCTCTCTTTCTAATGTGCATACAAACCTCATGAGGATCTTGTTGAAGTGCATATTCAGATTCTGTAGCTTTCAGGTAGAGTCTGAGATTCTCATTTCTAGCAAGCTTCCAGGTGCTGCTGCTGTATCTCAAATAGCATCTTGAGTAACAAAATCCTAAATTTTGCATCAACAATCTGTATGCCTTAGTCATCTAGTACTGCTGTAGCAAAAACATCACAAGCAGATGGCTTTAACAAAGAGAAATTTTTTTTCTCAAGTAGGTTACAAGTCCAAATTCAGGCTGTCAGCTCTGGAGAAAGGCGTTCTCTCTCTGTTGTTTCCGGAGGAAGGTCCTTGTCAACAAACTTCCCCTTGGATAGCAGTTTCTCAGGTGTAGGGACCCCAGGTCCAAAGGACATGCTCTGTTCCTTGTGGGGCTTCATTAGTGGTATAAGATCTCATGTCTCTCCACTCACTTCTTTTCTTTTTGTATCTCAAAAGAGATTGGCTTAAGACACTATCTAATTTTGCAGATCTCATCAGTATAACTGCCACTAATCCATCTCATTCCTTCATTGTGATAGGATTTACAACACAGGAAATCCCATCAGATGACAAAATGGTAGGCAGTTACACAACATTAGGAATCATGACCTAGCCAAGTTGACAGATATTTTGGGGGACACACTTCAATCCATGTCACTACCATTTTTTAAAGTAACAAAAATGACTCTCAAATTAAATAATTTGCCAAGAATTTTATAAACCAGAATTAGACTGATTTAGATTTTTCAGATATAAAAATGCAAGTTTACAAAATTCCAAAATTCAGTGTACCACATAACCCGTCTTCGGTAGTTATTGGGAAGGAGGGGTTAAGGAATAAGAGTTTCATAAATAATACAACATTTGAAGTAATTCTCAGAGAGTAATGATATTTCCTGGTGGTGAAGGTGAATACAGACTTTTCTAGACAGCAAAAAGGAAATATATGATTAAGAGTATGATGTGGTTGCAGTGGTGTCTAGAGGGAGTAGAGGCAGAAATTAAGCTAGAAACCTTGATCATAAACTTAAGTGGAATATTTAAGAACAACAAGGAACTCAATTTTGTTTTATTTAAAACATGCAGTTACAAGCCATTGAATAATTTCTGAAAAATAACTCAGTGAATTGGTTTTTTATGAAGCTCAACTTGGATGATTTGTGGATAGAATGGAGTGAGTGTTAGTCACTTTAAGGCTTAGAAAATAATTTCACGAATATACTAAAAAATTTTCAGAAATGATAACTGCTTGCCAATCAACTGAATGAAGGAGTCAGCATGAAGGAAGACGTGTCCTTGAGCACAGCTAGCTTTGGCTGATGAGTGAGTGTCTGAGATGTCATTGCTAAGACAGGGGAAAAAGAAAAGGAGCAGGCTGAGGTGGAGAGATGAGAGAAAAGTTGCCTGTGTGATAGTTTCTGCAGATGCGGCATATAAACTGGTGGTTAGAAGTTGCTATGCAAATAGCAATAATCAACTTGGCATCACCCCAGCAGCACTACCCAGCAGAACATTACACTGGCTGGTTATTAGAACACACACATCTCTTGTTTGCTAAGCACCAGCTGCATGATCTTCTGTTAAATCCTACTTAAAAAAACGCAGCCACTTCCTCTAAGGCCTTATAATTTCGCTTCAGAAGAAAAACCCTTTGCTCAGCCAACTACTAAAATGAAGAAAACTGCAAAAAATTTCCAGAGAAAAGAAATAAGGCAATCTAGCTTCTGGATGTGTTTGATGGAAATTACTAGAAAACAACAATTTTAGTCTACTGTCTAAAACTGCAAAAACAAAGAACACTATAAAAATGAGAGACAAGAATAGAGGATATTTGCCCTGAACCAATACCAAACCAAACATACTGTCATTGAGTGAATTCCAACCCATAGTAACCCTAACAGGGCAGAGTTAGAACTGTCCTATAGGGTTTCCAAGGAGCAGCTGGTAGATTTGAACTGCCAACCTTTTGATTATCAAATAAGCTCCTTTGCACCACCACCTTGCCCAAGAATGTATTTTTCCCAGTCTTCTATAATTCTATAAATAATTATTTTTGAAGCAGAATGAGAAAGCAAGAATAGCAATACTTATTTCCAGATTGTGATCATATACATTTTTCTCATCTTAAAACCAAATGCGAACTAGGATGAAAGGGAAGGGTTTGCAAAACTTGTTACATAACCGAAGTACTGAAATTTGTTTCTTTTTCCCAGTGGACCGATACTAAAGCCTCCTTTAGCACTTATTCATGTTGTTATATGTCATTCTAATAAGCATCACTGTCAAGTTTCCCAAACAAACTTTGCAGGCAACAAGTCACAGAGGAAAGAGCAAAAGCTTCAGCTTCATTTATTAGCTCATGAATGCCTTGCGAAGTAGAACCCCGCTCTCACCCAGTTCTGTATGTCCTGTTCCTAACATAGTTGCCAGCATCTGTTGTTGTTAGATGCATTTGAATCAGTTCCCGACTCACGGTGATTCCATGTGTTACAGGGTACAACTACGCCACAGGATTTTCTAGGCCATAATCTTTACAGAAGCAGTTTACTAGGCCTTTCTTCTATGGGGCCGTTGGATGTGTTCAAACTGCCAACACTTGGGTTAGCAGCCCATCACAAACTGCTGCCTCCTTTACCAGCATCTGGTACAGACTAAATAATATCTGAACAACAACACAACTTTATACTTGTCATGTCACTTCTATGAGTTTTTCTCACCTATAAAATGGTGAAACTATAACCTGATGGTGTTGTTACATCAACTAAATGAGGTTTGAAAACACTCAGCATAAAACAACATGCCTAGCACTTACAGGGGGCCCTGGAGGCACAGTGGTTAAGAGCGTGGCTGCTAAACAAAAAGTAAGCATTTCGAGTCTACCAGGGGCTCCTTGGAAACCCTATGTGGGAGTTCTATTCCGTCTAATAAGGTCACTGTGACTCAGAATCAACTCAGTAGTGTTGAGCTTTTTGTGGTTGTTATTGTTAGCACTGGAAATGCTACTTCTTAATTCACAGCTATAAGAAGCAGGAAAGAAAAGGGTGAGATTTAGAATATGGTCGCAGTGAGCAGTGGCTCATACAAGAATGACAGTGAGGAATAAGACATACAAGATTATTCAGATTAAGGTATGAGTCCACACACTTCAGGAAAAGCATACAACTAACATCACACTCAACTATGAAAGACTGATTGTTCTGCCTCTAAGATCAAGAACAAGACATGGATGTCTGCTCTCACCATTTCTATTCAGCATTGCACTAGAGATTCCAGTTAATACAGTAAGGTATAAAAATAAAATAAAAAACATTCAGATTAAAATGAAAGAATTGAAACTGGCATTACTAGCAAATTACATGATCTCTTACATAAAATATCTAGTAGAACCAATGACAAAATAACTTAGTTTCCCAGAGTTGTGAGATACCTGGCCGATATACTCAAATCAATTACACCTCTATCTAGTAGCCCCTTATCACGGCTTTGCCTTCCACACTTTCAGTTACCCACGGTCAACCACAGCTTGAAAATGTTAAGTGAATACAAAGAATGATATACTCATATTTTGCTCAGCACTTTGTCTGATTTTTCAGTCTTCCACCTGATGCTCAGGGTTCAAAGTTGTCATCTACCTCTGTTTCACTTGTTTTCTAGCATGTTGTTTATAAGGGGAACATTATATGATACCTGATTATGCCCCATCTCATATTTCTTTTAAATATTCTAATAAAATATGTAAGTAACCAAATATTTTCCGTTCCAACAATATTCACATACACAGCTCAAGGGCATTGCATTCGTCATGTTAACCAATCATTATTCTTAGCTGTTCCCAGATTTTCTCTCACTCTTAAGATGATATTGTCAATACTTGTTATGAATCCATTTTAATTTCTGATTACTCATTGCTGGTACATAGCAATGCCTTCTTGTTCATGGGAGTTACATTCCAAGACGTTTTGTAGATAGTGTGGAACTTTATACATACTAGCATTTGTCCTATATATACATACCTGTGATAGAGTTTAATTTATAAATTAGCCACAGTAAGAGAGAAACAACAATTGTAATAAAATATAACAATTATAAAAATATATTGCAATAAATTATATGAATGACAGAGTGGAACAGCATGAAATTCAAGTCCAAACAACATTCTTTAATGAGATGGAAAAACTAATGACCAACTTTTTACAAAAAGAGGCCCCTGATAGTCAAAACAACATTGAAGAAAAACAAAGTAGAAGGCCTCACATTTCCTGATCTCAAAATTTATCACATAACCACAGTATTCAAAAGCATCCTGACACTGTTTCAATGACAGACACCTAACCTAGATCAATAAAACAGAATGGAGACCCCAGAAGTAAGAAGTTCCATCACTGAGAAACCAGTCTTTGACGAAGGACCAAAGTCCATTCAGTGGGCAAGAAACAGTTTCTTTAATAATTCTAAAAGCCTGGAATAAATGTGCAAATTTCCAGAAACACTACCTACTGGAAAAATTGGATATCCATTTGCAGAAAAATTAAACAGGATCCATACCTCATAATACAAAAATTAACTCAAAGTGGATCAAAGACCTAACCATTAAAGCTAAAATGATAAAATTCCTCGAAGATAACATAGAGACAAAACTAGGGGATCTAATTTTTGAAATGCTTTATCAAACATAACTGCAAATCTGTGGACAACAGAAGAAAAATTAGATAACTGGAATCTCCTAAATATTAAATGTGTATACACATCAAAAACTACCAAAAAGTAAAATGAGACCCTACAGACACAGAAAAATGCCTTTGGTAATGACACATCTGATAAGGGCCTAATCCCTAAAACACATGGAAAAATTCAACAACTCGACAAGAAAATGAGTAAAGGATGTGAAAAGGCACTTCATTAAACAGGACAGACAGGTGGCTAACAAACAGATGAAAAAGTGTTCTGGATCATTAGCAATCAGAGTGATGCTAATCAAAACAAAAATGAGATACCATCTCATGCATGCAAAAATGATACTGATCAAAAAATCAGAAAACAATACATGCTGGCAAGGTTGTAGGTAGAATGAAACTCTTACATACTGCTGATGGAAATGTAAAATGGTATAATCACTATGGAAAACAGTATAGTACTTCACCAAATAAACTAGAAATAGAAATAACTCATGATCCAGCAATCCCACTCATAGGCACATATCCTAGAAGTGTAAGAACAGTGACATGAATAGACAATATGCTCCCCTGTGTTCATAAAAGCATTACTCACAATAACAAAAAGAAACAACCTACATGTCCATCCAATGGATGAATGGATAAATAGTGGTTTGTACATTCAATAGAATACTTTACACCTATAAAGAATAATGAGGATGCCACAAAATATCTTTTAGCATGGATGAATCTGGAGATGCCAAGTGAAATAAATCAATCACACAATGCCAGGTATTGTAAGAACTCAGTTTTATAAAAAGTTAAGAAAACAATGTTATTTAAGGGTTACCAGGGGCAGGAGAAAGTGGGATAAGGAATCACTGTCTAGACAGTAATCACTTGTTATTTTTGGTAATGGGAAAAGCCACTCCCAGCATAGGTGAGCTCTGCAAAACTTAGCCAAGGCAAATGAAGACACTAAGAAGAACACAAGAATAAGGAACAATTTCAGTAAATGCTGTGTCATACAATTTTGCAAGAAGAGTAAAACTAACCAAAAAAGAAAATGTGTGGTTACATAGGTAGATGCACAGGCATATATGTAGGTATGTAGGAAAATAGTGTGAGTACATAAGTGCACATGTATAGGTGTATCTGCATTTTTATGCACACATTTGTTTGCACTGCATATATATTCACAGGTATAATAAAGTGATAGACGACACAGCTACACATACTGCCTAAACACAACCAAATGCCTTGCAGTACAGTTTTATTGTCTTTGAAGTCTTGGGACCACAGTCTAACGAGACAACTCAGTCAACTGGCATAATATAGTTCATAAACATAGTGTTCTGTATCCTAGTTTGGTGAGTACTATCTGAGATGTTAAAAGCTTGCAAGTGGCCATCTAATATACAACTATTGATCTCTACTTTTCTGGAATAAAAGAGAATGAAGGAAACCAAAGAAGAAACTAGTCCATATGAACCACAGCCACATCTAGTCTGAAACCAAAAGAATCAGATGGTATCTGGCAATAGCTAATAACTGTTCTGACTAAGGCCACAATAGAAGGTTACAGACAGAAAGTGAGAAAAAAGTAGAACAAAACTCAAAACCCTAAAAAAGACCAGAATTACTGACCCCAAGGAGTCTAAGGAACCACCAAGACTATTTCCCTAAGATATCCTTTGAATTTGGAACTGAAGTCACTCCCAGTGGTTACATTTCACCTAAATGGTAAACCAAAACCAAACCCAGGACCATTGAGTTGATTTCAACTCATAGTGAACCTATAGAACTGCCCCACAGAGTTTCCAAGGAGTGCCTGGCAGATTTGAACTGCTGACCTTTTAGTTAGCAGCCATAGCACTTAAGCACTATGCCACCAGGGTTTCCAAATAATACGTATAATTATACAATAAATAACCACCTGTGAGTGCTGTGATCCCTTACATAATCAACAATATGAAATCAAACAATCAACATTTACCCTGAAACAAACTGGAAGGAGGGGCAAGGAAGCTAAATTGATGTAAATAGAACAAACAGAAAGGAAAAACTGGGAATGTTGACACATTGCAAAAATTACAACCAATGCCATGAAAGAAAATGTGTAAAAATTGTTAAATGGGAACTGAATTTGCTGTGTAAACTTTCCCCTAAAATGTAGTTCAATATGAATTTTTTAATTGGGGTATTCTTCAGAATAAATCTGACAAATATGTGAAAGAACTATGCATTGAAAATGAGAAGATACTGCTAAGAGGAATTAAAGGAGATTTAAAAAATAATATACTTTCTTCATTGGTCAGACGATGTCAGTTCTCCCCCAAACTAAGCCATAATGTCTGTGCAATCTCAACCAAATCTTAACAGGCTTTGCTGTAAAAATTCAAAAGCTGATTCTAAAATTCATATGAAAATACAAGTTGACTCACAGTGAGCCTATATGACAGAGTAGAATTGCCTCATTGGGTTTTCCAAACAGTGCGTAGTACGTCCCACTGCCAGCCTTTTGGTAAGCAGCCAAAATTTTAACCACTGAGATACCACGACATCTACAAAGGGCCTAGAATATCTAAAACAACCTGGAAATAGTGAGAAAAAACTTGGAAGCCTAACATTGCCTGACTTCATAACTTATAAAACTGCAGTAATTAATACAATGTGATATTATCATCAAGAGAGAGAAATGGAGGTAACGAAGATCCACTCTTCGGGCACGAATGCAGTGGACTTGGCGATGCAGAGTGACCATATACTGGATGCACCTTATGGTTCTGTGCATCTATAGAATATCATTCAGCTGACCTCTGGCTGGAGGAAGGGGAGTGGGTGGAGAGGAGCGGGAAGGAGACTGTTGGGAGGATGAGACATGTATGGAGCAGAGAGGAATAATGTGCTGTCACCGGGCAGGGAGAGCAGTGGAAGCTGAATATAGGTGGGCATGTAAATTTATATGGGAATGTACATTTTCACTCAGTCATAATAAAAAAGAGAGAGAGAGAGAAATGGAATCAAGTGAACTGAACAGAGTCCACAGATACATCCACAAATGGACAACTGGCTTTCAATAGAGGTTTAAGGGCACTCAATGAAGAAGATACAGACTTTTTAACAAACGGTTCTGGAATAATTGAATAGACATACTAAAAAACAGAAATGAACTTTGTATCTTGTACCATATACAAAAATTAATGCAAAATGTGTCATCGACCTAAATGTAAAATTACCAACCTATAAAAGAAAACAAATGAGAAAATCATTAAGACTAGTTTCAGGTAAAGATTTCTTAAATGTGACAAGGTAAATCCATTCAAAGAAAAAAAAATGATAAATTGGATTTCAAGGTTAAGAAAGTTAAAAGGATAAAAAGCCAAGCCACAGAAAGAACATATTTGAAATCACATCTGTACTGAAATCACATCAAATCCAGTATTGCTGAGGCAGTTCTGATCAGAGCAACCCCACAGGACAGAGTAGAACTGCTCTGTAGAGTTTCAAGGCTATAAATCCTTAGGAAGCTGATGCCACATCTGTCTCCTATGGAGCAACTGGTGGGTTCCAACCAACGGACTGTTAACTAACAGCTGAATGCATTAACCACTGCATCACCAAGGAGCCTTTGTACTAGTATTCAGAACACATGAAAACTCAATAACAAGAAAACAAGCCTTCCAATTACAAAACACTGGTAAAGGATTTAAACAGATATTTCACCAGTGAACTCAAACAGATGATAAGTAAGTAAGCACAGGAAAATATTCTAAAATTAAAATGATTGACTATGCCAAGTGTTTGTGAGGATAGGGAAGGACCAGAATTATCTTACATTGCTGGTGGGAATGCAGAATGGTACAACTGTTTTGAAAAATTGTTTGGCAATTTCCTGCAAATTAAACACACACCTACTATATGATCCAACCACTGCACTCCTAGGTAGTTTTCCTAAGAGAATATGAGCATATGTACACAAAAGCCTAAGGTACACACATGTTCAAAGCTGCTCTATTTGCAACAGTGCCAAATTGTAGACAATTCAAAATTGCATCAAAAGCTAAGCAAATGTGCCAACTGTGATACTGCTCTTTAACAGGCTGCTGCTCATTGATAAAAATAATGAACTATTGTTATACACACCAACATGAATGAATCCCAGAATAGTCACGTTGAGGGATATAAGCCAGAAAAGAGTACAAAAGTGTAAAAAAGTGCATACGTATGATTCTATTTATGAAAATTCTATAAAATATGAACTAATCGTAGTAACAGAAAGCTGCTCCTTGTGTGCTGGGAGTCAAGGTTGGAGATCAGGGAAGAGTGACAGTGACAACAAAGAACAAGGAACATCTGGGCACTGACGGGTATATTAATTTTATTGATTGTGTTGATGATTTTTTAGCTGTACACATTTGTTAAAATTTATCTAGTTACACACTTTAGATATGTGTGGCTGTTTTTTCCTGGATGGCACAAGCCATTATGCACTGGACTACTGACCAAAAATTTGGCAGTTTGAATCCATCCAGAGGCACCTCAGCAAAAAGTCTTGGAAATCTGCTTCCGCATGATCCCAGCCATTAAAAGCTGTGTGGAGCACAGTTCCACTCTGAAGCATGTCTGAATACCAAGACTCAGAATTGACTTCCATGGCAACTGTTTGGTTTGCTTTTATAGCTGTCAGGAAAAAAAAAAAATCAGAGTCGGGGATCACAAGTTACAGAGAGGATAATGTCAGGTTGTAATTTCTAATAGCTTGTTTAGGGCAGGCCCCACTGAAAAAGTTGCATTTGAAAAAAATGGTTTTAAAGGAGCAAGAGAATTAGAAATGTAGTAAACACAACATCTAGGCAAAGGCCGTAAGCACAGGTTTGCTGGCAATGAGGCTGGAAGCCCAGTGATAGAGGACTAGAGTCATGGGGTTCATGTCAGGGAAGCCCCAGGTCACACTGGGCCTTGCAGGGCATTTTAAGAATTTTGCCTTTTGCTAGAAGTAAGCAGGTAACTACTGGAGGCTTTGATGCAGAGGAATGACAAAATCTATTGGTATTTTAGGAGAATTTTCCTGAGTGCTACGTTCAGGATAGTTGTCATGGGAACAGAAGAGATAGCAGGATGCACAATCGGGTGTCCATGACAACAATCCGGGCAAGAGATGATGGTAGCTTCAAACCAGGGTGAAGGACAGAGACAGAGAGAACTGGTCAAATTCTCAATCTGTCTTGAAGGCAGAGTCAAAAAGTTTTTCCTTATTGATAGCAGGATAGCAGGCAAATAGAGGAGTTCCCCTGGAGCTACATTTTGGTCCCATTCTCTTCCCAGCCATGTTCATTTCAACCTAGTCATATGATCCTAATAAAACCAACCAGTTGTCTATAGGGAGTATCTTATATTACTCATTCTGGATATCTTTTCCTCCAAGGTAAATTCAACTCAAAGACAATTGGTTTGGGGTTTTATGCGTAAGTTTATATGGGCTGAATTTGCTTGTATTCTCACTTTACTGACCTGCGACTGTAGATAAAAACTACAATGTCTGGTCATCTGCTTTCTTTAAAAGCATGTTGCCAACCTTCTGTCATCTTCTGTACGAGTTCCAGCTTATCAGTTCTTTTGCCCTAGAATCTTTTTTTCTCTCTTTCTCCCTAACCTAAGCACACTGGCATATTTATTCCTCATTTTCCTGCTTTGTCTCCACTGACTTGTCCTCTAAATTTTGTTCTATCTTTATTTTTTTCTTTTAAGTGGTTTTTTTGTAAACTATTTTTTTAAAGCAAAAAAAGTACTCAAATGAATAATGAATAACAAAAAATTCATCAAAATTATAGACAGTAGAAGAGACTAGGGACATCATGCCTGGTAGAGTGGAGGCTTAGCAACAAAAAGGAAGACGCTCAACAAGATGGATTGACACAGTGTCTACAACAAGGAGTTTAAGCATAACAATGATCGTGGAAGGGGTACAGAACCAGGCAATGTTTCATTCTGTTGTGAAGATAGAGCAAAATGTTGTGCACAGGGTCGCTATGAGTCAGAACCGACTCAATGGCACCTAACAACAACAGAAAGGATTAAAAGCTATTGCTTTATGTTTAATTGTGTCAATGTATATTTTTTAAGATTTTAAAAACCACATTGCTCACTAAAAGTGACCAAAATAACTCTTGTTATTCTGCTTGCATAATTAATATTTTTAAAGCTATATAAACTTAAGGAGACCATTGATTTTTACCACTTTTTGGCAGGATAAAATTATCTTGGCTTTCATTTCTATTCCCTATTAAATAAACAGGAAACATTCTCATAGTGAAATCTGTTTTTAGAAAAATCTTATTTCACAGAAAGGTGAACCAGGTCATCTAGTTCTCTAAAAATAATTATTAACTCACAGAATTAATACAAAGATTCTAAAAATGTTTGCACTCAGAAATCCTTTCATTATTTTCCTTTCTATAGACTAGACATTTCTTGACATGACTAATGATCAGAATTTCTTTATAATCTGCATTAAAAAAATGTTAACACAGTGAAGGAATATAAAGTTCAGCCAAATGCAGGGGGGAAAAAATGACATTTTTGTCAGTTGTCTTAGTCATCGAGCATGGCACTAACAGAAATACCACAAGTGGACTGCTTTAACAATGAGAAGTTTATTCTCTTACAGTCCAATAGTTAGAGGTCCAAACTCAGGGCACAGGTTCCAGGAGAAGGCTTTCTCTCTCTGTGGACTCCGGAAGAAGGTCCTTGTATTTGGTCTTCCCTTGGTCTGGAAGCATATCGGTACGGGAAGCTCAAGTCCAAAGGACACAATCTACTCCTGGAACTGCTTTCTTGTTGGTATAAAATCCTCAGTCTCTGTTTGTTTACCTTCCCTTTATGTCTTATGAGATAAAAGGTGACAGGCCATATCCCAGAGAAACTCCCTTTATATCTGATTAGAGATGTAACTTTAGTAAGAGTGTTACTTCCCTACCCTATTTCTCCTTAACATAATCCAACCTTGCCCTATTAATCACAGGCAGAGATTAGTATTTACAACATATACAAAAAATTTAATCACAAAATAAGAGGCCAATCATACAATATTGAGAACCATGGCCCAGCTACATTGATACACACACTTTTGAGGGGAGAGACACAATTCAATATATGACATCAGTCTATCTTTTTTTCATGTACAATGTCATTTTGGCTTTGTAGTGGTTGACAGCAGCAAACAGCACCCCCCAATGCACACACACACACAGTCTCACTACTTTGCAGCTGTACAGCATCCCACTTCAAGAGCACCCCATGGTGTCCCTATTCTGCCACAGAGCTTCCTCCAGTGTCATGAAAAGCCACACAGTCCTTCTTAAAGCTCAGAACATAAGAGAGTGCGGGTCTCTAGGGAAAAGCAGCTACCCATGAGTAACGAAAATCAGTGGATAGATTCTCAGTCTCTTTATTTGAGAGTGGGATCATCTAGAGTCATATTCTACATGGTGTCTCAGAAGGTCCTTCAAGGGACTAAGCCCAGTGCCCACAGCAATGGCAAGCTCATTATCACACTTGATTGGCTTTTTTTTCTTTCCGTTCCTTATCTCAATTTCCCTTCTCTCTTACTTCCCCTGTTAGGGGATCACCTCTCAAATAAATTTCACTGATATCCTTATCTCAGACTGTTTTCAAGGAAACTCCAAATCACAATTGTCTGCGTGTGCGCTAACGATTCAGGGAAATCTGTATGGAAACAAATATATTTTGTCATTGTTGTGGGACATCGAGTGGATGAGACCACTAACAAGTCAGACCACTGATAAATATTTCCTAGGGGTTCAGTGGTAGAATTCTTGCCTTCAGTGCTACAGAGCCAGATTCAATTCCTGACCAGTGCAGCTCATGTGCAGCCGTCATCCATCAGCCAGTGGAGGCTTTCGTGTTGCTCTGATGCCGAACATTTTCCAGCAGAGCTTCCAGGCTAAGAGGGACTAGGAACTGTGCATCACAATTATCTGATTCACAACCCATCGTGGGAATGGCGCGGCGCCGCAAATGAGCTCTCTGTGAGCTAGGGTCAACTCAAGAGCAGCTTACAACAATGCTTCCTGAATATCAGCCATATGTTAAGTAGTAATAAATACAATATCGCAAGTAATTCTCACAGCAAATATTGAAGGTGATTATAGTCTTCTTTCTTAGGTCAAGGGAACCTAGTGTTTCAGAGTTAAAAATCAAGAAAGATGACTTTCAGACCTCTGTCTGGTTCCAAATCCATATTTTTTTCTACTATATTGAGTCTTAAATTAGACTTCCAGTGACACATACATCTCCCCAAGAGACTTAGTAGGGACTCTTAAGATTAATAGTAGATCGAATTTGCCTATAATAATCTTCAAAGACTGGCAGTGTCTGATAGCGTCTCTCAAGTTACATATCAAAGGAAGATCTTCCTCCTTTGAGGAAGCTTTCTTGGTGTTTTGGGTTCTTCTCCAGCTGTCACTATCTCTGTTCTGGCTTAATTCCAACCCCTATAACTTCAGTAGCCTATAAAATTTTCTTAAAACTGACTTAGAATATCCATTTCTCTACTCCTTGCATCCTGTCATAGCAGAATTAGAAGCAGTTAAGCATTGTGAAAAAGATTAAGGCATAGAATGCTGGTATGTTGTATATCAACAGCAATGGTTTCTATCTTTATTAGTGCAACAAGAGAGTAGGAAAAAGTTGAAACTTAACTGTACTTAAGTTCCAAAAGTTATTGTATTGCCATGCTGAGATGGAATTTGGTTATAACCATGTATGCACTATGTTTCATTTTTAGTCTCCAGTAGCCAGAGATGAAATAGAACTAATAACTAGAATTTCTATAAAGAATCAGTAAGCGAAATCAATGTTTTAAATCAGTAGCTTGAAATGGAGTGAGTCTGATTTATCAATTTTGATTAAATCAAATATGAGACAAAAAAAATCTCATGTATGACTGGTTTAAATAGAAGTTTATGCTCTCTCATGCAAAATCTAGTATGAACTCCAATGATAGCATGGTGGTCCAATGACCACCAGGAAACCAAGTTACTTGATTTAATGGTCTAATTTTCTCAATGTAGCTTTTACTTTACAGATATTATGATTATTTATTGGTGCCATAATACTCACATTCTAGTCAGCAAAAAAGAATAAGGGTATAAGTAGAAGACAACTTTTCTCTTAAAACTTGCTACACTAACATTACAAACAATATATTTGTTGACACCTCAAACACCAGATCTTAGTCACCAGGCAGGATGGTAAATGTACTCTTTAATGTGGGCAATCTTGTACCCATCTAAAAATAGAGATTACATTACTTAAGAAAAAGAATAGTGAAAAGAAACCGTCATCTGCCACACATGAGATTTAACATGAGAAAGTTGGGACTGAAAACTAGTTCTGCCAGTTAAGAGCTGAGTGATTCTGGTTATTACTTAACACAGCATACTACGGAGATAACATACATAACCCATATGTTTTTGTAATAATTAAATAAGAAATACATACAAAATGACTTCCACTGGGTATGACACATGTTGAAAGACAGAGGTGTCTGATATAAATCACCATATCAATCTTTCTTTCAGAACATTGCTTGAGTAGTTTGCATAGTGTAAGTTTTTTGGGGAGAGGTAGGCAAACTAAGATTTTAGTTAATATTTTTTAAATAAGGTAGTTGCAAAGTTGAAGGGAAAAGAAAATTAGAAAGTAGAAGACTGATTGTTAATAAAATGTATAATAAAAGTACACTGAATTTACATTGTCATCTGAATAACCACACCAATAATAACAAAGACAATGTACTTAAAAAATCTAGGAAATGCTCATTTATGCAATACTGTCTTCTTTAATCTTTGCTCCAAAAGCATAAGTATTATAATAATCCTCAGTTTTTACCAATAAATCAACTTGGTCCTAGGCAGATGTGCAGTCTTGCTAAAGGTCACACAGTGTGAATGGTCAATTTCACAAGGAGTATAACAAGTTATGTTCACCTGAGGATGACATTTAGTAGTAGAACTGTCTCTTTACACTCAAATGCCTGGCTTGCCTGGGTCTAGTTTCAGGTCATGAGTCCTTACACCCATAATGATTTTATTGAAGCTAAAGGTCCATGCAAGGGCATGGGGTGAGGGATGCAAGGGTGTAAAGAGCCAAGGAGAGGGCCAACCTCATCTTCAGAATAGATTTCCTTCTAGCAAAAATGAGATGAACTTAAATATCTACGGTGCCCTAGGTCATGATGACAAATGATTTGACCATATGAGAAAATTTGTCAAATCTACTTCTTCAAACTTAAATTACGGTAGACTGAAAAGAATGCCTTTTTTTCATTTAACATCTGAGACAGTGAGAAAAAATATATAATTACTCAATTTTCCTCCTTATTAAAGAAATCATAAAAGCTTACTTGAATAAGTATTCAGACCATGAATATTTAAGTCATACTGTTGTCAGCTGTCATCGTCGGCTCCAGTTCGGAGACCCTGTCTAGTAGAACGAAACAGTGCTTAGCCCTACACCATTCTCACAGCCGTTGCTGGGTTTGAGTCCATTACTTCAAGCACCATGTC
Organism: Heterohyrax brucei; assembly: GCA_028571685.1. NCBI lineage: Eukaryota > Metazoa > Chordata > Mammalia > Hyracoidea > Procaviidae > Heterohyrax > Heterohyrax brucei. The sequence goes on along the minus strand of CM053150.1, from coordinate 49,918,020 downwards.
AGTCCATCTTGCTGATGGCCTCCCTATTTTTCATTGATTGTCTGATTTACCAGCTGATGTCCTTCTCCAGGGACTGGTCCCTCCTGATATCACGTCCAAAGCGTATAGGAAGAAGTCTTGCCGTCCCACCTTCACTGCAGCATTCCAGCTGTACTTCTTCAAAATATATTTATTCTTTTGGCAGTCCATGGTATATTCGATACTCTTTGAATTAATTATTCCATAGTTAAAAGGAATCAATTTTTCTTTGATCTAACTTATTCGCTGTCTAGGTTCGACACACATATGAGGTAACTAAAATTACCATGACTTAGGTCAGGCACACGTTAGTTCTCAAAGTGACATCTTTGCTGTTTAACACTTTAAACAGGTCTTTTGCAGCAGATTTACCCAATGCATTATATTGCTTGATTTCTTTATTGTTGCTTCCAGGGGTATGAATTGATTGTGTCTCCAAGTAAAATGAAATCTTTGAAAACTTCAGTGTTTTTCAGTTTATCATGATGTTGCTCATTGGGCTAGCTGTGAGAATTACCGTGTTACTTATGTTGAGGAATAATCCATACTGAAGGCTGTGGTCTTTGATGTCCATCAGTAAGCAGTTTAAATTCACTTCAGAAAGCAAAGTTGTATTATCTGTACACTATACATTGTTAATGAGTCTTCCTCCAATCTTGAGGCCTCATTCTTCTTTGCATGGTCCATCTTCTCAGATCATTTTCTCAGGATACAGACTGAATTCTTGCTACTGAACATAGAGCAGCTAAGGTGAATAAAAAAGGATGATGTCAAAGAGCTGATCAGAAGACTTCCCATGGACAGCTTGAGAAGACAAAGTAAAATAGTATACTGAAATGTGCAAAGTCCTGGAAACAGAAAATCAAAAGGGAAGTACATGCTTGGCATTTCTCAAACCGAGAAACTAAAGAAAAAAATTCAAGCTTCGAGTTGCAATATCGAAGGATTTTATGGACATAATACTGATGATGCAGGAAGTATCAAAAGCAAATGGAAGGAGTCGATAGAGTCACTGTACCAAAAAGAACTGCTCTATGTTCAACTGTTTCAGAAGGTAGCATATGATCGAGAACTGATGGTACTACAGTAAGAAGTTCAAGCTTCACTAAGGGTATTGGTGTAAAACAAGTCTCCAAAAATTGACAGAATACTAATTGAGATGTTTCAAAAAGAATGTGTCACTGGAAGCTCTTATTTATTTCTCTATGCCAAAAATTTGGAAGATAGTTACCTTGCCAATGTACTAGGAGAAATCCATGTTTATGTCCATTCCCAAGAAAGGTGATCCAACTGAATGCAGAAATTACAGAACAATGTCATTAATATCCCATGCAAGTAAAATTTTGCTGACAATCATTCAAAAGTGGCTGCAGCAACATATCAACGGGAACTGTCAGAAATTCAAGCTGGATTCAGAAAACGACATGGAACCAGAGATATCAGTGCTGATGTCAGATGGATCCTGGCTGAAAACAGAGAATACCAGTTTACCTGTGTTTTATTAACCATGCAAAAGCATTCGACTGTGTTAATCACAACAAATTACGGATAACATTATGAAAAATGGGAATTCCAGAATACTTAATTGTACTCATGAAGAACCTACAAGAAGCAATCATTTAAATAGAATAAGAGGATACCATGTGGTTTAAAGTTAGGAAAGGTGTGCATCGGGGTTGTATTCTTTCACCATACCTATTCAATCTCTGTAAATGCCAGTGGCATAATGGTTAAGAGCTATGGGTGCTAACCATAAGGTCAGCAGTTTGAGTCCACTAGGCACCAACTGGAAACTCTATGGGGCCATTCTTGTCTGTCCTATAGGGTCAATATGGATCAGAATCCACTTGATGGCAATGGCTTTGGTTTGGGGTTATTCAATCTCTTTGCTGAGAAAATAATCCAAGAAGCTAAACTATATGAAGAAGAAAAGGGCATCAAGACTGGAGGAAGACTTATCAATAACGTGCATTATACAGATGACACAACTTTGCTTTCTGAAACTGAAGAGGAATTCTTACCAACGAAGATCAAAGACCACAGCCTTCAAAGTGGATTACACTTCAACATAAAGAAAACACAAGTCCTCAGAACTGGACCAATAAACATCATGATAAACAAGTTTCAAGGATTTCATTTTACTTAGATTCACAGTTAACACCCATGGAAGCAACAATCAAGAAATCAAAAGACTCATTGCACTGGACAAATCACTGGAAAAATAAGCAACCTCATGATAAATGGAGGAAAAAACTGACATTGTCAAAGATTTAATCTTTTGGATCAGCAGAAATCAGGAAATGAAAGGATACATTACATTAGGCTAATCACGCTGCAAAGACTTATTTAAAGTGTTTGTTCAAAGCGAAGATGTCCCTTTAAGGATGAAGGGGTACCTGACCCAAGCTTTTGTATTTATAATCACCCAATACACATGTAAAAGCTGAGCAATGAATAAGGAAGTTGAAGAATTCAAGCCTTTGAATCAGGGTGTAGCAGAAAGTATTGAGTACACCACTGACTCCCAGAAAAACAAGTCTATCTTGGAAGAAATAAAACAAGAGTGCTCCATAGAAGTTAGGATGGTGAGAGCCATCTCATGTAGTTTCACAATGTTATCAGGAGAGACCAACTGCTGGAGAAGAACATCATGCTTGCTAAATAGAAGGTCAGTGAAAAACAGAGAAATCTCAATAAGATGGATTGACACAGTGGCTGCAACAATGGTCTCAAACATAAAAACGGCTGTAACGGTGGTACAGGACCAGACAGTGTTTCATTCTGTTGTATACAGGGTCACTACATCAGCACCAAGCTGACAACACCTAACAACAGTGCCAAGTAGCCAAGTTTGAATAACTATTGTAAAATGATACAACACTGACACAAAACTTTCCTTATTTTAAACCATGCAGTGTCTCCTTGTTCTGTTTTAATGACTGTCTCTTGTTCTGTGCACAGGTTCCTCAAGAGCACAATTAAATGTTCTGAAATTTCCACTCTCTGCAATGTTAAATCCATAACTTATGATGATCCACACAGTCAAATCCTTTGCATAGTTAATAAAACACAGGTAAACCTCTTTCTGGAAACTCTGGTGGTATAGTGGTTAAGAGCTCTGGCCGCTAACCCAAAGGTCAGCATTTCAAATCTACCAAGCACTCCTTGGAAACTCTATGGGGCAGCTCTACTCTGTCTTCTAGGGTTACTATGAGTTGGAATCAACTTGATGGCAATGGTTTGCAAACATCTTTCTGGTGTTCTCTCTTTTCAGAGAAGATTCATCTGGCATCAGTAGTGATATCCTTCCTTTCACATCTCTTCTGATTCTGGTTTGGATTTCTGGGAATTTCCTGTCAACGCAGTCTTGTAATTGTTTCTAAACTGTCTTCAGCAAAATTTTACTTATGCGTGATATTAATGATACTGTTTGATAATTCCACTTTCTGGTGGATCACCTTTTTTTGGCATAAGCATAAACATGAATCTGTTTCTACCAACTGGTTGGCCAGATAGCTTTCTTCAAAGTTTCTTGTTGTGGAAAAGTAAGTGCCTCCAGTGCTGCATCCTTTGTTGAAGCATCTTGACTGGCATTCCATCAACTCTTGAAGCTTTGTTTTTCATCAGCATTTTCAGTGCAACTTGGATTTCTTCCTTCAATACAATTCATTCTTAATCAACGCTACCTCCTGAAACTGTTGAACACTGACCAGTTTTTCTTAGTAAAAATGACTCTATATTTCTACCACCTGCTTTTGATGCTTCCTGTGGTGTTCAATATTTTGCTCATAGAACCTTTCAAAATTGCTACTCAAGTCTTGAATTTTTTCTTCAGTTTATTCATCTTGAGAAATATGAAGTATATTCTTCCCTTTGGGTTTTCTATCTCCAGTCTTTGCACACTTCATTATAATATTTTACACTGTTCTCTCAAGTCACCTTTTGAAATCTTCTGTTAGGCTCTTTTGTTTCATCATTTCTCCCATCTGCTTTAACTACTGCATGTTTAAGTTTCGGAGTGTCTTCTAACATCCATTTTGGTCTTTTATTTCTTTCTTGTCTTTTGAACAATCTTATGCTTTCTTCATATGTGATGTCCTTGGATGTTAGCCTGGTTATGAGTGGTTCACACTCAACGTATCAAATCTGTTCTGACGTTGGTATCTAAATTCAGGTGGGATATACTCACTGTAGTGTTTTGGTTCTTATGACCCTGTTTAAAGTTCTTTGTGTTCAACTTGAACTGGTACATGAGTAATTTGTTGTCTGTTATGTATTTGGCCCCTGGCCTTGTTCTGACAGATAAAACTGAGCTTTGCCATCATCTCTTTTCACAGATATAGTCAGTCTGATTCCTGTGTACACTATCCATTGAGGTCCACAAGTGTAGTCACCTTTTATGTTTTTGGAAAATGTGTTTGCAATGCATATCATTGGTCTTACAAAATTCATTTCTATAACCAAAGCCACATTTTCAATGACTGATCCTTCTTGTCTGTTTCTGACTTTCCCATTCTGATCACCAGTAATTACTAATATGTCTTGATTGCATGTTTGATCAGTTTCATGCTGCAGAAGTTGATAAAAATCTTCAGTTTCTTCTTCTTTGGCATTTGTGGTTGGTGCATAAATTTGAACAATAGATATATTTTCTGGTCTTCTTTGTGTATGGATTGTGTATGGATATTATCCTATTACTGACAGTGTTATACTTCAAGATAGATCTTGTGTTTGTGTTTCTGTTTTTTTGTGGTTTTTTTTTTTTGTTGTTGTTGCTGAAAATGAATATATCATTCATTTTTGGTTTGTAACTCTTGGCATAGAAAACCATATGAGTGCCCAATTCAGAACAGCCAATACTAGTCCATTTCAGCTCACTAATATTTAATGATCTTCAAAGGTTCTACTTCGTTGTTGACAACTCCTAGATGCACACTTGATACGTTGTATATTCTAGTAACCAATGGATGTTTGCAGTTATTTCTTCTTAAGTCATGTAATTTCAGCAGATGAAGGTCCTAAAAGCTTTACTCTATCCACATATTAAGGTCAACTCTAATAGCTATATTTTGGGTGTCTTCCAACCTCAAGGACTCATCTTCCAGCAGTGCATCATACAACAACCAATTGTTATTCACTGTGTTTTCACGGGCCAATTTCTTCAGTGGTCTGCCATGTCCTTCTTCCCAGTCAGTCTTAGTCTGGAGGCTCTGCTGAAGCCTTCCCACCGTGAGTACCTTGCTGGGATTTGAAATACTGACAGCATAGCTTCCATCATCACAGCAACAAACTAACCACTTTAGTACAAAAAAACTGACAGTCAAGAAAAGTAACATTAGCTGTTAGTAACCTATGCATAAATTAAAATATCCTGTAAACTATAATGTTCTTTAAAATCACTTTGCTTTCTTCATAACTATTTTAATGCCTTTAACTCTCTTTCCAATAGAAGGCACTCATTTTTCTTGATATGATGGATAACGACAGTTAGAGCCAAAATTTAAAGAGATACAAAAAAAAATGTAGTAAATAGCCTCCAGCATTCAAAAGAAAACATCCCACGGGGAACTTTAGGAAAATGAGAGAAATAGAATTTTCCAAATTCCCTGTATACATATGTATATTTTCAAAAAGCATAAAAACTATGAAGGTGGGGATTCTTCCACAGTACAGAAACCTAGGTTGTGCCATAATATAGGAAATTATGTTGTAAAAGAAACAGAACTTGCAAGGTCACCTCCTCCAGTTCCAAAGAAATGAGGGAAGAAGAAAAATGACACAGAGGTCAAAAGTCAAGTTCCTCATCATCCACCCTCCTTTGTGACCCTCTTTGCTTTCTTGGCCCGAAACAGAGTTTCGGGGATGGTTTTAGGGAAAAGAGAGAGGAGGATTAACATCAGTGACACTGATATACATTAACTATTAAAAAAAACCAAACCCATAGCCATTGAGTCAATTCCAACTGTTAGTGATCCTGCAGGACAGAGTAGAATTGCCCCATATAGCTTCTAAGGAGTGTCTGATGCATTTCAATTGCCAAACTTTTGGTTGGCTTCACCACTACGGTTTCCAGGGCAGGTACAGTAAACTGAAAACATTTAGGGAAGCTTTGAACCTGGCTATTTCCACCAATATGTGGAGATGTAGTATACAGAATATGTCAGGCACATGTAGATACTCGAGGCTAGGGTAGCAAGCTTGCTATTAACAGCCTGCCCTTGGATGCAGGAATACTGGAGATTCTTCTATCTTCCTTTTAGATGACATGTGGATCCTAGTAGCACTTTTGAATATATAAGGACTTGAGATCAAGGTAAAAATAGCTGTGCAGAAAGAGCCTGGGAGGCTAGAGGTAAATTCCTAAGAAATGAGATCAACTGATGGGTATCAGAACATCTCTGAAAAACAAGAATTTCATAGATGAAAGCCCAAGAAACTGCCAAGTATAGACACTATAATGCAAGGACAAGCAAGTTCCAGTAGACACTGAATAAATCAAAGTAGTCCTCCCTTGCCACCATTGAGTTGCTTTAGCCATACTCCCTTCTCAGATACACCCAGTCACAGTTCTTGTTGCTGTTGACATGTGTTGTAGAGTTGATTCCAAATCATAGCTACCCTACAGGACAGAGTGAAACTGCCCCATAGAGTATCTAGGCTGTAATCTTTATAGGAGCAGATTGCTAAGCCTTTTCTTCCATGCAGCAGCCAGTGGGTTTGAATCACTGATCTTTAGTTTCCAGCCAAGCACCACCAGGTCTCCTTATACCCAGGTACCATAACAGAAACATACAGGAAGAAAATAAAAAACAGAAACAGGAGGACGAAGAGGAGAAATAACCAAATATGTCATAATTCTAAGTAATTCTCTGTCTTTTCTAGTTTATTCTCATGAAATAAAACTTGACTGTATCAACATGGAATGTGACTAATAGCATTTAAATTTAGAAATAGTCAACTTTTAAATTTATAGAATTGAAAAGTAAGAAACCTTGATAATACAGTATTTGTCAGTTGATAGATTGTCTTCAGACTGTGTGGATCATAGATTTGGTTGGGAAACACTGGTTTAATCAAATTGCTTCATGTAATCCATTCTATCAGCATTCTAAGGAAACGAGAGATGTAAAATAACTCTCTATATATTTTGTCATAAATAAAGTATTTTGTATTCCACACATGGCACAATAAACATATCTTCACTGCCTCAGTTCTGAAAACTCCAGGAAATAAAGTTATTGCATGAAGAAATTTAAATATATACCTTATTAGCGTTAAAGGGCAACTTAGAGTGTGGACAGAGCTTAATGTGAGCCCTACATGGATCTGCTAAATACACTATAGAAGTCAGTATTGCAACCCAGTTAGTCACTGGTGACACTAGACTGCAGCAGTGTACTGTATGTGAGTCTTTTGAAATGGTGTAGCAAAGATGTCCTGCTTCGTCAAATGTCTCATTCCTAAGAAAGAAAAGGGAAGAGCTTAGCTGAGTATGTCCAGGGTATTCTTCTAAAATTATGAGTGAGACAAATCACTCCATCTCCCACTGGCTAGAAAGTGAAAAGGAGAAGAGAGTCCCAACATTGCTTCCTCCTGGAAGGAAACAGCAGGTGTGGTACAAATGTATCACTTCCAAATAATAGGAAATAATGAATGCATTATTACCATATGTCATCTCCCATGATGGTGTCCTGAAAGCTTGACTCCATCCGTATCGTTAAGGTTGACTCTACTTTGAGGAGTCAGCTCTTCCCCAGGTCTCTTTTGAGTGCTTTTCAACTAGGGAGTTCATCATCCGGTGCTATGTCAGTTCTGGAACAATGTTCATAAGTTTCTTTCAGGCTAATTCTTTTCAGAAGTAGACTGTTGAGTCCTTCTTCCTCGTCTGTCTTAGTCTGGAACCTAACTGCCATGGTGAACCTGTCTGTCAAGGGTAAGCCTACTGGTGTCTGAATACTGGTGGTGTAGTTTCCAGCCTCACAGCAACATGAAAGCTCACACGGTACAACAAACTGACAGACACCTGGGGGATGATGTGCACGGTGTAATGTAAATAGAATGGATACTGGAGTTAGAAAAACGCATATTTTATTACAGGTCTGTAGTTGATTGTTAGTTGCCACTGAGTCAGTTCTGACTCATGGTGACCCCACGTGTCCAGAGCAAAGCTGCTTATAGGGTTTTCAAGGCTATGATCTTTCAGAAGCTATGAGGCCTCTTCTAAGACAGGCACCTCAGCATGGGTTTGAACCCCCAAACTTTTAAGCTAGTAGTTGGGCACTTAACGATTTGCACTACCTAGGGGCTCCCAATTAGAAATATATGAAACTTAAGTATTGATTCTTTCAAAGTGCCAAAATGATGAGCAAGTTAGCTTCTTAAATATTTCATGGATTGAAAAATATTGATTCACAGACTTTGCAATTCACTACTCTATTTGAAGTTTAATCTTATTGCTAAGACTTGATGGCAACTTATTTCACTCTATATATCTATAATGAGATTTACAATGGGTACATTCTTTTAAAGGTGGCACCCATACATTAAGATTAGAGTAGAATTTAAATAGAGAAGATTTACAATGTATGTTTTAAAATACCCTAAGTTTAGCTTATTACTTTATAATTCCACTAAAATACTTCAATTTTTCTCAGTTTTAAAAGTAGACAAGCTAACATGGGGGATGATCTGGTAGCCAGCATGTGAAGTACATACAGACATTTTACGTTTTGTCATTCGTTCTAGATTTGAAGTTGCATGTTAACCATTTAGTTCTCTCTCCATTTATTAGGCACTTTCTAGAAATTAGAATAAAAAAATAATTTTTAACTCACATTATAAATGAAAATGATAAAGAATTTAGCTTAATATCATTCTGACATACAATATAGAAATGGACACAATTTAATTCAGATATCTGTGAATAATGATTCTAAAATGATGTTATATTTAAATGTCTGATCCACAAATAAAAAAGAATCTCTGATTTATAATAAATGCTTTCTGTGTTTTTTATATTTTTATTTCACTGTATGAATAAACATTATACTCCCACATGAAAAAATCTATGTTATTTTATACTGGTGGCAACAAAGTAGTGTTTTACTTCTCAAAGAAATAAAATAATTCTATAGGATAAACTATCAGCTTCAGGCTAAATAGTTACAAAGAACACATTTATTTGCCACCACCTTTCATGTTAATGCCTACTTATCCTTCTTTCCAGCTGACTAGAGAAAAACCATTACAACATTAGGGTTCCAGTAAGAGGCCAGTAGGAATTTAAGACTTTTTCAATTGCTTAGGCAATTAGACCATGGAAATACAGAACACAAACCACTTACAACTGGGGTCACTGCAGTTTTGTGGGGTTATTTTCCAGGTAATAACCAGTACTGAATGAGTGTTTTCCAGATGTCAGATATTTCACACACATTACCTAACTGAAGCATTTTGTACAATCCTATAAATTAGTTAACATTTTCACTGTTTGTTGGTAGGTGCCAATTCAGTGACTCCATGAACAACACTGCCTTCTCCCCAGCCGTATCCACAGTTGTTTGTGTACTTAAGCCCATTTTTACCGCCACTTTGTCAATCCATCCTGTTGATAGTTTTCCTCTTTTTCACTGACCCTCCGCTATACCAAGCATGAAGTCCTTCTCCAGGGACGGATCGCATCTACCAACACAGCCAAAGTATGTAAGCTGCAGTGTCACCATCCTTGCTTCCAAGGGGCACCCCAATTGTACCCCATCCAGGATAGATCTGTCTGTTCTTTTTACAGTCCGCGGTATATGCCATATTCTTCTCAAACATCACAATTCAAAGGTGTTGATTCTTATTCTATCTTCCTTATGCATTGTCCAGGTTTTGAATGTCTGTGATGTTTCTGAAAATATCCTGACATGAGTCAGGTATACCTGAGTCTTCCAGGAGACCTCTTTATTTTTCAACACTTTAGAGAGGACTTTTGCAGCAGATTTTGCCAGTGCAGTGTGTCTTGTGAATTCGAGACTGCTGCTTCCGTGGGTGTTGATTGTGGAACCATGTAAAATGAAATCCTCAGCAACTTCAGTCTTTTCTCGATTTGTCCTAATGTTGCTTACTGGTCCAGTTGTGAGGACTTGTGTTTTCTTGATACTGAGGTGCAATCCATACTGGAAGCTGTGGCCTTTGATCTTCATCAGTGTTTCAAATTCCTTTTTACTTCCAGCGAGAGTGTGTCATATGTATAATGCGTGTTGTTACTGAGTCTTCCTCTAATCCTGACACCTCGTTCTTCTTCATATAGCCCAGATTCTCAGATTATTTTCTCTACACACAGTTTGGAAACATATGTGAAAGAATAAAACTCTGATGAACACCTTTCTTGATGTTAAACTATGCTATGTCCCCTTGTTCTGTTTGAACGACTACTTCTTGATCTATGTACAGATTCCTCATGAGTATAATGAACTATTTTGGAATTTCCATTTTTGCAATTTTATCTATAATTGGTTACAATCCACTTAGTCAAATCCCTTTGAATAGTCAATAAAACACAGGTAAATATCTTTCTGGTATTTTCTGCTTTCAGCCAGGATCCATGTGACATCAGCATCAGTATCCCTGGTTCCACATCCTCTACTGAATCTGACTTGAATTTCTGGTAGTTCCCTGTAAAAAACTTCTGAGGTTCCTTTTGAATGATCCGTAGCAAAATTTTCTTGCATGTGATACTAGTGATATTATTCAATTGGATCACCTTATTCGGAAATCGGCATAAATATGGACCTCTTCTAGTCCATTGGTCAGTTAGCTGTCTTCTAAATTTCTTGGCCTAGATGAATGAGCACTTCTGCCACTGCATTCATTTGTTGAAATATCTCAGTTGACTTTCCATCAGTTCCTGGAGCCTTGTCTTTCACTGGAAACCCTGGTGGCATAATGGGTTAAGTGCTACATTTGTTAACCAAAAGATGCAGTTCAAATCTGCCAGGCATTCCTTGGACGAATTCTATGAGGCAGTTCTACTCTGATCTCTAGGGTCACTGTGAGTTGGAATCAACTCAACAGCAATGTTTTTTGTTTTTGTTTTTTTGTCTTTTGCCAATGCCTTCAATGCAGCTTTGACTTCTTTCAGTATCACTGGTTCTTGATCATATGCTGCCTCTTTGGATGATTCTTGTATTGTTTAACATTTTCCCTGTAGAATCCTTCACTTTTGCAACTCTAGGCTCAATTTTTTTTCTTCAGTTCTTTCAGCTTAAGAAATGCAGAGTGTGTTCCTCTCTTTTGCTTTTTATTCCTACCTCTTTGCACATGTGACTATAATACCTTACTTGTCATCTCAAGCTGCCCATTGAAACCTTCTGCCTAGTTCTTTCACTTCATCATTTCCTCCTTTTACTTTAGCTACTTGATTTCCAAGAACAAGTTACAGAGTCTCTTCTGACATTCAATTTGGTCTTTCTCTCCCGTCTTTTTAGTAATTGCAGAAAGTCTTCTTTGTCTGAAAAAGTTTCTGATTCTTTGTTTTGGAAGTTTTCTGAAACCATGGTGGTCTACTTCTTTAAATAACTTGAAATAAACTGTTTCTGAGTCATCAGAACGTTGTTGTAACTTATCTGTTTGGTTATTGCATATACATACATACATACATACATATATGTATATATATATATAAAACTTAGTTTTTGAGTACCCAAATAGTCTGGTCATTTGAGCTAGTTTAATATCGGAGCCCTAGAAATTCCAGTGGCCTGTCACAGGTGGATAGAGTTGTGAGAGCACTGAGAAAGTAGGGCTGAGGAGTGCCAGAAGAAGTTTTTGCTCCCTCTCCCTCTTGTTTCCCTCTCCAAGTTTGGTAGAATAGCTACCAATGGTGCCTAAGGTGCCCCATTTCTGGCCAAGGTAGAGCATTGAGATTTTAGTGCCTGAGGCATAACAGAGAAGGGAGATGAATGCTGAGAAAAGGAAGAGATCAGCACACAGGAAAGATTTAAATCCACAAGGGTTGGCAAGCACTTAGCTTGTGATGTTCAAGTGAAACTTATCTTTAGTTCAGCAGGTGTGACTGTCTGAAGCTGAGTTTCTGCACTGAGAAAGATGTCCTCTGCTCGCCTTGCCACTGCTCTGTTGCCCACCGTACCACAGCATCACTTGGCTGGCAGAAATGTGCCCTGATGTGGAGTACAGATTTAACTCTGGCCAAAATATTTCCTTCTAGACCTGCTCTCACCTCTCTATCACCCAGTCTGCTCTCTTATTTTCCCCTCTGACATTCAGGACTCCTAGAAAGTCCTGTATAATCCATTCAGTTTTCTTTTCTGGTTCTTTGTTGTTAGAGGTCTCACAGGATGCATGTGGTCTCTCTGCCATCTTAGCCCTGCCTCCCAATATAGCTATAGTTAAGAACTCTCCCACATATTACTTTCTGGGAAATGCCTCATGCATATAACCACCCTTCCCTGTATGAGTTAGAGAAGATTCACAGATGCTCCCTTCTTTAACTAAGACAATGCCAAATACAGAAACTCTAAATTCCAGTTGTTGGAATCATAAATTATTAGCTGAAACACCAGATCTCTGTTGAACAGCAGTCATCTCTAATGCAGACATAATAGACTGCCAGGTCTGTATGTCTCAGACTTCAGCACTCAGACTTTAGCCATTGAGAGCATCACAGTACTGTACTGTAGTAACATTACAATACACACAGACATTGGCCATGCACAACATTCTTACTTACTGTGTCAAAACACTGATGCCCATAAAAGGAAAAACAAATTTTTGAACAATAAATGGACTTCTAAACTACAAAAAAAAAAAAAAAAAGATTATCACAAAGAAGCAGAAAAGTTCAGTCCTGCTCCATTATAGATATACTCAACTTGTCAGGCTGATTAGGTAAGTCTCACTTAAAGTTATGTTGTAAGAGCCTTCTTTAACAAAGAACAGTGAAATCCAGGAGAATACAAAAGAATAAGTTTGCTTATGAGAGTGGGCAGGGGTAGGACCAAGGGATTCCAAACGATACTTCCCATATTTATCATTTTCTCCAGTGTTGTTGTTGTTATTAGGTGCAGCCAACTAGGTTCTGATCCATAACAGCTCTACGTACCGAACACCGCCAGGTCCAGTGCCATCTCACAACGGTTGCTGTGTCTGAGCTCTTTGTTGTAGCCACCATATCAGTCCATCTCTTCGAGGGCCTTTTTCTTTCTCACCGACACTCTACTTTGCCAAGCATGATATTCTTCTCCAAGAACTGGCCTCTCCTGATAACACGTCCAAAGCAAAGAAGACAAAGGAACACTATGGCTGTACTTCTTCCAAAACAGATTTGTCTATACTCTTGGCAGTCCATGACATTTTCAGCATTCTTTACCAAAACCATAATTCAAAGTCATCAGTTCTTCAATCTTTCCTATTCATTGTCCAGCTTCACATGCATGTGAGACAACTGACAATACCATGGTTTGGGTCAGACACACCTTATTTCCCAACGCGACATCTTTGCTTTTAACACTTTAAAGAAATCATTTGTAGCAAATATGCTCAATGCAATGTGTCTTTGATTTTTTGCATGCTGTTTCTATGTGTATTGATTGTGGATCCAAGGAAAATGAAATCCTTGACAGCTTCAATATTTTCTCTGTCTGTGTGATGTTGCTTATTGTCCAGTAGGGAGGATTTTGGCTTTCTTTATGTTAAGGCATAATCCATATTGAAGGCTGTGGTCTTGGTCTTTGGTACTTATCAGTAAGTGCCTCAAGTCCTCTTCACTCTGAGGGTAAGGTTGTTAATGAGACTTCCTCCAATCCTGATGCCACATTCTTCTTCATATAGATTGTATGCTCAGCGTACAGACTGAAATAAGCATAGTGAAAGGTACAACCCAGATGCACAGCTCTTCTGGTTTTAAACCATGCACTTGTTCTGTTTGAACAACTGCGTCTTACTTTACTATACGTTCCTCATGAGCATAAGTAAGTATTTTGGAGTTCTCAGTCTTTATAAGTTATCCATAATTAATTATGATCCTCACAGTCAAATATTTTTGCATTGTAGATGAAATACAGGTAAACATCTTTCTGGTGGTTTCTGCTGCCAGCCAAAATCCATCTGATATCAGCAACGATATCTTGAGTTCCACATCGTCTGAATTCACCTTGAATTTCTGGCAGTTTCCTATCAGTGCACCACTGAAGCCACTTTTGAATGATCTTCAGCAAAATTTTACTGTGTGTCTCTGTGATAGTTTCATTAAAAAAAATCTTGCTAATTTAACTGTTTTGTTTTAAGAAAGTATGCTACACTTAAAATGAGAACTTGTTACAATAGCACAAAGATTAAAACCAGACAACATTTTTGTACACTACCTTCCTTAGTGATTCATATCTTTACCTACTTTACTGAAGACTAAAATTCTGAACAGGCAGTTATTTTTCAAGAATTTACAAATTAGTGCTTTGAAGTTTTATCAGTAGCATTTAATCTTAAGGGATTAATTTTAAAATACAATATAAGCTGGTTTCTCATTATTTTGCATGATCTCTGACTCAAGTTTGAAGTTTATTCTTTGAGATATATGTTTGCTTGCTTATTTACTCAATAATAACTTAGTTTTCCATGTTAGCCTTTTCTAGGTTATATTTGCATTGCTGTGGCTTTTTGATCATTTGCATACCCACAAAAGAAAATATTCCATTATGTTAGCTTAGCTGTCAGTGAACCAGGCTGCAGTAATTACAAAATAGTAGAACATGTTTTAGAAATTCAGCAGACAGAGATTTGACTAATCATACTCCTAACTATATGACTCTGGACCATCATTTATCATTTCTGAAGTGAGTAATATCTACTTCTGAGGGATTTTAAAGGAATTAATGAAGTAATACATGTAGTGTTTGAAGTATAGCAGGCAGTCAAAACACCTTAGAAAATTTCCCACTCCCAACTTTAGCTCCTTAACAAGTCACATAAGTCACATGTAAAATGTTAGGGTACTTTTATTTCATAAAATACTAGGGTCTCTAAGGCTCAAAATATTTTATTGATAACTATACACATCCTCCAAAGTAGAAAATCTATTAAAAGTATTAAAATGATCACTAATAACATAGCTTATCTTGAAAACAGTCTTAAATAGGAAACAAAACACACCCATGCACTTCTAAGTAATTCAAGAGTCAGAATGGAAGTCACAGTGGAAATTTAACAGTATTTAGAACTGAAAAAGAGAGTGACACATGTGACAAGTGGAGAAGACAGGTAAGATGGTAAATTAAGGGCAATCAATAGCCTAAGATGCCAATATTAAAAACAAATATTGGAAATAAATGAGCATTCCACTCAAAGTCAGAAAAATAATAATAGGTAAGCCTCAAGGACAAAGAAAGCAGAAAACAATAAAGATAATAGCAGAAGCTAATGAAACAGAAATAAAGAAACATTAAGGAATACTTTTTAAAAGACAAATAAAAAGACTTTAGCAAGATTGATTTTCAATAGATTGTAATATTACGAAAAGATAGGCAAAACCTAACTAAACACAACAAATCATTGTTATCTGAAGAGAATATCAAAAAATTTTATTGCAATAGCTTTGAAGTCAGATAAAATACATAATTTTATATAAACATTTAGTTACATCCAGAAGAAATGAAATATCTGGAAGTCTGTTTACCGATAATGACTAAAAAATGTTAGAGAAGTCCATAATCTAGTTACATAAAAAGCGCTTCTCCTACCATCTTATACTCAAATCTTACCACATCTCTAAATGACACACAACTTCTGTGTAATTCCAAATGTTACAGAGAATACAAAGAATAAGTCTCTCACATTGATTTATGAGGCTTAATATTGTCTTGATTTCTTAACCAAATGGGACAGTACAAAACAAATTTAGATTAATGTAATTTCTGAATGTTTATAATACGAACAACAATCAGCAACATTTAAAAAAATTAACCATGACCAAAGAGGGTTTGCTTCAAGAAGTCAGGGAATATGTCACATTATGGTGTAAAACTTAATAATGCACTAAATAAACCGAGAGTTTAAGGATAGATATCTATCCTTATGTGAAAATGCATAATGTTTTCTAAAAACTGAGAGTTTAGAGAGGATATACATATCTATTCCATTCCAATAGATACAGAAATATATATAATAAATACATTTTTATATATTTATAAATATATAATATATATATTTCATTCCAATAGACACAGAAAATCCAAGAACATTTCCTCATGAAGCAAAGAAATGAATGAAAACCTAACAAGTAGAATTAGTATTAACAGAGGTGAAAGGTACTTTCCAGAGGAAAAAGAAAATCACATAGAGACTACTCAACATAAAAGTGGTACATAAATAACAACGCAGCATAGATTAAAAAGGTAACAAATATTGTGCTAGCTTTGGTGTACAGAGGAAAAGGGAAAATGATGTAAATTTATTTGCTTTGTTTTTAACCAAAATAAATACATAAAGAATTAGAAAATTAGGAAAACAGCCAAGTATAGTGAATGAGCCCTGGTGGCACAGTGATTAAGCTTGGCTATTAACCAAAAGTTTGGCAGTTTGAATCCACCAGGTGGTCCTTGTCAACTCTTAAAGGCCATTCTACTCTGTCAAGTAGGGTTGCTACAAGTCAGAATCAACTTGATGGCAATGGGTGAATGAGTGAAAAACGGTACAAGAGTAAGAAATGGGAATAAGACCATTAAGTATACTTCTTAATGTAGTTTTGAATGTTAAAGATACATCAAAATGTCCCAATTCTACAAATGAAGGCAAGAAGTTTTAGCAAAACCTAAAACTGAATGCAGAAGGAAATAAGCCTGATATCAAATTGCTAACCACATAGCATAGTACTCTGACTCTATACTCCAACTGGAATATATTCCAAAGGTCAAAATAACTCAAAGAGCTCACAGACTTCAACCAGTAGGTTGCTGTGGCTTGTGGTATTGAAAGTATAATTCTGATGCTGCTCTGAGAGTACTGTTGTTGTTAGGTGCTGTGGAGTCAGTTCAAATTCATAGCAACCCTGTGTACAACACAGTGAAATATTGCTGGGTTCTGCATCACCCTCACTATCATTGCTATGTCTGAGCCCATCGTTGCAGCTACTTTGTCAGCACATTTCATTGAAAGTCTTTCTCTTTGTCACTGACCCTCTGCTTTACCAGGCATGATCTCCTTCTCCAAGGGCTGGTTCCTCCTAAGAACATGTCCAAAATACATGAGAGGAAGTCTGGCCATCCACCCTTCTAAGGACCACTCTAGCTGTCACTCTTCCACCATGCATTTGTTCATTCTTTTTGCAGACCACAGTGTATTCAATATTCTTTGCCAATGTTATAATTTAAAGGCATTAATTCTTTTTTTGTCTTCCTTTTTCACTGTCCAGCTTTGCATCCATATGAAGTGATTGAAATATACCACGACTTGGGTCAGATGTACTTTAGTCTCTGAAGTGACATCATTGCTTAAGGAGCTCTTTTGCAGCAAATCTGCCCAATGCAGTGTATCGTTTTGTTTCTTGGTCACTGCTTCTATAGGTATTGATTATGAATTCAAGTCAAAAGAATGTTTTGATATCTTCAATCTTTTCTCTGTTTATCATGATATTGCATACTGGTCCAATTGTGAGGATATTCGTTTTCTTTATGTTGAGATGTAACTCAGACAGAAGCTGCTGTCTGTGGACTTTAGCAGTGAGACGAGTCCTCTTCTCTTTCAGGAAGCAAGGTTGTGTCATCTGCATTTCGCACATTGTTTATGAGTTTCCTCCAATCCTGATGCCCAATTCTTCATTCAGATCAATTTCTCAGATTATTTGCTCAGCATGCAGACTGAATATGTATGGTGGAAGGAAACAAGCCTGCTCATACCTTTCTTGATTTTAAACCACATGGTATCTCTTTTTTCTGTAAATATTGTAGGATTGAGCAAATGAGTAAATATGGTTGATACTGATGGAAGTCAGGATTTTTCACACATGAAGAAGGGACTTAACAAAATAGAATGTAAGATAAGGGATCTGTGATACTGAATTTGATTTGGGTAAGTTGGTATATAATGATATATAATTTTTCCCTCTGAAATGCTTGGAAGTAATGATGTCCAATAGTACCATTCCCTACTAAAAAAAATCCTTGGAGAAATGGCTGATTATAGGTCTGGGGCAAGGACATTGTAAGTGTCATTCCTGAAAGCAAGGATGAGCTTAAAGATCAGTCAGATCATGTCACTAAAATGCAGCAAAACCAACTTGAAGAGGCTTGTAGTCATTCACACAGGAGTATTTATCACACTTTGGGGCCTGGAGGAAAAACACTGTTTAGAATAACTAAACAGAGATGAAGAAATCCATTAAACCACGTAAAGTTCCTCCTACAATAAACTCTACATTCTTTCTCTCAATACCTAAATTAGCTTTTTTAGTTAAACATATTCATCATTTTTCAAATTTGTTAATGACTACTGGGTATTGTAAATGTTATACCACTTTGACAAAGATAACTCTGTGTCAATGTGCTAGTGTTTCTAAACAAAAGAGATGTTCCCTGAGGTTGTTCAAAAGCAATGCATTTTATGGAATTGTTGAGCTCATTATTCCATGGTTCTTTTCTCCTAATAGACCTCATTCTTCTTATTAAGTATTATAGATAATGAAACTCATACTGTAAATGTTTATTTAGTGCTAACTAAGTGTATAATACTGGATTTTATAATCTTTTATGAAAAACCATGTGATGAGACATGAAACATGCCCTTAATGTATCTATATTCTAGTGAAAGACAAAAAATACATAGGACACAGTAGAACTGCCTCCATGGAATTTACAATGCTGAAATCTTTATGAAACCAGATTGCCAAAGTTTTTGTCTGTAGAGTAGCAGATGGACTCAAACCACCAACCTTTCGATTATCAATAAACGATTTGCTATACGGATGGTGGTTGAAAAGTGTGGCAGTACTTTTGAAAAATAAAAGCTTTGCAAACATTAAACTGGGCAATAAATAGTATTGTATCTCAATGGGCATTGAACATTTTGTATAATCTGCATGCATTCTTGGAAACCTTGGTTGCTTAGTGGTTAAGAGTTGAGCTGCTAACCAAAAGGTCAGCCAGTAGAGTCTACCAGGAGCTCCTTGTAAAGTCCATGGGGGCAGTTCTGCCCTACAGGGTTGTTATGGACTGAATCGACCCCGTGACCTCAAACAATATGTCTATCGGGGTCCAAGATGAAACAGATGGCACATGCACACTCAAGTGGGTACATGAGAACAGTCTTTAAAAACTATTTAAAAATGTGTTGGTAGTTTACGAAATGTAAAACAAAATATCGCACATGTCATTTGTTACTGTTTCTACTCTTAAGTTAATTTCTTATCGTTTTTTCATACAAAGATTTTGAAGCCCCCAAACAGTGGACACATATTCCTATCAGATACCGCATCATTATGTGGTAAAGTCAATATGGTTAGATCCTCATTTAAAACCCAACATATTATCTGCCAACAATACTCTTATATAAGGTAGTGAGGAAAGAAAGTAGGCAGGGGGAAGAAAGATAATTAACATAAAACTAAGATGTTTCAATTCCTCCTTCTGTACCAGTTTATGCAGCCTATATTAATAATAAGCATCTATTCTGCTGCCAGAAACCCTAGTGGCATAGTTGTTAAGTGCTACAGCCGCTAACCAAAAGATCTGCAGTTGAAACCCACCAGACACTCCTTGGCACTCTGTGGGGCAGTTTTACTCTGTTCTATAGGGTCACTATGAACTGGAATCAACTCAATGGCAATGAGTTTGGTTTTCAACTGACCAGAGCTTCTCAGCAAGAGAATCGCTAAAGGTCTCAGTTAACATCCTGTGTTCTATGTATAGTCTGTGTCTTGGTCATCTGGTGCTGCTGTAACAGAAATACCATAAGTGGATGGCTTTAATAAACAGAAGTTTATTCTCTCACAGTCTAGTAGGCTACAAGTCAAAATTCAGGGCATCATCTCCAGGGAAATGCTTTCTCTGTCAGCTCTGGAGGAAGGTCTGTGTCGTCAATCTTCCCTTAGCCTAGAAGCTTCTCTGCACAGGAACCTCAGGTCCAAATGATACACTCTGCTCCTAGTACTGCTTTCTTGGCGGCAAGCAGTTTCCCTGTGTCTCTCTTTTATGTCTCAAAAGAGATTGGCTTAGTATCTTAAGACCCTGACTAATCTTGTAGATCTCATCAATATAACTGTCACTAATCCAACTCATTGGAAACATTGATGCTGTTGTGGGTAAGTGCTACAGCTGCTAACTGAAAGGTCCACAGTTCATATCTACCAGCACTCCCTGGAAACTCTATGGAGCAGTTCTATTCTCTCCTATAGGGTCACTATGAGTCAGAATTGACTTGACAGCAGTGGGTTTGTTTTTGTTTTTTTTTTTTTTAATCCAACTCATTACATCATGGTGATAAGATCACATCAGATGACAGAACAATACTGTGAATCATGATATAGTCAAGCTGACAGATAGTTTGGGGCACATAATGTAGTCCATGACAATCTTCTTTGCTTTTCTTGTGTACCAGATACCAAATTTCCACGTGGTAATTGAAACCAGTCACATGGCTCCTTCTTTGACTGTTGGTTCAGAAGAATGGGAGTGAGAATAGCAGTGGCATTCTCAGCTCATAAGCAAGTAGTACTATGTCTTTTGGTGGAAAAAATCCTTCCTTGGATACAAAACTTCCAAAAACCAAACCCACAGCCATCAAGTCAATTTCAACTCATAGCCACTTTATAGGTCAGAGCAGAATTGCCCCATAGAGTTTCCAAGGAGCCTGGTCATTTGCACTGCCAGCCTTTTGGGTAGCAACTGTAGCAGTTAAGCACACCACCACCAGTGTTTCGAAGACCTAATTCATCAGTGCCCAAGGATGCTGAAGCAGGTAGCAAAAAATCTTTTTTAAGTGGCTTCCTAAGTCCATTATTGATAGCAGTCACTCAGATTTTTATTTCTGTGCATCCTGGCTGTGAGATAACTGGCTATTCTTCTAAGACATAGACTACACTTTTTAGGACATTATCTAAAACTCATGATATTGTCTCCCAGCTGGTTCCATAACTAAGCCTTCAACAACTCATTTCACTGTATATTAGTATGTCTTCTTCTACTCAATGTGCCATAGAGTATGACTAATAAATTCTACAGTTGTGAGACCATTACAATAACTCCAGAGCAAACCCTTTGCCAGAGGCATTGTTGTGTGAGACATTATGTTAATGCATAACACATTCCATAAAGTCTTAAATATGATGTTGGCAGATGACCTTTATGTTTAAAAGGCCTGTCTCTACCAGGAATATGTGTATTTCATAAGAATAAATCATCATCCCCTCCATGATGGACCAGATCTAATGTAATCAATATTTATGAGGAGACTGGCTGAAATCCACAGGAAAGGGTGCCATGCCATGCATTTAGCATTGGCCTCTGATGTTAGATAACTGGATGCTCCCTGGTAGTTGCAGCCAAAACAACATTGTTTCTGCTGGCTACAGATACGAATAGAATGGTTTTAATTTAGGAGGTTTATTTGGGAGGTGCAAAGAAAACAAGTATTGAAATGGTGATGTGATACGAGGAAAGGGAGGTAGCCATTAAAGGATGAGTCAGTCACTGAAATGAGTAACTAGAACTTAATTCTTAGGGAAATTCTAGGAAAAAATACAAAACACACTCCTTCTAATTGTCCCATCTTAACTTTGAGGGACCTGGGATCTACAAAAAACAATCGGAAAACAAAGCAGTGCCATCGGGTCAATTTCAACTCATAGCAACCCTACAGAACGCAGTAGAACTGCCCCCATAGGGTTTCCAAGGAGTGCCCGGTGCATTTGAACTGCCGGCCTTTTGGTTAGCAGAAGGAGCACTTAACCACTACACCACCAGGGTTTCCAAGGGTCTACAAAGTAAGTTATTAATTATACCTGATATTGAGCATCTTCTCTAGTAATAAATACTCTCTAGTGACATTTGTGTGGGACATACATACACCCAGTCTGAAAGTTCCATCCACATACTTCTCCTCAAGACTTCCTTGACACCAATTTTCCTGTCACGATCTTTGTAAGCTCTCTCCATTTGGCCAATGCATTAGCAACTGCTCATGAATCCGGACCAATAATTCTTTCCACATAAAGTAGCACCCAAAAGTAAGATACAAAGATCTTGCCACGGGAAATCAATTTTTCAGGTACCACCTTTGAATGAATGTAAAGCAGCAACAACCCACTTCTGCCTGGTACCAGCAAAACCTGCCAATCCTCCTATAAACCAAGCTTGAACATTTTTCTCACCATTAACACCTCATAGGAAATCCATCATAGAGGAGATCTCAATAACCAAGTATACTTGATAACTTACCTTGAAGACATAAGATATTGCCTAAGGGAGTGACAGTGAAGTAAGGAGAGCAGGTGCCATTTTCTAGGACCTTCTGGACATGATTGTACAGTCCAGAAGTACACTATTTTACAGTGAAATAACATGATACAGTGGGTGTCAAAATCTGTTTCAGTGAAATATGTCATACACATTTTGTGATCATTATGTTGAGTCAAATAGTTATTTGGTGTCCAATAATCAGTTGTTCAGTCTCTAGCTGTCCCATCTAGTGGATCTGCTTTCAGATGGAGAATATGCTGTCTGCAGGAAAAGACATAACATACTTCAAAACCCCAGGGGCCCCATTAGGGATTGCCAGAGGCTCCATACAGCATCTCTGTCTGCCAAAGATCTTTCCAATATATTTGGATATTCTGAGTCATAAGACATTAGAGTTGGGGCAGCCTGTACTACAGCCTGGATACGCTGAGCCTTCTCTTGTTCTGGCTCTGCTGGAAACTGGCAGCCTCCAGGCAAATTTTGGCAAGAACTGGAGGAACATACAGAGCTGGTGAGATGACATTCACGGTGTAAGAAGAACGCTCAGCCAATGCTCCATGGATTCAGGGCACCCATGTGACACTCACACAGCAACTTCTGCGAATCTGCAAAGGAGAACAGATGCCCTACTACTTCCTTTTGTAACAAAAAGTAATTTTACTGGTATTTAAAAATTCCACTTCTGCTCCTTGCTATCACAGAGCAACTTGTATCAAATCAACCAACCTGCTAGGAATAGTTATACAAGTTGGGCTACAAAATAAATTAAACAAAAATAAAATAATCCTCCTACTCCATCACCACCACTAACAAAAAAATTCTGCTTCTGAAGGCATTGCGTTGGAGAGCAACCATGACCTTCAGTCCTTAATAATCCAAGATAATGAAAAAAAGAAAGAAAGAAAACACAGAGGGAAGAGCTTGATCTTCTTTACAAGTGTTTCCTAGAGGGTCTAATGCCAACCAAGGATGTATCATACAGAGCAAGCAGAAAGAAATTACTAGAGCCTGTGGCTGTCTCATGTGGATGAGGGGATGAAAATTATAGTCCAAGACCCAACAAGGATGTTTAAATAATCTTCAGTGAGGAATCAATATAGGAATTCTGGAGTTACTAAATTCATCTATTTCTAATATACATTTTGGGAATGAGAAAATAACCGTAGCATGGCCTTTGATCAACTTTGGTTGCAAACAACCCCTGTGAGATACAATTGGGCCACAACTCCATCCATTTTCTGACGTTCATAGGTTCCTACTATTAGTGATGAAAACAGGACTCCTGGATTTCTAGTGACCTGAGAACAGCAGGGGTTTACATCAAATAATCTCCATAGCTCTTGATTTGTCTCTCTACCCAGTATAAACTACTATAGGAAACTTTTCAGAACGGTCTATTCAAAGAAATTACCTCATCCATTCATCTGGCCTAAGGGTTCATGTTTTATTCAACTTTATTTTTTAATTATCGTACAACGAAAGTGACTTATTAAGTGTAGTCCCACGAACCTTAATACAGTTATACATTCAAGTGACCACCACCACAATTACCATACAGATCACTGCCAGCAGCCAAAAACCCCACTAATACCTCCCCCTTTGTAGTCATCCAAATCTTCAGCCCTGGCTAATACTGATCTGTTCTCTGTCACTACAGTTCTGCTTTTGAATCACACAAAATGAAATATTTTCGGACTTGTTTCTTTCACTGAGCTTAAGGTCTTTTGGCCTCATTCACGTTGTTTGTTGCATGTGTCAGTATTTCATTCCTTTTCACTGTTGAGTAGAAACCTTGGAAACCCATGGGGCAGTTCTGCTTTGCCCCATAGGAGCACTACGAGCTGGGATTGACTTGACAACAGTGAGGTTTTTGGTGTTTCAGCAGATGTGGCACAGTTTGTTCATCCATTCTTCTATGGAAACACATCACATGTGGCTTGTTTCCAGTTCAGGGAAATTATCACGTAGCTGTAAATATTTATATATGAATTTGTGTGTAAAGTTTATTTTCAATTTCTCAGGCTTACATAATTAGAAGGGAGATTTCTAGACATATATTAAGTGAACAATATTAATTTTTATAAATTTTTTTAGCCACATAGTAATCTTTAAGATCACAAAGTACATAACTTAAAAACAATCCATTGTTCATTTTCCATGTAAAGAGTTAACATGTGTCTGTAACCTCTGTATACCCAGAAACTGTTTTTTGAGATATCTACATTAAAAATATTGTAAGCCTGTGGTTTCATTTTCTAAGAAAATTAACTTTATGAAAAAATAAAGTGCTATTTTTTTAATTTTATAAGATAAAATGCCAAATAATTTTTCAGAGTGACTTCATCATTTTGTATTCCTGCTAGAAACGCATGAGTGTTCCATTTGCTCCACAATCTTATCAAGATTTGCTGTCATTAAAATTTTTTATTTTAGCTATTCTAAAAGGTATGCCATAGTACCCTATCGTGGCATGTTTTAATTTGCATTTCCCTGATAATGACTGGCAATAGTGAAACCTTTTGCATGTGCTTTCTTGTCTTCTACACATCCCCCTTTGGTGATGCAGCTGTTCAAATCCTTTGTCCAGTTTTTTCATGCTAAGTGATGTTGACCAGTTTTATGTGGATTTTTAATTAAATGTGGGTTTTTGTATTGATGTCTAGCATGCTGGCAATCAATAGATACACAAGTTTTGGACACTAACGGTCCCCCAAACTACCATAAAATAGTTGTAAGGGGAGAATTTGTTTTGTAACAGTTGACAGAGACTCTTCACAGGGATTTACATGGTTTTTGAGGAAAAGGAGACAAGAATGGGGTGTGTGGAGTGAAACAAATGTTCTGTTAGCCATCCTCAGAAATAGATGGCCTAGAATAAGAAAATGCAGGAAAATGCATTCGAGGAACCTGAATCTGGCTAGGTAAATAAATATTTAAAATAATTCAAGAAACCATATACCTTGGTTTCATGGTCAGCAACAAAAACAGATGCCTTTAGATCATAGGCTTTTATTGTTCCAAATAGACACCATCCCAAAAAGGAAAAAAAAAGTTTTTGGACATACATACAGAGACTGCAGAAAAAGCTTAACTCTACATAGAAAATGAACACTTGATTGTTTTTAAGTTCTATACTGAAGTCTCAATATTGCTATGAATTTATTTACTTAAATAACTGAAAATTGTTCCATAATGCTATTAGCTAATTGCTTCTCATTCTCTCGTTCCAGTTGCTTTCTAATTAACACTAGTGCTGTGCATATTTTTTCTAGATTAAATGTTATGAAGTTTATAAAACCACCTCTCACTTTTTAAATTGAGAACTAGCAGAGCACCTAACATGCCCAGTTTTGCTTTCATTTTTCATCAGTTTCATTTTCATCATCACTGTGAAGCAGATAAAGCAGTATACAATGTTACTTGTCTGTCATTTTTCATCTGTGAGCAGTTAACTCATCAAAAAACATGGTCTTATGTGGATTTTAAGGAATCTTAGTGGTACAAAGATTAAGTGCATTGCTGCTTAAACAAAAGGTTTGCAGTTTGAACCCAACCAGCCGTTCTGCAGGTGAGAGACCTGGCTTTCTCTGCTTTCATTAAGATCCCCCAGAGCTGTTGAGTAGATTGTGACTCATAGTGACCGCACAGGGCAGTGTAGAGTTTCTAAGGAGCACCTGGCAGATTCAAACTGCTTAGCAACCATAGCACTTAACCACTACGCCACCAGGGTTTCTCATTAAGATTACACAAGAAAAACTCTAAGGGGCAGTTTTACTCTCACTTGGGGTCATTATGAGTTGGAATTGACTCAGCAACACTCATCAATATTGGTTTTCAAGGCCATCCTTATCTGTTTCATGCAATCTTATAAGTTCATCTTACTCAGATGAACTGTACAACTGATGTTTTAAACAGAAACAGCTTCATATTAAAGAATAAGGTAAATAAATCTCTGAGGAGCATACTTAACAGTACAAGAATTTATCTAGTATATTGCAGAACATTAACCCACCAAAAACTAATGTTCTGGTTGTTAGACAAATGGTCTCCTGGGCTATTAAAATTAAAGATGGGGCTGTAATACTATAATTCTAAACCACTTTAAAAATAGAAACCTCTTAGCAAAATAAAATAACTTTCTTTGGAAGATCTGCTTCTGTGAAAACTATTTTATGATACAATTTTAAGGAGATGAAACAGATTTAATTTAGAAATGACAATAGAATCTGAAAAGCACACATAACTGTAAGGGAGGCTGTCTCGCCAGTCTGAAATGACGAAATGCCATCGAATGGTGCTGAGTAACATGTAGCTATGGGGACAGCAGAAAAGTCAATAAAGAAAAGCCACAGTGACCTAATGACCTTCCTGTGTCAGAAAATCTCAGCCTCACGAAGCAGACCACACAGTGAAAAAGGCAGCTTTGAAAGAGGCTCCAACATGTGAGTCATATCTACTTGTGTTATTGAATTAGTTATTACATGTCTGGGTATTGTGAGGATGATTAAGATAAGTAACCTATAAATGCTGCCGCAAAAGATCATACCTTAGTGCAGGTGTAAAGTTATTATTTGTTTCCTAAATCATTCATGCTTTAAATAGATATTTCCATTAATTCCTTGATAACCACTATAGTAATACCAATTTATATCCAGCAAAACTTTCAGTTTTAATGAACAGAAACTCTTATCAACACCCAAGAACTAGTAGAGTTCTTATGAGCCTTTCCTGAGGAATCCATCAAAGCAAGAGCTTCAGACAACTGAAACAAGAAAAAAACATCACCGCAGAGACTGACGCCAGTGATGAAAGAAGTATACAGTGTCTTATAAACTAGGTGAAAACCCTGGTGGTGTAGTGGTTAAGCACTCCGTCTGCTAACCAAAAAGTCAGCAGTTCAAATCCACGACATGCTCCTTGGAAACTCTATGGGGAAGTTCTACTCTGACCTCTAGGGTCACTATGAGTTAGAATCAACTTGATAGCAGTGGTTTGTCAACTAGG
Source organism: Heterohyrax brucei (assembly GCA_028571685.1). Classification (NCBI taxonomy): domain Eukaryota; kingdom Metazoa; phylum Chordata; class Mammalia; order Hyracoidea; family Procaviidae; genus Heterohyrax; species Heterohyrax brucei. The sequence goes on along the minus strand of CM053150.1, from coordinate 49,890,553 downwards.
GATAAATGAAAGAAATAAATGAAATAAAAGAAATAAATGAAAGAGAATAATGATCTAATAATAATAGTACTCTAAACCTCTCCCAGTGTTAGGAGATTATCTTGCCTTTCCTGTAGGAACAGCATCACTAAATAATAAATAGTAGATAAGGTAAAGCATGTCTTTATAGTCCACTTCCACAGCCATCGCATCAGGTCCGGCTCATAATGTCTTTATAATAGCTTTCCAATTAATAAATGAGGATAACTGATAGAACTAAAATAGAATTCATTTACAGAAAGAAATTAAATTTAAGCTGTTTGATCAACAGCTGCTAGTATCATAAACACAAAACTAAATGACATTATGTGTCATTGGACACAATAACACACTACCCCTTATAGACTTGATGAAGGCTTTGAGCATGCATTATAACTAGTCACTGGCCCCAGCTGCTAGTTTGCAGCAAATACAGAGAGACAGTCAACTTAAAGCAAGCCAAGCATAAAAAATCTATAAAACCTAGACATGGAAAACACTAAAGTCCAAAACGCCTTCAGGGTCTGCAAGAGGCAAATTGTAAGGGAAATAAAACAAACAAACAAAAAAAAACCCAGAAATACAAGATGTAAAAGAAACCTACAGACTATAAGAGACATATTGTATGTGTATACATAGGTAGCATTTATGTGTATATGTGTATAGGTATGTATATGTGTGTCTATACAGATGCATAGGTATACAGATAGATATGGTAATATACAGAATAAAACACATGGAGTTGTATGTCACAGATACTTCTTAGATACAGCCAGTCACCTCAGAGGATGAATTTTCTCAGTATAAAGGCTTATAGTCATAGTCTGTTGGGACAACTCAGCCAACTGGCATAACGTAGTTCATAAAGTCTGTGTTCTACATTTTCGTTTGGGTAGAGTCTTGGCATTAAAGGTTTTCAAGTGCCTGTCTGTGATAAAACTACTGGTCTCTCCTCTCCTGAAACAAAAGAAGGAAACTCAAGTCTCGGACAGGAAACCAGTCTACAGGATTAACTGTGTACACGAACCATGGCCTCACCTACCTGGGGATGAGAGAACAAGTTGGTGCCCGGCTACCACTATGGATCACTCTGAAAGGGCCACACAGATGAATCCTGATACAGTGGGAGAAAAAGTGTGGAACAGAATCTCAAATTCTTAACAACTCCAGACTCACTGGACTGGTTGAGAGTAAAGGAATTCATGAGACTGCGGCCCCCAGATACTCTTAAACCGTAAACTGAAACTATCCCCTGAGGCTTTTAGCTAAATAACATCTTGGCTCATAAACAAAAAAATATCACTTGGGAGCATATTGCTGCTTTAAAAAATGGTCTGTATGTGAGCACATGGTCAGGAAGGAAACCAGGTTACTGGAAATGAATCAACCAGAAGGGAAATAATGAAACTGTTGACACTGTGTGAAAACCGTGACCAGTGTCACTGAACAATTTGTGTAGAAATCATTGAATGGGAACCTATTATACGGAGTAAACTTTCACCCAATAGCCAACAAACTATTCACTAAAAAAGAGAGAAAGGGATAATAACAGACTTACCAACAGATTTATTTATTTTGTTATTATCTTGGTGTTTGTTGCTATTGTTTAATGGGCAAGACTAACCCATAATGTTTGGGACTAAAACTTTGATGATAAGACCAGTAAAGATACAAGAAAGTGATTACTATTTAAACAACATTGGTTCTTTACACTGAAGTGGCTGTAATTGGGACAGGACACACAGAGGGCTCTTCACAAGGGTTGTTCAACTTAAAGTAACTTATTAAGGTACACACACATGCACACACATATAACATGATTTTCCATATTTGTGTTTTACTGTGAGATAAAAAATATTAAAAAGTTATTTTTAAATGTACCTAATATTTTATTGTATGGATGTATAATGCTTTATAATATCAAGACCTTATTACTAAAAATAAAAAAAATTTAAAAAAATTAAAAAATCCTCTGCTGCTATAGAGTCCATTCTGACTCACAGTGAACCTATAGGACAAAATAGAACTGCCCTATTGGATTTCCAAGGATTGGCTGGTAGATTCAAACTGTGCATGCTTTGGTTAGCAGCTGCAAGTGTAACCACTGCACCATCAGGCCCTCTCCTTATTACATATTTCAAACATCTCCATGTTTCTACTGTATAAAGAATGTTGTAATCAGTGGAAAAAATTGCATAAATCTTTGTTCACATTCTCAACTATACCTTTAGAATAAATCCTGGAGAATTACTGGATTAATGAGTATATGTTTTATGGCTTTTGATAGATGGCCAAAATACATTCTGAAAAGTGGTAAATTCTTATTTAACAGACTACAAACTCTCATCTTGTTGGCTATATTGATTATATTTCTGCGACTTTGATTTTTAAAACATTCTGAATTTAAAGCATTACTGAGCTTTGGTTTCATGGATAGAAATGCCCAATTATGAAAAAGAGTTTTGGGATAAATCCAGTAAGACATTCAGGTGCATCCAGTTGTGTTATTACTGTTATTTGTATTAATTCAGAGTGCAACAAAAGCTTCAACAATGATATATACAAGAAAATCATTCAATCTTTTTTAATTTCAAACACTTAGAACAAAATGTACTTTCTGCTATTTAGGTCAATTGCAGCTATTATGCTAAATGGACCAACATAAGAGATAAAGTAACCATAAATTCATATTTTAATAGACTTGTCTCTACAATGTCAAAATGGCATTATGTGAATTCATTGCTCTAGGAAAATCGAGAATGAGAAGAACTGCTTCCTTTGCTGTTGCTGGAAACTAACATCCATATTGCCAACAACTGGTTGTCGAAATGAGTTTAAAATCAGATCTTAATTTTAACCAGGGATGACAGCAGATGGTATTTGCTTTCAGTACACATAGTAAATGAAATCTACTTTATGATAAATTAGAAACAGGTTAGAAACAGAGCGGAAATGAACTCTATTAATAACGGTGCGTGTGCACGTATGTCTGTGTCTGTATCTGAGTGTGCACGTGCACACGTATTTGCAGATGTGTATGTATTTTTCTGCTTCCTCCTGAATCAGATCTGACTCGATGGTACTTGGCTTGGCGGCTGGCTTCCGTCCTTAAGACATGTTTCAGTAGCTCTTGTTCCTACTTTGTAATAAAGAATCCTAACACCCTCAGAAAGCCACCTAAACAGCTGAAGAGTCAAAAACAGGTCAAAATTGCATGGACTTCTCTGAGCATCACTGACTCTCGGGCATGTCAAAATCCCTGCACTCCACCTTTCCCCCCAGGTTCTGGCAACACAAGCGTTACTGTTGTGTTATACGGATTCCAGTCCACCCACTGGACATTACCTCTACTTTCACTGTGTCCTACCAGTCCTCTCTGTGGTACCCCGTGGTGGACACTGCTTTTGCTCTTGCTGGTTCAGCCATCACTACACACCATCAGCACTCTGAGCACAGATGGCTCTACTAGTCAAGAATTCTAATTTTGCTCAACACTACTACCACTGAGTAGTCTTTCACGTCCAAATGATCCTACCTGATGCTACTGCTGTCCCCTGCAAGACAGTTATTTCCAAGAACGCGTGCATTAGTTGTCTTACTTATACCACCAAAAATGTCTACTGCTCTGTAGGTTGTGGTGAAGTGAGTGAGAATGCCATTCTCCTGTGTGTGTTACACTTTTCAAAAAGATGCTAAAGCTCTTTCATTGAGTATGTTGTGCAACAGGTTTTGTAGCATGCACGTGTACCCATCTCTAATACATAGCCATGGTCAGAGAATCAGGAAGAGGCTCAGTGATCCTACCAGGCTGTACTCAGAATCTCTCCTCCCTGACCGCCAAGTAAAGATGAGTTATCTCCGGAGTTGTTTATCTTTCTCGCTTATCAAGCGTCTTTTAGGCTTCTTAACATTTGGAAAGAAGCACATACGTTATATTATTGTACTTTAAGTGAAAGTTTACAACTCAAGTCAGTTTGTCACACACAAACTTACGCATACGTTGTTATGTAACCCCAGTTGTTCTCCCCACACTGTGATTGCAGACTCCTCCTTTTCACCCTGTGTTTTCTAAAACCACTCGGTCAGCTCCTGTCCCACTCTGTCTACTCATCTTGCCTCCAGACAGGATTTGCTCAGTTAGTCTCTTGTATGTACTTAAGCCAAAAATCACACTCTTCACAATATTTTTTACTTTTTATAGTCCATTCCAATCTTTGAAGAGTTGGCTTCGGGAATGATTTTAGTTTTAGGCTAGTAGAGAGTCTGGGAGCCACGTCTGCATTCGTTTTCATGTATGAATTCAGTTCAAGTATCCAGATAAGTTATTCACCAAACGTGTGGCATAGGCTCTCACCTATGGTCCCAGCCAGGCAGGCATGTTTAGCATAGGCACAGGTGTCAGAATGCATAAGCCATGGGGCTGACAGCCACCCTTGACAGTCTGTGAGGAAAGCATATCCCTGAACCCTAGAGGGTGTGAGTGGGTAGTATTAGCAGCTGGACTATGGATGCCCAGTGCTGTTGGTTGTAAGTACTGGGAGACACCACTTGTTCGTGGACATCTGTTGAGGTGGCTAGGTGGCAAGACTGGAGTCACACCAGTCTTCCAGACCTGCTATTGGTAGGTGAGGTCCAGACTTAATAGGCAGCTTGGTGTCAACTGTCAAGATCTTGTCTTGCCATTGTATAACTGGCACAGAAAAAATTAGAGTTCAGGTATATATCCTATTATTGTACCATGCCAATGAAAGTCTATTCTACTGTAAAGTATCCACACAGGTTTATGCAGGTATGAAAGATATTCAAACTCTGTGGATTCCTTACGCCTCTGTGGAGGCAAGGGAACTGTTTCTGCACTGAGATGCTCACATGGGGGGGCTGGCAGATTATTTGTCCCCTATTTGTTAGCTGGTTCTCTCTCCAAGGCTGGGAAAATGAATCATGGTGCAATGAAGTATGTAGCACTTAAAAAAATCAAGTTTGTGGACTTAATTGTCAGACCTTGTATATAATTGATCCATCTATTTTTTTTCAGGTCTTTGTTGTAAGAGGTATCACAAGAAGCATCTGTCTACTCCACCACTTTGGGCCCATCTCCTTCTTCTAATTTCTTCAAATATACACAGATAATCTTGCACCTCAGAGATGAGCTCAGCATAGCCTCAAGCTGGAGCCCCCGCTACAGGTTCTTAATTCAGTTATAGCTCTAGAAGGATGAGTAATGGGTTAACTGACTTCAGTCAAGGCACACTCATTTTCTCCCACAAGTCAATCTCCCCTTCTCACTATATTGTCTTGGCTCTGTGTAGACAAGTTCTGACCAACCCAGGAGCTTTATCACTTAGTGATCCTATTGGAGCTTGTCCCAGCATCTGAAGAAAAATTCAAAAAACCCTATTACCAGATTAAATCAATGGTAAAATAAAACTTTTAAAAAATTGATACTCTACCAGCGCTCCCAAACACTCTACCAGCACTCCCAAACCATCTTCACTTTTTCTCATCTACTTGTCTATTCTAGCTAATAGTCAGTGTATTAGTTTAAGAGCATTATATATGTCCTTGACTCTTCTATCACTAAATCTGAGAGGAAAGAACCAAAATAAATAGCCATTAAATTCCAGAACAATAAATCAGCCTTAGGATCACATGGCTTTAATCTTCTGCAAATTTTTTCAGCTTTTTCTTGTCAGTCAATTCCAAGTCTCTGTAAGACTTTTCTCTCTTCTCTTTCTCTCTTCTCGCTCTTCTATTTCCTTGCTGCTTGGAAAAATTGAATCACATTCTGGCACCCTCACAACTACTGCATTTTACTCAAATAACACGCACCTGCGATATCTGTTTGCCAACCATGCCCTCTCCCTCCATGAGGCATTTTTATAAATGCAGTATGGTTTTTCTTACAGCAACATGTAAAATAATTTGGCATATCAGTACTTATGAAAATATGTCACAGAGGGAAGGGGCTCTTGGTAAACATAGAAGGCATGTGTTATTTGTGTAAAAACATAGAGCTTCAAATTCCTTTACTTGGATTCACAAATTCAACATATGATTATTATTAGGATTCTTAGCATATTTTTATTATATGCTAAATATAAGCAAATATACTTTTAAACAATCATTTTCCTCCTTCAGGACATATTAATATGACTCAGGCTGAACATTTCAGAAAATCTGATTCAAATTGACTTAATTTTAAAAGAATGAAATTATTGTCTCATATCTTTGGAAAGTCCAGTTTATATCACTTTGGAACTAGCTAGATTCATGAGATCTATTTATCGTCTCTCTTCTTTTTATGGTGGCTGCACTCTTTGGTAGAGTTTCATTCTTATGGTAATATATCTGCCAGACATTCTGAGCTTTTATCCAATCCTCCAAGCAGCTCCAGTGCCAAATGCACAACTTCTTCATAAATATTTCAACAATTGATCAAAGAATGAGACTCATTAACTCTAACTATGACAATCACTGTAATCACAAGAGTGTAAGATTCTAATGGGTCTAGATGTTTACCCAGGAAAGAGTAATTCCTCAAAGACCATCAGGGTGACAGTACTAAAGGAAAGAAACCAATGTTAGACAGACAAAAACCAACAAATGTCCTCTGCAAAGGATATCTGACATCTCCATGTTACCGTTTCACAGAGGATGGAATAAGTGATAAAATATACAGTAAATTTGCAAGGCAGGATTTCTCGCCTTCTATGATTCTCTGTTCATTCATTTCATGAGCCTTCCACCTACTCCAAGAAATAAATCTACTAGGCTGTGAGTAAATATAAGTCTGCTATTTAAATAAGCAGATTCGTACCTGAACTATCCTTCTCACTCTTACACACTCCAGTTCATTTCTTATCAGTCTGTCAATTTCTCTTATGCTTTGCTGATGTACTACCAGTTATTAAGATTAAATCCAGAAACTCCATTCTTTGTTGCAAGATATTGTTCTTTATTCCCATTCTTAATTGATATTCTCTGTCCTGGCCCAACATGTTCATGGGCTAATAACTTATTAAAGAATCTTCTAAACATAGCTCCAGATCTCGTACACCTGAAAACTGCTCTTAACAGCTCTACCTGTCAGTTGCTTTTCAACCTGTCAGTTGATTTTATTCACCATTCTACTTCATTGGTAAGGTTAGGCACAGGTATTAGAGTATTCAGATTTAATTTGTTATGAAGAGGGCTGAACTTTATGTGTTGTCTTAGAATACAAAGATTTATCTGAAGGAAATGGCTCATGCAGCTGTGGAAGCTGGCAAGTCTCAAACTCCTGGATCAGGCTACAGGCTAGAGGTTTCTTCTGACTCATGTTGGTGCAGATGCTGAGAAATCCAAAATTTTCAGGTCAAATAAAAAGGCTGCTGGCTCACAGGGTTGTGGGAGCTGGTGAATCTCAAGACCTGGAGGTCAGGCAGCAGGCTGCTGGCTCACATTCCAAGAAGCACAGGTCAGAGGATAATAAGCCAAGATACAGAAGTCAGAGAGTGTAAGATTTTTCAGAACATCTTTATATATTGGATGCCAGCCTCACCTCCAAAGAAACTTTCTTTTCAACTGATTGTCTGCTCACATCAGATCACAAAATGAGGGATTTGTACATTAGATCACAAGGTAGAGATTGATTACATCATTACATAACTGCCAAACCGCTGAGAATCATGGCCCAGACAAGTTGCCATACAGTCTTAACCCTCATGTGCCTGCCTACTACTTATGAATTGAGAGCAAGTAAACAGGAGTTATGTAGAGCCTTTGTCCTGAGTAGGGTGTAAGTAGAAGGAGAGGCAGTGGCCCTAGTTTCATATTTTGTCAGAGAATCAACAATTTTTAAGTAATACTTAAAATTTTATAAGCATGGCTTCCCAAAACATGCCTCATTGGGTAGGTAAATATCTGTATCTAACAAGTGGTATAGAGCAATGATCCTCATTTGAGACATGGGGAGCTTGCAGTCAAATATGCACTTAAATCATACAAATAATTCTTCTGTCCATCCGAGTTCCCATCAAGACTGTGAGCCACTAACAAAGAGTTCTGATCCCCAAATTTGAAATTTATCTGGAGCCTGTTTCAAATACAAATTTCTGCAGTTCGGCCAAGGTATAAGGAATCAATACTGGGAAGCCTGGGTAGTGGCATTTTTAATGGCCTTTTAGGTGCTTCTGAAGATCAGCTAGGCTTGGGAATTACCAACATCTGGTCCCAAAGCAAAAAGAAAATTAAAACCCAGTGGCTATGCACTCCAATTGTACAGGTAGTTGCTATCACTTCATTGTTTGCCTTGAATCAAAAATAACCCAAGCGTTTCTTGATTTGGGGTCTGAGCAGAATGCATCAGCAGAGTACCTACCCTGCTGATGAAGCCCATTCAAAGATCCTTCATGGATGGATTCACTTTAATAGGAAAGCTGTTTTCTGTGCAGGTGACCAGCTGGGTAAGCTCACTACCACATCACTCTACCAATTATCACTGTGTCCTATTTAAAAAGTCAGGGCAGTTCAGCTCCTCATTTGAAGGAAACAGTAAAACTCCTTGTGAAATATTAACTTCAATATTCTTAGGTTGTATACAAAAGTCAAAAAGCAAACTAGAATACCACATTTAATGCAATAAAGGTCAAGCATATCAGATTCCTTAAGTGAGCTGGATTAAACTGCTCATAGATATTTTCACGTTTCCAAATTTTATTTTGATTAAACACTAAACATAGCCCCTAAGATATGAGAACAGTTTTCAGTTTTAAAATATGAAAATTAAATCATTAGAGCAAAGTTATATAAATGTACATTTAATGAACTAATAAGGCAATTCAAAGTTAATATAAGTTAAAAAAAAAACTGTGCATTTGTGCAGTATATGTATATGTACTGAAATATGGACATAGAAGGCCCCTCACCGCCTGGGGGTATTACTGCGCTTTTCTCACTGGCTCTCTGGCTACTTGACATCTGGTTTTGTATCAACTTCAGGGCCTAAAGACAGAGGTTTTAACCACCTGAGGTTTGTTTCAGCTCCGTCCTGCTGTGCCTACAAACCAGCCATCACTGTTGGCAGTTGTTTCACCAGGCTTCTGATGGCACCTGAGCCCTCAATTTACATTAACAATGAAACTCTTTTTCAGAGATATGATTCAATCAAGGCAATTCACAGTCTTGTTTTGCACATTTCTGTGGGTTTGGATAGCCTCCCAAACTGCAAACTCCACTCTACATTTCTCCTCTGCCTTAATCTCATCCCCTCACTGCTCGGTGCTCTCCCTCCTCTGTTCTGCACACCACAAAATCCTTGTTCATCCATAATATATTAATTTTTTGACCTTAACTAAAATGAAGCTCTCCCTGAAACATCCAGCGTCCCTTAGAGCTATCTCCAGTGACACACTGTCATTCTCTCACTTTCTGTTGGCCTCCAAGTCAGAAACTGAGATAGCATTCTCTTTTCCCAAACCTGTTTTCTATAGTTACTTTTCCACTGTCATTTAAATCCAACCTTCTTGGAATTTCATTCAGCAGTACTGTACTTTATTCTTCTTTGTCTCTGGTATCTATAAATCTCATAGTCACCCTGCCACATCATTGTAGACTCACTGCATATATCATGATTCATTCTATGTATCCACACTGATTCTGTTATCATTCTGAATGGCTTCAAATTCTATATGAATAATTTCTGACCTGAAAAGCATTTGACCTCATTTCTAAAGATTTTCAAGTCCTCTTTTGTGTAGTCATTTATTTGTGTCATCACCAAAAATGTTTCCATCTTTGAAATATTAAACTTCAATAACAATTTGATAACACCGAATCTTTTCAGTGCATTGTCAACCTCAATCCTATTACTTTCATCCTTAATCTTACTTCTACTTCACTGAGATTTCTAGGCTTTTTTCTCTTCTCAATCCCTATCATTACAATATGTCTTTCTTGAGTTATCTTCCATAGTTGACTTAGACTTGATGCTTGATCATCTGAAAAACATTTTATAAAAATCCTAGATGCCTTTGTACTTTTATTGCATCAGACTAACAGAATCCCAACGCTATAATTTCATAATCTATGCTTATTACTTGCAGTACTCAGAAAAGCTGAGGAAAGGGGAGGGCAAATGACAAAACTGCAAAGATTTGTGTCACTATAAACACATAGTATCCAATTCTATAAGCCTTGCAAGATACCCATTGATCATTTCTTTTTTTCTTGTTTATGATCCTCTTACACAGACTGCTGCTCTATTTTAAGCCTTTGGGACTATATATAATCCCATTACTCAATTGGACAAACCTTTGTTCTCAACAAGAATCTTCTCTCTGACTTTAGGAAAGGCCTAAGTCTTCCGGCATGATCTACAGCGACATTCCATCTCCAAAACTTCAGAGGTTTTTTGATACTAATATGCACCTTATGACCTCATGTCTCAGAGGAAGAGATACATCATCTTTTTCAGAACTATTTGCTCTGTCATAACCTTGACTTCATTCTTCCCACTTCCTCTAGGATCCATAGCCATCAATATTCCCTTCCCTTTCAAATTATTAACTCCTTTTATGAATCAAAAGTTCAACATTCTCCCTTAAAAAAATAAAAACTAACCCTTCCCTTGATTCGGCTTCCACGTCTAATCTAACTTTCTTGACTAGCTTGAACAAATTACCTTTTACACAGGAGGAAAAAAAAAAGGCCTCTTGCCACTAAATTCTGTAGTTTTGTGGGAAGATTGACTCTTCCAACCTATCTTGTACTATTTACTGAAAGATGCAAATATTTTCTAAAGTTCTGATTTTTCTCTGCTTCCTGGGACTTGGCTTTCACCTTTCCTGAATCCAGAAGTTGGGCTTTGGATTTTCTTTTCAACATATTCTGTACTAATAGACTGGTCTTCTAGCCTCCCACTTTCAATTTCATTTTCTGGAAGGTGAGTAAAGGACTCTCATTTGCAGATGCAGTACAACTCAAATGAGAAGAAACAACTACAAATATCCATTAATAACTAGAATGTGGAATGTACAAAGTATAAGTCTGTGAAAATCAGAAGTTGTAAGAAATGAAATGGAACACATAGAGATTAATATTCTAGGCATTAATGAGCCGAAATGGACTGGTACTGGCCATTTTGAGTCAATCATATAGTCTACCATATCAGGAATGACATATTGAAGAAGAATCTTATCAAAATGAACATTTCAAGATCTATTCTGACGTACATTGCTGTCAGTGATAGCAAAATATCCATGTGTCTACAAGAAACACCAGTTAATATGACTATTATACAAATCTATGCACCAACCACTAAAGCCAAAATCAAGAAACTGAAGATTTTTACCAATTTCACTAGTGTTCAATGCATCATATTCTTAAGATGATCTCCAAATTCATGTGGGATATACTCAAGGTAGTACCTTGTCTTTTGAGAGCTTGTTTAAATTTTCTTCAGCTTCAACTTGAACTTGCGTATGAGAAATTGATGGTTTGTTCCACAGTTGTCCCCTGGCCTTGTTCTGACTGATGATACTCAGCTTCTCCACAGGTCCTTTTCATAGAAAAGGTCAATTTGATTCTTGTGTAATTCGTCTGGCTAGGGCCACATGTAGAGTCACCATTTATGTTTTTGAAAAAGGTATATTTGAGTAGTAAGTAATTTGTCTTTTAAAATTCTGTTAGATGATCTCTGGCATCATTTCTATCACCAAGTCCATATTATCTACTACAAGTCCTCCTTTGTTTCTAACTTTCATGATCCAGTCACTAGTGATTATCTACATCTTGATTACATGTTTAATCAGTTTCAGACTGAAGACCAATATAGAAGCTAAAAGAGACTGAAACATGCTCTTGACTCTAGAGTATATAAAAGGAATAGAAGAAATGATGAAGTAAAAGAGTTGAACATAAGATTTCAAAGGGTGGTTTGAGAAGACAAGGTAATTTAATGAAACATATGAAGAAACAGAGTTAGAACACCAAAAAGGAAGCACACACTCAGCATTTCACAAGCTGAAAAACTAAAGAAAAAAAATTCGTTGTTGAGTTGCAACACTGAAGATTCTATGACCAAAATACTGAACAACACAAGAAGCATCAAAAGAAAGAAGACAGGAGGAATACACTGAGTCACTGTACCAAAAAGAATTGGTTAATGTCCTACTGTTTGAGGAGGTAACATATGATCAAGAACTGACTATACTGAAGGAAGAAATTCAAGCTGCACTAAACACACAGGTGAAAAACAAGGCTCAGGAATTGACAGCTTATCAACTGAGATGCTTCAACAAATGGATGCACTACTGAAAGCACTCACTTTTCTATGCCAAGAAATTTGTCCAGTCAACTGCAAAGGTCCCACGTTTGCACCCATTCTAAAAAAAGGTTATCCAACAGAATGTGGTAATTACTGCATAATATCATTAATATCACGCTGAAGCCAAATTTTCTGAAGATCATTGAAAAGCAGCTATAGCAGTACACGGACAAGGAACTGCTAGAAACTCAAACCAAATTTAGAGAGATAATCATTGTTGATGTCAGATCAATCCTGGCTGACAGCACAAAATACCAGAAAGATGTTTACCTGCGTTTTATGGACTGTGTAAAGGCATCTGACTGTGTGAACCATGACAAACTAATTGTGTTCATGAGGAACCTGTATGTAGACCAAAAAGTGACCACCCAAACGGAACAAAGACACTATATGGCTTAAAAATCAGGAAAGATGCGCACCAAGGTTGTATCTTTTTGTCATACCTGTTAGATCTGTTTGCTGAGCAAATAATATAAGAAAATCTATGGGGTTTTTATACTCTTTCTATAGGGCTGCTGTGCGTCAGAATCGACACAACAGCAGTGAATTTGGTGTTTTGGTTTTAAACTTAACTGGAGACTAAGTCTTGCCAGTTTTACCTTCTAAATGTAATGCTTACCTGAAGTATGGAGCAAGTATTAAAAACAGAAGAAAGTTGTTCTTCCATAGTTCAGGCAAATATCACATTTAGAGGCATAATAGTGCCTGTAATAGCATGTTAAAGAAACAAATAAGGCCTGAAGCGATGAAGGGAGTATTAGGAATAGAGAGGGATTGTTCTCAATAGTTCAGAGCATTGTTTATTTCTTTAATATATTACTATGAAAATCACTGGTCTGATCTTTCTGCTTTCACTCCTGTCACCCTCAGAGAAATTTTCCACAATGTTCTTTGGATATGTAGATACATCCTCTCATGAATGTCTAGCTATACACACATGCACATATTCATGTGTGTACATACATATATATAAATATACACGTGTACATGCATAGTGATTTTGTGTGTGTGTGTGTATGTGTGTATGTAAAATGTCTCTTTGTGTTATCTTTCAGGTAGAGGATAGCATTTGGTTGACTCTATTTTGCTTTTTCCAAAGATTTGAAATACCATGCACTTAGTATTGTAATTCTGCTAGAACAAAGGATAGAAGCTTGGCTTACTTCTGTGTTCTCTGAAATGGGTAAGTCCACCTCACAATCATCTGAACATTCCCATGAGTAGTCAGTGCTCAAGAAAGTACAATTTATTTAACTGGAATAAATAGCAAGCAGTTAAACACAGCTGGTACAATGGTATTATGATACATAAAAACATAAACATAAGTACCTCAAGAAGAGATTTTAATGACTATATTTTGCCTTATCTTATGTTCATATTCAAGCCAACTAAGAATAGAAGGAAAGATAGCTACTTCATAAGTGTTTCTACCCAACATGGACTATTATCACTCCTACATTTTTGTGTTCCTGGAGAGCAACTCCCCAAAAATTGTGCATGGTTAGTTTGCATGTTTGCCTCATGGAACTATTTCTGTTAAAAATCACAAAACCTCTGGACTACAGGACTCTGTAGTAGCTCCTTCCAATTTCTTTTTGCTTACTCTGTATTTCTCATTATTATCTATATTTTATCATAAAATAACTTCTTTAAGCACGCGATTACATCCAACCTGTACAAGTCATTTCCCCAAGTGGTGTAGATGGTAATTGCTCTCAGCTACAGGTACTAGTGGCTACAAGGATATTTAGCTTTTGTGCTGAAACAATCTTTGAGATTATGTTTGAAAAATCTTTTATTTAGTTTAGGTGTGTATAACAAAAATAATAGAGGAGATGAGAGATGCCAGCCAGAGGGGAGATGATGAATACTGGAGAAGCTCTAGTACTTTTAAATAGGAAAAAAGTTTCAAAAAAATTAAGAACTGGCTATAAGCATGTCACTGATGCTTATACTATTTCATACCATGCTATTTTACTGTGCTTTTGATTATGATAAAAATTTATGTCTCTGAAATCTTCAAATAATATGCCGCATATAGTGTGCACATAGTGAGGGGCAGAGTCAAGATGGTGGACTAAACATATGTCTCCCTAAATCAGTCTGGAAACTAAGGCCTGAACTGATAATTAAACAGAGCCTTATGGACACCTACTGAGCCCTAGGACACGGCATAGGGCTGTCTATTTGGTCTATATACCACTGAGCGTGAAACTTCTTCTCTTTCGCTGACCCCACCTTGGTTAAGTGCCAGCTCTACAGACTGAAGATAAATAGCCATTTTAACCTTTTCTTTTTCCTCTGTCTTAGCCGGCAGGAAGGCCTGAAGTTTGATTGGCAGCAAGACTCAGAAATACTGCTGATACTTGGCACCTCTGACCTCTCTCTCTCTCTCTCTCTCTCCCTGTCTCTCTCTCTCTCTCTCTGGGAATCTCCAAATCTCCACCACTGAATAACATTTTCTGAGGCAGGTGGGGAAGGTTGTGTGGGACACCATCTTGATTCACTGGAAGACAGTTTCCTATACAGACTCCTCAGCTGGACCTAATTCCCAGGCTGGGTGGCAGTTTCTGCCCAGAGAGCACTTTTTGAGCAATGAAGTAGTCTTTGATATAGAGGTGCTTACTTTGCCACCTGGAAAGAGGGCTTGCACATCTGAAAGCCTGACTAATTTTGGAAGCTGTCAGATATCTTTTACCTTTCACTAGAGAAATAAGTGTAGTGCTTCCAGCATCTTTTCCAGCCTTTACTGTCTCACATTATAGAGTCAGTGGACTCCCCAGTGACTCTCTAAGTGCAGCTATGTTTTTGCCAGTTAGAAGGTAGAGCCTGTTACCCCAGAGTTCCACTGAGCTCAGTTACCGGAGTACATAGAGGTGTCTGGTGATCAACTGCCTTTTCACAGATCCTGTTAAGGTAACAGTAGAGAAACAAAACAACCTTCAGATGCCCCCAAAGCAACAAATTTGGACTGGAACATGAAGAAGAATTCACCTGTGCTTTCAGAAGGCCCTCAAAAGAAGGATACAAAGAACTACTCAGATGAAGAAGCCTTTCTGAAACTATCACAGGATGAGTACAAAGATTATAAATAGAGTCCCCCTAGACCTTATACAAAATATAGCAGAGCAAAATGGAAAATTAAGCAGGCTGTTTGATCTGATGAAACATCAGTACTCTGGAATCCAACAGGTCAATAACAAAATCAAAGAGAAAGAAAATTCAATTCAAAGATGAGAAAACAGAATGGAAGAAATGGAAAAGAGAATTTCTGACTTGGAAAACAGAGCTACTGACTCCAGTATCAATGAGGAGAAATCAGAAAAAAAAAAAAAAACAAGAAAAAAAAATGAAGAAGCATTAAGAAGCAGGTGGAACTCTATTAAGAGGCACACTCTACGATTATTTGGACTTCCTGAACAGGGTGGGACACCTGAGAATACAGCTGCTGACAGAAAACTTTCCAGAAATAATGAAAGAAGAGAATGTAGATATCCAAGATGCATACTGAACACCATTCCGTATAGATCCCAAAAGAAACAATCCAAGACATATTAGAATCAAGCTTAACAAAATGAAACACAAGCAGAAACTCTTAAAGGCAGCAAGACTCAAAGGAAAGCTAACATTCAGAGGAAAACCTTGTGGGCTTTCCTCTGATTTCTCAGCAAAAATGAAGATGGCACGGAGATGATGGGATGACACATTCAAAGCCCTGAAAGAGAAGAACTTCCAACCAAGAATTATATATCCTGCAAAACTATCTTTCAAATATGAACATCAAATCAAGACATTTGCAGATAACAGAAACTCAGAGGCTTTGTAAAAACCAAACCAAAGCTACAAGAAATACTGAAAGAAATTCTTGGCTTAGAAGAACAAAACCATTAATTTTGTATTTTAGGAGGAAATACAGGACGCATCATCCAGAAACCTACTCAGTTAGGGAAGGCTCCAAACTCAATCAAAGCTGTAATGGTGAAAGAAATGATCCAGTAACCATATCATGAAAACTATGATGCTATCATATTAAAAATAGGTATGTACTCCTGCTGACCTCTGGCTGGAGGAAGGAGAGTGGGTGGAGAGGAGGGGAAAGGAGACTGTTGGGAGGATGAGACATGTATGGAGCAGAGAGGAATAGTGTGCTGTCACCTGGCAGGGAGAGCAGTGGAAGCTGCATACAGGTGGGCATGTAAATTTATACGGGAATGTACATTTTCACTCAGTCATATTAAAAAAAAAGCAAAAAAAATAGGAATGTACTACAGTCATTATAGTTCTTTCAGATGGAGAGGAAGTTGATAAGAATGGTAGTAGTTAAAATTGGGTTTAAACACAGACTTTTAAGGGGGACCACAAGGGCAACTGCAAAGCACAATAAAGATGCAACATATCAAATGAAGAAACACAATACAGGAGTCTCAACAACCACAAAATCAACACTGAAAAAGGTGAAAAATCAACTCATGAAGAATGTATCAGAACAGAATAATAGGAACAACAGAGAAAACATCAAAAAAAAAAATCACAATGACAGCACTAAACACCTACCTATCAATAACTGCATTTAATGTGAATGGACTGAATGCTCCAATAAAGAGACAACGAGTGGCATCTTGGGTCAAAAGACACAACCCATCCATATGCTACTTACAAGAAATTCACCTTAGACTTAAAGATACGACAAAACTGAAAATTAAAGGATGGAAGAATATATATCACGCTAACAATGAGCAAATAAGAGCACGTGTGGCAATTCTAATCTCAGATAAAATAGATTTTAATGTAAAATCCACCACTGTGGACGGGGATGGACACTATTGCTGAAAGGCTCAATACACAAGCAGGACTTAATAATATTAAATATTTATGCACCTAATATTAGAGCATCTAAATACATTGAAGAAACATTGACTACACTCAAAAACAAGATAGATCCATCTACGATAATGTGGGAGACTTCAATACTCCACTCTCAATATTAGACAGATCGTCTATAGCGTGTATATAGAGTGCAGAATACCGAGTAGACTTCAATAAACTAAAGGATTTTTGCCATCATTGTCAGTATGACCCAAATACAAACATTGGCAATCAGAAGATACGTTGGATTACCAGTAAGTTGGAGCCCTGGTTGTACAATGGTTAAGAGCTATACATCCGCCTGAGCCAAAAAAGGTCAGCAGTTTCAAATCTACCATCTGCTTATCGGAAATCTTATGAATCAATTCTACTCTGTCCTACAAGGTCACTCTAAATCAGAGTCAACTTTACCTCAGTGGTAAACCACACATGACAACTACAGCTTTCACTAACAAAGAGCCTGCAGAATGTAAGCAGTTTAACACAGACCTACTGAGAAAATTTATTTTTATTATTTTTAAAATATTTTATTATGATTAAGTAAAAGTCAGTTTGCCATATAAAATCCCATACACACTCCTCTATGAAACTCTAGCTACTGTCTGAACCATGACTGCACTCTTCCTTTCTACCCTGTATTTCTCATATTCATTCAAGCAGCCCTTGTCCCCTCCTCACTGCCCTTCCACCTCATTTCTATAGGACAGCTGCTCTGGCTGCCTCATGTGTATATTTAAGCCAAGTAGTACAGACAACACTAGCTTCACTCTGTTTTATAGTCCACCTCAATGTTTGTCAGAAGAGTAGTCTTTGGTACTGGTTTCAGCTGTGGACTATCTGTGAGTTCAGGGGCCATGTTCTCAGGGGTCCCTCCAGGATGTTGGATCATCAAGTCTGGTCTTTTCATAGAATTCTAGATCAGCACCTCCATTTTTCTATTTTCTCCCACTATGTCAGTCAGTCCACATCTTGTTCCCTGTCAGGGCAATCATTGGTAGTGGCTGGGCACCATCTAGTTCTTCCAATCTTGTGTTGATGTAGTCTTTAGATCATATAACCCCTTCTGTCTCCTGGGCTCCTATTTTCTTCATGTCTTTGATTTCCTTCCTTCTCCTCTGTTCCAGCTGGATTGGGACGAATTGATGCTCCTTAGATGGCAGCTTGCTAGCTTTTAAGACCCCAGATGCCACTCACCAAAATGAGATGGAAAACATTTCCTTAAAAATAGTTATGCCTTGGAGAGGCTGTGGAGAAATTTGAAGTCTCCTACACTGTTGGCGGGATTACAAAATGGTCCAGCCTCTCTGGAAAGCAATCTGTCACTTCCTTAAAAAGCTGGATATAGACATACCATTTGACCCAGTGATGCCACTGCCTGGAATATATCCTATAGAATCAAGGCCATTCACACCAACTGATAGATGCATTCAAGTATTTATTGCAGCACAGTCCAGAACAGCAAAAAGATGGAGTCAACCCAGATGCCCAACAGAGGAATGGATAGGTAAACTATGGTATACATACTCAGTGGAACCCTATGCAATGATAAAGAACAATGATGATTTCAGGAAACATCTCATAACCTGGTTTCAATTGCAGGACATTATGTTGAGTGAAAGTATTCAGCGGCAAAAGGACAAATATCGTATAAGACCCTATGGCAAGAACTTAAAAACAGATTCATGCATAGAAAAAAAGACCCTTTGGTGGCTGCAAGGGTGAGGGAGGGAGGGCGAGGGTGAGGCTTAGATTAGATAGTTCATAGAAATTTAGTTGGGTGAAGTCTGCGACAGCACATATTAGAAAGAAGATAAATTTTACCTGGACTTCAACACGGCATCATTACTCCTCCAATCTTATCCAGTATTGCAAGGACAGAGTAGCTGGGGCAGGGGGCTCGGGACCATGCTCTCAGGGGAAATTGAAGCTAACTGGCACAACTAGAGTTTTGCTAAAAAAGCCTTCTGCACCCCACATTGGTGAGTGGTGTGGTGGCTGGTGTCTTAAAAGCTGCCAAGCTGCCATTTGAGGTACACCAAATTGTCCCAACTCAGCAGGAATGGATGATCACCAAGGACCAAAATGACATGGAGGAAAGAGAACCTAGAAGACAGACAGACCCATGTGAGTGGGTGACTACACTGACATGTGACCAGAAGAACTGGATGGTGCCTGGCCACCACCAGTGATAGCCGTGATGGGGCTCACAAAGGTGAGTCTCACTGGCAACACAAGAAAAGAAAGAAGTGCACCCTGAGATCTCCACTAAAAGACCACAATTGATGGTCTGGGGACCTTGGGGTCCCCCTGTGAATATGGCCCCTGACTCTGATGCTGCCCCTGTCCATAAATCATAATGGAGGTCAACTCTTCAGACAGGAATGCATTGGACTTGGTGACACAGAGTGACCGCATCATGTGTACACTTTATGGTTCTGTGCATCTATAGGATGTTGTCCTGCTCACCTCTTATTGGAAGCAGGGCAGAGGATGGAGAGGAGGGTATAGGAGATTGTTAGAAGAATATGACATGTATAAAACAAACAAGAAGAATGTGCTGTCACCGGGCAGGGAGAGCAGTGGGAGCTGCACATACGTGTGCATGCAAATTTATATGAGATTGTATATTTTCACTCAATCATAATAAAAAAAATAGTTATGCCAATTGACCTAGATGTCCCCTGAAATCATGGTCCCCAGATCCCAACCTCTGCTACTTTGACCTTTGAACTGTCGAGTTGTATTTAGGAAACCTCTTAGCTCTTGGTGTAGTCCAACAGTGTTGATCTCTCTTCTTCTGTATGCTGTCACTTCCTTCACTTAACCCAGTTCCTATATACTACCTAATCTATGAAGCCCAGTCTCCCCCTGCCACCGCCATCAAAAATTATTGTCACCATCAAAGGTTATCTTCTTCTATGCTATAACTTTTTCTTGAGTTCTCATAATAGTGGTTGTATACAATATTTGGCCTTTTGCAGCTAATTTCACTCAGCATAACATCTTCCAGATGATTCCATGTATCAAACATTTCCCAAGATCGTCACTGTTCTTTGTCATTGCATACTATTCCATTGAGTGAACACACCACAGTTTGTTTATCCATTAGTCTGTTGATGGGCAACCAAGTTGATTCCACCTTTTTGCTGTTGTGGACAGTGTTATAATAAATATTCATGTGCATGTATCTGTTTGTGTGACAGCCTTTATTTCTCTAGGATATATTCCAAGCAGCAGGATTGCTAGGTCATATGGTATTTCTATTTCTAGCTTTTTAAGAAAGAGCCAAATGGATTTCCAATGTGGTTGGAACATTTTACATTCCTACTATAGAAGAGAGCCAGTCTCTCCACAACCTCTCCAATGTTTGTTGTTTTGTGTTTTTTGGATTAATGCCAACCTTTATTGATAGGAAATGGTATCTCACTGTAGTTCTGATTTGGATTTCTCTAATGGCTAATGATCATGAGCATTTCCTAATCTCTCTGTTAGCCTCTTGAATGTCTTCTTTGGTGAAGTGTCTGTTCATGTCTGTTGTCCATTTTTAATCAGTTTATTTGTCTTTTTCTTATTGAGGTCTTGAAGTACCTTTCAGGTTATAGAGATTAGACACAAGTAAGATATGTGGTTATCAATATTTTTTTCCAGTCTGTAGGTAGTCATTTTACTGTCTTGGTGAAGTTACTACACGAGCATAAGTGTCTGACTTTAGAAGTTCCCATTTATTTTTTTTTCTGATGTTTGTGTATTGTTAGTAATATTTTGTAGTCTGTTTATGGCATGTATTATTCCTATTTCTAATTCCATGATCTTTATCATTTTAGATTTTATATTAAGGTCTTTGATCCATTTTCAGTTAGTTCTAGTGCATAATAAGAGTTATGGGTCTTGTTTCTTTTTTTTTTTTTTTTGCAGATGGATGTATAGTTTTGCCAACAACATTTGTTGAAGAGATTTTTATTCTCCAGTTCATGAACTTTAGGCCTTTGTCAAATATCAGCTGCTCATAGGTGGATAATATTATATTTGTATTCTCTGTCCTGTTTCACTGATCTATGTGTTTGTTTTTGTACCAGTACCAGGCCGTTTTGACCAACATGGCAGTTCTAACATCAGGTAATGTGAGTCCTCCCATTCTGTTCTTCTTCAGTAATGCTTCACTTAACCAAGGCTTCTTTCCTTTCCATATGAAGATGGTGATTTATTTCTCCATCTCATTAAAAAATAACATTGGAATTTGTATTACAATTGCATTGTATCTATAGATCACTTTGGGACAAATAGATATTTTCATAATATCAATTCTTCCTAGCCATGAGCAAGGTAGGTTTCTCCACTCATGTAGGTGTGTGTTGAAAATAGGTCTTCTATATCTTTGGTTAGATTTATTCCTAAGTATTTTATCTTCTTGGGGGAGATTGTAGATGCTATTGATTTGGTGCTTTCCTCTTTGATAATCTCATTGTTAGTATGCCAAGTGCCGTCGAGTCGGATCCGCTCTGTCAGTATAAAGGAATCCAAAGGATTTTTTTATGTTTTTCTTATATCCTGATACTTTACTGAACTCTTCTATTAGTTCCAGTAGTTTCTTTGTGGATTTCTTGGAGTTTTCTGTGTATAAGATCACATCACCTACAGAGAGACTTTTACTTCTTCTTTAACAGTGTAGATGCACTTTACTTCTTTATCACTTCTAATTGCTCTGGCTAGAACCTTCAGCACAACGTTGAATGAAAGTGGCAACGATGGCATCCTTATTTTGTTCCCGTTCTCAAGGGGAATGCTTTCAGTCTCTCTCCATTTAGGATGATACTGGTTGTTGGCTTTGTATGGACGCCCCTTATTAATTTGAGGAATTTCCCTTCTATTCCTACCTTGTTGAAACTTTTTAACATGAACAGGTGTTAGCCAAGCCAAGTGTTGGCCTTTGTCAAATGACTTTTCTGCATCAATTGATAAAATCAAGTGGTTATTATATATATACTTTCTAATTTGTGTGGTTGACTATATTAATTGTTTTGCTAATGCTGAAGTTTCCCTGAGTCCCTTGTATGAATCTTACTTGGTCATGGTAAATTATTTTTTTGATATCTTATTGAATTCACTTTTTTGATTAACTGAAATTATAAAACCCAAATCAATTTTGCATGCCCGCCTATCTGCAGCTCCTTCTGCTCTCCTTGCCCAGTGACAGCACACTCCTCCTTTTCATTCTATATTTGCCATGTCCTCCCAACAATCTCCTGTCCCCTCCTCTCCACCCTCTTCTCTCCCATCTAGACAGAGATTGTTAGGACAGCATCCTATAAATGCACAGAACCGTAAAGCATACTCACCATATGGTCACATTTTGTCCTTGAGTCCAGTCCGTTTTTGTCCAAAGAGTTGACCTCAGCAGTGTTTTCTGGACAGAGGCAGCAGAAGGTCAAGGGGCAATGCTCCCAGGAGATCCCCCAGGCCACCAGACCATCAACTGTGGTCTTTTAGTAGAGTTCTTGAGCTGCAGCCCTTTTTTTATTGTGTTGCCGCAGGGACTCAACATTCTGTGCCCCATCATGGCTGTTGGTGGTGGTGGCCAGGCACCATCTGGTTCTTCTGGTCATATGTTGGTACAGTCTCCATTCACATGGGTCCTTCCATCTCCTGAGCTCTTTTTCCCTCGTGTCTTTGTTGTGATATCTTGTTGAATTCTGTTGGCTAGAATTTTGTCGAGGATTTTTGCATTTAAGTTCATGAGAGGTATTTGTCGGTAGTTTTCCCCTTTTTGCTCTCTTTGCCCAGTTGTGGTATTAGGGTTATGTTAGCATTATGGAATGAATTTGAGAGTATTCCCTTCTTTTCTATGCTGTGAAATACATTTAGCAATACTGCTGTTAATTTTTCTCTAAAAGTTTGTTAGAATTCTCCATTGAAGCCATCTGGGACAGTAATGTTTTGACTGAGAGTTGTTTAATTACATTTTCAATTTCTTCTTTTGTGATGGGTTTATTAAGTTGTTCTACTTTTTTGTTTAAGTTTGGGTAGGTAATGTGTTCCTAGAAACTTATATGTTTCCTTACGGTTTCAAATTTACTACAGTACCATTTGTCATAGTATTCTGTTATGATTTTTTTATTTCAATTGAGTCTACTGTGATATTGCCCTTCTTATTTCTCATTTGAGTTATTTGCTTTCTGTCCTGTTTTACTTTTATCATTTTGGCCAATGGTTTCTTAATGTTGTTGATATTAAACAATAATAATAACTTTTGGTCTTATTAACGCTTTTAATTGTTTTTCTAGTCTCTAATTCATTTAACTCTACTCAATTTTATTATTTGTTTTCT
Source organism: Heterohyrax brucei (assembly GCA_028571685.1). Taxonomy (NCBI): domain Eukaryota; kingdom Metazoa; phylum Chordata; class Mammalia; order Hyracoidea; family Procaviidae; genus Heterohyrax; species Heterohyrax brucei. The sequence goes on along the minus strand of CM053150.1, from coordinate 49,867,040 downwards.
TTTGGTGCTTAAGGAGTTCTTTCATTTCTCTCTTTCTACTTTTTGGAGTTGTATAGATAATTCTTTTACCTGAGCCCTTTCTTCTTTTTGGATATGTGCACTTATTGAGGTAAACTGACCACTGAGCACTGCTTTTGCTGTTTCCCATAGGTTCTCATGGGATATGTTTTCATTCTTACTTTATTCTATGAATTTCTTTATTCTGATCTTGATTATTTCTGTAATCCAGAAGTTTCTGAGCAAAATGTTGCTTAGTTTCCATGGGTCTCATTTTTCACCCTTGCTTTTCTGCCATTGATTTTGACTTTTATGGTTTTACAGTCTGAGAAGATGCTTTGCAATACTTCAGTACTGTGGATTTTGTTAAGACTTGCATATATTCAATGGAACTCTATGCTATGATAAAATACAATGACAGTTTTAGAAAACATCTCATAACATGGTATAATTTGGAAGAGATCATGCTGAGTGAAATCAACCAGTGTCAAAAGGACAAATTTTGCATGAGACCCCTGTTATAAGGACTTAACAAGAAAATTATCCACAGAAGAAAATGACTATGTTGGCTACATGGGGGGGGGGAGGTGCTGAGGGTTTATCATAGATGAGATCATTGATAGATGTTAGGAATTTTATTCTTGTTCTGTAGTGAATAAAAAAATAAAAAGATGTTGCTTTATGGCCTAATACATGGTCTATTCTGAACAATGTTCCATGTGCACTGGAAAAGAATGCATACTTGTCTATTGTGGGGTAGAGTGTTCTGTATATGTCTATGAGATTATTGGTTGATTGTGGCATTCAAATCTTCCACATCTTTATAGAGCTTCTTTCTGGATGTTCTTTGGTGTGTTGAAGTCTCCTACTATTATTGTGGAGCTGTCTATTTCACTTTTCAGTATTGTTAGAGTTTGTCTGATGTACTCAGAAGCTCTGTAATTGGGTGTATAAATATGTAATATGATTATGTTCTTCTGATGTGCTGACCCTTTAAGCTATATATAGTGATCTTCCTTGTCCACTGTGGTGGATTTTACTCTAAGGACTATTTTATTGGAAATTAATATTGCCACTATTGCTTTTACTGAATGCTGTTAGGTTGGGAAAAAAATTATGGAAAGCAAGACTTACATTATTTGTTTTATTTGCAATTTGTTTTATTTCTAGCTAATATGCATGTTTATGTATGTATGTGTTTGTGTGGGTGTGAGTTGAAGGATCCCTGGTGGCACAAACAGTCAAGCACTTGATTGTTCCCAAAATGATGGTGGCACAAACCTTCTGCATGAGAACTTGATGGTCTTCTCCCATAAGGATTACAGCCAAGAAAACCCTAAGCAGTATTTCTACTTTGTCACATGGGATCACTATAAGTCAAAATTGACTTGACACCACCTAACAAAAACAATATATCTACATGTGTATGTATGTATATTAAACCAAATATAAATTTAGATTTAAATTGCTATTAAATAAACACGTACAGGTAGATCTACACACACATAGATATATACAGGAATATAATTTCATTCTTTAGTTCTAAGTTGTGAACATATAAAAGCAAAGAGGTCTGTGTTAAGAACTGGATGGGTAAATGGGCATAAAAAGAAACAAAACAACAACAACAACAAAAACCTATATATAATAGAAAGATAGACTGGAAGGAAAAGAGAAATATGCACTTTGATAACAAGCTATTAACTAACCTCAATCCTTGTGGGATTTAGCATACAGGTTAGAGTTTGGTGGACTGATTTGGGGAAAAGAGATTAACATCTCCAATAGTTGCGTGTGAGGAAACAAATTATGGTCCTTCCTCTTCAGTTAGTTAGCAAGAGTTCAGACACGAGAATGACAATTTGAATGAGCAGGTTAAGTGGCAGTGATAACCACAAGACCTACAGGTTCTCAAAAGGGTATAAAGACAGTTGCATAATTGGAGTTGTGCTGTTTGAAAAGGTTTTATACACAGCCACAAAAGGTAAGGCATGTTATGGGCAAAGGCTGGTTCTGGGAAAGAGACGATCAGTGTACCCTGTCAAAGATGTCGTGTCAAAGATCACAAAAACTACTCAAGTTAATAACTTCAGTGGAATTACAGGAAAGTGGTAGCCCTTAAACTTGAACTTGGGAGCTGATTGCTACCCTATGCTCATCCCATTTTCACCATCCAGCCTGCACCAAAGTTGCACATATGAATGTAAGATATTTTAACTTTTCATTGCTGCTGTCAAAATAACCTCAAACTTAGTGGCTTAAACAACTCAGATGTGTTCTCTGACAATTGTATGCACCAGAAATCCAATATAGCCTCACTAGACTAGAATCGAGGTGTCAGCAGAGCTGTACTGCTTTCCAGAGTCTTTAGGGAAGAATAAATTTCCTTGTCTTTTCCAGCTTCTAAAGGTCATTCACATGCCTTGACTCATTGATCCCATTCCTCCATCCTCAAAGCTGGAAGCAGGGCATCTCTCTGCCTCACTCCCTTTGACAATAGCTAAGAAGGGTTCTCCACTCTTAAGGATGCATGTGATTATAGCTGATCAATCTAGATAATCCAAAACAATCTCCCTGTCTCAAGGTCCTTAACCTTGGTCAGCAAAGACCCTTTTTCCATGTAAGGTAATATTATCATAGTTTCCAGGGATTAGGATGTGGACATTTGGGGGGCCATTCTTTAAGCCTACCACACATGAATATACAATATGAACAGACACAAACGAGGCAAATAGTCTTTCAGAGATAAACATTAGGAAGAAATAACTGTTTTGCAGCATGCCTACAGAAGGTTCAACATAATCATTTATAGTAGAAGCCAAAATCTTCCTATATCTATGGGATAAAAGATATTGGTATTTTAGATATTTTTAGGAATGCTGGAGAAAATAATAATGCCATGAAAATAATGATCTGGAAACATTCACAACAATAATCGCAGTGAAACAGATGCTACACAAAGGTAGGACTGGATACAGAAGTGTAAAAAGAAAAATAAAGAAAAAACACTCAAATGCATACTGTAGAGATACGAGAAACTCAGATTGATTCACCATGTGCCCTCAAGGAATACCTGCACAGAGGCACACAATCATCTCCTTTTTCTCATTTAATCTGTTATTAGTGTTATTTGCAATAGCATCAAATATTTGCAAGTCATGAGTCAAGATCACACATTTTCATATGTGCTGCATAGTCTCTCAAACTCATTGCCATTGAGTCAAGTCTGACTCATAACGACCCCATAGCACAGAAGAGAACTTCCCCACAGGGTTTCCAACGAGCATCTAGAGGATTCAGTTTGCCAAACCTTTTTAACAGCTGTGTCATGTAACCATCATGCTACAAGGTTTGTGTAATAACATGAAAGCTGGTGCTCTGCATGTATACCAGTTTCCTCATCCTTTTATGTAAATTTTGAGAAAAGTTAAAGATTATAATTTCTTACTCTATGTTATTGCTTTATTACATGGTAGAAGTGTTCATTGTCAAAGTTTGTTAGCGAAACTAATTTAGTTATACTCTAGTTGCAAATTGCAATTATTTTGTTCCATTTCTTCTGGCCTGATAGCTAAGCCTAAACATGTAAAATAGATCAGAGAAATACAATCACTATGGTTTAAAAAAAAAAAAAATTTTTTTCGTCTGAATTATCCAAGAAATTGAGGTCAGAAGTTTCAATTATCTTAATAATTTGAAGAATTTCTCAATTTTCTAAACTTTTTGTGCATAGAGACTTCCTAATGAAGATAATACAAGCCTTCCATATCAAGTTCTAAAGTACAGACTCAGTTTGACATGTTTGATACTTTATCATCTCTGTACATACACAGGAATGTAATAGAGAAAAGAAGTTACATTTGTACGGTGCTTGCCATTCACCAAGCACTGAACTTTGTGTTTATTATACATTTAATCTTCATATTAATCCTATATAGTACTCTATTGTTACTTCATAGAAGTAAAAGCTATGATTCAAGCACAGAAAGTTAAGTAACTTTTCCAAGATCACACAGGCAAGACTGAAATTGCGATTTCTATTTGTGTGGGAACTTACTTAAGGGCTTAGCTATTGTGCACACTATTCATCTATGAAAATCCACCTAACCTACTAAAGCGTCAGAGACTGTTCCTGGCATGAGCTTTGGTAATGGGGCATGGAACGCTGTGCTTCTAGGCAGGATGGAAAACCGCCCTGAATGCCCTGCCAGAAGTCTCTGAGAACACTTTAACCTGTACTTCAGCTTCCTTGTAGAAAGAAAAATGTGTTGCATGAGCGAATATCACCTCATGGGGATTGTTCACCTTTTCAGCCTTCGTTGTACAGTATATATGTGGGACCACAGGAAAACTGGGTTCTCAACCTGGATGGTCACTAGCCCCCTGGCCCCACTTTTACGTCTGCTTGTCTCCGTCTCCTTGTCTTCAGCATTTCCCTATCTTTGGCCCTGTTTGCTGGGGGAATTCCCTAGCAATCGGAATAATTTCAGTAAGCTCATTATTTCACTGTAAAATACGCTGCTACTGAAGCTACACGAATCTTAACGAAACTACTTCAGCTTAGATAAAAGAGAAATAACCTCATAACAGTGACTCTCCCAGCAATGTCAGGGAATCAATACTTCCCAAATACTTTCATATGACTCCAGAAGGGCTCATGAGGTGCTGATGTGTGTCCGTGAGAATAGCTGCGGACGTCCAGCACTTCCAGTGATTTTCCCGTGCTTGGCAACATAACTAGTACACTGCCCAGATGGAGACTTAAACTTCCTAGCCATTTTCCAGAAAACAGTACTGTTGCAGACTGCTGCTTGTTGCTAGCTGTGTTTTGACTTCCTATTGATCTCCCACAGACCTTTACTCTTCATTGGTCCTACCAGAAACTTCTCTCCTTTCTGCTCCATCAATTCTTGCACTAGCTTGGACCTGTGAACTGCCCTGAGTTCTCCATTTTATTACAGACACTTTTATAGTGTCACATTTTATTTGAAACACTTTTTACTGAGGTCACCTCTTCCTTAGGCTGAAAGACTTTACGAGTATCTTAGCAACAGGATGTATCAGACAATGTTGCCACCATCTACAGTTGGGTACCTCAATCCTCCCCATCTTCAGGTGAATTCCTTTCTTTTTGATGGGCACTGCAGTGAAGTGGAGACCTTTCTGTCACTATAGCTTTAATGTCTTAGTCTTGGAAATCAACCTGCACTTTAGACCTTAGTTATATTTCTTTCCCATAAAACTCTTAATCTCATCATGTAAATCAGTTCTCAGTTGGCTGATCCAGAGCGTGTTCAGAACAAGGTTAGACATGGACAAATGTATCACAAGTATTCCACTTAGGCTCTCCTTCTGGAAACACTATGATAGACAGAAATTCTGGCTGAGCAGCAGATTCAACAAGCCTGAAAGCAGGAAGATTTGCATATCGTTTCTGATTTTGCATAACAACATATTCAAACTTTAAAAAAAAACAATTGATTAAATCCATTATCACACAAGAGAAACACACAAAAACCACTGGCATGAAAACGTACAGTTAAATTGCTGGCTACAGATAAGTGAGATAAATAATTTAACTTCCCACGTTTCCACATCTGTAATGTGATGTTACAGCCAGTCAGAATGGTCTATAATAAAATACTGTATTACCCCTGTACAGTCTCCACCTGATATTTGTGGAATATAAGTTTTGCAAATGAAACAGCATTCAGAGATGCCACAACCCAAGAGGTACTTAATTTTTGTGACACCTCATGGTGCCTTTAATATTATTCATGTCTAGACACCTCACATAATAGCAATCTGTTATGAAGTCAGTTATAAGTAGTTCAAATCTGGCCAGTTTCAAGTGATAAAAAGATAAATGCAAATGACTAGCACTGCACACATACTTTTGACCTGAAATGGCAAACTTGTCGGTGGTTCAGAGCAATCATAACTCAACATCTCTTTGTTAAAAGTATTATCATCAATACATATAAAACTCTCAGGTAGCTTAAAACCACCTTTTGGCCTTACAGAAAGCCACACTGTTATCTGCTTGAATATGTCTGTATCTTCATTTATCTGTTGATTCAGAGTATCAGGTAAAGCAGTTGCTGTTAGGAACCAGCCAGTTTGATTTTCTGCAGGAAATACAGCCCCAAAGCTCTAATAAAAACAGAGGCTTCCTATTAACTCCTACTATTATATGGAAAAGGTAATCTTTTGGCCAAGCCCAGAACAGAAAGGGAAGGAAGGGAGATAGGAAAAGAATGAAAAATAGAGGAAAAAACTAGACAGCAGAGTTTGTGTGGCTGCCCTTTCAAAATACCTGGGGAGGTTTCATGTCACCCCCAGGGCTTTTCCTGAATTGATTTCGGCTGGGTTCAACACATAATTTTCTCTTAAAACTCCCCAGATAATTCTAATGTGGCAGTTTTGAGAATCATTGAAACAGGGGATATCTGAACCAGAAGTTGATTCTTGCTTGGCTATAAATTAATTTACAAGACTATTACTTGCAGCTAAGATTTCTTAGCTATTGGAACTTTACGAGTGCTACAGTAATCTGAAATAATATATTAGCAAGATCAGGGTGAGACTCTAAGTGTCAACGTTAAAAAAATGTGAAAGAGCTTCTCACCTAATTTTAATATTTAAATAAGTAAACTATGAGAAAACTGATTCTTAGTCTGCTTGGCTTCAAGGGAAGCAGAGACATGGCACAAGATGAAGAAATACAATTTTTAAAAATGCTGAAAGGATGCTTTGCACTTGAAAGAATGAAAGAAGATTACACAAACCTAGCACCTGCCATTTAAACAACTTAGAAAAGGGCCCCAATCTAACCCCTCTTCACATCTAGCCATTATCACTGTGCAGAGAATTAGCCTGTAGGTCATATGAATGAGACATGGTATTCAAATGATATGATTATTTGCAACAGCCGGGTTTAGTTTTATCGTTTTAAGAAAACATAACTATCTTGAGCCAGCTGTGTAAGAAATATGCTCAGTGTCTCTGGTAAGCAGAATAACGGCCCCTAAAAAAATATGTCTATGTCCTAATACCTGAAACCTCAGAATATGATAATGATATGATCTATGACATCATGTAATGTGACATGTTACAGAACAAGGAGTAATTAAAGTTTTTAATCAACTGACTAAAAGGCAGTCATTCAAATAGAGCATGTAAGCACTTCACGGTTTAAAACAAAGAAAGATATGTGTCAGAATTGCATCCTTTCACTACACTTTTTCAATCTGTATGCTGAGGAAATAATCCATGAAGCCAGACTAGAGGAATGAGAACGTGGCATTAGGACTGATGGAAGAGTCATTATCAGCCTGTGATATACAGATGACACAACCTTGGTTGCTGAAAGCAAAGAGGACTTGGAGCACTTACTGGAAAAGATCAGAGACCACAGCTTTCAATATGGATTACAACTCAATGTAAAGTAAACAAAAATTTTCACAACTCTAATAATAAGCAACATCGTGATAAACAGAGAAAAGACTGACATCTTCAAGGATTTCATTTTACTCATATCCATAATCAACACTCATGAAAGGGGCCAACAGGAAATCCAGTAACTCTTGCACTTGGCAAATCTGCAAAAAGAAAAAAACCTTCTAAAAGTGTTAAAAAGATGCCACTTTGAAGATTAAAGTGCACCTGACCCAAGCCATGATAGTTTCAGTAAACGTATACGCATATGAAAGCTGAATGTTGTGAATTACATTGTGTCCCCCCAAAAATATATATATTGATCTGATGTGGCTGTGAGTCCCGATGTGGTCCAATTCCTCCCATGTGTTGTGAATCCTGCCTCTGTAACGAGGGAAAATGAGCAGCAGTTGTGCTGGTGAGGCAGGACTAAAGCTGTCAGCTTGTTGGATACGAGAGAGAGAGAGAGAGAGAGAGAGAGAAGGGAGCAGAATAAGTTGGGTACCTCATACTGCCAAGAAGGTAGCACCAAGAGCAGAGCACGTCCTTCGGATCTGAGGTTCCTGGGCCGAGATGTTCTCATTGAATTTGGTCTCAGCCTACTGGACTATGATAATGTCTCTTATTAAATGGACTTACAACTTGTGAATGGATTTGTGGCTTACCAGACTGTGGCAATAAAGTTTCTCTTCATAAAGCCATCCACTTGTGGTCTTTTCTGTTGGAGAAGTACTAAAACACTCGACAATAGGAAGACCAAAGAAGAATTGATTCCTTTGGATTAGGTGATGGCTAAGAAATAACACTGGCTGCCAAAAGGACAAACAAGTCTGTCTTGGAAAAAAATACAGCCAGATTGCTCCTTGGAAGCAAGGACTGTGAGGCTTCATCTCACATCCTTTGGCCATGTTATCAGGAGGAAGCAGTCCCTGGAGAAGGACATCATGCTTGGTAAAGTAGAGGGTCAGTGAAAAAGAGGAAGACCTTCAACAAAACGGACTGACACAGTGGCTGCAACAGTGGGGGCGAGCACAACCATGACTGTGAGAACGGCACAGGTCGGGGCAGTGCTTCTGTTGTGCCTGGGTCAGTAGGAGTCAAAACCGAATTAATGGCACCTAATGATGACAATAATCAACAACTGACCTTGAGACTGGAAAAGTATTCTGCATTAATCAGGTAGGTTTAATTCATGTAAGTCAAAGCGGGAGGCAGAAGGTCAGTGTCAGAGTGATGTGTTATGACAAAGACCAGATGGGTCATTACTAGCTTTGAAATTGAAAACCAAAAAAAAATAAAAATAAAAAACCACTGCTGTAGAGTTGATTCCAACTCACAGAGACCGTACAGGGCAGAGTAAACTGACCCACCGAGTTTCCAAGAAGTGTCTGGTAGATTTGAACTGTTGACCTTTCGTGTTAGCAGCAGGGGACAACAATTCAAGGAATGCAGGCCAGCTCTAGAAGCTGGAAGATACATTCATACCTCAAGCCTCCAGAAAGGAATGCAGCCCTACTGACCCTAGCCTAACGAAATCCATCCAGGAATTCTAATCTCAAGGTTATAAAATAATACATTTGTATTGCTTTAAGCTACTACCTTTGTGTAATTTGTTACAGCAGCAATAGGTATCTAATACAATGTCAGTGGACACTCACCATAAACTGCCAATTTTGCCTCCAGATTTGAGCTCATTTGGGTTCCTGTCCTTAACACTTTGCACTTCTGACAATTTGCTTAACTTTTTTATCTCACAGCTTCTGTTTGGAGACTTTGTCCAATTTTTCCCAGCTTTTAACTTCAAATTCTCTATTGGTCTGTATTTCATTTCTTCTCTTGCCTAGAAACTTACAAAAATCTGGTTAAAAAATTACCTCTAGTTGGGCATAACTCCTCAAAATATGCCTATCAAATGATAGCGCATAAATATCTTATAGACACACACCTGATCTAATTCTTCAAGCAAAACATTCCAAATGATATTTGTTTGTGATAACTATTGTGAGTTCATTTTATAAGCTAGATAAGGGTATAATTTTCTAGCAAAGCATTCAATCACTCTAAATACAACTCTAAGACTGTTCACTCCTTGTTGCTCAGAGACAAAACAGGATGCAACAAGCCTAACGATAAAGGAAATGAATCTGCCATCTACTGGTGACCAGTAATAACTACAGCACAAAGTCTTGAATTCACAGGGGGCACTATGTACCTACAAAGTAATTTTTTGCTTATAAAAGCAAGATTTCCTCTACTTTTATTGTTTTATGAATAATCATAACAACAATACACTGTGTTTTTGCCACTGTGCAAATTCATACCCCTGATTTCAGAATTGCCAAACCTTAATTAGGACCCAAAACCGAACCAAACAACTGCCTTTGAGATTTCACCTTATAGGGATCCTGCTGTACAGAGTAGAACCGCACCACAGGAGAGTCAAAGATCTGTTAGTGGGTTTGAACTGCTGACTTTTTCATTAGCATCTGAGACCTTAACCACTGTGTCACCATGCCAAGCCAAGAAGAAATTAAATAATGTTTACAGTTTCATTTGTAATAGAGACCATTTTCAGGGTTATTTTCCGTTCTTACTCCTAGACTGAGAGAACCTGCGTGCACCACTCACAGCCGTGCTGAGCCCCGACGTTTAAACACACACACACATCCCTGAAAGCTTTGCTTCCATGCATCCTGTGTCGTGTATTAAAACTACAAACCTGCTGACTTCAAGAGTAAAACACATCATAGGTATTATCGGATAGTAACAATCAGGTCCTGATAAATAAATTACGTTATAATGGTAAAATCAATCCAGTTTTTGATGATTTTTCCTGTCACTTTAGGAATATAGTGATTTTGTTATTACATTTAATAACCTTTTATTTCCTGAATTTCTGTACACTTTTCCTTTTTGAGGTCTAAACTTCCAGCTGTGTAGTATATTCATTATAATTGCCCTCCCTATGCGGAATAGAGCTAGCTAATACACAAATGAAGGAGCTACATTGCCATATTTTGGTTAGCAAACAACTGACTCATTTAGTATTCAAAGAGTGTGTCATAATTAATAAAATCAAGAGCCTCTATAGGCTAGAAGCTCAGATACCAAACTATGACAACTATCTAAAAATTTCAAAGGTGGCTCTAAATACGTGAAGGACCCTAAAATATTGGCCAAAAGTCTGATAACTTCAAATTGAGAATTATTCTCAAGTGGAGTAAAAAATCTATGACATGGGTGTTACCCGTCAGCAGGGCTTCAGCCACTCAATTGAGGCAAACGAAGCATGGAGGATGCTATGCTACAGCAGGAGGTTACTCTCAGCAATAACGGAAAGAACAGAAACAAAACAGGGCAGCCAGTCACCCTACTGGAAAGAGTAGGAAACTATACTCCTAGTGGGATGATTGTCAAAACTTCAAAGATTTTGCAAACCATTATATTCGCTGCTTTTCTTATATCTTATTACGCAGTTGCAACTGTCGTGAAAACCTTTAAAGAATTACGTCCTCATGTGTCTTTGCTTCTCATCACCCTTACACTCTCCTTTATACATCTTTCTGTACACTTTATTCAAAGAACTGAGGCTCTGGACTAAGCTGCATAGCAAGAAAGCAAAGCCAAAACCAAACTGGTTGCCTTAGAGTTAATGCCAATTCACAACGACTTTACAGGGAGAAGTGAAACTGCCCGATAGGGTTTCCAAGGAGTACCTGATGGATTCAAGCTGCTAGCCTTTTGGTTAGCAGCCATAGCTCTTAACCACTACACCATCCGGGGTTTTCAGGAGAGCTAAGCTCTAAGTAAATTACTTCCTAGGTCACAGCCAATGTAAGAAACAAGAAAACCTTAAGAAATGCATTTGGTGCTGATATTTTTAACGACTGGCAAAAGCAGATTGATTCTCTGGAAACAAAAATGAAAGAGGTTTGCAGAAGAGAAAGCATACACATAAATCATGAAAAGACCCAGTTTGGTCCTTGGCCTAAAGGGAGGTTTCAGTTTCTTTTCCTATAAAACCGTGATAAACAACTAATTTGAATATATTATTGCTAGAACTATTTCAGAAAAGTGTTTGCCATTATCTATCAAAATGAAGATGTTTAACTTGACCATTGCCTTTGAGTCAATTTTAAATTCATAGTTCCCCTGTTACATGTGGCCTGACAATTAAGTCTGCTAACTTAATTATTCTAAGTGCTACATACCTCTGTGCTGAATATCGCTACAGCCACCTTCAAAGTACTCCCCTTGGGAAGCTATGCACCAGTGCCAGCATCTAGTCTACCCTTCAAAGCAATTTTGGAACTCTTTCTGGAATGGTCATTGCACACCGTGGCATAGTGACAAGTCTGCAAACTGAATTGTATAGTTGTCTGTGAGGTATTATTTTGCCAGTAAACAAATAATTGTATTGGAACACCCTCCCTACTCACCTGACCTGGCCCTTAATGCCTTTTTAGTTTACCTAAATATAAATATTGAAAGGAAGACATTTTGATGACATTCAGGACATCAAGAGAAATACAACAGGTCTCATGGCCATTCCAGAAAAGAGAGTTCTAAAACTGCTTCAAAGGGTGCATTAGGTGCTGGCATTGGCATATAGCTTCCCAAGGGAAATATTTCGAGAATGACCGTAGTGACATTCATCAAGGAGTTATATAACACTTTTTCTAGGATGAGTTTGTGAACTCCTTAGGACAGAGTGTAACTATTACAGAAGGTGAGTTTCCAAGGTTACAAATTTGTATGCAAACAAATTACCACTCCTTTTTCCCACAGAGCAGCTGGTGCATTTGAACTGATGATCTTTTGGTTAGCAGTCCAGGGTTTAATTACTGTGTTACCAGGGCTCCTAAGGCCTGGAAATTCTACTTCTAGGTGTATTCCCAACAGGAATACATGCATATGTCTGTAAGAAACATGTAGCAGAATGTTCACAGTAACATAGTTTATTACAGCCAACAATAAGAAGCATCACCAATGTCCACCAACAGAGCAACAACATATGTGAGTCTTCTTACAGCTTGCGTTATGGCCTAATACGTGGTCTATTCTGCAGAACGTTCCTTGTGCTTTGGAGAAGCAAGTAAAATTGGCTGCACTTGGGGGGAGTGTTCTACATACGTGTGTGAAGTCAAGTTGGTTGACTACAGTGCGTACATCTTCCGTGCCTTCACAGAGTTTCTCTCTAGATGTTCTTTCCTTCACCAAAAGTGGTGTATTGAAATCTCCTACTACTATTCCGGAGCTATTTCCCTTTTCAATATTGTTACAGTTCATTTTACATGTTTAGGAGCCCTATCATTGGCTGAGGAAACTCTGGTGGTAGAGTGGTTAAGTGCTGTGACCACTAGTTAAAAGTTAGCAGTTCAAAGTCACGAGGAGCTCCTGAGAAACTCTATGGAGCTGTTTTACTCTGTCCTATCTCATTGCTGTGAGTTAGAATTGACTAAATGGCAATCGGGTTTTTTTAGAAATCCCAGTGCCATCATGGTGAAGTACTATGGCTGCTAATCAAAGGTCGGGAGTTCAAATCCACCAAGTAGTCTTTGGAAACTCTATGGGGCATTTGTATTCTGTCCTATAAGGTTGGTCTGAGTCAGATTTGACTGAATGGCAGTAAGTTTTTTTTTTATCACTGTGTGTATAAATATTTTATATGGTTATGCCCTCATGGTATTGACCCTATAATCATCATATAGTGTCCTTCCTTATCCATTGTAGTGGATCTCACTTTAAGGTCTATTGTGTCAGAAATAATAGCAACACTCCTGCTGTTTTTTTAATGTCATATGCTTGATGCAGTGTTTTTTCCATCTTTTGAGTTTTAGTTCATTTGAGTCTTTAAGTGTGAGGTGTGTCTCTTGTAGGCTGCATACATATAGATGGGTTATGTTTTCTCATCCATTATTCTGCTGTCTGTCTCTTTACTGGTACAGTTAATCCACTTACATTCAGCTTCATAATTGATAGGTATGGATTTAGTGCTGTCATTTTGATGCCTTTGTTTTGTGCATTCTTGAAAATTTCTTTGTTCCACTTATTTTTCTATGGTGAATCATTTTTCTCGATGTATTTTCTTTCCATCTTTTTCATTGTCGTTGGTTTTTTATTTGCTGAGGTTTCATCATTTTCTCATTTTTTATTTCAACGTGTAGGATTGTTAGTTGTCTTTGAGGTCATCTTAATATTTACCCCTTCTTTAAAAAATTAAAATCTTTAATTTATTTGTATCATCTTTTTTCTTCTCCATTTGAAAGATCCATGACTGCTTTTTTAGTCTCTCTCTCTCTTTTTTTTTTTTTTTTTTTAATAATATTGTCATCTTTTGCATACTGACATTTCTGTTTCCCAATGTTGAGCGTTTTGGCTTTATTTTTGTGATTTCCTTATATGGGTTGATATTCATTACTCTGTCCTTCATTCCAGCCTTGAGTTATCGTCTGATGTTATTGATTTTCTAGCTGAAGGACTCTCTTTACTATTTCTTGTAATTTTGGTTTGGTTTTTTTAAATTCTCTAAACTTCTATTTAGCTAGAAATGCCCTAATTTCACCATCATATTTGAGAGACAGTTTTACAGGATATATAATTCTTGGCTGGCAATTTTTTCCTCCAAGGCTTTGTATATGTCATCCTATTGACTTCTTGCCTACATGGCTTTGGTTCAGTAGTCTGAGCTTAGAATTATTCACTCTCGGGTGTAGATTATTTATTGTTTATCCTTAGCTGCCTTTAAAAATGTCTCCTTATCTTTAGTTTTGGCAAGTTTGATTATAAAATGTCCTGGTGTCTTTCTTTTCAGATCTACCTTGTGTGGAGTTCAGTGAGCATCTTGGGTAGATTCTTCTTATCTTTCATGATATCAGGGAAATTTTCTGTCAGGAAACTCTCAATAACTCTGTTTATATTCCTCCTCCCTTCCCCCCTATTCTGATACTCCAGTCACTCATAGATTGTTCCTCTTGATAGATTCCCACATAATTATTAGTGTTTCTTCATTTTTTAAAAATTCTTTTACCTGTTTTTCCTCAAATATGTTAGTGTCAACTGTTTTACCTTCAGTCTCACTAATTCTGATTTGCATTACCAAATTCTGCTTCTTTGACTTTCTGTTAAGTTGTCCAGTTCTGTAACTTTATTATTAATTTTCCAAATTTCTACTCTTCACGTCATGCCTTCTTGGAACCTGTTGAATTTGTCATTGTGCTGTGCTGCATTTTGCCTGATCTCTCACCTGATTTCCCAAGCATTCTAATTAGTAATCTTTTCTAGTCTATCTTCAATTAATTCCAGGAAGTCTTGTTCATTTGGAAAATTTCTTGATTGTTTTTGGAACTTTCTGAAAACACTGTGATATTGACTGTTGTCTTGAAGCAATCAGTAATTTTCTGTATTTATTTATATAATGTTTGCTTACTATGTTCTAACTTTTTGTTTTGTTTTGTTTTGAAATGCTAAAATAGGCTGGTCACATGAGCTAGTTTGATTATTGGCATCTTTGAGGGTCTAATGTCCTGCCACCAGATGGTTAGAGCTGTTACTAGGCAGGTGAGCCCAGTCAAAAAAATACTGCATCTCTTATAGTATTCAGCTCAGGCGCCCAGGTAGTTGGTCAGAAGTGTGTGTGGAACAAGCTCTGTGCTACAGTCCTAGAGAGACGTAGGTGACTGATGTAGACACAGGTATCTGGCTGCATACTCTGAGAAAGGCAATAGGCTGATATCTGTCAGTAAGTATCTACGAGGAAGTTATATACTCTTATGCCTGACCCTAGGCAAAGGAACTGTTTCTGCCCTGAGTACCCAGCTTATGTATTTATTTTTAACATAAATGTATAAAAAAGTATATTATTTTTATTTATTTGTTTATTTTATATATTTATTTTTCCCCCTTGTTTGTTAAATTGCTGCCTCTCTGAGTCTAGAAGAATGGCTTAGGGCATGCATAGGTGTCCTACTTCCAACCCAGACAATTACAGCAGACTCTACAGCTGGGCACAGTGCAAAGAAGGGAGGAGATACCACTGGGAAAAGGGAGAGAGGTTCATCCTGAAGGCAAGATTTAGATCCTTACATGGTAGATTAGACACCGTCTCCTTAGCTTTTGATGATTGAATACCATTTTTCACTGACTGAGGTGTGACTAGGCTCTCAGTGACTCCATCACTCCCACTGAAGAAGATGCTTTCCAAAAGTCACTGCTCCTCTCACCAAGCTGTGTTCACCTGCATGGTGCCAATTCTCTTCAAGCCAGGTCTGTCCAGTCCTTGGTACTTCTGGACCTACTTTCCCTTTCCTGATACTCGGTCCAGTTTCTCAACTTCCCCTTTGTTGTTCAGGGTTCCTAGTAAGTCATACATAATCCATTTATTTGTTTTTGTTTTTGTTTTCATCTTTGTTGCTAGAGGGATCATAGGAAGCATCCAGCTACTCCACCATCTTAGCTTTTCCCTCAACAACATGTATGAGTGTTAAGAAACATAATGTTTGTGGCAAAGAAAGGTTATACACGAAAGCATGAAGCCAGACAGAGAAGAATACATAGTATTACTACCCCTGGGTAAAATTCAAAAATTAAACTGTATTTTCTAGGAAGGCATACATTATGGTAAAACAAAGAAAAGGCAAATAAGTGTATATCCTAAAGTTCAGGATAGTAGTTAGAAAGGGAGTGAGATAGACCAATAAATAACATACAGGTTTTCTAGGTGCTAGCAGTCTACTATTCTTGACTTAGTATTTACATGAAAATTGTTGAAATAATTATTGTATATTTGTTTTATGTGCTTTTATGAAAGTTGTTTTAATTCCTGAGGAAAAAAAATTCATTCTCAATAAAGGCAGAACAATTGAAACAACTATACCTCAATACATATGAACTCTACGAGGGAAAGAATCATTCTGTTTTGTTTACTGTTGTTATTGGTGGTGCCAAGCACCCTTCAACAAGGAGCTCAGGAAATAACTGCTCATTAAATGAATAAATAAAAACAAAACTATGCAAACTGATTTAGGCACATATTTTTATGCAGATAAGGTATACCTTTGGTTGCCCACTGCTCCATACCTTTACCCCCCAGCTATTTTTGTCAACACTCTGATTTTTTTTATAGCAACATTTTTGAAAAGATTGGCACAGTGGCACTTGTGAAAACACCTCAAGAGGAAGGAAGCAGTTGGCAAAAAAACACATAAGGTGCACATTATTTGCATAAGAATACAGTACCTTAAGTACTTATTTATTCAGTAGTCATCATGTGCACGGCATTGTTTTAGGCACTTTCGGATGTGTTGTGCTTAATCTTCATAGCGCACGTGTGAGGTTGGTACTACTACTGTGATCATTTACTAATGCTGAAGCTGAGGTGTGGAAAATTGAAATAAAATGCTCAAGAATAGCAGTTAAAAAGTTGCAAAACTGGGAAACAAGTCCAGATCTACTTTATTTCAACATATGTATTCTTTACTGCTTTATGTACAGTTACTCCAAAATACATTACATTGACTAAATTACTGGCCAAATTAGTTAACATGATTGATTATTTGGAAATTATTAGATAATTTTCTAGGCCTAGGGAATCCTGTTGACTTTTAGTTCTAAAAATCTCTATAAATTTTTTCTCATTAAATCATCTTCTATGCTGGATAGAGCAAGCTTCCAAAGTGTCAGAAGGCAAGTGCAGACAATAACACCTCCTAATATTCTCCTCCTCTGGCTAGTGCTTGCCTAATCCGTACTTCCCTAGAATTCAAAGGAACCACACTTCAGGAGCACTTACTGGCAACTATAAAATAACTCTGTTTAACAGAAGTAATTGTCAAGAATGATCACATTCACAGAAAGAGATAACACTGTCGATGAACTTGTATGCCTCAAAAAAGAAAAGCTTTCTATTTTCATATGTGATTCAAGGAGGTGTCTCAAGAATGCTGAGGACAAAGAATCCAAGAGCTGGCTAGAAGGGCTCTTACTGAACACATGAGCATCAAAGGAAATGACGATAACAATGGTCTATAACATATTGGAAAAAACAGTAATCCACATAATGAGTCCACAGTCTAATTAATTAATGGGAGAGAAGAGAAAGTTCTTTACAGCAGAATACCAAATAGTAACTATATAGTAAATAATTCAAAGAGAAAGTATGAAGAGCTAAAAAAAAAAAAAAAAGGTAAAATTTTGATGAGAAACAAGATATCTGTATAATCTCAGAAATCTTGGCACAAATTACAAAGGAAAATACAGTAAAGTTATAAGGAGAAGCCTAACAGCTACATCTTCACCAAGTGAACAGAACTAACATCACCAATATTGGGACAACCTTGTGTTACGTGCTTCCTGAGACAATGAAAGGATAGAACACTACTTCTGATATTCCTGCCAACATTGCACAACCTGAATCCAACCATAAAAAGGCATAAATAATAACTTAAAAAAAATGGAAAAGAACTAGTCAGTGTTCTTTAAAAATACTGATGTCAAAAAAGACATAGAAAGGTGGAACTGTTTCAGACTAGAGAAATAAGAGACGTAAATGCAACGGATTATTCTGGTTTATATTTCAGACAAGGGGGGAAAAGGAAAACATAAACTGGACGTTACTGAGGAATTGACAAAATCTGAACGCCAACTGTGGATTAAATAAAAGTGTATCACTGCTTCACTTTCAGATTTTGATAAGTGTGCTGAGGTTATGTCAGAAAAGGTTTGTATTCTATGTTCTCAAGTCTGTAGGCATTGACAGAGATTAGTTTTGAAAGTTACAAAATGAAATGTATTCTACAAAAAGAAGAGAAGCTTAACTGGAGTAGGTTGTTTGAACTTCAAAGTTTAATTTAAAAAAAATCAAAAAATTGTTGCCATTGAGTAGATTCCACCTCCTAGCAATCCTAGAAGACAGAGTAGAACTGCCTCATAGGGTTTCCAATAAGCAGATGGTAGATTTGAACCGCCAACCTTATGGTCAGCAACCAAATGCTTAACCACTGAGCCACCAGGGGCGCTATTAAATAAATAAATATACTTAATGATGCTGGTATAGCTAACAGAAAATACATAAATGTAGAAATTACAGGAGGAGAAAATTTTTTTTTAATTGTACATGAGACATTTACAGAAATATGTTAAGGCACATGGAAAATCCTAATAAATTCCAAATAAATAAAAACAGGAGCTATATCCTCTGACAACATGGAAAAGAACTAGAAATCAAAACTGTCTAATATATATACACAAAGGAGAAGTTTGCATTAGACTCATTCCTTTCTAGTTGGGAAAGAAAGTATCAGCCAATTACTAACTTAAAGGTTTAGAAACAAAATTTTGGAAACAGAAATACAGAATTGTAAAATATAAACTTTGAAATGACAATGAAAATGATAACAGAAATCAAATGACTCAGAATCGTAAGAGAATATATAAACCTATATGACTCTATTTGAAAACCTTCAACATTAAAACAGTAAGTCATCTTGATTTGGGGACATTCAACAACAACAAAAACTTGTACTGTCATCCCTAAGCAATTTAAAAATTACTAAAAAATGAAGAACAAGTAACATTCTTACAATATTGAGAGAACATAATGTAATTAACTATGCATAAATGCTAGAAAAAGTAAACTGAGAGAGATCATTCCCAGGTCATGTTCTTTATTCAGCATGTCAGACTTGTCAGATCATCCATGCCAGGAATTTGCATGCTGTCACAGTGGATACTACAGCAATCTATATTCATCAGTCCTTCCCTGCTGCCCTTCTGGGTACTGAGATATTTCCACACACCAACTGATCATTGCAATGGCACACTGTATAGGAGAGATAACACTATCAACCCTGGTATCTCTAGCATTCACATGGGCTTATCTCCATCAAGACAGCCCGGGAGAGGGCACAGCTGGTAGTTCCAATTACAGTTAAGGATCAAGCAATTAAAATAAAGTAATCACCCTTATAAAGGCCAAAGTCCAAGGAAAGCAAGAAACAGGCAAAACATCTTTGATGTAACGTTCTGAAGGTGTTTCCTGGGAAGAACAGGGATAGGATTTACAGAAGTGGTGGATGGAATATTTTATTTCCACACTTTTTTATTGCTACATTTGGAATTAATCTTGGACAATGAGAGACTTGAGCATCTTACAAAAAAAATGAGAGATTTTATATATGCTTTTTAACTTATCTTTTGATAACGTAATTTCTCTCTTCAGACTTAGCCTAATACTGGTTTGGCAAGGGACTGTTAAAATTAATTGGAATTTCCGTTGAACTTCAGTTGTGAAAACTGAGATCTTAGAACTGGAGGTTCAAGAGATTGTGTCTTCCCCTGCTGGAGTTCCACTCATAAATATACGGTCATTTCTCCTTATTAGTGGTTTCCATATTTGCAAATTCATCACTATTAGCACTGCTTTTGCAGTCATTCATAAACATGCACAGAGTGGCCAAAAATGCATGTCACCCAAAGCTAACAGTCCCAGCTGAGTATATTAAGAATGAAAAAAAAATTGGTGTTCTGTTTCTTGTTTCAGCTCCATACTGTAAGCAAGCAAGCTTTATGTGATCTATTTACTGCCATGTTTTTCCTACTTTTGTGATTTTTGTTGGTGAGTTTGCTGTTTAAAATGTCCCCCAAACATTATGATAAAAGTGCTAGCATTTCTAAGTGCAAGAAAGTTCTGATGTGCCTCAGGGAGCAAATACATGTGTTAGATAAGATTCATTCAGACACAAGTTACATAGCGCTATCAGCAGTGATTTCACTGATAATGAATCAGCAGTATACATTAAATAAGATGTATTTTGACAGAAACACACATAAAACAAGGTTACACATCAATCAGTTGACCAAAATGTGGTGAACAGAGGTTCACTGGAACCTACCCTGCATTTGCCCTAAGAACAAGGGCACATTATTCTCCACTTCCGAGTTTGGTGCAACTTTACAGAACATAACTGCCTCAAAATAATGAGAATTGACTGTATGTTTAAAGTCACAAACAACCTACAAAAATCTGGAGTAGCCATTTTTTCTGGTTTCTAGATACAAGCAAATTTACCTTGGCTGAAAGCAGAGAACACCAGAAAAATATTTACCTGTGATTTATTGATAACATTTTGGAGAAGGGGAATTGCAGAACACTTAATTGTGCTCATGAGGATGCTGTACATGGAAAAAGAAGCATTTGTTTTAACAGAATAAAGGGACACTGCATGGTTTAAAGTTAGGAAAGGTGTGCATCAGGATTATATCCTCTTACCATACTTATTCAATCTTTATGCCAAGAAAATAATCTGAAAAGCTGAACTGTATGAAGAATGGGCATCATGATTGGAGGAAGGCTTATTAACAAACTGTGTTATATAAATGGCACAATCTTGTTTATTAAAGGTGAAGAGGGCTTGAAACTTTTACCGATGGAGATCAGTGATCACAGCCTTCAGTATGGATTACATCTCAACATTGAGAAAACAAAAATCCTTATAACTGGACCAATAAGAACCATCATGATAAATGGAGAAAATGATTGAGGTTGTCAAGGATTTCTTTTTACTTAGATCTACAATCAACGCCTGTGGAAGCAGCAGTCCAGAAATCAAGACCCATTGCATTGGAAGCATCTGCTGCAAAAGACCTCTCTAAAGAGAAAAAGAGAGAGAGATTTCACACTGAAGACTGAAGTGCCCCTGATCCAATCCATGGTATTTTCAATCACATCACACAAGTATGCCTACAAAAGCTGGACAATGAATAAGGAAGACAGAAGAACTGACATGTCTGAATTGTGGTGATGGAGAAAAGTGTTGAATATAAAATGGACTGCAAAAAGAACAAACAGATCTGTAATGGAAAAAGTACAACACGAATGCTTCCTGGAAGCGAGGATGGTGAGACTACATCCTACATAAGTTTGGACACGTTGTCGGAAGGGATCAGTCCCTGGAGAAGGACATCATAGTTGGTACAGAGTCAGCAAAAAAGGGAAAGACTTTCAACCAAATGGACTGACACAGTGGCTACAATGACGGGCTCCAGTGTAGCCATGGTTGTGGGCCTGGGCAGGAGCTGGCGGCGTTTCACCCTGTCACACATGGGGTCACTATGAGTTGAAGCTTTCTCAACAGCACACAAAAACAACAACGTCAACAGCCTAGAGTCTTACAGGAGCGGTAACTATGGTTAGGTCGTAGGGTTCACTAAAACTCTAAGCTGGCCTGTCCCATTCATTTGTGTGCCCCCTCAGGTGCAGGGCTCTGGATTAGAATGAAGCTGAAGGAAGCCAAAGGCTGAGCTACTACCATGACCACCTTGCAGAACCGAAGCCGAGAAGCAGAAAGGCTACTCCAGCTATGGCACAGGCTCGCCAGTGGCAGACAGACAGGGCTACAGCTGCTGACCTGCAAGACACCAATGTGATGACACCAGAAAGGGAAGCGTGAGGGAAGCTGGTGGACTTTAGTGGAGGTGAAATCAAAAAAATTCAAAGCTAGCATAACCTCCCGAAAAAAGTCATGGTGGCCATCTCCCGTTAAAATTACATCCAAGAAAACCCTGTGGAGCATTTCATCGTGGTGACACATGAGGTCACCACGAGTTGAGTCATCTCCACGACAACTAACAACAGTGTGAAATTCAGGCACATGGGTTGAGAAATCGAGGCTTTGAGTGGATCCCAGCACAGATACCACAGTTCCCAGAGCACTGAAGGCGAGGATCTGTCTACATTAAATGAGCTGAGCAGGGAAAAAGAAGGCTTTTGCTCTTAGCTACATATCCTCTAAACACAGGTAAAAAGACACATGGCCACCAGGATGCACATGGTTTAAATAAACTTCCAGGGGATAACAGCATTTCCTTTAGAGAATGCCTTCTGCTTCTTGTTGTGCTAATCAATCCTTCCAGTTAGTGCCCATGTATCATTATAATAGAGCTATTCTAAACTGAATTCAATATAGTGACATGTTTATGGTTATTTTATTTACCTTAAAGAACATTGTGGAAGGTGTGTTTATTTTGTATTGCTATTAGCAAACTGCATCACCACAACTCTTCAGATAATTATTTCTTGCAAAACAGGGAACTCAGAGGCTATAAAAAGGGAAAATGAACAAATTTGACCATGCTAATTTTTTTTTATATTTTATAAGTCAAACTGTATTATAAATCAAAGTTATCATAAATAGAAAGAAACAGTTATAAAATATATAATAGGCAGAGCAATAATATAGCTAATCTGACACAAATTTTCCAAACAAAAAGATTCAGTCAAGTTTAATGAAAACCATTTTGGTGGAGTGATAGTAGTAATACAAAAAATAAATAAAAGGAGTCAGAAAGCCAATTCAATGAAAAAGAAAACCAAGTGCTAAGTAAGCATATTAAAGAAAATTCAACCATTATTGTTGTCAAAAATATACAAATTAGTGTGACAAGAAAGAAAGGCAGGAAAATGTGGAAGGAGGGTGGAGGGAAGGAAGAGAGGAAGGAAAGACACGCTTCACCCATTACAATGTTTTGAACTAATAGAGTATAGCCAAAGTGACAGTACGTCAGTTCCTGGCTTGGTCTTTAAGAGGATGGGCAGCTTATACTGTAGTCTTTCTGGACCTTGAACTACCACATAAGAAGTCTGTCTCCCTTGGTGGTGAGGCCACATAGAGAAGCCTGAAGGAGAAGGCCCAGCTGAGCTTAGCCTTCAACCATTCCCACCAAGATTATCAGCATTTGAGTGAAACTACTTTGGACCCTCTAGACCAGACCAAGACCAGTACCAGCTGAATACCACTCAATGACCCCAGTACAGCAAAAAAATTGCCCATCCACCCTACCTGAATTCTCAGCCCACAAAAGGGTACGTATGGATGGATGGATGGATGGATAGATACTAGATAGACAGACAGACAGATAGACAGACAGACAGACAGACATATAGATACATAGACACAGACACATAGATACATAGATACATAGATATATAGATACATAGATAGATACATAGATGATTAATTGATTGATAGATGATAGATAGATACCCTACTCCATTTTTAAGTACTTTGTTGCATAGTAAATAATAGATGGCAGAATCTAAACAGTGAGTGAAATAAGACAGCCCTTCTAAGATATCTGAGATAAACAGAGAAAAGAGTGGAAGAATATTAAGAATAAATGGTATCAAAGTTAAAGAATTAGAGTTTTAAAAAGGAGAGACAGAATCAACAATATCAATAATTTGAGATGCAGAAAAATGTGTAATACAGTAATTAGAAACTTGATACCAACTTTAGTGAGAACTGTTTTGGTGGAGTGATAGTACTAATCTGAAAAATAAATAAAAATCTAGTGATTCTATTCCTAAATAATATTACAAAATAATATTCTACATGTAGAATATACATACCACTGGTTTAATTTTGCTTAGTGCTTGTCATAAAAAAAGAAGAAAAGTGTCCATCAACAGAAGGATAGATACATAATTTGTTATATTCAGCAGCAGAAAAATGAGTAACTACAGCCATATGAGATGTCATGAACAAATTTCAGGGAATAAGTAAGTCTCAGAAGACTGTGTGTAGTATAAAGCTCATAGATAAAGCTGAAAGCATTGTATGTGTGCATATAATTAAATGTGTAAATGGTATTATGGTTGATACCCCTGACTGCTAACCAAAAGATTTGAGTTCAAGTCTACCCATAGGTGCCTCAGAAGAAAAGCCTGGTGACCTAGTTCCAAAAAATCAATCACTGAAAATCCTATGGAACACTACTTGTACACAGATGAAGCCACCATGAATTGGAACATATATATTTTATTTCTATATTTTATAAATAAACAAAAATGAATAAATCAATGCTGACCCATGGCAACCCTATAGAACAGCATAGAAACCCCCCTTAAGATTTCCAAGGAGTAGCTAGGAGACCCAAGCTGTTGATCTTTTGGTTAGCAGCTGTCTCAATCATCCAGTGTAACTAGAACAAAAATGCTACAAGTGGATGACATTACAAAGAGAAGTTTGTTCTCTCACAGTCCAGTAGGCTCTAAGTCCAAATTCAGAATACCAGAGCCAGAGGAAGACTTTCTGTCTGTGTCGCCTCTGGAGGAAGATCCTTCTAGTCAATCTTCCCCTTAGACTAGGAGCTCCTCCTTGCAGGAACAGTAGGTCCAAAAATCACCAAATTTCTTGGCTGTATGAGCTCCCCAACTCTCTGTTTGTGTCTCTTTCATCTCATAAGATAAAAGGTGGTACATGACCTGGGGTAAAGACAACCCAGAAGATAGAGGGACCCACATGAGTGGGTGTCTACATCGACTTGGGACCGGAAGAACCAGATGGTGCCCAGCCAGCACTAGTGATAGCCGCAACGGAGCTCACTAAGTTGAGTCTCACTGGCAACACGAGAATAAAAAGGGGTGCACCCTGAGATATCCACTAAAAGACCTCAACTGATGGTCCAGCGGCTTTGGGGTTCCCCTGGGAGCATGGCCCCTGGCCCTGATGCTGCCCTTGCCCATAAATCATAATGAAGATCCACTCTTTGGACAGGAATGGATTGGACTTGGCGATGCAGTGACCATATATTGGATGCACTTTATGGTTCTATACATCTATAGGATATCATCCTGCTGACCTCTGGCTGGAGGAAGGAGAGTGGATGGAGAGAAGTGGAAAGGGGACTGTTGAGAGGATGAGACATGTATGGGGCAGAGAGGAACAGTGTGCTGTCACTGGGCAGGGAGAGCAGTGGAAGCTGCATATAGGTGGGCATGTAAATTTATAAGGGAATTACATTTTCACTCAGTCATATTATATAAAGAAAAAAAAGGTGGTGCAAGCCACATCCAAGGGAAACTCCTTTTACAAGGGATCAGGGAGAAGACCTTAGGAAGGGGTTACAGTTCCACCCTAACCCACTTTAACATAATGCAATCTTGCCCTGTTAACCATGGGCAGAAATTAGGATATACAACATATATGAAAATTACAACCACAAAAATAACAAGACAGCCACACAATACTGGGAACCATGGCCCGGCCAAATTGCTGCACATTTCTGGAGGGATATAATTCAGCTCATGAAGGCAGCTGAGCTCTCAATAGGTGCCGAGTTGGTAATGTAAATATATGTCACTTGTGTATACATCAAATATAACATTAAACATTTATCAAAAAAATTTTAAATGAGAAGAATAATGTGAAGATGGCACTTGGAATTTACTGTTGGAAGCTTTGTTATGATAGGAAGGAGGGAGACAGACCACTAGCAGAGGAAAAGAACAAAGTGCAAACATACACTTGCAAGAGGGAAGACACAAGAATATGCCATCTACACTTACAGGGAAAGTCATTACTGAGAGATAATTAAACAGACTGAAAGGTGTGGAGAAAGAATCACAGTCTTTATGTCAACACTGACTAATGGCATTTCTGGAAATTCTGTTGACATGTCACATGCCACTAAAACTCCAGTCGCTAAATAGGAATGGATATTCTGGCTATTAATTTTGAACTATATGCCTGCACACTTTTTTTTAATAAATTTGTTAAGGTTCTTTTTTAAAAAGGGGCGGGAGCACTTTGCCTTTCTTGTATACTCTACAAGAAAATGCCAATTAACCACTATGTTACAATTATGTACTTAGCTTTTGGTGGGCAGAAATTTTCCAAACGTAAGTTATTTACAAAAGTATGTTGAAAACAGAATGGGTTGTTTCCCACACAGCATTTCACTCGGAGATGACTGAGGAGATTGACAGCTGTCAATCCTCAGAGATACCCTTGAGCTTCCGGTCAGGTTACAAAATTTTGCATCTTAAAAAATTGCAGAGAAAGTTACTTTAAGAAACTCTGAGGGTTTCCACAAATATCTAACATGAAGACTTAATTCTGACATCTACCTAGAGCTTTTTGGCAATGCCCGGACGGAAAACATCTGCTCTCGTCACTGGGGATTGAGCCATCCTCCTCCTCCCCTAGGTATGTTTTGGGGAGCCACTTCTTATTACTCTGGAATCTAAAGGCAAAACTGTGGAAGTAAATATATGCGTTTCCATGAACACTAGCATCCAGTGCATTTTTCACTTTGTTCAGTATCTGCTGTATCCTTGGTGCTTTCTTATGCACAGAGCACCACATCCTTGAACAGGGGCTTCACAGTCCAGGAAAGCTGGCTAACGACGTAGGCAGCTACTGAAGTAGCAGCTGAAGAAGAGGTCATCTCTCAGAAGCCTGAGGTTAGGAATTCTCTCTGTCATCTTTCTATCATCTACCCAGCCCTGTTTCTCTAGACGAGATTCTTCCCCCCTCCCCCCTCCTGAGGTGTGAAATGACGGGCAAGGGCAGCTTTAACCTTGATAATGGGACACTAAGAAAACGTCTGTTTATCGGCATTCGTTCCCTTCCATCTAAGACCAAAAAAGGAATATTGCTGATGTTTTGAAGCGTTACAGGGATGCAGGGTTATCGGCTAACGTGCTTAGGGTGTCTGCTGGGCTGGAGAAATGCAGACAGCTCTAGTATGGACATGCAGTGAACTGAACGGTGGGCTGAGCAGCAGTGAGTCCAAAGTCATCAGATCACGGTGAGCATAACGTGTGAGCAAAGGTCCGTAAAGGAACGTGTCTCTCATAACACTACAATTTAGCTCTAGGAGAAAATGAGAATTCATAAATGTGCATTTAAGAATGAAAATGCCAGGCTGCAAAGTCAGGAGTGAAGAGACTTGACTAAGGATTAGGGGCTCCTGCTGCACTCCTAGAACCTCGCGGTGTTGGGATCCAGACATTAATGGATCATAAAGAGGCTTAGTCAGCTCTGATTTTTTTTTTTGTGTGTGTGTGTGTGTGTGTGTGTGTGTGTGTGTGTGTGTGTGTGTGTGTTGGAAGGGTCAGAATTTGCCTGCTCCATATACTATGGCTGTTCCTATATTATTTTGCTTGCATGTACATTACATCATCAAAAATTAATAATCCAATTTAGCTCTGAAGTTTGCAGGGGCATAAGCCTACAGCTTTCTTGTTCAGCCGCAATATATTTGGCATGATGAAATAACAGCTTGTCTCTCTTTACTGGGACAGTATCCAGATAACACAGGAACAGGAGCCTTGCCCAAGACAACACTTCACTTTATTGGCAACGTTATGTCTGGTTGGATATTTGTAAATCATTCATAACATACACCAGAGTAGACCTCGTTCTCCAAGATAGAAGATAGAAGCCCAAAGTAGGAGTAAATGTCTCTCTAGCACACTCCCAAATATGTCATTACACCTACAACAAAAGCCCCAAAGTCCATTCAGTATTCTGAGAGCTGCCTTCTGTGTGAATAAGTCCTGCTTCTTCTGTAATACACCCTCAGCTCCACTCCTGTCATTTAAATGGAGTAAATCAAAACCAAGTCCATTGTCATCGAATGGATTCCATCTCACAGTGACCCTATAGGACAGTGTAGAACGGCTCCTAGGAGTTCCAGGGAGCAAATGTTGGATTCAAACTTCCAAAGAGTAGATGGTAGGTTGAAACTGTTGGCCTTTTAGTTAGCAACTGTAGTTCTTAACCACTGCACCATCAGGGCTCCTAAATAGAGTTAAAAACAAAACAAAACAACAACAACAACAAAAGATGCCTTGCCTTGAAGTCATTGCTAGTGACCCTATAGGACAGACTAGAACTGCCCCCAAAAGTTTCCAAGGAGTGCCTGGTGAGTTGAAACTGCCAACCTTTTGGTTAGCGGGCATTGCCCTTAATCACTACTCCACCAGGACTTCCACTATGCCACCCTGGTTTCCAAAAGGAATAAACTACAGAAAGCACAACTCACTGCTCTCCAGTCAACTCAGACTCATAAGAGCCCTGTAGGACAGAATGGAACCTCCCTGCAGAGTTTCTGATGAGCGCCTGGCAGATCTGAACTGGCAACCTTTTGGCTAGCAGCCATCACATCTGGCCACTACTCAGCAGGGGTTTCCCAACAGAGTAAAAGACCCTAAAACAGCAAGGCTTTTTCTTACTTGAAGTCTGATTGTAAACCAGGTGTCTCACCCTTCAGACAACTGGTTTAATAAACTCTGAAATACTACCTTTCCCCGAGATATTTTAAAGCATGGTTTTCGTCACTCGAAAGGCTCACCTAAACAACTAAATCCCCTAAAAATTTTAAAGTACTATTTTTACTTTCTCACCTTAAAATAAGATATAATTCAAACATTAAAATGTAGTCCTAGATTTACGATGTGGGTGTGGAGGAAAATATAAGATTCTCCCAGGAGAAAATGGGCCTATTCCTGATTAAAATCTAATC
The DNA here is from genome assembly GCA_028571685.1 of Heterohyrax brucei. NCBI lineage: Eukaryota > Metazoa > Chordata > Mammalia > Hyracoidea > Procaviidae > Heterohyrax > Heterohyrax brucei. The sequence continues at coordinate 49,838,300 of CM053150.1, read as the reverse complement.
AGGATTGTATCCTTTAGGCAACATGGAAATTTAGTGTGGGAAGAACTAATTTTTCTCCCAGTGTAAAGAATGTACTTTTATCATGATTTATAAAGTTTTCCAGAAGAAACGAAAAAAATAGGGCATCTTTTAAGACACCTTAGCTTCATGAATATCTTGATTTTCTGCAGTTAAGAAATATCTCCAAAGAAATTTCTCTTTATTTCGATATTATTTTCATTTGCTCTGCCTTTTTCCCTCAATAGTAAAAACAAAATAAAATAAAAATGTAGTAATGTGTGTAGATGGAAGGTCATCAAAACATCTACTCAGGACTCTCTTCAGCCACAAAGTCTAACCCAGACTCCTGTTTTATTCAACACCGTATCCTCATGGTGTGGCAGCTGTCAATTTATTACCTCTCTGTTTCACATGTGTACTTCAGAATATGTGCTTTGATGCACAATGGAATCCTTGCAGCATTTCTCTGTTAACATAAACATGGGCTTGAGTTCATACACAGGGTGCTTGGGGACTCATTAGGAGACGAAGAGGCACTGCTGTATTTTCTGGTGTCAGCGGGGTTAGTTGGCGTGGGTACGGACATAGGCAGTTGAGCACTTTCCCAGCCATAGTCCTGAAATACAGTTCTTCTGGGACCTTGTAGCCTAGACCTTGCCATAAACTTGCCACAGTCCTTTTCACAAAGAAACAAGAGTTCCCAAGCCACAGGCACAATATCAGAGCCTCTTACCTCAGCTGGTAGCCAGACATCCCCACACAGCCCATGTGCTCTGAAACCTTTCTGCCCTTGCTGACATCCAGACTGCTTCATGTGGTTCACATCCCGTGAGAGCCTCTTACTTCACTAGCACTTGATGTCTCCTGCACACCCACAACCCGGTGGCTGATTGCTTGTTCCCCTGCCTGCACTCCAGAGGGTTGCCTATTGTCTCTAGAAACTTCAGACCAGCTCTGTTCTGGCGAAACCAAGCAACTTCTTGGTTATTTGGTAGCCTACACCGTACCTTCCATGCCTCAATGGGGACTGAATCCCTCTTCAAATTTGTCCTCTTTGGGTACTCTTCTCTAGCCTTAGAGTACACCATAAAGTTGTCTAACATCTTGTAGTTGTTGTAGTCCAGGGCATTCCTTGGCTAGGAGACGGTTATTCACAGAACCACTTCTCCCATATGTGTTTTTATGTCTATTCTGCCTTTCTTAATAGACACCATTCAGAAAGGATTAGGTTTAGCACCTACCCTACTCCAGTAGGACCCTGTTATCACAGTAAAAGAAAGTTCCTACTTCTAAAGAGGGTCATAGTTACAGGTACAGAGGTTAAGACTCCAACATAACTTTCTGAGAGGGCACAATTCAATCCATAAAAACTAGGCAAATTGAATGCCATTGTAACAGAAATCAAAGGTGTATTTCTTTTCATGCCCGATCCTTCTCACCTAAGCTCTTGGAATGTTATTTATTTTTCTCTTCCAAAGATTAAAAAGGAATGAGATTTGACAGTACTAAACACAGAAATGCATATTCAATTAGATTAACTGTTTTTCAAAGATAGTCATTGTCCAAGTCAAGGAAACAAATATGGTAGCCCTGTAGCTACTGTACTAAAGGATTTTATTTTTCTGAACTTTCTGACAACCACAAAAAAAAAAAATACACCTAAATCTTGACAGCAGTGGGTTTGGGGTTTACATTATCAGCACTAGATGCATAGATAATAGATAACATTGTATAATATAGCATTTATTATGAGAAATGAGAAAATGCTACATTTTTTTTCCATATCATTTGATGATAAGATACAGTAGAATGGGACCAGATTTCTAGTTTATTTGTTTGGCTAGTTTTTTAAACTCTAACACCTAGTGTTATACCATACACATGACAGCTGTTCAATAACTATGCAACAAATGAATGAGAAAAAGTGATGTTTTTCAATAAATGATAATAAAATTCCAAGAAGGTTGAAATAAATATCAATTGTTTTTACCAAAAAGGAGGTAATAAAAAATTGGTTTTCTAAATAATATGACTTATAATTATGTAAATGAGAATTTAGACAACTACTTAAACCTTAATCTGAAATTACTAAAAGAATGTGGAAGTCAGAGAAGAGAAATATTTTAAACAGGAAGGAAAGATTTTGTGGGAATTTCTGGTGCTGTAATCTTATTGAGGAAGATGAATTTAAAACTCTGAAAGCAGTGGACTAGCACATTACTCTTACAGTAACGTTAATTTAGGGATACCATACCTCAAGTCTTATTATAAACCTCCAATAATCAAAATGGTGTGGTATGGTAAAAAATGTACCAGCATAGAGCAATGAAACAGAATAGATCATCCAGAAACACATCCATGCATGGACAACTGATTTTAAGCAAGAGAACAAGGGCAACTAAGCAGAGAAAGAATAATCTTTCCAACACACTCATATACTCCTGGAACAATTGGTTATTCATATTCAAACACATGAACTTTGATCTATACCTCCCACCATACACCACAATTAACTCAAAATAGGACACTGATCTAAATCAAAAACCTGAAACTATGAGTATTTACAAGAAAATACTGTGATTTCAGTTAGAAAAAAACTTCTCAGGTATAGCAACAAAAATACAATTTAAAATGAAAAACTGGAAAACTTAAACATAATTCACTCCTCTAATTTTACTCTGTCAATTTTACCTTAATAAACCAAAATCCATTGTCATTAAGTCAATTTCAGCACATGCCAACCATATAGGACATCATAGAATTGCCCCATAAAGTTCCCGAAGAGTGCCTGGTAGATTTGAATTGCTAACCTTCTATTTAGCAACCACACTTAACCACCACAGTACCAGGGTTTCCATACCTTAACAAAGCTTTTCAAAATAGTTAGGAAAACTGTGTTGGATTATGAAATTTTTATTTTGCTGAGTAAAGTCATGAAAAAAAAGTATCATGCTACCACTATTACTTTATAAACAAAGAATATGTAAAAACAAAAAGTAAGAAAAACTAATCCTAGAATGATAAGTGATAGCCTTTCAAACTGAACTAATATCTGTTTTAAACATATTATTTTGGATTTATTTTCCTCATTTTTTTCAAGGACTAACCAAAATTGTTTCATTAAATAGTAAACTTCCCTGGACTAGCACTTAGAAAATACTAACTTGCACAAATAGTTAGATAATATTCATGATGGCTAAGGTTGTACACTATGATGAAGGCTAGGATGGTACACAATACTGGGGAAGCCAGCACAACAAGAACAAGGCGAGTGGGAGCTCCGTGGACACATCCCAACTTCTTGAGAGGCCAAACTGCTGGGCTGAGGGCCATGGGGACCATGGTCTCCAAGAACATCTGGCTAAACTGGCATACCATACTTTACATGCTACTTTGGTGAATAGCATCTGAGGTCTTAAAAGCCTGTAAGTGGCCATCTAGGATGTGCCACTGGCCTTACCCCTTTCAGGAACAAGGAAAAATGAAGCAAACTAAAGAAACAAGGAAAAGTTAGTCCAAAGGACTAAGGGACTGCATCCACAATGGCTTCTAGCAGACTGAATATCCAGTAAAACTAGATGGTGCCCAGCTACCACCACTGACCGCTCTGAGAGGTCATCACAACAGAGGATCGTGGACAGAACTGGAGAACAATGTAGAACAAAGTGGTAACTCAAAAAGAAAGACTTGATGCCATGCCAGAGACTGGAGAAACTGAGAGTACGGCCCCTGGGCACCTCTTCAACTCAGTAATGAAGTCTCTCCTGAGGTTCACCCTTCAGCCAAAGATTAGACAGGTGCATAAAATAAAATGAGACTCAAAGGGCATGCGAGTCCAGGCAAAAGGACTAGAAGCAGGACAGGACAGGAAAGCTGGTAATAGGGAACCCAGGATGGAGAAAGGAGAATGTTGACCTGTTGTGGAGTTGTTAAGCAATGTCGTAAAACAATATGTGTACTATTTAACAAAAAGCTAGTTAGTTCTGTAAACCTTCTTCAAAGTACAATTAAACAAGAAAAAGATTATATGTCAACTTGGCTAGACCATGATTATCAGTGGTTTGGCGTATATTACATAGTTTTCTTCCATTTTGATGTGAGCGGGCCATTAGTTGAAAGGGGAATTTCCTTGAGAGTGTAGCATGTACTATATATGGCCTTTCTAGCAAAGATCGTTCTCTCTTAATGCTGCATCTATCTTATCATCTCCAAACATTTGGTTCTTAGGAATTGAACCACCAGCCTACCACCTGATGTGCACATTTGGGGTTTCTCAGCCCCTGCAACCATGTAAGTCAGAGTAAGCCTCCAGCCTGCCACCTGACCCACCAATTCAAGACTTGTCAGCTTCCACAAGAGTGTATTTCCTTGAAATAAAACTCTACATACATACATTGGAAACCCTGGTGGCACACTGCTTAGGAGTCATGTCTGCTAACCAAAATGTCAGGAGTTCAAATCTCCAAGGCACTGTTTGAAAACTATGGGAGCAGTTCTACTCTGTTGTCTAGGGTTGCTATGAGTTGGAATTGACTTGATAGCAATGGGTTTGGTTTACATATACATTTATATATACACCTCACTGATTTCTAGAGAACCCAACCTAACATAACCTAATAGCATGTTTATTATACCTGGAGATTTAACCACACACAAAAAAATTTTTTGAAACTTGCCATTTAGTCAATTCCAACTCATACAATTGTGTAGGACAGAGTAGAACTGCCCTATAAGGTTTCCAAAGAGCAGTTGGTGGATTTCAACTGCTGACCAAATGCTTAATCACTGTGCTATCAGGGCTGCTGGAGTGGCTGAAAACTAAATTCAAAATTATTAACACATTTTAGGTTTTATAGTGGTAAAACGTATATAACAAAACATTTTCTATTTTAACCACTTTAATGTACAATACAGGAACATTAATTATATTTACTATGTCATATAACTGCCACCACTATCCATTTTCAAAGGTTTTTTATTCCCTTAAATAGAAATTCAGTGCCACTTAAGCAATAACTTCCCATTGCACCCTCTTCCCAGTCCCCAGTAATCAACATAAACTTTTGTCTCTGTGAATTCATGTTTTCTAGGTCTTTCATATAAACAAGAGCATATAATATTTACCCATGTCTGACTTACTTCATTCAGCATGATGTTTTCAAGGTTCATCCATATCATGACCTTATCAGAATTTCTTTTTATCGCTGACTAATATCCCATTATATGTATATACCATATACGTAAATCTAACCAAATGTGGTTTATGCTGGGTTTAAGCATAAAGACAATATTGTTGATATCACATGCAAGTAAAATCCTGCTCAAGATAATTCAAAAGTGACTACAACAATACATTGACAAGGAACTGCCAGAAATTCAAGCTGGATTCAGAAGAAGACGTGGAACCAGGGATATCATCACTGATGTCAGATGGATCGTGGCTGAAAGCAAATAATACCAGCAAGATGTTTACTTGTGTTTCATCAACTACATGAAAGCATTCGATCGTGTGGATCATACTAAACTATGGCTAATGTTGAGGAGAATGGGAATCCCAGAACACCTAATTGTGCTTTTAAGGAATTTGTATATGGATCAAGAGGCAGTCATGCAAACAGAACAAGTGGACACTGCGTGGTTTAAAGTCAGGAAAGGCATGTGTCTGGGTTGTATCCTTTTACCATACCTTTTTAATCTGTATGCCAACCAAATAATCCAAGAAGCTGGACTATACGAAGAAGAACACGGCATTAGGATTGGAGGACGACTCATTAACAACCTGTGTTATGCAGACATACCACCTTACTTGCTGCGAATGAAGAAGATTTGAGGCATCTATTGATGAAGATCAAGGACCACAGCCTTCAGCATGGATTGCACCTCAACAGCAAGAAAACAAAAATCCTCACAACTGGGCCAATAAGCAACATTGTCATAAATGGAGAAAGGATTGAGGTGGTCAAAGATTTCATTTTACTCAGAACCATAATTGATGCCCTTGGAAGCTGCAGTCAAGAAGTCAAAAGATGTATTGCACTGGGAAAATCTGCTGCAAAGGACCTCTTCCAAGTATTCAAAAGTAAGGATGTCACCTTGAAGACTAAGCCACACCTGACCTAAGCCATGGTATTTCCAGTCACATCATATGGATGCAAAAGCTGGACAATTAACAAAGAAGACAGAAGAAAAATTGATGCCTTTGAATTGCAGTGTTGGATAAGAATGTTGACTGCATGATGGAGCCCCAGAAGAACCAACAGATCCATCCTAGAAGTCCAACCGGAGAGCTCCTTGGAAGCAAAGATGGCAATAGTGCATCTTACACACTTTGGACGTGTTGTCAGGAAGGAATCAGTCCCTGGAGATGGACATCATGCTTGGTAGAGTGGAGGGTCAGCAAAAAAGAGGAAGACCCTCAATGAGATGGATTGACACAGTGGCCACAACGCTGGGTTTAAGCATAAAAACAATTGTGGACATGGCACAAGACTGGGCAGTATTTTGTTTCACTGGTAACAGCATTGCTATGAGTTGGAACCAACTTGATGGCACCTAACAACAACAACATGTATATACCATATGTTGTTTCTACATATATCTAATGATGGACACAGGTGGTTTTCAGCTTTTTGGTATTGTGAATTAAACTTATTAAGTTTTAAGAATTTTGGTGTTGGTATAACTATTGTTGTTAGCTATTATAAATGTTTAACATTTGTGAATAACAGAGCTAATGGTATCACTAAACTGCAAGCTGTCCCACAAAAGAGGACGATATAAATTATTCTAAGGAAATAAAATATTCATCACTATAATGTGCTCTCAAAAATGCCTTCCTAGTTTGTGCAGTGGGCTCTTTCTAAGCCTTGCTTCTGCTATACATCAATTTAAAAGGTAAAAAATGAGCTCTATTGATTGAAACTTAAAACACAGCACTAAGGATGAGAGACAGGATAGGAATGATTTGTGATTACAAATCCCAAAATAAATGTGTTAAAGTATCATCAGGAAATCTTAGGAATAAGTTTGGCAAGATTCAAAGTCTGTACACAGTTGTCTTGTTCTAATTTTCCTATTACTATTTAAAAGTCTAAAGATAGTGTCCTTGGCTGATTTGTTTTTGGTAAAACCATATTGTTGTTAGGTGCCATCAAGCCAGTTTTGAATCATAGCTTGACTCTATCCACATTATTAATGTCAACGCTACTTTTTCTTCATCATATTTTGAGCGCCTTCCAATCTGAGGGGCTCATCTGCCAGCACTAAGTCGGACAACGTTTTGTGGCTATTCATAAGGTCTTCACTGGCTAGTAGTTTAAAATGTAGATTTCCAGGATTGTCTTCCTAGTCTGTCTTAATCTGAGCACTCCACTGAAATCTACCCACCAAGGGTGACCCTCCCAGTATTTGAAATACTAGTGGCATAGCTTCCAGCCTTATAGCAACACACATGCCACTGCAGGATGACAAATTAATACGCATGTGGTGGTGTGAAGTCATAGTAACTAGATACCTGATACAGTCATTCAAACTATGAAATGATAAGATTTGAATATTTTCATAATCCATTTTCCAGACACTGATATTGTTAATTGCCCAAGAAGTGCATTTGTGAGTCTTTGAGATCTAATTTCAAAAAAGTGCTTTTTAAAATGGTCTCTGGGGAAAATATAGCAGGACCAAGACAAAAACTCTACAGAACAATCTCAACTCGCAGTTACAAGGCCAAGGGTACTCCATAAACTTAAAAGAACTAAAGTCCGCTTTTGAGCAATGGAACAGAGGCATGAATCAACTTGCAGCTTAAAACAGCCAATAGACTACGGAGAAAACTCATAAAGAAAAGGCCAACTTCAACAGAGTTTCTAATTTCGTCCTGATCTGATGCATATGGGGCATGAGACTAACAGCTACCAGTACGTTATTAATAGCGTGTAACTTCAAGTTTATGTGCTGCATTCCCTCAGAAAAGCGAAGGAGGGAAAAAATATCTTCCCTTGAGGGATGAAGAGATTCTAATTAGAACTGGGGAAGTAGAAGAACAAAATCTTACTCCAGATTTTGTCAGTCCCCTATGGACATGAAAACATACCATGGATTGGAATACAGCTAATTAAAAGGTAAGTAGGCTTCATCATAAAAAATAAATGCTATTCAGTGCGCCTTAAAGAACCAAGATCTGTGTTTCTGCAGATGAATGGGGTTGTGAACATACATTTGCATACTCTGCTAATTAAAACAATTATGCTTCTCATAAGTTAGCATGAATATTAGTATTCAAGGGCATTAGACACTGATATAAAAGTGTGTATATGTAACGCATCATACAGAGACTTGTAGAGGTAGGTCTGTTTTAGGGCTCATTTTATCTATATACTTTGTCATCAACAGTTGGTAGAATATTCTGCTGTCTAAAAGCATGGCCCACTCTAAAAGTTATGTTTGTGCAGCATGAAACACTAAGGTAGTGCAGACAATAGCAACAATACGTGTATAAGCATAAACTTCCACATATACATATTTAAACACATATTATATATGATTAGAATAAACAATTCATATACCAAGACAGCAATTTCAAGATCTGGGTGAGAAAGAAAGGAAATATACAATCTTTCTTTGTTTTATGTTGTGCTCTTCTTTGATATATGCTGCAAGCTATATTTTGAGGATTTCTATTATAGAAACATATTGTACTAACTGCTTGACTGTAAGGTTTATTCCTTTTCTCATCAGTGGAGAGACAAGATATATACAGTTCATGTTTTTGCATAACTATCCATATTCTTATTTATTGGAAGGAGTGAACTAGAAAAAAAGGACCTATATCATAAATGACAGAGGACATCATTCTCAAAGAGTGTACAAAAAATTATCTTGTGTTTCAATATGATTCAAGAAATTATGGCAGGAAAGATAACATATATGGAAGCCATAGAAAGGTAGTCCAAAACAGAAATCATAAATGTTCCTAAGGAAGACACTAGAAACAGATAATGAAAATAATATGTACTATACACAAAACTAACCATTAGGAATTTACAATGAAACAAATTCACTTGAAGTTTAATACAAAAGTTAAAACTGCCAATTTTTCATTTGCCCATTTCTTCTTAATATTTCAAATTGATTCTGTTTTACAGTTTTGATAGTACAGTGTTTGTATAAAACAATAATTCAATATGCCTTGGTCTTATTCATTTATCACTATAAAACAAACTTTATTCTGTTGACTAGTCTAATACATGTTTGAATCCATTCATATTGGAAAACAAAACAGTAAATACCATAAAAATATCCTTTGCATTTAGGATCAAATTCCTGCCTGTAAGTTTTTAAAATTTTTATTACTATGAATAGACACATACACTTGAAACATATAAATAATAATCAAATTCAGTATGCAATCACAATGGTGTTAAAATAGAAAAAAAAATCTTCAGAGTATATGGTATTAGACATACAAAAATGGAAAGAGAAAGACATTCCATAGAGGCAGACCACAATATGGTCAAAGCTGAATATGGAAAATAAAAATTTTTCCTCATAAGACACCTATTAAGAACATGTTAAAATTTAATTTTCAAGTTGTAAAAATATAAAGCATTGTGCTGCTGGAAAAACAGAAATGATTAAGACAAAATCTGTGATCTCTAGAAACTCATAGTCTATTGGTAGTGGAAATTCCTTTTACCTTCTGCTTTTCTGATTCTAGGACTCAGCTTTCCTTGGGAGTTTGTTCTCCTTTCCTTTAGGTTATGTGACTGAGTTTGGTTTAAAGCCACTTCCCTGCCATTGTCCCCTCCACACCCAGAACCACGTTCCAGTCATTGTAGTGAGATGGGGATCAAGGGGCTCTTAATAAATTATTGAAAAGAAAGAGCCTCTAAGCTAACAGAATGTAAACTCCTGTGACCAATGTTACTTCATGAAGACAGAAATAGCCTGCGAACAAAGCCTGCTGGGAAGTTAGGAAAGCTGAGAAACAGACAATAGCATTCATCTGATACCATCTGAGCATCTGTGCCTGAAAATAAACACTTCTTTTTTTCATTATACTATCCGTTAAATTCTCTTGTTTACCTCTAGACAAATTTTCAACTACAATTTTTGTTTTCATTTCTGAAAAGTTTGAACTGATTTACTACTATATTAGTCTGTTGGACATAAGACAAGTGGTCTGACTAGAAAGAAAGTTTGTGGTAGAGAACAGAGAGAATCTCAGAAAGACAAGCAGCATAAAGCTATTAAGAAACTACACTTAAAGAGTTTGGGACTGCTGAAGATTTAACCAAATGAGAGGACTGTTTTAGTAGGATAATCTAATAATAGCACATAAAATGACTGAAGAGGAAGAAATCAGAACAATGATACTTAAGTTATTTCCGAGAACAAATTAACAGTACTTCAAAAATGATTGAAAATGGGGATGGAGTAGCAAAAGGAGTCAAAGATAATTCCAAAGTTTCGTAACTGAGAGAATAGCTATAGCATTCCTAAAAGTAGAGAAGTCAAAAATGAAACTATGTTAGTGTTAAAGGTAAAGAGCAACAGGACAATGAGGTTTCTGACTGGAGACATCTGTTTACATTCATAAACAAAATGTGAATAAAGATGAGCAATATCTCTCTGTGTGTCATGGATTGAATCGTGTCCCCCCCCAAAAAAAGTGTGTGGCCATTTGGCTAAGACATGGTTCCCGATATTGTGTGAAGTTCTATATACTGTAAATGCTGTCTCTATAGTGTCAGTGTCAGAGGATGGGCAGCAGTCGTGTCGGTGGAGTAGGACTCAACATGTGAGACACTGTATTGTGCCTTCAGGCAGTGGCTTGAGATCTAAAGGAAAGGGAAGCAAGACAAGAGTTGGGGACCTCATACCACCAAGAAGCAGTGCCAGGAGAAGAGCTCCTAGGCCAAGAGAAGATTAAAAGCAAAAACCTTTCTCCAGAGCTTACAGAGAAAGCCTTCCCCTGGAGCTGATACCCTGAATTTGGACTGGTAAGCTACTGGACTGTGACAGAATAAAATTTCCCTTTTTAAAGCCTTCCACTTGTAGCATCTCTATTATAGCAGCATTAGATGACTAAGACATCACGTTTGTACAATTTACTACCCAACTGGGCTATTTGTTAGAGTAGAACAAGGCACTCAAAACTGTACAAAAAAAAAGAAAACAAAGTAGAGAATCATGGCAAACTGGGACATGTGAGCTCTGACAATTAAGTTTGGGAACTCATCCTAGAAAAATTTCTACAGACCTCATTGCTGAATCTCACTATGATCACCTTCAAAGTACTGCCTTTGGGAAGACACGCACTGACAACACCAGGACCTAGTCCACCCTTCAAAGCAACTTTGGAACACTTTTTCTGGGATAGCCATCACAGCTGTTGACCTATCACCCTTGAATGTCATCAAAATGTCTTCCTTTCAATATTTATCTTTGAGTAAGTAAAAAAGTCACTGAAAGCCCATTCAGGTGAGCAGTGAGGGTGTTCCAATACAGCTATTAGCTTATTGACTAAAAACTCCCTCACAGACAACCATGCAATGAAGTTCATGAACTTGCCACTATGCCACTGTGCACAATGGTCATTCCAGAAAGAGTTCCAAAATTGCTTTGGAGGTTTAACTAGGTGCTGGAGTCCGTGCATAGCTTCCCAAGGAGGGTACTTCGAAGGTAACCACAGTGATATTCAGCAATGAAGTATGTAGCACTTAGAACAAGTAAGTTCACAAATTTAATTGTTAGGCCTTGTATAACAACACCAAGTTTGGTAGAATTACAGTCAGATGGAGGCTTATGGTTCTAGAGAAGATAGACTGGCTCCATTCCTCCCATATCTTCCTTTATGACAACTAAAAGTCTCTGGTGATATCAGAACAAATATAGGAAGATTCTGATATGGGGAAAGAAGAGAGTTGACAGCCAAGAGGCCTTATCACTAGAAAAAATAACATGACAGTAAGCCCCTGAGTTTCCTTACCACTTTTCATGTATCCTCTACCAGCATCCAGAAGCCTCAAACCCAGAACTATTAATATACTCAAACAAACAAAATGAAAAGCTCCAAGAAATGTCTGTTTTCCTAGCCAAATAACTAGCAAAGGGTAGCCTGATGATAAAATAGTGTCTGGCAAGTCCTGCTCAACTCCAGCCAAACACCAACAACAAAAAAAAAATGGCATTGGTTCAGTGAGGAGATCAAGGTATTGATCTTCTGCCTCATCCTCCTACCCCCCAAGAAACAAGCAGTAATACTTTGATTCCCCAGCCCAGTGTCTGAGCGGGATAAGCATCTTCTATCACCTACCACGAAGAGATAGATTTCATTCCAGTTCCCTACTTGGGTGATGTCTGCCTACCTAGCAGGGAGTTGATCTTTCATTCCTTGTAGGTGAAAGGAAGTAACATTTCATTCCTCTGCCAGAGAAGAATTCTCATGCGGTTAACAAGAATCTAATCCCCCATCCCCCATCCACAGAAGCACACCATGCTCTGATTCCACTTCTGCGGTAGCGTTGGTCAGGCAGAATATGGACATGGTCTTTTCATTCCTATCCATCAGAAATAGGCAGTGATCTGATTCCCCTACCATTGTACCAGGGTCCAGAAGTGAAGTATGCCTCTGTACCCACCTGGCAAAATCAGACTTAAGAAAGCACCATGAGGTGGAGTTAGTCACCTGTGTATTTCACACTAAGGACATGCTAGGCCTAAGAAGGACCCAGAAAGCAGCTAAACTCAGTATCAACTAGATTGAATGTGGTGGTATGAGTTGAGGCCACCCTGAGCTCTACTTTGCCTCCCAACGTTAATGTCTTTTAAGATTTTTAAATCAAACTTGATGATTGAAGCAAAGTTGTAACATTATTTGGCAAGAAAGAAAATGATATTCAAAAGTAGGTAAAAGCACCTAAACGGAAGTAAGAATTCTACATTTCATTTGAACTGATAAATTACAGGTATCAGTGGGCTGTGTTAAATTACATGTGTATATTATAATACATAAAATGGCTATGAAAACTCCACAAAGTGAGGTACTCGAAAACACTATAAATATGCTATGATAGAATTAAAAATGTGTTTATATAACCAATAGAGAAGAAAAGAGAAAGAGAGGAAAGAACAGAAAACAATAATATAGCAAACTTAAGCCCTATCATATCAATAATTATTTTAAATGTAAGAAAGAAATGGAAAAATAACACACCAAGCCACTAACTTTAGTAACTAACATTGACCATCTCAGGTGATATGATCTTTGGATTGCTTCACTTAATTGCAAAGAACATATACTATTTAATGATTATAAAAATTAATTTTTAAAATTAATTTAAAATTTGGGGGAATTTTGGAAAAACAAGCAGCATAAAGCTGTTAAGAAATTATCCATAAACAGTTTGGATCCACAGAAGATTTAACCACACAAGAGGACCATTTTAGCAAGATAATATAATAATACCACACAAAATGATGGAAGAGGATGAAATCAGAACAATAATGCTTAAGTTATTTCCAAAACTAAATCAACAGTATTTGTAATTATATAGTGATTTGTATTATTTTTCATGTTTCATGTGTATGTGTCTATTCATAGTAATTAAATTTTTAAAAACTTAAAGGCAGGAATTTGATCCTAAATGCAAATGATATTTTCATGGTATTTACTATTTTATTAAGTCATTCAAGTTCTATGAGCTTCAACATGTTCATCTGTACAACTGGGAAAATAAGACATGTCACATAAAATTACTGAGGGAATTGACTTAAATAACACATAAAAAGTTCCTAGCACAATTGCCCTGACAGGGAACACAATGTAGAGTCCCAGACAAAGCACGAGAAAAAGGGGAGTGCAGATCTAGAACTCTATTAAAAGATCAGACTTGATGATCCGACTTCCTGGAGGGTCCCCTGAGAACACAGCCCCTAGACTTGCTGCTAGCCCAGAGCTGAAACCAGGGCTGAAGCCAACTCTTCAGACAAAGACTGGACTGTACTACGGGACATAGAGTGATGCAGATGATGTGTGTGTTTCGTAGTTTAATATATATACGATGCTGTCCAACTGGTCCCTCTCTGGGGGGAGACATGAAAAGGAGGGGACAAGTGTTGGTTGATTGGGTAGTGGAAGTACAGGGTGGAAAGGAGGAGTGTGCTGTCACATGGTCAGGAGAAGAGACAGAGTTGAACAGATTCATGTGTTCAGAGTTTTATATGGCAAATTGACTTTGATTGTAAACTTTCACTTAATCACAATTTAAAAAAAAAAAAAATTCCTAGTACAGAAGCCTGTTCAGATCAGGCACTCAAATGTTAGTTATAAATAAACATAGAAGTGTAGAGAGCTGAGAACTGAGCAATCATTCAAATGCTTACATTTAGAGACAAGAGAAACAATCAACTGAAAAGACAAAAACTGAAAACCAGCGTCTTGTGGTGTTTAGAAGGGCAGGGAGTGCAGCCTGGCAATTCCTGGAATCAACCCCCAATTTTATTATTTATTTCCTGTATGACATGAGGCCCCTTTATCTTTCTAAATTTCTAAATTTTTATTTCCTCAGTTGATAAAGCCAAGGAAAATGAGGAATAGGTAAAATGACTACCGAACTGGAACATGTCACTAGAAAATCTAAAATAGAAAGTTTTAATATGGTAATCACTGAGGAAGAAAGAAAAGTGAAGTCACAACATGAAAACAATGCCTGTAAACGTCTCACGGGAAAATTCTAAAAAAGAAGACTGGAGAGAACAGAGTACATTCAGGAAAACCATTTGCTTCAAGAAAGAAACCATGTAAATACCAAATATATACAAGAAAAAGCTAGGCAATACGAAAATAAGAAAACATGCTAGGTAACAGTAACCCCTAAATAGACACAATGTTGGAGGGGTGAAGTCCAAGGTGCTGGTCCTGGTGGATTCATCTGGGAAAAGAGAGGTAACGCTTGAGAGGCAGGAGACAATGAAACAGGAAGAGAGCCTGGACTACAATAATAGAGACGGTTTCATACTCTTCATTTAGCAAAATCTCTTGACAATAGATGCCTCAGTTTTCAGGCGTACAGAAATAAGACTTTTTCCTCTTCTCCAGGCTCAGTAACATTCTTTGGGGAGGATGTGTACTTAATGCTTTGCTGATGGTTGACTCCCTGATTACTCCTACATCAGTGGAGGAAAAAAAATAAAAAAAAGAATAAGATGAGACTCTTGGGAAAGCCCTAACAGTACATCAAACTGTGCTTTAATGTTCCAATAATTAGAACGAATGATTTCTGCATAAATTTGGCCCGAGAACCTTGGTTTTCATCTTTCAGAGAAAGCAGCCTGGGAGTACTGGTCTGTAGGGTAAGCAGCAGAAGTATTCTAGGTAAAGAGTACATGTTTTATCTGCTGAAGGAAAAAACACTATGAAAGAAGTACATTACAGGCTCTCTACACTGAAGAATTCATTAGGTACCAGTTCTTCCATAGATTCAGGTCATTGTTTCTGTTTTGAATATTTTCTCACAATCATCAAGAATCTGATTCCATTTCTTTTTCTTTTATAATTACATGTTAAAAAGACTTTGAAGGAAAAATCATCAGTTGAGTCAAAATTGTTTAAAATGCTATCTCTCACTGCTATTCAGGATAAAGTATTCAATCTCTGTGACTCTATGGTAAGCAATGCCATAGCCAATTCCTTTTTCTTAACAAGTGGCTTTACCCAGGTATGGAAAACCTGCTTCCCTTTATTTCCTTGTAAAACTTTTTACCTTTCCTCTAAACCAAAACACCAAACCCATTGCTGTCAAGTTGATTCTAACATAAAAGATCTATGTAATTTTGGAATTCACGTGACATGTGATACTGGAAATAAAAACAGATTCAGGCTTACACCTTTGGTGTCAGCTGGCTCAGTGAATGCAGAGGAGGATCATCAAGAATGAATGAAAATTTATATTTCATACACAGAAGACAGAGAGAACACAGACAGATAAATAGACATATAGATTTCACTGACTCCTCTAAAAACTCTAGTTAATGTGTTGCTTTCTCCATTTTCTATCAATCAATGTGAATTTTCACATCATGAAGAAGGGGTGAAATTGGAAGTCTTTGAAGCATTTTAAAGAGATTATTTTTTTCCAATTATTTGATGTGAGGACTCATCCTTGGGATGAGTTCTACAGAAGTATCTCATTGCCATTCTTTAAGGGGGCTCCTTGATCTCATGAGAAAAAACTCTTCTAAGCCATTGCAAGTCACATTACTCTATTTCTGTATCAGTTACAGATACATGTGCCAGAGAACAAATACAAAGAATTATTAACTTCTCACGAGGAATTAACTAAGAGAGAATAAAAGAAAAACCTAAAGAATATTCTAAGGCTAAGGAAAATCTGCCCTAAAGCAGGGGGCAGAGGCTCAGACTTCATTAAAGAAGGCAAGGTTGCAGTCAGAGAAGACAGAAGACAGAGAAGATTTCTGGATTGTCCCTGTCCAAAGCTTGTCCAAAGACTGTAGGCCAAGGCTAGAGACAGAGAGCTGTCTGCTGAAGTACTCACAAAATTTTCTTGGAAGCTGCACACAAAGGTTCCTGTTGAACTTGTTGGAAAGCCGGCTAGGGTATCAGCTGTCCTGACAGGGACACTACTAAGAAGCTTCCCAAATGGCTATTGCCGGGTAGATTCCAAGAAGCCAGCTGGGGTACTCTTGGAACTCTCCTCCCAGAAGCCAGCTGTATTGCTCACAGAAACTACCCAGAAGCTGCCCAGAAGGTTGCTTCTAAACTTGCTGCTAGAAAGCCAGTTGCAATACTTATACAACTTACAAAGGCATCTGTATAGAAGTCACTGAAGTCATCAAGCATGAGTTCCAGTAGGTATCCATCATGCAAGCCTTGTACTTACAAGCAGGAAGAAGCATAGTACCCCATAGTACCCCCGAGACGCCCCTTTCTCCTTTAGTATCCCTCTAGCACCTGTTACTGACATAGATTAGTATTGTGCCAACTGGCAAGGAAGGTATATTCAGTATCACCAACAAGGCAATGAAGGATGATTTAAAGCTTAGCAGCAACAAATTTATGCCTGCACAATGTCATATGCCAATCTCCAACTTAACCAAATAGTAACATAGTCACCCTTCACTTAAAGTACTAAAAATCAGTTCTGTACTGTTGGAAATAATACACGCCTCTCAGAGAAGAATAAGGGGCCCTGGTGGTGCACTGGTTGAGAGTTAACTCTGCTAACCAAAAGGTTGGCAGTTCAAATCCACCAGCTGCTCCTTGGAAATCCTAAAGGGCAGTTTTACCTGGTCCCACCAGGTCTCTATGAGTTGGAATCAACTCCATGACAATTAGTTTTGTTTTGTTTTGTTTTTTCCCCCCTTTTTAGAGAACCAAACCAAAAGTAAATAAATAAGACCTACTGCTATCTCGGCAATTCGCAGTCATGTTGTGTTGTTGTTAGGTGCTGTTGAGTCAGTTCCAACTCAGAGCAACCTTAGGTACAACAGAATGAAACAATGTCCAGTCTTGCACCATGCCCACAATCGTTTTTAGGCTTAAGCCCACTGTTGTGGCAAATACGTCGATCCATCTAGTCGAGGGTCTTCCTCTTTTTTGCTGCCTTCCACTCTACCAAGAATGATGTCCTTCTCCAGGGACTGATCCCGCCTGACAATGCGTCCCAAGGGTAAGATGCAGTCTTGCCATCTTTGTGTCCAAGGAGCACTCTGGCTGTACTTCTTTCAGAACAGATCTGTTGGTTCTTTTGGCAGTCCATCGTACATTCAACATTCTTCTCCAACACTGCAATTCAAAGGCATCAATTCTTCTTCTGTCTTCTTTGTTCGTTGCCCAGCTTTTGCATGCATATGATACAATTGAAAATACCATGGCTTGGGTCACATGCACTTTAGTCTTCAGGGTGACGTCTTTACTGTTCAGTACTTTAAAGAGATCCTTTGCAGCAGATTTTCCCAAAGCAATGCGTCTTTTGATTTGACTGCTGCTTCCATGAGTGCTGATTGTGGACCCAAGTAAAATGAAATCCTTCACAGCCTCAACCCTTTCTCCGTTTAGGATGATATTACTTTCAGGTCCAATTGTAAGAATTTTTGTTTTCTTGATGCTGAGGTGCAATCCATACTGAAGGCTGTGGTGTTTGATCTGCATCAGTAAGTGTTTCGAATCTTCTTTACTTCCAGCAAGTAAGGTGGTATTGTCTGAGTAACGCAGGTCGTTAATGAGTCATCCTTCAATCCTGATGCCTTGTTCTTCTTCATATAATCCAGTTCCTCAGATTATTTGCTCAGCATACAGATTGAAAAGGCATGGTGAAAGTATACAACCCTGACACACACCTTCCTGACTTTAAACCACACAGTGTCCCCTTGTACTGTTCACACAACTGCCTCTTGATCCATGCACAGATTCTTTAAAAGCACAATTAAGTGTTCTGGAATTCCCATTTTATGTAATGTTAGCCATAATTTGTTATGATCTACACAGCCAGATGCCTTTGCAAATTCAGTGAAACACAAGTAAACATCTTGTTGGTATTTTATACTTCCAGCCAAGATCCATCTGACATCAGCAATGACATCCCTGGTTCCATGTCCTCTTCTGAATCCAGCTTGAATTTCTGGCAGTTTCTTGGTAATATACCGTTGCAGTTGCTTTTGAATGATCTTGAGTAAAATTTTAATTGTGTGTTATATTAACAATATTATTCCATGATTTCTGCACTCATTTGTGTCACCGTTCTTTGGAATGGGCATAAATATGGATCTCTTCCTGTCAGTTGGCCAGGTAGCTGTCCTCCAGATTTCTTGACACAGACAAGTGAGCACTTCCAATGTTGCGTCTGTTTGTTGACAAATCCCACTTGATATCCCGTCAATTCCTGGAGCCGTTTTTTGCCAATGCCTTCAATGCAGCTTTGACTTCTTCCTTCAGTGCCATCGGATCCTGATCATATGCTACCTCTTCCAATGGCTGAACATTGGCCAGTTCCTTCTGTTATAATGACTCTGTGTATTCCTTCTGTCTTCTTCTGATGTTTCCTGAATCATTTAATATTTACCCTGTAGAACCCGTCACTATTGCAACTTGAGGCTTGAATTTTTCCTTCAGTTTATTCAGGTTGAGAAATGCAGAACATATTCTTCCCTTCTCGTTCTCCATTGTCATCTGTTTGCACTTGTCATTATAATACTTTATTTTGTCTTCTTGAGCTGCACTTTGAAATCTTCTGTTTAGGTCTTTTACTTCACCATTCCTTCCTTTTGCTTTAGCTGCTGGGTATTCAAGAGCAAGTTTCAGAGTTTCCTCTGACATCCAACCTGATCTTTTCTTTCTTTCCTATCTTTTCTCTCTTTCTTGTCTTTTTAATGACTTCTTTCTCCCTTCATGGTTGATGCCTTTGATGTCATTCCACAATTAGTCTAGTCTTTGGTCATTAGTGGTCAGCATGTCAAATCTGTCCTTGAAATGGTCTTTAAACTCAGCATGGATATACTCAAGGTTGTACTTTAGCTCTTGTGGACTTGTTTTAATTTTCTTCAGTTCCAGTTTGAATTTTCATATGAGCAATTGATGATCTGTGCCACACTCAGCACCTAGTCTTGTTCTGATTGCTGACATGAAGCTTTTCCATCATCTTTTTCCATAGATATAGTCAATGTGGTTCCTATGTATTCCATCTGGCAAGGTCTATGTGTACAGTAGCCATTTGTGTTGGATAAAAAAAGGTATTTGCAGTAAAGAAGTTGTTAGTCTTGTAAAAATTTATCATGTGATCTCTGGCATCATTTCTATCACCAAGGCTGGAATTTCCAACAACCAACGCTTCTACTTTGTTTCCAACTTTTGCATTCCAGTCACCACTAATTTTCGATACATCCTGATTGCATGTTCAATCAATTTCAGACTGCAGAAGCTGGTAAAAATCTTAGTCTCTTCATCTTTGGCCTTAGTGGTTGGTGCATAAATTGAATAACTACCCTTCTTTGTAGGCATACAGATATTATCCTATCACTGACAGCACTGTACTTCAGGACAGATCTTGAAATGTTCTTTTGAATGATGAACATACCATTGTACCCCTTCAAGTGTTCATTCCCAGCATAGTAGACTATACGATTATTGGATTTAAAATTGCCAGAAGCAGTCCATTTCAGCTCAGCAATGCCTAAGACATCGATGTTTATGCATTCCATTTCATTTTTTACTATTCCCCATTTTCCTAGATTTATACTTCATACATTCCATGTTCCAGTTATCAATGGATGGTTGCAGCTGTTTCTTCTCATTTTGCTCATGCCACATCAACAAATGAAGATCCCGAAGGCTTTACTCCATCCACATCTTTAAGGTTGACTCTACTTTGAGAAGGCAGCTCTTCCCCTGATGCCTTTCAAGTGCCTTCAAACCTGAGAGGCTAATTTTCCGTCACTATGTCTGCCTAGGTGCTTCTGGGTGGATTCAAGTTGCTAACCTTTCAGTCAGTAGTTGAACACTTAACCATTTGCATCACTCAGGGACTCCTACCTGTTAATAAGTGTTCGCTTGATTCAAGTTATACTCTTGATCCTTGTTTAAGATTCCCTTGGGAACTGTGTGTGGAAGTAGAAGTGGTTTGGCTTGGCACTGAATTGGAATATCAAGGGATCAATGACAGTGTTGCCTTAAAAATGTCTCAACTTTATTCAGAATACTGTTGACCTTTTGTATTGTATATGATAAAATGTATTTCCAAAATTTATCATTTGTCTTTTTAAACTTTCTTTATGGAGTTTTCTGCCATAACAGAAACTTTGCTGGGGATGGTAAGTTATATTTAGTTGCCAGCAAAGTGCCATCGAGTCAGATCCAACCCCTACTTTGTTATCTGGTAGCGTGGTAAGAGAGCCTTTCTGTAATACAGAAAGCTAAAACTATATTAATTTTAGTTTGCTAAATGTTTTTGTTTAAAACATTCCAATTGTTGATCTATGTGGGATTTGTTCTGTCTGGCGTGTGGCAGAGCCCTAGCCTGACTGTCGTGCCCCTCTCCATCTGAGGCTTAGGTGTTTGTTCCAACATCTTTGATTAGCTCTACTGCTATTTTGAAATTCCAACTGTAATAAACCCAATGCCTGTTTTTTAAATTCTTGCTCACATCCTAATACATGCTAAAAGGATTCATTTACTTAAAAAGAAATATTTCTCTGCAGCAAAATGTACATATACTCTTGTGAGTATATTAAGTATTAGTATTTACTATAGTAATAGTATTTACTATAGTATAGTATTTACTATAGTATTTACTATAGTAAATACCAATACTTAATCAGTACTTAAGCGTATTTCTATCATCTCTACTGATTCTCAAATACAGATACTTTTCATGGGCAAACTGACTACTCTATTTGTTATTGATCAGAGACAGTTTAAGAGCTGGAATTAAGGAACTTGCATATGAATGGAGGGGAACTTACACTCCAGTGCTACTTTTATGTAGTAGAGATAAACCCAAGCGTATTTTATTTTTTTAAAGGAAGACGATTTAATTTTAATAGGAGAAAAATACTGCTTTGAAGAATGTCAATGCAGGCTAGAACGATAATCTGTGGGTCTGAATCAGCTTGGCCTCTGGCAGACAAACTGAGGCCTTAAAAAAAAAAAAAAACCATTGCCCTCGAGTCAGGTCCTACTCATAGCGACCCTGTAGGACATGGTAGAACTGCCCCATAGAGTTTCCAAGGAACTCCTGGCAGATTTGAACTGCTGACTTTTTGGTTAATAGATGTGGCTCTTAACCCGCTATGCCACCAGGGTTTCCAAATTGAGGCCAAGAGAGGCAAAAATCAAAGGTGAGCCTAAAACTCAGATGAATGATAATGGTAAATACCATAACAGAATCAGCAATGATTTGAATGTGTCCAATGCTGCAGGCTCTCTTACCAATGAAATGAAACACAACCAATTGCTGACAAGCAAACTGTGACTCACGGAGACCCTCCTGTACTCCACAGGAGAACTGCTGTTCATGGGGTTTTCAATGGCTGTGACCTTTTAGAAGTAGATTATCTTTCTCCTAAGGCCTCTCTGAGTGGAATCAGACCACCAGCCTTTTCATTAGCAGCCAAGTGCTCGACTGCTTCAGCCACCCAGGGACTCCTAGCTTTTACGTTATGTATTGCTTAAGTTCCTAACATAGCAATAATATTAGTTTCTTTTTATAAATAAGAAAACCGGTTCAGAGAACTCAAGTGAGTCATATTCATACAGAGTCAGTGGTGCAGTTGGGAGCTGGAATTG
This sequence comes from Heterohyrax brucei, assembly GCA_028571685.1. Lineage (NCBI taxonomy): Eukaryota > Metazoa > Chordata > Mammalia > Hyracoidea > Procaviidae > Heterohyrax > Heterohyrax brucei. Next base: position 49,816,000 of record CM053150.1, on the reverse strand, counting down.
ATACCTAGCTTGGTCTCATCTGAAGTCTGGGCTACTTCTTCATTTTGCCAATTTAATCCTCTTTAACATCTGGGCTGGGTGAGGAAGCCTAGCAGGTTGAATACGGTAATTGAAAAAATGTCTTTCACTGAGAATAGGCTCAATGACTGGCAATTGTATCTATTAAACTTTGTCATTCTGTTGCAATGCAGGAAAGTTATATAGTGAAGAGCTATTTACTGAGAAGCTGTTTTCGTTAATAAAGACAGAGCTATGGATGAAAGAGTTTTGTAAGTATTTAAAGGCATTTTTAGAAAATGTTTCACATTTACCTATAATTAGGAATATCCTCATGATTTGGCCATATATTTGGAGTTTCTAAACTCTCTGTCAGGACAATTGCACATTCTGCAGGATGAATGCTATCCTTATAATTTAACAAGCTAGGAATGGTTTATCAGTAAGACTTTTATATAAATGAACAGTTTGAAATGCGCTGGGTATGGCTTCTGGGCTCACTTAATTTACAGCCAATTTCAGTTTTCTCTAGCTCATACCCTCATGGTTCAACTAAATTAAATAAGCTTTAACAATTGAAAAGAAGGAGGGGATCTGTTTACTGGCCCAAAGAGTGAAAAGTAGACATAACCTCAGTTTCCCTATCTCTAACAGCTAATTTCAGGTCTCAAAGGTCAGTGACATGGCTAAAGATGGATGCAATGTTACTCTCTTTTGGATCTCTGTCACTTTGGGTCCCCATTTTAAGTTGACTGGTTTAATTTTATTAAGGAAATGGAGAGGTATTGATATGGGCCTCACATCATCATCTGAACATGGAAGCTGTTTATTGTAGCTGCTTCTCCTTTGTTTTATCATGTTCCTTCACCCAAAGCTGTCTGTCAAAGTAAGGCTGAATGGCAACTGCTCTGTCTCCACAGCTCTCACATCAGAAATAGCAGGTAGGGTAGAGAGGTGTGCAGCTTTGTCTATCCTGTGGATCTAAGATTTGGCAATTTTGGAAATCGAAGCACATTTTTGGCAATGTGACAATGACCAATATAAAATTATACCTAATACATTAATCACATAGATTCTAAACATAATTATTATTTAAACCCAGCACAAAATCTTGGTGTGCACTTCTATTTTTAAAAGAGGCTAACTAGCATTACCGAGCACTGAAACAGCTGTTTCTGTTTAATAAAGAGAGAGCTATTCTAACATTCATATACAGAGCTTTAAGGAATAAGCCTACAAAATGAAAACAAGCATATTTTTATGCAGGAGGAACTGATGACTTTTATTGGGAAGAAGTGGTTCTCCACAAAAGCTAAGTAAACCCAACAGACTCTTCAGATATGCTGCAAAGAGGAGAAGTGATGGTATTATACTCTACTAGATGAAAAATGGAGACAAGAACTATAGGTATCATTTATCTCAAACTGTTCTCAAAATTTGGCTTTTCAGAAAAAGGAAAAATGCCACCCAGAGCCAACACATTTCATCATTTGAGTTTCATTATAAAAATGACAAAAACTTACTGGCTTGGAAATATTAAAGGCAACATGATGAGATGTAGGATTCTGTTAATAGCTGTCATATCTAGAGAAATTTTAAGCAAGGGAAGAGGAAAGGTGCCAAATGGAAAGTTTCCGAAGCTCTGAAAAATAAGGCCTTTACAGAATTGTTTCCCCAGTGGTTTTCTCTGGAATAAAACCTATTCAACATTTGCAACACTCACCTTGGGTGACCTGCCAAAGTGGTGACTTAGCAGTTATTAAAACTTAAACCAGACTTTCCGTGCAAACAGTGGCAGTTACATGCATATGGTTGTGAGCGAAGACTCAGGGCTCCAAATGACAGTGCTTGCCACTCTATTGTTCATTGCAAGGAAAGGCTGCACTGTAGGAAAAACATTAATATAAAGATATGCATAGCATCCAAGGTCTGCCTCAAATGAAGGGTTCTAGAAAGGCCAGATATGACCTCCAGTTGCCCTCCCTGTAATGGCCACATCAGGAAGACTTCTCTCGTATCAAGAACCAGAACATGTACCTAGAACATCTTGGAACTAGGGTGTCTGAAATGGGGTCTCAGGTAGAATTTTGTATAGCCCATTGGTCAGATGGTGCAAAGAAAATTTGGCAGTTCAGTCCTACCCAGTGGCACTGTGGGAGAAAGTCCTGCTTGTCTGTTCCCATAAGGATTATAGCTTAGAAAAGTCTGTGAAGCAGTTCTACTCTGGTACATGCAACTGCTAGGAGTTGAGGTCAACTCAGTGGTACCTAACCGCAACAACACTGGTCAGATGGGCATGGTCTTGTTAAAGAACAAATCTCTAACAGCAAGTTTCCTGAGGGTCTCTCCAAGATGAAGTGTAATTCTTCATTTTTACTATTATAAGTAAACAATAGTGACAAGCTTTTATGAGTGACTCTCAAATGCCTCAGGCTCATGGTTACAAAGAAAAACTACTGATTAGTATGTTTCATGCTTTGCACAGGGATCAGTGTCATTGATTGAATTGTGTCCCAACAAAAATCATCTTACAAGAGATAAAAGGAAAGAAAAGCAATCAGAGAAATTGGGAACCTCACATCATCAAGAAAGCAGCATCAGAAGAGTACATCCTTCAGACCTGAGGTTCCTGTGCCAAGATGGTCCCCAAACAAAGTCAGATGCAACACCAGGACTTTCCTCCAAAGCCAACAAGGGGAAAGTCTTCCCCAGGAATGGACATCCTGAATTTGGACTTGTAGCCTACTGAATTATGTAAGAATAAACTTTCCTTTTGTTAAAGACATCCAATCATGGTATTTCTGTTACAGCAGCATTAGCTGACTAAAACAATCAATATTCCGTAGTTAGCAAAAAGCTCATGTCAGCTTCAGACCTGCTGGAGTTAACCATCCACAAACACTTGCAAATATTCATAAAATTACTTGTCTATGAGCAGTGTTCAGGATACACGGTAAAATGCTGATTACTTGTCAGATGACTAACATTCCATTATTTGAGTAGATTTGGGTATGGATGCTTTAGGATTTCTGGGATACTAACTGTGCAAAACATTGTTTTAAGAGGAATGGTATTGTGGACTTTATTTTTGTCTTTGGCTTCAACCCCAAAGATAAATTAAATGCCACAGTTCTTCTAGAAATCATCATAATTTTAATGTTGTGAAATTTGTTAAGTACTATAGCTGCTAATCAAAAGGACAGCAGTTCAAATCCACCAGCTGCTTCCTGAAAACTCTATGAGGCAGTTCTATTCTGTCTTTCATTTCTTCCAAGGCCCTGTTAAATAATACATAACACAAAAGCTAGGAGTCCCTGGGTGGCTGAAACAGTTAAGCACTTAGCTGCTAATGAAAAGGCTGGTGGTCTGATTCCACTCAGAGAGGCCTTGGAAGAAAGACAATCTACTTCTGAAAGGTCACAGCCATTGAAAACCCCATGAACAGCAGTTCTCCTGTGGAGTACAGGAGGGTCTCCGTGAGTCACAGTTTGCTTCTCAGCAATTGGTTGTGTTTCATTTCGCTGGTAACACAGCCTGCAGCACTGGACACATTCAAATCATTGCTGATTCTGTTATGGTATTTATCATTATCGTTTATCTGAGTTTGAGGCTCACCTTTGATTTCTGCCTCTCTTGGCCTCAGTTTGGAAACCCAGGTGGCACAGTGGGTTAAGAGCTACATCTATTAACCAAAAGGTCAGCAGTTTAAATCCTCCAGGAGTTCCTTGGAAACTCTATGGGGCAGTTCTACCGTGTCCTACAGGGTCGCTATGAGTAGGACCTGACTCAAGCGCAATGGTTATTTTTTAAGGCCTCAGTTTGTCTGCCAGAGGCCAGGCTGATTCAGACCCACAGATTATCATTCTAGTCTGCATTGACATTCTTCAAAGCAGTATTTTTCTCCTATTAAAATTAAATTGTCCTCCTTTAAAAAAATGAAATACGCTTGGGTTTATCTCTACTACATAAAAGTAGCACTGGAGTGTAAGTTCCCCTCCATTCATGTGCAAGTTCCTTAATTCCAGCTCTTAAACTGTCTCTGATCAATAACAAATAGAGTAGTCAATTTGCCCAAGAAAAGCATTCATATTTGGGAATCAGTAGAGACGATACAACTACGCTTAAGTACTGATTAAGTATTGGTATTTACTACAGTAAATACCAATACTTAATACACTCTCAAGAGTATATGTACATTGTGCTGCAGAAAAATATTTTATTTTAAGTAAATGAATCCTTTTAGAGTGTATTAGGATGTGGGCAAGAATTTAAAAAACAGGCATTGGGTTTATTACAGTTGGAATTTCAAAATAACAGTAGAGCTAATCAAAGATGTTGGAACAAACACCTAAGCCTCAGACAGAGAGGGGCATGACAGTCAGGCTAGGGCTCTGCCACACGCCAAACAGAACAAATCCCACATAGATCAACAATTGGAATGTTTTAAACAAAAAACATTTAGCAAACTAAAATTAATATAATTTTAGCTTTCTGTAGTACAAAAGGGATCTCTTACCACGCTACCAGATAATAAAGTAAAAGGCTAACTAAATATGACTTACCATTCCCAGCAAAGTTTCTGTTATGGCAGAAGACTCCCTAAAGAAAGTTTAAAAAGACAAATGATAAATTTTGGAAATATATTTTATCATATACCATACAAAAGGTCAACAGTATTCTGAATAAAGTTGAGACGTTTTTAAGGCAACACTGTCATCGATCCATTGATATTCCAATTCAGTGCCAAGCCAAACCACTTCTACTTCCACACACAGTTCCCAAGGGAACCTTAAACAAGGATCAAGAGTAGAGCTTGAATCAAGTGAACACTTATTAACAGGTAGGAGTCCCTGAGTGATGCAAATGGTTAAGTGTTCAACTACTGATTGAAAGGTTAGCAACTTGAATCCACCCAGAAGCACCTAGGCAGACAGAATTGATGATCTGCTTCTGAAAGTTTAGAGCTTTGAAAATACTATGGAGTGCAGTCCTATTCTGCACACATGGGGTCAGCATGAATCAAAATCAACTCAACTGGCAACTTTTTATTATCATATGTGCAAGCATCCAAATCTCCAAATGCAACATATTTCCATAAAAGCTTAGTTAGAGCATGGGGTCTCAGCAAGGCCTCTTAATTCTCCAACTATCACTGCTCAACCTCTCTCACATGTTCACAAATGTCTCCACAGAGTAACTGAGGTTCCCAGACTTTAAGAGACTCAGTTCTGCCACATGGAGTAGCAGGAATGGTAGGTAATGACTATCTAGCCTCTGTAGCTAAAACTGGAAGCACAGAGACACTGGATCTCTATGCTTTTAAGGCATGACAAACCTACTGGTTATTAGCTGAAGCCCAATCAATGACTGAAATTCTGATTAATCTGATTGGCAAATGCTTCTTCCTTGAAGGGAAATAGTTGTCAAAGAAAGCACAAGATTAGTGTGGGAAAATGAGAGTTCTCTGCATTGTCCTAACAAAAAAAAAAAAAATTGAAATCCAAGAAACCATTGCAAGAAATTATAAACACTTTTGCTGTCACTAAATTCTGAGGCTACCCCTAAACCAAAAATCATCACAACTGACCAACAGGTAAAATCATGATAAATGGAGAAAATATTGAAGTTATACGAGCATCCACAACTGATGCTTTGAAAGCAGCAGCCAAAAAATCAAAAGATCCAATGATGTGGGCAAGTCTGCTGGAAAATAAAATGGAACAAAAAAATCACTTCTTTAAAGTGTTGAAAAACAAACATTTTGCTTTAAAGGAGTAAGGTACACCTGACCCAATTCATCCTTTTCAATCACTTCCGTATGCATGTGAAAGGTGGATAACGAATGAAGTCCAGAAAAGAGTTAACATCTTCAAATTATGACATTGTTGAAGAATACTGAAGATCCCATCAAAGGCCAGGAGCAGGAACAAATCTGTCTTTGAAGAATTATAGCCAAATGGTCCTCACGGTCAAGGATGGCAAGACTTTGACTCACGTACTTTGGACATGTCACCCAGAGTCCACCTAAAAGGACATCACGCTTGGTAACACATGGGTCGGAGAAAAAATAAGAGCCTTGACAAGATGGATTGACACAGCGGCTGCAAGCATGGGTTCAATATGACTGTGAGGATGGCTCAGGACTGGGCAATATTTTGTTCCGTTGTACACGGTATCGCTACAGGTTCCAACAGACGCAATGGCACCTGACGACAGCAACAACAGAAACAACATCCCTAATCAGAAAGTGCAGGATAGTTATTAAGATACGGCTCTGGGATTAGAGTCCTATCTAATGGTGGTATGATTAATTGTGTGACCTAAAGCACATGTCTTAAACTTTCAAGCTTATCCCCTCACCTGTTAAAATGAAATAACAATTATTTTATGGAAGTTGTACTAAGTATTAGCAGGAGCCCCAGAGGCATGCTGGTTAAGTGCTCAGCTGCTAACCAACAGGTAGGCGGTTAGAACTCAACAGGTGCTCTGGGGGAGAAAGATGTGGCAGTCTGCTTCCATAAAGAGTACAGCCTTGGAGACTCTCTGGGGCAGTTCTCCTCTGTCCTATAGGGTTGCCCGGAAACCAGCACATTTCACAGGAGTAAGCATTACATGAGACTGACTAAAACAACTCTAAGTAATCCAAATTTTCAAATTTTGTCAAGTGCCTGGCACACTTAAAAAGTCAATAAATCCTAGCTACTTTCACCCTTTGCTCTATTTCTCAGCAACATCTTTTAACTACCACAGTACTGACCAAACTAGCACAGTTTGGGTGTTAACAGAAAACCTGGCTTGACATGCAGTAGACGCCCTGTACATCATTATCTTATTGACGGACTTTCTGTTCAGATCTCGCACAAGCGACCACTGGGGGGAAATCATCTAGGGAGTATTTTCAAAATTTCTGACATCCTGGTGGCTTGTTATTTTTCATTTAGTTACTTGTTTCCAAGAAATTAAACATCTTCTTTGGAACACAGTACATTGGCTTAGTCCAGGTCCTTGGGAAAGCTTTATAATTATCCATGTGACTGTCAGTTGGATGAGACCCTTGTTTTGGGCCCATTTGTATGCCTAGATCAGTCCTGGGAGTGCTACAAACTACCTAAAGTCAAAAGCTAATATTAGCCTATCTCTGCAGGCCGCTAGACATATGCTGGAGTCTTTTTTGAAAAAAAAAAAAAACACGGATTGACAAATGTTCTTTAAGCAAGATGATTTTCAAATGATTTTAAACCACAGACATCCTACAGGGTCCCTAAGAACCATTCCTTGTCTTTTGTCTCTTCTACTGATATCAAGCAGGAAAGACATAATTACTTTTAATTTAACTTGTGGGTTTGATTTGCCTGGAACAAAAATTTGAACCTGTACAACTTCAATCTTTATTTCAATACAGTAACTTTTCACTGGCTAAGAGTTTTACAGAGAGGAGAATTGGAAAGTATATAATAAGCCTGGCTTAGCCAATTCAACAGCCCACAATTCACTACCACAAATAATCAAAGGCACATAAAACCATTGCCCCAAATCACCTTATAATTTTTCAAGTGCTCCTGAGATTTCTAACCTTTACTTGGGAAAAACTGATTTGATGGCATATTTAAATATATATTGATGCCCAAACTTGGATCTTGGTTACAGCTAAACCACAGAGTTGATGGACCCTGGGAGAACAAAGAGAAGAAGTCGTTTTCCATTATACTTCACATTATATTGCATTCTCTTGAGTAACAAAAAAATATAGTAGCGCCTGTATTTAGTGTGTGACTCCATATCCGAGGCAGCTGAGAAATACAGCCATTGCTTCCACAGTGGTAAGGGCTGAGCTATTTTATATCACACAGACATAATTCTATTTTCATTTAGGAGAAATTAGAAAAATGGCTGATTCACAGAGGCTTCAGAGCTTTAACATTTCATCCCTTTTTACTTAATATAGAAACTTAAAATCTGAAAAGTTGAACTGTCAGAGAAGCAACATATTCTTTTCTCATTCTTTCGTAACTATTTCACATTAAATGCAGCTCATGTAGCAGATCTCCTTTTCTCCCACAGAGAATCTGGCAGCCACAAGCTGTAGACTTACCAGCGTCTGTGGGTGTCTCCACGTAGCAGTCAAGCACACCAGAAGTCGTCAATACATTCTAGCTCATCCAAAAAATGGTACAAAGAAAAATTAACTGCTATAATCTTTAAAGACTGTTCAAACTCTTTTGCCTTTTTTTGGAAAGCAAAAGGTAAATCGGTTTTTTTTTAAATCTCGTATAAATGAGTTTCATGGTCTAATAAAAAATGGTTTTTGTTGCATTTTGTTTGGTAGTGAAATGCTTTTCTTATGAATGCATTTTCACTCTATAGGGCCCTTAACAGCAGAAAAGAATGAAGGGGAAGAAAGGAATTGACATTTGCCAGGTAGTGATGCTTTCTCAGGAAGAATATAATTTATGAGACACACCTTTCATGAGAGACACCTTTCAGTCTACATCACAGTGTTAGAAGATATGAACAGAATAATTACAGACATTAGAGACAGACACAGGCTTTGGAATCAGCTGTGTTTGGGTTCATGTCCACTCACTAGCCACGTGACATAGTAAAATTATTTACCCTCTCTGAGTTTCAGTTTCCTCTTATGTAAATGTGGGTAAAAAAAAATCATAATGTTATCTCTAGAATTAAAATAACTAATGATAATAAAATCCTTAGCAGAGTGCAACACGCAGAGCAAAAGCTCATTACACAGAAGCAAACCAAAATGTTGGCTCTTTGTTCATTGAAAAACTGAGGCTCATAGTGAAGTAACTGACCTGTCCACACCACAAAGGCAGAGAGTAATGGGGCTAGCGTCTCACTGTTCTCTCTCAAGCTCTAAAGCCCATGGTCTTTCAATCACAGGATTCCACTCAGAATTAATCAGTGCCCAAAATTTCTGTGATGAAAATCAAAAGAAACATTTTTATTCTATTTGGGAAAAAGAACACATTGTGTAATTATTTGCTGCCCCTTCTGTCTTCTTTTTTATGTATTGATGAGGTGAATAACGTGAGCACGTACTTTTACACATGTCCACACCTCATAGGAATAACTGGAGTATTTCCTGAAAGGAAGAATAATTAGGCAGATGGAGGAAGCCGCAAGGGTGAAAAATGTCTCAGTTATCCAGTGTAGCTATAATAGAAATACCACAAGTGGATGGCTTTAACAAACAGAAATTTATTTTCTCACAGTCGAAGATGCTAGAAGCCTAACTCAAGATGCCAGCTCTTGTGGAATGCTTTCTTGGGCTTTCCAGGCTCTTGAAAAGGTCCTTGTCAGTTCCTTGGTTCCTTAGTGATCTCCATGCAGCTTGGCATCTATCCTCCCTCATCTCTGCTTCCTTCTCTGTCCTAATCTGCTCTTCTTACACTTCTAAGGTGATTGGTTTAAACTATAACCTACAACGATATGCCTTTTCACATAACAAAGCAAACCCATTCCTGAATGTGATTACAACCACAGATACAGGGATTAGGATTTACAGCATATATTTTGGAGGGGCACAATTTAATCTGTAACAGAAGGCAATGCTATACAGAATAATAGAAAATATGGCCATCCACATGGCAGAGGCTATGGGTGTGCAGTTTCCTTTAGAAGGGGAATGGATAGGTCAAGACAGTGACTGACATACTTAGTTCACTGATGCATACCGAGGTTAGTGACTTGACTGTGATCAGCCACTAAATGTTAAAGAAAGAATTTGAGAAGCCTAATGCACCTTGTATTCTAAACCACAGAATGAAAAAAAAGTAAGCGACTCTCCTAGAACCTTGTTTATCATCACAATTTTAAAAATACAATATTCATTCATATTTCAAAATCCACAATTTCCAATAAATAACACATGGTAAATACTATACATCATAGCCCTAGTGGCACTTTAAAAAATAGGCGACTCTAGCCCACATTGTTTTGAAAAGCTTCAGATTAATGACTATGGAGTCTGAATCATTTCTTCTTTTTATTTAAAATGATACAATTCAGGTTGCACTGGTTGCAGTTTCCTAGATATCAGAATATCCCATAATGCTTCATGTTTCTGGCCTTTGGAGCTACTACACGGAATAACTCCCATCCTTCTCTCTTTGCCTATCTGGAAAATCAGTGATTACCATTTAAATATCATTTCAAGTAGAGTGTCCCCCAGAGAATTTCCCTGGCCAACACATCTGCATAGTGAATTACTGCATTCTCTGGTAAATGTCTGTCCCTCATATATATTCCTATTTCAATTATACAACAGAATCATTCATTAAAGTGCTTATCTTCTAGAAAGTTCTTCAGCATAGGCATTATGTCTTAGTTACCCATTATGTGCCAAATTTAGCAGAGTGTATAATACATAAGGAAGCCCGCCAAGCCAAGTGCCATCAAGCTGGATCTGAGATAAGAGGCAACCAAAAATTTTAGTTAACTGAATTACTTGGTGTTCTGAACTGAATTGTATAACCCAAAATTGTGTCAACTTGGCTAGGCCATTGTCTTAGTCATGCAGTACTGCTACAACAGAGATATCACAAGCAGATAGCTTTAAAAAGAGAAGTTTTACTGTGTGACAGTCCAGTAAACTCAAGGTTCAAATTCAAGTCATCAGCTCCAGGAAGACTTTCTCTGTTGGCTCTGAAGGAAGGTCCTTGTCATCAGTCTTCCTCCGGACTGAGAGTCTCTAAGGCACGGGGACTTCAGGTCCTTTCCAAAGTACGCACTCTGCTCCCAGTATTGCTTCTTTCCCCAAGTCTCTACTCGTTTCCCACCCCTTATATTCCAAGACACTGCCGCAAGGCACAGTACAATCTTACACGATGAGTCACCGACACAACTGCCCCGCACTCTTCTTCCTTAACATCAGCGAGGCAGGGTTTCCAGCATGTAGAAACACCACAAAAGAGCAGGAACCGTGGCCTAGCCAAATCGCTACACACATTTGGGGGGCGGGGAGGACACAATTCCATCCATGACAGCCGTGATCCCCAGTACTGTGTGCTTGTCTACCATTTTGTCATCTGATGTAGTTTTCCTATGCGTTATAAATCCTGACTCTGTGATTTTATGAGGTAGGATTAGCAACAATTATGTTAAGGACCCAATCATCACAATTACATTGTATCTTCAGTCAGTTTCTTTTGAGATATAAAAGAGAAAAGCAAGCAGAGAGACAGGGGGACCATACCAACAAGAAGCAGAACAATGCATTCTTTAGACCCAGAGTCCCTGTGCTGAGAAGTTCTTTAACTGGGAAGCATTGATGACAAGGACCTTCACAGAGCACTAACAGAGAGAAAGCCTTCCCCTGGAGCTGACAACCTGAAGTTGGACTTACAGTCTATTAGACCATGAAAGAGTAAATTTCTGTTCATTGAAGCCACCCACTTCTGGTATTTCTGTTATAGCAACACCAGATACCTAGGACAGCCAGAAACCACAAAAGCTAACTTCCTATTTAGGATTATTTAAAAAGATGTAATTCCTTAAAGGGAAGCCAAGAAACAAATTTCTTCTTATCTACTGTTCTTTTATAATCAGTGTTATAATACTAATATCTTGTAGTTTTAGGAAGATTTATAGGTGCAATTAAGAGTTTCTCTTTGGAATTGGACTTCTATGCCTACAAAGTTCCACTTATAAATAAAAATACAGCAATAAATACTCAGCCATTTTGAAGCTACTTGTATGTACCACTTTAAAAAACTTAATGGTATTACAATAGCTTTATTTGCATTACCTAAATCTAAAACTGGACTCATTCAGATCCAGACTATCTTAAAGCATTATATTGAATAGTTTACCAACTAATAATCATTCTAACAGCATAGTCATAGTTATGCAATATAATACTCTTTTCATGCTTTTTTGTTTGTAAATTGGATTTGAACAGTACTTTGACAGATTCTGACTATCCATGCAAATTAGTGTTGTCTTTAAGCTTAACTGCAACTTTCACATGTCTGCCCCAAGCAAATAACAAAAGGCAGCTGATCATCCACAAAGCTAACATAAAATATCCCCCAGTCCATCTGACATTTTAGTACAATCACTGTTCAGAAAATCCAAAATATGTCTGGGTGAAATCACAGAATATATGTAACTAGATGGTCTTCCTGTCAAGACTTTAATTCTATAGCTTAAAAACATAGAACCGCTTTTATTCTCCCTTGAAAGCATCACTGTTGTGTCGGCCATGTACTTAAGAAGATCCCTGGCGCTATGAGAAAGGTTTTTTCACTTTAACCTGAACTGCATTTTGCTGACCTCCCAGTGATTCTGCTGTTTCACACAGCTGGCTCTGCCCTCTATGTTTCTTTAGAGTGAGGATATGGAAAACTGTAATGCCAGACAGGTACGGAATCCTCACTGTGAAAATTCAGGTTCTACTCGCAGTATTCATCAAGGCAAACTGGTTTTCTGGCAGGTAGTTCTTGAGAGTAGCCATTAGTGCGGTTGCTGGTGTGTCTGGGTAGTTTTCCGCCCATTCTCATCTGTACTGTCTGTCCTTGACTGGCAAGTTCTGTAAGTTTTGTGCAGTCACCATCCATGGTTTTAAAAATGGCAGAAAAACGTGCTTAGCCACCACTGGTCTATCAACTACTTGTTCAAAACTTTACTTGGGAAAAAAAAAAGGAACTTGACTTCTCTAACATTGCTTACCATGTTTATGTCTCAGTGGTATAGTTTACGGTTGATGGCGTATTTCAGGAAACTCACTAGCTTGTGTCTATCTCTTGTTGTGAAATCTAGGAGCAACTGGGATCAGGTAACCTTTGAGCTGCCTCCCTTTGCCCATCAATTTACTCATTATTTCAACACTCATAAGGCAACATACGGAGATAAGGATAGCTAGATCTGATACAACAAGAAAAAAGAAACCCACTTGCTCTTGACTGTTGAGTAGCTAAAGTAGAGGAAGGAACAGCAAAGAAAAAGACATATTCAGAATACTTCAAAAGGCAGCTCAAGAAGACGAAAATAAAGTATAATAATGACATGTGTGAACAGCTGGCAATGGAAAACCAGAAGGGATGAACACATTCTGTATTTCTCAAGCTGAAACAACTGAAGGAGGGAAAAAATCAAGCCTTGAGTTGCAATAGCAAAGAATTCTACAGGAAAAATATTAAACAACTCCCAGAGCATCAAAAGAAGACACCAGAAATATACAGAGTCATTATACCTGAAAGATTTGGTTGACGTTCAGCTATTCAAAGACGTAGCACATGATCAGGAACCGATGGTACTGCAGGAAGAAGCTGTAGCTGCATTGAAGGCATTGGCAAAAAACAAGGCTCCAGAAATAGATGGACTATTATTTGACATATTTCAACAAACTGATAGAGTGCTGGAAGTATTCCCTTGTCTATGCCAAGAAATCTGGAGGACAGCTACCTGGCCAACTGACCATAAGAGATCCATATTTATGCCAATTCCAAAGAAAGGTGATCCAACTGATTGAGAAAATTACTGAACAATATCATTAATATTGCATGTAAGTAAAATTTTGCTCAGGATTCACTTTTGAAAACGAAAGTGAATGCAATAGTACATTGACAAGTAACTGCTAGAATCAAACTGGATTCAGAAGAGGATGTAGGACCAGGGATATCATTGCTGATGTCAGATGGATCTTGATTGAACGTAAGAGAATACCAGGAAGATGCTTACCTGTGTTTCGTTGAATATGCAAAGGCATTTGACTGTGTGGATCTTACTAAATTATGGCTTATGTTGCACAAAATGGGAATTCCAGAACACCTACTTGTGCTCTTAAGTAATCTATATTTGGATTAAGAGGCAGTCATGTGAACAGAACAAGGGGACACTTCATGGTTTAAAGTCAGGAAAGGTATGAGTCAAGGTTGTATCCTTTCATCATAACTTTTCAACCTGTATGCTGAGCAAATAGTTTAAGAAGCTGGATTATATGAAGAAGAACAGGCACTGGGATTGCAGGGTGACTCATTAACAAGCTGTGTTACTCAGATGACACCACCTTACTTGCTGGAAGTGAAGAAGAGTTGAAACACTGAGGAAGATCAATGAAGACCACAGCCTTCAGTAGGGGTTGCACCTCAACATCAAGAAAACAAAAATTCTCCTAACTGGCCCAGTAAGCAACATCACCATAAATGGAGAAAGGATTGAAGTTGTCAACAATTTCATTTTACTTGTGTCCACAGTCATGGAAGCAGCAGTCATGAAATCAAAAGATGCATTTCATTAGAAAGATCTGCTGCGAAGAATCTCTTTAAAATATTGAAAAGTCAAGATGTCACCTTGAAGACTAAAGTGTACCTGATGCAAGCCATGGTATTTTCAATTGCATCATATGTGTGTGAAAGCTGGACAATAAATAAAGAAGACAGAAGGAGAATTGATGCCTTTGAATTGTGGTGTTGGAGAAGAATGTTGAATATATGTTGGACAGCCAAAAGAACCAACACTTCTGTTCTGGAAGAAGCATAACCAGAATGCTCCTTGGAAGCAAAGATGGTAAGATTGCATCTTACATACTTTGGACATTTTGTCAGGAAGGTTCAGTCCTTGGAGATGGCCATCACACTTGGTAGAGTGGAGGGTCAGTGAAAATGGGTAAAGAATCTCAATGAGATGTATTGACACAATGGGTTTAAGCATAAAGAACAATTGTGAACATGGTGCAAGACCAGGCAGTATTTTGTTCTGTTGTGCATAGGGTGGCTATGAGTCAGAACCGACATGATGGCATCTAAGAACAACAGAACTGCCATAGAGTCAATTCTAACTCATAGTGAACCTGTAAGACAGAGTAGAATCACCTCGTAGAGTCTCCAAGGATCACCTGGTGAATTTCAGTTGCTGACATTTGGGCAAACAGCTGTAACACTTAACCATGATGGCACCAGGGTTTCTAAATCTGATACAGACATACATAGGTTAGCCAAGCCAGCCAAGTTAAGCATATACATATACATGGCAATTCTGGTGATGTAGTGGTTAAGGGCTACAACTGCTAACGAAAAAGATGGGCAGTTCAAATCTATGAGGCATTCACTGGAAACCGTATGGGGCGGTTCTACTCTGTCCTTTAAGATCACTATAAGTCAGAGTCAACTCAGTAGTAATAGATTTGATTTCTTTTCACACATATACACACACTGTAGACACACATATGAGTACTGCCAGTGAAATTCATGAACTCACCCTAGAAAAAGTGCTACAAACCTCATTGCTGATTATAACTACCTTCAAAGTGCTCCCATTAGAGAGATTACGTGCGGAAGCCAGCACCTAGTCCACCATTCAAAGCAATTTTGGAACTCTTTCTGGAATGGCCATCAGGGGTGTTGTCATATTACCCTTGATATTCTGAAAGTCATCAAAATGTCTTCCTTTCAACATTTCCTTTGTCTTATGTAAAGAAGGAAGTCATTGAAGGCCACATCAGGTGGGTAGGTAGCATGCTCCAACGCAGTTATCTGTTTACTGGCTAAAAACTCCCTCACAGACAACTAGACAATTAAGTTCACTAACTTGCCACCCAGCTGATATGCACAATGGCCATTCCAGAAAGATTTCCAAAATTGTTTAGAAGCGTGGACGAAGCACTGGCATCCGTGCATAGCTTCCCAAGGGTAGTACTTTGAAGATGACTGTAGTGATATTCACCAATGAGGTATGTAGCAGTCAGGACAATTAAGTTCACGAATTGAATTGTCAGACCTCGTATATAGACTTATAGGTGTGCATATGTATTAACATAATGTGGTAAGCAATTTAATTGAGATGGTAAACTGATTGGCAAATAGATTAATAAGACTAAGTGCGTGAGTCATAATTTTATCTGACATACTGTAATCGCACTGACATACCATGATCATATCTGAGTATGGCTGTTCCTTAACATGTTCATCCTCCAGTGGCTTATCTAGACTAAAATACATTACTCTTTGATCTTAATTCAAAATGAAGTACAGATATATGCTACAACGCGGGTTAACTTTGAAAAGATTACATTCAGTACAGGAAGCCGGTGACAAAGGGCCACATATTGCAATATTCCACTGATGTGAGAAGTCCAGAATAGGCAAATCCACCGAAACAGAAAGGAAGTTAGAGGCTGCCAGAGACTGGGAGTTAAAGGGAATGTGACTATTAATAGGTAAAGGGTTTCTTTGTGAGCCAGCCAGCCAAGGGCCGTCGAGTCGGATCCGACTCATGGCGACCCTAGGGTGACAAAAATATTCTGAAATTAGGTAGTAGTGATGGTTGCACAGTTCCATGAATATGCCAAAAACCATTGACTTGTACACATTACGTAGGTGAATTGCATAGCATATCAGTTATATCTCTATAAAAACATCAAGCTAAAAAATGCATATATATGCATACCAATATATTCCAATGCACAAAAAAAGTTTTAAAATTCACTTATCCAAATTAATTCTAGGTTTTGATACTTTCAAAGTTCTTTAAAATTTCAAAACTTTCATGAAATCAATTTATCTATGTGGTTAATAGTGGAGAATGATAAATAAATTTTATAATTCATGAAATGAAATAATCAGAAACCAAATTAACAAATATTTTAGTTAAAGCTAGGGCACATGCTTTAGTAGTTATAATTAGACTATAGTCTTATTATCTAATCAAGTTAGTGTCTTCTCTAACTGAAAATTAGGAGTTGTAATACTCACTGCTTGACGGATTATAAAATGTTCTCTCACTTTACCTACTTTGATACCTCCCCCAAACCCTGTTAAACAAATTTGTAACTCTGGTTATAAGGAATGTCAAGAATTGTCTACAAAGGTGTCTAGAAAAGCAAAAACAATAAAAATACAAACTATTTCTCAAGTTTTTTTTAAGTATAAAGACAAAAGGCTATACTTTCAGAGGGTTCAGTTTTGTTGGCAGACATGCACACAGCTCCACAAGCAGCGCGCTCATGTTCTCCAGTGTTCACTCGGGCACGAACGCGCGCCACAAGCACTGAGAGCCAGCTGTGTTTCATGTAGCGTCTTATACACTAAGGAATTAAAGATACGGTCACTGTCTTTGAGACACTCACAATCTAGTGAAGCCACTGCTACCAAACAGATTAGACTAGAACACAAATGTCAGTGCTGTTGGAGAGAAACACCTGCAAGCAAATCACAGCATTGTCATCTTCAAAGAGCATTTCTAAGAACAATGTCTCATTCTTCATATGTAAAACAGGCAGATCCGCATCAGAAAGGGCTGTTTCATGAGCATGCGAGGAATCTACCGGTGCAAAAAGCGCAGCTACTTCAAACCTGACTCGCTGCCTTCAGAAGTTCTCTGAGGCTACCTAGTCACATGACTAAAAGTCAGAAAAAGGTCACAATCTAGATTATTATCATCCAGTTAAAACACTCCTGCTTTCACTTTGAGAATCCTATTTGCTTTCATTGTTGCCTTGTCCAGGATTGTAAACCCACCTTTTGAGTTTTTAACCCTCTCAGAGATTTAAGTATCCAGGTATCCATGGACATGCCGTACGCGTTCGCCCAGACCTTCGACGCCCGGAGCCTGGATTACCAAACCTGCCTCTGAGCTCACTGCTCTAGTTTTGGTCCCTATGCCAGTGCTTCTTAAAATGTGGGCTGTGTACAGGTTCCAGCCTGCAAACATAATTAATCACAAAAAGATTAATTACAAAAAATAAAAGGAAACATTCAGAAACCTTCCTAGTAATTTGACAGTCTGATTTAACACCTTTTGAATCTAACAATTTTTAAAATAGCTTGTTTTCTGGGTTTTTGTTTGTTTTGTTTTGTTTTTAATTTCATTGTCTGGTAATGCATTTTCATTTAAATTTATGGAAGTACTGGTCCACCGAAAGAGAGAGGGGGAGGGGACTAAAACTGGTCCTTCACCACAAGTAGTTTGAGAAGTACTGTTTTATAACATCTAACATTTCTTACACAATGTTTCAAGAATAAACCAAAAATCTACAAAAACAAAACAACTCATTGTTGTTGAGCCGATTCTAACTCACTGGAGACCTCATGTGTTAAGCAGTAGGATTGTTCCATAAGCTTTTTGTGGCCTAGGTGGAGCAAACAGTTTGCGCTTGACTGCTAATCCAAAGCTTGGTGGTTCGAATCTATTGAGAGACACCACAGAAGAAAGTCCTGTCAGTTTGCTTCCATACAGATGACAGCCAGGAAGCCTTTCAGAGCGGTTCCACTCTGTGTATAATACATGGAATTGCTATGAGCAGGAATCAACTAGACCACAAAAAGTATGGTTTAGTTTAAACTTTACAAAAGTAGATCTCCAGGGCTTTCTTTCATGAAGCCGCTGGATAGGTTTGAACTGCCAGCTGTTAGGTTAGTAGCTGAGTGGAAATCATTTTCACCATCCAGGGACCTGTTTCAAGAATACCCAAAACCAAACCAAACCCACTGTTGTCAGGTCAGTTCCAACTCACAGCAACTCTATACCAAAGAGAAAACAAACCCAGTGCCATCAAGTACTTTCTGACTCACAGCGACCCTAGAGGACAGAGCAGAACTGTCTCATCGAGTTTCCAAAGAGCATCTGATGGAGTCGAACTGCCAGTCTTCTTTTTAGCAGCTGTAGCACTTAACCACTATGCCACCAGCAACCCTCAAAATTAGTTTCTAGCCATATTCCAAATATTTTAAATGGTGATGAGCACAGAGTATACTATGTACTAAGAAACTATTCACCGAGTAAATTAACAAATAAATGAATCTGCTTAGACTCCTTCAAGGGCTACAGATTTTTTAAATAACATAAAACCCAAACTTTTAGCATGACTGTACGGACCTACACCATTAGTTTCCAAAGTGCCTTTCAAATGTTCTTTTCTCAGCCATCACTCACATGGGTGCTCAATACTCCAGTCACATAAATCACCTTGTAATTTCCTGAAAACCTGTCTCTAAAGCCCATCTCTATCACAAGATGGATAACTGTAGATGCATATTAGAAACATTTTTAATTAAATTTTTTTTTTGAAATAATGGTATATTCACACTCAGGAGTGACAAAGAAATTTTGTCATCCTTAATAGTAACATCTTGGAAAACAATAGTACAATGTCACATCCAAGGCGTTGCACTTGATACAGTCAAGACAGAGCATTTCCATCACCAAAAGATTCCCTCTTGTGACACTTTATAGTCATACCCACTTTCTCTCACCCTCCCTCTGTCTTGAAACTGTGGCCACAATTTATGCTTTCTTTTTCTACAATTTTATTATTTCAAAAAAAAGGGGGTTATATAAACGTAATCATAGAGTATGTAACCTTTTGGGATTGGCTTTTTGCAGTCAATATAAATCTCTGGAAGTTGTCCTGTGTAACCACAGATAATTCCTTTTCATTGTTGAATAGTGTCCCACGAAATGGTTGGACCACAGTTGTTTAACCACTCACCTGTTGGAAGATATCTGGGTGATTTCTAGTTTTTTGATATTTTGAATAAAGTTGCTGTAAACACTCATAAGTAGACAGGTCTTTGTACATGTGAACCTAAAGCTTCATCTCTCTTGAATAAATATGTAGGAGTGTAACCTTGAGGTCACATGATAGCTGTGTGTCCAATTTTTAAACAAACAACTCAGTTGTTTTCCAGAGGAGCTCACCATTTCACGTTCCCAGCAGCAATGCATGAGTGATCCAGTTTCTCTGCATACTAACCAGCCTTGGCACTGTCACTCACTATTTTTTATTTCTGTCATTCTTGATAGATATGCAGTATATCCCATTATGGCTTTTATTTGCATTTTCCGTCCTATGAGTCAGAATTGATTCGATGACAATGGGTATTAATGGCTAACGGGAAATCCTGGTGGCACAGTGGTTGAGTCCTAAGCCTCCTAACCAAAAGGTAGCATTAGAATCTTCCTGGTGCTCTGTGGAAACTCTGTGGAGCAGTTCTATTCGGTGCTGTATATAGGGTTGCTGTGAGTCAGAACTGACTCTACAGGCAGCGTTTGTTTGCTTGTTGGTTGTTAAATGGCTAATGAGGAAACCCTGGTGGTGTAGTGCTTAAGTGCTACAGCTGCTAACCAGTAGGTCCTCAAATCCTCCAGTCACTCCCTGGAAATTCTATGGGGCAATTCTACTCTGTCTATAGGGTCATGGTGAGTTGGAATCAACTCAACAACAGTGGGTATGGTTTGGGTTTTAATGACTAATAACATTAATCATCTTTTCAGGTGTTTGTCTTCGATATATCCTCTTCACTGAAGTTTCTCTTCATGTGTTCTGCCCATGTTTTAACTGTATTGTTTACTTTGTTAGTGCAGGACTTTAAGGGTTCTTTGTGTATACTTGACCTTTTTCAGATATGTGGTTTGTAAATATTTTCTTCTGCTCTATAGTTTGTATTTTTATTAGCTTAACTGGGTCTTCTACAAAGTAAAAGGTTTTCATTTTGATGAAATTCAACATAACAACTTTCCTATTTATGGACTGTGCTTTTGGTATCAAGAAATCTTTTCTTAATTTTAGGTCTTCAGTAGACTTATTATAATTTTATTTTGTACAAGTTTTATGATTTTACATTTTATATTTAGGCCCATAATACATCTTAAACTAAATTTTTATATTACATGTGAAGCGTAAGTCAAAGTTCATTTTCTGTTTTGGTAAACAGTAGTATTTTCCAAACTTTATGTGCCCTGAGGTAATTTTGTCAAATTGGTAAAATTGCTAAGTTATTTTAGTATTATAAATTTTAAATTAAAAAGAAAAACAAGGGTAACTTTACACATTGAGCTGTGTTTTTAGATATATTTTACTAGTTATTTCTATTACATTTAAAGAGCCTTTACATCACGGGGCCACAACTAAGCAGCTTTTACATGAAAAAAGCATAGCCACTACAAGATTAGATATCATCATGGTTTGAACTTTTTGACTATAAAACTTGGAGCCACAATAAAAAGCATAGGTAATGTCAGTGCAGATTCCTGGAAGAAAACAATACCTGACTTGGGTTGCTCAGCGAAGTGGGTATGCTGTTTTGTTCACCAGCGTTCACGCTTGTCAATGCTTGTGCACACCTTCATCTTCACAAGAGCTGGGCACTTCACACACAAGGGTAATAAGTACAAGTCTTCCCCTAAGCCACTACGGTACCTATTGTTGGCTTGTGTTTATAATCTGAGTTCAGAACTTGTGATTAAAAGACTCACAAAATATTTAAGTATAATGATAGATTTTTAAAGAAGTAAATTTAAAAAAAAAACTATGTGACAGAGTATAACTGGCCCATAGAGTTTCCAAGCAGAAGCTCATAGATTCGAACTGCTCAAATTTTGGTTAGTTAACAAACACTTAACCAGTGTACAACCAGGGCTTCAACTAAAACAATGGTCTTCTCCATAACCAGAATGATACAGGACATGCAGTATTGAAAGAATCTGGAATTGCTGAAGATAGTCAGTCAAAATAAGTTGCTGGATAAAAATTTAATTCACATGCGCCTTCAGATAAGTGATTAAAATTTAAAATCATTGTTACGTATCAGAGCAAGTATAACTGACTGAAGTAAAATTAGGAAAATAGCCTGAAGTGTATCTCAAAAACATACAAATATGTTTAAAGATAAATAAAACTTATCAAGAACTACTCTGAATTGATTAATTATTATGCTAAAAAAAGAGTAACTAGGAACAAACACAGTAACTAATATGGATTGGTACAGATATATAGCCATTTCTCAGATTGTTATTTTGAGCCTGCTGTTTTGATCTTTCTATTTTCTATTGTTTGTTTGTTTTTCTGAATTGCCACACTCAACATTGTCATACAGGACAAAGTGACCATATAGATACAGACACCCTTTTCCATCTTAGCCAAAGCCAAGTGCCATCAAGTCAAAACTAAATTAAACTGTTAGCACAGAAGTAATTTTCAACTCAACCACTGAAACTAGTGACACAGCCCAATGTAAATGCAAGAACAGCCAGGGCAATAAGTGGCTGCATCTTATCTGGTCAGACACATGCACTGCCTGCAGCTCTTGGTTTGTCCTAGCCCAAACAGCTAAAGCTTCCCCCATGGGATGTGAAACAAAAACAAGAAAGAAAGAAATTCACTGACTCGATTTATATACACGATACCTATTGGGAAACAGAGGTTTTAAAAAGGACTTTGGAAAAAGGCAGATTCCCTTCAGGTTTTCAAAATTTAAAATTTTGAACCATCCTTCCCACATACCTTTCCATATCCCCCGTTACAAAATTCCTTTAACATATGATTATTTTTGTCTTCTGGCTTTTCCATGGACAGCCAGATAATTTGTGGAGTCTGATGCAAAATGAAAATACATTCAAATATGTTCAAGTAATGTTCAAAAATGATTAAGAACTTCAAGACTGCAACAGCACAGCATCAAGCCAAGCACGGGGTTCTTCTAAGGAGGGTTTTCCGTGCACCTGCACAGGTCACTCCCCCACGAAGCTGACCTTGCAGCAAGTGTAAATTGCAGAACTGACCGGGCAGTGAGTATCAAGGCCCCGGCCATGCGTATGCTCTTGGACTGATTGGTCCAGTCCTAGGGCCCTAGACAAGGGAAAAAATCAGAGGATGGTATATTTGTAAACAAAATACATTTGTCCTATTGTAATTGCAACAATGGAAACCTGGAAAATGTAATCATACATTAAGAATAATAATATATGGGCTATTTAAAAAAACAGTAGGAAGTATTTTAATCACATTATAAAATGCTATTAAATGAAAAAAGTACGACATATAGCCAGTTTCTTCTGTCTTTCTCTCCTGCCTCCATTATTTTCTTCTATATACACTCTTGAAACCATGTTTAGTAAAATATTAACAGTGCTTATCTTTGGACTGTGGGATTATGCGTGATTACTACTTCCTTATTTATGGCTTTCTGGGTATTCTAAATTTTCCACAAGGAACATTTATTACTTTTATAACTAGGAGGGAAAAAGTAATCAAGGAAAGCCTTTACCTAAAACTGACAGTTCCTATACAAACAGTTGGGAGCCGTAAACTGAGCAGTAATACGAGCCAATGTACCGCAAATGAGTAGTACTCTCTCTTGTTTTCCAGAAAAGCAAATGTGATGCAGAAAGCACTATTCTAGCTCAGCTTACGTAGTTTTCTTAGTCTACTTTTCCTGCTAGCTTTTTCCATTTACTGTATTACTGAACAGATGGAGCACTATTATTTTTAATGGACAGGTTAGCCAGTTTGGTACACAAAACTACTTTAAATGGTTTCATACAGAGCACATGTCAAGGACATAGTTCCATAATAAAAGTTATCCTACTGTCAAAACAGTAATGATCATATGTTGCCCAAGCCTCTCGATGATGATTAGTAAAAGACTTCACGGCCTGAAGGTATAACCCCCACAAGCAAAGCCTGAGATAAGGATTTGGTGTAAGTAGTTTTTTGGAAGGCAAACACAGGAATCTGTAGAGATGAAACAAGAGTGAAGCAAGGGGAATTAAACAATAACAGGACCATTAT
This sequence comes from Heterohyrax brucei, assembly GCA_028571685.1. Taxonomy (NCBI): domain Eukaryota; kingdom Metazoa; phylum Chordata; class Mammalia; order Hyracoidea; family Procaviidae; genus Heterohyrax; species Heterohyrax brucei. Next base: position 49,792,476 of record CM053150.1, on the reverse strand, counting down.
TTTGCTGTTTATTGCTATGGGCAGTAATCCCCGAGTGACACAAACAATTAATCACTCAACTACCAGCCTGAAGGATGGAGGTTCAAGCACATCCAGAGATGCCCCAGAAAACAGGCCTAGTGATCTGCTTCTGAAAGGTCACAGTGTTGAAAACCCTGTGGAGCAGTTTATTCTGCACAGATGGGGTTGTCATGAGTCAGAATTGACCTGAAAGCAACTAACAATTGTTAGCAGGAAAATGCATGTCAATCACTTTGGGGGCCATCTTAGCTTTTGTGTAGAATGTATCTTGGAATTTTGTCACAAAAGACTAAAGCTGAACTATTAAACTCCCCCTTTGGTTGAGGCTTTTCCTAGAGGCATTAATTTCTTGAACTTCTGGCTGCTGGCATATGAGCTGTGCCACCTCCCTAGGCTTTGGAAAAAGTACAGGGATATTTGAAGAGGGGTGCTGTTAGAGTGTAGAGAACTATTCATCACAGCTGCTGCTGGAATCGGAGGAGGGCTGAAGGGATCTGATGTGGTGGCCCTAAAACTGTCCATAACTGGAGAATGAAAAGGCGAGAAGCACAGAAATGAAGCTTCTGTGATGTGAACCTGGGACAGAGAAAGAAAATGAAGAGAAGTATGTCTGGGTCCATCTGTCTGCATCTGTTAGTGAGGAGAGAGAAGAGGGTAACAGAGCCGAGCCCTGACTCTTCCACATGTGTTGTAGTCTGCTAAGGAGCCCTGGTGGTATCGTGATCAAGAGCCCAGTTGCTACCCAAAGGTTGGCAGTTCAAATTCATCCAGCTGCTCCTTGGGAACCCCATAAGGTAGTTACCCTCTCTGCTTGCCATAGGGTTGACTATGAGTCAAAAACGACGTGAATGGGTTTGCATTCTGTTTTGGGTGCTCTGATAAAACATCTCATAGGCAAAAGAAAGATGTGAGCTGTTGCCTACTGGAGAGGTGAATTGAAAATCTAGTCCCAGATACATGTGGGAATTTTCCCTCTATTTGCCACCCTGTGGTGGTGAAATAACGTTTTTTTTTTTTTTCCTTTCTTTCTATTCCCCCCCACCCTTTGTCAAATAGTCAAACAGTTCTGCATCCTTGGAGACATGCTGCAGTCAATTTTTAGGGGATAAAGATAAGGCAGTCTGCTTTCATAAAGATTTATAGCATTGGAAATCCTACAAGGCAGTACTATTCTGGCCTATAGGGTCACTATGGGTCTGAATCGACTCCATGGCAACAGGTATTATTTCACTGTTTCTTAAACCATCAAACCAAAGGTAATTACTAAACCACAAGTCAATGCACTACAATGAAACTAGAAATATCGTGCACAATTAGGGCATTTTCATCAAGTTTGGAGTAGGTTAGATGACATATCCCCTCCCACTACACCTGCCTTGAAAGAAATGCTCAGTGACTCAGAGAGACATGCCAGCTGTATTCCAATAAACATTTTGGTTAGTCCTTCCTCTGATTTCTCAGCAGTTTGTCTATGTCTGTTAACAGCAGTTAGCATAGTCTACAGCAGTACATCTTGTTATATGGCTGACTTCTCAGGAGCCAGTAAGTTTTCACAGTGACTGTTAAGACCTGGTCTTATCCACCTTTGCATATATAATATTCAGCATGGTGTCTGAAGCAGAGTGGATGAACTGATACAAATCTGCTGAGAGAAAAGGCAGGCATTTGCTAGGCCAGCATTCCCTGATTCATGTCAAAGAAGCCAAATGTGGCAAGAGTTAGAACATCTGAGATCTGACCTTGGCTCTGCCACTGCCAAGCTCAGTAACCCTGGATAAGTCGATAACCTTCTCTTAATCATAATGTGTTGTCATCAGTAAGATTAAAGGGGCTGAGAAGATGATCCCAAGAGTGTCTGTGAGTTCTTACAGTTGATCTGTGTGTTCACAGCTGTTAATCATTAGGATGCAACAAAGAAATTGTTTCTGATTCCTTACCTAGCTTTCCAAAACACCTTCATGTACCCAATGACTAATAGCGTGTTTATGTATATGCATACAGGTACAAGAAAAAGAAAGTTAGACTTTTAAATCAGGCAACTAACAAGGAGGTTTCTTTGTTCTACTGAAGTTTTAGAAACTGGTACCTATGAGAGATTTACAGATTATTATTGTGATGATTTGTGTCATCCTATTTATGTTCCATTTCAAGTTACAATCTTTCATTTTAAGGATCTGGGGAATATATGTTAACATGTCAATAACAAGAGATGTTTATGTTAATCAGCGCCCACTTTGTTTTTGCAACTCCAGTGTCTGGTCAAGCAAGAAACAAAAAGTCCTGAAATTTGAGTCCCTCTTTCAATAAAACTTAATGTAGCACCAGGCTTCATGCTAATGCTATAACTTGGGAAAAAAAGACTATGAAGTAATGCAGATTAGAGATGTTTTAATAAGCTACGGAATAAAGTTCATACACACGTAACACTTACAATATTCATGAAGGTCAGAAACTACAGACATTTGACTTTTAGTAGGTAAAAATGTATTCTGAGTTATCTTTTACTGATAAGGAACTCTAAGGAAACAAGATAGCAATTCAGAAAGTAAATGGAAATGATGGAATTTATGTTCAAATCAGGACAATGAATTGAAAACTCTAGTTTAATGAATTGAAAGCACCGCGGAAGAAGTAGAGAGTTTTAACAAAAACATATTTTAGAATATCATTTACTTGAATCAGGTAATCATATCCCACTTTAAGGGAGTTCTGACATGCTTTTTCAGATTTTCATCACAGAGACTACATGAATGACCTGACTTTAAATTGGAATCTGTCTTTCCAGGCATAACAGAAAGTGATACACAAGTGAGTGGCAGTATCTCAAAGTGCTACAACTTAGGCAAAAATGTACTCACTGTACCCTACAGGAAGAGAAGGCAGTACACATGAACTGGCAATGACCTTGAGTGATGTTGTCATTGGTTACCATTGACTCAGTTCCAACTCATAACAACCTTCTAGTTCAGAGAGTGAAATGGTGCCCAGTTCTACACCATCGCCACAACCTTTGATGTGTCTGAGCCCATTGCTGTAGCTGCAGTGTCAACCCATCTCACTGAAGGTTTCTCTTATTTTCAATGACTCTCTAAAAACCAGGATTTCCTTGTTTTAGCAATTAGTCTTTCCTGGTGATGTGTCCAAAGTTAAGTGTCTTAAAGTCTCATCATCTTCTGCTGTAAGAAGTATAATGTTTGCATTTATTCTAAGACTGTTTTGTTTGTTCCTCTTGCAGTCCATGGTACATTCAATATTCTTTGTTAACATCACAATTCAAATGTGTTAATTCTTCTTCCATCTTTCTTTTTCCATGCACGTGATGCAACTGAAAGGGCCATGGCTTGAGTCAGGCACATGTTAGCACTTACGTTGTTATTGTGTGCAGTCAAGTAGATTTAGACTCATAGTGAACCTACGTGACAGAGTAGAATGTCCCAAGGGATTTCATAGGCTGAAGTGTTTACTAAAGTAGATCATCAGGTCTTTTTTTCTGAAGAGCAGCTGCTAGATTTGAATTGCCAGCTCTTGTTAGCAGCTGATCACTTAACCACCATGCGACCAGAGCTCCTTCACTCACCATAATATTGGGGGAATAGTCCAGTGAATCAAAAAGGGGAAAATTCACAAGGAAATGTCATATTAACTTCAATTTATTATTGTAGACTTGTAGGTGTGGGTATATGTGCAATATAAATAAATAAAATGTAAAAATTATCACACAACAAAGCCAATCCCCAAAGTTGTATGCTACATAGTGTGTAACATTCTTGAGAAAATTATAAACATAGAGAACAGGGCAATGAGGCAGGAGGGGGTAAGATGGGTATAGTTATAACAAGGCAGTCGGTGGCATCCTTACTGTGTAAAACTGTTAATACATTGATTGTGGCGGTGAATGTAGCAACTTAGACTTGTGACAAAATGGCATGGAACTAAAATGAAAACACACAGACAAGTATATGTAAAGTGGGAAATCTGAATAATATCAGTAATTGTATCGATGTCAGTTTCCTGATGGCAATTTTCATATAATACTCATCCAAGATGTTACCACTGGAGGAAACTGTATAAAGGACAAAAGGGATCTCCTTGTATTATTGTCTTACAACTGAATGTGAGTCTACAATAACTAAAAATAAAAATAAATTTAAAAAAGTTAAATGCAGACAATCCATTAGAAAAAATGAGCCAAAGATCTGAACATGCTCTAAACAAGAAGGAAATCTAAATGACATATAATCTATGAAAAGTTGTTAAGCTCTTTTGCAGTCAGGAAAATTAAAATCACATTAGATGTTATGACATGCACTGGTTAAAAATTACATCTAGCACTGTTAAATGCTCCCACTATTCGCAGGAGTACGAATGGGTGTAATGCCTTTGGAAAACAGGGTGATATTTTCTAATAAGATTGAAGACATATATACATTTCAACTCAAGAATTTTCCTTGTATGCTTTTAGAGAAATGCTTGAACATATGCATCAGGATGCATGTGCATAAGAATGTTCACAACTGCATAGTCTCTTTTGCAGAAAAAATGTAATCCACTTAAATGTCTGTTTACAATGTTGTTGTGCAACATTGAGCCAATTCAGAGTATAGCAATCTGGTAAAAGCCTGAAATTTACCCCATAAGATTTCATAGGCTGTAGTGCTCACAGAAGCTGCTTGCTTGGTCTTTTCTCCTACAGAGCCACTGGTGGGATCAAACCATCAACCTTTTGGTTAATAACCAGGCACAACCATTTTGTCATCAGTACTCCTAATATCATAAAACCTTACCCATTGCCAAGTAACCGAAAAAAACAAACCCAGTGCTGTTATATCAATGCTGACTCATAGCAACCCTGTATGACAGAGTAGAACTGTTCCATACAGTTTCCAAGAAGTACCTGCTGGTTTCAAAGTGCCAACCACTTGGTTAGTAGCTATAGGACTTAACCACTATGCAACTAGGGTTTCCAACTGATTGCCAGTGCACTGATTTTGATACATAGCGACCCTACAGGATAGAATACAACTGCCCCATAGGGTTTCCAAGGCTGTATGTAATCTTTACAGGAGATCTCTCCCAAGGGGGGCTTGTGGGTACCAACTGCTGACCTTTAGATTAGCAACCCAGGTGTTTCACCACTGCCCCACCAGAGCCCCTTCCCCACACAATAGAATAATTAAAGAAATAGAAATATATTAATAAAATGAAATTCTATATGGCAAAGGGAACATACCATGTGCAACCACATACTACAGAATGGTTGAATCTTGATAATGTAGTATTAAGCTGAACATAGAAGAAACAAAACAATGCTCTTTACTATTCTATTGGAAACCCTGGTAGTGTATTCGTAAAGAACTATGGCTGCTAACCAAAAGACAGGTAGTTCCAATATGCCAGGCACTCCTTGGAAACCCTGTGTGGCTGTTCTACTCTATTCTGTAAGACCTCTGTGAGTCAGAATCAACTCAACAGCAACAAGTTTGGTTGTTTTAGGAGTTCATTGTTCTGTTAACATGAAGTCCTAAAAGCAGCTATCTTGCTTAAGAACAGACATGAAGATGGGATGTTAATACACAAAGTCAGAAAAAAAAAAGTTAGTGCAGTGCTTACTCATGGGGGACTAAGTTGGTAGCGATGGAAAACTCACGGGAAGCATTCGAAGGATCCTGGGATGCCTGAGGTGTCTCGTGACATCTTGATCTGACAGATGAGGACAAGGGTATGTGCTTTATAATTATTCATTAAACTTTACATACATTTTCCCATTGAAACATGTAAAAATGTTGCAAGCTTAAAAATAGAGAATACTGTGTTTTTTAATGAATAATAATTGACCCAATTTAAAGGTCAATTAAACAGGGTTAATATACAAAATAAAGTCAACTGATAGTTACAGCATCTCTAAGGATTAAACATTTCGTAATATATAGCTTCTCTACCCCCACCCACATCCCCACTCTAAGGAACTAACAAAAGGAGAGGAAATAATTAGCTGTCAATAAACTCTGAAGAATTTTAATTTAATGGTGCATGAAGAATGAATAGGCATAAAAATGTTACCTTTTAGCTAGAGTGATCTATACGGGCAATTTTTGGATTCTGCCTCTTTTCTTGTAGGATACTTATTTCTGAACTTGGATTTTTACATTTTTTTATTTTTCCTAATAAATCCTTACAGAATGGATTGTTTATTATTCTAAAAATGCTTTATGTTTTTTCATTATAATAACATTAAATAGAAACAAAATATATTTTCATGCTTTCATAGTGCAGAGAAAAAAAAAAAGAAGACTGAAGTAAAACAGACCAAAATTACTTTCTTGTTTTTTGTAACCCAGCATATTTCACATTTTCTCATTTCCTGCAATGGATGTATGCTGTTTTTATGACTAGAGGAGAAAACAACAGAAAAAGTTACTTGAATAATAAAACTGAAAGCCATAATTTAATGATCAATTTAAGTCACGGAGAACATAAACAGAAATAGTGAAGCTTAGCATTATTGTGACCTATGTTTATTACCCAAGTCTTAAGGAAATGTGGTCTAACTGGTTTCAGATTGGTTTTATTCCATTACTGCAAATACTGTTGCCTCATAAAATGGAAGATATCAGTGGGAGTAAACACTCCTTAAATTACTCAATTACAGTTTTAAGCTTTTTCAATTCAATTTAGGAGCCAAGATTGATTAATGTATTCAGGTAGCTCTAACTCCTTCCTCCCACTTCCTCTATTAGGCTATGGTTTAAATTCTGCATATAATTCTCATGTAATATTTATGCACTAAATGTATATAATTTGGGGGATTAATGATTTCCCTACACAAGTTCTCATTTCATCAATACGAATCACAGCCTATCATAATCAAAGACTATATCAGTTGGCATCACAGCCTATATTGCCTAGATTCTCTTGTAACTCAGAGGTGCTGCTCCTCCATGACAAGTCTCTCATTTGGTCTTCTACCGGCCTTGAAGTAACCAAAACCAAACCAAACCTATTGCCATTGAGTTGATTCTGACTTCTAGAGACCCTATAGGACAGAGTAGAACTTCTCCATAAAGTGTCCAAGGAGTGCCTCGTGGGTTCGATCTGCCATCCTTTTGGTTAGCAGACGCAGCACTTATTCATTAGGCCACCAGGGTTTCACTATGCTCTAAAAAGCAAGTCACTTCCCAAAGCATTAGTGAGTTATGCAGACTTTACTATTATTGTAGTTATGTGCCACTGAATTGGTTCTGACTCAAAGTGACCTTATGTACAACAGAAGGAAACCCTGCCCAGACCTACACCATCTGCCTCACAATAGCTGCTGGCTTCAATTTATTACTGCAGCCACTGTGTTGATTCATCTTGTTAAGGGCCTTCTTTTTTCTACTGACCCTTCACTTTGCCAAGTATGATGTCCTTCTCCAGAACTGATCCCTCTGGATAACATGTCCAAAGTATGTGAGATGTTATTTTGTCCTCCTTACTTCTAATAGGCATTCTGGTCATATCTATTCCAAGACAGATTTGTTTGTTCTTCTGGAAGTCCATGGTATATTCAGCATTCTTTACCAACACTACAATCTAATAACATCAATTCTTCAGTCTTCCTTATTCATCGTCCACCTTTTGCAAGCACACGAGGAGACTGAAAACACCATGGCTTATGGCAGGTCCACCTCAGTCTTCAAGGTGGCATCTCTGCTTTTTAACATGTTAAAGATCTCTTTTGTAGCAGACTGGTCCAATATGATAGAGCTTTTGATTTCTTGATGGCTGCTTCCATGGGTGTTGATTATGGATCTAAGTTAAATGACATGCTTCCTTGACAATGACAGTCTTTTCTCCATTTATCACGATGTTGTTTCTTGGTCCAGTTGCGAGAATTTTTGTTTCCTTCCTGTTGATGTGCAATCCATACTGAAGGCTGTAGTCTTTGATCTTCATCAGTAAGTACTTCAAATCCTCTTCACTTTCAGCAAGCACTGTTGTACCATCTGCATAACATAGGTTGTTAATCAGTCTTCGTCCCATCCTGATGCCCTGTTCTTCTTCACATAGTCCAGCTTGTTGGATTATTTGCTCCCCATATGGGCTTCACTGGAGATTACAGAAGACACCCTGGTGCTACAGCAGCTGGCGCACTCACTGCTAACTGAAAGTTTGGCAGTTGGAACCCACCAGCTGCTCTGGAGGAGAAAAATGTAGCAGCCTACTTCTGTAAAGATTTACAGCACTGGAAACTACGTAAGGCAGTTCTACTGTGTTCTGTAGGGTTGCTATGAGTCAGAATCAACTCAACAGCAACAGGTTTTTGGTTCAGGTAACAGATCCCTCCCTCTTGGAAAGGGAGAAGGAGGTGAGGCAAGAGGTATATAACTAATCATCTGTCTGGAATTTTTTTTCTGTCATACTATGCTGAATTTTGTTTACACAATTATGTTTCTGAAAAAGAGATGCTCCTTACAAGTGACATAAACCTATTGCACTCAAGGTGATTACAACTCATAGCAACTTTATAGGACAGAGTAGAAGTGCCCCATAGAGTTTCCAAGGAGGCCTGGCAGATTTAAACTGTTGACCTTCTGGTTAGCAGTTGTAGCACTTAACTACTTGGCCATCGAAGTTTGCTACAATTGACACAAGTATATATTTATTATGGTAGTGTTCTATTTTTTCCCAGAAACTTACCCAGGTTGATAGCCATCTCACAGCATAAAGTAGTTAAAATCAAAGAAATACAGCATCTATTATTTAGAGTTTTCTTTATTATTTTTAACATTATGATTATATAAAAGCCTTACCTCCTGCAGTATCCAATAATACAAATGCAAAGATAAATAAACACATACAAAAATATATAAAGAAAAAGTTAGCACTATCTTCCCACTCTCATTCCCACTACCTGAGGTTCCAGCATTACCAGTCTTTTGATCTTTTGCGCTATGGAGAGAACTCAAATACAACGGTTATTGTGGATTTTTTCAAAACACAAACATAGTACTGTATTCTTATCCACATAATGTTGATGTTGGAGTCATGGTAGCATAATGGTTAAGAGCCTGGCTGCTAAAAAAAAGGACAAGTTGTCCAAATCTACCACCAATTCCATGGGGCAGTTCACCTCTCTCCTACAGGGTAGCTATGAGCCAGGATTAACTAAGCAGCAATATGTTTATGCTATGTCAGCTGTGCCCTCCCACTGTGAGGTATCTTTGTAAGTGCACTAAACTGGGTTCTTCATTGCAACATGGGGAAAAAAAAGTGAGCATAGTGTGCTTATAAAAATACTTTATGTAAAGAGGCATGGTTAGCAAAAAATATATCACAGAAGTGTTATTTATGTAAAACTATGACACTCTGGCTGTATTATCTAAAATGTATCACAGATACAACTCAATAGTTGTAATTAACAGATAATTACAGTTCATAAATAAGTCTCTAACTTGTTTTTAAATATCTCTATGGTAATTCATAGTATAGATTTACTATGGTTTATTTAACCATTTCCCACTCTAATAGCTTCCAGTTTTTGTTTTGTCAACTTCCAGAAATCCTTAAATATGTATCAATGTTCACACATACTGGTGCCTTTATTTCTATAAAACATAATAAAAAAATAGGATAGCTATTTCAAATGATACATACATTCTAATTTTAATCAATATTTCCAAGTGAATTTCCCCAGAGGGAAATATCAGTGGAAGTAAACATTCCTTAAATTACTCGATTACATTTTGGGAATTCACAACAATGCCAGCAAAATTATAAGAATGCCCATTTCCCTACATTCTCGCCATGGCTGTTATAATTTTTGCCAGACTAATGCATGAAAATGGTCTCACTGCTACTTTAATTTACATTTATCTCACTACTAGTAAGTTTGGGCATGTTTTCAAACACTTATTGATCACTTGGGCATCATCTTCTCTCTCAACTTTGTGTATCCTTCATCTATTTTTTATTGTGATGCCTTTTTCATGTAAAACAATTTGTAAGACATCATGCCCCTGGGGATGAAAATGATACATGTTCTGCTAATAACCAAAAGGTTGGCAGTTTGAATCTACTCGGTGGTTATATGAAATACCTGAGTATCTAATTCCAACAGACTGCCGTTGTTTTTAGGTGCCCTACAATCTATCCCAACTCACACAGACCCCATGGTACAGAGCAAAAAGGTCCAGTAAGGTTTTCTAAGCTTTAAACTTTATGAACGAAAACCAGGTCGCATAGTGCTCAAGTGTCATGGCTGCTAATCGAAGGTCACCAATTCAAATCCACCAGGTGCTCCTTGGAAATTCTGTGAAGTAGCTCTACTTTGTCCTATAGAGTCACTATGAGTCAGAATCAACTTCACGGCAGTGAGTTTGGTTTTTGGTTTTTTGAACTCTGTGTAGCAGATCGCCAGGTCTTTCTCCTGTTGAGTGGCTGCACAGATCTGAAGTACCAGCCTCGCCGTCAGCAGACAACCATTGTGGCACCAGGCCTTCGTTCCAAAAGATTACAGCCACCGAAAACCCTAGAGAGTGCAGTTTTACTCTGTCGCACAAGAGATAGCTATGAATACAGGTTTGGGTTTTTTATTACTTATTTGGATATTTACTCTTTGTCAGCCATGTGTTTTAAATGTGTATTCTTTTGAGAATTCTGATTTCCTGTCAAGAGGACCATAGGTTATACAAATGATCCAGCACTCTATTAGGTGAAAGGTTGGGACTCTGAACACACCCAGAGGCACCTTGGAAGATAGGCCTGGAGATCTGCTTCAGAAAGCTCATAGCCTTGAAAATCCTGTGGAGAAGTACCGTTTTCAACATATGGAGTCATCATGAGTTGGAACTGCCTCAACAGAAACTTCTAACAATGGCAATTTCCTGCCTAACTCACAATGAAATGTGTGTATATATGCATATAAATTTTATGTACTCAAATATGCCAGTTTTTGCTCCTTTGTTTGCTCCTTTGTTTTGCTCCGTTGTTCCACTCCAGTATTATACAGTCTCATACATTTCCTCTTAATACTTTTCATATCTTATTTTCTTATTAATTTGCCAATGTGGCATGACTCAAAATGAGAAGAAACAGCTGCAAATCTCAGTTAATAATCAAAAGGTAAAATAAATGAAGGATGGATCAATAAAAATTGGAAATCATCAAAAACAGAATGCACAAAGATCAATATTCTAGGCAACAGTGAGCTGAAGTGGTCTGATATTAGCCATTTTTAATCAGACAATCATATAGTCTACTATGCCAGGAATGATAACTTAAAGAGGACTATCACTGCATTCGCCATCAAAAAAAAAAAAATCTGAAGATATACCCTGAAACACAACGCTGTCTCTGACAGGATAGTCTTTCCACCTAGAAAGAAGACCAGTTAACATGACTATTATTCAAATTCATACCCCACCCACTGATACCAAAGATGAAGAAATTGAAGATTTTTACCAACTTCTGCAGTCTGAAATTAAACATGAAATCAAGATACATTGATAGTTACTAGTGATCAGAACAAGATAAAGCACTAGTACTTAGAAAATAAGAACTTCATGACACAAGTGATGCTGGAGAACACATAATGGAATTTTGCAAATCCAAATTAATTAGAAATAACTGTTCAACAACACAAACAGCAACTACACACATGGACCTTGCTAAATGTGAATACACAGGAATCAAATTAACTACATCTGTGGAAAGAGACAATAGAAAATCTCAATGTCATCACTCAGAATAAAGCTGGCGCCAGCCAGCTGCAGAACAGACCATCAATTGCTCATATTCAAGTTCGAGCTGAAGCTGAAGAAAATGAAAACAAGTCCACAAAAGCCAAAGTACAACTTTGAGTATATCATATTTGAATTTAAAGCCCTTGTAAAGATAGACTTTATGCATTGAATCTTAAAGACCAAAGACCAGACAAGTTGTAGGATGACATCTAGGACAAATACATGAAGAAAACAAAAGATAATTTAAAGGACAAAAAAGAAAGAGAAGACCAAAATGGATGTCAGAAGAGATTCTGCAGCATGCTTTTGAATACAGAATAGCTAAAGAGAATGGAAGAAATGATGAAGTAAAAGGCTGAACAGAAGTTTTTAAAGGGTTGCTCAAGAAAACAGTTTTGTAATGAAATATGCAAGGACTTGGAGTTAGAAAACAAGAAGGGAAGAAAACACTTAGAGTCCTCAAACTGAAAGAACTAAAGAAAAAAATTAAGCCTCGAGTTGCAATACTGAAGGATTCTGTGGGGAAAACAGAAACCCTAGTGGCTCGGTGGTTAAGTGATACAATAGCAAGCAAGCAGGCTGGCAGTTCCAATCTGCCAGGTGCTCCTTAGGAATTCTGTGGGGCAGCTCTACTCTCTTCTGTGTGGTCACAATAAGTCTGAACTGACTCAACGGCGGTGGCTGGTGGTGGAGGCATGGGGAAAATATTAAACAGCTCAGGAAGCATCAAAAGAAGGTGAAAGGAGTATACAGAACCACTGAATCAAAAAGGAGTGGTCACCATTCAACCATTTCAGGAGGTAGCACATAAGCAGGAACCAATGGAGCTGAAGGAAGGAGCTCAAGGCCTCCCGAAGGCACTGGCAAAAGTCAAGGCTCCAGGAATCAATGGAATACCAACTGAGATATTGCAGGAGACAGATGCTGCACTGGAAGTGTTTGTTAATCTCTATCAAGAAATTTGGTAGCTACCTGGCCAAATGACTACAAGACATTTATTATTTATGCCTATTTCAAAGAGAAGGGATCCTACTAAATGCTGAAATTACTGAATGGTATCATTAGTGTTAAATGGCAAGCAGAATTTTGCCGAAGATTATTCAAAAGCAGCTGTAGCAGTATATCAACAGAGAACGGCCAGAAATTCAAGTCAGATGAGGATGAGGATACACAATCAGTGATAGCATTGCTAATGTCAGACAGATTCTGACTGAAAGCTGAGAATACCAGAAAGACGGCTACCTGCATTTTATTGGCTATGCAAAGGCATTTGACTGTGTGGATTGTAACAAATTATGGATAACATTGCAAAGAATGGGAATTCCAGAACACTTCGTTATGTTCCTGAAGTATCTGACCAAGCACAGTCATTTGAACAGAACAAAGCAATATTTGTGGTTTAAAATCAGGAAAAAGGGTAGACATTAGAGTCCTATCTTGTACTATACTTACTCAATCTATATGCTGAGCAAATAATCCAATAAAATGGACTATAAGGAGAAGAACGGGGCATCAGGATTTGAGAAAAACTCATTAACGCCTGTGATGTGAAGGCGATGTAACCTTGCTTGCTGAATGGGAAGAGGACTTAAAGCAGTCACTGATGAAGGTCAATGACTCAGCCTTCAGTATGGATTACAAAATAAAGAAAACAAAGCTTCTCAAATCTAGACCAATAAACAACATCATGAGAAATGGAGAACATATTTAAATGGTAAAGAATTTCTTTGTACTTGGATCCACAATCAATGACCATGGAAGCAGCAGCCAAGAAATCAAATGACTTAGTGTATCGGGCAAATCTTCTGTAACAGACAGCCTTAAAGTATTTAAAAAAAAAAAAAAAAAGATGTAACTTTGAGGATTCAAGCGCACCTGACCGAAGCCATGGTATTTTCAATTGCCTCATAAGCGTGCAAAAGTTAGACAACAAATAAGGAAGAAGAAGTAGCATTGATGCCTTTGAATTATAGTGTTGACAACAAACACTGAACATACTATGGAGCGCCAGAAGAATGAACAAATCTGTCTTATAAAAAGTACAGCCAAATGTTCTGTTCAAGGATGGCAAGACCTTGTCTCAGGTACTTTGGACATTTTATCAGGAGGGACCAATCCCTAGAGAAGGATATCACTCTTGGTAAATACAGTATCACAAAAAGAGCCTCAACAGTACGGACTGACAGCGGTTCCAACAGTGGGCTCAAATATACCAGTGATTGTGACGCTGGTGCAGCACAGAGCACTGTTTTGTTCTGAAGAATGGAGGGTCACTATGAGCCAGAACTGACTTCATGGCACCCAACAACAATTACTTTCTAGTAACATTGAGATATAACTTACGTACCATAAAATGTATACTCTGTTAAGTATAACACTTTACGAATCTTGGCAATTGTGTACAGTCACACAATCTCCACTAAAATCAAGATATTGTTTAGCTGCATCTTCCTTCATCTTTGTATCACTTCACGGTTGATGCCTTCCCCTGATTTCTGGTCCCTGATAGCGACTCTTCTGTTTTCTATCACTATACCTTTGCCTCTTCTAGAAGTTTAGATTATACAGCAAATGCACCTTCACTTTATGAATACTGCCATATAGTAGTTTACTATTACAAATTCTAAACAGAAATGTAGAGTTGTAAGTTGCTCCACATCCTTGGCAGTGCTTAGTATTTTCAGGCATTTTAACTTTAAACATTTAAGTGGTGTGTAGTTGGTGATTTCTCACCCTGGTTTTGACTTGAATTTACGTGATGACTAGTGATGTTTAGTGTTTTTGTTTTTGTTTTTGCTTATATTTGCCATTTATATTTGAAATGTCAATTTAAATCTTTTCTGTCCTTTTTTAAAAGTAGGTTCACTTTTCTTATCATTGTTGATTGAGTTATAAAGGTTCTTTACATATTCTAAATATAAGCCTTCCACCAGAATTACGTTTACAAATATTTTCTCCCAACCAACTGTAAGTCTTTTCATTTTCCTTAATTGTGATTTTCATAGAGCAAAGAACTTTAAATTTGAATTCATTTTACCTTTTTTTTCCATTTTTGCCTTTTATGTTCTATTTAATAAATCTTTTTAAAAACTGATTTCACAAACATTTTATCCGATATTTTCTTCTTTAAGCTTAATAGTTTTAGGTTTATGACCCATTTCAGTTATTTTTTGTTCATGGTATACGATAAGAGTTAAGGTTTCTTTTTTCTATGCAGACATCTTAGTTGTCCCAGTACCATTTATTGAAAGATTGTTGTTGTTATTGCTTTTAATTCTGGTAAAGTATGTTGTTGCTTTTGTTAGGTGGGGTCAAGTCAATTCTGCTTCACAGTGGCCCCATGTGACAGAGTAGAGCTACCCCATCGTGCTTTATTCAGCCATAATCTTTATGAAAGTATATCACAAGTCCTTCCTACCACAAAGTGGCTAGGCAGATTCAGACCTCTAGTCTTCCAGTTAGCAGCCAAGTGCTTAAACTTTTGTGCCACCAAGGATCCTTTGATAAAATATATATGTTAAATTTTGTCATTTTAACCACTTCCAAGTGTGCAGTCCCGTTTATATGAAACGTATAGAAGAGAGACATACATAGAGTGGTTTTAAAATACATTTTTAAATTGTTACTTTATCTGAAATTAAAATTTATGAGTTATGAGGCAAATTCTGTTGTCATTAGGTATCATCAAGTCAGCTCCAACTCACAGTGACAACATGTTCAATGAAATGTTAATTTTCTCCTTGATAATCAATCTTGTCAATATTTGCTGTTATATTCTTCCTACAGTATTAAAATGTTATATTGGTTATTTTCTAATTTCCAATTCATATTTGTAACTATTTCAAGATTTTATTCTCTTCCATGGGCTTATTCGGTTCTTATTTTGAAAACAGCCTAAGACAGAATTCTTGGTTCCCAAATCCTTAACCTGTTCTTTTTCTCTGTTTTTCCTCCTCTCATTAAATGTTACTGTCAGCTATCTTTGTTGGTCAAGCCAGCACCGGAGAGACTACCCTTCTGTATCTCTTTACCTCACCCTCTGTAACCAGTCCATCAGTTCTCCCTCTGTGCTATAAACGTGTCCACATTATTCTACCTTCACTGCTAATGGAATTGTCTAGATGTGCCGTGCTCCTTCACATTCACTGACTCTGTTTCCATACTGGCCACCTTCCCGTTCTTTGACCATCCAAGTATGAGAAGAAGATAACAGAGAGTACTGACATGATTGATTATCCATCAAGGAAAAAATTAACATTTCATTCAGCATGTAGTGCTATGAGTTGGAACTGACTTGATGGTGCCATCATAATATTATGATGGCTATCTCTTTTTTATTTTTTCAGATCTCAAAGAGGTCTGCTCTGGTCACCCTATCAAAAGCAGTATTCTACCCTCTTCTCAGAACCCGTGACGGCATAGTGGTTAAGTGCCACGGCTGCCAACTCAACTGTATGGGGCAGTTCTATTCTGCCTATGGGATCACTATGAGTCAGAATCAAATTGATGACACTGAGTTTGGGTTTGGTTTCATAATCTCCTCTCTAATCTCTGTCTTAAATTAACAAGTTCTGTTGTCTTTCTTTATAACACTTATCATTTCAATTTTTGCCCAGGTAATGAATCAGTTTTCTAGGCCCCTCCAACATGAAAAAAAGTAAGCTTTTTGAAAGCAAATACTTTGCTTGTTCTATTCATCTTTTTATTCCCAGCACCTAGCTCATGGTGACACTCTAAGACAGACTAGAACTGCTCCACAGACTTTCCAAGGAGCAGCTGGTAGATTCAAACCACCAATCTTTTGGTTAGCAGACATAGCACTTAACCACTATGCCACCAGGGTTTCCACATATATATATATATTTATGTATTTATGTGTGTATGTACATGTATACGTATATGTATACGCAAAGAGAGAGAGAGATTTATCTCAAGGAAATGCCTCATCTGGTTTTAGAGGTTTGCAAGTGCCAAATCTGTTCATCAAGCACCAAACTGGAAGCTTTTCCTGACTCATGTAGCTTTAGGGTCTGATAAACACAAGATCAGCATGTCAGATGGCAGGATATGGGCTCACAGTCTGCAAAGGCTGATGAATACGAGACCAGCAGGTAAGGCAATAGGATGCCGACTCACAGACTGTGGAATCCAAGGCATCTCAAAATCGGTAGACAATACAGCGGGTCACTGGCTCAAGTCCCAGGAACTGAAAGTCAGGTGACAGTGAGCCAGATGCAGGATACAGAGCAAGCAAGCATGCTTCGCCATACTGTCCGTAGGGGAAGCTCCCCTTACAACTGACTAATCACATCAGATCATATCATAGAGGGTACTTACATCATTTCATAACTGTCAAGCCATTGAGAATCACGGCCCAGTCAAGCTGACCCACAACTTCAACCATCACAGTCCTCTTTACTATAATCTTCCAACTGCTGGTTTGAGTTCCTGGTGAATGCCTCACTCAAGGGTTAAACATGTACACTTAGTAAGCTGTACATCTGAAGCACTGACAAAGCTGAAAATAATCCTAAACAGACATTTTTACAGGTTGAAATCAGGCACTGGATCTTTCCATTATTGAATAAAGTCTCCCTATCAGTGTAAGGGGTGAATCAGCAGCCAGAATCAGGCCTGCTGCTCACTGACAAATCAGAGCAAAGGACCAACCTTGGTCAAACTTGACTGTGACCCTACAGAGTGCTTATGAAAATGTGGTACCCTGTGCCTTCCAGAATGTCACGGGCTCCGGATACGAGGATATGGCTTCTATTTTCAGTAAGAGAAAGATGGGCCCACCCTCAGCTCAGGAGCAGAAGGTTCTCTGACCACACAGCACATTTCCGAATGGCAGTGTAGCCTGGAGATACAGTCACTGAAGTCCTTGAAAAGTGAGTGTTGCTAAGGAATAGTACCTCCACAGTTGAGGAAGTCTCCCTTTCAGACGTCCCGGGCATCATCCAAAGAGAAAGATCACACAAGGCTGGTTTGCCCACTTCACAAAACCTGTCACTGGGTATGTGTGTGAGTGTACTCATTCTGGCTCTACTTCCCTAGGCACTGTCAAGTCCAAGCACTGGCTCTCTGTATACCCAGTGCTGCAGCTGCAGCTGCTACTGCTCTTATTGATGTGACAGCTCTTAGCAATTTGCTGTTGTTCTGTGTGAGAGTGAGCCCTGGGATAGACCTTTATCCCTGAACCTCTCTCCCTGATACTCCAGGTGCCATTGCGACGCATTTCCCTTTGCAGTCACCAGAGGACCCTGAGCAATTCCAAGGGAACTGCTGCTTTCCTTCACATCTTTTCTCAAATATCTGATTGCAATTAAGCTCTCCAGAGAAAATCGAAGCTGCCTCTTTAATCCTTATGTGGAGAAAGTGAATTTATCCTAGATTCACTGTTTTGTAACAGAAGGAGACCTTGAATATAATCTAATTCAGTTCCCACAATTTACATCATTTGAAAAAGTTATCTCTGTGTGCCTACCACAAGGCCCAGCATGCATGGTCCCAACTCAAAAGTTTGCTAAATGAATGCATGATAAATGAACAAATAAGGTGTGGATAATCATGACTTGTCCAAAATCACAGAGCAAATTTCTGGCAGAACAAAGATTAGAAAATAGATTTTTATTATGACTGAATGAAAATGTACATTCCCATATAAATTTGCATGCTCACCTATATGCAGCTTCCACTGCTCTCTCTGCACAGTGACAGCACACTCTGTCTCTCTGCTCCGTACATGTCTCATCCTCCCAGCAGTCTCCTACCTCCTCCTCTCCACCCATTCCCCTTTCTCCAGTATGAGGTCAGCAGGATGACATCCTATAGATGCACAGAATCATAAAGTGCCCACAAAATATGATCACTCTGCATTGCCAAGTCTTATGCATTGCTGCCCAAGAGTTGACCTTCATTAGGATTTATGGACAGGGGCAGCATCAGGGCCATGGGCCATGTTCCCAGAGGAACCCCAATGTCCCTGGACCATCAGTTGTGGTCTTTTAATGGAGATCTCAAGGTGCATCCCTACTTATTCTTGTGTTGCCAGTGAGATTCCACTTTGTGAGCTTCATCGTGGCTATCACTGACAGTGGCCAGGCACCATCTGGTTCTTCCGGTCACAGGTCATTGTACACACCTACTCATGTGAGTCTCTCTGTCTTCTTGGTTGTCTTTCCCCGATGTCATTATGGATCTTGGTGATCATCCTTTCCTGCTGAGTTGGGACCATCTGCTGTACCCTCAGATGGCAGCTTGGCAGCTTTTAAGACCCCACCCGCCACTCACAAGTTTGGGGTATTGTGAGTCCCCATTAGCAAAGCACTAGTTGTGTCAATTGGCCTCTATTTCTCCTGAGAGCATGGTTGCCAGCCTCCCGCCCCAGCTACTCTGTCCTTGCAATATTGGGTTAAGATGGGAGGAGTACACAAGTTGTGTTGAAGTCCAGTTAATATTGATCTTCCTACCAGTGTGTGCTGTCACCGATTTCATCCAACCAAATTTCTAACAACTATCTAATCTAAACCCTCCCCTTCTCACCCTCCTGCCCTCCCTACACTTGTGGCCATCAAAGAGTCTTTTCTTCTATGCATGTGTCTGATTTTAAGTTCTTATAGCAGGAGTCTCATACAATATTTGTCCTTTTTTCACTGACTACTTTCACTCAACATAATGTCCTCCAGTTGAAACCAGGTTATGAAATGTTTCCTGAAATCATCATTGTTCTTTATCATTGCATAATGTTCCATTGAGTATATATACCATAGTTTACCTATCCATTACTCTGTTGTTAGATATCTGGGCATCTGTAATACACAACATAGAGAGACTTCAAAATCTGTCAAAGAAACCACAATCAACAGAAGAGAAAATAGATAAAAGGGAACTATTAAGAAGCAAACACTTTTGCTCATCCAAAGACTTTATTAAAGGAATTAAAAGACCACCTTCAGAATGGGAAAAATTATTTGTCCACTATATGTCAGACTAACACTTAATCTCCATAATCTATACTACAAAATAGCAATAAGAAAAAAGACAAATCATCCAATTAAGCAATGCACAAAGGAGATGGACAGACACTTCTCTAAAGAGGAGATGCAGGCTGCCAAAAAACACATGCTGATATGCTCACGATCATTAGCTATTAAAGAAATTCAAATCAAAAGTGCAATGAGATACCACCTCACCCCAACAAGGTTGGCCATGATCCAAAAAACACAAAACAACAAATACTTGAGAGGTTGTAGAGAAAGTAGAACTCTCCTAAACTGTTGGTGGGATTGCAAAATGGTGCAACCTCTTTGGAAAGCAACCTGGTGCTTCCTTAAAAAACTGGATATAGATATACCATTTGACCCAGTAATTCCACTGCTTGGAATATATCATACAGAATCCAGGCCATGCACACCAACTGATACATGCACACAAATGTTTATCGCAGCACAGTCCACAATAGCTAAAAGATGGAATCAACTCAGATGCCCAACAACAGATTTTATTTTTTTAATTCTAGAATTTTATTAGCTAAAAGTAAGATAAAATCTTCAGGTTTGACAGGTTTATTTTTAAAGACACAATAAAACTCACTGTCGTTGAATCAATTCTGATGCATAGTGACCCTACAGAACAGAATAGAAATGCCCCCATACAATTTCCAAGGAACATCTGGCAGATTTGAATTGCTAACCTTTTGGTTAGTCTCTGATCCGACTTGATGGCACTTGGCTGGCTGTAGCACTTAACCACTATACCACCAGGGTTTCCAAAAGCACAATTACACACACACACACACACACACACACACACACACATATTGCTGTTAAGTCAATTGTGAGTCATAGCAACCCTATAGGACAGAGTAGAACTTCCACATAGTTTCCAAGTAACACTTGGTGGATTTGAACTGCTATTTTTTTATTTGCAGCCATAGCACTTAACTACTATGCCATCAGAGTTTCCAAAAGTACAGTAAACAAAACCAAAACCAATGCCATCAAGTAATTCTGACTCATAGCAATACTACAGGACAGAGCAGAACTGCCCCATAGAGTTTTCAGAGAGTGCCTGGCCAATTCGAACTGCCAACCTTCTATTTAGCAAACATAACACTTAATCACTATGCCACCAAGGTTTCCAAAGATGCAACAGGAAAAATGAATAAACTGAATATCATGTTGTTGTTGTTAGTTGCTATAGAGTCAGTTCTAACTTTTAATTCAGGCACTTTTAGGTAATAGCTGGATATATAACAGCATGTGATTCAAGATGTAGAAACAACTACATTCATCTCAGGGTTGAGCTTATTTTCTTAGTCCCTGTGCTTGAAACACCCTTTAAAGATTAAAGGGTAGTAGGGAGAGGGGAGGAAACCTTGGTGGCGTAGTGGGTTAAGTGCTACATCTGCTAACCGGAAGGCCAGCAGCTTAAATCCTCCAGGTGCTCCATGGAAACTCTACGGGGAAGTTCTACCCTGACCTCTAGGGTCGCTATGAGTCAGACCCAACTCGACTGCAGTGGGTTTTCAGTTATTCGTAGGGAGAAGAGAAGCAGCGCAGGAAATTCTGAGCCAGAGTCTGGGTGAATTTTAAAACTTGCCACAAAATCAACTCAAAGTTCAAACTTGGAGTTGTAGGAAATTTGAATTCAGTCTGGTTCCAGACCAATCTTGTGCAATACAAAAATTCCCATGGAGGATCTTCTGAAATGGTGACATTTGTACAGCTGTCTCTGCATGAAAATGTAAAAGGTGTTTACACAACTTAGTGTTTCCAAGTCAAGCTGGTTTTAGAACCACCTGTCGTACTTTGTGTGTGTGTGTGTGTGTGTGTGTGTGTGTGTGTGTGTGTGTGTGTGTGTGCATCTTGTGGTAGTAGTGCTGGTTACATCACTATTGTTAGAGTACCGCTGAGTCTGCTCTGACTCATAGCGACCTGATGTATAAGAGAATGAAATGTCGCCCCATCCTGTAACATTCTCACAATCTTTTGAGTCCATTGTTGCAGCTGTTGTGTCAGTCCATCTCCTTGAGTGTCTTACTGTTTTTCAATGACCCTCTATTTCATCAAGCATGTCATCTTTTTCTAGGGACTGAACCCTTCTGATAACATGTGCAAAGTATATGAGACAAAGTTTTCCCAATCTTACCTTTAAGGAATGTTCTGGCAGTACTTCTTCCAAGACAAATTTGTTCATTCTTTCAAAAGCCCATGATATATTCAATATTCTTTGCCAACACTGTAATTCAAAGGTGTTAATTCTTCATTAGTCTTCCTTATTCATTGTCCAGCTTTTGCATATATGAGGCAACTGAAAATACCATGCCAGGCACACCTTACTCATCAAAGTGACATTTTTGCTTTTTAACATTTTAAAGAGGTATTTTGCAACGGACTTGCACAATGTAATATGTGGTTTGATTTCTTGACTGCTGCATCCATGGGTGTTGACTGCAGATCTGAGTAAAATGAAATCCTTGACAACTTCAATATTTTCTCCATTTATCATGATGCTGCTTATTAGTCTAGTTATGAGGATTTTGTTTCCTTTGAGTTGAGATATAACCCATATTGAAGGCTGTAATCTTTGACTGACATCACTAAATGCTTCAGTTCCTCCTTCAGCAAGCAAAGTTGTGTCATCTGCATATCACAGGAGTGTCATATTAAGTGTCACTCTAATCCTGATACTGTGTTCTTCCTACAGTCCTGTTTGCTGGATTATTTGCTCAACATACAGGTTCAGAAAAACAAAAAAGACACTGCTGTCAATTCCTAAGGGATAGAGTACAACTACCCCATTGAGTTTCCAAGGCGCTCATGACAGATCCAAACTACTGATCTTTTGGTTAGCGGATGTAGCACTCAACCACTAAACCACCATAGTATCCACAGATTGAATAAGTATGGCAAAAGGATACAAGCCTGACATATACCTTTCCTGATTTAAAACCACACAGTATTCCCTTTTTATATTTGAAAGACTACCTCTTGGTCTGATGGACAGGTTCCACATGAGACAATGAAGCGTTCTGGAATTCTCATCCTTCACAATGTTACTCATAATTTGGTATGATCAACACAGTTGAATGCCTTTTTCTTTTTTAAAAAAAAAATTTATTTATTTAATCCTGCAGCAAACCTACCAAACCAGAACCTCTATGAGAATCAGGAATCTGTTTTACAAAGCTTTACAGTATTCTCCTGCAGCCAGCATGGAACTTCAGGAGCCCTGCATTTGGAAGCACAGCTTGCAGTGGCCTTTCTATGGAGAAATATTTCTGTCCTAACTTGGCGCTGTGCCTGCAGACAGCTGAATGTTCCTGTGGAGATACAGAAAACCCACGCCAACATTCTAGAATACAAATCTGAAATACTGCAAGAAAAACAGGCAGGTCTTGCTCCTACCCTTCCCCAAGAAGGAACCATAAGAATGTAATTTGTTTTGTCTAAATAGCCAGAATTTATGGTTAATCTAATAGTTGTATTATTGTTTTCTTCTGAATAATTCTGTTGAGAGGCCATGGGGCAAGAGCACTCACCATGAGTATGGACAGGATTATTCTTAATGTAATGAATATTCTCAGTATTATTCTAGAAAAAGGAAAATAAAGGTCAGAAAATAGGACTCTGGCCAGTGGGTGAGATGGGAATCCTTCACTTTGGGTCTTGTGATTGACAGACTGTACACTCTAGAGAGTGGAGACCTTCTCCCGGGAAATGCCTGGGTTTGGGAAGATGAGAAAGCAGATCTTTACCATGGAAAGGAAAGTCAGGAACTAGGTAGGGGTGGGTCCAGGCCTGTAGGTTTTAAAGCAGCCATAGTTGTTCACACTTACAAGGACCTTAGTGTTCCCTTCTTACAATGTGCTATGTTCTCAAATCCATAAATCCATCTCCTTAATAGTGATTTAGAATGTGAAATTCTCTTAATCTTGACTCTAAATTTTAAGAAGAAGCATTGAGTTAACCATGCACTCACCCAGGAATGATAGGAAGCTGAAAGCTATAGTGTATCTTATTCCCTGGCTTGAATTATCAGTGACATCCAGTGGCCAATGATAAAACAAGTTATATATGTCCATATCTTGGGTCTAGGTATGAGAAAAATTGAAATATAATAATTGTTTACGTCATACACTTTGTCAAGTCCAGAATATGAATAGACTTTTAATACAATGAAGTGGTAGACTTCATGAAACAAGCAACCTTGCAGTGTCAGTCACAGCTTCTTGGCAATGCTTTCAAATTTCAATTAATGGTAAAAGGTGTTTTATCATTCACATTTGTTCAACAAGAAGGCCTACTTACATTCTGAATGGATTATTGACTTGCTTACAAAAATATTACCTAGGATAAAAGGTTTTTGTAGTTGGTTGCCTAATACTGATGAATAAAACTGCTACAGCATGAAAAAAAAGTTCCTATTTTAGGAGTACCCTATAGATGCAGTAATTTTTTTTTTAACTTAGCACCAAAACAATGTGTCATCACTAATACAACTAATATACCTAAATTACAAAGAAAACAAACCTCACATCTTTTTCTTTTAAAATGTCATTTCAAGGTTAAATATATATGTGCATATATATTACCTGATAAAAAATATATATAGAAATTCATTGTCATAGACTCATTTCCAATGCATAGTAACATATATATATAATTTGAATATACCAATCGATTGCCTCTGAAAGATAGTGTCTTCAAATTTCAAATGGCAAATTTCAACAGTTTGTTTTTAGAGAAATGAGAAAAAAAACCCAGAAGTTTCCCCTCAGCTGCTTCCTGATGGTTAAAAAGTGACTTAATAAAAGACTAGCTACTAGTTTGGTCAGAATGTTGAACAGACAGATGTCTTGGCTCTGTGGTATCCCAGAATCCTACTCAAGGGTTGGCTGCCAACAGTTCGGGGTTCACCTAGTTAACTAATACGGTTAGTTACCCAGCAAGGGAATGATTCCACTGGCAATGAAGATACACTTCAGAAATACCCTGGAGGATCGACTCCTATTTTGCTTCTACAATTAAAAGGAAACTAAGGATTGTTAAACAGAAATCTAGCAAATTTAGGTCTATTTTAGAGTCAATCTAGTGTCTGTAGGACTCTTGTGACTTAATTAAAGATATGCTAGGTTTGTCTTTATCTTTTCATCTGTTAGTTAAATTTACAGAAAGATGACACTGTATAATCCTCTCTACTATCACTTGTTGCTTCTTTCTTACACCTGAGGATAAATGGATTAGAAGACCTGAGTGATTATAAGAATTACACATTAAACAATATTATTTTAAAATATGAAGTATATGTGTATTTGAGGCAGTAACAAGCTATGTACACCTTAATGTTGGACTCTGTGATTCACACTGTTCATGCTTAGCTGATCTAAGTATCAGCATGGCAACGGGATGCAATGAGGGAAAAGCAAAGCTCTAAATGTTGATTCCTGGATTTTAACCTCCGTCCACTCAGCTCATAACTCTTTCTTGGTTCAGAACCACAGAAGTACACATTTCTCACTATCCAGTAATTAACTGTCACTCACAGAGAAAGGACAAACTTCAGAACCACAACAGAGGCTGACAGGATACTTAGCTGTGTTCTGTCTCCTCCACTCTAACGGACAACTGGAGTCTAGCACCCAAGGAAGGTAGAGTTTAATAGAAAGCACTGGAAGAGACAGTTTACAAAAGTACTCTGGATCAGGAACAAGACTGCAGTGTCGACTAACAACCAAAGATACAAATCCAGCGTGATTCTTCACTAAGGAGAAGGATATGCTTCAAGTGGGTCATATTTTCAGAAAAATGTTGCATATATATGTTATCACATTTAAGTGTGTTGGTAATTTTGTGTGTTGAACTGTAAGGAAAGTCTGAGAGAGAGAGATAAGTAGGGGGACCTTAACAAACAATCCCAGGCCTTTGGCTGTGAATGCCCCAAATATGTTGACAACTATTTCAATAAAATGTCACCGAAAAGGCAAAATGCTTACTGTTGTTTCCAAGAATTTCCTTGAAGTTTTTACCACAGGCCGCATCACACCCTCAGATGTACATGGCATAGCCCAAGGCCACACTTGCCAAAAACAGGAAAACAAAAATAAGCTCTGCTGCTCTCTGAAGAGAAAAGAAGGAGCTGAAAGTTACTGGGCCTTTTCCAGGCGGCCCCTGTTTTATAACATAATTTCCCAGCAGCAGCAGGGCAGAGCTTTAGCAGAAGGGCCTTATCTTTGTCACGTGGGCTTCTGTATACTCTATCCTCCACCAAGGGCTGTCAATTTCCAAACTACAAACACACCTAACAAGTTGTTAGGTATGATATCTTCAGTTCAGCTCCCTGTTCAGCCATTCCTCGTGAATTTTCCACTGCACTTGACACTCTTATTCTACCACAGCAGCCCTGAGGAAGAACGACTGTGGAGGCACCATATCCTACAGGTCACCAGAGTGCCACTATCATTTACATTTCAGAGTTGGAAGAAAATGAAGATTTATGTAGATAAGTAACGATCTAGAAATAACTATTTGTACATCTCAGAAACTGCAATTTCAATCCAAATATTCTAATCACAATTCTTGTCATATTTTCACTGTATACACACTTCCAGGTCACTTAATTTTCCTAATTTTCCATATCTAAGTGGGAAAGCCACCACTGGTCTGCCGGTTTGTCATCCTGTAAGGGTTTGTGTGATGCTGGAAGCTACACCACCAGTATTCAGGTATGAGCAGGGTCAGCCATGGCGGACAGGTTTCAGCTCAGCTTACTGGCTAAGACTAGGAAGAAGGACCTGGCAGTCACTTCTGAAAAGTATTAGCCAGTGAAAATCTTATGAACAGTAGCAGGACATTGTCAGGTATAGTGCCAGAAAATGAGCTCCCAGGTTGGAAGGCACTCAAAAGATGACTGGGAAAGAGCTGCCTCCTCAACGCAGAGCAGGTTTTAATCATGTGGATGGAGTCAAGCATTCAGCATCTTTATCTTCCATTGTAGCAAAACTCAAAATGAAAAGAAACAGCTGCAAATATACATTAATAATTGGAACATAGAAAGAACTAAGAATGAGTCTACAAAAATTGGAAATCATCAAAAATGAGATGTAACACATAAACATTGAGATTCTAGACATTAGTGAGCTGAAATGGACTGGTAGAGGCCATTTTGAATCTGACAATCATGTGATCTACTATTCTGGGAATGAAAACTTGACAAGGAATGCCATTGCATTCATCGTCAGAAAGAACATCTCAAGATCTATCCTGAAGTACAGTACTATCAGTGATAGGATAATATACATACGCCTACAAGGAAGGTTAGTTAATATAACTGCTATCCAAATTTAGGTACCAACCACTAAGGCGAGAGATGAAGAAACTGAAGATTTTTACCAGCTTCTGCAATCTGAAATTGATCTAATATGCAATCAGGATGCATTGAGAGAATGAGTGGTGACTGAAATGAAAAAGTTGGAAACAAAGAAGGATCAGTAGTTGGAAAACGTGGTCTTAAAGATAGAAATTATGCCAGAGATTGCATGATAGAATTTTGCAAGACCAATGACTTCTTCATTGCAAATACATTTTTTCACCAACATACACAGTGACTGTACACAATGGACCTCACTAGATGGAATGTACAGGAATAAAATAGGCTGCCTCTGTGGAAAGACATGGTGCAAAAGCTCCATATCAGCAGCCAGAACAAGAACAGGTGCTAACTGCAGAACATACCAGCAATTGCTCATATGAAAGTTCAAATCAGAACTGAGCAAAACTAGAAAAAGTGCATGAGAGCCAAAGTATGACCTAGAGTATATCCCACCTGAGTTTAGAGATCATCTTAAGAATAGATGGATGCATTAAACACTACTGACTGAAGACCAGATAAGTTGTGAAATGACATCAAAGACATCATCCATGAAGAAAGCAAGAGGTATTAAAAGCCAGAAAAGTCCAAATTAGATGTCAGAAGAGACTCTGAAACTTGCTCTTGAACATCGAGTAACTAAAGCAAAAGAAAGAACTGATGAAGTAAAAGAACTGAATAGAAGTTTTCCAATGGTGACTCAGGAAGATAAAGTCAGGTATTACAATAACATGTACAATCAGCTGGATATGGAAAACTAAAAGGGAAGAACACACTCTGTATTTCTCAAACTGAAAGAATGAAGAAAAATTCA
Organism: Heterohyrax brucei; assembly: GCA_028571685.1. Taxonomy (NCBI): domain Eukaryota; kingdom Metazoa; phylum Chordata; class Mammalia; order Hyracoidea; family Procaviidae; genus Heterohyrax; species Heterohyrax brucei. The sequence goes on along the minus strand of CM053150.1, from coordinate 49,764,546 downwards.
AGCCTCAAATTACAATAGTGAAGGATTCTACATGAAAAATATTAAGTGACTCAGAAAGCATCAAAAGAAGATGATGTTATGGAATACACAGAGTCATTATACCAAAAATGACTGGTTGATGTTCAATTATTTCAAGAAGTAGCATATGGTCAGGAACCAACGGTACTGAAGGAAGAAGTGGAAGTTACACTGAAGCATTGGTAAGAAACAAGGCTCCAGGATTGATGGAATATCAACTGAGATGTTTCAGCAAACAGGCGCAGCTCCGATAATGAGTGAATACTCATATATTTCAAGAAATTTTGAAGACAGCTACCTGGCCAACCAACTGGAAGAGACTCATATTTATGCCTATTCCCAAGAAAGGTTATCCAACTACAGGTGAAAATTATTTAACAATACTGTTAATACCAAACACAAGCAAAATTTTGCCAAAGATAATTCAAAAGTGACTGCAGCGGTATATTGACAGGGAACTGCCAGAAATCCAAGCCAGATTCAGAAGAGAACATGGAACCACAGACATCATCGCTGACGTCAGATGGCTTTTGGCTGAATGCAGAAAACGCTGGAAAGAAGTTTACTCGTGTTTTATTCACTATGCATAAGCCTTTGACTGGATGGATCATAACAAATTGTAAATAACACTGAGGAGAACCGGAATTCCAGAACACTTAACTGTGCTCAAGAGGAATCTGAACATAGATCAAGAAGCATTTGTATAAACAGAACAAAGGGATGCTGCATGATTTAAAGTCAGTTCTAGCATCTTTAGCTCTGTTGTTAGGGTGCATCAGTGTTACACCCTTTCACCATATTTTTTCAATCTTCATGCTGAGAAAATAATCCAAGAAGTTGCTCTATATGAAGAAGAGAAAGGAGGCATCAGGATTGGTGGAAGATTCATTAACATCTTACATTATACAGATGAGACAACTTTGCTTACAGAAAGTGAAGAGAATTTGAATTGCACCTTAACATCAAGAAAACAAAAATCCTCACAACTGGACCAGTAAGCAACATCATGATAAATGAAGAAAGGATTGAGGTTGTCAAGGATTTCATTTTACTTGGTTCCACAATCAAAGCTCAAAGAAGCAGCAGTCAAAAACTCAAAAGACATATAGCATTGGGGAAATCTGCTGCAAAGGTCCTCCTCAGAGTGCTGAAAAGTAAAGATGTCATCTTGAAAACTGAGGTAGACCTGACCCAGACTGCGGTATTTAAAGTCATATCATATGCAGGCAAAAGCTGGACAATGAATAAGGAAGACAGAAGAATTGAGGCCTTTGAATTGTGGTATTGTAGATATTGAATTTATCATTGACAGCTAGAAGAACAAACATATCTGTCATGGAAAAAATACAAACAGAGTGCTCTTCAGAAGCAGAGGTGGAGAGACTATGTCTTACATACTTTGGACATGTCAGGAGAGACGAATCCCGGCAGGACATCATGCTTAGTCAAGTAGGCCGTGAAAAAGAGGAAGACCCTCAACAAGACCGACTGGCCCGACAGCCGCAGGGACGGGCTCAAGAATCAAAAGGACTGTGGACCTGGTGCAGGACCAGGCCGTGCTTCGTTCTGTGGCGCACAGGGTCACTATCAGTCAGAACTGGCTCAGTGGCACCCAGCGACAACAGCCGATCATGAAGGGAGCCCAGGCAGTGGGGAGACTAAGAGGTAGGGCAGCAATTCAGATCCACCAGCCGCTCCTTAGGGTACCTCAGGGGTAATTCTGCTCTGTCCTATCAGGTCACTGAGAGCTGGAATGGACAGCCGTGCCTGACTGTGGTTGTTGTTTGGTTAGTCGATGGTTTTTATTTTTGTTGGACTGTGTTTTATTCTTTTTTGTTTTGGTTAAATGAGGAAATGGCATTGTTCTAGTATCTCCACTTCTGCTTACAGATTATTATTCTCTCTTTAAAACAGTATGCTTCTGGATTCCTAGAAACTGGCACAATAGAATCCATTTATTCTATCTAAATTTAGTCAATTGAGCAAATATTTAATATAATTTTAAAACGCTATTATTATAAACTACGTAAATGTTTGTTTTTCATATGGGATCAAAGTTTAAGTTTGGTCCAATAGTGAAATTCCATTGCCAAAACTGCATCAGTAATACACGATCTACATCAGTAATACATGATCTACATTAGTAATACATGATCTACAATATATTCATTCCTAAAGAAAGTAAGGAACTCAATGCTCTTGATGCAATCTAATTAACAGTTTTATAGATCTGTATGATTTCATAGTTGTGCTATCCACATTTATTTTTCAGAGAGTTCACTACATTGAGCCTTTCTCTTTAATTGGCTTTGTGTATGTGTGTGCTCCAGTTCAACAATTTCTGTATGTAAAATTCAGTGATAATTTAATTTTAATACAACCTATAATCCCCCTTTTATGGTACTATATCATCTGTACTATATCATCTATACTATATATAATTTGTGTAATATTAAAATTATAAAATTACAGTAACAAATACAACTGTTGCATACAGGTTTGTAAACAAACATAACTGAATGTTGATCAGCAAACAATGGAACTAGTAAGAGAAGTAACAGCAGCCACACTAGCCAACGACCCACGACATCTTGAGAGAGTTTTATAGATGGAATGGAAAGGATGGGTTAATTTAGCAATTGAGCTAAGTGGAGGTCAGTTAACAGGCCTGCAGACAAGGGTATCTGTCTGTCTCTCTAATAATGCAGTGCATTTCATCAAGTAGTCCACTTAGACTTGATAGGAATGCCTACTGCAAGAAAACAATGGGATTTCTAAGAAGCTGATAAGGACAAAGAAGCCTTTTACTCAGGGACCTGCTATCAACTATGTTGCTCCTTTGTTTTGACCTTATCAGTTCTTCACAAAACTCCAATAAAATGTAGAGCAAAAGAAACAAAGCTAAAAGATGTTAAATATTAAAATGCTCACATAATAAATACTTCATTGAAGATCAAGAAAAACTAGACTTCTGAACTGAAAGCAAACAAAAAACTTTGAGCTGAATGGAGTCAAAGAGTGTAGCAGGCAATTTGACTCGTTTTGCATTGGGATCCTAAAAAGAATTCCTCAGAAAATAGCAGTAAGAAGGGAGGAACCCCAAGCAAAAGATCTCAGTCTACAAAGGACCCAGAACATAAATTGATAAATACTGTACTTTTTTTTATTATGACTGAGTGAAAATGTGCATTCCCATATAAATTTACATGCCCACCTATATGCAGCTTCCACTGCTCTCCCTGCCCAGTAACAGCACACTATTCCTCTCTGCTCCATACATGTCTGATCCTCCTAACAGTCTCCTTTCCCCTCCTCTCCACCTACTCGCCTTCCTCCAGCATCATTCAGCAAACCCGAACTACCTACGATCTGTGTTTGAGACGTAGACATTGTTTGTGCCTTTAAAGATTTACAGCCAAGTGGAATGAGAAGACAAATTTAAAACAGTAAACAATCTCTCTTACAACCAAATTTGAGTATCAAGTATGAATAATTGATGCATGAAGTAGCTTAAAAAACTTATCCAAAATCCTGCACAGTGGAGAGATTAAAAGACAAAACAACAACATTTTAAGTTTCTGTAACAAACTAGAATTCTAGTTCTCCAGAACTAGTAGTCTCATCTCAGGTTTTCCAGATCTCTCTCTAGAGTTTCTCAAATGTAGAAATAATGTCCTTGAGCTGTTTTCTATTTGAGTATAAACCTTATGGGATTACATACTTACCTTCAGTAATGCAGAGAACAAATAATATCCTGCATTCAACAGGAATTTTCTCAACTTGGGATCAGATCCAACCAAAATCTCTGATTGGCAGTGATGCTTTGTGTTTGTAATAAATAGAAAAATAAGCCCCTTATTGCTTAATGAATAAATAATACCTTTGAAAACTTTAGGTCAAGGGGATAATTAACGAAAAAGGGGGGTAGTACTGCACTAGACAAAGTGCATCTTAACTCAGAATTACAGTCTATAAAATCTCTCTTTTTTAAATTATCCTGATAGACTACTAAAGAACTCTCTGTGTACTCAACTGATTTCACTTTTTTATTTATTGTGATTGAGTGAAAGTGTACAAATCCAGTTTAAATTTGCATGCCCACCTATCTGCAGCTCCCTCTGCTCTTTGCCCAGTGACAGCACACTTCTCCGTTCCATTCTATATACGTCATATCCTCTTCGCAATCTCCTGTCCCCTCCTCTTCACCCTCTCCACTCTCCTCTAGTAAGAGGCCAGTAGGACAACGTTTTATAGATGCATAGAACCTTAAAGTACACACACGATATGGCCACTCTGTGTCCCTGAGTCCAATCCATTCCTGTCTGAAGAGTTGACCTCTAAAGATTTACGATCAGGGGCACCATCAGGCATCGGGGCCATGCTCCCAGGGTAGCCCCCAGGGCTTCAGACCATCAGTTGTGGTCTTTTAGTGGAGTTGTTTAGGGTGCATTGCTTTTTTTCTCACATTGCCACTGGGAATCAACACTGCGAGCCGCATCACAGCTGTCACTGGTGGTGGACAGGCACCATCTGGTTCTTCTGGTTACATGTTGATACAGTTACCTATTCACATGGGTCTTTCTGTCTTCTGAGTTCTCTTTCCCTCATGTTGTTGTTATTCTTGGTGATCATCTGTTCCAGCTGAGTTCGGATCATTTGGTGTATCTCAGATGGCAGCTTGCTAGCTTTTAAGAACCCAGATGCTATTTGCCAATATGAGATGCAGAAGACTCTCTTAGCAATAGGCTAGTTATACCTCTTGGCTTTGAGTCCACTGACAGCATGGTCCCAGACCTCACCCCTGCTACTCTGTCCTTGCAATATTAGGTTAAGACTGGAAGAGTTTTCAGCTTATATTGAAGTCCAGTTAAACTGATCTTCTTTCTAATGTGTGCTGTCACTGATTTCATCCAACCAAATTTCTATCAACTATCTAATCTATAACCAACACTCTCTTTCCCTCCCTTCCCTCCCTTGCAGCCATCAAAGAGTCTTTTCTACTATACATGAGTCTGTTTTTAAGTCCTTATAGTAGAGGTCTCATACAATACCTGTCCTTGTGCTGCTGACTGATTTCACTTAACACAATATTTTCCAGTTGCAACCAGATCATGAGATGCTTCCTAAAGTCGTCATCATTCTTTATCATTGCATGATGCTCCATTGAGTATATATACCACGGTTTATCCATTCATCTGTTATTAGGCATCTGGGTTGATTCCATCATTATGCTATTGTGGACTGCACTGCAATAAACATTAATCTGCATGGATCTGTTTGTGTGACTGCCTTTGCTTCTGTAGGATATATTCCAAGCAGTGGGATTACTGGGTCAAATGGTATATCAATTTCCAGCTTTTTAAGGAAGTGCCAGATTGCTTTCCAAAGAAGATGTACCATTTTGCAATCCAACCAGCAGTGTAAGAGAGTTCCAATTTCTGCACAGCCTCTCCAGCATTTGTAGTTTTGTGTTTTTTGGATCATGGCCAACATTGTTGGGGTGAGATGGTATCTCTTGTCATTTTGATTTGTGATATCACTTTTAACAACAAAAATCGCTTGGTATCTAAAGCTAGTATATGTGAAAAACAGTGCAAGAATGAGAAGGCATATAGATTTTTTGCTTATACCAAACATCAGTGATGATCCTTCCTCTTTAAAAAGAAGATGAAAAAATAATAACAACAAAGGAAAAAAGAGAAAGGACAAGATGAGGAAAAGGCACTGGCTGTTCTATGCTTGGAATAATATTTTTTGTCCCAATCATAGACAATCCATTCTCATCTTTTAGGTATTAGCTTAAATTCTATGTCCTCTGAGAGGCCTTTCCTGATCAACTGTCTAAATTTACCTTTCCCACCTTACCCACTCTGTTACTTTCTCTTAAGGAACCTCTTAGTTCATGGTTCTTTTCACAGTGGCATAGTGGTTAAGTGCTATGGCTGCTAAACAAAAGGCTGGCAGTTCAAATCCACCAGGTGCTCCTTAGAAACTCTATGGAGGCAGTACTGCTCTGTACTATAGGCTTGCTATGAGTCAGAATGGATTGGATGGCCATGGATTTGTTTTTTGTTTTTCTTTGTTATCATAGCCTGCTATTATTTGAATCATTTATTTGCTTATTTGTTTTTTAGCTGATTCCTCCACTAGAATGTAAGTTTTGTGTGGAGAAGGCCATTATTTGTCTTATTTCATTTTCCAAAACCTAACAGATACTCAATAAATCTTTACTGAATAAGCAAATAAGCAATAGGTAAAAACTCTCTTTGTTTGGAAGTCTACTGGTACTCAGATACACTCTTCACTTACTATGCTTCGGTCTTACAAAAGCCTTTCCGAGTAGATGTTAACTATTTTGATCTTTCGCGGGGGTGGGGGAGAATCTTAGGCTTTAGAAAAAATGAGATGAGCTTTGTCAAGGCCAGTCAATGATGGAACAGTAATTCAAATAGTTATCTATCTGCCTTTAAAAATCTATGTTTAAATACAGCTTTTAGCTGAGAATCTCAAGGTGCAATTACCTCATCTGTGCATGTTTGTGTGACAAGAAAACTCAATCTCCCTTAATAATTTGGTCCTTGCCTGTTATGGCATTTTCCATGCTGAATTATAATCGGCCTCTTTGCCTGGGTGTCTCTTTCCCGAGTCTGAGAGTTCCTCAAGGACAATGGATTATTCTGTGTACCTCCGAGCCTCCACAATGTTCAACGATATGTTTATGAAACAGAAGAATGGCTTGAGAATCAAGGTCATATATATTAGCTTTTCAAAGTAAAAGTCAGGCTTTGTTTAACAGGTAGAACTCTGGGATAGATGATGATTTTACACAGAGCAGCAGGCACTCAGTGACACACAGACTTCTAGATTATCACAGAACCTTGGTTGTCTGGTTGTCAAACTCTTCAATTTACAAATAAGACATATAAGTAAAAGGTAAGTGATTTGTCCGAGGTAACACAGTACTCTGACACTTAGCAATGGGTCTCAAGCCAAACTGGAGGACTTTACTTTCTAATTATTATTACTAAAACTCTTGTAAGTATATTTAAATAATGTGGTGGGAAGTGTGGGGTAAGCAAGAGATTTGAGCCCAGTGTCATCTATCAGATTTTCACTGAAATGACTAAGAAATAGGAATAGAAAAACTCCTTATTAAACACTGTAAATTAAAGTTGTTTTCTGACTCCCAGCTCTTTTATGGTAAACTGAAACAAACTTACTATCCAGCCTCCATCACCTTCACAGTCACTGTCTGAGCCCGCGGTTACAGCCCGTGTCGGTCAGTCCATCTCGTGGAGGGTCTCCCTCTTTGCCACCAACCTTCTGCTTTCCCAAGCGCAATATCCTTCTCCAGCAAGTGGTCTGTTCTGATGACCTTTCAAAATAATTGAGACAAATCCTCAGCTTCCATGCTCTAAGGAGCACTCTGGCTGTACTTCTCCAAGGACAATTCTGTTCATTCTTCTGGCAGTCCTCGGTATAGTCAGTATTCTCCACCAACACCACAGGTGGAAGGTGTTGATTCTTCTTCAGCCTTCCTTTTTATTATCCAGCTCACAAACTTTGAAGAAATTCTGACTGGAATTATGCCTATAAAACCAGCCTCATGCTGTAGAGGTAAATCAAACTCTCCTGGATTCTGTTGTGAGCCAGCAGAATATGATAGGTAGGCTGTAGAAGCCCACAGGGTTTATAGAACAGCTATACGAAGAAGAAAACCAGCGGATTCTTGTCCATAAGGTGATCAGAGCCAAAAGAGGAGGCTGGACAGCAAGCGAGACATGGCCTGGAGACTGACCAATGAAACTTTGACAATGGAAAACAGATCCTTGTAAAGCAACTGGAAGGAACAGCATAGAAACCAGTGGGTCTTAGTAGGGTTTCCCCAAGCCCAAATCCTCCTCCTCTATCCTAAGGTGTCTAACACTGAACCAGTAATACATAATGCATTTATACCAGCCAGTTCGCCAAGTTACAAGTAACTTGAGGGTTGACTTACAGAAAGCAGCTGCTCTGTGCAGAGAAACTAGAAGAATCTGCACTCTCTATTTGGGGTCAAACACTAGGCCATGATTAAAAAAAGTACATGGAATCAGATAGATATATGTTTATTACAGCATTCTTTATATAAAAAAAAATGGAATCAGCCTAATGTCTACCGGCAGAATATCATCTAAATAAAATGTGTTTTATCAGTAAAATGCAATTCCATGTAGTCATTAAAAATAATTTCAGAAGAAGTAATATGGTAGGGAAATGCTATGTTAAAAAAATCAAATTTTCAGGTATTATTTGTACTATGATCAGTATTTAATTTAAAATGTACATATGAATATTTACATACACTCAAAGTTAAAACTAGAGTCACTAACGCTAGAATGTAATTACTGGTCACATCATCCCTCTGCTTTAAACACTTCATTAGCCTCCAGTCACATCTAGGAAGAAGACAACATTACCAGTGTGACCCACACGCCCCCTGATATCAAGCGCTCCATCTCAGGTCACTCTCCCTTTCTACTTCCTAGGTATTGGAATTTTTTTTTGCAGTGCCTCATATGTGTCATGATTCTTGTTAATTGTATTGTTCTTCCTGCCTAGTATAGTCTCCCAACCCAGCTGCCCCTTGTCAGCCATTCCACCCTCTTGCAGCACACACACACACACACACACACACACACACACACACACACCACCCCCACACCACCCCACCCCTGTAAACTGCCACACTTACTCAACAGTCAGGTAAAATCACCTACTCAAAGAAGCATTTCCTGACTATCCTAGCTCCCTCTGCTGTGGAGTCTCCTAGTTCTCCACCCTTCTCCCATTGCTCTCTACATTTAAACAGTAATATATTTAGCTCTTTAAAATATGCTCTCAAAATGATTTGCAAGTATCAGAAGAAAGACTGTCTCATTTCTTTATATGTACTCAAAACATGTTCAAATGAATCACGCAACTGATATCAATTACATCCTAACTTATTTAAGAGCCTCGTGTATATTAACTCATTTAGTTTTCACAACTGCCCTAGAGATAAGCCCTGTTCCAGCTCCCATTTTAAAGTCCATGAAGTCATGAGACAGATCAACAACTTGCTCAAAGACACATCACTAAGTACGTGGCAAAGCTGGGATTCACACTCCGGCAATTTGCCTCAAGCACCTGTGTTCCTAACCACTAATAACAACCAGCATTTACATATCACGTACAGTGGGCCAGGTATGGCTCTAATGGCTTTACACATAGTGACTTACTCAAGCCTCATAGCAAACTTAGGAGTTAGTTACTATTATCTGTATTTTATGAATGAGAAAACTGAGGCACGGGAAGATAAAGCTACTTGTCCAAAGCAACATGATTGGTAGGCGGCAGGCTGCGCACTTGAACCCTGACGCTCTTTCTCCAGCATCCGGGCTGTTAATAGTACTTACTTTACAACCTTATTATACAGTAGCAAAGGAAGGGAGGCAGGAAGGCAGCAAACTCTGAGAAGAGGAATTACTAATGATTTCTTTCTTTTTCCTTTATTGGCCAAAAATTATAAGACAAGTATATTTTTATAGTGGGAGAAAAAAGATGTTTAAAAAAAATACATAATTAAAAATAAATAATTGTTGGTGGAAACACACTCATGAGATCATAAACACGTGACGTGAACAATTACCCACATGCGTCTCTAGTCTAACCTGCTCTCTGGTACTCACACCCCCTCCACAGTGGACCTGACAAGCAGATTTGCAGCCTCTTCCGGATCATCCTAATTAACATGCACCTGAAGCAACTGTGGAACCTCTTCTCATGAACTGAGGACAGTTACCTCCCTGCATTCCAGTAGCTGACGACCGCAAGCAAAATCAAGTGATTCATTTTAAAAATAATTTTGCACTATGCAGATGCTGTGAAATACTGGAAAAGTTAACTTTCTTGAAGAAAATTATTTTTTAAAAAATGTTTCAGCCTCATATGAATTGCTTTCTGAACCCCCAAAGTTCAAATCCTCCAGGCACTCCCTGGAAACTCTAGTGGGAAGTTCTGCTCTGTCTATAGGATCACTATGAGTTGGAATCAACTTCATGGCAGTTGGTTTGATTTTTGATTTTTTTTTAAAGACTTTGGCTATGCAGGAAGCTCAGAACAGAGCAGGGCAGGAGGTTAAGCCAACCTAAAATCTTCTTTCAAGGTCAAAGTGAAACAGGCAGAAGCAATCACTTATTACTAATTTTGTTACATCACATGTTTATTAAACAAAAGAAGGAATTTATGAGAGACTAAATGTCTCGATTGGCTGGCAAATGTCTCTAGAATATTGTGGGGTACCTTTATCACACTCCATCCAACTTTTGTGTCAAAACTTAACAACTTTCTTTTGCAGTTCTCCTTTTCCTTTCTTGTTCCCAAATTCTACCTATTAGTTATTCAATATGGTCTGTAGCTACTGTCCTTCTATATCATTGGTCTGAAACAGACTCTAAACTTTAATGAGAGATTATCTTGGAACTATTTTCAGACTAATTCTAACTCTAGAATAAAGGTCATAATACCACTATTGCAGCTAAAAGCACTTTTGCTGACATTATCTAATTTTCACAGAACTCAAGGGACATAGGCAATTACTTTGATTAGACTTCTATAGGTAAGGTGTTTCAGGCACAGTGAGAGAAATAGCGGAGGTCAGTCAGTGCTCACACCAAAGATAGACTAACACCTCCTAATATTCAAGGGAGTCCTATTTGGATGACACAATCTGGCATTCATGAAAAGATATTTAATCATTCTTTTCCGGCCTAATGCTAAAAAAGCCTGAGGACATAAATACTTTAATAAGTATGCTAAAGTTGTGCTGTTCAAATTACATACCCCAGGTATTACAGAGTCTCCAAAAGAAAACAATGGGCTTCCTCTGAACACAGTTAACTGATAGCCAAAACTTATATAAAAAGAATTCCTGTGCAATAAAGGAGGCTTATTTTCATTGGGAAAAATAAATAGTACTTCAAAATACTTACTAATCCAAATTATTGGAAGATTCTCTACCCATATTATTTATGTACTTTATTACACATTATGCATATCACTTTAAAGTTGATATCTCAATCACATACTTTTAATTGTAGTTCCCATTGGAAAATACACTGGAAGGATTTGAAAGCCTTAACTTGAAATTCACCTAGGCTGTTTCTCTGGAAGCTGCATTTCAGAATCTGCTACTCTCCAATTTGGCTTCATATATCGCTTCTAATTACTTATCACTAGAATTTCTGTCCCGATTACCCACTTTGGAAACACTACCCAGTTTAAACTTGAAGGAAAAGATTAAGGGGTTAATACGTTATTCAGGAAGTCAAAGCCCAGGGTGGCATGAATAAAATAAAAGGCTGTCATGGGGAAGGAGAGGAGTATACAATATGAGGTAATATGTGCAGCGTGGTACCCCATATACTCGCCCTTTACAAAAACCCGCAAAAGGACAGAGTAGATCATTCAGCAGGCATGTGTATTCCACAACCAAGGACTTTTTAGAAGGTTTAAAAAGAAGTGAGGCTTGAAGCAGATTACATGAGAAACAAGTGTGGGGAGTTTTGCCTAGCTCTTTTCAGTCTTGCATTTTTCATCAGTCTTCCCTTGGGGAGGTAATTCCCCTGCACTGTCACATTCTATCATCCAGTCCCTCTGAGTCAGCTCGGCAAGTCAGAATCCATGCCCTATAGTGCAATGTTGTACCCAATTCCAAAAGTACATGAAAAATCTAGTCCGATCAAGAGAGAAAGGAAAAGGCAGTGTGAGAAGGAAGACAACAGTACTATTACACAGACCCCCTAGGACACAATTAAGATATATACCTACTTGAGCAGACTCTACACATCTTGAACAAGAAACATTTCTGGCCATCCTCAACAGGGCAATCAATGCAGGGAGGGATCAAACAAGGATCAGACAAGATGTACTGGAGTTCAGGTCTTGACCCATAGCTAAGCTGGTGTAATAAACCCAGAGAGCCAGAAATAGAAAGTCATAAGTCTGAGTGCAAGTGAAAGTCCTTAGAGAGTTCTAAATGTTGAGGCTGAAAAAACTTGAAACAAACCCCAAGGCTGGTGTCACCAGAGGATTCAGAGCATATGGATGATGCTCAAGACTAAAATCAGGAAGAAACAAAAAGTTCAGTCATAGCAGAACAGAAGTAAAGTAAGAAGAGACTTTAAGTACTGAAGAAACAGCATTTATTTTTATAAAAGTCATCAGGTATGTGGCAAATAAGTAGAAAGATCTCAAAAACATGGCATTCCATACCGAAGAAGAAATGCATCAAAAGAAGAAACTTATAAAAGCTCTAGAAATAACATTTATGTAACCTCATTATCCCTTGGCCATGCCAGTTTGACAACAAAAATGAAGGTGCATTTTTGACTAATAAGCACACTATTCACTTATTCGAAAATTTTATAAATGTCCTAATATGATTAAAAAACTTCAGTTAAACCTAAGGATGCAGTGATTAGTTAAAATAGTCATAGCTCTTGTCTCCATGGATAATTGAGTCTGGTGGGGAATGCAGATAATTAATGAACAAAATATATATTTATCATTGAGAGGTATTAGAAATTGAACAGGATTCTGAGAGATAAAAACATGGAAGGAGCACAGGGGGTGCACTTAAACACCGTTAAGCCACTCAAAAGTGTGAGAAACAGAAACCAGGCTTGAGGCATCAGAGTTAGTGGAAAAAGTCTCTTACACAGTTTACAGCATGTCCAAGTCCCCAAAGATGGTGAGAACCCACCTATTCCAGTATTTGACCAAAATACAGTCAACAAAGAGTAACTTGAGAGGAAGCTAGAAGTATCCTTATGTATAGGTCTTCGAGGTTAATTTGGATATTTTAATCCAGATGAGGTCAATAAGGAACTTTTAATTATTTCCATTCTAAAAGTTTAAAGCCTCCACTTAAGCGCAAGAAGTTCTCTCTTAACAAGTTGTCCTCCCCAAGTATGACTGAGACTTCCTGGAGGGCAACTGGATGTTCAACAAATAAGTGCTGTTGTCCCCGGGGCCTCACTATCTTGCTTCAGATCACTGCCGAAGGGCTGGGCTTACCCTCTCCACTCAGGGTCTACTTCTCTCTCCTGCACTGCTTTGCCCCAAGCATGAACAACACTGTCAAAAGCAAGCTGCAGTTTTAACAGGACTTGACAGAAACTTTCAGGAAAAGGAAGGAGTACAACACAGAAAATGTCCCACAATCAGTAATAAGTAACAAGGAGCTCTAGTGGCATAGTCGTTAAGAGCTCGGCTGCTAACTGAAAAACAGGCAGCTTGAATCTGCCTGCCGCTTCTTAGAAACTCTATGGGGCACTTTGTCTTATAGAGATACTATGAGTCAGAATTAACTCTACAGTAACTACTTTGATTTATTTATCTTCTTAGAGATCATAGGCTGAGAATCATCCTTGGATTTAGACAGTCCCACTCTTAAGAATGTCCAGCCCCGACTGTCCTGGGCAGTCTCTAGGAAGCTGAAAGACCAGAACGCCTTCATTCCGCCCCACCCTTGTCCTTTTCTCTTTTTCTTTCCAAGATTAGTCTCTCCCAGTGAGGACGGGCAGTACAAATCAATCATCTTCAAGTTCCTCTTACCTACATGGGTAAGGGCTAGCCCCTGTGGTCCAGAACTTTGCTAGAACCTAACAATCTACACCAATAGAGGCTGAACTCACACAGTGTTTGGGACATGGACGTGGCAGTCCAGTTGGACTTTACACATCCTTCCTACAGGCCCTCTGTCCGTATGATGAAACAGCAACAGAGTTCAATTTAGATCCATGTTTAGAATAGAAATGATTCTTTCAGGAATACAGCAACTGCTATGCAAGCTTGCCTACCATATGCTGTGGTTGGGTGCTGCTGAGTCAGTTCTAACTCATAGCGACCCTGTGTACAACAGGCAGAAACACTGCTCAGTCCTCTGCCATCCTCATAATCCTTGTGCTCGAACCCATTGTTGCAGCCACTGTGTCAATCCATCCCACGCAGGGTCTTCCTTATTTTTGCTGACCCTGCACTCTACCAAGCATGATATCCTTCCCAAGAGACTGCTCCTTCCTGATAACATGTCCCAAGTACATGACAGGAGGTTTTACCATCTTCACTTCTGAGCGGCATTCTGGCCATACTTCTTCCAAGACAGGTTTGTTCACTCTTCTACAAGTCCATGGTATATTCAGTATTTACTATTCTTTGTCAACACCATAATTCAAGGATGTCAATTCTTTTTCATTCTTCTTTATTCATTGTCCAGCTTTTGCATGCATATGAGGCAACTGAAACCACCATGGCTTGGGTCAGATGCACTCTGGTCTTTAAAGTGGTGTCTTTGCTTTTTAATACTTTAAAGATATCTTTTGCTGCAGGTTTGCCCAATGCAATGCGTCATTTGATTTTGCAATTGCTGCTTCCATGTGTGTTAACTGTGGATCCAAGGAAAATGAAATGTTACCATTTAGATTACCTTTAATATTACTACAGAGTACTTCACTTCCTTTAAGCCACAGTGCCTTACAATACTCCAGATATATTTAGTATCTATTGTTTCATACCAAAAATCATTTGGTTTCTCAAAAAAGGTAGAGTCAGCACCAAAGATAAATTCAAGTTTCTACCCTCAGCAAGGAACCTGAATGGTACAAACCTTTAAGAACTTTGCTGCTAATTGAAAGGTTGGCAGTTCAAACCCACCAAGAAATACCTCATAAAAAAAGTCTCACAATCTACTTCCAAAAGATCACAACCACTGAAAACCACAGGAAACATAGTTTTACTCTGAAACATCAGGAGTCACCATGAGTTAGAATCTACTCAATGGCAACTGGCTTTTCTATACCCTGAGCATACAGAAAAATGCTTAAACCTTGCTAAACATACATTTAGTTTTCTAGCTTAAAAAAATAAGTAAAACTGTTACACTTTACCCATCCCCATCAAGAATGTCAGATTTTTAAACTAAAAGATGCTATAATAACTCCCTTCTCCAAACTCTGACTTAAAGAATTCTCTCCAGTCTGCTGATACTCCCTTCTGTCTGATCATTGTTTTGTTTGCATCAAGGCCTTGCACATCTCCCGCTCCCCACCTTTGTGGGACTGCCGTACCTGGCTCTCACAGAAGTTGCCTTTGCCACAGACCTCTCTCTCTGCTCCCATGATCAAACACAGCTCTTGAAAACATGGCTCAGCCCAGAATTTTGTTTATCTACCACTCCAGGCTCCAGCACCACCGGGGAGATGAGTTGCAGCTGTTATCCTCATTTAGGACTTGAGTAACTCTCCTTTGAACTGATGCTGTAATACACACACAGCAGATCCTCTGTAACTAAGATCTCAGTTTCAGATCCACTCAGGTTCACTGGATTGTAGAGAATCTGAAAACTTTCATGGAACCCACTATCTCTGAGTCAATTCTGATTCACATTGACCCTGTAGGATAGAGTAGAACTGCCCCATAGAGTTCCCAAGGAGCGCCGGGTGGATTTGAACTGCTGTCATTTTGGTTAGCCACCATAGCACTTAACCACTTCACCACCAGAGTTTCCTTAGCCTTGGGAAAAGCATATAGTTGAGGCTTTCAAATTCAAGTTCTATGGCCTCCACCCTACCATTCCAGTTGTCCAGTGGCCTTTGAAGTTTAACGTTTTGTTACACAGTCTAATAGCATCTCCAAGTGGCCTGTGACTCAAATGGAATTAAAGAAGAGCCATAAAAGGCCAACTGAATGCAATCACTCCCCAGTGCCTGGAGACTGTGCTGAAGATAGATACCTCTGACCTGAAAACTTCATAGTATTCTGTCTCTTGCAGATATGTGAGTACATGAAACCAGGATTAGACAGCAAAGTAGTCAGACACTTTCTTTCAACTAGCCAATTCACTGATGAAAGACCATCCTGTGTGCTCAACAGTACTATGCAACAATGTCATCACTTATTAGCCACAGGCATTGAGAAGGACACATGATGTGTAGTTCTGCCAGCTCTGACTTTATGGCTTCCCACAGAGACTCTGAAATAAATGATCTAGCTCCGTAATCTCAGTTCTGGAAAGCAAATATGAGTCTTTAAAAATATTTCCTTTATTAAATAAAGACCAAAAGATACTACGTGCATAGTTTATGGCTAAGTCCTACTAACTCAACTAGTTTGAATGTAGGAATCAGGTGGTCCACCTGTTCAGCTCTATAGAGGAACCTCGCATCACCATGCTAGAAAGCTTGGTGAAAGAGTTCATCTCATTTTGCACAGAATTCCATGATGTTTATGTGTCATAGTTAAGTATTTTCTGTGAGATTTGGGCTATTTGAATTATTTCAATATAAAAATTATGATTAGTGTATGACTTAAAATTTAATTTCTGCTCCATTTTGGATAAATTCATGGTCAAAGGATAGAGATAAATTTCAGTTATTTTGCATAGTATAAAAATCATTTGTAGAAATATTAAATCCTCTTCAGTGCTACTACCAATGGATATACTGCTTAAAATTATATCAACATTGGCTTTTATCTTTACCATGAATTTTTGTGAGGGCAATTGGTATATAATAATACAGTGAAGCTGTTTTAATTCATACTGTTATGGATCCTTCTGAAGGCCTTCAGATAGAAACATTCCAACAAGATGCATCGAACTAACACTACCTGCCCTAATATATTTATTAATGTGGCCTTGTGATAAGTAGAGGTTTTTCTTTTCTAGGCTAAGATACTCAATGAATATGCAATGAATTAAGAAGTACTAAAGGGATTTGTTTGGTTATATTAGGAACTTCCTTTGTCAACATTCTTTATTACTCTGATAGCAAATTAGGCAAAATCAAACACATTGGTTATCGTTCAACTTTGGTGATCTCAGATGAATAGAGGATTTTAAAATACTGCAAATCAAGACAATTTTTAGAGAGCTGGGTAGGTTAAATAAATCTATATAAAGCTACCTTTAGGACCCCGCTAATGCAAACAATGAGACCAGAATCGAGTTAGATCATATGGAAACTTGTTTATGCCTTTGAATGCCACTAAAATCCAAAGGGAATACTGTATAGTCCCTGGACCTTTCCATAAACAGACAGAGTTTTAAAAAATTTCAGGTTTATATTCCCATGACTATAAATCTTGAGTAATAGCCTAGGGCAGACCTGAAATAGTCCCTGAGAATGTAGACAAGTGCCATTTCCTCTCCAATCCTAGTATCATTTCAGAGAATATTCCCAAAGTTTGCATACAAGTAGACTGCAATGGAATCCCAAATGAATATCCTTGTTTCTCTTCTGTCCAAAAGCATTTTTCTCAAATGTGAGAGCGACAAAGAACTTAGAAGGATAGCAGATACACTGGATGAAAGAAGTTGTGTGTGCAATGAGCACTAGGGGACAAAGATTCCAAGACATTTTCTGCTGCATGCTACCTAAAGGACATAGTCTGAGAGAGTAAACCTATTTACTGCTCTGAAGTCATGAAGCTAAGGTACAGCAAGTTCACGCTCAACACGCTCTTTGTCCTTCTGTTCACTCAGGCACTTACACAGTCCACCAGTTATCTGTTTACCTGCCCATAGGGTCTGTTATTGTGGGCAAGGTATGCACATTTAATATAAAGTCTGTCCATCAACCATGTGTCTACCCAAAATGTAGCTTTATACGTTAATACACGGAAGATAGAAACCCTGGTGGCATAGTGGTTAGGCGCTATACCTGCTAACCAAATTGTTGGCAGTTCACATCTGCCAGGTGCTCCTTGGAAACTCTGTGGGGCAGTTCTACTCTGTCCTATAGGGTCTCTATAAGTTGAAACTGACTTGACAAGAGTGAGTTTGTTTTTTTTTTTATATGGAGGACACACTTGCCCTATCATATGAAAAAATCCAAGTTCACTGCATTGATACGAAGGCAACTAACAAATATGAGAGTAAACAAAAAAAGGTTTTCCTTGCTTTTTCTCCTTTGAAACAACAACAATTCCTTTGTATTTTGTAACTAGCCCCTTGGACCTTTGGGATTATCCTCCTTAAGCATTAGGATTCCAACAGCCCTTTCGGATAAATTCCATCTTCATGACTAATTGCAAGTGATCACTAGTCCCTCTCAAACAGAAACATATGAGAGAATTACACAGCAATAAGACTCTAGCACTCTACTTCCTAACTTCTATTTTGTCCTCTCCAAACCTCATCTTCTTGACCTATTGAAATAATATCTTATGTCTTCTAAACTATGCTCAAGCTGCCCCAGAGGCTGTTTCAGCCATTAAATATCTTCTGCTAGTAGATGTCCCCAAGGTCAACTTCATTCACTCTTTTCCAAATAAATAAATAAAATAACTTTTGAAGTCAAAAAAGACTTTCATTGGTTAGAATTATATTTTTAGTTTATATGTAAGTGGCATTTCTTATTATTTATTTTAAATTATGACAATTGTGTTTATCTACTCAGGCTGCTGCAGTAAATAAGGAGGAGGAGGCCCCAAAATATCCGAGAACGATATTTATTTCTTACTCATGCTGCACGTCCACTGTGTGATAGTTTTAACTTTTCTTGGCCGTCGAGTCGGATCCGACTCATAGCTTTTCTTAGCATCTTCTTTATTCCGAGATCCAAGTTAAAATGGCACTCCCACTCAACTTGGGACACAATCAAATTTTATGGTAAAGGGAAAAAAGAGAAGACAGTGGGATCACACAATGGCTCCTAAAGCTTCTGCTTGGAAATTGCTTACATCACTTCTACTCGCATTTAATGAACCATTGCAAGTTACAAGGCTAATCATACTCAAGTGATATAAGCCCAAATTCCCACCCGAACATCATACTCAAAGTTAAAAATCCCATGATAGTCTCTTCATTAGAAATTGTTGTTGCTTCTCTTGATGCTGGGACCCGTGAACCAAAAATACAGATTATTTTCATCCTATGTAGCCAACATATAATAATAGAAACAAGTCCAAGAAAATGAAGTCAACACTCCCATTTCAAAAGGAGAAGACTCACTACAGTCATTACTTCTGAAATTCCACTGGGTACGTATCAGAAAACCCCATACTCTCAAGTGGAGTATGTTGCTTGATTATACCGCACTTCGACTTCCTGGTAGTAGTCTCTAGTCCACTGTTCCCATTCACCCCTGGATTCACCAATATCCTCCTTGGTGATAGTTAAGGAGTAAGTTAAGAGTAAGGAGTAAGTTAGGAGTAAGGAGCCAAACAGCTTTCTCTGTCTAGGATCCTGTATATAAAAGTTGGAGGCCAAGTAGTTATGTTAAGTTGTAAACAGTCTCACTTAGTCCAGCCCAGTGAATTTTTTAGCAGTATAACTCAACTGTCTCAAAAACTTGGACTTTTAAATTTTTAGTAAGCATTACATACCAATAAATAAATGAAAACATTGTCGTCGAGTCAATTCTGATTCATGGCAACTCTGTGCGTCAGTAGTAAACTTTCCACCAACTGACTTTATCAGGTTTCTCAGACAAAACTGCACCCTTCACTTTCCAAAGCACTTTTGTCCAACTAAAAGGATTTGCTGAATACAACCATAATCTATTCAGAGATCTTTAACAAAAGAGGGGAAGTATTAGGTTCTTGCCAGAAGTCTGATTTTTTTTCTTTTTAATTAGCCTTTTTTATTCATAGATGATTCTACTTTATAGTCAAAGTTGGGAACCACTGTTAAACGGTCTATTACATTCAGCCAATAGCACCCAGGATACACTACTGATAGTCCATTATCCACATCCCAGCCTAAAAGCATGAGCCCATTTGGCACATATCAGGAAGAATCAGAATCAACCTTCTAAAACATCCATAACCTGCAGCATCTTCTACTGCATAGTCAAAAAATGTGTCTACTTCCTGTGACAAGTAAGTCCCAAACTGAGTATTATTAGACCAAAATGTTAGTAGATCTGCGGAGGTTAGCTGATAGAATATCTGTTAGAAGGCACTCTTATATGACGGGGAAGTAAAACTAATATTTGACATCCAGATAAGAAACTTTACATATATTATGTCATTTAATCTTCAGAATATCTTTAATTTGTACAGTATTGTTCCCTTTTGCAGACTTTGAGATGGTGGATGAATCAAGTATTTATTTCTTACTCCTTCTAAGAGAAAAGAAATGATAAAAGATGACCAAAACTGTATAAACTCACAATAAAAACAAAGGAAAAGAGATTAAGTAAGCAAGCGGTCATCGAGAGATTTCAACAAATTCCTGTAACAGAGCTATTGGAATGTTGACTAATGAAGCACAGAGGAGAGAACATGTGAAGAGAAAGCAGAGAAGGCAGAATTTTTTCAACCAAAACATCCCTAGAGTGAATGTCTTGGAATTCTCAATTAAAATTTAGAGTGGAAGTTAGAGTGAGGTTAAAAAGAGAGAGATTAACTGACAGTACTTAGAGAACTGTCAACTACCCCTTTCAATCCCTGTGTTTATATAAAAAGCCTAACCCAGACATTTAGCCCAGTTGTGATGAGAGGTTGAAGTGGAGGCAGAGTTTTTTGGAAATAAATTAAATGAAGCATTTAGGGAGAATGTTGTTATTAAAAGTAAATAAACCACTGAGAAACCCCTGACATTTAAGAAAAAATTACCACATGAAAAAGACACATCAAATCAAATAGGTAGAAATAACCTGAAAGCAACAA
The DNA here is from genome assembly GCA_028571685.1 of Heterohyrax brucei. NCBI lineage: Eukaryota > Metazoa > Chordata > Mammalia > Hyracoidea > Procaviidae > Heterohyrax > Heterohyrax brucei. Next base: position 49,743,834 of record CM053150.1, on the reverse strand, counting down.
AATAAATAAGAAAAAGTAGTTTAAAATATTCTAGCTGGTATTCTAAGAAATGATATTCTAATCATATTCCAGACAATATGATATCCATAAACTATAAACAGGAGGCTGTGAAAATAATACAATAAAAAAATAGGAGTCCTTGAAAAATTAAAAAATAAGAACAACAAAATAAAAATGTCAATAGTCAACTTGGGAAACAAGATTAAGGAAACTCCTCAAAGAGTGAAATAAAGTGAAAAATCTGAGCTATAATAAAAACATACCAATGCAAGCATTACAGTAACAATGTTTAAATAATAACCAAAAAAAAGACCAATGCCATTGAGTCGGGTCCAACTCATAGCAACCCTAGATGTCAGGGTAGAACCGCCCCATTGAGTTACCAAGGAGTGCCTGGCAGATTTGAACTGCCAACCTTTTGGTTAGCAGACATACCACTTAACCCGTTACACCACGAGGGTTTCCCTTTCAGTACACTGACTCTGTATATTCCTTCCACCTTCTTTAGACACTTCCTGAGACATTTATTATTTTGTCCCTAGTATTCACACCACCTGGAAACCCTGGTGGCATAGTGGGTTAAGTGCTACATCTGCTAACCAAAAAGTTGACAGTTCAAATCCACCAGGAACTCCTTGGAAACTCTAGGAGCAATTCTACTCTGACCTCTAGGGTTACCATGAGTCAGACCTGATCTGATGGCAGTGGGTATTCATCCCACCAGTGCCATGCTGTGGTAGCTTGCATGTTGCTGTAATGATGGACACTATGTCACTCATGTTTCAAACACCAACATGGTCATCCATTGTGGACAGGTTCCAGCTGAACTTCCAGACCAAGACAGACTAGAAAGAAGGACTTGACTGTATGCTTGTAAAATATTAGCAAGTGAAACCCACATGAATAGCAATGGAACATTGTGTGATGTAGTGTGGTAAGCTGAACCCCTCCCCACTCCCAGGTGGGAAGGCTCTCAAAATGCAAGTAGGGAACAGCTGCCTCTTCAAAGTAGTTGACTTTAATGACAAAGCTGGAGTTAGGTTTTCAGGACCTACATTTGATGATGTAACACGACTCAAAATGAGAAAAAAAAGCTACATTTATTAATCATCAAAATAGAATTGCCAAAAATATAACCTTCAGGTTAACAGACCCTAACACAGGAACTTTAGGTTAAAATTGTAAAATGAGACTATAAGCAATAAAAATATCCCAAAAACATGAGGAACTAGATGCAAAAGCAGAGAGATTTAGGAAATTGTTCCTTTTATCCTAATTTTCCCATGTTTCTTCCCCTGATGTCAACTCCCCAAATTAGTCTTTCTACTGGTTCACATTTTCAGTTGCTTACAAGATATTTTAACATGAATAACCCTGTATAAACCCAACATATAGGATCCATTACAAAAGAACTTAGTAACTGGTTCCTTGCCTCTAATTTTTCCCTGCCACAAATCTATCCTTCATACTTTCACCAGAGGTATTTTTGAAACTATAAACCTGGTTCATTTACTCACCTACACAAACTACTTTAGAGAGAACACCAAAACTATGACAGGCATTCAACAGTATACATGATAATGTACAATCTCCTTAACCTTCTAAAATACTCATTAATTTATTCTTTTATTTATTCATTTATTTGAGTTAAGAATTAGAACACTTACCATGTGCCAGGTATTGTCTTAGATGCTGTAGATGTAACCAAAAACCAAAACAAACCCACTGCTATCAAATCAATTCTTACTCATACCAACCCTATAGAACAGAGTAGAACTGCTCCATAGAGTTTCCAAGGAGCACCTGGTGAATTTGAACTGCTGACCTTTTGGTTAGAAGATGTAGGACTTAACCACTAAGCCACGAGGGTTTCTACTGTAAATACAGTAGGGAACAAATGAGGCAAAGATTACTTTACTCATAAATTTTACATCTAGTGGGGGGAATCTTTTTTTAATTGTGATTAGGTAAAAGTTTATAGTCCTAGTCAAGTTGCCATCTAAAACCCCAAACACACATCTCTATGCAACTCTGTCTGCTCTCTTCACTGTGATAGTACACTTCTCCTTTGCATTTTGAACTTCTAGTATCCATGCAACCAACACTTGCCCCTCCTCATTACCCTCCTCTCTCCCCTCTAAAGAGGAATCAGTTAGACAGCCTCATACATGTATTAAGTCATGAAGTACACACACCACTTGTAAGGTAAAACAAAGAAGACTGATAAGTACAAAGGTTTTGGCATGAGAGCTAGGAAAATTTAAGTTGATACTTACTAAGAAGAAAAAGAAAATGAGAAGAGCAGGTTTTGAAGAGAATATTCTGTTGTGAACATGTTCATTTTGAAATATTTACTAGATTTGTAGGTTGAGATGTCAAGAAAGCCTAAGGATACAGAAATTTAGGTTTTAAGGGTGATATCTAGGCCAGATACATAAATCTGAGAGACATAGATAATATACATTTATTCAACAGTATTTTGTAACTATTTCCTAGGTTTCAGATACTGTGCTTGGAACTCAGAATATATATGAATATATCAAGAAAAACTGCTTGGTATAGAAGAGCTTATTTCATACCCATCTCATAAACACAAGATTTCACACATATTCACCTAAGAGTTTCTAATTACAACAATTTCAGATATCAACTGCCCCAGAATTAACACTACTATTAAAATTAGCAAAGAATATTAAAAGTTATTATAACTGTAAACCATATGTTTTTTTAAAGTTAAACAGAGAAAGAAAAAACATTAAAAAGACCTAAATGAAAAGTCTAGGCAACAAAAGTACATCTGAGATTACAAAACACTGAAGGGAGTCATAGTAGACTAGATATGGCAGAAGGAAAGATTAGTCAACTTGAAGACAAAGTAAGAGAAAGTACTCAAAGCAAAACAAAGAGAAAAAAACAGAATTTAAAAATTTGCACAGATTATCAGTGAGATTTGGGGAACACATTCAAGCAATCTAATATATATATAATTAGAGCATCCAAAGAAGAGACGAGAGAAACAAAAAATTATATGCATTCAAAAAAAATGATAGCCATAAAGCTTCCAAATTTGATAAAGCTATACAATCACAGAGTTAAGAAACTCAACAAACACCAAGCAAGAAATGTGAAGAAAACTATATTAAGGTACATCATAATCATATGAAAATTGATTATGAATAGAAAAATCTTAAAACCGTAAACACAAGAGCAGGAGAAGACAAAACTGGTAACTGTGGCCTCACAAAAATTAAATACTTACGTTCATATTAAAAGATTCTCTCAAAAAGGTAAAAAGACAATCTATACACTGGGAAAAAATCTCTAGGAATGACATTCAACAAAAGTCTAATCTCAGTATACAAAACTTCAACAAATCAACAACAAAAAGTAAACAACCCAATTAAAAAATGCGCAGAGCATTAACAGACACTCCATTAAAAAGGACATTCAAGTAGTTGATAAACCCATGAAAAAATGTTCACAATCATTAGCCATTAGTCAAACTAAACAAAACCCATTGCCATCAAGTCAGTTCTGACTCATTAGCCATTACCTGATGCCTCTGAATTGATTCTGATCCATAGAAACCCTATAGGACAGAGGAGAAGTGTCCTGTAGAGTTTCCAAGCAGTGCCTAAGTAGATTGACACTGCCAACCTTTTGGTTAGCAGCTGTCCTACTTAACAATGATGCCAAAAGGGTCTCCATATTAGCCATTAGAGAGATGCAAATCAAGACGACAGTAAGATATCATCTCATCCTAGTAAAAATGGCACTTCTAAAAAAAAAAAGCTAGCAATGAATACTGGCAAGGATGTGGGGATATTGAAATCCTTATCCACTGCTGGTAGGATAGCAAAATGGTACAACCTCTATGGAAAACATTATGTCACTTCCCCCAAAAACCAGAAGCAGACCTACCTTATGATCTCATGATCCCACTTCTAGGTATATACCCTAGAGATCCAAAAGTGAATACATAAACAGATACAGGCCCTCCTATGTTACTGGTCTGACACAGACTGGAAGAACTCCTAAAACTATGTTCCCAGACACCCTTTCAAATCAGAACTGAAGCCACTCCCAAAGTTCATCCTTCAGACAAAGATCAAAGAGGCCCATAAGACAAACAATACCACACATGAGGAATGATCTTCTTAATTTAGTCACATAGTCACATACAAAGGACCAGAAGAGTAACACCCACCCAGAAGCAATGACAAAAAGGCTAGAAGGGTGGAAAAAATGGAGGGGTGGAAATGGGTAATTGGGGTATAATATTAATAGCTTGCAAGCAGCTGTCCAAGATACAACGACTGTTCTCTATTTGCCTGAAACAACAGACAGAGAAGGAAAGTTAGGAATAGGAGGAGTATATGCAATGTGTGGCTAATCGCCTTCATGAACACTGCCTCTTTTGCCATGAGACCAGAAGAAATGGATGATACCCAGCTACCACTATTGAAAATTTGGCTCAAAGATTCCATAGAACAATCTTGAGCAAAAGGAATAGAATGCAAAACAATTTCAAATTCTCATGAACTCTAGCCTTTCTGGAGCCAGAAGGATGAATGAATTCCTGAGATTACTGTCCTGAGATAATCTTAAGAACTTAAACCAAAAATACCCTGAAGTCATCTTAAAGCCAAACAGTGGTTAAACTATTTTTAAAAAGGCCCATCTTGAGTATTATGTTCCTTTAAAAACTATCTCTACAGGATCAAACTGACAACAGCAACTCAAACTAGATGGGAACCAGAGAGGACAATGAATTTATGACAACAAGGGAAGAGCAATTCAAAAAATGAAAGTGAAGTGCACAGCTCAGAAAAACATCAGTAATGTCTGTAGATTGTATACATAGAAACTGTTGGATTAGTGTATGTTTTGCTGTACAGTTTGCTATATATTCTCAACAACAATAAAATAAATAAAATTTAGGAGAAAAATGTACATCAACTATAAAGATGAGTGTACATTAATAGTAAAAGATGGAAAAAGTATATCACATTAACACTAATCACCAAAAAGCTAGAGAACTAATAACAAGCAAAGTACATTTCAGATCAAAGAATATTACTAAGACTAAGGATGGTCTTTTACTAAGACTAAAGATGGTCTTTTATAATAACAAAAGATGGGATCCACCAGGAGGACAGAGTTTTAGGGATGCAGTAACAGAGGTTCATAAAGCAAAAACTCATAGAACTACAAGGACATATCCACAGTTACATTTGAAAATTGTAATCCCTATCCCTCTCAAAAATTAATAAAACAATCAGAGAGAAAAAACTTTAAGTACCAGACTTGATCATCAACCACAATGACCCAATTAACATTTATAGAACTATGTACTCAAAATAATTCTTTCCAAATGCACACCAAAAAAAAAAAAAAAAAAGCCCAAACCTACTGCCACTGATTCAATTCCAACTCACAGTGACTGTCATGGACCAAACTGTGTCCCCCTAAAATATATATGTAGTAATTTGGCTGTGCCAGGATTCCCTGTATTCTGTGATTGCCCTCCATTTTGTGATTTTCCTATGCTGTAAATCCTAATCTTGGCCTGTGGTTAACAGCATGAATTATGTTACAGAGGATTAGGGTGGGACTGTAAATCTCTTCCAGAAGTGACCTCCCTGCTCCATTGACATGTCCCTGGAATGTGGCAAGCAGGGAGCTGGGAACCTCACACCATCAAGAAAGCAGCACTAGCTGACTAAAAGAGAATTTGGTATCATGCGAATGAGGTTCTGCTCTAACAAAAACCTAAAATGTGGAAGTAGTTTTAAAACTGAATGGATAGCTGTTTCAGAAGGAACAGAGAACTGTTTGTGTCAAAGAAGGTGCAGATGGTGAACAACAACAGCAGAGGACCAGAGGCAGCAGCAGTGGCAGCAACAGAACCAGAGGCAATGCTGGAGCCAACCCACGGAGTGACAGAGCTGAGTGCCTGCGTGCAGACTTCTCAGCAGAGTGGGGTGCCTTCGGGCATTTGAATTCATGGAGCTACAGAGCTTTGGAACACTTGTCCCTGCAGGGCAGATGGGGGCTTGAGGCCCAGGCCATGAGGCCATAGGAAGCAGAAACTGAAGAGACAAAGGAAGTGAGAAGCTGAGGTGCCTCAGTCTCAAAATGTGTGGCCATAAACTCAGGGGTTTGAAAGGGTGGAGCCATGGTTTCCTGTGTTTGTAAAAGTGGAGTTGCCACTGAGTTAGGCTTAGGGTACACCTGAAGCTGAGGGGGCAGAGTTGCTGCCCAAGTGGGCCTAGAAGTCAGAGTTGCAGCACAGGGCCAGTGGTCTCCACTCAGAATCCAGACAGTGCAGCTAATACCTAGAGTCTGTAGGGCAAAGCTATGGTGTAAAATGTCTCAGAGAACAGAAGATTATTTTCAAAACTTTGAGGGCTAATATAATGTGTTCTGCTAACTTGCTTGTTGAGTGTTAATGTCTTCTTTCCTGCAACTTCTCATCTATGAAGGAAACACATAGCTTGTGCCTGCATGTTCTGCCACTGTACTTTTGGTTTCACAGATGTAGAGAAATTTTTGTATTTTGGACTTGAACTAATTTAAGACTTGATATTATGTGGGATGAACATGTTTTTGCTATAACTTTTGTTATGATGGGATGAATGTGATGCACATTTCAAAGATGTGATTTTTGAGGGGCCAAAAAGCAGACTCTCATAGATTGAATTGTGTCCCTCAAAATATGTGTAGAATTTGGCTGGCCCAAGATTCCATGTATTCTGTGATTGCCCTCCACATCGTGATTTTGTTTATGCTGTAAATCCTAATTTCTGCCTGTGGTTAACAGTGGATTATGTTAGAAAGGATTAGGGTGGGACTGTGAATCCCTTCCTAAAGTGACCTCCCTGCTCCATTGGAGTTTCCCTGGAGTGTGGCTTTTACCACTTTTTATCCTTTTATCCTTTGTAGGATAAAAGGATAGGGAAGCAATCAGAAAGTTGGGAACCTCACACCATTAAGAAAACAGCACTAGCTGACTAAAACAGTAAGGTTATACAGAAGCCTCAAAATTTAATAATAAAATATAAATGCTCTAATTTTAAATATATGATGATCTATAACCCAACCCACAGCCAATGTGTCATTTCCAACTCAGAGCAACCCTATAGAATAGAGTAGAACTGCCCCATAGAGTTTGCAAGGAGTACCTGGCAGATTTCAATTGCTGACCTTCTGGTTAGCAGGTGTAGCACTTAACTACTATTCCACCAGATCATTATCTATGGATGTCAAATAAGCATATGAAAAGATATTCAACATCACTAATCATTAAAGAAATGAAATGAAAATCATAATAGGTTATCACTACAAATTTAGAATGGTTAAAATTTAAATGAATATACCAAGCGATAGTAAGTGTATGGAAACATTAAAACTCTCGTACGTTACTGTTGAGCATATAAGATGATGTAACTACTTGAAAAACAATTTGGCAGCCTCAAAAAGTTACACACTGTTGTTGTGTGCCACTGAGTCAATTCTGACTTGTAGCAATGCCTTAGGATAAAGTAGAAGTGCCTTATGGGATTTCCTAGGCTGAAATCCTTAAAAAAGCAGGTCCCTAGGTCTTTTTCCCTGATGGGGTGGCTGGTTCATTTGGGCCACTGAACTTTCAGTTAGCAACTGAGTGCTGAAACATTACACCACTAGGAATAATCTAACCATTCTAAGCCTAGATAGTTAACTAAGAAAGATGAAATCATACATCCATATAAAGTATTGTATACAAATGTTAATACCAGTGCTTGTAGTAAGTAGCTAAAAATGAAACAACTCAACTGGCTATTCACAGGTAAGTAGATAAACAAAATGCAACAATTCCATACAGGAATGCTTTTTAACAATAAAATGGTATGAAACATTGATACATTATACAGTGTGGATGAATTTCAAAATAATTATGCTGAATACAAGACACCAGACACAAAGAATTCATAGTGTATAATTTCATTTCATAAAATTCTAGAAAAGGCAAAATAATGTAGATCGGTGGTCTGGAAGCGGAAGCAGAACAGGACTAGAAAGTTAAGAGATTACATGAGAGTACAAGGAAACTATTGAGGGTGAGGAATATGCTCATTATCCTCACTGTGGTGATAGTTTCATCAGTGCATAGATACATCAAAACTTATCAAATTGAACATACTACATATGCAGTTTACTATATGCTAATTATGTGTCAGTGAAGCTATTAGACAGTCACACACACCCACACACATTTTATAAAATACCAGTAAAAGATACCGTACAATACATAGAATACACGGAACCAGAAATATCATTGCTGATGTCGGGTGGATCCTAGCCAAATGCAGAGAATACGAGAAACATATTTACTTGTGTTTCATTGACTATGCAAAGGCATTTGACGGCATGAATCATAATAAATCACAGATATCATTGAGCCAAGCCAAGTGCCATTGAGTCAGATCCGCATGAGTCAGATACCATTGAGGAGAATGAAAATTCCAGAACACTTAATAGCGCCCATGAGGAAGCTGTAGTTAGACCAAGAGGCAGTAATTCTAACACAGCAAGGGGACACTGCATGGTTTAAAGTCAGGAAATGGGTGTGTCAAGGTTACATTCTTTCACCATACGTATTAGCTCTGGGTGTCTGGTAAATAATTTGAGAAACTGGACGGTACGAAGAAGAACGGGACATTAGGATTGGAGGAATATGTATTAACATCCTGCATTATGCAGATGACACAATCTTGTTTGCTGAAAGTGAAAAAGGTTTGAAACACTTACTGAAGAAGATCAAAGATCACAACCCTCAGTATGGATTATGCTTCAACATAAGACAACAAAAATCCTTACAAATGGACCAATAACCAACATCATGATATAAGGAGAAAATATTCAGTTTGTCAAGAATTTCATTTTATTTGGAACCACAATCAACGCCCATGGAAGCAGCAGTTACAAAATCAAGACTCTGAGGTGGCGAAGTCTGTTGCAAAACACCTCTTTAAAGCGTTGAAAAGTAAAGATGGTGTCTTGAAGACTGAGGTGTATATGACCCAAGCCATGGTATTTTCAATCACATTGTAATACATGCAAAAACTAGAGAGTGAAGAAGGAGGGCAGAAAAAGAATTGATATTTTTGAATTGTGGCACTGGAGAAGAACATGTGTTAGGGAAAAACTTTTGTAAGAAAATCTTTGGTCAGAAAAACAAAGAGTCTCTTAGCAAACTTCCTTCTCGAGCACTGGGCCATGCATTCCTGATGAGCAAACTTTCTTCTCGAGCACTGGGCCATGCATTCCTGATTGTTGAAACTGCCCCTGACGAAAGAGGAAAGGGCCATACATTCCTGACTGTTGAACGAAAACGGGAAGGGCCACTTCCCTAACCACCAGAACTAGTTTTAGAAACAACAGGACAATATAGAACCAATCCCCCTTCAGAGTTCCAGAAACTTACCTAAAAAGGCTGGTTTTGGGAATAACAAGAAGGAACTTACCCAAAAAGGCTAGTTTCAGAAATACCAGGAAGTAAATGCACCTGAAATATCTGCCTTAGCCCTGAGCTAATACAAACCAACCCCACGCGGGAACTTCCCCAACCCCACCTCCCTCAAGAATGTAAGACCCTGCCTTTATATACTCTGTACTTCTCTTGCTCAGGGCCCATTCCCTCTACTCTGACAAGAGTATGGATTGAGCCCCAGTGCACTGGAATAAAAACCTCTTGCTGTTGCATCAAGCTGCAGACTCCGTGACTGATTGGGGTTGCGCCGTCACCTGTGACTTGAGGAGGGGTCTCCCCTGTTGGGGGTCCTTTCACATGAAACATACCTTGGACTGCCCGAAGAACAAACAGATCTGTCTTGGAAGAAGTACAACTAGAGTGCTCCTCAGAAGCAAGAATGGCGAGATTACATCTTACATATTTTGGATATATTGTCAAGAGGGATCAATCACTGCAGAAGGGCATGATGCTTGGCAGAGTAGAAGGTCAGCAAAACAGAGGAAGACCCTCAACAAGATGGATTGCCACAGTGGCTGCAACAATGGGCTCCAGCATACCAGCTGTTATGGCCAAGGCAACGGACTGGGCAGCCTTTCACTCTGTAGTACACAGGATTGCCATGGGTCAGAACTGGCTCGATGGCACCTAGCAACAGTGCTCTCCATGTGTCAGTGTCATGAGTGGTTTATTTTCTATCTAAATGTATATACATGTATATATGATGAATAAGCCTATGATTCTACCATAATTAGAAAAAAAAAAATCTTAAAATGTTATCTGGATCCATTTACAGGGTTAAATCTAGCAATCCCAAGAAAGAAGTCATGGTTTTGTAAAAAAAATCCCGTATTGTTACTATGAAAGAAGGGTGTTTCTAGTATAGGAGAAAACATGGTAATTTTAAGAAAACAAAGAAAATTGGTAAGTATACTTTTGAAATCTTTCTTTCTATAAATATTCAGGAGGAAGCCTGCCGACTCTAAATTGCTGATACTGCTGTTTCAAATTGTTGGCAAAAGCCACAGGAAAAGACTCAGTTGAACTGTGAATGAGCTGTTCATTAAAGATACCTATGTAAATTACAAAACAAAAGGTAGCATTCAATATAAAATGCTCCCATTTTTTAGAAAGTCTCACAAAACGAATTTTAAGTCAGCAGTGATTACCAACAATGTTTTTGTTAGGTGCTTTCTTTTATTCTTAATTACTTTTGTAACTACCGACACTTACTCAATTAGATATGTTAATAGTCCCTGGATTTCTGTGCACCTGTTTATCCCAGCTGTCTGCAATGCTGGTTCTCTGACATCTGTACAGAACTGGTAGTTTCATTCTCTACCATTAAAACCATAGAGAAAGATAGCCTAGAATCAGTATGGGGTTAAAGAGCTTGTAATAAAGACAAAAGGTAGCAAAATATACATATTCTTGCAATGAAATCAACGCTCTAAGGATAAATGCTGGGATATTTGCAATAATTACCGGAAGGTCGTGTACCCTTTCATTGATTAAAAACAGATTTTGTAATTTCAGAACGATATCTTACTTTATAGGCCCTTTGGTGCTTGACTTGTAGCCATAATTACATTCAAATATAAGGCCTGCTTTGTAGAACAGTTTTGGTTATAAAACTAAAGCAAAAACAAATACAAGCTGAATCCTATAAAATAGAACTAAAGTGTTTATTAAAAAAATGCTCTCAGGAATATGCTTTCCCCCCATATTCTTTTCTTCAGGAGATACTTACAGTGTAGTTACAGGCACTTTTCTAAATGTAGAGAGGATAACAGAAAAACAATGTCCCTGATCACCGGACCTTGAAAGTGCTGGCAAAGACTAATAAATACAGTTCAGATAAGTGTTATGAAGAAGCTATAATGACATAAAGTAACAGAAAACACCTGGTTCTCATACGGGAATGCTACTTATATCAGGTGGTTAGTTTCTTCATAAATGAAACAAAATCTTTAACTAATACATCTAAAAATCATCGAAGAACTAATTATCTTACACTGCGTTGAAAACAGCATTAAGAATGGACACTGCACACTGAGAGCATGTGGACATAACATATGTACATTTTTAAAAGTACATAGTTTAACCTAATAATTATATTTGCAGGATATTATCTTAAGGATTTGCACCAAGATTTTATTATATGGCTACTTATTATACAGTTGTTTATAGTACTAAAAATTGGAGAAAAATATAATTCCAACAAGAGGATGCATTCAACAAATGAAATATGACATATCTGCAAAATAGAATACTGTAAAGCTATTAAAATGAAGGTGAAGCATTTCTAATGCAATAGTGCAGATTCTCTTCTCTGTTGCCAGACTCCATCTGACTCGACAGTACTTGGCTTGGCTTTTATGACAGTGAACAAATGCTTAAGAATTCTAACAAACAAAAGAAGAGAGCGGGCAGCAATAAACAATGGATAGCAAATGGAAGAATCCTGGCCGATGAGGCACAGCAAAGAAGATACTGTCTTCTTTGTTGGGCATCAGTTAAGGAAGAAGTTGATTTGCTTAGTACATACTAAGTATGGCTGAAGGGAGGGATAATAAAAAGTGTTTGAAAATGAACAGTAGATGAAAGTATACGCACAAAAATTTGTGAAAGATCCTGCCTTCTCCCTTGCCTGCCTCTAGTGGCCTGAGCCCCGATACTCAACACCAGTCAACTTCATTAACATCTAGAAAGAACTAAGGCAGGGAAGGCTAGGTGCTGATTCCACAGGACAAACACCTCATTCTGTTATTTAAGTATTCTCTAACATAACAGTTATTTTCTACCCCTTAACAACAACAACAAAAAAAAAAACAACCTACCAGTCAATAAATCTTAACTACCTCCATGGATCACACAGTCCATCTTATCACTACCCTGTTCTAAATATGAGCAAATGACAGATTTGTGGAAAGGCTGCAACATGCGAGAGAAATGCCAAGATCTTAAAAGGACAACAATAACCTTTGGAAAAAGAAAGAGAAAAAAAGAAAATGACAAAGACCTTCACGTTAAAGTTCTCAGAGACATTTGAAAAGATATCACTTTTATAACACAAAATATTACATTATAAGAGTAAGGGAAGAATCAGAAAATAAAAAAACTCTTGAAAATTAAAGACTTGAATTTGAGACTAGAGTAATATAAACATACCCCTTCTACCTTGCTGTTCCAGTTCCAATTCATTATCAGCCTCTTGCATGCAGAAGCTGCCAGGCAGGACCTGGAGGTCATCAATAAAGGTCTTGGGATCTGTTCGGATTTGCCTGGAGAGAGCAAGGCTACAACGTTTTCTCCTCTGCAACACAGGGGTAACCAGGGATAGCAAGGACTCCAGGGAAATGATACATTACACCTTACAACCTGGAGAGAAGTTGGCCCTCTGACAGTAGGGGATATGTGAGAGAAAGGAAAATCTTTGAGGAACTGCAGAGAAATTAAGCAAAGAAGCTGATGTGACCCTCCAAATCAGAAAAAGCTGGGGAAATTATAAAAATCACTGTCGGCCAGGCCACATCCCCTGGCAATTAAATCAGAATCTCTGAATGTGAGACATGAGCCCTAGTATTTTGAAGGTTCACCAGGGATTCCAGTGCACAGGTAAGTTTGAAAACCAGTGCTCTGACTACTGGCAGCATCAGTAGCATCCTTTTCAAGTTTGTTAGAAATGGGAAGTTGGATCCCATCTGAAACTTCCTGAATCAAAATTTGTATTTTACCAAGACACCCAGGAATGCATATGCACCTGAAAGTACAAGAAACCCGGCATCTAGCCCAGGGACCAGAAATCAAGACTAATTCTACCAGGGATGGGAACTAAGAATTGGTACTTTTAAGATGCTCCTTAGGTAACTCTCATGTGCAGTCAGATTGAAGCTCCTGTCCTAGACACTGCAGCCAAGAAGACAAGAGTAACACAGAAGCTTTATTCTTAATGTGAAATAGATAAATCATCACCTGCGACATCATTTAAGGAGACCTGGTGGCAGAGTGGTTAAGTGCTTCACTGCTAACCAAAAGATCAGCCACTCTGTACAAGAAAGATGTGACAATCTGCTTCTGTAAGATTACAGCCTTGGAAACCCAATGGAGCAGTTCTACTCTGTCTTATAGAGTCACTATGAGCCAGAATTAACTTGACAGCAGTGCATTTAGTTCTGAGGTTAAGTTACATCATTGGCCCTCGGGGAAGGGGACTGCTACAGTTCCCATACCTTTAAGATTGACTCCATACCCAAAAGATGAAATACAAACCAATGAAGAAAAAAAGATATCCCAGGAAGAAAGGTCCGTCAATCTAGTTGCAAACACCAGTCAGTGACAGCCCTATGGGTCAAAACACTTTAATCCCCAAACTATGGTGGAGATGACTCAGGACTAGACAGTGTTCTGAGGTCACCATGAGACAGGGGTTGACTCAACAGCAGTTAATGGCAACAACCAAGAGGTCCCAGACATCCAGAGAAAGGCAGGAAAAAAGACTACTCAGAAGAGATGGTTGCTGATTAAAAGCATTAAGGATACTTAAGGAAATTCACAAAACGAAAATATTTTTATCAGCTAAAAACATATTTTAATGCTAAATTTAATAAATGAACTGCAGGCAGTGTTAATGGTTGAAAAGGTAATGTCCTTAACCATAAATTATAAAAAATATTTCACAAAGAGATGAAGATAAGGAGGAAAAAGTTTAGAGCCTTGGAGGTTCAGTCCAGAAAACCTCGCATGTAAGTGGAAGAAAGAAAATATAAAATTATTGGACAAAAATTAATTATCACTAAGTTTAAGAAATGTTTGCTTTTTAGACTAAAAACATCACTGAGTTCTCGTATTTATTAGAAAAGACATTTCCTGTCTAAAAACAAAACTCTCTTCAAACATAAACTCCTATCCTCTTTCAGCAAAAAGAAATATCTAACAAAGAAGAAAGAATCTGGTTTCTCATCTGAAAACTAGAAGCTAGAATTGGTAGACTAACTTCAAAAGACATTCGAGAGAAAATACTAGAATACATGAACTCGATATTTAGGTAAGATATCATTCACCTTTATAAATGCAAGAATGCAAAAAATGAACCACCATATGTGAGGCACTACATCGAAGGAAAATACTGGAGAAAGTATTATACCGAAATGATCAATGATTCATAATAGAGGCATAAAGGCAGTACGTGCAGACCCAACATTCACAGTTCCAGGCATGACAACAAGGGCTGACTCAGAGCTACATTAAATTCCACTTTGAATTAACTGCAGTTTGGCCTAACGCTTCTCCTGCTGCTGTTTTGAGACAAGAATTCAGCTTCTTCCAAAAGTTCAACTGTTTATAAAACAAAAAGGGCAACAGTCAAGACTTCAGCTAATTCAAGGAATTATTTGTTGAAAGGAGTTTGTTTAGAATGTTTAGGCAGCTTGATCCAGAAGAATGCCTTGGTCAACAAGTTTTAAGACATTCAAAAAGACAATTGACAATGTTAAGAAACTTTGTGGTTTAGCAACTCTTTGTAACTTCTCTTGACATGTATCACTTTCACACCTGCAAGCACATAGTCCTTTATTTGCTCCACCTGATAAAAAAAAACTCACTATCCTCCCACTATTTGGAACACTGTTGTACCCTGCCTGAGTTCTATGGGTATTCCAATTCATTAATCTCTCCATTCCACAATAAACTGTTTTCCTTCACTTCTGAAACAGTATGTAAGCCTGGTGCTTCACTATGACATTTCAAAAAGATGAAAACAAGAGAACACAATGGTGTTCAAGGGATCTTATCAAACACATAATTCAATCTAAATGAATAATTAAAAAGTAGAAAGTATACAAGGGCTAAACAAGTTGTTTTAATTTACTTTCTTTAATAGTAGCATGTGTTAGACGTTAGTGAAATCCAAATGAAAACTACAATGGGGTACTGTCTCACCCTGAAAAGGCTGGCATTGATCAGAAAAAACCACAAAATAATAAATGTTGGAGAGGTTGTGGAGACACTAGAACATTTCTATACTGCTAGTAGAAAACAAATAGGTACTTCTTTGGAAATCAATTTGGTGCTTCCTTAAAACACTAGAAATAGAAGTCCCATAAGATCTAGCAATCCCACTCTAACTATATCCTACATAAATAAGGGTGATAACACGAATAGACACATATACCAGTGGTTATTGCCGGACTGTCCACAATAGCAAAAAGATGAAATCAGCCTAGGTGCCCGTCAGCAGATGAGTGGCTAAATAAGCTATGATATATTCAAACAATGAGATACTATGCAATGATAAAGAGAAAAAAATCTCATAACATGCGGTTATCTGCAAGGCATTATGCTGGGTAAAATTAGTCAGCTCCAAAAGGACCAATATTGTAAGAGACCACTATCATAAGGCCTCAGGATAAAAGTTTAAGCACAGATGAAAACAGTCTCTGACGGTTACAGGGATGGGGAGGTAGCAGGAGGGGCACTCATTGATTAGATGGCAGATAGGAGTTGGGTCAGGTGAAAGGAGTGACAGCGTGCAGCAGAAGGAAGGTCAGCACAGCTGGACTACACTGAAAGCTAAGAGGTTCCCTAAATATAGTCCAACATTTCAAAGGACAGAGTGGCAGGGGCAGAGATCTGGAGACTATGGTTTCAGAGGACATCTAGGTCAACTGGCATAACCAAGGTTTATTTTATTTTATTATTACTACTTTTATCAATTTTTTTTTGCCTTTATTAAATAGTTTACACCGAAAATTGAGGTAGAAGTTTACAGTTTTTCATCCCATCATTTAAGATCAATTTTCAGCTTGTCAGTACTTAATTGTTTATTTTTTATTGTGATTAAGTGAAAGTTTACAATCCCAGTCAATTTTCCATATAAAACCCTGAGTAACTGCATCTCTGCCACGGTCTCTGCTCTCCTGATCCTGTGACAGCACACTTTCGTTTTTCTCTCTTCCAGTATCCACTCAGCCAACACTTGTCCCCTCCTCTCTACCATCTCCTCTCTCCTCTAAAAAGAAACCAGTTGGACAGCCTTATACACACACACACACACACACACACACACACATTAAACTATAAAGTACATACAACACACACATATATATTAAGCCATAAATTACATACAACACATGCATCACTCCTTGTCCCCAAGTCCAATCCATTCCTTTTCCAAATGTGGGCTTCAGTACTGGTTTTATCACTGAGCTAGTAGCAAGTCTAAGGACCATGTTCTCAGGGGACTCTTTAGATTGTCAGACCATCAGTTCTGGCCTTTTAATACAGTTCTTGATCTGCACACCTCTTTTTCTCATGTTATGTCAGGGCTGTCTTTGGTGGTGGCCAGACACCATTTAGTTCTTCTGGTCTCATGCTGATGTAGTCTCCCAATAATATGGGTCCTTCTGTCTCCTGGGGTCACTTTTCCTCATGCCTATAATGTTCTCTGTTGTCATGAGTTCCAGATGGATTGAGACCAATTGATATTCCTCAGATGGCAGCTTGCTGGCTTTCAAGACCTCAGATGCCACTCACCAATACCGAGTGCTGAAGATTTTCTTAGAAAAAGACTACTTGACATAACAAAATTTTTTTAACAAAATGTTCTGTATCCCACTTTGGTGTTGTGTCTGGGGCCTTAATAGCCACAAAGCTGCCATCTAAGTAGCATCAATTGTTTCCAACCCACCTGGAGCAAAGAAGAATGAAGAACATGAAAGACATGAGGAAAATATGAGCCCAAGATACAGAAGGCGGCCATATGATCTGCAGACTACATCAGCATGAGATCAGAAGCACTAGATGGTGCCTGGCCACCACTAATGACTGCAGTGACAATGGAGAGTCCGTGACAACTTAGAGTCCCTGACGTATAGGGAGAAAAATGAAGATGCAGATCTAGAACTCTATTAAAAGACCAGACTTGACAGTCCAGCAGACTGAAGGGTCTCCTGAAGACATGGCCCAAGACTCACTGTCAGCCCAGAGCTGAAACCAATCCTTAAGCCAACACTTCAGACAAAGATTGGACTAGACTAAAAGGCATGGTACAAGCAAAGGGTGTGCTTCTTGATTTAAGTATTTACAAGAGGCTAATTGAGCAGCTTCTCTTTAGGGGCAAGACATGAGGCTAGAGGGGGACAAGAGATGGTTGAATGTACACGGGAAATACAGGGTAGAAAACATCTAGAATAGCATAGCAGTGTATGAGGGGCTTTGTATGACAAATTTGATGTGGACTGTGTCTTAGTCATTGTCATGGATTGAATTGTGTCCCCCCAAAAATGTATGTGTTGACTTGAATTGGTTTGGCGTTCCAACATGGTGCCCTTCCTCCCATGTGTTGTGAATCCTGCCTCTGTGATATTGATGATGGAGAGTGGTTTGCAGTTGTGTTAGTGAGGCAGGACCCAAACTACAAGCCTGTGGAATATAAGGGAGAGAAGTGAGCTGAGGAAGTGGGGAACCTCATACCACCGAGAGAGAAGCACCGAGAGCAGAGCACATCCTTTGGACCCGAGGTTCCTGTGCCGAGATGCTGTTACTGGATTTAGACTCAGCCTACCGGACTGTGATGATT
The DNA here is from genome assembly GCA_028571685.1 of Heterohyrax brucei. NCBI lineage: Eukaryota > Metazoa > Chordata > Mammalia > Hyracoidea > Procaviidae > Heterohyrax > Heterohyrax brucei. The sequence continues at coordinate 49,725,745 of CM053150.1, read as the reverse complement.
TCTCATTGTGAACGGACTTACAACTTTTTACCGGATTTGCAGTTTACCAGACTGTGACGATAAAGCTTCTCTTCTTGAAACCTTCCACTTGTGGTACTTTCTGTTAGAGCAGTACCAGGTGACTAGGACAGTCATTCAATACTGATATAACAGAAATACCAAAAGTGGAAGACTTTAAAAAGATAACTTTTATTTTGTCACAGTCTAGTAAGCTGGAAGTCCAAATTCGGGGTGTCAGCTCCAGGATAAGGCTTTCTATGCTGGCTCTGGAAGAAAGTTCTTGTTGTCAATCTTCCCCTGGACTGGATGTTTCTGAGGTACTGGGACCCAGACTCCTTTCCAATGGACCCCTAAGCAACTAGCATTCCTTCTTGGTGGCATAAGATCCCCACTCTCTCTGCTAGATCCTTTCCTTTGTAGCCCAAGAAATTGTCTTGACATGCAATACAATCCTACACATTGATCTTGCCCCACCAACACAACTGACACCCATCCTCTCTCATTAACATCACAGAGGCAGGGTTTACAACACGAAGGAATATCACAAAATACCAGGAATCATAACCTAGCCAAACTGCTATACAGGTTTCTGGGAGGACACAAATCCATGACAGACTGGAAGATTTCACTAAAAGCAAAATAAAATATTTAAAAAATAGTAACATGTGAACCTCCTGGGACACATAACACTGCACATCCGTCATGGTCACATCTCTTAAATGTAATTTTTTGTTAAGAATTCAACATAATCAGTATATCTACTTTCCTATTTATTAATTCTTTATTTTGATTTGTCCCTTGGTTAATTGTAGTATGACTCCAGAAGCGTAGTTTTCCCTCTGGAAAACTCCAGTAGTGAGGACTTTCTATTGCCTTCACTTGAATAAAAACTCTTCTTGGGATGATATTTTTTTATTTTCTTTCAAAACACTGTTTCAGCCTTGTCAAACATCTCACATGACCGAAAAGTGACCCTGCTTATGTCTTCCCTTTTAGGAACCTTGTTCCTCCCCTCCTAGGTTCTTGTGCAGTTCTTTTTACTTTTTGAAAAGCAATAACTGCATCAAAGCAGGTATCAGTGTTGACTGTTTTCCATTAATTTGGCTTACAGAAGATCACTTTAGACAAATTAAGACTCACTTTCACTGCAGGAAATTTATTTCCTATTTACATTCCTACTCTATTCTTTTCAATTTATTTTGTTCTATTCCCTTTCTTCCATAAAAAAACTTTTATAGGACAAATATTGTATGAAATCACTATCACAGGAACTCAGTAAAAGGTTTAAACACAGAAGAAAACATTCTTTGATGGTTCCAAGGAGAGGGAGGGAAAGGGGGATTCGCTAACTAGACAGCAGAGAATTTATTTCAGGTGAAGGGAAAGGCAACACACAATACAGGGGAAATCAGCACAGCTGGACTAAACCAAAGCCTAGAAGTTTCCTGAATACAGCCAAATGCTTTGAGGGACAGAGTAGCAAGGGCAGGTGTTGGGGGACCGTGGTTTCAGGGGACATCTAGGTCAACTGGTAGAACAAAGTTTATTACCAAAATATTTTTCATCCTACTTTAATGAATGGCATATAGGGTCATAAAAGCTAGCAAGAATCCACTTAAGATGCATCAATTGGTCCCAACCACCCACAGCAAAGAAGAATAAAGAATAATGAAGACATATGGAAAATATGAGTGCAAGAGACAGAAAGTCACATAAACCAGAGACTGTATCAGCATGAAACCAGAAGAACTAGACGGTGGTGACTGGTTACCACCAAGGACTGCTCTAAAAGGGACTACAACAAAGAGTCCCTGATGGAGCAGGAGAAAAGTAGAGTGCAGAACTCAAATTTCTACTAAAAAGACCAGACTTGATGGGCTGACAGACTGGAGGGACCCCAGAAGATGGTCCAGGAACTCACTATTAGCCCAGAACTAAAGCCTTTCCTGATGCCAACTCTTTAGACAAATATTAGACTGGACTATAAGACATAAAATGATCCTGGTAAAAAAGTGTGCTTCTTGGCTCAGGTAGATACATGAGACTGAATGGGTAACTCCTATCTGGAGGCAAGATGAGAAGGAAGAGGGGGATAGGATCTGGCTGAGTGGACACAGGAAATACCCAGGGTACAGAGGAGAAGTGTGCTGTCACATTGTAGGGAGAGCAACTAGGATCACATAACACTGTGTGTATAAGCTTTTATATGAGAAACTGACTTGAATTATAAACTTTTACTTAAAGCACAATAAATAAATTTAAACAATATAATTAAAAAATCTTTTATAGTGTTTCTTTGGTGTTCTGGATAACTTTCTAAAACGTGTTTTCTACTATTAATGATTCAATTTCATAGCACTTATCTGGTACTACTTCAAATGCTATAATAGCATTATTTCTTTTATTAAATTTATTTGGTTCCTTAGCAAGAATCTCTGCGACTCACGATTTAATAGAATATTCATGTTCATTTCAGGCAATATGCTAGCCTTAGTAGTAGTGTAAAGTAGATAGAACCTAACATTTTGTTTTCTTGAGTAAATATTCTTCAAATACATGCTCTTCAACTAAATTTTTTCATGCTATTATCATAGAATGTGTTGATCCCATTTATTACTGGGATATGAGAACTGTGGGTTTTGTGCAGTGAATTTGACTTATCTCTAGCTGAGAATGGATCTCTACTAACACCAAACACTGAATTTTTACCTGACATCTTAAAAAGTATCCTTGCAGAAAGTAGTCTGGAGGGTGGTGCTAAAGGCTGATATTATCACCTCAGTTATTCAGAGTTCTTGAGAATGTGAGGAAGAGTTGTCACTCTATGAAGTATTAGTCAAAGCACAATGTCCCTGAAAGCATTTTTTTCTATGTTTGTAAACTACATAGGGCAAAGCAGCTAAGTTCAGAGAAAACCTTTTTTCCATTATAGCACGTCCCTGTTTTCCTTTCACTTCTAATTTAGTTGGTCATATAGGCCAGAATTTGTGTCAGGGAAGAAAAAAAACAAAACTGTCAAGTTTCTACGTGATGGAAGTATGTGTTTTGTCATTTACCATCTTTACTTAAAATTATCTATGTTTCTTCAGTAGCTCTGAATAAATACTAGCGACTTAGCACTCTTGGTGCTGTTGGTCTCTACGTGGCCACAAGTGGGTGGATTTAAAGAATAGAAATGTATTTTCTCAAGGTTCTGGAGCCTAAAAGCCCAATCAGGGTCTCAACCATGCTGACTCTTTCCTTGTAAGCAGCCTCAGATATTCCTTGGTTCCTTCGCATTCCTTGACTTATATGTAATCCTCATATGATGCCTGTCTTCCTCCACGTATGTCTGTGTTTACTCTGATATTTTTATAACTCAGAAGTGACTAGGTTTTGTATCATCCTACACTAGTAGAACCTCATTAACATAACAAAAGAAATCCCTGTTTTGAAACAGAATCACAACCATAGTTACTAAACCAAAAAACCAAACCCACTGCCATCGAGTGGATTCCAACACTATAGAACAGAGTAGAACTGCTCCATCAAGTTTACAAGGAGCACCTGGCAGATTCTAACTGCTCACCTTTGGGTTAGCAAATGTAGAATTTGACCATCACCCCACCAGGGTTTCTACCATAGGTACCAAAACAGCCAAACCCAGTGCCATCGAGTTGATTCTGACTCATAGTGACCCTGTAGGACAGAGTAGAACTGTCCCATTGAGTTTCCAAGGAGTACCTGGTAGAACACCTGCTTAGCACCAACTGCCAACCTTGTGATAGGAATTCAATGTATATCTTAGAGAGACACAATTCAGCCTTAACTCTCCCCAGTTCTTCTAATGGTCCAATCTCATTTTCAAACCTCCTTTCTCTAAGTTAGTATATGTAGCAACAGACAGACTCTCAGAAGTTCCTGATGATCTCTGACTCCCAGTGTAATCCCTTTTGCTTAAGTGTGAATGGCGCTTATGACTTACTTCAAACAGAAGACAACAAAAGAGATGACATTCCCATGGTTGTGTTACCTAAGACTGAAACATTTATTTTGCTAGCATACCCTCTCTATTGATCTCTCTTGTTGGCTTTTTAGGAAGTAAGCTGCCACAGTGAGAGACTCAGATGACAAGGAACAGACGGTGGCTATTAGCCATCAACCAGCAAGTGGCTGAGGCCCTTAATCTGACAGCTCTCAAGGAATTGAATGCTGCCAAAAAGTCACTTGAGCCCGGATGTTGATCCTTTCCAGCTGAGCCTTGATGGCTGTCTGCAAGAGCCCCTGAAGCAGGAGACCCCATTAGGCCATGATCAGACTCCTAACCCGCAGAAACTGTGAGATAAATAAATGTATGTTGTTTTAAATCACTGCATTTATGGTTTGATACGCAGCAGCAGAGAAATACTACTGTGGGGTTTTTTCTCAAACCAGAGCATTATTATTGGAAAACCATTTCAGAGAAAAATAGGTAGTTTTGACCAAGCTACTATTTCCTGAGAATACAACCAGATCTGCTCCAAAACATCTATTTAAAGTATTTAAAAGCATATATGTCACTTTAAGGACTAAAGGTGCCCCTGACCCAAGCAAAAGCTGGACAGCAAATAAGGAAGACTGAACACTGATGCCTTTGAGTTATGGTGTTGGCAAAGAATATTGAATATATCATGCACTCGCAGAAAAATGAACGAATCTCTCTTGGAAGAAGTACAGTCAGAACACTCCTTAAAAGCGAGGATAGTAAGTCTTTGCTCATGCGCTTTGGGTGTGTTATCAGAAGGGCCTATTCTCTGGAGAAGGACGTCATACTTGCTTCAGCAGAGGGCCACCCAAAGAGAGGGAAACCTCAACGAGCTAGTTTGACACAGCGGTTGTAATAAAGGCTGAAGCAAACCAAAACAGTGAGGCTGCAGCAGGACTGGGCAGTGTTTTTTTCTGTTGTACACAGGGTCTCTGGCTTATGACCAGCTTGACAGCCCCTAACAAGATGACAGTGATAAGAACTCCAAAACAGATTTTCCCAGTCTTATCCCCTCTGGATTGGGAGATGTTGGTAGAATTTTCCAGAATTTCTTCCACCTACATTCTACAATGACAAAAAAAAAATGTCAGTCTTACAAGCTATCTTTTAAGATCTGGTTCCACAAAAGAAGCGATTGAGAAGGGGATTCTGGTGAAAGCATTTTCTTGAGGGACTGTTCTCATTAGAAGGAGAATGAATAAAGCAGGTAGAAAAAAAGCTCTTCGCCTTTGCTGTTGAGTTGAATCTGACTCACAGTGATCATATATGACAGAGAAGAGCTTCCCCATAGGGTTTCCAAGGAGCAGTTAGTGAATTGGAACTGCTGACTGTTTCATTAGCTATCAAAGACTTGACCACTGTGCCACCAGGGCTCCCAAGTAGGAAAGAGGAGAGAAAGAAAGCTGATCAAGATACAGTCTCTCAGCTGAGGAGTAACCATTACACACAGCCCTGATCCCCTGGAAATCTCTGGAGCAATAACTGAATCTTAGAATTGATTCCTACTCTACATAACGGGTTCAGCCTTTGGGACCCTGTGTCAATCCGTCTTTGACCACCAGCTTCTAGGGAGCGGGCAGGACAGTGCATCTGGATGAACAGGAAAGCTTTGAGTCCTTAGCAGCCTACACTCAAAAGCAAGTCAAGGATGGATGCAGCCATTCCGTGAAGTTTATTTGGGCAAAGCACCAGCAACATTTACTAAAATGGATAATTTGTGGTCTGTTTCCTGTTGTCATCCTTGAATGTGCTCTAAACTATGTTATAATCTAAGTCTTAAAGCATTTGTAATTGATAATATTTCCAACATTGGTGCTGTGGATTTTTTTCTTTTTTTTCTTTCCTTGCTTCTTTTTTGTCATTTTACTCTGTAAAAATGTTAACTGAAAATTTTCCTTTTACCCTACTCTCTTTTCTAGAAGCTTCCAGGTTCCTAAAAATGGGATAAACCTCTGTGATTAATTACTTGTGTGCTTTGCAGGGTCATACTCTGGGTTAGAACATTTCTAAAGCAAAATCTATAGTTTACATTTAGGATCTATCATCCACCTCCTAACACCCCTATACTACCACCTCCTAGCTTATAATAGTCTTTCAGACAGACATCATGAGTTAGGGGTGAAGCTGATGATTCAGGATGAAAAATCACTACTCTCTAACACAGATTGGGATTTTGCTGGCCCCAATCTCAGTTCAGTCAGGGGTATAGTGTCTGAAAAACAAGCCCTGAAGCTTGGGTTATCTTCTGACGGTGCCACCAGGGTAGCTGGCAGAGTTCCTCCTGTCACAGCTGGTATTATCCTGAGTTACTCAACCAGAGGAAAATTGTTTCCTAATGGAGCCCCGAGCCCTCCATTTAATTTTCCCTCAAGGTCTGAGGAGTACAAGCCCAAGAACTCATGCTAAGAAAGGCCTCTTCAAAAATTATGGCCTGTGCTCATTCGAGAGTCAGAAATTTTCAATTATATAGCCTCCTAGGATATGTTTTAGGGAAAAACAAAACACAGTTGTTTTTGCTCACTTGTTAAACACTAACCATTTTGTTCCTGGGTCTATTACTTTTTCTTACTTTATCCCTTTTATGCAAATACACATCCCATTTTCAGTCTTCCCTGAAATAAAAAATGTAGGTTTTCTGTGTAAGAAGTATATGGTTTGAACTTTGCCTTAAAAATGATTTTGAGAAACAACTTGAATTCATTTAACCATTTAAAGTTTCAAAAGTACTTTCATATCCATTGTTTCATTTTCTTCTCACCACAAGCCTGCAAAGTAGGCAGGTGTTATAACCCACAATTTATAGACTAGAGCTCAGAGATTACCTAATTTCTTCAAATCATATTGGTAAGAACAAAAAGAACTGAAACAAGAACCGGGTTCTCTGACTTGAATTAGATGCTGCTTCTCATCTCCTATGCTGCATTTAACTGTCAGCAACAGGCATTCTCAATGCCATTCTTCATCCTGGGATATTTGCTTTATTATTATTTTTTCACACAGGGATCCCACAAATGCACAACAGGAGTTAGCAACACCCCATTTAGTGTTGTTCAACATTAGCACTCCCGTTGTGCATTTTCGCATTCTCTAATGAGGATCCTGACTTAATTGCCTAATTCGGACATGTTATTTCACCAGTGTGACTCCAAGATGCTGTGGTGATTCCCGAAACTGGCGTGTAATTTCAGTTTATTTGGATTTTATTGTGCTACCCTCATGCTTTACTTCTATCTCATTTCAGAGTAATCTTGGGCATGCATAATATCACTTAAATAAGATGTGGCACCACAAAATAAGGATTTTCTAAATATTTCCTGTGTGACCACAGGAGGCTCCTTGCAAACCAAAGAGCTATGAATCTTCTCTGGGAGTCTGGCAGTAAATTTTGATCTGTAGTCACGTTTAATAGCTTTTCAGTGACTATTGCAAAGGGAGTATTTACTTGAAATGATGTCTGCTTATATTATTTCTTTGCCAAAATTGCTCCCAGCAACTAGAAAATCTGCTGCACCTCTCCATCAGTATCCTCCCTGGAAAGGAGACATTTTCTGTTTGTGTGCTGTCTGAAGTATTTGGTTTTACTTTGGCTGGTAATCTGTAAAGTTCAGCCAGAAGGACAAACAGCACATCCAACTCTCATCCTTTTAATACTAAGAACACAATTGTTATTTCACTATTTGATTTAAAAGATTTGTTACAGCAAAATAAATACTGCACATTTATTAAGATAGTCTTTGTTCCTCATCTTAGTAACAAAATATAGAGCTGTTGCATGGGTTGAACTGCCAACTTTTTGGTTAATATCCAGCCACATAACTTCATACCACCAAGGCTCCCTCAATATCCAATTAACACAGATCAATGGAAGGACATAGTTCTTAATTTCAGAAAGGTAGTACTGGCAATGGTATGATATTCTCCAACAGGACAGGTACCCCAAGTAGAAAGACATTCACCTCTGGGTCTATTCCCAAGGCTATGATCTCTCACTCCTCCCTGTCATTTCCACATGCATGAAAATATCTTTTAAATTTCAAAGTCAACATTAGTGTTAAAATAAAAATACTAAGATTTCTCCTGAGGAGGCAGGACTAAGATGGCAAAGAAACCACTTGAATTCCATGATTCCTGCTAAGAACAAAGTACCAGAAAAGCAGCTGAGTGAATTATATACATCATTCTGGGAGTCCTGAATGTCAAGGGGAAAGCTGAAAGAACAGACTGGGTGACAGAGACAGGAGAATAGGTCCAGAAACAACTACTATTTCCAGAATTAAATCTGCAGCTGCATAGGGACCTGCTTCCACCAGCCAGCAGAGCCACTGCATGGCAGATGACCATCAAACAGATCAGCAGCACTGTGAGTGGAACATGTCTTTCTCAGTAGGAAAGCCAAGCTTTGGACAGCTGTACCTACAGAACTGCAGAAGACATTCACCAGGGCATCATAAGCTAAGTGCTTGTGAACTCTTACAGATTTAAATCCTTCCTATGCACTGCTTTCTCTCCCCAGAACCCCCCATTCCTTTCTCTGCTCTGTACCTGGTGATAACACACATGAAGAAACTTTTCTGAAATCATCAGAAGATGAATACAAAAGGATTATATACAGAGCCCTTCTAGACCTTATACAAAATGCAGCAGAACAAAATGAAAAATTAAGCAAGCTGTTCGATTGGAAGGAATACCAGTCCTCTGAAATCCAACACATCAAGAATAAAATAAAAGACATAGAAACTTCCATTTAAAGCCAAAAAAAACAGAATGCAACAAATGGAAAAAAGAATTTCTGACTTGGAAGACAGAGCTACTGATGCCAGCGTCTATGAGGAAAAATCAGAAATAAAGAAACAAGAAAAATGAAGAAGCATTAAGAAGCATGTGGGACTCTATTAAGAGGAACAACCTTTGGTTAATTGGAGTCCCTGAACAGGATGAGACACCTGAGAACACAGAGAGTATCGCTGCTGAGCTGCTGACAGAAAACTTCCCAGAAATCATGAAGTAAGAGAATATAGATATCCCAGATGCATATCATATGCCACCCATTATAGATCTCAGAATAAAGACTCCAAGATATATTGTAATCAAGTTCAACAAAATGAAACATAAGGAGCAACTCTTAAAGGCAGCAAGACTCAAAGCAAAGCTCACATTCAGAGGGAAACTCTGTAGGCTCTTCTCAGATTTCTCAGCAGAAACCATGCTGGCACGGAGACAGTGGCATGACACATTCAAAGCCTTGAAGGAGAAGAACTTCCAACCAAGGATTATATATCCTGCAAAACTATTTTTCAAATATGAAAATGAAATTAAGACATTCCCAGATAAACAGAAACTCAGAGATTTTGTAAAAACCAAACCAAAACTACAAGAAATACTGAAAACAATTCTTGGCTTTGGCTTAGAAGAACAAAACCACAAACTTTATATTTTAGAATGACTCATCATCCAGAATTCTACTCAGTTAGGGAAGGCTCCACACTCAATCACAGTTTTAATACTGAAACAATCCAGTGATTATCATGAAAACTATGGTGCCATCATATTAAAAACAGGGATGTACTACAGTTGTTATACTCTTTCCAGATGGAGAGGAAGTCAACAAGACTGGTAGTAATTAAAATGGGGTTTATATATAGTTTATTAAGGGGGATCTTAGGGGCAGCCATAAAGCACAACAAAGATACAACATACCATATCAAGAAATCTAACACAGGAGTCTCAACAACTACAAAACCAGCTCTGAAAAAGGTGAAAAATGAACTCACAAAAAAGAATGTCCCAGAAAAGATTAATAAGAAAAACAGAGATAACATCAACACAAAAATAAACATATGACAATGGCAGCACTGAACACCTACCTATCAATAATTACATTGAAAGTGAATAAACTGACTGCTCAAGTAAACAGACATCGAGTGACAGCTTGGATCAAAAGACATGACCCATCCATGTGTTGTCTACAAGAAATTCACTTGAGACTTAAAGATAGGAACAAACTGAAAATTAAAGGATAAAAGAATATATATCAAGCTAACAGTGAACAAAGAAGAGCAGGTGTGGCAATTCTAATCTCAGACAAAATCAATTTTAATGTAAAATCCACCATCGTGGACACTATTTACTGCTGAAAGGTTCAGTACACAGTGAAGACTTAACTATATTAAATGTCTATGCACCTAATTTCAGAGCACCTAAATATGTCAAAGAAACACCAACTGCACTCAAAAAAGAGTTAGATAACTCCACAATAGTAGTGGAAGACTTCAACACTCCACTCTCAGTACTGGACAGATCATCTAGAAAAAAATGTAGTAGACCTCATTACCACAATTAACCAACTAAACCTCATCAATATATACATAACTTTCTACCCATCAGCAGACAACTACACCTTCTTCTCCAGTGCACATGGAACATTCTCCAGAATTGACCATGTGTTAGGACATAATGCAGTTCTCAGCAAAATCCATACCACTGAATTAATGTAAAGCATCTTCTCAGATCATAAAGCCATAAAAGCCAAAATCAATAGCAGAAAAAACACAGAAAGTGGAACTCTTGGAAACTGAACAATGTCTTGCTCAAAAAAAACATGAGTTACAGAAGAAATCAAGGATGAAATAAAGAAATTCATGGATTCCAAAGAGAATGAAAACACTTCCTACCAGAACCTAAGGGATACAGCAAGAGTAGTCCTCAGAGGTCTGTTTATCTCCATAAATGCACACATCTGGAAGGAAGAAAGAAACCAAACCAAGGAAATAACCCTACAGCTTGAACAAATCAAAGAGAACAGAGGAACCCCTCAGGCAACAGAAGAAAACAGATCATAAAGATTAGAGAACCAAATGAATTGGAGAATAGAAAAACAACTGAGAAAACGGAAAAGACGAAAGCTGGTTGTTTGAAAAGATCAACAAAATTGACAAGCCACTGGCTAAACTTACTAAAGAAAAACAGGAAACAAATAACCCAAATTAGAAACAGAAGGGGAGTTGTCACAACAGATCCAACAGAAATTAAAAATATCATAACAGAATACTATGAAAGATGGTACAAATTTGAAAATTGAAACAAATTTGAAAACCTAGAAGAAATGGACAAATTCCTTGATTCATATCACCTACACAAATTATCACAATGTGAAGCAGAACAACTTAATAAACTCATCACAAAGGAAGAGATTGAAAAAGTCATCAAAAAACTGACAACCAAAAAAAGCCTGGGCCCAGATGGCTTTACCACAGAATTCTACCAAGCTTTTAGAGAAGACTTATCTCCAATACTACTGAGACTATTTCACAGTATAGAAAGGGATGGAGTACTCCCAAACTCATTCTATGAAGCCAGCATAACCCTGATACCAAAACCAGGGAAAGACCCAAGAAAAAAGGAGAACTACAGACCGATATCACTCACGAATCTAGATGCAAAAATTTTCAACGAAATTCTTGTCAATAGAATACAACAACATATCAAAAAAATAATCCATCATGACCAAGTGGGATTCATACCAGCGAGGCAAGGCTGGTTCAACATCAGAAAAACAATTAATGAGATTAACCACATAAATAACACAAAAGACAGGAATCACCTGATTTTGTCCATTGATGCAGAAAAGGCAGTTGATAAAGTCCAACACCCATTCATGCTAAAAACTCTTAGCAAAATCGGCATAGATGGAAAATTCCTCAATGCGATAAGGGCCATTTGTACAAAACCAACTGCCTACATCATCCTGAATGGACAGAGACTGAAGGAGTTTCCCTTGAGAACAAGAACTAGACAAGGATGCCCACTCTCACCTCTCCTATTCAACATAGTACTAGAAGTTCTAGCCAGAGCAATTAGACAAGACCAAGAAATAAGGGGCATCTGCATCAGTAAAGAAGAAGTTAAAATCTCCCTATTTGCTGATGATATGATTGTATATGCAGAGAATCCCAAAGAAACCATAAGTAAACTACTCAAACTTATAGAAGACTTCAGCAAAGTCTCAGGATACAAGATAAACATAAGTAAATCAGTAGGATTCCTTTATACCAACAGTGAGACTGCTAATAAAGAAATCATCAAAACAATACCATTTACTATAGCCCCAAGAAGATAAAGTACCCAGGAATTAATCTAACCAGAGAAATAACAGACCTTTGCAAAGATAACAAGCCCTTAGTGCAAGAAACTAAGAGACTTAGACAAATGGAGAAACCTACCCCACTCATGGATAGGAAGACTTAACATTGTGAAAACGTCTATTTTACCCAAAGCAATCTACTTATATAATGCAATCCCAATACAAGTTCCAGTGTCATTTTTTAATGAGATGAAGAAACAAACCACCAATTTTGTTTGGAAAGGGAAGAAAACCCAGATAAGTACTACTATAGAAGAAGAACACACTGGGAGGCCTCTCATTACCTGACTTCAGAAACTATTACACAGCCACAGTGGTCAAAACATCCTGGTACTGGTACAAGAATAGACAGATTGATCAACGGGACAGAATCGAGACCCCAGAGATGACACCATCTGCTTATGAACAGTTGATATTCAACAAAAGCCCTAAGACATTAAACTGGTGTAAAAGCAATCTCTTCAACAAATGGTGCTGGTAAAATTGGATATATATCAGCAATAAATTGAAACAAGATCCATATCTTACACCTTATGCAAAAACCAACTCAAACTGGATAAAAGACCTAAATATCAAATCTAAAATGATAAAGTTAATCCAAGAAAAGGTAGGAACAACAATGGAAGTTTTAATACACAATGTAGACAGACTTCAAAATTTGTCAAACAAACCACAATCAACAGAAGAGAAAATAGATAAATGGGAACTACTAAGAATCAAACACTTTTTCTCATCCGAAGTCTTTATCACAAGAGTTAAAAGGTCCCCTACAGAAAGGGACAAAATATTTGGCAACTCTATGTCAGACTGATGCCTGATCTCCATAATCTATAAGGTACTACAAATATCAATAAGAAGAAGATAAAGATAAATCATCCAATTAAGTGATGGGCGAAGGAGATGGTCAGACATTTCTCTAAAGAGGAGATCCAGGCAGCCAAAAAACACATGAGGACATGTTCATGATCTTTAGTTATTAAAGAAATTCAAATCAAAACTACAATGAAATACCATCTCACCCCAACAAGGTTGGCCATCATCCAAAAAACCCCAAACAACAAATGCTGGAGAAGCCTGTGGAGAAAGTGCAACTCTCCTACACTTTTGGTGGGGTTGCAAAATGGTCCAGCCTCTTTGGAAAGCAATCTGGTCCTTCCTTAAAAAAATAGATATAGATATACCATTTGACCCAGTAATTTCATTACTTGGAATATATCCTACAGAATCAAGGCCATTTCACACCAACGGATACATGCACAAGAATTTTATTGCAGCACAGTCCACAATAGCAAGCAGATGGAATCAACCCAGATGCCCAACAATAGAGGAATGGATAGTTGAACAATGTTATATATACTCAGTTGAACACTATGCAATGATAAAGAACAATGATGATTCCAGGAAACATCTCATAACCTGGTTTCAACTGGAAGACATTATGTTGAGTGAAAGTAGTCACAGACAAAAGGACAAATATTGTATGAGACTCCTATGATAAGATCTCAAAAACAGACTTATGTATAGAAGAAAAGACTCTTTGATGGCCACAAGGGAGGGGACGGAGGGAGGGTTATGAGGCGAGGGTTTAGATTAGATAGTTGGTAGAAATTTGGCTGGGTGAAATCAGTGATAGCACACATTAGAAACAAGAACACCATTAAGTGGAATTCAACATAACTGGAATACTCCTTCCGTCTTAATCCAATATTACAAGATTAGAGTAGCTGGGTAGGGGTCAGGGGACCATGCTCTTAGGCAAAATCGAGGCCAATTGACACAACTAGCGTTTTGCTAAGAGGGCTCTCTGCATCCCATATTGATGAGTGGCATCTGTGGTCTTAAAAGCTGCCAAGCTGCTATCTGAGGGCACAGCAAATGGTCCCAATTCAGCAGGAATGGATGCTGTCTGAGGACCAAAATGACATGGGGAAAGACAACCCAGAAGACAGAGAGACCCACACGAGTGGGTGCCTACATCGACTTGGGACTGGAAGAACTGGATGGTGCCCGGCCACCACCTGTGACAGCCGCGATGGAGCTCACAAAGTTGACTCTCACTGGCAACACAAGAATAAAAAGGGGTGCACCCTGAGATCTCCACTAAAAGACCACAATTGATGGTCCAGCAGCTACGGGGTTCCCCTGGGAGCATGGCCCCTGGCCCTGATGCTGCTCTTGCCCGTAAATCATAATGAAGGTCCACTCTTCAGACATGAACGGACTGGACTTGGCGATGCAGAGTGACCATATATTGGATGCAATGTATGGTTCTACACATCTATAGGATATCATCCTGCTGACCTCTGGGTGGAGGAAGGAGAGTGGGTGGAGAGAAGGGGAAAGGAGACTGTTGGGAGGATGAGATATGTATGAAACGGAGAGGAATAACATGCTGTCACTGGGCAGGGAGAGCAGTGGACGTGGCATATCGGTGGGCATGTAAATTTATATGGGAATGTACATTTTCACTCAGTCATAATAAAAAAATGAGAATTTATTAGAACTAAAAAAAAAAATATTACAATGAGATACCAGCGCACTGCAACAAGGCTGGCATTAATCCAAAAACTCAAAACAATTAATGTGGTGAGGGTGTAGAGACATTAGAACTCTTTCACACTGCTGCTGGGAATGTAAAATGGTATAACCACTTTGGAAATTGATTTGACACTTTCTTAAAAAGCTAGAAACAGAAATATCATATGATTCAGAAATCCCACTACCTAGAATAATAAGGGCTGCCACACAAACAGACAAATGCACATAGTGTTTGTTGCAACACTGTTCAACACATCAAAAAGATAGGATCAGTCTAGGTACCCATCAACAAATCAGTGGATAAACTATGGTATATTCGCACAATGGAATACTACGCAATAATAAGCAACAACAGTTTTGGGAAACATCTGGATAACACATAGTCTTCTACAAGACATTATGCTGAATGAAAATAGTTGCAAAAGTGCAAATATTTTATGAGACCACTATTTCAAGAATTCAAGGAAAGGTTTAAGCACTGAAGAAAATAACCTTTGATGGTTTTAAGGGAGGGATGGAAGGGAGATAAGTATTCAGAGATCAGACAGTAGAGAGGAACTGGATCAAGTGTAGGAAGTGAATGCATACAGTAGAAGGGAGTTTAACTCTGCTACACTACACCAAGGGCCAAGAGGTTTCTTAAATACAACTCAACATTTCGAAGGTCAGAGTAGTATGGGCAAGCGTCTGGAGACAATGGTTTCAGGGGACATCTAGGTCAACTGGCATAAATAAATTTTTTTGCTTTGTTTTGAAAATATTCTACATCTCTTTTCGTGAGTCCTGGCTGGGGTTTTACAACCTAGCAAGCTGCCATCTAAGGAGCATCAATTACTTCCAGTCACCTAGAAGGACATCAAAGACATGAGGAAAATATGAACCTAGGAGACAGCAGAGCCCTATGATTGGGAGATTACATCAGCATGAGACCAGAAGTACTAGATGGTACCTGGCCACCACAAATGATTGCCTCAACAGGGAAAACACCGATGCTGTAATGGGAGAAGAACTGCGGTGCAGATCTAGAACTCAAAGACCAGGGTTGATTGTCCAACATCCTGGAATTTCCTCTTTGTATACATACGATCCCTGGACTCCCTGGTAGCCCAGAGCTGAAACCAATACTGAAGTCAACTCTCCAGACAAAGATTGGAGAGGAATATAAGAGACAGAATGATCAGAATGATACTGGTGAAGTGTGTGCTTCTTGACTTAAATATATACATGAAGCTGTCAGAGTAGCTCCTGTCCAGATCCAAGATGCAAGGAGGAGACGACAGGAGTTGGTTAAATGAATATGGGAAGTACATGGTGGAAAGGAGGAGTGTGCTGTCATGGAGTGGGGAGTGCAGCTACAGCTACATAGAGGTGTTGGGTGGATTTTATATGACTAATTGACTTGGATCGTAAGCTCTCACTTAAAGCATGATAAAATATTTTAAAAAGAAAAAAAAGATTTATCCTATCTACCTCACTAATCTAACTAAAGAAGAGTCCTTAATGAGCATTTAATATGTGCTGGGCATTGTTGAGGGATCCTGGGATGCAAAGATGAATGGAATGAAATCATTTCCCTAAAGGAATTCAGAGTCTAACAGAAAGAAACCATATTTACATACAACATGACAGGTTTATGCCTCAAGAGTTAATGAATACTGGGGGAGGAGAGGAAGAAATGTGTAACATTTCTCTGAAATGGGCAGGAGGGGAAGGCTATGTCAAGAAAACATCATGAGAAAGATGATTTCTGAAATGACTCTGAAATGGAATATGTAAATGTATGAAGATAAAAAAGGAAAAGGCATGTCTTAATATCGAACACATATCTCCTGGGCAGTTGAGTGTGGTAAGGAGACTGAAGCATAAATAGAACTGGAAAGGTAGATATTGGGTGATAAGACAAAGCATTTTATAAGTCCCAAAGTGCTATTCACACAAACAATAGTATTTAGGATGGTTGCATAGTGATCAAGTGCTACAGCTGCTAATCAGTTTGACTCTACCATACACTGAACAGAAACTCTATGGTCTATGGGACAGTTCTCCTCTGCCCTATAGGGTCTCTATGAGTTGGAATTGACTCAAAGGCAATGAGTTTGCTTTTTTTGTTTGTTTGTTCACTAAGCTCCCTGACAATCACTGATAGAGCCACATTTTCCTAGGCTATGCACATACCCCGTTCTGAAAACTCTTCGAATGTCAGTATCGTTGAAACAGGACAGCCTCTTTTAATACAAGTAGAGTGTTCTAGAGCAGCGTTCCAGAATCACATAAGATGATAGAATCAGCATTTCCTTAACTCTTCTCATTCAGAATTTCAAATGAAACACTTGTTCTATTCAGAGAAGCCAAGTCTGTGTGTCTGACAGAAGCTTAGAGAAATCTGAGAGGTACAGAACATCCTAAACAAAGATCTGCTAAGCATTCAGAATGATGTGAAGGCCCAAGACAGGAAGCCTGGATTATTCAGATAATTGCTTCAATTTTCTATTTCACTTTGCTTTTGTAAATGAGGCAGGAAATGCTCAGCAGAATGATTTAATTCGGTCTCCTGAAAACACATTTATCTTCCCTAGCCTCATTCATTCTCCATTTTGCTCTTGGATAATTTCACTGAAAAATAGGGATATGCATTTTCTGGGGGAGATTACCCTGGCATAATAAATAAGTCCATGAAATTTTCAGTGGGGCACAGGTGGGAAGAAGAAGCTATTGCCTGTCTAGCCAAACATGCTTGTTTAAATTGTGTATAAACTGACCAGCATAACAGCTTTCAAGAATAATGGAGATAATTGACACAATTTTTTGTTCTTTAAAGGTGCTGTTATACTTTGCTTACCTTTATTTTCACATATGTAAAAGGGATATGTGAGTAATTGTTTCTGTACAAAGCTCACATCAACTGGGTAATTCATTTGCATACAAATTAACAAAATTTTAAGAAAATAATGCAGCTGTAATTGTTTTGTTACATGTATAGTCTATGCTACTTTATGTCAAGTACTGACACCAAATAAAATGTTTATGGAGCAGATATTTTCCACAAGGCACTAGGTTAGGCTTTTGGATGCTGAAAGAGAAGTCTTTTCTCAACCTTACGAAGAACAGCAGAGCACTGATAAGTGCCAGAAGACGAGACTCTCAGGCTGGAAGGTACTCAAAAGATGATTGGGGAAGAGCTGCCTCCTCAGAGTCAAGTTAACTTTAATGAACTGGATGGAGTCAAGTCTTTGGGACCTTCATATGCTGATATGGCACCACTCAAAATGAGAAGAAACAGCTACAAACATCCACTAATAACCAGAAAGTGGGATGTACAAAGTATTAATGTGGTGATATTAGAAGTTGTCGAAAATGAAATGGAATGCATAAAGCTCAATCTAGGCATCAGTGAGCTCTGAAATGAATTAGTATTGACCATTTTGAGTTTGACAATTGTATGGTCTACTATGCCGAGAATGATGACTTGAAGAGGAATGATGCTGCCTTCATCATCAAAAAGAACACTGCAAGATGTATTCTGAAGTATAATACTGTCAGTGATAGGATAATATCTATACACCTATAAGGAACGTCAGTCAACATGACCATTATTCTTCAAATTTATTCACCAAGAACTAAGACCAAAGATGAAGAAATTGAAGATTTTTACCACCTTCTGCAGTCTGGAATTGACTAAACATGTAATCATGATGCATTCATAATTACTAGAATACAAAACTTAGAAACAAAGAAGAAGGATCAGTAGCTGGAAAATATGGCTTTAGTGATAGACACCATGCCAGAGGTCACATGATAGTATTTTGCAAAACCAATGACTTTCTGTTGCAAATATCCTTTTTTTACCAATATACACAGCAACTATACATATGGACTTCACCTGATAGAACACACAGAAATCAAATCAACTATATCTGTGAGAGGAGATGATGGAAAAACTTGACATCATCAGCCAGAACAAGGCTAGGAGCCAACAGTGGAACAGATCATCAATTGTTCATAAGTGAGTTCAAGTTTAAATTGAAGATAACTAGAACAAGTTGACAAGAGCCAAAGTACAACCTTGTGTATAGTCCACCTAAATTCAGAGACCACCTCATGGATAGGTTTGATGTGCTGAACATGACTGACCAAAGACCAGATCAGCTGTGGAATGGCACCAAGGACATTATAAATGAAGAAAGCAAGAGCTCATTAAAAGACAGGAAAGAATAGAAAGGCCAAAATAGATGTCAGATGAGACTCTGAAACTTGTTCTTGAACATTGAGTATAAAGCAAAACTATGAAATGATGAAGTATAAGAGTTGAACAGAAGATTTCAAAGGACAGCTTGAGAGGGCAAAGTAAAGTAATGCCATGTGCCAATACCTGGAGATGGAAAACCAAAAGGAAAGAACATGTTCTAGATTTCTCAAGCTGAAAGATCTGAAGAAATATTTCAAGCCTCAAGCTGCAACAGGGTTTCATGGAGTAAATATTAAAAGAATCAGGAAGCATCCAAAGAAGATCGAAGGAATACACAGAGTCTCTATACCAAAAATAATCAGTCATTCAACCATTTCAGGAGGTAGCGTATGAGCAGGAACCAAGAGTGCTAAAGGAAGAAGTCCAAGTTACACTAAAGGCACTGGAGGAAAAAACAAGGCTCCAGGAATTGATGGAACACAAACTGAGATGTTTTGACAAACAGATGCAGCATCAAAGTGTTCACTCATCTATGCCAAGAAATTTGGAAGACAGCTACTTGGCCAACTGACTGGAAGAGAGCCACAGTTATGCCAGTTCCAATGAAAGGTGGTCTCTGAATGCAGAAGCTGTTGAATAATGTCATTAATATCACATGTAAGTAATCTTTCACTCAATATTATTCAAAAGGAGCTACAGCAGTATATTGACATGGAACTGCTGGAAAGACAAATTGAAGTCAATTGATGATGCAGAACCAGGGATACCATTGCTAGTGTCAATTGGATCCTGGCTGAAAACAGAGAATACCAGAAAGATGTTTACCTATATTTTATTGACTATGCAAAGACATTTGACTGAGTGGATTATAACTAATTATGAATAAATTGTGAAGAATGGGAATTCCAGAATACTTCACTGGTTTCATAAGAAACCTTTGCATAGATCAAAAGGCAGTCACTAAACCTAACAAGGGGATACTGTATGGTTTGAAGCCAGGAAGGATGTGCATCAGGGTTGTTTCCTTTCACCAAGCCTATTCATTCTGTATGCTGGGGAAATAATCCAATCAAATGGACTATGTGAAGAAAAATAGGGCATCAGGATTGGAGGAAGACTCATTAAAAACCTGCATCACACAGCTAACACAACTTTGCTTGATGAAAATGAAGAGACCTTAAAGCACTTACTGAAGATTATAGACCACTGCTTTCAGTATGGATTATACCTCAACACAAAGAAAACAAAAATTCTCACAATTGGACTAGTGAGCAACATTATGATAAAGACTGAAGTTTTCAAACGGTTCATTTTACTTGGATCCACAATCAACACCCACAGAAGCAGCAATCAGGAACTCAAAATCTCCACTGCACTGGTCAAATCTGCTGCAAAAGACCTCTTTAAAGTGTTGAAAAGGAAAGCATGTCACCTGGAAGAATAACGTGCACCTGACTCAAGCCACGGTGTTTTCAATTGCCTCCTATATATGAGAAAGCTGGATAATGAATAAGGAAGATCACAAAATTGATGCCTTTGAATAGTGGTGGTGGAGAATACTGGATATACCATGAACTGCCAAAATAAATCCATTTGTCCCAGAAGAAGTACAACCACAATGCTCCTTAGAAGCAAGGATGGAAAGACTATGTCTCACATAGGCTGGACATGTTGTCAGGAGGTATCAGTCCCTGGAGAAGGGCATCATGCTTGGTAAAGCGGAGGGTCAGTGAAAAAGAGAAGACCCTCAATGAGATGCATTGACACAGTGGCTGCAACAACTGGCTTCAGCATAACAATGATTGTGAGGATGGTGCAGGACTGGGCAGTGTACCATTCCATTGCACGCAGGGTTGCCATGAGTTGTAACCAACCCAAAGGCACATAACAACACCCGGAACCAGTTTACAATTAAACTGGGAATAAAACACAGCAGACTTGCAGATTCACCTTAAATTTTAACTAGGATATGTAGAAACACTGATTTTTTAAAACTAATTCGGTTTTTACCTAAAATCTCAACCTGACTATTAAAAAATAATAATTGTTGTCCTATGTACTTTTCACTTTGGTGTGAGCCAATATTATAAATAATCCAATTAGGTGATTTTTAATATTTAATGGATTAAATGTGTTGAATCTCTCAGGTTTGGCTGTGGTGACACAACAGTGAGGCGCTGTCCCGCTAACCAAAAGATTACCAGTTTGAATCCACTCAGCAGCACCTCAGTAAAAAGCAGTGGGTTCTACTCCCATATGGATTACAGCCTGGAAAATCCTATGAGGCAATTCCATCCTGTCACATGGGGTCTTTATGAGTTGACAATCAACTCAACAGGTGCCTAATAACCACAACAAGAACACCTCGGCTAACTTTTCCTCTCCACTTTCTCTCCCCAAGATGATATCAGATATACAGGAAACAGGGATGGCATGACAGGGCTGCCAGGTGGGACAAAGGGGACCCCTAACCTTATGACTGTTCTCAGACTTCACCTGGCTGGCATCTTCTGGCAGGGGCATACTGTCTGACATTGCAGCTGCTATTGTAATACTTCATCTGGATTCTGGCATCAATCACTGAGTAACCCAACCTTTAACCTCACCTTCATCCACCCAACCATCCCTGCATTCCATACCCTACCTTTGTGGTAGGGTCCCCTTACCCTTTCACACAAACTCCCTAGCAGGCCACTGCCCTTCAGTTCAGTATCCACACCATACAAGAAACTCAGGAGATTTCTTGCCTCCACCCACACACTTCCTGCCCCACACCTGGCCACAGTATACTCTTTGCCTTCTTTTACTCTCAATTATCTGAAACATCTCTATGCTGCCTGAACCTAAGCAGTAAAACCAAAATCATGAGCTCTCTTGCTCCCATGTCCACATATTAAACAATCATGGATGATTCTAAATAATAGTTAACAGGAAAGAAAATCATTTTCTTTCAAAAAAAAAAAAAATACCAACACCCAGACATGCAGTCCTTGCTCTGCTAGGTGCTCTTTACCCCTTTGAAGAGCGTGGGGTCATTTTCCCACATTCTTTTAATTCACTCAAATCAACTGTGAAAGGCACAGCTTTAGACCTGGCATCTCAGAGGTGAAAAGCAGTCAGGCCATCGCAGTGCTCTCTCTCTAATGCAGAGGACAGAGGAAGCAACGTATCACTACATGGTGAAATCTGCTATGAGAGAAGCAAACAAGTACGGGGCACTGGAGTACGCAGAGGAGGACATGTAATCAGACTGGGGAACCAGGGAAGGCTGCCTGGTGAACCCATGCCTGAGCTGAGTCCTGAAAAAGAAACAGGAATTATTCAGGAAAGAATAGAGAAGACACTTTATGAAAGGAGGTAACACTGTTTTAAGAATGAGCCTCATTAGCAAAACTGTGGAGCTTCTCGTTATGGCTACCCAGCGCATCCTATACATTCATCTCTCCTTTTCCCTTTGAGAGTGTTTGATTTTGACTTGATTCCCTACAGCTGTGAACAAAGGCTTACATGCAAAGCAGAAAGGAGCAGGGTCATATGAAATGAAAGCTTATAGATGGATTCTTTTGGGGGATGAAAGCAGAAACATTTTATAATATTTCTTAAAAGAATGTGACTTCACCTCTAATGACATCAGCTTGCCTCTTACTTTTAAACAGCGGAATAATTGGCTATTGTTGGTTCCTTTTTTTTTTAATCTCCCGGGCGGGGGCAGAAATTCTTTTCGTAATCTCCATCAGTTACAGAAAAGTGGAGAAGGAAAATCATACAGGAAAATCCCAGCATTCATAAGTGCCATAGTAACAAGGCAGTCTACCTCAAAAATGCCTTGTTTATTAAACTAGAGAGCAATTGGAGGAGAAGGAGCCCTGAATATTTTTTGCTATAGTAGGCTATCTGTCTTTGTTTCTACCTTTATACAAATGAGGATTCTTTAAAATGTGCACATTCCACACTTATTTAGACCTTATAGAAGTAAACAATATAAGTTGAGAATGTTTGCAGCAAAGAGGAATCATCTCAGCACAATACAGAAAGCTGGGAAGGAGATGATAAAGCAGGCAAGGCTGAGTATATTCCTTACTGTAATTGCTAGGAAATTATGCTCACTGGAATCATTTTCTTTGGAGAATCAACCTTGCTGTTAAAGTAACAAGCACAAGTATGTGTGCAGTTGACTAGAACAACCTAGATTATCTATTTATTCGCTGTTGTTAGGGTAAAAAACTTCAAGGAGAAGCAAACAGTTTCAACCAAAAATATTTTAAATAACATTTTAATTAGTCAAGGGAATTCCACACGGCAGAGTAGCAAGTCAAAAGTTTCAGTTGGGAATCTTAGATCTCTTTTATCCTGTTAAAAATAATAAATATTTATTCCTACAAAAAATTATTCTTATTCTATGTTTTGGAGAAAAGAACTCCATCCTTTATACTATTCCAGCTGGTTCTTCAGACCAATAGATATAACAAGTACCGTTAGTTCTAGACGTCAGGACAGCACTTACTGTCATTTCCTTCAGGGAGTAAGTTCATGAGATACCCCTACGAACTGAACTGGTTTAGGGTCTGGAGATGAGGAAGAATGTGGAAGCTAAGTTGAGACAGTGTTTCTGGTGTCAGACAGTGCCACTCAGTAAACACAGACCCCATATCGGCTAACCAAAAGGTCTGCAGTTAGAATCCACCAGGCACTCCTTGGAAACTCTATGGAGTAGTTCTACTCTGTCCTATGGGGTTGCTATGAGTCAGCATTCACTTGATGGCAGTGGGTTTGGTTTGGTTTTTCAGTATTAAAGAAACGTTTAAGACTAGGAAGATGAATGATAAGACAGTAGTTTGCATGAAGTGTTTAGGAGTCTCCCAAGGAAGCCTTGATCTCAAAACAGAGAAAGATGCAATGGCACACAGGTTGGATCCAGAGACAATGGGCTAACTGTACAGATTAAAGAAATGTGGGAGAGGCCTCTCAGCCCAGAACTATATCTGTCCCTGGGATTGCGTTCTGGCCCAGTCTCATAGCCTAGAATGTGAGTTCTGGGGTGAGAGCCAAAACAGAAAAGCTATATCCTCCACTATACTCTCTAGAACATGAAAGTAAAAGGTAACGTCTAGTGGATGGTACTAGAGACTTCATTTGCTTGGCAGTACCCTACAGGGCCACAACTGCATTGATAGCACAGCATCAGGGCTCAGTTTCCTAACCAGCAGTTGCTGCTTTGAATCTGAAAACAGGAGATGAGGAAACGGGAGACATGGCTGCATGTTCAATGACATGGGACCCCCCAGCAGAAAGGTTTGGAATAGAGCTGAAGGTGTTGCAGTTGTTGAACCAAGAGCTGCAGAAATGTTGTTTCCATTTAAACACATGAGTGGGATCTGACTCCACAGCACTTGGCTGGCTTTGGCTGGCATACATAGTTACAGAAACTCTGATGATGTAGCAGTTAAGCGCTATGGCTGCTAACCCAAAGGTCAGCAGTTGAAATCCACCAGGTGCTCCTTGGAAACTCTATGGAGCAGTTCTACTCTGTCCTATAGTGTCACCATGAATCAGAATTGACATGACAGCCGTGGGTTTTGGGTTTGGGTATGCATAGTTATAGTGCAGAGCCCTGGTGGCGCAGTGGTTAAGAGCTTGGCTGCTAACTAAAAAGTCAACAGTTCACATCTACCAGCTGCTCCTTGGAGATCCTATGGAAGGAAGGCATTTCTACTCTGTCCTATAGGGTTGCTGGGCTAGAGGATAATAGGTTTGGTTTTTGGGTTTTTTTCACGCATACCTGTAGTCCCAGTCTAGTGTGGGCTGAGAAGTAAGAATCCCACGGTAACTTTATCTCTGAAGTATTCTATCAAGTACTGGGGCTGTGAGTGGACCTGCTATATGATCCAGTCATACTTCAACGGTTTATTGTCTTCTTGTCTTCTGTTCAACCCATCCTTTGAAAACAACAAGACAAAATTAAAGGAAGTAAGTTTCTGCTTCCATTTCCATGAAAAATATATAAGTTACAAGTAAAATCATTTGACTGGGCATTCGATACAATTGTGCACCCAAGAGAGGTGATTCCACTCTGAGATAGCCTGACATCACATGATATGGGAAAACTCAGGCAGTTTCTCCTTTCTGCTATGTTCAGTATCAGGAAACTGACTGAGCAGCACATTATACGGACAACGAAGATAGGCTCCAAAGAAAAGCAGAGGCAGTTGCTAATTTCACACCTAGACTTGGACTTAACCTTAATGCCCAGAACTCATTGCTCTCCTAGCATACTGACACTCATTTCTTGCCTCTATTCCTCCATGGTTTTTCTTCTTGGGGATATAACTAAGCACTTGGGTGAAGGTGAGCTAGGACGGAGATACCATCAGCCCACTGTTCCTGTCACTGTGTATCATTCCTTACTAAGTAGTGGGAATTATTGCTTTTTAACTAAACAATGGAGGACTTTGCTCCAGAGAAAAAAATTTAAGTCTGTCTTAATTTCCTAGGACTGCCATAACAAGGTATTACAAAGCAGATGTCTTCAAAGAACATAGATTTATTATTTCACAGTTCTAGAGGCTAGAAGTCCAAATCAGGGTCTCAGCCATGTCAGTTTTTCCTGTGCACCTCTCTCCTAGTTTCTGGTAGCTGTTGGCAACCCTCGATGTTCTTTTGCTGATTATGAATGTACCTGCCTCTGTCATCTGATGGCATCTAGAGAATCCTCTTGAGACATCCTTCAAGCATAGGTTTGATATCTATGATACAAAAGAGAAGGGATAAAAGCCACAGACCTGACTTCATAAGGTTTTGGTCAACAAACCCAACCAGAATCTGAATTATCTATTTGAAGAAGAACTTTTTGAGATGTGAAGAGCTGTTTGAGTGCAGTGGTGATGAAGTAGGCTGCATGCCGCAGACCTTCCTCCTCGAGCAGTTCACACAGAATTCAGGACAAGGCCAGTGCTCTGAGGATTACAAATCTTAACAGGAGCTATAGCTGGTGTCTTTAGAAATACGTCTTAGTTATGGAGTGCTATTGTAATAGAAATTGGACAAGTGGATAGCTTTAAGAAAGAGAAATCTGTTCTGTCACAGTCTAGTAGGCTGCAAGTCCAAATTCAGGGCATCACCTCCAGGGGAGGTCTTTCTCTGTTGGGTCTGGAGGAAGGTCCTTACTGTAAATACTCCCTGGACTAGAAGTTCCTGGGGCACAGGAATCCCAGGTGTGAAGGATGTGCTCTGCTCCTGGCACTGTTTTCTAGGTGGTATGAGGTCCCCAACTCTCTGCTTGCTTCTCTTTCCTTTATGTCACAAGAGATTGCCTCAAGGCACACTCTGGTCTTCCAGACTGAGTCCTGCCCTACTAGCACCACGGCTGCCAGTCCTTCCTCATTCACATCAAGGAGGCAGGATTTACAGCAGATAGGAAGACCAGATGATACTAGGAATCACAGCCCAGCCAAATTACCACGCATATCTTTGGGGGACACAATTCAACCATGACACAATGACACGGGGATTCTCATGAGAGGCAAGTGGCAACAATGTGGCATTTCCGAGCCAAATGACAGCAGAGGGAAAACAGAATCCAAAGAAAAGAAGACAGCATGCTTGCTGGGCACAGGTGATGGCAGGCTTACATAATTTCCAACTTTGGAAACTCTAAAAAATAATTCATGTCAGAAAGTAAACTTTGGGTGCACAAGAACTTGGATTTTGTTCTCAGTTCCCAATGTCTGGCCCTCAGTAGGTACTCAATAAATATTTCCTGTGGAATAACTTCATGATACTATAATTGAAGCTGATTTCTATCAGTTCATCGAGTACTTGAGCTACCATGGTTTGATCATTAAAATATTTGCAACTTAATTTTATAGACAGAGAATAAATGACACCCACTGCTGTTGAGTTAGTTACAACTCATAGGGACATTTTAGGACAGAGTTGAACTGCCCCATATGATTTCCAAGGAGCATCTTGTGAATCTGACCTTTTGGTTAGCAGCAAGCTCTTAACCACTGTGTTACCAGAGCTCCAAACACAGAATAGTAGGCTATATTTATTTTATAGGCATATCAGTCTAGTCTGTAGCAATTTTTAAAAGTGACCTTACTCTTTCGGCAGGAATGGACTTGTTCTCTGTAGAGGCAAACCCAGCAGATCTGTGCAGCAGTTCTGCTTCCACATGAGGAAGGGTGCTGCAGCGTTTCTGCCAGCTCTGCTCAGCATCACTGATGGGAAGACAAACAGCTTGGGGTACCCTCAGGGCTCTCCCAAATCCAGCCCTCCTTTTCTGAGGTTCTCAAATCCCAAAGCCCCATGACTGGAACAGTGTCCAGAGGCTCCTTCAAGTCAAAAATTTCCTCACAGCAGTCTCTACCAAGGCCTGAAAATTCCAAGTCAGGAAGTCCCCACAATATAAGGCATTTAAGGTGTATGTTTAAAACGCAAATATATTACCTTGGAGAGCTAACATAGTAATCTATTACCAGGCATTAATACTACAAGACAAATGAGTTTTCCAGTCAGTCGCTGAGAATTCACTGCCTCAGGGAATAGTACCTAAGACAGATTTGTTCATTTTTCCCAGTTTTAGATTATGATTTGTTGTACAAACAAATATTGCAACAACAATAAAGAAATCAAAACAAGGACTGATTTCCTCTATGGTGCTTCTGCAGTAACATATTAGCTGTTCTATTTGTCTCGACCTCCTTTAAGCTTCTAGGTAGATTCAGGATCAACTTCAGTGGTTTCCATGTTGTCTGAATAATACTGACCAGCACTCATTGAGTGCTTAAAATGTGCACTGTTCTACAAGCTACTACATCAATTAAGTTATATCATCTTAACAGTGGCTTGTGAGGAAGGTATTGTACTATCCCCATTTTACAAATATGAAAATTGAGGCCCAGAGAATTTAAGTAACTTGCACAGACAGTACACAGTTAATTCAAATCAAGCACTATCATGCATGGATTTAAACCCTGACCATATAGCCCATTTACCAATAAGGAAACTGGATGCATCGTATGTTGATGAATTCGGCCAAGGTTCCATAAATAACTTGTGGAAGAATCAGAGTCTCAAAGGGCCTGATATACCAGGCCACCACCAGTTACCATAGAGTAGAATCCAACTCTTGGTGACTCCATGTGTATCAGACTAAAACTGTGCTTCATAGGGTTTTTGAAGAGTGCTTTTTCAAACACAGATCCCCAGGTTGTCCTTCCAAGATACCTGTGGATGCACTTGAACCTGCAATCTTTTGGTTAGCAGCCAAGCTCATTAACTATTTGCAGCACCCAGGAACTCCCTGAAATGTACAGAAAGTTATCCTAGAGTTATTTTGTATTTAATTCTAAATACAGTTAATATCATTATGCCCATTTTATCCTCTTGAGGTTAAAAAAACTGGATGATTTGCTCAAATGCTGATTATAAATGATAAACCCGAATCTTCTAAGTTCAGTACTTATTTGTTTTTGTTCTTTTCTGTCTTCCTCTATTAACTGTCAAATTTTTCAATGTAGTTTAAATACAGTATATAATCTCTATGTTTCCTATTTTATTTATGTAATGTAATTCACCAACACCTGTCCTTTGTTACTAGGTAGTGGTGTTACTAGGTGCCATCAAGTCAGTTCCAACTCATAAACCCACTGCCAATGAGTCAATTTCAACTCATAGCAACCTCATAGGACAGAGCAGAAATGCCACATAGAGTTTCCACGTACTGTCTGGTGGATTTGAATGGTCAACCGTTTGTTAAGCAGCCATAGCACTTAACCTCTATGCCACAAGAATTTCCTTCTGACTCACAGTGACTCTATTATGTACAACAGAACAAAACACTGCCTGGTCCTACACCAGGCAGTTGTTATGTTTGAGTGCATTGTTGCAGTCATGGTGTCAACCAATCTTGTTGAGGGTCTGGTTCTTTTTTAATCGATCCTTTACTATACCAGGCATGATGGCCTTCTCCAGGGACTAGTCCATCTCAGTAATATGTCCAAATTACATGAGATGACAACTACTTTGGATATTGAGTTAGCACCTTTGTAAAAAGTCAGAAATAGAAATACCATACAATTTAGCAATACCACTTCCTGAAATATACCCTAGAGAAATAAGAGCTGCCACATAAATAGATACAGGCACACCAATGTACATTATAGCACTATCCACAATAGTAAAAAGATGGAACACGCCTAGGTGCCCATCAGCAGAATAATGGATAAACTGTGGTAAATTCACACAAAGGAATATTATGAAATGATAAAGAACAATGAATCTGGGAAACATCTCACAACATGAAGGAACCTGGAAGGCATCATATTTAGTGAAATTAGCCAGTTGCGAAAGTACAAATATTCTATGAGACTACTATTATAAGGACTCAAGAAAAGACTTAAACATAGAAGAAAACATTCTTTGATGGTTGTGGGGGTGGGAAGAGGTGTATTCACTAATTAGGCAGTAGATAAGAATTAAGTTAGGTGAGAAGAAGGGCAACATACAGTAGAGAAGTCAGCACAAGTAGACTGAACAAAAAGCTAAGTAGTTTCTAAATACAACCAAATACTTTGAGGGACAGAGTAACAGCAGCAAGGTCTGGGAACCAATGTTCCAGGGGTTATCTAGGTCACTTGGTGTAACAAAGTTTATTAAGAAAATGTTCTGCATCCCCCTTTGTAGAGTGGTTTCTGGGGCCTTAAAGGCTAGCAAGCAGCCATCTAAGATGCACCATCTGGTCTCAACTCACCTGGAGAAAAAGATAGAGAAGAACATCAAAGACATAAGAGAAATATGAGCCCCAGAGACAGAAAGAGCCACATAAACCATAAGAATACATCAGCATGAAACTGGAAGAACTAGACTATGCTTGCCAACCACCGACTTCATTAAAGGGAACTCAACTAAGAATTCCCGATGGAGTGGGAGAAACGTAGGGTTCAGGACTCCAACTCTGGTGAAAAAAAGGCCAAACTTGATGATCTGATGGACTGGAGGGTCCCTGGATGACATGGCCCCTGAACTCTCTATTGGCACAGAACCGAAGCTATTCTGGAGACCCACTCCCCAGACAAAGGTT
Organism: Heterohyrax brucei; assembly: GCA_028571685.1. Taxonomy (NCBI): domain Eukaryota; kingdom Metazoa; phylum Chordata; class Mammalia; order Hyracoidea; family Procaviidae; genus Heterohyrax; species Heterohyrax brucei. Next base: position 49,695,795 of record CM053150.1, on the reverse strand, counting down.
GAACTGGTATGTAGGACATTGAACGATGCTGGTAGGTAGATACAAGTGACTAACTGGGTAGATCCTGTTTGGAGGTGGAGTGAGAAGACAGAGGAGAACAGGAGCTGCTTGAACAGACATGAGGATTTGGAGGAGCAGAGTGGGGAGAGACCTAGGATCACATAACAAAGTGTGAGTTTTTCTATGAGAAACTGACTCAAATTGTAAATTTTCACTTAAAACACAATGAGAAAAATGAATAATAAAAAGCAAAAGTGAAAAAAAGTACATGAGAGAGTCTCACCATCCTTTCCTCTAAGAAACATTCTGGCTATACTGCTTCTAAGAAAGATTTGTTCATTCTTTGAAAAGTTTATGATATATTCAATATTGTTTGCCAACACCATAATTCAAAGGCATCAATTCTTCTTCTCTCTTCCTTATTCACTGTCCAGCTTCTGCATGCATGCGAGACAATTTAAAATACCATGACTTGGGTGAAGGACAACTTAGTTTTCAAAGTGACATCTTTGCTTTTTAACATTGTAAAGAGTTGTTTTTGATTTTTTTTTTTTCTGCAGCAGATTTACCCAGTGCAATATATCATTTGATTCCTTGACCCCTCTTGCATGGGCATTGACCGCATATCCTGGTAAAGCGAAATTGTTGACAGCTTTAATGTTTTCTGTTTATCATGTTGTTTCTAGATTGTGTTCATAATTATAATTTTATTGACTGCCCAGTAACATATGGAGGTGATAAATCAGCATGTACTTAAACACTTTTGTTGAATTTTTTATTTTCTTTTACATTTTTTCTCCTATTAGAAATTAATGTCATAGTAAAGACACTTGCATGGTATCATTTTTTTTAAGTCTTTCATAAGGAATTGTATGCATAGCAGCTCTCATTTTATTTGATTTACCAACAACGATTCAACCTCATATAGAAAGAGGAACATCATCTTTTTGCAGATTATCCAGTAGCAGATGATTCTCCAGCAGCTTCTACCTGTGAGCTGCTTGAAGAGGCTTAGATTTTCCTGCTCTGTGGCTGCTTTGGAGGCTTGCAGCAAATTAACCTCTGTCACATATTTGCTTACAGCATGCACATTAGCCAGAGCATGGCTGTCTGCCTTCTGGTGGCTCCTTTCTTAGAGCTGCTGTATCCAGGGACCCAAATCCAAATCTCAAAAACAGTTGTCAACATTGGACTTCAGATTGGTGGCACCTATCTAAAACAGGAACACAATTTTGAGTAACCAAAGTCCCTGACCCCTTGCCCTAAGTGTGTTCTCCCAACTGGACCAAAGATCACAGATGCCCAATAATCAGTTGGGCATCTCTCATTCGTGATATTGTCATCAAAATAAAGGTATTCTTCTAATTCTCACCTGCTATGTCCTCTAGAAAACAAATTCCTTGAAAGTAGAATTCATGCTTTTGTTGTTTCTCATTATGGGTCCTGTATCCAGGAGATGCTCAAATATTGAGGTCTTCTTATGTTTTTGAAAACAGGTGGTGGTGGTGTCTTATACTTTGTAGTCAGTTAAGTCAGACAACCACTTTCACTAAAAGGAAAGATTGATGATTATGGAGAGTTTGTGTACTTCGGATTGCATTACAGAAGTAATTTATTTATGCTAATCATCATGTCTCATTCCACAGAACTTTAAGTGAGCAAAATATTGATTTTTGAAAATAAAAGTCACCTTGAAAAAATAATGAATAGACTATTTAACACAAACCCAGTGCCATCAAGTTGATTCCAACTCATAGCGACCCTACAGACAGAGCAGAACTGCTCCATAGAGTTTCCAAGGAGCACCTAGTAGATTCAAACTGTGACCTTTGGTTAGCAGTCATACAGTTGATTTAAAAAAAGAAAAAAAAGAATTATTTTTAATTAATATAATCTCACTACACAAATCAATTTGAGAAAACAGGATTTTGTAAATGCTTAGTATTATGAAATCAAGTTCTCCCCTCATCATTCTAACTTGGAAAATTACCTTAGATCATAATATCTTCTTTCAAAAATAAGTCATTAGATTTAAAAAAAGTTTGGAGTTACAATACTGATGACCAAAAAAAACTCAATCCTGTTGCTGTGGAATTGATTCCAACTCATAGCAATACTGTGCCACAGAGTAGAACTGCCCCATAGTTTCCAAAGAGTGCCTGGTGAATTTGAATTGCCTTTATGGTTAGCCATGGCTCTTAACCCCTATATTACCAGCATACATAGAGATAAATATTCACATATACTAAATAAAACCAAGATTTTTACATTATTACATGCAAAATATGAGATGTACTCTTGAGAAAATCTGTATCTTAGAGCCATTTATATCATTGCCAATATGAACATTTTTTATAATCAACTATGAGCTTTAAATCTGTTTATCTCACAATTTTATTCTATTTAGCAGATAAACATGAACTATAAACAGCTAGAAGATGAGAAATGGGGATATACTATAGCAACCTCTTATATAAAAATATTAATTCATTAATGTTTACAGCCAATCACAAAATGAGTTATAGGCTATTGAAAATTACTGAATTAATGTCTTCATTTCTAGTTTTTTAAATTATAGAAAATTAGTACATATGTTTTTTTAATGATCTAAGTTTCAAATTGCTATTTTATTTAAAGTGAAAAAGATAGAGGAAAATTTTAGAAATAATTATATCACTACTGAGGCTTATCTGTGGAATACAATTCCTTGGAAATTTTCTGCTGCTTTCCAAAAATGCAATAGAGTGGATTTCCACTGATAAGCCCATTGTTGCTGTTAAATGCCCCCGAGTCAGTTTCAACTTCTAGAGACTCATGAGATCAAAACAGCTGGTCCGTGGTAAAATGCAATGGTTTCCAATCTGTATTAAGAGAAGCGTGGGGATCTGTGAAGTACTTCACCAACCACTGCAGTATTAGGGGTACGTCAAACCTATCGTTGTCATCTCACAGTAACCCTATAGGACAAAGTAGAACTGCTCCCATAGGTTTTCCAAAGAGAAGCTGAAGGATTTGAACTTTTGATTTTGGATTAGCAGCCAAACTCTTAACTATTGCCCCAACAGATCTCCCCAGAGGGAGGTCAAGGAGTCTGGAATTCCAGCTCTCCCACGCCTTAGCATCAGAACAGCGTCCTTTTTGTCTGTTGTACAGAATGGCAGCCTCGTAAAAGTTCTTTTGGGAGAGAGTGTGGAGGGTGAAAAAGATATGATCTTCTGCTAAAACACGTCTGAAAATTGTTGCTGTAATTTAACAAAGATTTATAGAGGGCAGTTCAAGTTAGACAGTTTTCTCCTTTTAACTTCTTTTGGCATTTTAGACAAAACATATTTTTAATAGAGACTTAATTGTGACTTCAACCAATTTATAAAGTGAAATAAGGTTAATGGAGACCAATAGGAATAGATCAGAACGTTTAAATGATTCAACATACTACGGAACAGAGAAAAAGTAGGAGATGACTAGCAAACTGAAAAAAAAAACAGGCAAATCGAGGAGCAGGCAAGCAAAAAGAATGTAAGAGTTCAAAGTTTAGGGGGGTGCAGGGGAATCATAAAGCTGTATTTTCACTTTCGGCTTTGGTTCAAATATTTAAAGTAGGAAATGTTATATTTTTTCACCATTGATTTTAGCTTATCACAGCCCAGAGTATTCATAGATCTTGTTCAAGTGGGATTATCGACTAAAAGAAAAGAGGTGAAATCCAAAAACAAGACTCAAAAGACTGTGGAATGTAATAAAGTTTAAGTCCTCTCAAGGAACCAAGGTTTTCCTCTGTCTACAAGAAAGTGCAATTTATTCTTTCAATGAGTTACTCCTTTGGCAAATATTTATTAATGCTCTAAAATGTGCCAAAATATTATAGGTCCAATATATTATGATCCATGGCTTTATTCTCTTCATTACAGAAGGGGAAAATTTTATAGTTGAAATTTTTCAATGACCACAGCCATTCCACTATCTTCTGCATTTCTATAATACTTTCTAATTTCACTAGCAGTAGTGATACAGAGCTTAAGGTCCTCAGCTGCTAAATGAAATGTTCAAAACCATCAGCAGCTCCTTGGGAGAAAGATGTAGCAGTCTGATTTTGTAGATTTGTAGCCTTGGAAACCCATGAGTCAGAATCAACTCTATGACTGTGGTCTTTATTATTTTTTATTATTATTTTATTATGTGGTTTTATTATTATTATCAAATTTATTGCACGCACGTGTGCACGTGTGCTCGAGCACACACAAACACACAAGGATTGACAATTATGTTTGTGAACTCATTCTAAACAAAGTGCCACATAACTAATTGCTGGGCACCACTATAGTCACCTTCCAAACACTCCCCTCGGGAAACTATGCATCAACGCCAGTGCCTAGTACACTCTTCAAAGCAATTCTGGAACTCTTACTGGCATGGCCATCAGAGCTGTCACCATATTACCCTTGATGTCCTGAATGTCATCAAAATGTCTTCCTTTCAATGTTTCCTTTATCTTTGGGTAAAGAAGAAAGTCACTGGAGACCAGATCAGGTGAGCCAGGAGGGTGTTCCAGTACAGTTATTTGTTTACTGGCTAAAAACTCCCTCATAGACAACTATACAGTTAAGTTCAGAAATTTGCCACTGTGCCACGGAGGCAAATGGCCATCCCAGAAAAATTTCCAAAGAGTTCCAAGATGGCTTTGCAGAGTGGAATAAGCTCTGACGTTAGTGCATAGCTTCCCAAGAGGAGTACTTTGAAAGTAACCGTAGTGATATTCAGCAATGATGTATGTAGCACTTAGAACAATTAAGTTTGTGGACTTAATTGCTTTAGTTATTTTGCATAGACTATATTTGGTATAGTTCTTTCTGCAAGCCATCACCTGCCTATCAGTTTGTTGGTGACTTGAGTGTTGCTATGCTGTTATAAGTTATGTCACTGGTATTCCCAATAGCAGCAAGGTCACCCATGGTGGACAGGTTTCAGAAGAGCTTCCAGATTAAAAAGAAAGACCTAGCATTCTAATTCTAAAATTAGTCAACAAAAACCTTACTATCACAATAGAATGTTGTTTGATATAATTCTGGAGATGAGCCCCCAAGATTGGAAGACACTCAAAATAGGGGCCACAACAATGAACTCAAGTACCAGGAAGATGGTGCAGGTCCAGGCAACATTTCCTTCTGCTGTACATGAGGTCGGTGTGACACAGAGCTATCGCAACAGCAAATAGGAACCGCAGTAATTTTTGTATGTGTTATTCCCTGTTCTGGACTGTAAACACCTTAAGGTTGAAACCATCTCATGCTAACTGGGCCTAAAATATTGCTTTCACACTACAGGTGCTGCAGTACATTTGATGAATTACAGAATTTAAATTTTCATTCCTCTGATAATGAATACAGAGTAGGCAGGCAGTGATCTCTGTCTACTTGCTGTTATATCACATCATGCTTAGAGTTACACAAACTCTTTCCTCAAAGGATGCTCATATTTTTAATTCTACCAGAAGCTAGTAAAGACCAAGACGAAATCAAACTCATTTTCACTGGGTCAATTCCAACTCATAGCAATTCTTCAGGGGCATCACTGCATCACAAAGGTTCCTTAAGTAAAGACCAACTACCAAGCCAAACCGATTGTTGTTGAACAGATTCTGACTCACAGTGACCCTGCAGGACAGAGTAGAACTGTGCCATAGGGTTTCCAAACAGCAGCTGGTAGATTTGAACTGCTGACCTTTTGGTTTGCAGCCACATGCTTAACCACTGTGCTACTAGGTCTCCTCACATTTAGTACTTGAGTGTTTCTTTTTTGTGAGTTCCCATTGTCTAAATATTCATCAGAAGAAGCCCCAGTGCCCTGATAGTTAAATACTGCTAACCGAAAGATCAGTGGTTGTAACCCATGAGTCATTCTGTGGGATAAAGATGCAGCAGCCAGCTTCCATACAGATTGTAGCCTTGGAAACCAAGTGGGGCAGTTCTAGTCTATTCTATAGTGTGGGTATGAGTTGGAGTGAACTGAAAGGCAATGGAGATTTTTTTTTTTGTCTGATTTTTGTCGATTTGGTTTTTGGAATTATTTGTCAATGTGCTTGGTCAGCCTCTCTTTCCAGTATGGCTACCTAGGCTACTTATTCAGGGGAAGGGGCCCTGGTGGTGCAATGCTTAAGAGTTCAGCTGCTAACCAAAAGATCAGCAGTTCAAGTACACCAACCACTTCTCAGAGACCCTTTGGGGCAATTCTCTTCTGTCACACAGGGTCACTCTGAGTCAAAATTTACTCAGTGACATTGGGTTTACACGGGCAGAAAAAAAGCTCACATTACTATTTACACATCAGGTGGCTCTTGTTAAGTACCTGTTCAAATCATCAGGTCCACATAGTGGTGAAGATCACTTGCAAGTTACTTGGTGCCATTAGAGAATCATCATGAGTAGGAATCAACTCTATGACAACAGGTTTGCTTGTTTTGGTATACTCAGATTGAGATGCTTCTACAATTTAGTCCTTCACTTATCCATACTACTAACTCTACTTAGGACCATTTTTTGGTTTTGTTTTTTGCACAATAGTAATGATAAGATATACAAAAGGATAAAAACAAAACATTGCCTTCCAGGGCATTCTGACACATGCAGACTCTTACAACAGACCGGAACTGCCCCATAGGGTTCCCAAGACTGTAATCTTTGGAGAAGCAAACTGGCACATGTTCCTTCCATAGTGTGGCTGGTGGGTTTCAAAGAGTTCAGAGGGTTTTTGTCTTTATCATTAGTAATATGCACTACATAAAATGTTGCAGCACATGATTTGCTGATGTGGTCATTCTCAGATGTTTATTCACAGATGTTCAATGTTATGATTCACTGTTCAAAACACTGCCATAGAGCAGGCAATAATGGAAACAATTTTTTTTTAAAAAAAAAAGGAGTACTCAGTTTACAGTAGCATCCATGGAACAGAGCTCCTTCACAAATCAGGAACCTCCTGCACTGCATATAGGGGTGCTGAAAAATCAAAACTTCACCCATTTGTCCATTTAATCATTGCATAATTTAGACTATCTAAAATATTTACCATGTGCTAATCAATCACTAGGCAAAAACTTAATGAAGTTTAAAATGTAACTCAAATAGAAGTTGTTCTGGTTCACTGAGGAGGAGAAGCAAGGATGAGCTTAAATCTCTGTTCTCAAGACTCTTATGAGACGTAGCATAAGCACTTCTAAATTATATAGGAGGATCAGCACGTAGTCTAGAAATGGTAAGAGCTGTGAGAGTTTAAAGAAGCGTGAGGATAGACACTTTTATGTTTTAACTGAACTTATATTGTCAGATTGCGAATTTTACCAGGGAGAGAAGGGGGGTAGCATGTATGCCTCACTGGGTCCGTGCCTACTGTAGAATGTCTCTTTGTTAGCACTGAACAAGAAAGACAATATATTTGCACATGAGGTCCACTGTCCTCTTCATCACTTTAAATACTGCTTCTATGCCTTCTAGAAATGACATCATCTTAAACTGGCTTAATTTAAAAAAAAAAAACAAGTAAGCTGATTTTTGCTTCTTGGATGTTCTTAGCATTTTTTTTTTTCCCTTAATCTTTTGAAATTCAGATATCTCAGCAGGATGTGTCTGAACACTGACTCCATTTCATTAATGCTGCCTGTTACTCAGTGAGACCCTTCATTCTGCAGACTCAAGGCTTTCTTCAGTTTAGGAAAGTTTTCTGCAGTCACAACTTGGATGACTGATTTGTCATCATTTGTTCTGACTCTTGTTCCCCGGTCTGCTTTGTTGAGGCTCTTTAGTCTTCCTGGTTTCATCTTCACTGTCATCATCTTCATATCTGAATATTTTCACTCTGCATCTTGGAAGTTTCTGAAATCTGTCTTTCATATCACCGATTGCCTTTTTTGTCTGCGTATGTCATTATTATTTCAAATGCATATTTTAATTCCCATTTCACAGCTTATATTAGCACCCTAACACTTTCTTACTTTGGCTCTGTACTAGTCTGCCTTTTGCCTTATTTCTACTTTGTTCTTGTTTTTCATCTTGTTCATGCTTTGAATTACTGGAATTATAAAACAACTTTTAAAATTTGTTTCCATATTCTCCAATACATTAGTGTCATGTCTGTACCTACATTTAAAAGTTCTTATTTTATGCCACAAAAGAACTTGTGCAAAGTACATATGGGACTTTCCTGTTGTTGTTGTCATTGCTGTTTTCCCTCTTTACTCATCCGTGGAACCAGGCAGACTGTTGGCCCATACTGCGGTGAGGGAGAGGGTTAGGGACTCTTTATTTTACCTTTACTACCCACTTGTGTGCTCTTAAATCTTTATCTCAAATATGAATTGATTTGTACACCTCCCTGGCAATTTTCTAGCATTTAATGATTACTTATCTAGTGTCTAGTGTCTCTGATGGACTAACAAACAACTACTGTTCCCCTTACTGATCAGCTTAATATGCAGATGGGCATGTATTCCCGAGCAATTCACTGAATCAATTACAATTTATCATAACCTTATATGTTATGGTGTAGAACTGCTCTACAGTGCTTCCTATAAATCTCTACAAGAAGGTGCCACCAGCAGTTTGTGATCAGCTGCTGATCTATTACCTGCATCTTTCTCTTGTCCTTCCTTATAGCTACCTAGAAGATAACGAGATTCAAGCTTTGGATCTGGGGAGGAGCACTGTTAGTAGGAAGTCAGAACATGCTCCAGCCCATGTTTTCTACAATGGTGGGTTTGGGACATAAGCCATTTATTAGAAATGATGGTTCTTTGTACATTTATCTCTTTTTGGTTTTTTTGTTTGTTTGTTTTAAGGGCAGTAACAACAACAAACCCTCCTTGCCTTCCTCTCCAAACAAAACAACAAACAAACAGAAGTTTCAATAGTGTTTTTCATTCTGGGACCTGAAGTTTTCCAGCCATGGCTGCCCTTTTGTAGTTCCATTCTTCTCCCACCCAGTGCCATAAACTGTGAAGAAAGATACATCCATCAGGCTGTGTTCCCTGGCTTATGGTCCCTTGCCCCCATCAACAAAGCCAGCAACAAAGACTGCTCAAATTTTCTCTGTGACCTACTGTTTCCATTGTCACATCTCCTTCTCTAACCCTAACCCTCCTGTCTTCCTCTTGTAAGGATTTTTGTGATTACATGGGACATTGTCAGATAACCTAGGGTAATTCTTCCATGCTGAGACCCTGCAGATGGACCAAGAGCAGTCATTTGAAAAGAACAAGGCAATGCTCTGTGGTTTAAAGTCAGGAAAGGTGTTTGCCAGAGTTCTTTCCTTGTGCCATACTTAGTCAACCTATATACTAAGCAAATAATCTGAGAAGTTAAACTATGAGAAGGCTTAGAGGAAGACTCATTAACCTGTGATACTCAAATGACACAACTTTGCTTACCAAAAGTGAAGAAGCAGCACTTAACTGGTGAAGATCAAAGACCACAGCCTTCAGTGTGGGCTACACCTCAACATAATGAAAACAAAAATTCTCACAACTGCACCAATAAGCAACATTATGATAAGTGAAGAAAACACTGAAGTTATCCATAATTTCATTTTACTTCGATCCACAATCAACACCCACAGAAGCAGCTATCAGGGACTCAAATGCCACAGTGTGCCAGGCAAATCTGTTGTAAAAGACTTCTTTAAAGTGTTAAAATGTAAAATTTTCACCTTGAAGACTAAGGGACCTCTATCCCAGCCATCACACGCATGTGAAAGCTGGACAATGACTACAGAAGATGGATGAAGAATTTATATCTTTAAATTACCGGTGTTGGGCGCTTGGCTGGCTATTGACTGCCAAAAGAACAAATAAATGCTTGAAAGAAGCAGTTGTAATGCCCCTGAGAAGCAAGAATGGTGAAATTACTTCTCATATACTCTGGATGTATTATCAGGAGGGACCAGTCTCTGGAGAACAACAGCTACTCTACCAATGGGTAAAGTAGAGGGTCAGCCAAAAAGAGGAAAACTCTCAACTAATTGGACTGACACAGTAACTGCAATAGTGAGTTCAAGCAAAAGGACGATGGTGAGGGTTGCGCAGAACAAGGCTGTGTTTCATTCTGTTGTACACAATAGTTATTTTGAGCAGAAAGTTGCTTGATGGTGCTGAACAGCAAACCGTCAAATGCCTTTGGATAGTCAATAAAACACAGGTAAATATTTTTCTGCAATTCTCTGCTTTCAGTCTAGATCATTCTGACATCAACAATAATATCTCTTATTCCATGTTCTCTTTGGAATCAGGGATGAATATCTGGCAGTTCCCTGCTGATGTACTTCTGCAGCCACTTTTGAATGATCTTTAGCAAAATTTTACTTACGTGTTACTTTAATGATATTGATCATTAATTTCCCTATTCTGTTGGATCACCTTTCTTTGGATCAGGCAGAACTGTAATTTTACTTGGATCCACAATCAACATGCACAGAAGCAGCTATCAGGGGCTCAAATGCCACAGGGTACCAGGTAAATCTGTTGTAAAAGACTTCTTTAAAGTGTTGGCCAGGTCACTGTCTTGGAAATTTTTTGACGTAGATGAATGAGCACCTCTAGCACCTCCAGCACTTCATCTGTTTGTTGAGACGTCTCAATTGCTTTTCTGTCAATTTCTGGATTCTTGTTTTTGCCAATTCCTTCCATTCAGCTTAGACTCCTTCCTTCAGTACCATCAGCTCTTGATCTAATGCTACCTCCTGAAATGGCTGAACATGAGCAATTCTTTTCAGTACAGTGACGGTCTGTGTTCCTTCCATCTTCTTTTGACGCTTCTTGCTCATTCAGTGTTTCATTCATAGAATCCTTCACAATTGCAACTTGAGGCTTGAATTCTTTTGCAGCTATTTCATCTTGAAAAATAGCAAGTGTGTCTTTTCTTTTGGCAGTCTAACTCGAGGTCTTTGTACACGTCATTATAGTACTTTGTTTCTTGAGCTGCCCTTTGAAATCTTCTGTTTAGCTCTTTTACTTCATCATTTCTTCTGTTTTCTTTAGCTGCTCTACACTCAAGAGCAAGTAGCAGAGTCTCTTGTGAAATCCATTTTGGTCTTTTCTCTCTTTCTTGCCTTTTCAGTGACCTTTTGTATTTTTTATGTAGGAAGTTTTTGACATTATCCCAATTTGTCTGGTGTTCTGTCATAGCTTTCATGGAGCCAAATCTCTTCTTGAGATGCTGTCTAAATTTGGATGAGATATACTCAAGGTGGTACTTTGGCTCTCATATGCTTGTTTAAATTATTTTAGCTTCAACTTGTACTTCCACGTGGAGTCACTGATGGTGCTTTGTAGTGGGACCTTGGCCTTTTTCTGACTTACATTGAGTTTCTCTGTCATCTCTTTCCATAAGTGTAATCTATTTAAATTCCTACATTTTCCACCCAATGAGGTATACATATATAGATGCTGTTTATGTTACTGAAAAAGAAAGAAACATTTGCAATGAAGAAGTCATTAGTCTTGTAAAATTCTATAATGCAATCTCAGGCATCATTTCTATCACCAAAGTCATGTTTTCTAACTACTGATTCTGTTTCTAACTTTCTCATTCCAACCACCAGTAATTATGAATGCATCTTAATTTCATGTTTGATTCATTTCAGATTGCAGAAGATCGTGAAATCTTCAATTGCCTCATCTATGGTATTACGATTGCTGTGTCAATTTGAACAATTGTCATATTAACTGGTCTTTCTTATAGATATATGATTATTATCCTATAACTGACAGTATGGTACTTCAAGATGGATCTTGAAATGTTGCTTTTGGTGATGAATGTACTATCGTTCCTCTTCAGTTTGGCATTCCTAGCACACTGGATCTATGTTTGTTTAATTTAAAATTGCAAATACCAGTCTATTTGTGCTCACTAATGCCTATAATATGCATCTTTAAACATTCCATTTCATTTTTGACAACTTCTAATTTTTGTTGATTCAAACTTAGTGTATTCCAAATTCTGATTTTTAATGGGTGTTTGAAGCTGTCTCTTTTCATTTTGAATTGTGTAACATCATCAAATAAAGGTCCTAAAAGCTTGACTCCATCTACCTCACTAAGGTCAACTCTACTTTCAGGAGTCAGGTCTTCCCAATCATATTTAGAGTGCCTTCTAACCAAAGGAGCTCATCTTTTAGTACTATATCAGACAGTGTTCAGTTGCTATCCATAAAGTCTTTACTGGCCAATTTTCTCAGAACTCTACTTCTAGATCCTTCTTCCTAGTCTGTCTTCATATGGAAACTCTATTAAAACCTGTCCGATAGCACTTGGCTTGGCTTGGCTAGCACAGATGAACCTGATGGCATTTGAAATATTGGTGAAATAGTTTCCAAAATGATAGCAACATGGAAGCCACAACAGTATGACAAAATGATAGAGTCATGGTTGAATGGGACAGTACAAATAAGGTCATTGACTCACCTAGGAAATTGGTCGATTTTGCCATCTCACTAGGCTTGAAGGAAACCCTGATGGTGGTTAAGTGTCATGGCTGCTAATCAAAAGGGCAGCAATTCAAATCCACACCAGGCACTCACTGAAAACTATACAGGGCAGTTATAATCTGTCCTATTGAGTTATTATGAGTTGAAGTCAACTCAACAGCAGTGGGTTTGGTTTTTTGTTTTAGTAGGCTTTAAAAAGACAGCCAATTCCAAAGCAGGGAGGGCATCTCAGCAACACTGTGGAAGAACCGCCAGGACTGGAGCATGTCTTTTGGATCCCTGATCATTGTGCTGAGAAGCTCCTAGAACCAGGAAACAGAGAGAGAGCTGTAACACTGAAGATGATGAGAAGTGGCGGGAAAGATCCAGTGGCAAGAGAGACATACAGGAGGGACTGGCAGGAGAGATTGGTAGTAGATGGTACAGTGGACTTCCTGCCCCACAGAGCAAGAAAGCTGAGTGCTCTTGGGCAGGAGGCTTGAGGTAAAAGAGCTTTCAGATAGTTGTCCAAGCAGATCAGGATCAGAGAGATGCATGCCTATGAAGGCAGCTGAGAAGAGGCTATTCTAATGGAAGAACTGTATCCTGAGCTTTCCTAAACCTGAACAGTAACTTGTTTCTGTGCTAGTAAAGCTTGTAATTGTGAGTATTGTCTGTGAGTTCTGTGTGGTCATCGCAATGAATTATGAAATCTAGGTGTGAGGTAGAGAGTGCTGTGGAAGTGACGGCTGGTATCAGAATTAGTACAGCTGGTGGAAAGAGAAGGTATGCCTGACCTCAGCCTCATATGAATCAGCCTTGGGCTGTTGATCTTGATTCTCATTTCCCCTCGTGAAGTTAGAGGAGGTCAGAGACCCCTTTTTATAGCTATGTAATTTAACATATTAACAGGTTCTGGACAGTAGGATATAGATATCTTTGTTGTTGTTTTCAGTTGTCATCAAGTTGGTTCTGACTCACAGTGACCCTGAATATAACAAAATGAAACACTTCCGGGTCCTGTGGTATGCTCACAGTCATTACCGTGCCTGACTCCATTGTTGCAGTCATTGTATCCATACATTTTGTTGAAGATCTTTTTTCGCTGACCCTCTGTTTGACTAAGCATGACGTCATTCTCCAGGAATTGATACACCCTGACGGCACATCCAAAGTATGTAAGACATAGTCTCACCATCCTTGCTTCTAAAGAGCACTCTGGTTTTACTTCTTCCAAGACAGATCTGTCATTCTTTTGGGAGTCCATGAATATCTTCAGGGGGTCGTTGTTCTTCCTGTCACACAAAGATGTGACAAAAAATTCACGTATGAATTAATGAACATCTGAACTATAGTGGTGGCTGTGGGACTCACATCACTCTACCTTCCTTTGTAACTAATCAGTCATATAAACCTATTATCTTTTACTTTGCATGATCTCTTATAGGTATTTACTTCTTACTTTTCATTCCCCTTGAACCATTTTAGATTTCCCGTTTTTATGCCTTTGCTAATAGTGTTTATATCATCTAAAATTCATTTCCTTTATCAACTCTGCTGCATAAATTTTGGTTGTTTACTGGTAAATTGTATCTGACTTTAAACTGAAATGAACCATCTTTAGCCTGTTTTCTTCCCTTATCTGTGAGATTTTTGTTGAATTATTATTCTGTCATTCTTTTTCCAGAATATTAGGCTTCTCCACAAACATACCAGGTAACTAGAATGACTTCATTTGTTGTAAAACACACAGGCAATTTGTCCAAATGCCAATTTTATTTTAAAATAGATAAACAAATTTCTACACCATGGTGTTATGCAGAATTTAATCTCCGATTCATTTTTGTTTGTTCCATGTCTCTTTACTCTTAGTCAACAAATTGTTTCTATTAAAATAAAAACACAGACTCAAAAACATCAATTAGCTACATCTTACTACTTTAGAAAGGAAAGTCTGAAGCTCAGAAAGATGAAATGTTGAGGTCACTGAATTATTAGATAACACTATAAGTACTCAAAACCTGTACTCTTGATTCATTTTATAACAAAGAGCTTACTACTACACCACACATTCTGAAGTCTAAATTACTGACAATCAAACTGTTATATATTTATTAGGAATTTCTTCTTTCAAAACTTTGTGAAAAGAAGAGAATTTATGATAGCTTGTACTGCTTACTTCTCAATCAAACATACTGGGTATTTCTAAATAGAAATGTGGGGAGAAAACAAGGTTAAACCTTTCACTTACACTTTTATGAGCAGAAGGTTATCTTGGGTAGTGATATGCCCCAGAATGAGATTGTGAACGCAGTCATTTGACACCATCCTTCTTTGGCTTGGCTTCTTTCGACCTACTAAAGGAGGGTGGCAAACTCAACAGGGAGTGACATATTGAAATAGAAAGACATTTACTATTTTTATCTGAGCAGACATTGCACATTGTTGTGACTTCTCAGCTCTGCTTGATAGCCACTGATGCATGGGTCTGTAGGTAAGGCTGGTCCATTTCACATAATGCAGCCAATTGAAGGATCATGGATATCTTTGCTGGTTGAGGGATACATAGATGTTATTCCATACATCCTTTAAGGAGATTTCTTAAAAAGAAAGAAAGAAAGAAAGGAAAAACAGATCCAGTTCCATAGTCCTGAAACTTTGGGAGCTGCCTTTTAAAATTGCTAATCTGAGGGTAGAACAGGATCAAGTCTTTAACCACAGAACATACGAAGCGATAAATTCAGTTATCAGAGAAAAATGGCAGATTAGAAATTCTAGAGTTGATTGTCTTCTCTTTTAAAAAACAAAAAAGACAATAAATAGCTTTAAAAGGCAAGCATAAGACAGTGTCTTCAATTCTTCACTGGTGAATCTCTTCTAGGACATCTGTCTGGGCACAGAAGGATCATCAGCTGATTCGTGAGGTACTTAAACATAAAGTACATCCAGCATCTCGCTACTTCTGTCTTTTTATGACACATTTCCTCATTTTCTCTTAGTCTGGAATACCAGCAGTCCCTGGTAGCAGGGCTTCAGGTAAGAGGGAAAATCACAGAATGTAAATGTCATAACAGATAATGACAGCAGGTGTATGTGTGTGTGTTAAAACCTGAAACACAACTCTTGAATTACTTTTGCACGTTGCAGTCCTCACAGAAAAGACAGATCTCACAGTGTGTCACGTACTGTGAATACACCAACACCATAGAGTTCAAAAGTACAAATGTTACAGCCAAAAACAATGACTCTCTTTGAAATGTGTTTGGGAAATCTTTTAGGACTGCATGTGTCTAAAACAATTTCCACATATGCTTCTGTCATAGCCATTAAAAGACCATTTGTCATAAATGGGGGACAATTATTCTAATATAGAGTGATAGTATATTAGTACTTTATGTGACAGCAGGAAAAACAGGGAAAGAACTAATGAATCTTCTACAGGACAGTGATTCATTGTTCTAGATACCCACCCCAGGCTAACTTCACCCTAAATCACTATGGTAAATGACTGCAGAAAGTCAAAAGGAACAAAAGCTTACCGAACATTCCAACACCTTAGCCAAGATAATATTTTAGCTGACTATAGCCTAAGGGTGATGAAACGTAATTGTGACAGCCCCAACAACTTTGCTATCCACAAATTCTTTACATTTGACTCTGGTAAATGCAGACCCACTCCATGAAATGAAGATATGTGGCAATTCAACTGTGACAAATATTGCAAGACTGCAATAAAGTGGTAAACTGTAGCAAGGAATGGGAAAGCAAAGGAACTTGGGAAACCCAACTGGTGCTAAAAAGCGAACTGAGGTAATATGAAAAATCTAGGACGGAAAGAAGAGAAAAGGCATGGAGATATTCTGTATGAAGTAATTATCTTACTTTTCTGGCTCCACTGGAAAGGAATCAGTAAGTGTGACCCCGGACTGAAGAAGATCGTCAAGCAATAGCTGTGGTGTGACTTGTGCCTCTCAAAATATTAGGATGTCATAATTCTTGTGTAACTAGGACAATGACTCCAGTGTTTGAAGAAGTGGGTCTGACAACCCATTTGATATAAACTTTGATAAAATTTAGGATATTTTTAAAGATTCAGTTCATGTCAGAGGGTTAATTAAGTTTGGGAACTCATCTTAGAAAAAATGCTACATAACTCATTGCTGAATATCACTATGGTGACCTTCCCCTTAGGAAGCTATGCACTGATGCCAGCGCCTAGTCCACCCTTGAAAGCAATTTTGGAACTCTTTTACTGAAATGGCCATCAGAGCTATCTGCCTGCTATCCTTGATATCCTGAATGCCATCAAAATGTCTTCCTTTCAATGTTTCCTTTATCTTTGGGTAAAGAAAAAAGTCATTGGGGGCCAGACAAGAAGGGTAGGGAGGATATTCCAATACAGTTATTTGTTTACTAGCTAAAAACTCCCTCACAGATAGTTCTGTGTGAGCTAGTACATTGTTGTGATGCAAGAGCCATAATCTGTTGGCGAAAAGTTCAGGTTGTTTTCATTTAACTTTTTCACACAGCCTTTTTAGTACTTCCAAATAGTAAACTTAGTTAACTGCTTGTCCAGTTAGTACAAATTCATATGAACAATCCCTGTGATATAAAAAAAGTTTAGCAACATCATTTTGACTCTTGATTTGGTCTAACAAATCTTTTTTGGTCAAGGAGAATTGGCTGACTTCCATGGTGCATTTTGACACTTGGTTTCAGGAACATATTAGTTCATCCCTGTTTCATGACCAGTGATAACGTGGCCCCAAACACTGCCTTGACTCTCCTAAAAGTCTTGGCAAACTTCATGTCTCCTTTGCTTTTGTTCATTGGTGAGCTCCTTCAGGATCATTTTTGAACACACCTTTCTCATGCTAAGATTCTCAGTTAAGATTTTCCTGTTTCTCTATCAATGTTCACTTGTTCTGCTACACTTCTGGCAGTCAGTTGACAATTCTGACTCACAGTTTCATGAATTTTTGCAATGTTTTCTTCAGTTCTGCTCATTATTGGTCACCCTGACCTCCCTTCATCAGTGATGCTTCCTCTCCCTCAGAAAAATGTTTAATCCATGTGTACACTGCTGTTTTCTTCATGGCATTTTTCCCATAAACTTAGACTAACATGTTCCTGATTTCATTTCCACTTTTGCAAGTTTAACAAGAAATTTAATGTTTACTCATTGCTCTAAGTCAAGCTTTGACCTTCTTGCTATGGTTTGTTCATGCTTATGCTGTGTTTTAGGGTCTCTGGTGTTAACTCTATTTTTTTCCCCATAACTCTTATTGGTTTCTATTTTATATTTAGGCCTTTTATCCATTTTGAACACTTACATGTGTGGTGTGAGGTATGGGTCCTGTTTAGTATTTTTCAGGGGGACATGAAGTTTTGCCACCACTATTTGTCAAAAACACTGTCTTTTCCCCAATTTGTGGCCTTTTGTGTCACTCTCAAAGATCAGATGATTACATATGGATTGATTTACATTTGGGTTATCAATTCTGCTCCACTGGTCAATGTGTCTGTCATTGAACTAGTATAAGGCAGTTTTGACTACAATAGCTGTATGGAAGGATCGGAGATCAAGCAGTGTGAGTTTTCCTACTTTCTTCTACTTCTTCAGTATTTCTTTACCTATGTAGGAACTCTTCGTGTTTCATATAAAGTTAATGATTAGTTTCTCCATCTCCTTAAAGAATGCTGTAGACGTGAGATCAAGATGGCAGAGTGGTCAGATGCCTCCTGTGATTCCCCTAACAACAATCAAAACCAAATAAACAAAAAAACAAATTGATTATATATGCCCTTCTAGGAATCCTGAACATCAGAGGGAATGTTAAGAAATCAAGCTGAACAATGCAGAAGAGAGAATAGATCTATAAAGCCCTAGGACTGGTCAGAACTGACCCAGTGGGAATTAACTGCAGCCAGCATTGAGAATGGAGCACTGGCATTCAGATGATCTCAGCAGGAGAGATGGAGCAGTGGAGAGTATACTTAAACCCCTAGAACCAGTAAAAAGTGGCACTTGATCATCTAAACCTAATTAGCTTGTGCCTACTCAATTGCATGCACATCGAAAACCTTACAACATGCTAAATCTCTCACCCTTATCCCAGTGTTTCCCCTCCTTACTCTGCACCGTACCTAGTTCCAGAGACTGATGTCATTACCTGTTCCTCACAGACACTCACAGATGGCTAGTAGCCCTTTCTCAGCACCTTCAGCCAGATACCTGTGCCTACACCAATCACCTCTGCACATCTAGGACTGTAGAGGAGAGCCTGCACCACACACTTGGTGACTGACTACCTAGACACCTAAGCTGAATCCATGCAAGAAAATAAAACAGATCACTAGGTTCACATGTCTAATAATAACTCTAACCACCTGGTGATAGGATGTTAGAGCTTCAAAGGTGACAATAACCAAACTATGATACACAACCAGTCTATCTGGACATTTCAAAACAAAATAAAACAAGCTAGAACAGAGTAAACAAATATAAAGTAAATAAAGTCAACAACTTAGTGATGACTCAGTGACAAGTCAACATCAAGTCACTTAAAGAGATAGGCCACAATGGGTTTAGTAATATCCTCAAACAAATAATCAAGAAATTTTCCATAAGGAGAAAGTCCTAGAATTATTGGACATAGAATACAAAGGACATCAGGAAGGAGATGAGGCAAGACATCAGGGAGCAGATGGGGCAAAACACAGCAGAGTACAATGAAAAACTGAATAAGGTATAAGAAAGCATACAGAGATATGAGGGAGAAATTCAGAAAATTAATAATAAAATTATTCAACTGGACAACTCAATACAAAGTCAAAAGAGCAGAATCGAGGAAATAGAAGATCAAATTAGTGAAAGCAAAGACAAAGAATGTGACACCAACATATCTGAGGAAAAATCAGATAAAGGAATTTTTAAAAAATCAAGAAACACTAAGAATTACGTGAGACTCCATCAGGAAGAATAAGAATAGACAAAGACAAAACCAAAATTATAAGCAATACTAAAGGGAGTCCTTTGCGCACAAAATCAGTGATATCAGATAACAACCCAAGACTAGACCACAGAACAGAACAACCAGAAATCAACATAGATAGGAAAATCACAAAAATAAAACAAAGGAAAAACACTAAAAATAGGGTAACAGAGATATCATTACACAAAAAATGACACTGCAACAGAAACAGAAGGACCTAAAAAAGGTAGTCATAGATCTTTCACATAGAGAGGAATTTAAGGCAATACAAAGAAATCAGAAACTGGTTTAAATTTAGAAAAATAAGGGTAAATATTGAGGTAACCACAGAAGAAATTAGCAATCCTAAACAGCAAAATAAAAAACAAGAAAAATCTGAAGTTTCAGAAAATACAAAACCAATAACAGTGAAAAAGATGAAATATGTAAAGAAAAATGATTCAGCTTAGAAAATTAAGTGGGAAAAAGAAACTGCCTACAATGTACAAAAAAAGACATCAAAATGACAACACTAAATTCATACCTGTCTATAATTATACTGAGTTTAAACATATTAAATGCACCAGTTGCGATATAGAGAGTGGAAGACTGGATAAAAAACATGATCCATCTATATGCCACCTACAAGAGACAAACCTTAAACTTAAAGACATGAACTAAAACTTAAAGGATGGAAAAAATGTATATATCAAGAAAACAACATTCAAAATTAATTTATTAATTCTGATAAAATAGACTTTAAAGTAAAATCTACCACATTGGATATGAAGGGACACTATGTAAAGATCAAAAGGTCAATAGTCCTGGAAGACATAAACATATCAAATATTTACATATCAAATGACAAGTCTCCATACATAAAGCAAATCCTACCTGCCTTGAAAAGAGAAATAGACAGCTTCACAATAATAGTAGGAGGTTTCAACACCACTTTTAGTGAAGGACAGAACACCAAAAAAAACTATTTAATAATACAGAAGATCTAAATACCACAATCAACCAACTTGACAACACAGACCTGTACAGAACACTGTACCCAACAGCACCCAAGTGTACATTCTTTTCCAATGCACATAAAATATTCTCCAGAACTGATCACATATTAGGCCATAAAACAAGCCTTAACAAAATCCAAAGCATTGAAATATTGCAAAGCATCTTTTCAGAACATAAATCCATAAAAGAAGCATTCAGTAACAAAAAAGCAAGGAAAAAATCAAACACATGGAAACTGAATAACACCTTGCTAAAATCTACTGGGTTACAGAAGAAATTAAGGATGGAATAAAGAAATTCACAGAATCAAGTAAGAATAAAAGCACTTCCTACCAGAATCTTTGGAATACAGCAAAAGCAGTACCCAGAGGTCAATTTATCTCAATAAATGCACACACACAAAAAGAAGAAAGGACTCAAATCAAAGAGTCAACACTAGAACTCAAACATAGAAAAAGAGCAACAAAAGAAGCCCTTGAGAACAAGAAGAAAGCAAATAATAAAATACAGAGCAGAAATAAGTGAATTAGAAAATGGAAAAATGACTGAAAGAGCTGAGACCAAAAGAAGCTAGTTCTTTGAAACGACCACCCAAATCAACATACCGTTGACAAAACTAACAAAATAAAAGGAATGGAGGATGTGTATAACTCAAATAAGAAATGAAATTGGTGCTATCACAACAGGGCCAATTGAAATTTAAAAAAATCATAATGCAATTCTATGAAAAATTATACTCTAAAAAGGAAAACCTAGAGGAAATAGAAAGACTTCAATAAACATAGTACTTGACCAAACTAATACAAAAAGAGGTACAACAACTGAATAAATCCACCACAAGAAAAGAGATTGAGAAAGTAATTTAAAAGTTTCCAACAACAACAACAAAAAAACCCTGGCCCTCATGCTTCACTGGAGAATTCTACCAAACTGAAAGAGAAGAATTAACACCACTATTACTGTAGGTATTTCAGAGCACAGAAAAGTATGGCATGCTGACAAATTCATTCTGTGAAGCAAGCATAACTCTTATACTGAAATGAGGTAAAGACATCACAAAAAAAAAAATTACAGAAAAATCTCTCATGAACTTAGATTCAAAAATCCTCAGTAAAATTCTAGCCAATAGAATTTGAAAACATATCAAAAAAATAATTCACCATGACCAAGTGAGAGTCACACCAACAATGCAGGTATGATGCATCACTAGGAACACAATCAATGTAATCAACCTCATAAATAAAACAAAAGAACCACTTGATGTTATTAATTGACGCAGAAAAGATATTTGACAAAATACAACACAAATTCACGTTAAAAATTCTTAGAAAAAATGGAATAGACGGGAAATTCTTCAATATAATGAAGCCAGTCAAGTGCTGTCGAGTCAGATCTGACTCATGGTGACCCTATGGGCCAGGGTAGAACTGACCCCCAGAGTATTCAAGGAGCGCCTGGTAGATTTATATAAAGCCAACATCATCTTAAATGGAAAGAGTCTGAAAGCATTCCCCTATCGAATGGGAATCAAACAGGGATGCCCTGTGACAATGCTTTGCTTTAACATTGTTCTAGAGGTTCTAGCCATGGTAATCAGGCAAGAAAAAGAAACAAAGTACATCTAAATTGCTAAGGAAGAAGAAAAAGTATCTCCATTTGCAGATGATACGATCTCATATACAAAAAACTCTAAAGAAGCTAGCAAAAAAAAAATCTATTGGGACAAATAGAAGAGTTCAGCAAAGAATCAGAACACAAGGTAAACAAATAAAAATTATATTCCTTTACACCAGCAAAGAGAATAACAAAGAGGAAATCACCAAACCAATACCATCTACAACAGCCCCCAAGAAGACAAAATACTTAGGAATAAATCTAACCAGAGACACAAAAGACCCATACAAAGTAAATTACAAGACACTATTGCAAGAAACTAAAAAAGACCTACATAAGTGGACAAGCCTACCTTGATCACGGATAGAAGATTTAGTATTGTTAAAATGTGTATTCTACCCAAAGCGATCTGTAGTTACAATGCAATCCCAATACAAATTCTGATGGCATTTTTTTCTATTGTGATTAAGTGAAAGTATATAATCCAAATTAAATTTGCATGTCCACCTATCTGTAGCTCCTTCTGCTCTCCTTGCTTGGTGACAGCACACGCCTTCCTATTATTATATGTATGTCGTACCCTCTTAACAATCTCCTGTGCCCTCCTCTCCACTCTCTCCTTTCCCTTCCACTAAGAGGCCACTAGGAAGTATCCTATAAATGTGTAGAATCATAAAGCACACACACCACATGGTCACTGTGTCCCCAAGTCCAGTTCATTCCCGTCTGAAGAGTTGACTTGAGTAATGTTTACTGGTCAGAAGCAGCATCAGGTCTAGAGGCCACACCACCAGGGGAAGTCCCATGCCAGTAGTCCATCAATGGCAGGCTTCTAGTGGAGTTCTTGAGGTGCCCCTCTTCTTCTCGTGTTGCCATTGGTACTCAACATGGTGTGCCCCATAATGGCTGTTTTTGGTAGTGGACAGGAACCATCTGGTTCTTCTGGTCACATGTTGATACAGTCACCCATTCACATGTGTCCTTCTGTCATCTGGGCTCTTTTTACCCCATGTCTTTGTTGTTATTGGTGATCGGCTGTTCTGAATGAGTTGGGACAATTTGGTGTACCTCAGATGGCAGCCTGCTAGTTTTTAAGACTTCAGATGCCACTCACCGATATGGTGTGCAGAAGATTCTCATAGCAATAGGCTAGTTATGCCAATTGGCCTCTATGTCCCTCAAGACCATGGCCCCTACACTTCCATCCCTGCTAGTCTCCCCTTGGAATACTCGGTTAAGATTAGAAGAGTTTCCAGTTTATGTTGAAGTCTAGTTAAGTTGATCTACTTTCTACTGTGTGCTGTCACTGCTTTCACCCAACTAAATTTCTATCAGCTGTCTAATCTATGACTGGCCCTCTCCCTCCCTCTCCATACTTGCAGCCATCAAAGTCTTTCCTTCTGTACATAAGTCTATTTTTGAGTCCTTATCATAAGGGTTTCATACAATATGTGCCCTTTTGCCGTTGAGTGCTTTCACTCAGCATGTCTTCCAACTGAAACCAGTTTATGAAATGCTTCCTGAAATCAGCATTGTTCTTTATCATTGCACATTGTTCCACTGAGTACATGTACTATAGTTTATGCATTCATCTGTTTATGGGCATCTGGGTTGATTCCATCTTTTTTGCTATTGTAGACTGTGCTGTAACAAACATTCCATGTGCATGTCTGTTCACATGACAGTCGTTGTTTCTGTAGGATATATGCCAAGCAGTGGGATTATTGGATCACATGGTATATCTATTTTCAGCTTTTTAAGGAAGTGCCAAATTGCTCTTCAAAGAGGTTGCACCATTTTGCAATCCCACCAGCAGTGTAGGAGAGTTCCCATTTCTGCACAGCCTCTCTAGAATTTGTTGT
The DNA here is from genome assembly GCA_028571685.1 of Heterohyrax brucei. NCBI lineage: Eukaryota > Metazoa > Chordata > Mammalia > Hyracoidea > Procaviidae > Heterohyrax > Heterohyrax brucei. The sequence continues at coordinate 49,671,881 of CM053150.1, read as the reverse complement.
TTTGTGTTTTTTGGATCATGGCCAACCTTGCTAGGGTGAGACGATATCTCATTGTAGTTTTGATTTGGATTTCCAACAGCTAATGATCGTGAGCATTTTCTCATATGTTTTTGGCTGCCTGGATGTCCTCTTTGCTGAAGTGTCTGCTTATCTCCTTTCCCTGTCACTTAATTGGGTTGTTTAGCTTTTTCTTGTTGATATTTTGCAGTACCTTATAGATTACAGTGTTAAGTGCTACCTCTGCTAACCAAAATGTTGGCAGTTCAAATCTGCCAGGCGCTCCTTGGAAACTCTAGGTGGCAGTTCTACTTGGATTTCTAGGGTCACTATGAGTCGGACCCAACTCAATGGCAATGGGTTTTTGGGGGTATAGATTATAGAAATCAGACATCAGTACGACACGTAATTGCCAAATATTTTTTTCTCATTCTGTAGGTGGTCTTTTAACTCTCCTGATAAAGTCTCTAGATGAGCAAAAGTGTTTGATTCTTAGTAGTTCCAATTTATCTATTTTCTGTTGATCATGCTTTGTTCATCAGATTTTGAAGTCTGTCTAAGGTGTGTATTAAAACTTCCATTGTCAACACTATTTTTCCTTACATGATCTTTATTGTTTTAGGTTTGTTATTTAGGTCTTTTATCCAATTAGAGTTAGTTTTTGTGTAAGATGTGAGACATGGGTCTTGTTTAAATTTTTTGCTGATGGATATCCAATTTTGCCAGTACCATTTGTTAAAGGGACTGTTTTTACTCCAGTTTACCACCTTAGGGGCTTTGTTGAGTATCAACTGTTCACGAAAGGATGCTGGCATTTCTGGGGCCCTGAATGCATTCTTTAATGAGATAGAGAAGCAAATCACCAACTTCATATGGAAATAGAAGAAGCCCTGGATAAGTTAAGCATTACTAAGAAGAACAAAATGAGAATCCTCACACTACCTGACTTTAGAATCTATTACACTGCCATGGTAGCCAAACAACCTGGTACTGGTACAAAAACAGACACATAGACCAAGGAACAAAACTAAGAATCCAGACATAAAAGCATTTGTTTAAGAGCTGCTGACATTTGGCCAAGTCTCAAAGTCTATAAATTAGGGAAAAGACAGTCTCTTTAATGAAAGGTTTTGGTATAATTGCCTATCTATCTATGAAAAAATGAAATAAGACCCATATCTCACACAATATACAGAAGCTAACTCCAAGTAGGTCAAAGACCTAAATATCAAATCTGAAATGGTAAAGATCATACAAGACAAAACAGGGACAGCACTGAGAGTGCTAACACACAGTGTAAACAGAAAACCAAACATTACTAACAATGCACAAACACCAGATGACACAAAACAGATAACTGTAAACTCCTAAAAATCAAACACTTTTGCTCATCCAAAGATATCACCAAAGGAGTAAAATAACAGCCTACAGATTGGGGGAAAAAAACTGGCCTACGACATACCTGATCCAGCATCTAATCTCAAAACATACAAGATACTCAAAAACCTCAACAACAAAAAGATAATGCAATTAAATAATGGGTAAATCATACAAGCAGGCACTTTATCAAAGAAGACATTCAGGTGGCTAACACCTGCATGAGGAAATGCTCATGATCATTAGCCACTAGTGAAATCCAAATGAAAACTATAAGGTGATAACATGTTACACTAGCAACATCTGCATTAATCCAAAAAACACAAAATAATAACTGTTGGAGAGGCTGTAGAGAGAGTGGAACACTGACACACTGCTGGTGGGAATGTGAAATGGTACAACAATTTGGAAATCAGTTTGGCACTTCCAGAAAAATCTAGAAATAGAAATACCACATGATCCAGCAATGGCACTTCTTGGAATATATCCTAGAGAAATAAGGGTTGTCACATGAATAGACACATGCACACCAATGTTTACTGCAACACTGTCCATAATAGCAAAACGGTAAAATCAATGTAGGTGCCCATCAAGGGATGAATGGATAAATGATGGTATACGCACACAGTGGAATACTATGCAGTGATAAAGAACAATGACCAACTTGGGCAACATAATGTGGAGGAATCTGCAAGGCATACTGCTGAATGAAATTGTTGTTGTTAGGTGCCATCAAGTCAGCTCCAATTCATAGTGATCCTATGCACAACAGAATGAAACCATATCTTGTGCCAAGGCCACAGTGGCTTTTATACTTAAGCCCATCATTGCAGCCACTGTATCAATCCATCTTGTTTTTCACTGACTATCCACCCAGCCAAGCATGATGTCCTTCTCCAGGGACTGATCCCTCCCAATAATACATCCAAAGTGTGTAAGATGCAGTCTCATCATTTTTGCTTCCAAAGAACACTCTGGTTGTACTTCTTCCAAAACAGATCTGCTTGTTCTTTACACAGCCTGTGGTACATTCAATATTCTCCAACACCACAGTTCAAAGACTCTGGTTCTTCTTCTGCCTTCCTTATTCACTGTCTAACTTTCACACACATGATGTGATTGAAAATACCATGGCTTGGATTAGGTGCACCTTAGTCTTCAAGGAGATATCTTTACTTTCCAATACTTTAGAGTGGTCCTTTGCAGCAGATTTTACCAGTGCAATGCATCTTTTGGTTTCTTGACTGCTGCTTCCATGCACACTGATTGTGGAACCAAGTAAAATGAAATCCTTAATCTCAATCCTTTCTCCATTTATCATGATGTTGCTTACTAGCCATTTTGTGAGGATTTTTGTTTTCCTGATTTGAGATCCAATCCATACTGAAGGCTATGGTCTTTGATCTTCATGAATGTTTCAAATCCTCTTCATTTCCAGCAAGCAGGGTAGTGGGATATGCATAACACAGGTTGTTAATGAGTCTTCCTCCAGTCCTGTTTCCTGGTTCTTTCTCATATAGTCCAGCTTCTCAGATTATTTGCTCAACATACAGATTCAAAAGGTATAGATACAACGCTGACATACAGCTTTTCTGACTTTAAACCATGCAGTGCCCCCTCATTCTGTTTGCATGACTGCTTCATGAGCACAATTAAGTGTTCTGGAACTCCCATTCTCCACAATGTTATTCATAATCTGTTATGATCCACAAAGTCGAATGCATTTACAGTCAATGAAACACAGTTAAACATCTTTCTGGTACTTCCTGCTTTCAGCCAAGATCCATGTGACATCAGTGATGATATCCCTGGCCCCACATCCTCTTCCGAATCCAACTTGAATTTCTGGCAGTTCCCTGTCAATATATTTTTGCAGTCACATTTGAATGATCTTTAGCAAGATTTAGTTGGATGTGACGTTAATGATATTGTTTGATAATTTCCACATTCAAGCCTCGAGTTGCAATAGTAAAGAGTTCTACAGAGAAAATATTAAATGACTCAGGAAGCATCAAAAAAAAGATGGAAATAATACAGAATCATTATACCAAAAAAGAATTGGTCGATGTTCAACCACTTCAAGAAGCAGCATATGATCAGGAACCAAGGGAAGGAAGAAGTTAAACATGCATTGAAGACATTGGCAAAAAACATGGCACCAGGAATTGATGAAATATCAGTTGAGACATTTCAACAAACAGATACAGTTCTGGAAGTGCTCACTTATCTATACCAAGAAATTTGGAGGACCACCACCTGCCCAACTGACTGGAAGAGATCCATGTTTATGCCTATTCCCAAGAAAGGTGAATGAAATTAGTCAGTTGCAAAAAGACAAGTATTATAAGGTCTCAAGAAAATTTTAAACACAAAGAAAACAATCTTTGATTGTTACAAGGGTGGGAAGGAAGGGAAAGGAGAATTCCACTGATTAGATAGTAGATAAGAATTAAGATAGATAAAGGGAAAGACAACAGTAAAGGTGACCTCAGCATGACAGGACTAAACCAGAAACTAAGAGATTTCCTAAGCATAATCCAACACTTGGATGGACACAGTAGCAGGGTAAAAGAGGAGCATGTTCTTGGGACCATGGTTTCAGGGGACATCTGGGTCAACTGGGAAAAATTTTAAGAAAATGTACTGCATTGCACCTTGGTGAGTAGTGTCTAGGGTCTTAAAAGCTAGCAAGTAGCCATCTAAATAGCATCAATTGATCCCAACCCATCTGGAGCCGAGGAGAATGAAGGACATCAAAGACATACGGAAAATATGAGCCCAAGTGACATAAAGGACCACACAATTCACAGATTACACAAGCATGAGGCCAGAAGAACTAGATGGTGCCTGGCCACCACCAATGACTGCCCTGACAGGGAACACAACAAAAAAAAATCCCTGACATAGCAGGAGAAAAATGGGGTATAGAACTTGAATCCTGTTAAAAAAGACCAGACTTGATGGTCCAACCAATCCCCTGGACTCTTTATTAGTCCAGAACTTTTTAATATTCCCAAAACCAACTCTTCAGACAAAGACTGAACTGGAGTATGAGACACAAAATTATACTGGCAAAGAGTGTACTTCGTGGCTTAAGTAGACACATGAGACTAAGCGGATAGCTCCTGAACAAAGGCAAGATGAGAGGATAGAAGGGGACAGGAGTTAGTTGAACGGACACAGGAAATACGGCATGGAAAAGAGGAGTGTGCTGTCCCACTGCACAGAAAGCTGCTAGAATTACATATCAATGTATATGTGAGTTTTTATATGAGACATTGACTTGACTTGTAAACTTTCACCTAAAGCACAATAAAATGCTAAAAATAGAAATAAAATAAAGAACGCTGTAGGGATTTGGACTGAAATTGCAATGTATTTGTAGACTGTTTTGGACAGAACTGACATTTTCACATTTTCATTCTACCTATCCATGTGTATGGTATGTTTTTCCATTTCTATAGGTCTCTTTTGGTTTCTTGTAGTAGTGTTTTTCAATTTTCACTGTATAAGTTTTTACATCCCTAAATAAATTTGTTCCCAAGTATTTCATTCTCTTAGGGGCTGTTATAAATGGTAACATTTTCTTTATTTCCTTTTCATCATTGTCTTTATTGTTGTATAGTAATCCAGATGATTTTTCTGTTTACCTTGTGTCTGACTTGTCTGCTGAATCCTTCCATTAATTCTAGTAGCTTTCTTACAGAGTCTTTTTTTTTTTATGCACAGTACCACACCACCTGTAAATAGGGTCAGTTTAATTTCTTCCTTATCAATTCAGATACCTTTTATTTCTTTTTCTTTTTCTTGTTCTCAGTAGGAATGTTCTCAGCCTTTCTCTATTAAGAATAAAGTTCACTACTGGGTTTGCAGAGATGCCATTTATTATGTTGAGGCACGTCCCTTCTGTGCCTATTTTATTAAGAGTTTTTAATCAGGAAGGGTACTGGACTTTGTCAAATACCTTTTCTGTGTCAACTGAGATGGTCATTTAATTCTTTTGTTTCATTTATGTTATAGAATTTCTAATATTGTTATTGATTTCTAATACTGAACCATCCTTGCATACCTGGTATGAATCCCAATTGGTCATGGTGTGTTGTTTTATTGATTGATTTATTGACTGATATCATACTGAACTCTACTGGCTAGAATTCTTTTTGACAATTTTTATATCTATACCTTACATCTATATTCATGACAGATATTGTTCTGTAATTTTCTTTTAGGGGGTTCCTTTGTCTTGTCTTGGTATCAGAGTTATTGTCTTGGTCATCTAGTGCTGCTATAACAGAAATGCCACAAGTGGATGACTTCATCAATGATTAATTTATTTATTCACTGTCCAGTAGCCTAGAAGTCCAAATTCAGGGCTTGCTTTCTCTATCAGCTCTGGAGGAAGGTGCTTGTGATGTATTAGTCTTTCGTTGGTCTGGGAGTATCTCAGCACATAAACCACAGGTCCAAAGGATGAATTCTACACCCAGCCTGGCTTTCTTATTGCTTTGAGGTTCTCTTTTCTCTCTATTTGCTTCTCTTGTTTATATTTCAAAGGAGATTGGCTTACAACACTATCTAAACTTGTAGACCTCATCAGTATGACTGCTGTTAATCCATCCTACTAAACTACAGTGACAGAATTTACAACACATAGGAAAATCCCGTCAAATGACAAAACAGTGAACAATCATACTATATGGGGAATATGATTGATACACATGTTTTCGGGGAACAAAATTCAATCCATTACAGTTACGTTGGCATTGTAAAATGAATTGAGCAGTATTTTTTCCTTTTCTATGCTCTGAAATAGTTTGAGTAGTACTAGTGTAACGTCTCTGAATGTTTGGTAGAATTTTCCAGTAAAGTCAAGTAGGTTAGAGGTTTTTTGGAGGGGAGTTGTTACCTTTTCAATATTTTCTATTGTTATGGGTCTATTCTAGATTTTTAACTTCAATTTATGCTAGTTTAGGTGAGCACTGTTTCTAGAAATGTGTCCGTATCCTCTAAGCTTTCAAATTTGTTGGATTATAGTTTGTCAAAGTACTCTGTTATGATCTGTTTTACTCTACTTGGGCCTATTGCAGTATCCTCATTTCATTTCTTTTTGCTTTCATTCTTTCTTTCCTTTTTCTTTTGCATCCTCTCATGTTTTTCTTTTTTCAGTTTGACCAATGGGTTGTCAGTTTTGCCAGTCCTTTCAAAGAATCGACTTTTGGTTTTGTTGATCCTTTCTATTGTTTTTCTATGCTCTACTTCATTTATTTCTTCTCTTATTATTGTTTATTTTCTTCTGGTGGCTGTAGGCTTCTTTTTTGTTCTCTATTTGTTTGAGTTGTACAGCTAATGTTTTGATTTTGTCCCTTCTGGGGTTGTTCAAATTCTTGTATGAAGGCCTTTAATGATAATTGCAGAGAATTCTATCTCTTCTCAATTGCTCTTTTATGAGATTTAGTTAAATATGGAGTGCTTATCAATTACATTTTTAAGAACTTTTTTCTTTCTCTCAGTTGTGCTCTCTATAATTGTAACCTCCTTACTCAGAGCAGTGGTTCTCAAGTACCAATCTTGGCCAGCTGCATCCAAATCACTCTGAGAATTTAAAATGTAGGTGTTCAGGCTGTATTTCAATAAGGTACTCTAAGAGGTCTAAGAATCTGTAATTTACCAAGATGTAGTCAACATGGAGTCAGTTCTGACTTACAGCAAACCCACGTAAGTCAGACTAGACCTCAATAGGGTTTTTGAGTGTCTGGTTTTTTGAAAGCACATCAGGAGGTCTTTCTTCTGAGGCACCTCTGGATGGACTCAAGTCTCTAAACTTGCGGTTAGCAGCCAACTGCATTAACTATTTGCACCCCCCAGGAACTCCAGTTTAGCAAGGTACTCAGCCTCAAAATCAAAACCACACCAATATTTGGGAAACATTTTTATATAAAGGCTACTTTTGCTATCTGTTGTTGCTGGGTACCATCAAGTCAGTTCCAACTCATAGAGATGCTATGAACAACAGAATGAAACACTGCCTAGACTTGCTTCATGTCCACAATCTTTTTTATGCTTAAACCCATTGTTGTGGCCACTGTGTCAATCCATCTTGTCTAGGGTCTTCCTCTTTTTCGTTGACCCTCCATTCTACCAAGCATGATGTTCTCTGCAGGGACTGATCCCTTCTGCTATCTGGTGGTGGTGAAACATTGTCCTGTCTGTTTGTCATTCTTCAAGTCCTCTAGGATTGGTCACTTACTACAGCCATGGGGTAGAGGATGGAAAAAAGTTTGAAATTTCATTCTGAATGTATTTCCCAGGCTGTGTTTCCAAAAAACAGAAATCTTTCATTTACATGTTTCTCGCTCAGAAGTACTGTCAAATACCTTCATGGCTATAATCACTTGGAGTTTTACTATGTAGTTTATGTCCATTCTCGGTAACTAACTTAGATAACTTTAGAAGAGGGCAATGAATAATTACTAGGAAATCTGTAGAATAACCAAATAAAAGCATAAAGCATCAAATCCAAGTATTGATGGGGGCAGGGATCATCAGACAGAAGTAAAATGAGGAGCTCTAAATTCCAGCCAGATTTGTAATCAGACATCAAACTGAAGTCAGAGGGGGCAATGGCTCAGTAACCCAACAAGTCTTGCAAACTTGGAATCATAAGATAGGAATCTGAGGTCAGCAGAAAGCAGGAAATGGGTTAAGTCCACAGTTTTAGGCAAGACTGGAGTGATCAGCACAATCTTGAAGGTCAAAGCTGATACAGAATCCAACAGCTTCGAGAATTTCAAACAGTGATAGTCATGAGTGGAAACAGCAAAGAAGCTCTGAGTCTAAGGCAGTAAGTGATTTTCTCCACTCTGTTTTATACCTCTTGTTGGATAAGGCCCTAAGACCACAGACAGAGAATGCTTTGTAAATGCTAGTGGTGTGCATGTTCACAACTGTTACAACTTCAATATGAAACATACCTTTTGCAACTATATAAACCAAACTGTCAGAGGATGATTAGAGAGAAAAGGTACACTATGCACCTGACTGAAACAAGGACAAAGTGTAACAATTACTGGAAGCAGCTCTTAAACATTAAAAATATGCAGCAAACAATTTATTTATTTATGTTTATTAATTCCTCCCCTGCATGTTTTAGTGTACAAAGGCAAGTTCAGGTCCCTGCCTGCTGCATGTTTACAATACATAAAAAGAAATCTGCAGAAATCTTTCATCTCTATCTCTCAGATAGCATAATTCCTCATTAGCTTTCATAAGGACAAATTCAGCAGGTCAAACCAAGTTCTGCTGTTGCAGGAAAAAAAAACAGTCTAACCAGTGAAAAGCTACTCAGTATCCATTTGAATAACAAGAGGAAAGTTGTTAAGTAGGAGGCATGGCACGCTCAGGCCTCACAAGGAAGCAGGATTAAAAAAACTAAATTTTGACATTGAGCAAATCATTTAATATTTCCAGTCTTCAGTGTTTCGGACTAAAATCAAGAGAGTAGCAATTGTCCAGAATACTTCACGGAATTGTGATGAGGCCCAGATGAGTTAACATATAACTAAGCCCTTGAGAAAAGAAGCACTATTAATATTATTACTAATACTACATTTATTTAGCTAGCATTTTATTTTGGTAAGTCATATTTAAATGGGCTCCAGTGACACAGTTGTTAAGTCCTGAAACTGTTAACCAACTAATGAGCAGTATGAATTCACCAACTGCTCCTTGGAAGCCATATGGGGCAGTTCAATTCTGTCCCATAGGGTCGCTGTGAGTTGGAATCAATTCTAGCTAAATTTATGCCTAGTTAATAATTCATTATATTAAATTCTTTCTGTTGAAATAACCAATGTTATTTCTGTGTCATTACTGACTTCTGGCTGATATAAATATAGACAACATTTAGGACACAAAACTGGATGATATTACTAAAAGAGTCAGCATAGAGAAGCCCATAGCTCCAAGGAGTGAGCCTTGGAATACTTCAGTTACATTAGAGATTTGAGATAAGAAGAAGCCACTCAGATAGATGGAGTAAAAGTAGAAGGTAATAAACACAAAGAAAATTTAGAGATGTGATGTTCCAGAAGACAAGTAAAAGTAGTCTTTCAAAGAAGAGAGAGCTATCAGTGTGATCAAGGTGGGAGTCATCTGTGGCATCTCAGTGGTAGGAGCAAAAGCTTAATGTGTTTAAAAGGAATCAGAGATTGTGGTATTAATATCAGATGAGGTTGAATTCAAGAGAAGTGCATGAAAGTAGAAAAATAGAGCACCACACATAGGAAACCCTACTAGCATAGTGGATAAGTGCTATGTCTGCTAACCAAAAATGTCAGCAGCTCAAACCTGCCATGCGCTCCTTGGAAACTCTATGGAACAGTTCCACTCTCATCTGTAGGGTTGCCACGAGTCAGAATCAACTTGATGGCAGTGGTTTTGGTTTGGTTTCTATAATTACAAAAGGTATTATTCATACTGAAGTTGTAACAGTTCTGAACATGCACACCAGTGACATTTACAAAGCAAAATCCAAAGGACAAACAAGTATCAGTAGATAAAAATACCTTTAAAATAGTACATTTTAATTTTCTGCTCTTAACTTATGGCAGATCAAATAGATAAAATGCTTTTTTAAGCTCTAAATATCATTTTTTTAAAAAAAATTAGATGTGATTGACAGGTATAAAATTCTGTATCCCAATATAAGTACTGCAACTTCCTCAAGTGCCTGTGAAACAGTGATAGGAAATGATCATATGATCCACCACTAAGCAAACTTTAATAAATTCCAAATTTTGGAAGGAATATAGGCAACATTTGCTAATCATAACAAAACCAAGAAACAAAAACTCCTACAATCAGTGTGTTACAGGGATGCTGCTCATCAATTTTCCAATATTTCTACTTTTTGCTATTCATTGACACAAGATTTAATTTCTTGTGTCCTTAAATTTAGGGATATCCACATTCTTGCATTATTTGATAGAATGTGAGCAAAAGTATTTAGGTATACTATTGCTCTGATGGTGCAGTGTTTAAGAGGTCAGCTGTTAAACAAAAGGTTACCAGTTCGAATCCACCAGCCACTCATTGTCTGCGCTCTGGGGGCAGTTCTACTCTGTACTAAAGGGTTGCTGTATATCAGAATCAACTCAGTGACAACAATTATTCTCCATTACCTTACACACTGTGCTGTGGTCACTGGCAACATTCCAGATGGTGGACTATCCCTGAGTGAGAATTAATGGACCAAAGCTCCCAACCAATCCTAGTATACATGCAGCATAAAGAGGAAATGTTAACTTATTTGTATTGACTGATAAAAATACATGGATCAAATAAATAACTCCGAATTTAAATTTAATAATGTCCACGAAAACATTATACTAAAAATACTATATGTCATAATCCATAGAAATAAACATTTTATAACACTAGAAAAAAAGTAAAGCTTAAATACTTTCCAAATGTATGAGAATCTTCCTTGAAGAGTGCTGTCATTAGCATGGCTCTGCTCCAGAACTCTCAGTGTCTCTGCCTTCTTCCTCCGAGATGCAAATTTCCAGGAGGTTAAAAAGAAAGGAATTCAATAGAGCCAGTTTGGATCAGTTATCTAGTCAAAAACATGAGGTTCAACAACACAGAAATGGCCTCTTAGGCTTTCAAGGTTCTTTGTTGTGTTTTGAAACTATTTCCCAGAAACGTGTAAATTGTGGTTTTACTGCTTTGCACCCTTTGGTCACCTACTGCTAAAATTACTTAACTGACTAGATTTTAGACTCTGCAAACAGTGTCAGCAAGACATAGTTGTGAGGAGGAAAAACTCTGCATTGATGTTCAGTTGTTTGCCACTGGGGAAGTACCTGGCATTTATTAATGAATTTGATGTGTGCAGGGATAGCCCTTGAATAGGAAAAAAGTAAATTCCATACCAATTTCTATGAGAATTATATGGGTTATAAACTAGTAGTCTATTGAAAGTTTATTATAATGATAATTGCTAGTGTCTATGTACATACCTTATACAGACAGCTTATATTTAAAGAGGAAAGTATCTGGAGAAGCAGCATATGTTTCTTTGAATTCACCAATTGAAGACATTTCCTTCCAACTTTGTTTTTGGCATACTTGTTTGCATGTCCTGAGTCCTAGAACCACCATGACTGTCTAGTTCAGGTTTTCCAAGCTTGTTCTCTTGTCTTCTCCATCCAAAAAGAGCATTTTCATCCAACTTGATTTTTGCCTGTGATGGTACAAAAGCCAATTATTCTCTTTTGAATTCATCAAGGCTCACTCTTTATGCATCTTCCAGGAGCAGGAAATATTCTCCAAAAGGAGTTATGGACATCACTAAAACACTCTTCTGTGGCAAAAGAAGGGAAAAAAAGGTGAAAGAAAGAGCATCCAGATTGCTTTGTGGAAGCTCTTTTCTCTCCTATGGGTCTACTCAGGGATGGATTTCTAATCAAATGAATGTGACTGGATGCCTTTCAAGGCATTAAACATAATTAGCTGTTAATCATTATTGTTAAAGGACTCCAGTGAATGGCTACCATGGCACCATCTGGACAGCTCATCACATTCACTAGAGGAACCCTGAAACCCTCATCCAAAAATGTGTGTGTCACTTGCAGACACTTACAGAACCTTTAAAAACCTTTGTGTTTCATGCTAAATTTGTCACAGATGGTTGAAATTAAAGGCAGAAAATGTTTTTTGTGGTCAAAATTACACACAAGGTGTTGAATTTCTTTTTAAGAAATGTTTACAGCCATGTTTAAAGTGTATGCTTTTAAAGTTATGTTTTCATACATATTTAACACCACCACCTATATAGTCAGAATATTTGGCTACAAACAGCAGAAAATGATACAGGCAATCATACACAAAAAGAAAGTTTATCGGGAGGACATTTGCGAACAGAAGATGAAATCTGAAAACTTGACAGGTACCAGGTGGTCTCTGGAAGTTTAGGCACAAGGTTGCCAGAGAAGTTCACATCACTCTAACAGTCACCATATTGTGCTATCATTTGATAGTACTCATTATCACACTCAAGACTCAAAGTCCTACAAGAGAATGCCGAATTGGCCAAGTCCATGTCACAGATTTACTACCTGGCTTTACAGGAATGGAGAGAAAACAAACCTGTCTCCTTTAGCATCCATGGAAGGAGATGGCTACTACCTTCAAGTAGGGGAGAATCTTCAAATTAAGAGGAAGGTACAACCATGAAAAAGGCTCAAAGCTGAACATCTTCAAATGGTAAATATTAACCAACCAAACCATTCTCATTACATATCAAGACCCTCTATGCCAGCTTAAAAAAATAAACTGTCTCCCCATGATTTAGAAAATCATTTCTGATCTAACCATTAATTCAATCTATATTAACATCATGTTAAGAAAATGTCATAGGGAAATCTTGAGAGTTTTGGAAAGAATAAAATATTCTGTACCTTTTGGGACCAATACCATAAAAGGAGAACATATATATATATATACATATATATATGTGTGTGTATATATGGGCTTCATGGCCTCAACGTGCCAGTTTCATGGCACATACTGTGTTTCAAATATCTTGCAGGGTTTTTTTTTGTTCATTTCATATGCATCTATTAGATTGTTCATGTGTTACTATATAAGGTATTGGTGGAGACGAACACGAAATTGTATTTAAAACTGGACCTCGTTAAGGTCTAATTAGAAAGTAAGCTATATCTCCCCCAAATAATTAGAGAATATGATAATACAAATTACATACTTTAATGAACTTCAACTAAAATTTTATATATTGTGATGCCTAATTAAGGGTGCTTTGTGTAGAGACACAGTCCTCTACCAGTCTTTGTGGCCCTGGGAAATAGATACAGCAAGAAAGCCAATTTGATTTACCTTTCCATGTATTAAGTTGTTGTTAGGTGTCATCGAGTCAGTTTTGACACATAGTGACCCCATAAAAAAGATGGAAACACTTCCTGGCCCTGCACCATTCTCAGATTCAATGAAATTCCTGTGACCATTGTTGTAGCCACTCTGTCAATCCATCTTGTTGAGGGTTTTCCTCTTTTTCTCTGATCCTCTGTTTTTAATCTTTCCTGATAACATGTCTGAAGTAAATGAGGTGTAGTCTTACCATCCTTGCTTCCAAGGAGCACTTGAGTTGCATTTCTTCCAAGACAAATTTGTTCATTCTTCTGGCAGTCCACAGGATACTTGATATTCTTTGCCAGTGCCCACGATGTGAAGGCATCAGTTCTTCTTCCTTATTCATCATCCTGCTGCTACTAGAATCCGAGGCTGCTCTCCAGAATGAAGCACCATTACCAGGTAACCCTGACCAGTTTAAACCAGTTTCCAGTGAGTCAGTTCCCACTCACAACAACTTCATTGGTGTCAAAGTAAAACTGCTCTGTTGAGTTTTCAATGGCTAATTTTTTGGAACGAGATCACCAGGAAGTCAATGCACCTTGATAGACTGGAACCTCCAACCTTTGAGATAGTAGTTATGTACATTAACCATTGGCACTGCCCAGTGACTCAAACCCCACTAGAATCAGTAAACAAAAAGGAAGGAGCAAGTGCCTTTTTCCTCCTTCAGCCTCGTAATTTCTTGCTAGTTCCCCATATTAATATTGCCTAACAGGAGCCGTTCAGATGAGTCAGAATCTACTAAATGGCAATGGATTTTTTTTTTCTTGATAATAGGAGCCAAGAAAGCCATGGTAACTAAGTGGTTAAGAGCTCAATTACTAACCAAAAAGTGAACATTAGAACCCACCAGCCATGACATGAGAGAAAGATGTGGCAGTCTGCTTCTGCAAAGATTATACCCTTGAAAATTCTATAGGGCAGTTTTATTCTGTCCTATAGGGCCGCGTGTGTCAAAATTGACTCAATGGTAATGGGTTTGGTTTGTCTGTCTGTTTGTTGTTTGTTTTATAAGAGCTAGCCAGCAAAGAGGAAATGTAGATTGCAGAATCAGCCATGTTATTGCAAAACAAAAGCTGGAAGATTAACACCTCATAACCAGCACAGTAGACAAAGTGGATAAGGAACATCTCAACTTAAGTGTCTATTCTTCTCCTCCTTGCCCCTTTTTAGATTGCAGACTCTCTTTAGCTTAAGTTTCTAACTGAGGCCATCCCAAAGATATTGCCATGAGCCACATTATTGTCTGTTTTTTTTAAACCAAACCTCTGACATGATCTAACTTCTTTGTCCATCCACTGCAGATCTTTGCTAAGTGGAAAACAAGTTTATAGACAATAATTAATTTCCTGCTTCTTCTTTCATTCTTAATTTTTCATTCAATTTAAAGAAATTTTAAGAAAAAGGCAAATTTTTTAAATCTCCAGAGACAGTATATTTCCTGAGCAGAGATAGAAGGTCCTACTCTACTCTGAAAATTCTTCGTTGTCCTCTAGCTAAAGAAAGGATTAAAAATACAAAAGCATGGGAGGGGGCAGAGTCAAGTTGGTGGACTAGACACATGTCTCCTTAACTCACTCCAAAAACGAAGGCCAGGATTGATAATTAAGTAGAGCCTTCTAGACACCTAGTGAGACCTAGGACATGGCATAGGGCTGCGATTTTAGACTACATGCCACTGAACAGCAAACTCCTTCTCTTTTGCGGACCCCCATCCTTGTTGAATGGCCAGCTCTCGTGGACTGAAGGTAACTACCAGCTTTAACTTTGTCCTTCTTGTTAGCCTGTGGCAGAGATCAGGTTTAACTGGCAGCAAAGTTTTGCCACACTGCTGATGTGACCAGCAGGTGGAACAGCCACACTCTGAGAGCCTGGCTCTGGACTCTGAGGACCATAGCCCCTCCACCTCTCTTTCCAAACCTCCACTATTGACTGGGCTATTTTCCAGCAGGCAGGAGAGCCTCTGCGGGATACCATCTTGTCCAACTGGTAGGCGAAGCTACACAACAGGAGGCCCAAGTAGGGGCTAATTCCCAGGCTAGGAGGCAGTGCCAGTCTGGGGAGCACTTCACCAAAAGAAAAGCTGTGTTTAGCACAGTTGACCCTTTGGATTGGGCCCAGCACCTGATGACAGCACGGCAGTAGCCTCTCCATACTTTTAACTAGATCACAGCACATAGGGACAGATGCAGAGGTTTCTCCATTGCCAGCTGGAAAGAGAGGGTTGTACACCTCACAGCTTGACTGTTTATGGAAGCCGTCAGATAGCTTTTACCTTTCAAATTAAGACTACCAAGAGAAATAACTGCAGTGCAACCTGATGGCATGTCTTACCAAACTTAGCTGACCCACAACATAGGCTCAGTTGACAGCCTCCCAGTGACTCCAAAAGGAGGGCCATGTCTTTGCCAGTCAGGAGGTGGAGTCTGCTATCACAGAGATTCCACTGGGCCCAGTCCTTGGAGTACATAGAGGTAACTGGTGATCAACTTTTACTTCAGCTCCTGTTAAGGCAATGCCAGAGAAACTAAGCAACCTCTAGATGCCCAAAAAGAAACAGATCTTGGCCCAACACTTGTGAAAAAATCCAACCATGGCTCCAGAAAGCTCCAGAAAGAAAGAACCAAAGAACTTCCCAGATGAAGAAGCCTTTCTGAAACTTTTGGAGGTCAAGTACTAAAGAATTATATATAGGACCCTCCTAGACATTATACAAAATTTAGCAGACCAAAATGAAAAATTAAGCAAGCTGTTCAAACTGATGGAACAACAGCATTCTGAAACCTAACAGATCACTAACAAAATTAAAGAATCAGAAAACTCTATTCAAAGACAAGAGAACAGAATTGAACAAATGGAAAACAGACTTTCTGACTTGGGAGACAGAACTACTGACACCAGCATTCTTGAGGAGAAATCAGAGAAAAGACACAAGAAAAATGAGGAAGCTTTGAGAAACATGTAGGACTCTGTCAAGAGGAACAACCTATGATTAGTTGGAGTTCCTGAACAGGAAGGGACATCTGAAAACACAGAGGATTGTTGTGACTTGATGACAGAAAACTTCCCAGAAATTATGAAAGAAGAGAACATAAATATCCAAGATGTGTATCGATCACCAAACAATATAGACCTAAAGAAAGACTCCAAGACATACTATAATCAAGCTTAACAAAATGAAACATAAGCAGAAACTTTTAAAGACAGTGAGACTCAAAGCAAAGCTAACATTCAGGGGAAAGCCCCTATAGGCTTTCATCTGACTTCTCAGCAGAAACCATGTTGGCACAGAGGCAGTGGGGTGGCACATTCAAAGCCTTGAAGGAGAAAAACTTCCAAATGAGAATTACATATCCTGCAAAACTATCTTTCAAATAGAAAAATGAAATTAAGACCCTTGCAGATAAACAGAAACTCAAGACACTTTGTGAAAACAAAACCAAAACTACAGGCAACACTGAAAGAAGCTCTAGAGAAGCTTAGAGAATAGGACCATTAACTCTATATTTTAGGAGACAATACAGGACATATCATCCCGAAACCTACTCAGTTAGGGAAGGCACAAAACCCAAACCAAAGTTATAATACTAAAACAAGTGATCCAGTGATCATATCATGAAAACTATACCATCATATTAAAAAGAGGGATATATTACAGTAGTTGTACAGTAGATGGAGAAGTTAAGATATTTAGAAGTTAAAATCAGGTTTAAACATACATTATTAAGGAGGATCACAAGGGTAGCTGCAAAGCAAAACAAAGAAGTGACGTCTCAAAACAAGAAACACAATACAGGAGTTTCAACAAACACAAAACCAATACTAAAAAGGGTGAAAAACCCAACCCATAAAGAAGAATGTCCCAGAACAGGATAGTAAAAGCAACAGAGAAAACATCAACAAAAAAATGACAGCACTAAACACCTATCAATAATTACACTGAGTACTGAACCTTTCACAGTAATGACCATCCTTGTCCACAGTAGTCGATTTTACATTAAAATCTATTTTATCTGAGATTAGTATTGCCATACCTGTTCTTCTTTGTGTATTGTTAGCTTGATATATATTATTCCAACCTTTAATTTTCTTTTTTTTTTTAATATGACTGAGTTAAAATATACCTTCTCGTATAAATTTACATGCCCACCTATATGCAGCTTCCACTGCTCTCCCTGTCTGGTTAATTTTCAATTTGTTTATATCTTTAAGTTGAAAGTGTGTTTCTTGTAAGCAACATATAGATGGGTCGTGTCTTTTGATCCAGGATGTCACTCGGTGTCTCTTTACTGGAATGTTCAGTCCATTTACATTCAATGTAATTATTGATAGGTATGTGCTTAATGTTATTATTTTGATGCAATTACTTTTATGTTGATGTTTTCTATATTGCTCTTAATGTTCTGTTCCAGGGCACTCTTTTTTATGGGTTGTTGTTTCAGTGTTGGTTTTGTGTTCTCTGAGACTCCTGTATTGCATTTCTTATTTTGATACAATGCATTTTTCATCTGTTTTATGGTTGCCTGTATTATCCCCCTTAACATACTAACATTAAACCCAATTTTAACTACTTCATAACTCTGAAGCTTCTTCTGCATTTTAAACAACTATAACTACCGTAGTGTATCCCTCTTTTAATGTGATGCTATTATAGTTGTCATGATATGATCACAGATTCCCTTATTATAATGCTGTAGCTTTGATGAAATTTTGTGACTTCCTTAACTGATTAGAATTTTGGATGAAGTGTCCTGAATTGTCACCTAAAATATACATTTAGGAAAGAGCTTCTTTCAATATTTCATGTAATTTTGGTTTAGTTTTTATGAAGTCTCTAAATTTCTCTTTATCTTCAAAAGTCTTAATTTCACCATTATATTTGATAGGCAGTTTTGCAGGATAAATAATTCTAGGATGGAAGTTTTTTTCCTTCAGGGCTTTGCATGCCTCTGCCCACTATTTTCTAGCCAACATTGTTTCTGCAGAAGAGTCGGACGAAAGCCTAAGGGGTTTCCCTCAAAGTGTTAGTTTTGTTTTGAGCCTTGCTGTCTTTAGAAGCATCTTTGTATGTTTTAGCTTATTAAGCTTAATTACAATATGCCTTGGTGTCTTTCTTTTTGGATGTAGTTTTTGCGTGTTCGATAAACATCTTGAATATCTATGTTCTCTTTGCTCATAAGCTCAGCAAAGTTTTCTGTCAACATCTCTACAGCAATACTCTCTATATTGTCATTAATACCCCCTTGTTCAGGAACTCCAATTAAACATAAATTATTCCTCCTAATGGAGTCCCACATGTTTCTTAATGCTTCTTCATTTTTCTTATTTCTTTTCCCTGATTTCACCTCATAAATGCTGCTGTCAGTTACTCTGCCTTGTAGGTCACTGAGTCTAACTTCCATCTGTTCAATCCTACTCTTTTGGCTTTGGATAGAATTATCTAATTCTGTAATTTTGTTATTGATCTGATGTATTTCAGATTGTTGATGTCCCATCAGTTCAAATAGTCTACCAAATGTTTCATTTTGTTCTACTGCATACTCAAGCAGGACTTAACAATATTAAATATTGATGTACCCAATACCAGAGCACCTAAATACATTGAACAAATACTGACAACACTGAAAACTGAGACAGATCATTTCACAATAATAGTTGGAGACTTCAACACTCCCCTTTCAGTTATAGACAGATCATCCAGAAAAAAGCTCAGTAAAGATGTAGAAGATCTTATTGCAACGATCAACCAACTTGACCTTATCAACATATAGATCTTTTCATCCATCAGCAGATAAGTACACCTTCCTCTCCAATGCACATGGAACATTCTCAAGAATAGACCATGTGCTAGGTCATAAAGCAATTCTCTATAAAATCGAAACTATTGATTTACTGCAAAGTATCTTCTCAGACCATAGAGCTATAAAAATTGAAATCAGTAACAGAAAATTCACAGGTAGAAATTTAAACATATGGAAACTGAACAACACTTTGCTCAAAAAGTCTTAGGTTATAGAAGAAATTAAGAACAAAATAAAGAAATTTATGGATTCAAATGAGAACGAAAATACATCCTCCCAGAATTTATGGGATACAGCAAAAGCAGTGCTCAGAGGTCAGTTTATCTCTGTAACTGCACACATCCAGAAAGAAGAAAGGGCCCAAATTAAAGAATTCACCTTACAGCTTGAACAAGTAGAAAGAAGGCAACAGAAGAATCCTTCAGGCACCAGAAGAAAACAGAATGTAAGGCTTAGAGCAGAACTAAATGAGTCAGTGAATAGAAAAACAGTTGAAAAAATTAACAAAACCAAAAGCTGGTTCTTAGAAAAGATCAACAAAATTGATAAACCATTGGCTAAACTTACAAAAGAAAAACAGCAGAAGATATAAACAACCTGATTAAGAAATGAGACGGGAGATGTTACAACAGACCCAGCTGAAATAAAAAAAAATATATCATAACAGAATACTGTGAAAAGTTATACTCTAACAGGTTTGAAAACCTAGGGGAGATGGACAAATTTCTAGAGTCATATGACTCACCAAGATTATCACAAGGAGAAATAGATCATCTTAATAAATCTATCACAAAAGAAGAGATTTGAAAAAGTCATCAAAAATATACCAACCAAGAAAAGCCCTGGCCCAGATGGCTTCACCGGAGAATTCTACCAAACTCTGTCTACATTGTGTATTAGAACATCCATGGTTGATCCTATTTTATCTTGGATGAGAGTTATCACTTCAGATTTTATATTTAGGTCTTATATCCAGTTTGAGTTGGTTTTTGTATAAGGTGTGAGATATAGGTCTTGTTTCAATCTTTTGCAGATGGATATTCAATTTTGCCAGCACCATTTGTTAAAGAGACTGTTCTTACCCCAATATAAAATCCTGGGGTCTTTGTCAAATATCAACTGTTCACAGGAGGATGGTGGCATCTAGGGGGCCTTTGCTCTGTTCCATTGGTCTATATGTCTTTTTGTACCGGTACCAAGCTGTTTTGACAACTGTGGCAGTGTAATAGGTTCAAAAGTCAGGTAGTGAGAGGTCTCCCAGTGTGTTCTTCTTCTTCAGTAGTGCTTTATTTATCCGAGGTTTCTTCCCTTTCCAAACAAAGATGATGATTTGTTCCTCCATCTCATTAAAAAATGTCGCTGGAATCTGTATTGGTATTGCATTACATAAGTAGATTGCTTTGGGCAAAATAGATATTTTCACAATGTTGAGTCTTCCTATCCATGAGCAGGACAGATTACTCCATTTATGTAAGTCTGTCTTAGTTTCTTGTAGTAAGGTCTTGTAGTTCTCTTTGTCAAGATCTCTTATTTCTCTAGTTAGATTTATTCCTAGATATTTTATCTTCTTGGGGGCTATAGTAAATGGAATTGATTTGGTGATTTCTTCTTTAATAATCTCATTGTCAGTATAAAGGAGTCCTACTGATTTACTCATGTTTATCTTGTATCCCGATACTTTGCTGAACTCCTCTATTACTTCCAAAGTTTACTTACAGATTCCTTTGGATTCTCTGTATAAACAATCATATCATCTGCAAAAGGGGATTTTTACTTCTTCATTGCCAATATGGATGCCCTTTATTTCTTTGTCTTGTCATGCTTATAGAGGGAAATTCCTCAGAGCAATCAGTAGCATCTATGCAAAGCCAACTGTCTACACCATCCTGAATGGTGAAATACAGAAAGAACTCTCTTTGAGAACAGGAACTAGACAAGGATTCCCACTCTCACCACTTCTGTTCAACATTGTGCTAGACCTATATCTCACACCTTATACAAAAACCAACTCAAACTGGATATAAGACCTAAACATAAAATCTAAAGTGATAACTCTCATCCAAGATAAAATAGGATCAACCATGGAAGTTCTAATACACAATGTAGACAGAGTTCAAAATCAGCAGAAGAGAATATACACAAATGGGAATTACTATGAATCAAACACTTTTGCTCATCCAAAGACTTCATCAAAAGAATTAGAAGACCACCTAAAGAATGGAAAAAATATTTCACAACTCTGTGTCAGACTGACGTCTGATATCCATAATTTATAAGGTATTACAAAATATCAACAAGAAAAAGATAAATAATCCAATTAAGTGTTGGGCAAAGGAGATGGACAGACATTTCTCTAAAGAGGATATCCAGGCAGCCAAACAACAAATACAGAACTGCTCACAATCATTAGCTATTAAAGAAATTCAAATCAAAACAACAATGAGATATCACCCCAACAAGGTTGGCCGTGATCCAAAAAGCACAAAACAACAAATGCTGGAGAGGCTGTGGAGAAACTGGAACTCTCCTACACTGCTGGTAGGATTGCAAAATGGTACAACCTCTTTGGAAAACAGTCTGGCGCTTCCTTGAAAAGCTCAAGATAGATATACCATTTGATCCTGTAATTCCACTACTCAGAATTTATCCTTCAGAAACAAAGGTTGTCACATGAACAGACACATGTACACAAATGTTTGTTGAAGCACAATCCACAAGAGCAAAAAGGTGGAATCAACCCTGAAGTCCATCAACAAATGAATGGATAAGCAAAATATACTCAATGGAATACTATGCTATGATAAAAAAAAAGGACAATTTTAGAAAACATCTCATAACATGGTCTCATTTGGAAGAGATCATGCTGAGTGAAATCAATCAGTGTCAAAAGGACAAATTTCATATGAGACCTCTGTTATAAGGACTTAACAAGAGAATTATCCATAGAAGAAAATGACTGTGTTGGCTACATGGGTCAGTGGTGGCTAAGGGTTTATCATAGATGAGATAACTGATAGATGTTAGAAATTTTATTCTTTTATTGTAATTAATGAAAAATAAAAAATTTGTTAAAAAAAGTATGCTGAAGATAAATGGACTGAACACTCCAGTAAGGAGACAATGAATGACATCCTGAATCAAAAGACAAAACCCATCTATATGCAGCGTACAAGAAACTCACCTTAGCCTTAAAGATATAAACAAACTGAAAATTAAAAGATGGAATAACATACATCAAGCTAAAAATATACAAAGAAGAGCAGGTACAGCAATACTAATCTCAGATAAAATAGATTATACTATAAAAAAAAAAGAACTCAATAATGACACAGAAGACTTTATTGCAACAATTAACCAACTAGACCTCATCGACATATACAGAACTTTCTATCCATCATGTTGAGTGGAATTAGTCAGCAGCACAAGGACAAATATGGCATGAGATCTCTGTAATAAGGACTTGCAGACTGACTCATGTACAGAAGAAAAGACCCTTTGATGACTGCAAGGGAGAGAGGGAGAGGGCTGGCTGGCTATAGATTACATAGTTGATAGAAATTTGGTTGGGTGAAACCAGTGACAGCACACATTAGAAAGAAGATCGAATTAACTGGACTTCAACACAACCTGGAAACTCTTCCAATCTTAACCCAATAGGTAAGGACAGAGTAGCAGGGACAGGGGTCCAGGGACCATGCTCTCAGAGGACTTCAAGGCCAATTGGTATAATTAGCCTATTGCTAAGAGAGTCCTCTCCACCCCATATTCATGAGTGGCATCTGGGGTCTTAAAAGCTAGCAAGTTGCCATCTGAGGTACACCAACTGGTACCAGCTCATCCGGAACAGATGATCACCCAGGACAAAAAATGACATGGGAGGAAAGAGAACCCAGAAGACTGAAAGACCCATGTGAATGGGAGACTACCTCAACATGCGACCAGGGGAACCAGATGGTGGCCAGCCACCTCCAGTGACAGCCATGATGGGGCTCACAAAGTTGAGTCCCAGTGGCAATATGAGAATAAGAAGGGGTGCACCCTGAAAACTCCACTAAAAAACCACAATTGATGGTCTGAAAGCCTAGGGATTCCCCTGGGAGCATGGCCCCTAGACCTGAAACTGCCCCTAATTACAAATCATTACTGAGGTCAACTGCTAGGACAGGAATGGACTGGACTCAGTGACACAGAGTGACCATATCGTGTGTGCACTTTATGGTTCTATGTATGGATAGGTTGCCACCCAACTGGCCTCTTACTAGAAGGCAGTGGAGAGAGTGGAGAAGAGGGAGCAGGGGATTGTTAAGAGGACATGACTTGTATAGAACAGAAAGAAGGAGTGCGCTGTTACCAGACAAGGAGAGCAGTAGGAGCTGCACATAGGCTGGCACGCAAATTTAAACCAGATTGTACACTTTCGCTCAATCACAATAAATAAAAATTAAAAAAAAAAAAAAACAGGATACAAATGCACTACACAGGGAATACTGAGCCCCATCTCTGGGCAGCTGTGTGCTGTCAGTCACATTTTTGCTTTCTCAGGCTTATAGCCTCTGTTCTATTAAAAAGAAAGAAGAAAAATCTCCATACCCTTCTTTGAACAGCATTAACTAATATGAACAAAAAATGAAAAAGGAGGTTTGCCATGTGCCTCAGAAGGCTACACTCCAGCCAAGAGCTGAGAACAGCTCTATCAGTAAACTAAGGATGAATGGTTCCTTCCACACCTAAACACAACACTGAGTTAAAGTCAACACAGCATGACTCACTTTTAAAACCCTTCTGACAGTTCTACCCTGTAGCTTGGCTTTAAGCCTGTCTTGTCTTTATGGGCTGTCAGATTTGTTCTGGGATCTCCAGCACGCAGCAGCTTTTGGTACCCGCAGCTTAGTGGCACATGAAGGAGGAAACATTCTTTCCTGCCTCTGAATCTATGAAAGCAATTTCTCCCCCTCTGATCTTTATAGCTACTGTCCAGTTGGGAAGTCAAGCATTTCTGCAATGAAAGGAAAATGGCTTTGGGGAGTCACTGCTTAGAGTGAAACACTCAAAACAGGAAAGGACCTATATAGTTTATTGTCTCTCAGTTTGTGAGACACAACACTCCTACACATACCCCACATTCGAGGAATAAAAAACCATTTTTCAATTCAATAGATTAACTTTCATGATGATACTTTCAGGTACCATGTTAAACACAGCAAACAAAACAGAATCTTAACATTCTAGGTCTTGACAACCTAATAACAGTAAGAGACATTCTTTTCTTTGCTAATCATTTTAGTTTCAACATGGAGCAGAAAGGCCTATGTCCCATTCCTGTAATTGTGTGTGTGATCTGAGATTGTTTTAACTAATAGAATCCTGCAGAAATGCCACTGTGACTGCTTCCATGCCCAGGCTTTATGAAACTATTGTGAAGCTTCCATTTCCTGTCCCAGCCATCATCCTGTAAGAGAGTTCAAGCAAATGCAAGAGAAAGCTCTCATAGAGAACTGAGGCTTCAAACTGACAGTCCTGCTGGGCTTTCAGACGACAGTCTGAACCAACTTGCCAGTCACATATGTAAGTTACCTTGCAATTCGATCTTCTGGCCTTATAGAGACTAATCTTTGACATGCAAAACCATGAACAAAATAAGATTGTTGTTTCAAGATACAATGTTTTGGGTAACTTATTATACAGAAGTAAAGAGAAAGAAACAAGCAACAGGAATTCATAGTGAAGAGTTCGTATGATGTAACATTCCCAAGCCATTCTGATGTTCTTGCTCACATCCTCTAGCCAGCCACTTGATTTTATCCCCAGCACACGTGTATTTTTTTAAGCTTTGACTACTGTATGCCCTAAAGAGAGAAAAGGCACTGAGATATAAAGCTACATTATAAGACAGAAAATTCTAAGAGCGATTTCCCATTTTTTAACTTGGTAACAGCTGTCACCCCAGCAAGGGACTCTTGTACCCGTTCCTTCATTCTCAACTGTCTTCTACTTCTCCCTCCTCCAACTTCTGCTTACCATTGCTTCCTCTTCACTCACTCCACCTAATCTCTATTTGTATCTCAACAAATCTAAAATGAAAACTATGGGTTTATGGACGGAGGACACAGAAGAGAAAATGATGTCAAACCACCAAAAATAATTCATCAGCCACAAAGCATTGCTCATTGTGTCTGTGTGTACAACTCCTACTCTTGTACTGAAGAAAAGGTAATAGGTATCTTCTAATTGTGCTTATATAAAGAAAAAAAAAGAAAAAGAAATACATTATGTTTTACTATCAAAACCTTCAGTTAATATATATGACTGTTTTCATTACATTTATTTGTTCTGCCTCAGAGTTGAAAACCAGCCCTGGTGAACTGCCAAGTACTGATGGGTGAACTAATTCCTTTGTTCAGTGTAATAACGATCACAAATGTTGGGTCCAATGAGGTACTCACTTTTCCATCACAAAAATTGAATGCCAGATTATCTTTTGTGAATGCTAAGAGACAGCTGGGCTAAAGTCATTCCCCATATTCTATAGCTTCTTTATTAATAACTTTATGAGATTTGGAAGAGGGAAAGTTTAAAGAAATGTGAAGTTCTGTCCAATATCTTTCTTCATGAGAAAGTCAAATTGCCCCTTGTATCATGTCAGAGTCACTCTCAGAAAATGGAAGAAGGGAAGAAGGCACAATAATAATTTTCTATGAGAGCCCTAAGTATGCTGGTATTTTTTTTCATTGTGAGTTTTAGAGGAAAACACCACATGATGTGCATTGTTTAGCTCCCATTGATAAGACTCTCTATAGAGCAAAGTAATGGAAAAACTCTGCAGTGCTAAAAGGCACAGTCATCAATCTCTACATTTCTGTGGAAACTGAAATTCTGTCTTTAATGTTGAGTGTTAGGCCTTCACCTAGGGAAAACTCAAATCCAGCACAAAATACATTGGCTCCTCTGATGCCTTGATATGGGGAACTTGTCTTCCTTACAATCAAACCTCTCAAAAGGACTCAGTTTATAGTCAAGGCTAACTTCTCTATTAAAGCAACCATTGTGTGGCTATAAATGTGAAGAATGCTTCACATTGCCTATAAATATATGTATACTTTTTGAAATACATCACAATAATGCCTGTGGCTAATGTCATTTACCTTCTGACTTCACATGACATTGGCCGAGTTGTTACAAATATAGAAACACTGAGAGTGACAAGCAAACCAAACTGCTCTACAAAATTTGATACACAGGTGGATTTGATGAGAGATTATTTTTCAACAACAAATGTACACACTGGGATTTTAAGTTTAGAGCTAGCCTCTATCGATGCTGGTTTCTGAAAACAAAGAGCATAACTATTAAGAAGACTCTTTCCCGATATGCAGGCTGAAAATAAATTGCTTCATTCCTTCTCTCCAACAACAACACCCACATGAAATACAAAAGGAATAGCCTCACACTTGGGATAAAATGGCTTAAAGCATACTACTACCTTTTCCTTCAGGAAACCATGGTAGTTTAGTGGGTTAAGTGCTACATCTGCTAACCAAAAGGTCGGTAGCTCAAATCTGCCAGGCACTACTTAGAAACTCTATGAGGCAGTTCCACTCTGACCTCTACGGTCACTATGAGTTGGACATGACTCAATGGCAGTGGGTTTGGGTTTTTTTTTTTGGTTTTACCTTTTCCTTTCAGAAACTTCATAAGTTATAGTCCCATAAACATTTTTATATTTGAAAATTAGACAAGGCCTAAAGAAAATAAGATTGCCAGTGAGAACATTTTTAGGTTTAAAATAATGAAGTCTGTTTTTCAGTGATTACAGTTCATTGCTACCAGGTGTGTACTTTATGGTAAAAATGGTACCATCAAAAAACATGTCCAAAACTTAGTGGGATAATGATGACAATCAGTAAGATTTAATAAGCTGTTTAAGACTGTAAGTTTGAAGAAGTTGGTTCTGTTCCCTTATTTGCCATCGACAAGCCTTAGGAAAATCACTTGGAGTCCTCATAATAGTTTTCTCTCTGGTACAGTGGGTGATTGGATTACGTAATACTATCTCACCCTGCCATTGGCATTTATTGACCTTTCTCTATAAAGGGTCGCCATGAGTCTGATCGGACTCGACGGCACTTGGCTTGCCTTTGCTATACAGATTTTGGAAAACCATGCAGTCAACCTCATAATTGCCTTGTCTACTTTTCATCATGTTTCAATTTATTATCTGTGCTAATTTTCATGTTAATATCAGGAAATATTAATATTGCTTTTACATAGTTCACAATAATGATGTGGTTTTAAGTCTCTAAAATTCATTTAAATTACCGAGGCAAGAGCAATGGAAACATTATTAACACACTTAAAAGACTTGGACTTGTTTAATAGATTTCGACTCATGGAAATCTCATGTGTCCAGAATAAAATTACTCCATCGAGTTTCAAGGTTTTGACCTCTCAACAGCAGATCACCAGGTCTGTCTTCCAAGGTACTTTTTACTCAGTGGGTTAGAACTACAACTAAGTCATGAATCTGATGAGAACAAATACCCTTATTAAAAAAAAATAAAATAATTTTCAAATATTTTATTTACAAAAATTATGGAACAAAAATCGTACTTTCTACATTGTTAGCAAAAGGGATAGATTAGTACAAACTTAATGGAATGAATTTTGACACTGTAATCAAGAGTCAGGAAAATAGTCAATATTTTATTTCAATATGGGCTAAAGAATTCAAGCAGCTTGATCCTATAGAAATAAGCAACTTAAAGCCAGATCTTTTTCAATGTGTTGAGGAGACAGAAAAATGGCATCAGGAGGAAACTATAAACTTGGCACTTGAGCTCATGGATGTTGAAAGATGTTTCCAATTTAGGAGTTCAGGTTGTTTCAGTTGTTCTATAGTCATTACACCTGAAATTCCAGTTCCAGAAGAAGGAAAAAAGCAAAAATAAATCAATATATGGAAAAGGAACTCTATTACTGTCTAAGCCTAAAGAAATGAAACACTGATAAGCAATTAAATTCATTTGTTTACAAAAAAAAAAAGGCTTCTATCCCTATATTTAGCTGTTGTTGTTGCTATTATTTGTTGTTGTTAAGAGGAAATTGGCAAAAGAAAAAAATTATCATGGCTGTGCAGGGAAATGGAGATGCTGCTGGTAGCCCAACACTCAGGAATAAGACATCAGATGCTTACCTTCGTCCCCTGCCACCATTTTTTATGAAGAGCTATGCTAATAGGATCTTTTTAAGAGTTCAGAAATGTTACATCTTACTCATATGTGCTACTTTTTATTTGTCCCTTTTTCTGCTATGCTCAAAAGCTAAGCCATTGAAACCAAAATGTTTTAGTTGCCATCCATCTTGGTGTATGATCAGAAAGTAAGCTGAGCAGACAGTACTACTGGGAAGCTTAGGGAGATTATTCCATTTCATATCCAATTCTATGAGTGGCATACACCCAAGGGATAGAATAGATAGTCTATCCAACTGCAAGGAAGAAAAGGAGATAGGAATTCAAATATGAAGAGCAGGAAGATTAGCTGGAGAAAATTTAGGGGGCATGTAGAAGAGTATGGACAGCCTAAATACAGCCGTAACATTTTAAGAAATTGATTTGAAATGAATCCAGAAAATCAGCTTGCTGGAAAAGTAAAGCAACTGTTTTTCTGCCAAGGTTTGCAACTCTATCATATGCATGCTTCTATATTAAAATTCCTCCATTGCAGTATTCCCCCAGGGACTTCCCATTGTGTCACACCTCTAGCACACACAGCTGAAAGCCAACTCTGGATTTCACCTCAAATGAAAATGTTCACAGTTTGAAGTTGCAAAGCAGTGACATTAATTCTCCCTAAGGCATCAACCACCTATCAGGATGTAATAACCACAAACAGCATTTTTAAAGTTTTTGAGATCTATATAGCAAATCTGGAGTGTGTGTGTGTATGCAGGTATATGTATATGTACACACACACACACACGCACACACACACACACACTAAAGATTTTCAAAAGAGCCCTAGTGGCCCAACGGTCAAGCAATCAGCTGCCATCTAAAAGATCAGCATTTTCAACTCATCAGAGGGTCTTCGGAAAAAAAGACCCAGCAATCCAGCCCTATAAGGATTACAGCCTAGGAAATTTGATGGGGCAGTTCTTCTCCGTCCTAAAGGGTCATTAAGTGACAGAATTGACTCAAGAACACGTAACAACAACAAAGGTTTTCAAACTGTCAGAATAAAATGGTATATAGTATTTTTCCAGAACATTTATTATC
Organism: Heterohyrax brucei; assembly: GCA_028571685.1. Taxonomy (NCBI): domain Eukaryota; kingdom Metazoa; phylum Chordata; class Mammalia; order Hyracoidea; family Procaviidae; genus Heterohyrax; species Heterohyrax brucei. Next base: position 49,642,499 of record CM053150.1, on the reverse strand, counting down.
CAGCCTCTAGGGTAGGGTTGAATCCAAAACACTCCAGACCATAAACAACTGAAAAACAGAAAGACATAATTCAGAAGTTCTATTTCAGTTGGTTTTCTGTGGGAGAAAATAAAGAAAAATGTATTTTAATCATAACCTAAACACAGCAGGAGCCACAAATGTTGGATGAGCAATATTGCTCAGGAACACTGCTGCCCAGAAACCAGGTATTGCTGACTTTGCACAATACGAGCTTCTTAGCTGTGACTAGCAAACATACCTGAAGTTGTGGGAACAAAAAGGAAAAATCACACTTGTTAAAATGTGACACCTTATAAAATGGTGATGTTTCAGTGAAGTGAATTAATAAACTGTTTAGTATGGTTTACTTGGGTGTGGTAGCCACTAGATTAAAATATAAACTAGAAAACCAACTCTAATCTGAATGACATTTAGTATTTGAAATCCATTTTCCTTTTTACTGACAACTAAGAATTTCTCTCTACTAGATAAATATCTTACTTCATGGTAAATACTAAAACATTTTATGTTCTTAAAGAGTATCCAGTCTCCTTTAATTATGTCATTATTAAACGCAAACAAACAAATAAACAAACCCACTGCTGTGAGTTGATTCTGACTTATAGTGACCCTAAAGACAGAGTAGAAGTGCTCCATAGAGTTTCCAAGGAGCACCTGGCAGATTTGAACTGCCAACCCTCTGGTTAACAAGTTCAGCACTTAACCGGTGCACCACCAGGATTTCCCACTGTTAGAAAGTTTTATAAAAAGTCACCAGTTCTTTAAGCAGCCACAAAATGCATCCCCTGTTCAAAGAACTTGGCCAAAGGAGTGTGAGGACAGCAAAACCCACCTTTGGGTCTAATCTGCAAGTTGTGTGCCCTGGGAAGGTGCTGCCTCTGCCAGGAACACAGGGAGCCTTTTTTTCTAAGTTATCCACAGGCATTCTATGGCCTCACATAGGACTAACTAATACTGTATGTTCCACTTACACGAAATATCTAGAACAGGCAAATGTATACAGGCCAAAGGTTATTAGTAATCACCAGAGGTGAGCATGTGGGAGGGGGTAAGGGCACTCATTGCTCAGGAGACACTGAGCTTCTGCTAAGGGTGATGGAAAAAGGAAGGATTGGATAATGGTGACGGCTGAACCACCTGAGGAATACTATTAATGGCACTAAATTGTATATGAAAGAATGCTGAAATGGCAAAATTTTTGTTACGGTCATATTTACCACATTTAAAAAAATTACTTAGGTAACAGTTTATACAATTGTCAACAGTGAGGAAATCAGACTGCACGAGAATACACACACATACACACACACGCACACATATATTTAGAGAGAGAGTATGTGTGTGCACGATGCTAGAGTATAGATCACTGAATTAACATTTCTAAAGGTAAAAATATGATGTGGAATTATGAAAAACACACATGATAACCTGCAGCAAGAGAGGGACTAGTTATAAAATGCAGTCGCTGCACATCCGAGAGATGGAGATGGTGGAGTAATACATTTCAACAGGTAATGCTATCTATCCTTGAATGAGGAAGACTATCTTTATAGTCTTAATTTAGTCTATCCTTAATTCAGGAAAGACATTCCCTAAAATTAACACATCTATTTTCATCAAATGAGTCCTCTGATTAAATGCTATAGCCTTTGTCAATTGCTTGTAGGGAAAGAATACACTTACCTGCTGACAAGAGTTATTTAGTCCCAGCTACAGTTATATTTGCCACTGAAAGTACATAAATTCATATTCTAGTTTATACATCTTTCTTGTTGTATGGAAAGGATACAATTTCTTGGGGCCTAATTATCTCAGGGAAACTCTGGTGGCATAGTAGTTAAGTGCTACTATTGCTAACCAACAGGCTGGCAACTCTAATCCTCCAGACACTCCTTGGAAACTCTATGGAGCAGTTCTACTTGGTCCTATAGCATTGCTATAAGTGGGATTCAACTCAACAGCAGTGGTTTTATTATCTCAGAGTTCCCACAAGACCTAATTTCTGGCCTTGTAGACCCAGGAACGTGAGGTCTCAGCCACTGCCGTGTATCCCTAAGTGGGTCCCCTAAGCTGCCACCAGGATTCCTAGAGGACGCTGCAGCATCATAAACGTGGGAAAACAACACATCTTGCTCTCTGACTTCCATAGAAGACATCATTCATTTGTTTGCTCAGTGTTTTTATTTGATAGATTTACTAAAAAATGTCTGCCACATTAGGCAACTTGGGGGCATGTATAGTTTATACACAGCAAATACACGTAATTGTGGTAAATTTGAAGTATTTTTGCTTTAAGGTTGAGGGCAATATTTGGTACCATGATACAGGAAGGACCAAGGAGGCAATACATTTTGCATCACATGGGAAGAATTTTCCAGTACTCAACATGGAAGTTGTTCTCATTTAATCAAAAACTAGCACAGTCAATAAAGTTCTACCCCTGTAGATCAGACAGTCACCATTCTGTCAAAGCTAGTTACACCAGATGTTTTTCAAAGTTTGTATAAAAGGAAGATACCTTTACCTCAGTGATTACAACGAGAGGTTCAATAGGTATTGCTATCTACCCTCTAGGAGGGAAGACTGTCTTTATAGCCTTAATTTAGTCTATCCTTAATTTAGGAGAGGCACCCCTCAAAATGAAGCAAATCTATTTTCATCAAATGAGTCCTCTGATTAAATGTTGCAGCCTAATTCTCTGCAATTAGTTTCACATCTTCTAAATCCAGCTGGAATTTCTGGCAATTCTCTGTCCACTTGCTGTTGCAGCTGCTTTTCAGTGATCCTCAACAAAATTTTACTTGCCAGTGGTATCAATGATATTGTATTTCCATGTATTTGGTTGGATCACCTTTCTTCAAAACAGGTATAAGTGTGGATCCCTTCCAGTCAACTGGCCAAGTAGTTGTTGTCCAGTTTTCTTGGCATAGATGAACGAGGCCATGTGGTGCTGCAAGCGTTTGCTAAAACATCTCAATTGGTATTTCATCGATTCAGAGAGCACTGTTTGCTGCAAATGCCTTCACTACAGCTTGGACCGCTTGCTTCAGTACCACAGGTTCCTGATCATGCACTATCTGCTCGAAAGGCTGAATGTCTACAAATTCTTCTTGGTTTAGTGACCCTGCATATTTCTTCCTGATGTTTCCTACATTACTTAACACTTTCCCCCTAGAATGCTGTAGTATTGCTACTCTATGCTTCAGTTCCTTCAGCTCGACAAATGAAGAGTGTGTTCTTCCTTTTTGATTTTCCAATGCCAGGTCTTTGCACACTTCATTACAAAGCTTTACTTTGTCCTTTCAGAACCAGCCTTTAAATCTTCTTTTCGGCTCTTTTACTGCATAATTTTTTCCTTTTGCTTTCATTACTTGATGTTCAAGAGCAAGTTTCAGAGTCTCTTTTGAAATTTTTTTTGGCCTTTTCTTTTTAATTGAGCTCTTGATTTTTTTTTCATGTAAGATGACCATAATGTCATTCCACAACTCATCTTGTCTCAGTCACTAGTGTTCAATGCATCAGATCTATTCTGAATCGGTCTCTAAATTCAAGATATTACTTTATATTCTGTGATGTGTGTTAAAGACACACACACAAAGAAAATTCTATGTAAGTCATGATTGCCATCTTAACAAGCATTAATTATGATCACGTATACTTAATTTCAATTGTGACAAAATAAAACTACAACTCATAGGCAATTTCAAACAACTGAAAATGTTTTCCACAGTGAATTGGTCTTATATAACAAACATAGTACAGAACACGACTATCTTTATGGAAGCGTCACCTGGGAGCTTCGGTGACATCTTCCAAGTTTATAGTGTTATCTGTAGGAAGGTGTTAGGCTGTAAATCAGCAAATGGTACCAAGCAAAGGCATGATCCAATGCAGACTCTATCTACAGCTGGAGAGATTCTTGAAAGAATACAGAGGTGTGGCTTTTGAAAGTCTGTTTATTCAGCAAATATTCATCAATTATTTTATGTGCCAAAAACCATGCTAGCTATTACAGGCACAAAGACAATAAGGCAATAATGTGTAGATTTGTTTTGTATTTGTCTCTAGGGACTTATGATTCCAGTCTACTGACTTATTAAAGATCTAGATTTTCCACAAACTACATTTTCTACTTTTATGAATTGCTTGGGAAGTTCTTTATTACTTTCTCATCAGGTATATTTATTCTCTTTTTTCATATTGATGAGCAATGGACTCATTATTGCTTTGATTTTAGAGTCCTTAATTTCACACTCTTCTTTCCTTAGAGTAATAGAATGGAAAGAAAGAATGGACTTCAAAGGTCATTTTATGTAACAAGCTATCTGATCCTCAAACGCTTTATACATCTTAGCCAAGTGTATGTCTAGACCATATTAAATACCTTTCATAGTGGGGAACTCCCTTCTTTTCAAGACAACCTATTCAACTTATTTTATAGCAATTGATTATTGACAACTGCACAGGTCAGGCATTGTGCTAGATGCCAGATAAATGGTAGGGAGTAAAATACATGTAGCCTTTGCACCTAAGGATCAGGCCAAGTATAAACAAGAAAGAAACGAATGCGCAATTGAACACGGTAGCAAGTATTCTTAAAGATATGACCATGATGCTGTGACAGAGAACAGCAACGGCTAACCAGGACAGGGTTCTCTTAGAAAATAATTTATTTAAGGCAAGGCCTGAGAAATAATGAAAATACAAACCATGTGAATAGTGAAACTGTAGGAAACTGCTTGGCACTTCTGACTAACTGAAAGGAAGCTAGGGTGGCTAGAGAAAAATTGACAAGGGGGAGACTGGCACGATGCGCGGCAACGGAAGTAAAACGTTGTTGTTTGGAACTGAAATCTCTCTTCCCCCCATCATTTCCGCTCACTAGTCCTAGTTCTTCTCCCTCTGGTTCATTCAAAACAGAAGAACTTGATCTGCTGCCAAGAAGCAGACTCACAGAACTCACCTGAAACATCTTGTTTATACATCCTTGGTTTTCCACATCCACCCCCTTCACTTGCCTAAATATCCCCCATCTCCTCATCCCTTCATCCTATAACTGGAAGGCCATACTATCAGGGTCAAACTTAAGTACCTAATATGTAACTAGCCTGGATTTCAAGAGATGTTCCCGGCACAAAAAAAAAGCAACGCAATCATTACAAATTAACCCCTGACCAAAGAGCAAGTGCCTTACTTGCTTCATTCCTTAGATTTAAGATTCTCGTTTTCCCTTAATCATCCTCTTTAGACCTCAGGATTTCCCTGCGCTCTTCTTGTTAACTTCCTCCCTTTATACCAGCTTCGGTAAAGAGCACCACTCTCGTCCCTGGTACCCAAAACTGTGTGACTCCTGAGTCTGCACTTCCCAGTGGCCATTTCAAATCACTTCTGGTCTGTGACCCTCTGCTGCCCTCTTTTGGTCATGATCAATGTGAGCTGATGACAAGCGACTCAACCTCTCCAAACACCTCCCAGGACACTTAATGCAGGATAGCTCCCCTGAGCACAAGCATATCCCAGTTCCACAGAGAAGATGATGCAATATCTGCAGTACAGGATGCTAACAGTCCCTTCAGTCCCACCAATACACTTCAGTTATTCAAAATTATGTATGTATATGCATGTGTATACACCGATGAGGAACTATTTCTCTTACTACACCAAGTTCTAGAAATATATCAGTGGATAAGAAAATTCTTATCCTTTAAACATGACCTACAGGAGATAAAGCTACTCAAACTGGCAGTAATATATTTTGAGAAGTTCTATGACGGGGAAAGTACACGATGCTACATAAGAATTTAAGAGATTCACATAACTGTGACATAAGGGACAAAGAGAACTTCAGATATCAAACTGTAACGGAGTGTTCAACAGAGTGCAAAGACGGGCACGTGGAACCCAACACTGAGTGGTCACTCAGCAGAAAACTGGATCACCCACAAAGCTCTTGCTATCCATTCAGATCTTGGGTGACTTATTCTGCTTCTAGATCCATTCAGGTACCAAAGTCTAGGAATCCTTTGTCCAGAGGTGGCTCCTAAGAGACCTCAAAACTGCAGGCACAACCAGGATAGAGTCAAGACTGATTCTTTAGGAAATTTATCAACAGTCAAATCCCCCTACCTTAAATCCCTACTATCTTTAGATAGCACCAAAGACTTCTGATTTGTAATCCTTTTTCATATCATCACCCTATAATATCCTGCAGATTTTCCATTGACACAACCACCTCTCATCCCCATCTCCCAGACATTCTCACTGTGCTTGCTAGAATTCCTAGTTCTGAGTTACAAAATTACTCTGCATTAGCCACCTATTAGCCACCTGACTATTTTTCTTCCTCTCATGACTTAAGTAAAACTTGCTTCTCTTCTCAAAATACTGCATTCCCTCCAGCCCTCCCAAAGGAAAATTTCTCATTTTCCTACATCCCTAACCTCTGGGGGTAGGAAATAACAAAAACATTCTCCATCTTCCCACTTATAACTCTTGATTCTCACCACTGTGAAGCATGTGCCATCTATTCATATAATGTTTCTGTTGTTAGCTGCCACTGAGCCAATTCCAACTTACAGCAACCCTGAGTGTGCAGAGGACAAGTGTTCCAGAGGGTTTTCAAGGCTGTGAAAGTAGATCGGAAAACCAGTCTTCCAAGGCATCACTGGATGAGTTTGAACCACCAACCTTTCAGCTGCTCATACACTTAACTGTTTGCACGACTATCTAATCACCATCACCCCATCACCTGCTATCACCTGATCACTCTCCATCCTTATTACTTTGGTGATAGATTGTTTTTTTCTCCATTCTGTTCTTATCCTGTGGACTTAAAGGTCCACAGAAATGATGGTGGCAATACTGGGTTAATTGCTTATCAAAAGGAACTCTCTTGGTTTTCTCCCCATTCCCTGGTATCTCTATATCAGTCTAATTTGTGAGACATTTTTCTTTGCATTTTCTGAAGTCATTAAACCTCAATGTTGGCCCTCTTTTCCTCTCATTCTACATCTATGGCTTCAGTTATCATCTATATGCCAATAAACACTTAATCTGTATCTCCATCCAAGTATCTTCCTTGAGATCAAGAGACACATACCTGTTTGAGCAGATATTCTTTTTGGTGGCCTATATACATCTCAACTCAATGTGCCCGTAAATATATCACGTCTTCCCTCAAACGAGCTATTTGATCTGACACTGATACTTAACTGCTCAAGCCAAAAATACAGGTTTCATCTTTCACTCTTGGTCTCCAGTATTTCTGCATACTGATCTCAAGCCAATTTCTATGCATCTTCCTTTTACCCTCACCATTTATCTAATTCAGATCACCACTACCCCTTATATAGTTCTTTGCACATCTCATCTGGCTGTCATTCTAAACCCTTCTTCATGCTGCATCCGAAGTGATCATCCAAATATGCAAATCTGATTATATCATTCCTCTGGAAAACACTCAAATAACCAACTTAGCCTAACATACAGTCTGATCTGGCTCCTTAGTAACTCTCCAACCTCCTTCCTCACACCCTTCTCCCTGGTATGCCCCAACTATGGAGAACCACTGCACCGTACATTTCAAGAAATAAGATAATTCTGATGAGTTTCTTGAAACAGTTATAATTCTACTTGTGTCTAATGGTAACAAATCATCCAACCAGTTGCTGTAGTCAATTCTGACTCATGGTGATCCCATGTGTTGCAAAATAAGACTACTCCATAGGGTTTTCATGGCTGTGGCTTTCAGGAGCAGATCACCAGATCTTTCTTCTGAGGAGCCTTGTTGTAGCTTCAAACTGCCAAACTTTTAGTTAGTGGACTAGAGTGTAACAATTTATTCTACCTAAGGACTCCTTCTAACGGTAAAGAACTTCTTAATTAAATGCCTGTGGGTGAAGGATAGGGGTTTCTAAGTAAAAATATGTTCATGACCCCCAGCTGTGTGAATAAAGATAGCTAGTTTAACATAGTTGGGATTTCTGCAGAGAATTCTAATAGTCCTGAAGGGGTCACTGGCAAGAAGGAAAAGAAGAAGAAAAAGGAGGGAGAGGGAGAAGGAGAGGAAGAGTAGAAGGGTGGGAGGGAGGGAGGAAGTAATATAGCATTAACAAGAATATTTAAATCTACCAGACTCCTTAAATTATGCTTCCTGGATTTGCCCAGAATTTAGGCTACAGTGAAAGGTCTCTAATGGCTCAATTCCAAGGTTAACAGAGTCAAGTAATGCCTTGAGGATCCCCTATGTCCTCTCATCTTTAAATCTCCAGATGTTGGCACATAATCAATATTTAACTATACACTGAAAATCCTTTGCAGGGATATTACCCGTGTAATCTAAAGTTTCCAGAACAATCATGATTTTAAGTAGTCTCTGTAAACCATGAACATGTCCCCTAAATTACAATGTTTTAAAGAAGAGAAAAAGAGAGGATCAAGTGAGCAAGCATTGTAATAAAATTACATATATTAGAAGAATGAGAGCATAAAAGATTTAAAAAATTAGAAGCCAAGGGAGCACTGAGACAGATTGTGAAAACAATTCACATGACCCCATGTTACACACATCTAGGTTGCAATGTAAGATGTGGCACCCTGAGACAAAAATACATCATGTTAAGGCAGCACTCAGTCAGGCAGCCCCTTTTCTAGTTGGCACCATCTGAGCGTCACAATTTAAAGGAAGAGTAAGATCAGGGGGTGCCTTGATCTCCCGCTTTTTCTTTTCCTTTTTTTTTTTTTTTTTAACTCCAGGAACTTTATGAAGAAATCAGTTGAAAACCTAAATCAATTATGTGAAATGATAACAGTAAGCATCTCATCATGGAGTTAAATAAAGAAGAGTAATGTATACTAACTTTGACCTTTTTTAACCACTGTAAGATATTTTGATAGGTTCATATAGACTTAGTCATTTAAGAAAGACTGAGCACCTCCTATGTGTCAGCCACTGTTTAAAGTACTTGATATACAAACCCAATGACAAAGTAGAATTTCCTCCTATCTTCAAGAAGCTTATGTTCTACAATTAAAAAGACAGAAAGTACCAACAAACCAGTAAATGACTAAGTTACATAGTAGGTTGGAAGATGATGAATTCTACCAAAAAAAAAAAAAAAAAAAACCTAATACAAAGATTGGGAGCACCAGCAAGGGGAGATGGGTGGAGGTGGAGGTCCTAATGTTAGAAAAGTGCTCAAGATATGTTTCATTTGCAATATAAGATGTAAGCAATCATGCGGAAAAAGTGAGGGAATTAAACAAGCAGAGAGCTTAAGGAAGACTCTTCCAGGCAGACAGAACTTCCAGATTCAAAGCCTTAGGATAGGAGGACTTCTCAGAGTGTTGATTCCACATATGTACTTCATTATGAAATTATGCTAGCTCCTTACTCAGAGTGTAATCTACAAAAACACAAGGACCATATTTGCTTCACCTCATTTCCTCTCCAGTATCTACTACCACACTGCACAGAGTAGGTGAGTAGAAAATGTTTGTTGAATGACTAAAGAAAGAAATTAACTTCCACATTTTTTCCCTTAATAAACTAGAAAATCTCTTAGCTTGGTTAGACTATGATATTTTTATTTCTAGTTTGTGTAGTGGTTAAGCACTACCTCTGCTAACCAAAAGGTCAGCAGATCAAATCCACCAGGCACTCCTCAGAAACTCTATGGGACAGTTCTACTCTGACCTAGGGTCACTATGAATTGGAATAAATTCTGTAGCAGTGGCTTCGCTTGGCTAGTTTATTCTGAGTTTTGTCCCTTCATTTACTTTTGGCTGATTCTGGTCTTCATGTTCTCCTCATTCCTGGCCCACACTAGTCTGTGATGGGATGACTGCTTCCTTGTATCAGGATGTCGATTTCTAATTGCAGAATATCGTCAGTCTCATCTCTACCTGAAAAGATGTAACTGTGAGTACAAGAGTCATTCTGTACCTTCCAGTACCATCTAATAAGTGTCTGCTGCCAATTTTTTCCCAGAGAGATCCCTTCTGTTTTCTCCTAGCATGGCTGAACAGGTTCCTTTGTCTGTTTCTATATTCTCTGGCTATCGTGTTCTGCCAAATCAATCTTCTGCTCTGCTGTGTGACGCACGGGGCAGTTATCCCACTTCTTTGGGGCAGGAAGAGAAACTACACATTTGTCTCTAAACTGAAAAGTAAACAACACATTTAGAAGAAATACAGTTACCACGATTCTCCCTGTGTGATTCACTATTAAACATTTTCATTACATGAAGTGATTCTGTAATTTTAACTCTTTGGGGTCCAAGACCATAAAAGATACAAAATATGTTGTGCCTGTTGTTGTTTGTTGTTGTTGTTGCATGCCATCAAGTCGGTCCCAACTCATGGTGACCTTATACACAACAGAACCAAACACTGCCTGGTCTTGTGCCATGTCCACAATCGTCTTCATGCTTAAGCCCGTTGCTGCCGCCACTGTGTCAATCCATCTCATTGAGGGTTTTCCTCTTTTTTGCTGACCCTCCACTCTACCAAGCGTGATGTCCTTCTCCAGGGACTGATCCTTCCTGACAACATGTCCAAAGTATGGAAGACACCAGCCTGCCATCTTTGCCTCCAAGGAGCACTCTGGTTGCATTTGCCCCAGAACAGCTCTGTTTTGGCAGTCCATGGTACATTCAACATTCTTCTCCAATACCACAATTCAAAGGCAGCAATTCTTCTTCTGTCTTCTTTGTTCATTGTCCAGCTTTTGCATACATGTGATGTGACTGAAAGTACCATGGCCTGGGTCAGGCACACTTTAGTCTTCACAGTAACATCTTCACTTTTCAGGTGTATCCATTAAGCTCCATGAATTTCACAGCAGATACAAAAACCTAAGCAACTATGAGTGAGTGCCAAGCAACTATCAGTGAGAGGAAACAAAATTACAACCTTGTAATTCAAACTTTTACAAAGTATGTTTAAAAATATTTATTACTTTATTGTTCAAACGAATCAAGACGAAACAAAAACACACAAGAGAAATTAAACATAATATGTCAAAAGGAATACTTTTCTGAAATAATGTACCAATTTATGAACAACTGTTGAGCATAATATTATATTGTACATAGTCCTGTAATGAAATCAAGTGTACTGAGCACTTACTGTGTTGTAAAGTTCAATAACATAGTGCACGTAAAATACGTCTGTTCATAACAGACATACAATGAATATAGGATATTATCACCAATGGTTCATTTTTATGCTGCATTCGTTAATGGTCTAAGCATAGAACAATACTGAAGTAAACCTTACAATAGAAAACTCTAATCTTACTTGAAAAATATAATCTAAGAAATGGCACTTGGCCCTCAAATGTATACTATGCAGAGATTAATTGAAGGTATATCATCTAAAAGATGGTTTGGTCAAACACAGTAGGTGCCAAACGATGAAATAATTTCATATTGCAAACTGACATCTATCAGATCACTGTTGTGATTAAGAGTATATTTTCCATAGGCACTGTCTCTGAGTTTGAATCTTAGCTCTGTTATTGACTAGTCATGTGTTCATGAGTACCTTATTTGTCAGAGCCTGAGCTTATTTCACTTGTAAAAGTATGCTAAAAACGCTATCTGCTTTTATAGAAGTATTGTAAAAATTTTCACTGTGAAATCTACTTTGACTAATATTTAAATAGCCACTTTGGCTTTATTCTGATAACTGTTAAGGAACCCCACTGGTGCAAATGGTTAAGCACTCAGCTGCTGACCAAAAGGTTGGTGGATTGCATGCACTCAGCAGTTCTGTAGGAACAAGATCTGGCAACCTGCTTCTGTAAAGATTACAGTCCAGAAAATCCTATGCTGCTTTCTTGTCACATGGTGTTGCTATGAGTCAAAAGGGACTTAATGGTATACAACACAGAAATGTGAAATTTTTTCTGTGAAATCTACTCTGCCTGATTTTAATATAGCCACATGGGTTTTCACATGATTATTGTTCGCCTGGTTATTGCTTTCCATCCCTTTCCTCTTAACTCATTTGTGTCTTTATATTTAAAGAGCACTTCTTGGAAGCAACATATAGTTGGGTCTTGCTTTTTTTAATCCAATCTGACAATTTCTGTCTTTAACTGGCATGTGTCAAATATTCCTGTGTGTAATCCTACACTTCCATCATTTCATTTTCCTTCTGCGTGAAGGACATCTTTCATATTCTTGTAGCATAACAGTCTTGATCTCATCTTTGAGAATTCTAGGTTGATAGTTTTTCACTACCTTAAAGCTGCTACTCCACTATATTCTCATGTGCATTGCTTCCAACAAGAAATCTGCCATCATCCTTATCTTTCTATCCACTGTACCACCAGGCTCTTTTGCTGTACACAGTATCTCTTTCTCTGCTGGGAATTAAGATTTTATCTTTATCACTGATTTTGAGTTGTTCTTCATACTTCTCGTACTTGGAGTTCACTGAACTTCTTAAATCTATGCATTTAGACAATTTGGAAACTTCTCAACCATTATTTCCTCAAATATTTTTCTATCCTTATTCCACCAAAGGAAATCCTGGTAGCATGGTGATTAAGTGCTGTGACTGCTAACCAAAAGGTTGGTAGTTCAAATCCACCAGGTGCTCCCCAGAAACTCTATGGGGCAGTTCTACTCTGTCCTATTGGGTTTCTATGAGTTTAAATTGACTCAGAAGCAATGGGTTCTAGTGTGGCTATTGGGAACAAGCAGCTGTGTGAATTCCTGGTATATCCCTTCCAGTCTTTTGAAGTTATTCTTTCCCCAGCTTCAGTAATTTCTTCGCACACATGTACTCACTAGCACTGTGCTGAGTACTCAAGGGGAAATCTCTGTGGACTTCCAGGATCCTCTCTCTGGGCAACTTGCTTCTCTCTAGTATTCTATCCTCTAAACAACTATTTTGGCCTCACAGACTCTCACCTAGATCAAAAATTCTGCTAGAGTACACATGGGTTCACTGGTTCCTGTACAATGGCCTGGAACCTCTCAGGCGAGCCAGGAAACTTGTAGGGCTTACCACATCTGTTCCCCATCTCTCAGGATCATCTCTTCTCCATTGCCTCAGGTACAATATCTTGAAAATTATTCATATATTCTGTTTGCTTTTGTTTTATTTTCTTCTGTCTTGCTTTAGTTATTCAGGCAGAAGGGTAAATCTGGTCCTTGATAGTCCATTTTGGCCAGGAAAAGTCCAATCTTATTTTTAAAAAAAGTCTAAGGAGACAATGAAAGAAGAGTGCTTGGAGAGAGTCCAGTGAACGTTAGCTCTTATTACTATTATTATTATCATCAGAGTTTTGAGCCATTTAGACTGCACTTTTAAGCAAATCTCCTGATTAAATAAAGTTTGTATAAATATGAGAAAAGTGTGGAACAATGAAAATATTAATATACAATAATAATTGAGAACCAAGTACTTCAATTAATTGGCCACTTAATTTCAGTCCAAGACTGTAAAGTACTATTATTCACATTTCATAGATGTGGAATCTGAGGTTCAGAGTGGTTAAAAAAAATGCTTAAGGTTACAAAGCTCCTAACTGGCAGAGAGTCAGTGTCTGTCCAACCCCAAAGTGTAGTCTCTTAACCTTCATGTATCACTGCCAAATGACTCCTAAGCAATGGTGAAAAGCAGCCTTGCTTTACAGACTCAAAGGACATTGGAAAAGAATTGAATAAAACTCCATGTTAGTATTATCATAGGTGTTTCTAACAACTAGTATCAGAACATCATTTCCACTGTGACACTCTTGAGCTTGAAGCCCTGCCACATGGGCAAACTACAAATTTAATGATAATGTTTACTCTGCTCAGAGCACAGCATATTTGTCGACAGAGCTGTTAGTACATCAGTGGATAAAATAAGCTCCATTTTCAGTAGTATACAACATAAAGTTAGCAAGAGTGATTTTATAAGTGTCAGTTAACTGCAACAGGACAAGATTAGGACTCAAGGGCCATGTGTGTCATCATTATCCCAAGTAACTTATCTGATGTTTGTCTAGTTACTATGGCAGTTATCGTAAAATATTCCTTTGCTTTCATAGACACACATAGAAAAAGTACACTTAAGACATTATATTCATTTATCTAAGTAAAGTCAGAAGTGCCTTATTATATTCAATCAAAAACTATAAATATCACAGAAAAAAATAGATAAATGCTAGAGGCACTAATACATGGCATAAGGGGAATAAAAAAGCATAACTAACAATATACAAACACCAAAAGATAAGCTAGATTAACAGGAATATTCTAAAAATTAAACACTTAAGCTCATCAAAAGATTTAATGAAAAAGTAAAAACAGAACCTACAGACTGGGGAAAAAAATTGGCTGTGACAAACCTGACAAAGGTCTCATCTCAAAATCTCAACAACAAAACAAATTATCCAATTAAAAAATAGTCAAAGAATATAAACAGACACTTCACCAAAGAAAACATTCAAGTGACTAAAAGATATACATGTAAATGCTCACAGTAACTAACCACTATAGAAACGTAAGCCAAAAGTACATTGAGATACCTTCTCATCCCAACATTACGGGCATAAAAAATAAATAAATAAAAACCTGAAATTAACAAATGTTGAATAAGCTGTGATGAACTTAGAATTCTTACACACTGCTGGTGGGAATACAAAATGGCACAATCACTATAGAAGGCAATATGGTTCTTCCTTTAAAAAGCTACAAATATAAATACCGTACAATCAAGTAATTCCACTGCTAGGAATATATCCTACAGAAATAAGAGCTGTCACACAAATAGACATATTCTTACCCATGTTCACTGTAGCATTATTCACAACAGCAAACAGATGAAAACAAACTAAGTACCCATCAGTGGATGAATGGCTAACTATTATACATACACACCATGGAATACTACACAATGATAAAGAGCAAGCATGAATTTGTGAAACATCTCACAACATGAATGAATCTGGAGGGCAGTATACTGAGTAAAATAAGTCAATCACAGAAGAACAAACACCATATAAGACCACTATTATAAAAATTCATGCAAAGGTTTACACACAGAAATAATTTTTGACAGTTATTAGACAGAAAAAGTGGGGGGGGGGACATGAACTTGATCATTATAACTGGTAACTTCGGTGAAGAGTAAAACAGTACACAATACTGGCAAAGTCAGCATAATTTGACCAAGGTAAGCTCATTGAGGCTTCACAGACACAGCCAAACTCCCTGAAGGACCAGATTACTGGGCTGAGGGCTGGAGACCATGATCCTGAGGATATCTAGCTCAGTTAACTAACACAGCTTATAAAGAAAATGTTCTACATCCCCCTTTGGTGAGCAGTGTTTGGAGTTTTAAAAGCTTGTGAGTGGTCATCCAAACAGGCTAGTCACACCCTGTTTGGAGCAAGGAAGAATGAAGAAAACCAAAGACACAAAGGAAAGATTAGCCCAAAGGACTAAACAGACCACAAATACCCCAGCTTCCACCAGATGGAGTCCAGCACCATCTGGCTGTCAGCACTGATCACTCTGATGAGGAACACAACAGAGGATTCTCTTGGACAGAATGAAAGAAAAATACAGAGCAAAACTATACTTTATAAAAAAAAGACCAGAAAGATCAGACTTGCCTGTCTGACAGAGACTGGAGAAATTTTTGTGCTGTTTTTTCCAAGGGAAAATAAATTCCCGTTATATGTATCTCAAAATATTACCATTAATTTCCATAATAGTGTTGCCAAAACGTACAGACAGAATATATTGTTCAGAAGGCCTAATACAAATACTTATGCTTACACGAAAATTTAGACTCTGCTGGCCAAAGTGAGCACATGGGTTAGTGGTAATCAGCACAATTTTGACCTGATGAAGAACATACAAGAATGCTATAGTAACTGAATGAATTGTCCAGACCACCGAAAATAAAGCTTGATACCATTTTATCAGTTTTCCTGAGGTATCTATAAAAAGGTGACATCTTTTAACTTTTCCTTCTTTTCATCTTACCTGTTTGACCTCCCTCTTCTTTTACTTGTGGTTTCTGGCTAGATGAATCATTTGAGATTCATTTAGAAGTTTTTTGGAAATCCTTGACCGCTTTCCTGTTT
Source organism: Heterohyrax brucei (assembly GCA_028571685.1). Classification (NCBI taxonomy): domain Eukaryota; kingdom Metazoa; phylum Chordata; class Mammalia; order Hyracoidea; family Procaviidae; genus Heterohyrax; species Heterohyrax brucei. The sequence goes on along the minus strand of CM053150.1, from coordinate 49,626,385 downwards.
GTTTTATAACATGTAGTTAATGAGCACTGACTTTAAATACCAGCATCATGAGCTATCATACATTAAGTACATGAGGAGCACTGTCACTTTAGGAGACAGCTTGACTTATTCTCAGGGCTGAGCTACTTTGATCACTGATCTGAAACTTACTGATCCACTAAGAAAACCAGGGCTTTGATCATATACCACTTTTATTTTAAACTGTCCATAATTTCAGACTTACATTCCCTCCTCTGAAAAGGAACAAGAAATTTTTCTGCACAGAAAGGCAAAATAGGAAGAAATTGAAAAATCCTTTCCAACCTCCTCAAGAATAAAACTGCAAGAAAGTGCATATAAATAATTTCCATTGAATAAAATGTCAGTCAAGAATGAGCCTATGGTAGAAACCACTTCTGAAAAAAGATACTGCAATTCTGTGTCTAGAAAGATGATTCCTACATTAAGATAAATGTGGTAATTGGTTTTCTTATTTTTTAAAACCCACTTCAACAGCTGATTTTAGATATGTTCTCCCTGGCTTTATTAAAAAGTGACAATTGTTTCTTTAAAAAATGAAGAATTCTTTTCCTGCAGTATTTCTTATTTTTGGATTTATTTTTGTTTGAGATATTAAAAAAGAAAAGGACTACTTTTTCCTCTTTATCACAGAGTGATGCAGAAAAACAGAGATTCAATCTCATACTCTAATTTACATGTTAAAAAAATAGCCCATATGTAGTAAGGTGTTATATTAAGAGGGGCAATGAACATATCCCCCTGTCAGTCTGTCCCCTTCTCTTAATAACACTGGATTTGATCAGATCAAGGTTTTGGCCTATGAGATATTAGCAAAAGCAATGCAGGCAAAAGTATGACTTGTGCTTCACACTGAGGCCTTCTTTCTCATAATGCTCCCTAGTGGAAGTCAGTAGCCATGCTATCCATGTAGAAAGACTGACATAGAAACTGTGACACCACATGAAGAGCCAGCAAGGATGAGGACAGCTGAGAGCCCAACTAGTAATTAGTACCTAAACCCCAACAGTGAGAGAGACCTTCATGAATCTTTCAGCTCAGCCCATCCAACCAAACACAGCTAACCTAAGTGCCTATGTGCCCATCAACAAATAAATGGATAAACCAACTATGATACATACATACAACAAAATACTACAAAACAATAAAGAACAATGATGAATCTGCAAAATATCTCACAACATGGATGAATCTGAAGGGCATTAGGCTGAGTGAAATAAGTCAGTCACCAAAGGACAAACACTGTATGAAACCACTACTATAAAAATCTAGGAAAAGGATTATACACACACACACAAAACAAACAAACAAACAAACAAAAACAGTCTTTCACGGTAAAAAGAGAGGCTAGGGGTTGGAGGGAAAATTGTTAACTAGACGGTGAACAACTGGTAACTTTGGTGAAAGAAGGAAGACACTACACAATATAGAGAAGTCAGCAAACTTTGACTAAGACAGTCATAGAAGCTTCCTAGACACACTCAAACACCCTGCATGACTGAGTTACTAAGACTGAGGGTTGGAGATCACAGTCTTAGGGTACATCTAGGTCCACTGACACAACATATTTCATAAAGAAAATATTCTGGAAAGAGTCAAGATGGCAGACTAAACACATGTCTCCCTAAATCCGTCTGGAAACCAAGGCCTGAACTGATAATTAAACAGAGCCTTCTGGATACCTAGTGAGCCCCAGGACACAGCACTGGTCTATTTGGGCTACATACCACTGAGCAGGAAAATTCTGCTTTCACTGACCCCTGCCCTTGATGAGTGTTGACTCTACAGACCAAAGGCTAATCACCACTGTAACTTTTTTTTCTCTTAGCCAGTGGGAGGGGCTGAAGTTTTGCTGACACCAAGGCACAGACGCACTGCTGAGTCACCACATATTTAGTGCATGGCCTTGGAATCTGTGCATCTTGGCACCTCTGACCAATCTCTCTCACTCTCTGAATCTCTAAATCTCTGCCATTGAATAGCCTTTTCCGAGGCAGGTGTGGGAGCTTGTGTGGGACACCATGTTGATTCACTGGGAGGTGGAGTTTCCTATACAGAGGCCTCAGCTGGATCTAATTCCCTGGTTGGGAGGCAGTGCCTCCCCAGAGAGTACTTTTCCAGCAGTAAAGCAGTCTTTGATATAGAGGTGATTACTTTGCCAGCTGGGAAGAGGGACTTGCACACCTGAAAGCCTGACTAATTTTGGAAGCTGTCAGATGCCTTTAACCTTCCAGTACAGGAATAACAGTGGTGCAGCCATATGGTATCTCTTCCAGCCTTTATGGTCTCACATTATAGGATCAGCTGATGCTTCCTGGTGACTCTATAAGTGGGGCTGTGTCTTTGTCAATCAGGAGGTGTAGCCCGCTACTCTAGAGATTCCATTGAGCCCAGTCACTGGAGTACATAGAGACGTCTGGTGACCAACTTCCTGTTCAGACTGAGCTTAAATTCCATTAAGGTAATACCAGAGAAACACAACTGCCAGACGCCCCAAAAGCAGCAAATTTTGGACTGGAACATTAGGAAGAATTCACCTATGGCTTCAGAAGATCCACAAAAGAAAGATGCAATGAACTTCCAGATGAAGAAACCTTTCTGAAACTATCACAGGGCGAATACAAAAGGATTAGAGAGCCCTCATAGACCTTATACAAAATGCAGCAGGGTAAAATGAAAAATTAAGCAAGCTGTTCAATCTGATGGAACACCAGCACTCCAAAATCCAACAGATCAGGAACAAAATCAAAGAGATACAAAATTCAGATACAAAAGCCAAGAAAACAGAATGGAACAAATGGAAAAAAGAATTTCTGACTTGGAATACAGAGCTACTGATGCCAGCATCTATGAGGAGACATCAGAAAAAAGAAACAAGAAAAATGAAGAAGCACTAAGAAGCAATGGGACTCTATTAAGAGGAACAATCTATGATTAATTGGAGTTCCTGAACAGGGTGGGGCACCTGAGAAGACAGAGAGTACTGTGGTTGAGCTGCTGACAGAAAACTTACCAGAAATTACGAAAGAAGAGAATCTAGATATTCAAGATGCATATCGAACGCTACTTGATACAGATCCCAAAAGTGAGATTCCAAGGCATACTATAAGCAAGCACAACAAAGTGAAACATAAGCTAAAATTCTTAAAGGCAGCAAAACTCAAAGCAAAGCTAGCATTCAGAGGGAAACTCTGTAGGCTTTTGTCTGATTTCTCAGTAGAAACAATTCTGGCACCGAGACAATGGGATGACACATTCAAAGCCTTGAAGGAGAAGAACTTCCAACCAAGAATTATATATCCTGCAAAACTATCTTTCAAATATGAAACTGAAATTAACACATTCACAGATAAACACAAGATCAGAGAGTTTCTAAAAACCAAACCAAAGATACAAGAAATACTCAAAGAAGATCTGGCTTAGAAGAACAAAACCATTAATTTTATATTTTAGAAGGAAATATAGAACACATCATCCAGAAACCTACTCTGTTAGGGAAGGCTCCAAACTCAATCAAAGCTGTAATATTAAAAGAAGTGATCCAGTGATCGTATCATGAAAACTATGAAGTCATCATATTAAAAAGAGGGATGCACTACAGTCGTTACAGTCCTTCCAGATGGAGAGGAAGTTAACAAGACTTGTAGTAGTTAAAACTGGATTTAAACATAGACTATTAAGGGGAATCACATGGGCAGCCACAAAGCACAATAAAGATGCAATATATCTAATCAAGAAACATAGTACAAGAGTCTCAACAACCACAAAACCAATACCGAAACTGGTGAAAACTCAACTCATAAAGAAGAATGTCCCAAAACAGAATAATAAGAACAACAGAGAAAACATCAGCACAAAAATAAACATATCACAATGACAGCACTAAACACATACCTATAAATACATAATTACATCGAATGTGAATGGACTGAACACTTCAGTAAAGAGACAATGAGTGGCATCTTGGATCAAAAGATAGGACCCATCCATTTGTTACTTACAAGAAACTCACCTTAGACTTATAAAGGATGTAAAGATAGATATCAAGGTAACAATACACAAAGAAAAGCAGGCGTGGTAATACTAATCTCAGATAAAATAGATTCTAACATAAAATCTACCACTTTGGTCAAGGATGGACACTATTGCTGAAACATTCAATACACAAGCAGGACTTAGCAATATTAAATATTTATACACCCAATACTACAGTATTTAAATACATCAAAGAAATGCTGACTATCCTCAAACGTGAGATAGATTACTCTACAACAATAGTGAGAGACTTCAACACTCCACTCTCAGTACTGGACAGCTCTTCTAGAAAAAAGCTCAATAAAGATACAGAAGATCTTTTTGCCACAATTAACCAACTAGATCTCATTGACATATACAGAACATTCTATCCATCAGCAGACAACTACACCTTCTTCTCCAGTGCATATGGAACATTTGCCAGAATAGACCATGTGTTAGGACATAAAGCAAATCTCAACAAAATCCATAACACTGAATTTTTGCAAAGCATCTTCTCAGACCACAAAGCCATTAAAGACAAAATCAATAGCACAAAAAACAAAGACAGAAAACAGATGGAAACTCAACAACATCTTGCTCAAAAAGCCATGGATTATAAAAAAAATCAAGGATGAAATAAAGAAATTTATGGATTCAAAGGAAAACGAAAACACTTCTTACCAGAACCTATGACATACAGCCAAAGCAGTGCTCAGAGGTCAGTCTATCTCTACAAATGCACACATCCGGAAGCAAGAAAGAACCCAAACCAAAGATCTAACCCTACAGCTTGAACAAATAGAGAGAGAGAAAAAGAGGAACCTCTCAGGCATTGGAAGAAAACAAATCACAAAGATTTGAGCAGAACTAAACGAATTAGAGATAGAAGAACAATTGAAAAAAATTAAAAGACCCAAAAGCTGGTTTCTTGAAAAGATCAACAAAATTGACAAACCACTGGCTTAACTTACTAAAGAAAAACAGGAAAAAAAATAAACCAAATAAGAAATGAGAGGGGAGTTGTCACAACAGATCCATCAGAAATCAAAAATATCATAACAGAATACTATGAAAATATGTACTCTAATAAATCTGAAAACCTAGAGGAAATGGACAAATTCTTAGATTTTTATCACCTATCAAAATTATCACAAGGTGAAGCAGAACAACTTAATAAACCCATCACAAAGGAAGGGATTGAAAAAGTCATCGAAAAACTATCAACCAAAAAAAAGCCCGGGCCCAAATGGCTTCACAGCAGAACTGCACCAAACTTTTAGAGAAGAGCTATCTCCAATACTACTGAGACTATTTCATAGCATTGAGAGGGATGGGATACTCCCAAATTCATTCTAGGTAATCCTGATACCAAGGCCATGGAAAGACCCAACAAAAAAGGACAACTACACACCAATATCACTCATAAATCTAGATGTAAAAGGCTTCAACTAAATTCTTGCCAATAGAATACAACAACATATCAAAAAATAATTCATCATGACCAAGCTGGATTCATACCAGGGATGCAAGGCTGGCTCACCATCAGAAAAACAATTAATGTGATCAACCACATAAATATCACAAAAGACAAGAATCACTTGATTTTGTCTATTGATGCAGAAAAGGCATTTGATGAAGTCCAACACCATTCATGCTTAAAACTTTCAGCAAAATAGGAATAGATGGCCAATTCCTCAGTGCAATCAGGGCCATTTAAATACAAAGCCAACTGACTACACCATCCTGAATGGAGAGAGACTGAAACAATTTCCCTTGAGAATGGGAACTAGACAAGGATGCCCACTCTTACCTGTCAACGTTGTACTAGAAGTTCTAGCCAGAAGAGTTAGACAAAACACAGAAACAAAGGGCATCTGCACTGGCAAAGAGGAAGGCAAAATCTCCCTACTTGCTGATGATATGATTGTATATTCTGAGAATCCTAAAGAATTCATAAATAATATACTCAAATTGATAGAAGAGTTCAGCAAAGTGTCAGGATACAAGATAGACATAACTAAATCAGTAGGATTCCTTTATACCAACAACAAGACTATTACTGAAAAAAATCACCAAATCAATACCATTTACTACAGCCCGCAAGAAGATCAAATACCTAGGAAAAAAATCTAACTAGAGAAATAACAGACCTTTACGAAAAGAACTACAAGTCCTTACTTCAAGAAACTAAGAGAGACTTACGTAAATGGAGAAACCTACCCTGCTCATGGATAGAAAGACTTAACATTGTGAAAACATCTATTTTACCCAAAGCAATCAACTTATATAGCCAAGCCAGCCAAGTGCCATCAAATCGGATATACATAATGCAATCCTAATACAAATTCCAGGGACATTTTTTAACAAGTTGGAGAAACAAATCACTGACTTTGTTTGGAAAGGGAAGAAGTCCCGCATAAGTAAAGCACTACTGAAGAAGAACACACTGGGAGGTCTTTCACTACCCGACTTTAGAACCTATTACACTGTCACAGTTGTCAAACAGCCTGGTACTAGTACAAAAAGAGACAGATAGATCAATAGAACAGAGCTGAGACCCCAGAGATGCCACCATCCTTCTATGAACAGTTGATATTCGACAAAGGTCTTAAGACATTAAACTGGGGTAAAAACAATCTCTTCAACAAATTGTGCCAGCAAAAGTGGGTATCCTTCCACAAAAAACTGAAACAAGACCCACATTTCACATCTTATACAAAAACCAACTCATACTGGGTAAAATAATCTAAATATCAAATCTAAAATGATAAAGCTCATCCAAGAAAAATTAGGATCAACAATGGAAGTTTTAATATACAACATAGACTTCAAAAGCTGAAAAACAAACCACAAGCAACAGAAGAGAAAATAGATAAGTGGGAACTATTAACAATCAAACACTTTTGCTCATCCAAAGACTTTATGAATAGAATTAAAAGAACACCTACAGAATGGGAAAAAATATTTGCCCACTGTATTTCAGGCTGATGTCTGATCTCCATAATCTATAAGATATTACAAAATATCACTAAGAAAAAGATAAATAATCCAGTTAAACAATGGGCAAAGGAGATGGACAGACCCTTCTCTAAAGACGAGATCCAGGCAGCCAAAAAACACATGCAGACATGATCACGATCACTAGCTATTAAAGAAATTCAAATCAAAACTACAATAAGATATCATCTTACCCCAACAAGGTTGGCCATGACCCCAAAACTGCAAAACAACAAATGCTGGAGAGGTTTTAGAGAAATTGGAACTCTCCTACACTGTTAGTGGGATTGCAAAATGGTGCAACCTTTTTAGAAAGCAACCTGGCGCCTCCTTTAAAACCTGGATATAGATATACCATTTGACCCAATAATTCCACTGCTCAGAATATAGCCTACAGAATCAAGGCCATTCACACCAACTGAAACACACACAAATGTTTATTGCAACCCAGTGCACAATAGTAAAAACATGGAATCAACCCAGATGCCCAACAACAGAGGAATGGATAGGTAAACTATGGCATATATACTCAACGGAACACTATACAATGATAAAGAACAATGATGACTTTAGGAAGCATCTCATATCCTGGTTTCAAATGGAGGACATCATGTTGAATGAAAGTAGTCAGCAGCAAAAGGACAAATATTGTATGAGATCCCTACTATAAGAACTTAGAAGCAGACTCATGCATAGAAGAAAAGACTCTCTGAGGGCTGCAAGGGTGGGGATGGAGGGAAGGAGAGGGTGGGGTACTGATTAGATAGTTGATGGAAATTTGGTTGACTGACATGTGTGACAGTACACATTAGGAAGAAGATAAATTTTAACTGGGCTTCAACATAACATGAGTACTCCTCCTATCTCAACCCAATATTGCAAGGACAGAGTAGGTGGACTGGGCACTGTGTTCTCAGAGTACATCAAGGCAAATTGGCATAACTAGCATTTTGCTAAGAGAGTCTCTGCACCCCAAATTGGTGAGTGGCGTCTGGGGTGTTAAAAGCTGCCAAGCTGCCATCTGAGGTACACCAAATGGTCCCAACTCAGCAGGAACAGATGATCTCCAAGGACCAAAACGACATGGGGCAAAGAGAACCCAGAAGACAGACAGACCCAAGCAAGCAGGTGACTACATTGACATGTGACCAGAAAACCAGATGGTGCCCGGCCACCACCAGTGATAGCTTGATGTGGCTCACAAAGTTGAGTCTCACCAGCAACACTAAAATAAAAAAGGTACACCCTGAGACCTCCACTAAAAGGCCACAATTGATGATCCAGGGGCCTTGGGTGTCCTTGGGAGCATGGCCCCTGGCCCTGATGCTGCCCCTGTCCATAAATCATAATGGGGGGCAAGTCTTCAGACAGAAATGGATTGGCCTTGTTGACACAGAGTGACCATATTGTGTGTGCACCTTATGGTTCTCTGCATCTTTAGGATGTCATCCAGCTGATCTTTTACTGGAGGCAGGAGAGAGGGTGAAGAGGAGGGGATATGAGGTTGTATATTTTCACACAATCACAATAAAAATAAATAACTAAATAAAATATTTTATGTCCTGCTTTGGTGAGCAGTGACTGAGGTCTTAAAAGCTTGCATGTAGCTATCTAAGATACATCCACTGGTCTCATCCTGTCCTCAGCACAGGAGAATGAAGAACACCAAAGACAGAGGGGTAATACTAGCCGGAAGGACTAAAGGATCATGAACTACAGCCCCCACCAGCCTGAGTCCAGAAAAACTCAACGGCTGGCTATCACCACCAACCACTCTAACAAGGAGCACAAAACAGGGTGCTTGGGCAGATGGGAGAAAAATGTAGAAAAAAATTCAAGTTAAAAAAATAATAAAAACAGACTTACTTATCTGACAGAGACTGGAGAAACCCCAAGATTATGGCCCCTGGACACCCTTATAGCTCAGTAACAAAGTCACTTTTGAGGTTCACCCTTCAGCCAAAGATCAGACAGATCCATAAAATGAATGGAGATTAAACTGGCACACCAGTCCAGTGGCAAAGACAAGAAGGCAGGAGGGGAAAGGGAAGCTGGTAACGGGAAACCCAAGGTCAAGAATAGGAGAGTGTTGACAGGTTATGTGATCGGCAACCAATGTCACAAAATAACACATGTACTGATCATTTAATGAGAAACTGGGTTGTTCTGTAAACCTCCATCTAAAGTATAATAAATAATAAATAAAAAAACTGAAGCCATGTCCAAAGCCAACCTTTCATCCAAGGATTAGAAAGACCTATAAATCAAACAATAACACAAATGAAGAACATGCTTCCTAGTTCAACCAAGCATGCAAGACCAAATGGGCAAAACCCGCCCCAAAGCAAACATAAGAAGGCAGGAAGGGACAGGAAAACTGACAAATGGACCCAGGAAACCCGAGGTGTAAATGGAAAGGGAGAGAGTACTGATTTCAACCAACATCACAAAACACTGGGGAGATTGCAATCAGTGTCATGAAATAAGTTGCATAAAAACTGTTGAATGAGAAACTAATTTGTACTGTAAACTTTCACCTAAAGCACTATATATATATATACACTTTTTTTTAATGTGATACTGTAACTGAGCCTTTGATGTAGACATGTTATTTAATCTAAGTCTTGGTGTTTCTGAGTTGCAAACTAAAGAGCTATTGTAAAAATTAAATGAGAAAAGTGCATGTAGAATACCCGGAACACACAAAAGAGAGAAATCTAATGTCTGTTATGCGGCAACTTTAGCCAGATATGCTTGTCGTACATGAGTGATTTCTAATTTTCATACACAGTAGGTATGATGTTTTCCTCTCAAAGCTGAGGAAACAAAAGCTCAAGGTAGAGAACTGACTCCAGAACACACATTTAGCAATTGGTTTAGTGAAGATTCAAGTCAACTGGTCATAAACGTGGACTTGGTTCTTACCATGGAGACGGTGCTTATCTTCAGAGGATTATTGGCAAATGTTTAAAAAAACACATAAAACTATAAAACATATAAAAGGCTTAGACTAGAACTTGATATACAGGAATTCTTTATCATCATCACAATATACCATTTTGCTTCCTTAAACTCTTGCAGAGTGTGAGATTCTGTTTTCCACTGCCATACCACTCAGTTTGCTGAATTTTCTTTTGAAAGTATATAGAGTTGATCATCTGATCAATAGAGCAGATAGCTAGGAATTCTTCTTTATTAATTTAATACACATATCTAATGTCTTAAATAAAATAGGATTATGATATTGATTTCAGTAGTTTATTTTTCTCAAATAAATATATACCCCAGCTTGCACTGTTACTTCAAATATGTCAAGCCTAAGCACATATCTGTAAGTAAAGAAGTCACTTTGTAACTTGACATATCAATTTACACGTATATATATACATGTGTAAATATATATATGTGTGTGTGTACATATATACATGTATATATGTGTGTATGTGTGTCAGAGAGAGAGAGAGAAAGAGAGAGAGTTAGCATTGATTCAAAGATACTGGTTTTGGTTTTATAAATATATACATATAAATATATATATAAATGTGTATACATATTTATAAAACCAGAAAGCAGGAAGGAATATATATTATACATACTATCTATACTATTCAGTGCTACTCAATGTATCTGAATTCATTAAGATACTTTATTTAAAGCACTATCTCCTCCTTAAAGGAATCATAAAGAATCTCTGAGCACTTATCTGAACGTTCTTCATCTCATTTGGTCTAAATCAGTGTTTCTCAACTGTGGACAATTTGTCCCCTGGAGACATTTGGCACTACCTGGAGAAATATTTGCCACAATTGATCAGCAGGAAATACTACTGGTTTCTAGTGGGCAGAGGCCAGGGGTGCTGCTAAACAGGACACAGGACAGCACTGTAGTATTAGCGGGAGAACTTTTTAAAATGCCAGTGCTTGGCAGAAATTCTGACCCAATCACAGTACCCAGATGATTCTAATGTGCTGTACAGCTAAAGCTATGAATCTCTCGTCTACATGAAGCTAAATCGGTTAAATAAAGAAATCCACGAGACAGTTACCGTGAAAGGAAGTCCTTACTGAGATTTTAACAGAGGAATTCCTGCCCTACATTGTTCCTCTCTGGCTGAGCCAGGAGATTCCTAATTTTTATCAGAGATCCCATTAGAATTCTTTGTGTGTGTGAGTGCATGTGTTATTTGTGTAGTGTATATGTGCTTAACAAAACATACAAAATTCTTTGTGTGTGTGTGTGTGTAAACAATATGCTAACTAAAAGGAACAACTCTCATTTAGTCATATTTAAAAAAAAAGCAAGAGGCTAGATCTTGCCCCCATACAAAATACCTCATTACTCACTGAACCAAACCAAACCCACTGCATCAAGTCTATTCCGACTCATAGTGACCCTATAGAACAGAGTAGAACTGCCCCATAGAGTTTCCAAGGAACATCTGGTGGATTTGAACCATCGACTTGTTGGTTACCAGCTGTAGCACTCAACCACTGTGCCAGCAGGATTTCCTCACTACAGACAGTATCGTAAATATGGCTTTTACCCACAGATCCTCCTGTGAACAGCCATATGTCTGTTTTTGTTTTTGTTTTTGTTTTTGTCTCTGTAACCCATTCTAAGCCCTAATATGTCTTTGTGGACCTCTCTTAACTTGGATCTGCGATGTTATCCTTTCTGCAAATTCATTCTGTCACTGATTCTTCCTAGACTCTCTTTGCTACATTGCTTAAGTACCCCCCAGTAATCCCAGAAGTGCAGTTCTGACAGCCAGACATTCTCATGTGAACCTAAAACAAGGTGTAGAATAATATGGAGTCCCTGATAAGTATCAGTTGTTTAGAATCGCTGAGGTAAGCCCTGGTCGTGCAGTGGTTAATGTTTTGCTGCTATCCAAAAGGCCAGCAGTTTAAACCCACCAGCCACTTCACAGGAGAGAAGAAGTAACTGTCTATTTCTGCAAAGACCACAGCCTTGGAAACCCTATGGGGCAACTCAATTCTACCCTAAAGGGTTGCTGTGAGTGTGAGTCAGAATCAACTCAACAGCAGCTGGGAGAATTCCTGAAGGGACTCCTCTCTGTACCATAAGCAGGTTACTAAGGGAAAGAAATGATTTAATTTCTCTAACACATTTATCCACACAGACTGACTTAGAAATCTCAGTAGGCTGAGTGGAAGATTTAAAAATATACTCTAGAAGATGATCTCAGGCCCATTTGTAACAGGACTCCTGATTGCGAATGTTATACAATAAGTGTACAGATCATTCTCTCCTCCTGATGACAGCTTTACCGTTGGCTGTTGGAAGTCCAATTTCTGCCAAAGGAAGAAAGTTGTTTTAAGATATCTGACAAAATTATTTTAACTCTCAGAAAGAAAAAAACTATGGTATATACACACAATGGAACACTATGCAATGACAAAGAACAACGATGACAGCAGGAAACGTCTCTTAACCGGGTTTCAACTGGAGGACATTATGTTGAGTGAAAGTAGTCAGTGACAGAAGGACAAATATTGTATGAGACCTCTACGTTAAGAACTTAAAAGCAGACTCACGCGTAAAAGAAAAGACTCTTTGATGGCTGCAAGGGTGGGGAGGGTGGGAGGGCTAAGGGGGTGGTTAGAGTAGATAGTTGTTAGAAATTCTGTTGTGTAAAATCGGTGACAGCACACATTAGTAAGAAGATCAATATTAACAGGACTTCAACACAACTTGTGTACTCCTCCCATCTTAACCCAATATTGCAAGGACAGAGTATGTACATACTCATTCAATCATAATTTTTTTAAAAAAAGCAAGAAAGCAACTTTAATGCATATCAGTTTTACGCTTTATTGCCTTCTGAGGTCACATACTTCTTCAGAATAAATAAAAAACACCTACACTACATAAAACTTGGACATTTTGTTTAAAAATGGCAAATGGAAATAGAAGATACAACACAGATATTTCAGAGCCCTGTTGCTTACCATGCAGCTAAGGTAATTTCAATAATACATATACAGGGCAACAGACTATTAGAAATAATGAGATTGGTATCATGGAAACACTGATCATCAACACCAAAGAGAACCTCAGAAATGTTTGAACAAGAAATAAATTTGAGTAAATAAACACCTACCCTCATGAAGAACTATCCTCCTCTTAAGAACTTTATCTCTCAACTCCCATTAGCAGGTAAAATTGAAAGTGTTGCCTTACAAGTGTCTGTTAAGTCTAGAGTTTTAGACTCTATGGATCATACAGTCTCTGCCACTGTAGGATAACCTACCTCTGCCACTGTAGGATAAAAGTAGTCATAGACAATACATACACAAATGGGCTTGAATGTGTTCCTGTAAAATTTTATTATGGACACTGAAATTAGAATGTCACATAATTTTCACATGCCAAGAAATATTATTCTTCTTTTGATTTTCTACCCCCCTCCCCCAGTCTTTTAAAACTGTTAAAATCACTTAGTTTGCAGGCCTTAAAAAAGAAGTAAGTGGGCCTGACTTCTCATACAAGTCAGAGTTGGCTGACCTTTCCACTATAGTATTACTATTTCTTTTCTGTCATTAAATGTCTGGAATTTTTGTTAAAAATGAGTTGTTGGAAATAATTTATGGACCTTCTGTTTCTAGCCACAAAGTAGAATACAGATGCTGAAAACATCCTGCTACTAACACCTAGAAACCTTTGCTAAAATTTAAAAAGAAGGAAAAAATAACTTTTTTAAACAATTCAATTAGCCCACAAGAAAGGAAGCAAATCTGCTGATGTTGGGAAAATGGTAGGAACCCAAAATCAGAGAGAAGGCGAACATAAAAGAACTTTGAAATATAAGAAGAATGGGGACAATGGTTCAGGACTATACATAGCAGAAACCGTGGATTACACAAGGTTCATAACAAGGGTTAGACCCTCAGGGAAAGGGTAAACTGGAAAAAAATTAGAGAGCGACAAAGACAGGCAGCAAGGAAGTGCGACTTTTGAGGTCTGCATTTGAATGGAAACAAACAAAAAGTTTTGCCTGATAATTTGCAGACACCAGCATGATCACAGATGCACCTGGGACAGAATATAGATAATCTGGTGACTCTGGAAATTATAAACTAAGATTTGTAAATTACAGACCTGAAATGCCCCAAATAGCTGACAAAAACATAGATTAAAAAAGTCCATAGATACTCCATGTTGACAGAATTTCCCTACATAGAATATCAAGAAATAATTGAAATAATAATTTCCCATAATAAAAAATCACAAACAAGCCACAATGAGCAAGATATAACAAAAGTGAGGTAACAGAACCAATACAGAAAGACTGATATGGATTGAATTGTGTACCTCAAAAAGTCTGTTTAGCAATTTTTCTAGGCCACAATTTCCAGTATTGTGTGATGTTCCTTTATGTTATAAATCCTGCCTCTATGATGGCAATGAGGGAAGAAGGGTAGCATCTGTAGGTGGTTGCATCTGTAGGGCAGTACTCAGTCTATAGGGTTGCACTGTGCCTTGAGGCTGTCTCTTAGGATAAGAGGCAAGGGAAGCAAGCAGAGAGTTGGGGACCTCTTGCCAACAGGAAAGAAACAGTGGAGGGAGCACAGCAGGTCCTTCGGATTTGGATTCCCTGTGCCTCATAAGCTCCCAGTCCAGGGAAGATGGACAACATGGACCTTCTTCCAGAGCCAACAGAGAAGGACTTCCCCTGAAGCGGATGCCCTGAATTCGGACTTTTAGCCTGCTTTTCAGTGAGGAAATAAATTTCTCTTTGTTGGCACCATCCACTTGCGGTATGTTCTGTTACAGAAGTACTAGATGGCTAAGATAGACTTCATATACAGAAACTATCACATAATAAAAGATAAGTAAGTTTTGTATGTTTAAAGAAATAAAAGAAGGCCTGGGAAATAAAAGGTATCAGGGGGAAACTCCCAAACATGGCTAGGAATTAAAAAAATAGAGTTTTAAGAAGTGAGAAATTTTAAAAATTGAAATGTAAAACTCAGCGAAGGGTCAAACAGCAGGTTAGACACAGGCGAAAGGACTAGCTTTAATAAACAGTCGGATTTTGAGAAACTTTGCAGAAGGCAATGCAGAGAGAAAAAGAGAAGAAAAGTATCAAAGCACAGTTAAGTAACAGGACAGAGGGAGAATTCAAATAAATGAAGTTCCAAGCTCTCTGGATAATGGATATCATCCATATTCTAAATGAATCATGAGAAAATCACAGAAGCATTTTTGTAGAATTTTTTAAATATGTCATCTGTAGATTCAGTAACCTGAATAATGATCCTACAATCATTTTAAAAAACTGAAATAGCTAAAAATCTTCCTACTGAGACAACACAAGATCCAGACTGTAATTCAAGTGACCAAGCCAAGTGCCGTTGAATTGCTACTTTTACCAAGTATCAAAAGGACATGTCATTTCAATCTTATACTTAACATTCCACAAAATAAAGATAAAAATCTCAAACTCACTCTATGCAGCAAGTAAAACGCTGATACCAAACCTAACAAAGACAGAACCAGACAAGAAAAGAACACTTGCTCTTGTGCATGGACACAGACACACAGAAAAGGTTAGCTACCAAAAACTTGTCATAAATAGCATATGTAATGCTGAAACGTTTCAAATATTCTCTACATTGTAAGCTCAGAATCAAGCCCTGGTATCATTAATTCCATACAGCATTGTATTAGAAGTTCTACAGTGCAGGCTTTTAGGACAAATAAATAAAAATCCAAAAGATAGGACAAAAACAAACACATGGAAAACTATTGGAAAAAATAAAAACTCTTGTAGTCTTTGCACTTAGCTCTGTGCTAGTGCAGTCCTTACCCAAACTCATACGTAACCAGAAGATTCATCTGAGGAGGAAGTTTAGGACTACCTCAGGTCTTTCTAAGTACATGTTTTGCCCTAGGTATGTACGTAGTTCTCTGAATTATACACATTCAAATCCAAAAAAAAAACCAAATTCGCTGCTATTGAGTTGATTCCAATAAGCCTCTAAATACCCCAATTTTCCAAGGAAATCAGGGGGTGCAGGGTGCAGAGCAAAGAATGAAGTCACAATTGCTCTACTTTGCCCCAGGCTATCATGGGCTTAGCCTCAGTTTACCTTATAGTGCCTCAGGCTATAGCTGCCTCTTCTACCTCCAGCCACCTCCAAGATGGACACAATGGAAACAAACACGTTGCTTTAGTCCTCTAGGTGGCGGGTCACTTACGCAAGAAGAGGCAAACATTGTACTTTGTTAATGAAGTGCACTCCACTCACTCCAAACCAAGAGACCAAGATCTCAAGGTGGAAAGCCAGCTGCTGCTTGCAGCCCTGTCAAATGTGAACTGGGCCACGGTGCTCAAGCCCGCTCCCATTGCAACTGACTATTAAGTTCACGAACTCATCTTGGAAAAAGTACTACATATGTTATTGCTTGAGTATCATTATGGTCACCTTCAAAGTACTCCCCTTTGGAAGCTATGCACCAATGCCAGAACCTAGTCAACCCTTCAAAGCAATTTTGGAACTCTTTCTGGAATGGCCATCAGAGTTGTCACTGTATTACCCTTAATGTCCTGAATGGCACCAAAATGTCTTCTTTTCAGTATTCCCTTTATGTCTGGGTAAAGAAAAAAGTCATTAGGGGCCAAATCAGGTGAGTAGGGAGGGTGTCCCGATACAGTTATTTGTGTACTAGCTAAAAACTCCTTCATAGAGCACTATACAATAAAGTCCTGAACCTGTTATCATGCCACCATGTGCAACGGCCATTCCAGAAAGAGTTCCAAAATTACTTTTAAGGGTGAACTAGGTGTTGGCCTTGGTGCATAGCTTCCCAAGCGGAGTATTTCAAGGGTGACCACAGTGATATTCAGCAATGAGGTACGTAGCACCTAGAACAATTAGGTTCGTGGACTTAATTGTCAGAACTCATATTCTTGATTTTCCTATGATTCTGCAAACCTTGGCCCAGCAGTGATCCCAGAGTTTTCACCAGAGTTCTACCTAGGTTCACACTGCCATTTCCTTCTTATCATGTTGTGTCTTTCTTCACCTACGGAAGGACTTGAACGGAGAGATTATTATTCTGCCAAGTTGGTTCCGGTAGCACCCTACTGGTTTTTATGATAGTTGTTAAGAAAACCAGAGACCCTGGTGCCCTAGTGGTTAAGTGCTACATCAGCTAACCAAAAGATGGGCAGTTTGATTCTGCTAGGTGCTTCTTGGAAGCTGTGGAGTGATTCTACTTTCCCTATAGGGCCACTATGAGTAGGAATCAACTTCATGGCAGTGGGGTTTCTTGTTTTCTTAAAAAGAGCAGTGTAATCTTTGTTTACCCAGTCTAAATCTTGTTTGGTACCCTAATATGTAAGATGGTGCAAATTTATATTGGACTTCACATCATGGAACACTGCCCATTGAAAAGCCCTGAGGCATTCTGTATCCTTGTAGGACATATGATTTTAAAATAAGATTTCTAACTTAACCCCAAGGCAATGTGCTTGATTTTAAGAAGCAGAGAGGAATAGTGTGCTGTTACCAGATAGGGAGAGCACTGGAAGCTGCATAGAGGTGGGCATGTAAATTTATAAGGGAATGTACACTTTCACTCAGTCATATTAAATAAAAAAAAAAAGAATAACTTTTAAGGAAAAGAAATTTTAACTATTTTAAATTGAATAATAACAGTAGTGGCTACCTTTGCCCAGGAGTTATTGGCAATTCAGTGCAGAACTGTCCCTTTCTATGTGAGAGACCCAGGGTTGAAATGTGCCAGTACACATCACACACAACTAGCCTGTGTCTGTCAGTGAAGACTTGTCTGCTGCTGTGACGCTCAACAGGTTTCAGCAGAGCTTCCAGCCTGAAACAGATTAGGAAGAAAGGCTTAGTGATTTACTTTTGAATCATCAGCCAGCAAAATCCTGTGGATTGCAACTATCTGATCCAAAACTGATCATGGGAATGGCACACAGGACTAGGTGGCATTTCATTCAGTTGTGGAATCAGAGCTGACTTGTTAATAAAAATAGCAAATGAAGAAAACAAATTGTCAATATTTGCAAATGCTGTAACTGGCTCTCTAGAAAACCTCAAAAGAATCTATGAACAAATTGTTGGAAATACTAAGATTTTAACAATATTCTTGAATATAAAATCAATACATAAAAATCAATTGCATTTCTGAATAGCAGAAACAATTTGGAAAACATAGCTTTAAAAATATAACCATTAGAAAATAGAAGTTTGAAGTATCTAGGAATAAACTTAACAAAAGATGTGCAAGACCTTTATAGAGAAAACTATCAAACTTCATTAAAAGCTTTTGAAGACAACCCAAATAAATGGAGTCATAAACCACGTTCTTGGATAGGAAGGAAGACTCAAAATCATAAAGACAGCAATTCTCTCAAACTGAAATTCAATTTCAATCAAATTCTTAACAGGTTTTTTTCCCCCTCATGAAACTTGGCAAGCTGATTCTAAAATCATCTGAGAGAGCAAACAGCCAAAATTACACAAGACATTCCTACAGAAGAAAACAAGTTTGGAATATTTGCTACACTTACATAAATACTTCTTATAAAACTGCAAGTATTAAGGCAGTGTGCTGATCCCATACAGTTAGAGAAACAGACCAGTGGAATAGAATCAAAATGGACCCACACAAACATGGAAATCTGAATTATCACACAGATGGTACTGCAAAGCAATAAGAAAAGGACGGATTAATAAATGGTGCTAGGACAATTGCTTATTCATATGGAAAGATGAAATTGGATCTGTATGGATGTCTACTGAACACAATATATCAAAATTGATTCTTACAGGATTAAAAATAAATACAGAAAGCAAAACCACAAAGTATCTAGAAAACAACATAGAATTATATTTATGACCATAAGATAAGAAATTATTTCATACAAGAGTCAAAAGCACAAACTATTAAAGAAAGATTGGTAAATTTGACCACATCGTAAGCATAAGATTACATAAAGTAAACTGAAAGATAAGTCCCAAACAGAGAGAAAAATATATGTACTGCCCTATGGGCAGTTCTACTCTATCCTATTGGGTCACTATGAGAGGAATTAACCCAATGGAAATGAGTGAGTGGGAGTTAATTTTAATACCACAAATGTTTAAAATATTTACATAGTTGAATCTTATTATATTTTTCCATAAAGTATCTACAAATTTATCATCTCTCCAAATTTTTAATAGTTATACTTTAAACAAAACTGAGCAAGTAACAATACACATTTGGGTAATGGGAATTATTTAATTTGTCCATATCCTTATACATATATATTAGTATATCATGTAAAGTATAGATTTGAATTATTTCTTCCTGGACCCCACAGATTTTTTTCTATTTCATTGTATTATAACATTAAAAAGAAATTATGTCCTGAGTTTTCTATGCTGCTACATCAGTTGATACATTCTTAACTCAGTTGTAGCTTTGCAATAGATTATAATGGTCCAATGCCTACTCATGCCTCCCTTTCCTCTCTTCTCTGCTTGTTCCTCCTTTCTGTGCAGTTTAAGGACTACTGTTCCCTCCAGCTCTCTCTGCAGCCCTCTTGTTCTTCCTGAGCAGTCTGATCCACTCATATGGCTTATACTGTCAATCATAATCTCTTGCCCAAATATTTCTCTGAGCTCCAGATTCAGGGATCAAATGTCTTATCTGCCATGTCAGTCAAGATATACAACATCAGCTCCAAGAGTAACATGTCCAAAACATCCATTTTCTTTCCCTTTCCCTTCAAACATATTTATTTTCCTAAATGTTTTGTCTTTGTGAAAGGTAGCACTGTTGATTTAGATACTTAAGAGTGATCAATCAAAAAACTCAGAGTGAAATCTTCCTTCTGCTTCATTACAAACAACCAGACACTTATGTTTAACACAAAGTTATATACACCTTCTCTCTAAGTTCCTTTTAAATAATGAAAACAACAGCAACAATATTTACCAAGCTCCAAGTAAGTAAAATGTGCTAAGTATTTGACATATTATCTCATTAAATCCTCACAGCAACGTATGATGTATTATGTATTCTCATTTTACAAATGAGAAAATTAGAGAGTATGACAATCAAGCCCTTGAAGAAACACATACATAGATAGGACTGGATATGCTTGAGAAAAACACCTGTGAGGGAAAAACGGGATGGGAGACAGAACCAGAGTTTGGGAGAGGTGTCAGCCTGGATACAGGTCTAATCCAGTAGAGAGGGGAGGGAAGGATGGAAGGCTAAGTAGCACATTCTTAGACTGTAGTGAATCATCTGTCCATTTCACAAAACAATGGAGTCTACTCTGAGACTAGAACTGGATGGTGCCCAGTTACCAGCTATTTTGATCAGAGCCACAATGTTGTTGTTGTTAGGTGCCATTGAGTTGGTTCCAACTCATAGTAACCCTATAGGTCAGAGTAGAACTGCCCCACAGAGTTTCCAAGGAGCTCCTGGTGGATCTAAACTGTTGACCTCTTGGTTAACAGCTATATCACTTCACCCGTACACCACCAGCATTTCCAAATACGTGGGCCCAAATAGAATGGAAAAAAAAAAGTGGAACAGAACTCAAATTCTTAAATCCAGACTGACTGGACCAGTTGAAACTAGAGGACTCTAAGACTATTGCCCTGAGATACTCTTTAAACCTTAACCAAAACTATCCCCAGAGGTCACTTTTAGCAAAATATCAGATTGACATACAAAATAAAGGATATTATCCATGAGTACAATATTCTATTAAAAAAATCATCTACAATGGGGCAGAGCCAAGGTGGCGGACTAAACATGTTTCCTTGATTCCCTCTGAGAACTAAGGCCTAGAATAATAAATGAATGGAGCAGTGTGGACACTCTGGGAACCCCAGGATCTGGCGGAGGCTGGACTGAGCAGCAGGAAAGGGGAAACTACCTTGGCTGGAGGTGAGGCAGTAGCACACTGAGTCCTGCCTCTGCTGGTCCATCACTTGAGGGGACTGCTGATATGGACACCTTCTTTGTTATCCAGGAGGCAAGGACTGGGTCAGCTGTGCCTCTGTGCCTGGCATGCCAATGAGCTGAACTCTATTGCTTAAGTGAACAGCATATACCACAGCAGAGAGACTGTGCTTGGGGCAGTCACATCTTGAGATCCCAGGTGCCAACCAAAGGCACCAGTGCCCCTCCCTATCTCTCTTCTCTGTGCTATACCATAGACTCTGCTGACTCATGACAGGAAGGGCAGCTCAGGTGGAATGCCATCTTGGTCAGCTGAGAGGTGGAGTCAGCCAGGACTGAGGTCTCAATGGGGGCTAATTCTCCTGCTGAGCAACAATTCCTGTCTGTAAAGTACTTCTCCAGCAGAATAGTTATTTTGAGATGATCCTATCTGGGATTGTGGTGGGGCCTGGTGGCCAAATGTGGCTGTGTCCTAGCCCCTCCATTCTTTGAGCCATATCATAACATCTGGGCATGGCCTACAAGGCACTGTCATTGTCAGCTGGGAGGCATTGCCTGACACCCCTGAGGGCCTGCCTGCTCATGGTAGCTGCTGGACAATGCATATCTCAGCAATAAGGAAGCTTTTAAAATAAGACCAGCTGGAGAATGCAGTGGTGACAGACAGTTGAATGGGTTGGCAGCATTTTCACTACCCTTCACTGAGCCACATCATAGCACCTCCTGACAGCCCCCTAGAGACACTATAACTAGGACACCGTCTCTGCCAGTCAGGAGGTGGGGCCTGCCAACACTGAGGGCCCGGTTGTTCTTGGTGACTACTGGATTGTGCCCCTCTCAGCAAAAAAGCAGTTTTTAAGTTAAATGCATCTAGACAGTGCAGCATTCCCAGGCAGCTGAATGTGGTGCATCCCTTTCTCTTTCCCTCCCTAAGCTACACCATAGGCTCAACTGACATAACAACACAGAGTTGCCACAAATAACTCACCACTTTTAGCAGTCAGGAGGTTGGGCCTGCCAACCCCGAGAGCCCAGCTGGTGCCAGTCATAGAGAATGCAGAAGCAGCTGGCAACCAAACCTAGCAGTGCACATATTCCTCTCTTAGAACTACTTCACAGCTCCCGTTCGTGTAACACTAGAGACACTGAACAGCTTCTGGATGACACAAAGACAACAATCAATATCTAAACATTTAGAGGAACAAACCACCATAGCTCCAGAAAAATCCCAAAATAAAGAATCAAAAAACTTCCCAGTGGGATGTTAAAAGCTGCCAAACTGCCATTACAGCAAATGGTCCCAATTTAGCAGAAACAGATGATCATTGAGGACCAAAACAACATGGTGGAAAGAGAACCCAGAGGGCAGAGAGACCCACATGAGTGGGTGCCTACACTGACTCATGACCAGAAGAACCATATGGTACCCAGCTACCACCAGTGATAGCTGTGATGGAGCTCACAAAGTTGAGTCTCACTGGCAACACAAGAATAAACAGAGGTGCACCCTGAGATCCCCACTAAAAGACCGCAATTGATGGTCTGGGGCTTTGGGGTTCTCCTTAGAGCATGGCCCCTGGCCCTGATGCTACTCCTGTCCATAAATTATAATGAAGGTCCACTCTTTGGACGGGAATGGATTGGACTTGGTGACCCACAGTGACCACATCTTTGGTGCATTTTATGGTTCTATGCATCTATCTATATGATCTCATCCTGCTGACTTCTTACTGTAGGACAGGGAGTGGGTGGAGAGGAGGGGATAGGAGACTGTAGGGAGGATGGGACATGTATGGAGCAGACAGGAACAGTGTGCTGTCCACAGGGTAGGGAAAGCAGTGGAAGCTGCATATAGGTGGGCATGAAAATTTATATGGGAATGTACAGTTTCATTCAATCCTAATTAAAAAAAAACCCTCCCAGATGAAGAAGCCTATCTGAAATTATCAGACCTAGAATACTAAAGAATTATGTATAGAGCCCTCCTAGAGAAAAAAACAACATGCAGCAGAACAAAATGAAAAATTAAGTATGCTATATGAACTGCTGGAACACCAACAATCTAAAATTGAGACTTCAACACTCAGCGTTCAGTAACAGATAGATCATCCAGAAAAAAAGCTCAGTAAAGATACTGAAGCTCTGTTGCAACAATCAACCAACTAGACCTCATCAACATACACAGAACTTTTTACCCATCAACAGATAAGTACACCTTCTTTTCCAATGCACATGGAACATTCTCCAGAATAGCTATATTACAATCAAGACAAATTATAATATGTATAGTAGGACATAAAGCAAGTCTCAACAAAATCCAATCCTTTGAATTATTGCAAAGCATCTTCTTGGACCATAAAGCCATAAAAGTCTAAATCAATAGCAGAAAAAACATAGAAATTTGAATTCATGGAAACTGAAAAACAACTTGCTCAAAAATCCATAGGACTCAGAAGAAACCAAGGACAAAATAAAGAAACTTATGGATTCAAATAGAATGAAAACACATCCTATCAGAACCTACGGGATGCAGCCAAGGCAGTGCTCAGAGGTCAATTTATCTCTATAAACACACACATCCAGAATGAAGAAAGGGCCCAAACCAAAGACTTAACCCTACAGCTTGAACAAGTAGAAAGACAGCAACAGAGGAATGCCTCAGGCACCAGAAGGAAACAGATAATAAAGATTAGAGCAGAACTAAATGAATCAGAGACTAGAAGAACAATTGAAAATACTAACAAAGCCAAAAGCTAGTTCTTTGAAAAGATCAGCAGCACTGATAAACCATTGGCTAAACTTACAAAAGAAAAACAGGAAACAAATAACCTGAATAAGAAGTGAGATGGGAGATGTCATAACAAACCCAGCCAAAATTAAAAGTATCATAATAGAATACTACAAACGATCATGCTCTAACAGATTTGAAAACCTAGAGGAAATGGACAAATTTCTAGATTCACATCACCTACCAAAATTACTACAAGGAGAAATAAAACAACTTAATAAATCCATCACAAAGGAAGACATTGAAAAAGTCATCAAAAACCTACCAGCCAAAAAAGTTCTGGCCCAAATCACTTTACTGGAGAAGGAAACCAAACTCTTAGAGAAGACTTAATTCCAATACCACTGAGGCTATTTCACAGAATAGAAAGGGATGAAATACTCCCAAATTCATTCTTTGAAGCCAGCATAACCCTGATACCAAAGCCAGGGAAAGATCCCATTAAAAAAAAAAGAAAATTACAGACCAATGTCACTCATGAATGTAGATACAAAAATCTTCAACAAAATGCTAGCTAATACAATTCAACAACATAAAAAAAAAAAAAAATTCACCATGACGAAGTTGGATTCATACCAGGTATGCAAGTTTGCTTCAGCTTCAGAAAAACAATTAATGTGATCAACTACATAAACAGCACAAAAGATATGAATCACTTGATGTTGTTAATTGGGGCAGAAAGGGCATCTGACGAAGCTCAACACACATTCATGTTAAAGACTCTTAGCAAAATAGGAATAGGGGGAAACTCCTCAGTGCAGTAAGGGGCACCTATGCAAAACCAACTGCCTACATAATCCTGAATGGAGAGAAACTAAAATAATTCCCTGAGAATGGGAACTAGACAAGGATGCCTACACTCACCACTTCCACTCAACATTTTACTAGAGGTTCTTGCCACAGCACTTAAACAAGACAAAGAAATAAAGTCATCCACACTGGCAAAGATGAACTAAAAATCTCCCTATTTGCAGATGATAGGATTTTATATACAGAGTCCTAAAGAATCCATAAGTAAACTATCAGAACTAATAGAAGACTTTAGCAAAGTATCAACATATAAGATAAACTTAAGAAAATTGGTAGGATTGCTTTACACCAACAAAGAGAACATCAAAACAGAAATTACCAAATCAATATCATTTACTACAGCCCCCAAGAAGATAAAATACCTACGAATAAATCTAACCAGAGAAACAAGAGACATATACAGAGAGAATTATAAGACTTTACTGCAAGAAACCAAAGATACTTACATAAATGGAGACATCTACCCTGCACATGGATAGAAAGACTTAACATTGTGAGAGTGTCTTTTACCCTAAGTGATATACATATACAATGCAATCCCAATACAAATTCCATTGTCATTTTTTAACGAGATGGATAAACAAATCACCAACTTTGGAAAGGGAAGAACCCCAGAGAAGTATAGCACTACTGAAGAAGAACAACACAGTGGGAGGTCTCACACTGTCCAACCTTACAACCTATTACACTGCCATGGTAGTCAAAACAGCCTGGTACTGGTACAAAAAGAGACACATCGATCAACAGAACACAACAGAGACCCCACAGATATCACCACCCTCTTATGAACAATTGACATTTGAAAAAGTCCCAAAGTTTGTAAACTGGGGTAAAAACTGTCTCTTTAACAAATGGTGTTGACAACATTGGATATTCATCTGTATCTCACATCTTAATCAAAACACAAAAAATACCTAAATATCAAACCTAAAACATTAAAGATCATTCAAGAAAAAATAAGGTCAACAACAGAACTTCTAATGCATGGTTTAGAGAGACTTCAAAATCTGACACACACAGCATGACCAACAGAAGAGAAAATAGATAAATGGGAACTACTAAGAAACAAACAATTTTGCTCATCCAAAAACTTTATCAAGAGAGTTAAAGGACTGCCTACAGGATGGGAAAAAATATTTGGCAACTATAGATCAGACCAACATCTGATCTCCATAATCTACAAGGTACTACAAAATGTCAACAAGAAAAAGGTAAATAACCCAATTAAGCAATGGCCAAAAGAGATGGCACACACTTCACCAAGGAGACATCCAGGTGGCCAAAAGACACATGAGGAAACGGTCATGATCAATAGCTATTAGAGAAATCCAAATCAAAGCTACAATGAGATACCATCTCAACCCAACAAGGTTGGCCATAATCCAAAAAACAAAAATCAACAGATGCTGGAGAGGATGTAAAGAGAGTAGAACTCTCCTACACTGCTGGTGGAATTGCAAAATGGTACAACCACTTTGGAAATTGATTTGGTGCCTCCTTAAAAGGCTAGAAATAGAAATGCCACTTGATCCAATAATCCCACTGCTCAGAATATATCCTACAGAAACAAAGGCAGTCACATGAACAGATACATGCACACAAATATTTACTGCAGCACTGTCCACAATAGCAAAAAGATGGAATAAATCCAGATCATCATCAACAGATGAATGGATAAATAAACTATGGTACACACACTCAGCGGAACACTATGCAATGATAATGAACAATGATGATTTCAGGAAGCATCTCATAACCTGGTTTCACCTAGAAAACATTTTGCTGAGTGAAATCAGTAGCAAAAGGACAGATACTGTATGGAACAGATGATCACTGAGAACAACAAAGATGAAAGCCAAAAAGAGACCACAAAACAGAAAGACTCATATGAATGGAAGACTGTATCAATATGAGACCAGAAGAACCAGATGGTACCCAGCCACCACCAAAGACAGTGTGACAGGGGCACAATGCAGAGTCCCTGAGGGAACATGAGAAACAGAGGTGTCAAGCTAAAGAACTCTACTAAAACACCTGAACTGATGGTCCAACAGCCTTGGAGGGTTCCCTGGGAATATGGTCCCTAGACATGCTGCTGCCCCTGACCAGACACTAGCAATAAGTTATCTCTTCAGACAAGACTGGACTGCACTTGGGGACACAGTGTGACCATATGGTGTGTGTACTTTATGGTTCTATGCATTTACAGTAGGCTGTCCTATTGGTCTCTTTCTAGATGGGAGAGAAGAGGGTGGAAAGAGAGGACAGATGTTTGTTAAGAGGATACTAGACATATAGAGTGAAAAGGAGGATTGTGCTGTCATCAGGCAGGGAGAGCAGAGGGAGCTGCAGATAGGTGGGCATGCAAAACTGATTTGGATTGTATACTTTCATTTAATCACAATTATTTTGAAGAAAAAAAAACCTATGTGAGACCAAAAATGCTACTGTTAAAACACTCAAGAGAAAGTGCCACTGTTCAGAAACTCAAAAAAAAACTTAATAATGACTACGAGAGAGGGGAGGGAAAAGTAAGGGAAATTACTAACTAAATTAAATGGTAGATAGATATTAACATTGGTGAAGGAAAAAACAACATATAACATACGGGAAGTCAGCACAATTTCACCAAGGCAAACTCATGGAAACTTCCTAAACATATGCAAATACCTCAGGAATTGAGTTGCTAAGGCTGAGCACTGGTTACCATGGTCTCAGGAGACATCTAGGTCAATTGGTACAACATATTTCTTTTTTTTAATCATGATTGAATGAAAATGTACATTCCCATATAAATTTGCATGCTGACCTACATGCAGCTTCCACTGCTCTTCCTGCACAGTGACAGCACACTCTTCCTCTCTGCTCCATACATGTCCCATCCTCCCAAGAGTCTCCTATCTTCTCCTCTCCACCCATTCCCATTCCTACAGTATGAGGTCAACAGGACGACCTCCTATAGATGCCTAGAACCATAAAGTGCCCACACAATATGGTCACTCTGCATCACCAAGTCCAATCAATTGCTGTCTGAAAAGTTGACCTTCATTACAATTTATGGACAGGGACAGCATCAGGGCCAGGGGCCCTGCTCTCAGGAGAACTCCAAGGCCCCTGGACCATCAGTTGTGGTCTTTTAGTGGAGATCTCAGGGTGTGCCCCTATTTATACTTGTGCTGCCAACAACATATTTCATAAAGACAATGTACTGCGTCCTATTCTGGCAAGTAGTGTATGGGGTTGTAACAGCTTACAAGCAACCATCTAAGATATGTCTATGGGTACCATCCCATCTGGAGCAAAGGAAAATGAAGAAAACCAAAGACACAAAGAAAACATTAGCCCAAAGGACTAAAGGACCACAAGAACCACAGAGTCTACCAGCCTTAGCCTAGAAGAAATTAGATAGTGCCCAGCTACCACCACTGACCACTCTGACAGTGATTACAATACACAGTCCCAGTAAGAGTGGGAGAAAATTGTAGAACAACATTCAAATTCACAAAAAAAAAGAGCTAACTTACTGGTCTGATATAAACTGGAGGAGCTCTCAAGACTGTGACCCCTGGACACCCTCTTGAAGACACCCTCAAAGTTCACTTTCATGCAAAGATTAGACAAAACTGTAAAACAATAACACATGTGTGGAACACTATTCTTAGTTTAATCAAATACATGAAACCAAGTGGACAACTTCTTTCTAAAAGCAAGATGAGAGAGCAAAAAAGAGACAGGAAAATTCAACAAGTGGATGCAGGAAGTCTGCAGTAGAAAAGGGGAGAATACTGTCACACTATGGGAACTGCAATCAATGTCACAAAATAATTTGTGTGTAAATTTTTAAATAAGAAAAAAATAGTAGAATTGACCTGATTGTTCCTGTCATGGATTAAATTGTGTCCCCCCAAAAGTGTATGTGTTGATTTGACTCGGTTTGGAGTTCCAATACGGTACCATTCCTCCCATGTGTTGTGAATCCTGCCTCTGTGATATTGATGATGGAGAATGGTTTGCAGTTGTGTTAGTGAGGCAGGACTCAAGCCTGTGTAATATAAGAGAGAGAAGTGTACTGAGGAAGTTGGGAACCTCATACCATTGAGAGAGAAGCACCGAGAGCAGAGCATGTCCTTTGGACCTAAGGTTCCTGTGCTGAGATGCTCTCACTGGATGTGGGCTCAGCATAGTGGACTATGACGATTTCTTATTCTGAATGGACTTGTATCTTGTTAATGGATTTGTGGCTTACCAGACTATGACAATAAAAGCTTTTCCTCATGAAACCTTCCACTCGTGGTATTTTCTGTTAGAGCAGTACCTGGTGACTAAGACAGTTCCTTACAGTTAAGTATGATGTTTTCCATGTATAGGCCTTGAAGAATATCTCAACAGATTTCCACATAAGCATAAAAGCCATATTTTTTGGAAATAAAAATCAATAAAGTTAGAAATTAACAAAAAACTGAAAGTGTTTTAGTGAGATTTCAGTATGTGAGTATGTTAAATTTGCTATTCTGACCAGTAGAGATTAAAAAGGAAAGCCAAACTGAAATTATGAACTATTTAGAAATGAATGAAAATGAAAACAACAGGAGGCAGAGTCAAGATAGCAGACTAGACACATGTCTCCTTAATTCCCTCTAAAAACTAAGGCTTGGATTGATAATTAAATGGACCCTTCTGGACACCAGTGAGCCCTAGGACACAGCACAGGGTTGTCAATTTGGACTACATACCACTGAATGGGAAATTTCTCCTTTGCTGACCCCTGCCCTTGCTGAATGCTGGCTCTTGTGGACTGCATTTTTAACTTTTTTTCCTCTGCCTTAGCTGGCAGGCAGGGCTTGGGCTTAACTGCTAGCAAACCTCAGTTGCACTGCTGAAAGGATCAGCAGGCAGAATAACAGAGCCTGACTCTGGACTCTGTGCACATTGGCCCCTCCATCATCTCCTTCCAAACCTCTACCAATGATTCGGTTATTTCACAGCAGGCCAGAATGCCTGTGAGGGATGCCACCTTGTTTGACTGGGAGGCAGAGTCAACCAAACGGAGGCCTCAGCAGGGGCTACTTCTTAGGCTGGGAGGCAGTACCAGCCCAGGGAGTGCTTTCACAGCAGAAAAGCTGTGTTTAGCACAGTGCGGCCTTACAGGTAGGGCTCAGCCATAGATGACAGTAGGGCAGTAGCCTTTCCGTACTTTGAACTAGATTACAGCATCTGGGGTTGGATATAGAGGTGCTTACATTGCCAGCTGGGAAGAGGGGCTTGCACACCTGACAGCCTGATGGATTTGGGAAGTTGTCAGATATCTTTTACCTTTCAAAATAAGACTACCTAGAGAAATAACTGCAGTGCATTCTGACAGCGTCTCTTCCAGTCTTTGCTGACTCATATCATGCAGTCATCTGACAGCCCCCTATGACTCCAAAAGGAGGGAAATGTCTTTGCCAATCAGGGGGTGGAGCCTGCTACCCCAGAGATTCCACTGGGCCCAGTCACTAGAGTACATAGAGGTGACTGGTGATCACCTTCTTTCTCAGACTGTGTTTCAGATCCTGTTAAGGTAACACCAGAGAAAATAAATGACCTCTAGATGCCCCCAAAGCAACAAACCTTGGCCAGAAACTTAAAGAAAAATTCACTCATGGCTCCAGAAAGTGTTCAAAAGAATCAAAGATCTTCCCAGATGAAGGCTTTCTGAAACTATCGAAGGTCAAGTACAAAAGGACTATATAGAGAGCACTCCTAGATATTATACAAAATGCAGCAGAGCAAAATGAAAAATTAAGCAAGCTGTTTGAACTGATGGAACACCAGCATTCTGAAATCCAACGGACCAATAACAAAATCAAAGAAACAGAAAATTCAACTCAAACCCAAGAAAACAGAATTGAACAAATGGAAAACAGACTTTCTGACTTGGAAGACAGAGCTACTGACTCCAGCATCTATGAGGAGAAATCAGAAAAAAGAAACAAAAAATGAAGAAGCATTAAGAAACATGTGGGACTCTATCAAGAGGAACAACTGATGATTAACTGGAGTTCCTGAAAAAGGAAGGATACCTGAAAACACAGAGAGGACTACTGTGGAACAGCAGACAGAAAACTTCTGTGAAACTATGAAAGAAGAAAATATAGATATCCAAGATGTGTACTGAATCCCACACAATGTAGACCCCAAAAGAAAGACACCAAGACATATTGTAATCAAGCTTAACAAAACAAAACATAAGCAGAAACTCTTAAACTCAGCAAGACTCAATGCAAAGCTAACATTCAGAGGGGAATCCTGTAGGCTTTTTTCTGACTTCTCAGGAGAAACTATGCTGGCACAGAGGCAAAGAGATGATACATTCAAAGGCTTGAAGGAGAAAAACTTCCAACCAAGAATTATATATCCTGCTAAACTGTCTTTCAAATATGAAAATGAAATGCAGACATTTGCACATAAACAGAAACTCAGAGACTTTGTAAAAACCAAACCAAAGCTACAAGAGATACTGAAAGAAACTCTTGGCTTAGAAGAACAAAAGCATTAACTCTATATTTTAGGAGGCAATACAGGACACATCACTGAGAAGCCTACTCAGGTAAGGCAAAAAACTCAATCAAAGTCATAATATTAAAATAAGTGATCCAATGATCATATTATGAAAACTATGATATCATCACACTAAAAAGACAGATGTACCACAGTGGTTACACTCCTTCCAGATGGAAAGGAAGTTAATAAAATACATAGAAGTCAAAATGGGGATTAAACATAGATTATTAAGGAGGATCATAGGGGTAGACACAAAGCACAATATAGATGAAACATATTAACTAAAGAAACGTAATACAGGAGTCTCAACAACACAAACCAACACTGAAAAGGGTGAAAGATGAACCCATAAAGAAGAATGTTCCAGAACAGCATATTAAGAGGAACAGAGAAAACATCAACGCAGAAATAAACACATCAAAATGACAGCACTAAATACATACCTGTCGGATCCGACTCGACAGCACTTGGCTTGGCATCAATAATTACATTGAAAGTAAATGGACTGAATGGTCCGGTAAAGAGACAATGCACGACATCTTGGATCAAAAGACATGGCCTGTCTATGTGTTGCTTACAGGAAACTCACCTTAGACTTAAAGACATGAACAAAGTGAAAATTAAATGATGGAAGAATATATATCAAGCTAACAATATACCAAGAAGAGCAGGTGTGGATTTTAATGTAAAATCCACCATCATGGAAGGATGGACACTATTTATTGCTGAAAGGTTTGATACACAAGCAGGACTTAACAATATTAGATATTTATGCACCCAGTGCTAGAGGACCTAAATACATCGAAGAAACACTAACTACATTTGAAAATGAGATAGATCACTCTACAAAATTGTGGGAGACTTCAACACTCCACTGTCAGTGTTGGACAACTCTTCTAGAAAAAAGCTCAATAAAGATACAGAAGATCTTATTGCCACAACTAACCAATTAGACCTCATTGACATATACAGAACTTTCTATCCATCAGCAGATAAGTACACCTTCTTCTCCAGTGCACATGGAATATCTTCCAGAATACATCGTGTGTTAGGACATAAAGCAAATCTCAACAAAATCCATATCACTGAATTACTGCAAAGCATCTTCTCAGACCATAAAGCCATAAAAGTCGAAATCAATATCAGAAAAAACATTGATAGAAATTGGAACTCATGGAAACTGAACAATACCTTGCTTAAAAAGCCATGGGTTATAGAAAAAACTGAGAATCAAATAAAGAAATTTATAGATTCAAAGGAGAATGAAAACACTTCCTATCAGAACCTATGGTATACAGCCATAGCAGTGCTCAGGGGCCAGTTTATCACTATAAATGCACACATCTGGAAGGAATAAAGAACCCAAACCAAACAGCTAACCCTATAGCTTGAACAAGTAGAGAGACAGCAACAGAAGAACCCCTCAGGCACCAGAAGAAAACAAATTATAAATATTAGAGCAGAACTACACAAATCAGAAAACAGAAGAACATCTCAAAAAATTGATAAGACCAAAAGCTATTTTTTTAAAAGACCAACAAAATTAACAAACCATTGGCTAAACTTACTAAAGAAAAACAGCAAAGGAAACAAATAACCCAAATAAGAAATGAGATGGGAAATGTCACAACAGATCCAACAGAAATTAAAAATATCATAACAGAATACTGCAAAAGACTGTACCCTAACAAATTTGAAAACCAAGAGGAAATGGACAAATTCCTAGATTCATATCACCTACCAAAATTACCACAAAGTGAAGCAGAACAATTTAATAAACTCATCACAAAGGAAGAGATTGAAAAAGTCATCAACATCTGATCTCCATAATCTACAAGGTACTACAAAATATCAATAAAAGATATATCATCCAATTAAGTGATGGAAATGGACAGACACTTCACTAAAGAGAAGATCCAGGCAGTCAAAAAACACATGCCGATGTGATCCTGATCATTAGCTATTAAAGAAATTCAAATCAAAACTATGCGATACCATCTCAACCCAACAATGTTGGCCATGGTCTAAAAACTGCAAAGCAAACAAATGCTGGAGAGGCTGTGGAGAAATTGGAATTCTCCCACACTGCTGGTGGGATTCCAAAATGGTACAACCAAGGCAGTCTGGTACTTCTTTAAAAAGCTGGATCTATGTATACCGTTTGACCCAGTATTTCACTACTCAGAATATATCCTACAGAATCAAGGCCATTCACACCAACTGATAGATGCATACGAATGTTTATCGCAGTACAGTCCACAATAGCAAAAAGATGGAATGAACTCAGATGCTGAACAACAGATGAATGGATAAATAAACTATGGTATATATACTCAAGGGAACACTATGCAATGATAAAGAATAATGATGATTTTAGGAAGCATTTCATAACTTGGTTTCAATTGGAAGACATTATGTTGAGTGAAAGTAGTCAGCAGCGCAAGGATAAATGTTGTATGAGACCCCTATAATGTACAGAAGAAAAGACTCTTTGACGGCTGTGAGGGAGGGCAGGGGAATGAGAGAGAGTGTTGGTTATAGATTAAATAGTTGATAGAAATTCGGCTGGATGAAAGCAGTGACAGCATACACTAGAAAGAAGATCGATTTAACGGCACTTCAACATAACATGAATAGTCTTCCAATCTTAACCCAACGTTACAAGGACATAGTAGCAGGGGCTGGGGTCTGGGGATCATGCTCTCAGGGGATATCAAGGTCAACTGGAATAACTAACATACTGTTAAGAGTCTTCTGCACCCCATATTGTTGAGTGGTGTCTGGGGTCTCAAAAGCTAGCAAGCTATCATCTGAGGTATAACAAATGGTCTCAAATCAGCAGGAAGAGATCATCACCAAGGACCGAAACAACATGGCAAAAAGAGAACCCAGAAGACAGAAAGACCCACGTGAGTGAATGACTGCATCGCCATGTGAGCGGAGGAATCAGATGGTGTCCGGCTACCACCAGTGATAGCCATGATGGGGCTCACAAAGTTGGGTCTCACTGGCAACATGAGAATAAAAAGGGGTGCACCCTGAGAACTCCAGTAAAAGACCACAAATAATGGCCCAGGGGCCTTGGGGTTCCCCTGGGAGCATGGTGCCTAGTCCTGATACTGCCCCTGTCCATAAATCATTAATGAGGTCAACTCTTCAGGCAGGAATGGATTGCACTCTGCGACACAGAGTGACCACATCGTGTTTGCACTTTATGGTTCTATGCATCTATAGGATATCATCCTACAGGCCTTTTACTAGAGGGAAGGGAGAGGATAAAGAAGAGAGTCAGGAGATTGTTAAGAGGATATGACATATATAGAACAGACAGGAGGAGTGTGCTGTCACTGGGCAAGGAGAGCAGTAGGAGCTGCACATAGGTAAACATGCAAATTTAAACTGGAATGTACACTTTCACTCAATCACAATAAATAAACAAATAAATAAATGAAAATTAAAATACATCAATCCATAACCTTATGAGACAGTTTTACTCTGTCTGGTAAGGTCACTATGAGTCAAAATTGACTCCATGGCAATGGGTCTGGTTTGGCTTTTTTGGTGTAATACTCAGACAAAACTCTAATATTAAATAAATCTGTTAGGAAGCAATCAAGAAATAGTCCAGACATTCATTTAAACATCTAAAAAACAATAAAGTATGTAAAAATAAAGAACTTAAAAGAGGAATTAACTATATATTTAAAAAAGTAAGATTGATAATTTTATTTAAAAACTTAGAAACATCCATACATACAAAGTCTTTGGAAACTCTAATTAAAAGGAATAACAACAGCAGATGTAGAAGATAAAAAAAAATTGTGATATACTGGGGGAAAAATGAATAAACAAAAATCAAATAAATTCTTAAAAAGTAGTTTATTATCCTCTATAAAGATACAACTATCAGACAGTTTTATAGGTGGGTTCTATTAAGCTTAAAGAAAGGAATGTTCCATGCATCTGTAGGATATCATCCTGCTGACCTCTGGCTGGAGGAAGGAGAGCTGGTGGAGAGGAGGGGAAAGGAGACTGTTGGGAGGCTCAGACATATATGGAGCAGAGAGGAATAGTGTGCTGTCACCAGGCAGGGAGAGCAGTGGAAGCTGCATATAGGTGGGCATGTAAATTTACATGGGAACGTACATTTTCAGTCAGTCATATTAAAAAAAAAAGATCACAGAAAAACATGCAACGATTTCAACGTAAGGCACAAACTGTATACAAACACTCTACAAAATAAGATCAAAAAGTCACCAGTCATTCTAAAGTAGGCTGAGAAGGTAAGTCGAGAGGGGGAACTAAAGTGCTGGAAACAATAATTAGAACACAATTAAAGAGAATGTTGGGACATTGTGAAAAATGTCACTAATGTCGCTGAACAAATCATGTAAAAAATGTCAAATGGGAACCTAATTTTCTGTGTAACGTTTTACTGAAAACACAATAAAATACTATTTTTAAAAAGGCAGATGGAGAGTCTCAATTCCCCATTCAACGGCATTCCCATCTCCCAGGAAGGCCTGCCTTAGTTTCCCCACTGTATTCAGTCACTGGCCACGAGTATCCCAGGCAAGCATGGCTCAGTGGGAAAGGAAAGCAGATTTCAGAGCACAGCTGCTGGAGCTGTTACACTCCCTGCAGTCAAAGATCTGAGAGGCACGTTTTCATAACCACCTCAGAGAGCACAAGTAATTTGCCAAGATTTCACAGATGAAAAAATATAAAGGCATTATTCAAATCTGTGCAGTATGACTTCACAACTTGCAGAATCTACCACCAGGCAATACTTCCCCTTCTATCATCCCTGCTTCAAAGGGTATTGGAGCATACTTTTAACTTATCTCCTTGCTTCCAGCCTTGCTCCCCAAATCCATCCTTTCACAAAGAAGCCAAATAACATTTTCTAAATCAGAATTAAGAGTGCTACCTTCTTTCTCAAAATTATTCAATGGTTTTCTCACTCCTCTGGAATAAAATCCAATAAAGTTCCTAACCCAGAATACAGCCCTAATTATCAGGCCTCTGTCTTGCTCTCAAGACTCATTCTCTGAGTCCATTTTCCACTACTGACTGCTCTGACTGGGACTATAACAGAAAGTTCTGATCAGAGCAGGAAAAAATTGTAGAACAAAAATGCAAATTCACAAAAAAAGACCAGGCTTGCTGGTGTGACAGACTGACAGAACTCCTGAGACTCTGGCCCTAACACACCCTTCTGGCCTGGAAATGAAGCCGTTCCCAGAGACCGCTCCCAGCTAAACAACAGACAAGCACGTAAGATAAATACCCAAGAGGAAAGTATCCTTTAGAACAACCAATAATACGAGATTAAAAAGACATTGTCTGTCCAAAAGCAATGACAAGACAGCAGGAAGAGATAGAATATCAAGATGAAAGAAAGCCGGGAAATCAAGGTGGACACAGAGTGAGTACTGACACACCACAGGGAATGAAACCAAGGTCAGGAAACACTGTATGTGCAAACTGTCAAAAGGAAAATTGAATTGCTCTGTGAACTCACACCTAAAGCACAATTTGAAGAAAAAAAAGTCTTATTTTCTGATACTTCCATTATTTTTCAGATTTACAAAAATAATCACTCCATCTTTCATTCTGCCATTCAATAAGCATTTGCAGCACACATGTCACATGTTTACTGACATCATGAGAAGACGATGCCCCTATTCTTACGGTACTTGTATTCTCTTCAGTGAGACAGTAACACAATTAATAAATTTAGATGCTATGAATAAAGTAGTTTTTTGAAAATATTAGGTAAGAAGTCAGACTGGAAAGGTGGTCTGGACAGGCCTGAAGGATATGCCAACTTTCAAAGATGTTGGAAGGAGAACTTGGAGAAACAGAGAACAAAGATGAAGACTCTGAGAAGAAAAGAAGTTCTGCAGGTTCAAGGAACACAAAGGAGGTGAGAGTGTCTGAAGGGTAGTGGGCAGAGTGAGAAAGAAAAGGAATTTGGGATTGTGAAACCAAAAGTAGGCACAAAACAGGAGCATAGCACGAACAGATTTATGTTTTAAAGAGAGCACTTTGGCTATTGCATAAAGAATGAATAATAGCAGACAGCTTTGGAAGATAATTTGTAGGTTCCTGGTATGTCACTTGCTCATACCTCTCATTTGATATTGTTTAGCAAACCCTTACTCAACCTTTAGGTCTTGTCCAAAATATTAGGATCTGTTTTGAAGCTGTCTCTCATTCACCTGGGAAGATATGAGTACTCCTTTTTCTATAACCTTATTATATCAAAAAGAGCCAAAGCAAATTGCCACAGTCTACCCTCTTTGCAAGGACTAGAGAACCAAGTAAGCTTCTGGTGTCTGCTTTGTTTTTACATACTAGAGAAACCACTGAAATTGTCACTCTGCCTTAGCTGATGTCAACACAAAGTGAAACTGGGTGAAATACAATCAGTTGCCCTTTTAAATGGATCAGTATCGTGAAACCCATGTGCAACAACTGTTCACGGCAAATCAGTAAGTAAGCACAACTAAGTCCTGGCTTCCTTGCTAACTGGGTAATATGCCCCTGGGTATCATGGCCATTTTAATATAAAACCAACTTTCTAGAGCAAACTTATCTCAAAATTCAGCATATAAAAGTTAAAAGAATACTTTACAATATCAAATGCTAAAAGAAATGCATATGTAACAACTATTTTCATAATTGATTTTTGGCTTTGTTGTTTTTAATGCAGTACCAACAGTCCTGAGAGACAAGGCCACCCACTATAGTCATTCAGCCTAGCTGATTTGTTTCAAGAACCTCAGAATCTTGACATGTTATTAAAGTCCATGCCTCCCAACTTTCAAATAATTCACTCTTCAGCAAGAAGTAAAGAATCTATGTGTTTTTTTCTCTGACTTTCCTAACAAGATTTTGAGTTCATTTTTTTGTCTTCAGAATGTTCCCTTATGAATTTCCTCATCCCCTCATCATTGTTAAACCCTAATCCTTCCTACAGGCATCAATATCTAGATGCCAATGATGCAAATGATGGGAATCACAGTGGTCTCACAAGAACCCATGTTGGGAAGTATTACGGAACCCTACAAGGTTTCCTATCCTTTCCCCCAAGCCTCCAGAATGTCTGAAAACAAATCAACACATCTCAAATGCCTAGGTGGCCTCTGTGCCCACTGGTTTCCATGGTTTAAAGGGATTCTTCAACCCTCTCCCTTAGAAACCAAGGCAAAACCTGCACTGAAACTCCAACAGCATAATTTAGTAACACATTACAGTGGAACTCAAGTGCCTTGATTAATATGGTGCTTCCCCTTCACCTGCCTTCTAATGAATGGACCATCCATTGCCTAATAGTCTGATTACTGCAATTCTGAGTTGCCACAAATGAGAAGGTCTTTAGGTGTGCACAGTTCCCTTGGTGGGAAAAGCAACATAGACTTACCAAGTTGTTCAGGGCCAGCTGTCAAGTCAGAGATGAAAGGACTAGTTTTTAAGGAGTTCACAGAGCAGATGAGGAAAACACTTTTAAAGTGCTGTCAAGGTGCTGCTGTCCTTGAAGAAATGGCTTCCTGACAGCTGCTGGTGCCTTCCTTCCTGCCAAAGTTTAATTTCTCTCAGGGAAGCAGGCCTTTAATTAGGTTCCTAGGGCAGCTAGCTCTGTATTTGTGACCTTATCAAGGATGCAGGATTTCAAAGTACTGGCCTAGATAGGTCTCCCTTCATTACTGATCAAAGTTTCCCCAGAACACTCCTGGGTTCAGGCTTCAGTTCCTCAGACCAGAACTGCCTTTTCATGCCTCCTTCTTAACGGTTGTCTTACACCAACATCTCTGTCATTGCCAGACTCTGTGAAGAAAAGCGAGTGTTCGAAATGTAGAAATTAGATGCAATTCACGTAAGACACTTTTCAGTTCTGAATCTACATACATGACAGTGAAACTCTTCTAATATTGGAAGAGTCTCACATCTGGTTGAATGAGTTGATTTACAAAAGTATAACACTTTAAGTAAAAATAAGAAAGTTCCTGTAATTGAACACTAAGACTTGTTTTCAACCTGGGTGAGAGTAATTCCTCTAAAATGTCAGATGCTGAATTTTAATAATAGATTATTTTTATGCATGTAGAATTAAGCATCCAGCATCTGCTTTTACAAAGCCAACATCTATTTCTTTAACATCACTGCCTTCCCTTCTGCTTGATCCAACTAGGAATTTGGTATAGAATCTATCTGAAAAACAGATAAAGTTGTCCTTGACATGCTGGATTCTATAGGGCCATCATAAACCAGAATATTAGGATTAGACTCTTATTCTAAAAGAGTAAAAACTTAGCAGCCACTCTTGCTCATGATTCTCAGGTTTCTAACTGAAATCAAGAAATGCAGACTTTTTCAAGGAAAGAGAAATATCATTAACAAATGACTGTGTATTCTCAGGCTTTCTTTGAAAAGCTTTTATTCTTTTGTATTTGATATGACCGAGTGAAAATGTACATTCCCGTATAAATTTACATGCCCACCTAAATGCAGCTTCCACTGCTCTCCCTGTCCGGTGACAGCACACTATTCCTCTCTGCTCCATACATGTCTCATCCTCCCAACAGTCTCCTGTCCTCTCCTCTCCAACCACTCTCTTACATCCAGTAAGAGGTCAGCAGACTGATATCCTATAGATGTATAGAACCATAAAGTGCATACAATATATGGTCACTCTGCATTGCCAAGTCCAATCCATTCGTGTCCAAAGAGTGGATCTTCATTATGATTTATGGGCAAGAGCAGCATCAGGGCCAGGGGTCATGCTCCCAGGGGAACCCCAAAACTGTTGGACCATCAATTGAGGTCTCTTAGTGGAGATCTCAGGATGCACCCCTTTTTATTCTTTTTATTCTTGTGTTGAGTGAGACTCAACTTAGTGAGCTCCATCGCAGCTATCACTGGTGGTGGCCAGGCACCAACTCATGTGGTTCTCTCTCTCTGGGTTGTCTTTACCCCATGTCATTTCAGTCCTTGGTGAGCATCCGTTCCTGCTGAGTTGGGAACATTTGCTGTGCCCTCAGACGGCAGCTTGGCAGCTTTTAAGACCCCAGACGCCACTCACCAATGTGGGGTGCAGAGAGCTTTCTTAGAAAAACACTAGTTGTGCCAATTGGCCTCGATTTCACCTAAGAGCATGGTCCCGTGCCCCCTACCCCAGCTACTCTATCCTTGCAATATTGAGTTGAGATGGAAGACTGACGCCTGATCTCCATAATCTATAAGATACTACAAAATATCAATAAGAAGAAGATAAAACATCCAATTAAGTGATGGGCAAAGGAGATGGGCAGACATTTCACTAAAGACGAGATCCAGGCAGCCAAAAAATACATGCGGTCATGTTCACGGTCTTTAGTTATTAAAGAAATTCAAATCAAGACTATAATGAGATACCATCTCACCCCAAAAAGATTGGCCATGATTCAAAAAACACAAAACAACAAATGCTGGAGAGGCTGTGGAGAAAGTGGAACCCTCCTACACTGTTGGTGGGGTTGCAGAATGGTCCAGCCTCTTTGGAAAGCAGTCTGGAGCTTCCTTAAAACAATGGATATCGATATACCATTTGACCCAATCATTCCACTACTTGGAATATATCCTACAGAATCAAGGCCTTTCACACCAACAGACACATGCACAAGAATGTTTATCGCAGCACAGTCCATGATAGCAAAAAGATGGAACCAACCCAGATGCCCAACAACAGAAGAATGGATAGGTAAACTATGGTACATATACTCAATGGAGCACTACGCAATGATAAAGAACAACGATGACTTCAGGAAACATCTCATGACCTGGTTTCAACTGGAAGACAGTATGTTGAGTGAAAGAAGTCACTGACAAAAGGACAAATGTTGTATAAGACCTCTACGACAAGACCTCAAAAACAGACTTGTGTATAGAAGAAAAGACTCTTTGACAACTGCAAGGGAGGGGAGGGAGCGAGGGTGAGGAGGGGAGGATTTAGATTAGATAGTTGCTAGAAATCTGGTTGAAAAAGCTTTTTAAAAACAATTTTGAAAGCAGCTACTTAAGTTGTTCATTAATAGTACAGTATAGTATTACATTGTATGTTAGTCATATGGCACCAAGAAATCTCACCCAATGCAATTTTAAAAAGCTTTGAAAAAGTCTAAAGTCTCTCTAAAAAAAAAAAGGAATACGGAAGCAAATTATCAATAGCTACCCATAAACGATCTTGTATTAAAGGAAAACAAATACTTGATTCAGTGTTGAACTGCCAAACTCCCTAACCCATGTCCCTTTAATTCCCATGCATTTACTTATTCATTCATCAGACATTGTTAAGGAATAATTCTATGCTGTAATTCTATGCTGGCAGGAATAGGTGTTGGAGATAGAGAAGTGACTTAGATAAACATGGTCCTTGATACTGCGAAGCTTCAGATCTAGCAGAGAAAATGTGCATTTAACATACAAGTATGTAAGTAAATATATAATTACAAATTTTGTTAAGAGCTTTGAGGAAAAACTGGACAAAAAAAGGAGTGGTATATTTTAGAATTATTAGTTCAGTAAGACTTTTCTGTGGAAGTGCCTTTAACTTGAAATCTGAAGAAAGAATAGATGTTACTAGTGAGGAGACAAAAGTGTTTCAAGAAGAGACAACGGCATTTAGTGAGATCTTCAGGGGAAAAACACTGGGTGACACAAACTGAAAAAGGCCCATATGGCTAGAAAGTATAATGAGTAAGAGATGAGAAGCCAAAATGAGGCTGGAGAAATACAACCAGACGTAATTAGACTGTGCCAGCTCTCTCAGTCTTCCGCTAAGGAGAGAAGCCGCTGCTGTTCTTGGTCTGGGAGAATGAGGAAGTCCCAGGGCAAATACGTACCATCCCACTTATCGGTGATGTAATCTCACTGACAGACTCACTCTGCTCACACGCACACACTCACATAAGCCCAAACTTACATCCCACTGTGCATTAGGATCACCTGTTACTTCCCCCTTTTCTGGGTCCTACTCTTAGGACTTGCTTCAGTATACCCACTTCTGCTGGCCCTGGGTCCAGCCTGGCTCCAGAAGTGTTCCTGAGCTGGTCATAACATCCCTTCTCCATGACTGAACATTCTTCTGCTAAGCTCTGAGGTTACAAAACCCACTGCTGTCAAACTGAATCCACCTCATAGCAAACCTCTAAGGAAGAGTAGAACTGCCCCCATAAGGTCTCCAACGCTATTGTCTTTACAGACGCAGACTGTAACATCTTTCTCTCACAGAGTAGCCAATGCATTCCAGTCACTGACCTTTTTGTTAGCAATGAAGTGCTTTAACCACAGCACCCCCAGGGCTTTTTGTGGTTATAATAACAATTTATTCAACTTTTTGTAAGCAGTAAGAATGACATGCAGAATCCTAGCTATCAAGTCCTCTAGAACAGCAGAAACTTCAGACTTGTATTGAGTCCACGACAGCTCTAGGGACCACATGTATGTTCTGTCAAATGCTCACCCTTCTCTGTCTGCTTGCCTCAACCTGCTTCTCTGCCAGCTTTGCCACCGTCTACTTTGTGTCTTTCCTATACTTCCTCTGTCAAATAACCATGGCTTCTGCTCCCTCATAACTTTGGTTCTACATGGCTTTGCCAATTTTTCTTAGTATTCTCTGAAGACAGGATCTGATGGGCTTAATCTGTCTTTTTTGCATCAGGCCAGTTTATTGATTGGTTGATAGTCATCCCTTAACTCCACAGACTATAGCCTGAGAGCTTAGATCCTGACATTAAACAACATTGCTGCTAAGGGGTTGTCTATACCCATAAAATGGATGTCTAGAAAGAATTGTGTTAGTTGTTAAAATCCCTTTTGCCTCAGTTTCCTGATTTGTAAAACAGGGCAATAATACTACCTCTACCTCCTTCAAAAGGATATTATGACGATAAAATGAGACACAATTGTGAAAGCAACTACAAAAGTTAAAATTCCCGTATTATGGAGCAGTTACTACTCAATCTAAATAATTGTTATTCTCAATGTTAGCTTTAAAATATGAGGACTGACAAGGTTACAAAGTCATCCTAGAAAAACTGCTACATATCCATAGCTAAATATCACTATGTTCACCTTCTAACTACTCCTCTTGGGAAGCTATGCACTGACACTAGTGCCTAGTTCACCCTTCAAAGCAATTTTGGAACTCTTTTGGGAACAGTCATCAGAGCTGTCCTCACCTTGCTCTTGATGTCCTGTATGTTATCAAAATGTT
Source organism: Heterohyrax brucei (assembly GCA_028571685.1). Classification (NCBI taxonomy): domain Eukaryota; kingdom Metazoa; phylum Chordata; class Mammalia; order Hyracoidea; family Procaviidae; genus Heterohyrax; species Heterohyrax brucei. The sequence goes on along the minus strand of CM053150.1, from coordinate 49,582,991 downwards.
GTTCTTTCAAAATTTCTTTTATCTTTGTGTAAAGAAAAAAAAATCATTTGGTGCCAGATCAGGTGAATGAGAGGGCATTGCAATACAGTTAACTGTTTATTGGCTAAAAACTCCCTCACAGACAACTATACAGTTAAGTTCACGAACTTACCCCTGTGCCACTGTGCACAATGGCCATTCCAGAGAGAGTTCTAAAATTGCTTTGAAGGGTGGACTAGGTGCTTGTGCTGGGGCATAGCTTCCCAAGGGGAGTGCTTGGAAGGTGACCACAGTGATATTCAGCAATGAGATATGTAGCACATGGAACAATTAAATCTGTGGACTTGTCAGACCCTGTACAATATCTCTCTATTATATTGATATAATATATTGAGGGAGAAGGATAATATTTGTAGTCTGCTATCTCTACACTTAACATCACCTCACATTTTTTTCAGTATCATTTCTTATATGTATATAGCACTATCTCTGGCACTAGACTCAGGAAACATTTATTGATCCAGACACTTACCTAGGAATTTAATACACCACGGTGGCCAACAGAGAATGGTCTCTCAATTCAAAAAGCTTATTGTCTAACCAGAAAGATAACTAAAAGAACCATACAAATAAACAGTGATAAGCCTATCACAGAAAAAACTCAGGGAGCTCTGTATGTACTCTTTAATAGAAGGCATCTAACTACGTATTCTTGGGAGGCAATGACCATGTGTAATTGTTACTACTCTTCCCAGTATATGATCACAATGCTTATCACCCACCAAGGTTTCGTACATGTTAGACTGCAACATTTTGGCCTCAGCAGAGAAGTTATAGTCCAGTCTGGAACTGAGAAAAGGAATCCTTTGGGTAAAAGGCTTTGTCAACTTTAAGAGGCCGCTACCAGAGTCAGTTGCTAAAATCAAAATAATCCAGTGAGTAATCATTCTGGAAAGACTGAAGAGAGAGTATTAAAGCAGACAAGCACAGGCCACAGCAAAAAGAGCACAGAGAGAAGGATGGGTGAGGGGTCTTTCAGATTAATATCTCAAACACTGCGTATCTTCAGTAGCATTCATCTAATACCCTATCTGACATATATACATAGAGTTTATATATCTACAAAACAAAAGTAAAAGTAACCACCTCATTGTTAGATCAAATAATATATGTATAAAACCAGTTGCTACCAACTCTGCTGGATTCATGGCAACCCCAAGTGTATTAGAGCAGAGCTGTGCTCCATAGGGTTTTATTTGGGGGTTTTCTTTTTTGTAGTTTTTATAAGATTAGCATTAGGCCTTGGGTTTGGGTTAGGTTCAGAATTAAGATTCAAGGTTAAGGAATAGATTTGGGTTTAGCTTTAGGATTAGGTTAGGTTTAAGTTTAGAGTTATGATTATATTTAGGGTTAGCATTAGGGTAAGTTTTACGGTTAGGTTTAGCATCAGAAATACATTTAGGGTTGTGTTACACTTAGGTTAAGTTTAGCTTTAGGGTTACATTTTAGGACTAGTATTAGGGATAGGTTTTGTATTAGGTCTAAACTTCTGGTTCAGCTTATGTTTAAGCTTGGGGTTAGGATTATACTTCGGTTTTAGTCTTTGAGGTTAGGTTTTGTGTTGGATTTATGTTTTGTGATAGCATCAGGTGTTTTAAGTGCGAAGATTAGAGTTACCTTTAGGGTTAGTGTTAGGTTTAGAGTTAAGTTTAATGTTAGGCTAAGATCTGAGTTTCCATAGGATTTTCAATGGCTGATTTTTCAGAAGTAGATCTTTAGGCCTTTCTTTGGAGGCACCTCTGGGTGGGCTTCGGCCTCTAACTTTTCACTTAGCAACCAAGCATGTTAACGATTTGCACAACCCAGGGACTCCATGTACGTATATATATTGAGGGCAGCTCCACTACGGGGCAGTTCTACTCTGTCCTGTAGGGTTGCTATGAGTCAGAACTGGCTTGATAGCAATGGGTTTGAGTTTTGTTTTGCTTTTTTATACACAAATATACACAAAATAGAAAAGTAGGTGACATATAGTAGGTCCCCAAATGGCACAAACAGTTTATGCTTGACTACTAACCAAAAGGCTAGCAGTTTGAACCCATCCAGTGGCTCTGCAGGACCAAGGCTTGGCAACCTGCTTCCATGAAGAAAACTCCGTGGAGGAATTCTACTCTGTTACACATGAGGTCACCATGAGTCAAAAGTCAATTTGACAACAACTGGTTTGATTTGAGATTTTGTGTTTTGTTTGGGAGGAAGGCATCGCTTTATTGTTGTTAGGCATCACAAAGTTTATTTAGACTCATAGGGCTTTCTAGGCAGTAGTCTTCAAGGGAGCAGACAGCCAGATCTTGCTCCCATGGACTCTCCTGGTATGTTTACAGTGCCAGCTTTTCAGTGAACTGCCAAGCACTTAACTTCATGTCACTGGAGCTTCTTTGATGCAGAGTAAGCATTTGGTTAAGCATTAGCTACTACTTTTACATACCCAACAACAACAACAATTTCTATTATTACTAGTCATAATAGTAGTAGTACTGTCTCTGGACTACAAATAGATCATGATAGTGTAGAACCAAACCAAGCATTTAGAGGCTCTTCAAATCATATTAAAGAAAGCTGCAACATAATCTAGGTACAGAGTGCAAATTACTGGACTCGCATTATAATTGAATCATTACAAATAACATGCCTCCTGGCAGTGACCTCAAAATCATTTTCATTCCCCTGATTGCCTTTGAAAATGGTCCTGTAAATGTATGACAGAAAGCATAAGACAAACAGAGGATAAACAAAATGAATTACATTTTGTGAGAACAGTGGATGTTCCTTGTTTTTAAGTTTCTGGGTGTGTGATAACATTGCACGACTCTTGTTTCATTCTCCTCGCATTCCATTAGGTTTGGAAGATTGTTAGCTGGTTATGCTGAGTGCTTCTTTTCATTATCCTTAAAGCACAAATAAGTTGATTTTCAAGCAACAAATGCTTTCTTTTTAATCAAATTTTTGCCAGAGTGGAGCATAATAAGTTCAAGAGTTGTTATTATTTTAAAAATCTCTTTTAAAAATGCAAACCACTATGATTTATAAACACTCTATGGCCTCCATGGCTAACACTGTGGAGAATGGGAATGCCAGAATACTTCATTGTGCTCTTAAGGAATCTATAAATGGATCAAGGGGCAGAAGTACAAACAGAACAAGGGGACACTGCACAGTTTAAAGCCAGGACAGGTGAGTGTCAGGGTTGTATCCTTTCACCGTACTATTTCAATCCATATGCCAGGCAAATAATCCAAGAAGCTGGATTATATGAAGAAGAGCAAGGCATCAGGATTGGAGGACGACTCCATAACAACCTGTGTTATGCAGATGACATCATCTTACTTACTAGAAGTGAGGAAGATTTGACACATTTACTGATGATGATCAAAGACCACAACCTTCAATACGCATTGCACTTCAACATCAAGAAAACACAAAAATCCTGACAACTGGACCAGTAAGCAACATCGTCATAAATGAAGAAAGGACTGAGGTTGTCAGGGATCTCATCTTACTTGGGTCCACAATCATCGCCCACGGAAGCAGCAATCAAGAAATCAAAAGATGTATAGCACTGGGAAAATGTGTTGCAAAGAATTTCTTTAAAGTGTTGAAAAGTAAAGATGTCATCTTGAAGACTACAGTGCGCCTGACCCAAGCTATAGTATTTTCAATCACATCATACACATGTGAAAGCTGGACAGTAAACAAAGAAAACAGAAGAAGAATTGATGCCTTTGAATTGGGTGTCAGAGAAGAATATCGATGTACCACGGACTGCGAAAAGAACAAGCAGATCTGTTCTGGAAGAGGGATAACGAGAGTGTTCCTTGGAAGAAAAGGTGGCAAGACTGTGTCTTGCATACTTTGGACATGTTGTCAGTAAGAGTCATTCTCTGAAGGACATCATGGTTAGTAGAATGGAGTGTCAGTGAAAAAAAGGAAGACGCTCAACAAGATGGATTGATACAGTGGCCACAGTGATGGGCTTAAGCATAAAAACAGTTGTGGTCATGGCATAAGATCAGGCCATGTTTTGTTCTGTTATTGATAGGGTCATGATGAGTCAGAAGCAACTCAATGGCACCTAACAGTAACGACTGCCTCCAAATCATGTTAACACGTACACCCAGACGTTCAAGTATTGGACCAAATATTTTTGGTTTAATTGAGAAAGGAAACAAATTTCAGTGATTATTGATAGGAAAACAAATGTTACGAACACTCTAGTTTTGTATATTTTCAATTGTTTCAAAGATTAGATGTACAAATAATGTGAATATATTTTCTACATATTTATTCTCATGTTACTGATTTTGAAAGGTACAAAGAATGTCTTTATTGAATACTTGCATTGTATGCAGTTTTTTTGTTCTTTATTTTTAAAGTTGTGTTATAGGTATAACATTTTCACAGTAAGGAAGATGCCAGACGAGCAAATTCTTACCTCTCCTGAAATAGACTGTTTGAGAGTTTTGGGAAATACTAGGATCATCCACTAAATGATTAGCCTAGGATCCACTACCCAGGTGAATTGTCAAATATCTGTAATATTGCTTTTTCCAAAAATTCACAATATACTGTATTTCATTATTCCATATAATGTATAACTAACACTGAAAATTTGATCATTCTAAATCCTGAGGTTTCAAGGTTTATTGTGGTGCTATCTAGGGTTCCTGTTTTATCTGATTCTTTCACCTTTTCTATGATAACCCTGAGGAGTAGTCAGCATGTCCCTGTCTGAACATCCTGAATGGTGGGAAATTTCAATGGCAAAAGTCAGTTATGTCTCAGGACCCTCTCCTACACAAATTCCAGAACCTCCAAAGCTTACTGCCAAGAAAAATAATCTCCAGACAGGATGAAATAATTCCAACGAGGCTCTCCTTAAGTTCCATCTTTCCATCTTGGATTTCTGCCTTGGATCCCTGCAGCTACCATAACATCAGCACTTGAAATTGTACTACTCTCACCTTAAGGCTCTGAGGCAGAATGGATAAATATTTTCAGTGTCTTTAGAATCACTAAGAAGTTAGAGGATTTGAAGATATTTAACTTTTGAGGGTAATAGACAAAATCATGGCATCTACAACAGCTACAGTCTGACTCCGCCACAGCCAGTGTTCTCCTGATGCTTATCCACCAATCCCCTGATCAAATGGAAGGTTTCAATGCACAGAGACCTGAAGAGCACACCTACAGGTCACTTATGCCCTTAGCAACAATTCCACAGTCACTAAAGCCAAAAACTGATGATCTTGTTGAGAGAGGGAAGAAGGAGAAAGGAAAAAGACCTAACAGAGCAGTAATGGAATATTCAAGGAAATATCTATAAAATATTGTGCTACAACCATATCCATTTTGGGAAAAGTATGTAGGTCATTTAGCATAGTCAAGTCACCTTAGCAACCATTTCCCATGCACCTCTTCTTAATTACCAAGATCTTTTCTGTGCTTCTCCCTCATCCATATCTTTCAATCACCTTCCTTATGTTCATGGATCCTCTCACTCCCGAATAAACTTCTGGCCTGAGACATAGGAAGCACATCTCACCTTACCCATGGCTTTGTCTCTTGAGTGAGTGGCTAAATCCCATGTACACTGGTTGCTACCTCTATACTAACCTCCCATACTACTCAGTCTCAGTTGACTGACTTTCCTTTTTCCAAGTACTTGGGAAATGTCATGATAATTTTTGGATGTGTACAGTACTTACAAGGGCCATACACTGCACAACCAGAGGGCCTATCACTGACCTCTTTAGAGGAAATACTGAGAGCTAGTAAAGACACCACCAAAGTGTATAAACTCCAAGTACGTGACCTATCTGGCCTTAGTTGGAAAGCCAAGTTAAAGAGCTAAGAGTAGACCCAACATTTAGGGGCTCAACTTGGACTATAGTATTTGCTAACTAAGTAATACAGATAAGAACAATGGCATTTGAGACTTAGGATGTTTTACTAAATTGTGCTAAAGATTTCTTTTCCCCTCATTTAAGTCCACTGTAGAAACACTAGGCAATTTTCAGTGTGCCTTGACCACAGAATAGCATCTTCTGGATAGATAGAAAAGAATAAAAGAGTAACCCTCTTCTTCAGTCCTCTTTAAAAAGCACATAAAATAAAAAGGGATATCACGGAAAACACAAACTCTGTAAGATAGTAATAATAAAATGAACTAAGTGTTCAATTTCAAACTGTATGCACAAAGAGGGTGGTGGGGACGGAGTCAAGCTGGCAGACTAAGCACATGTCTCCTTATATCCCTCTGGAAACCAAGACCTGAATTGATAATCAAACGGAGCCTTCTGATCACCTAATCAGCCTCAGGACACAGCACAGGGCTGTTAATTGGGACTTCATACCACTGAGCAAAAAACCTCCTCTCTTTCGCTGACTCCCGCTCCTGGCTAGCCCCAGCTCTCAGGGACGGAAGGTAAACGCACCATTGTGACTTCTTTTTCTCTGTCTTGGCTGGCAGGCGGAGCTGGATCTTGCCTGGCGGCTGAACTCAGACGCGCTACTGGGGGGATAAGCATGTGAAATTCTCATATTTTCAGAGCCAGGCTTAGGACTCTGTTATTCTAGCCATGTTAAGCCTTTCGTTTTATATCTGCCTCAGCGGGGTTTGTACGGAATTTTGCAGTCAGTGTGCGGGATGCCATGTTGGTACCGAGATTTTAGCAGGACCTAATTCTTAGCCTGGGAGCCAGCTCCTGCAAACAGGACAGGGCTTTTCCAACAAAAAAGCAATAATTTACCGAAGGCAACCTACGTTGGGGGCCCTGCAACAGAAGCAGAGGAATCACTACCTCTCGGCACCGTTAGCCCCTCTGTCTGCTGCCTGTGTGGAGGATGCCATCTTGGATACGGTGGCTGCAGCTGGACCTAATTCTTAGCTTGGGAGCCAGAGCTTGCCCACAGGACAGTGCTTTTCTATCACAAACCAGTACTTGACGCAGTGTTGCTAAGACTAGGCCTTGACAGCAGAGGCCAACAGGGCAGTAGCATTGCTGTATTCTGAATTAGTTTGTTATCATCTGGGGTTGTATACAGTGGCGCTTACTTTGTCAGTTGAGAAGAGGGACCTCTACACCTGAAAACCTAACTGACTTGTGAACTGGTCAGGTACCTTTTGCAGTACATTTGAAGACAGCCTAGAGAAACATTTGCAATCCATCCTCACAGTACCTCTTCCAGCCTCTATATACTCACATGGGAACCAAAAAGCAACAGACAATTGTGGCATACAAGAAATCACCCATGGCTTCAGAAGGCTCCCAAACAAAGCAACCAAGGAGTTTTCCAGATGAAGAAACTTTTATGAAAGCATCAGGAAGTGAATACAAAATGATTATATACAGAGCCCTTCTAGACCTTATACAAAATGCAGCAGAACAAAATGAAAAATTAAGCAAGCTGTTCGATCTGATGCAATACCAGTACTCTGAAATCCAACAGATCAAGAACAAAATCAAAGACATAGAAACTTCAATGCAAAGCCAAGAAAACAGAATGGAACAAATAGAAAAAAGAATTTCTGACTTGGAAGACAGAGCTACTGATGCCAGTGTCTATGAGCAGAAATCAGAAAAAAGAAACAAAAAAAATGGAGAAACATTAAGAAGCATGTGGGACTCTATTAAGAGGAACAACCTTCAATTAACTGGAGTCCCTGAACTGAGTAAGACATCTGAGAACACCAAGAGTATTGTTGCTGAGCTGCTGAAAGAAAACTTCCCAGAAATCATGAAGGAAGAGAATATAGACATCTCAGATGCATATCGTACACCACCCAATATAGATCTCAAAAGAAAGACTCCAAGACATATTATAATCAAGCTTAACAAAATGAAACATAAGCAGCAACTCTTAAAGGCAGCAAGACTCAAAGCAAAGCTAACATTCAGAGGGAAACCCTGTAGGCTCTCATCAGATTTCTCAGCAGAAACCATGTTGGCACGGAGACAGTGGCACGACACATTCAAAGTCTTGAAGGAGAAGAACTTCCAACCAAGAATTATATATCCTGCAAAACTATCTTTCAAATACGAAAATGAAATTAAGACATTCCCAGATAAACAGAAACTCAAAATGTATGCACAAGAAGAAAACTATGGGGGCACTCGGGTAGATGTAAAAACAATAGTATCTCTAGCTGTCCACATGCCTTCCTCACAATAGCTGCTTCTCTATGTGATTTATGTGCTTACAGCATTCATGTTCATATAGGAGTAATTTCATGCTTATTTCTCATACTAACCGGTATCTTTGTTTTTCTAAAACTTGCTTTTTTCATGTATCTAGAAGGTCTGCAAATGTCAGTACATACATGTTTACCTCATTCTTTGGAACTGCATCACGACTACATTTTATGCATGTAGGGAGTATCACTTGTAACTTATTCAATTATCAATTGATTGCCATTGAGTTGATTTTGATTTACAGTGACTCCATGTAGGACACAGTAGAATTGCCCCATAGGGTTTCCAAGGATTCCCTGTTGGTCCATTTGTGAATATTTTTGTTTCATGTTGAGGTGTAATTCATTCTGAAGGGTGTAATCTTGAATTGTCAACAGTAACTACTTCAAGTCCTCTTCACCTTCAGCAGGCAACACTGTGTCATCTACATGTCGCAGGTTGTTAATGGTTCCTCCTCCAATCCTAATGCTCCCATCTTCTTCATATAGCTCAGCCTCTATGATTATTTGCTCAGCACGCACATTTAATAAGTATGATAAACAGACACAACCATGGTGCACACTTTTCCTGACTTCAAGTCACACAGTATCCCCTGTTCTGTTCAAACAATTGCCTATTGGTCTATGTACAGTTTCCTTATGATTACAGTTAAGTGTTCATGGATTCCCACTCTTTGCAACGGTATTCATAATTTTTTATGATCCACACAGTCTATTGCTTTTGCTTAACCAATAAAACATAGGTAAACATCTCTCTGGTATTCTCTGCTTTCAGACAAGATCCAAGAAATGATATCCCTCGTTCCAAGTCCTCTTCTAAATCAGCTTGGATTTCTAATAATGTGCTGCTGCAACCACTTCTGAATAACTTTCACAGCAATTTTACTTGTGTCTGATATTAATAATGCTATTTGATAATTTCCACATTTTGTAGCATCATCTTTCTTTCAAATGGGCACAAATGTTGATCTCTACCTGCCAATTGGCCAGGAAGCTGTCTTCCAAGTTTCTTGGCAAAGATGAGTAAGCACTTCCGGTACTGCATCCATTTGTTGAAACATCTCAACTGATATTTCATCAGTTCCTGGAGTCTTGTTGTTCACCAATGCTTTCAGTGTGGGACTTATTCCTTCAGTACCACTGGTTCTTTATTATATGCTACCTCCTAAAATGGTTCAATATGAACCAATACTTTTTGTTAGAGTGACTCTGTGTATTCTCTCCATATTCTTTTGATGCTTCCAGTACCACTCAATAGTTTGTCCACAGAATTGTTTAACATTGCAGCTTTTCTTCAGTTCTCTCAGCTTGAAAAATGCTGAGCTTTCTTTTTACTCTTTCGGTTTTCTGTCTCCAGATCTTTTGTTATAACATTTCGTCTTCTTGAGCTGCCCTCTGAAATCTTCTGTTTACCTCTTTGGCTTCATTTCTTCCTTTCACTTTAGCTACCCTATGTTCAACAGCAAGTTTCAGAGTCTCTTCTGACATCCACTTTGGTCTTTTCTTTCTTTCCCTTTTAATGACCTCTTGCTGTCTTCAGCTCAACCACCTACCATTTTCCCCACAGTACTCTTCACTTTTCTACTGGGTTCAAGTATTCATTAAAATGACCACACGGAACTCACAGACTACACTCATGATCACAGGGCTTATTAAAGAAGTAGCAGTTACAATTCAGGCTCTAGAACACTCAGGCTACAGTTCTTCCATCATAATACCCTCTCTTTAGCCGGGTGTGCAGGCACACCTCTTCCTGGCCCTCAGTCTCTGCCCAGAGGCACTCAGGGTTCTCTCTCCAAGAGCTGGAAAGCCCACCATACCATATCCTGCTGCCAGGTCTCTCCTCGCTGGTTGGTGGCCTCCTCCTTTCTGCTCTGGAATTGGCTCTCTTTTAAGGCAAAACTGACCAATCCCCTCGGTAAACCACATTACCTATGATATAATCGCCTGGATTGGAGACTATGGCTCAAAATGCCACACACAAAAATAAATAATCACATCACACAATCCTTTTTCTGTTTCCAACTTTTGCATTCCAATTACCTGTAATAATCTATTCATCTTGATTACCAAACCAAACCAAATCCAGTGCCACTGAGTTGATCCCTACTCAGAGGAATCCTACAGGACAGAGCAGAACTGCCCCATAGAGTTTCCAAGGAGCACCTGGCGGATACGAACTGATGACTTTGTCTGGTTAGCAGACCTAGCACTTAACTGCTATACCACCAGTGTTTACATGTTTGATCAATGTCAGACTGCAGAAGTTGGTTAAATTCTTCATTTCTTCCACTTTGACCTTAGTGGTTAGTGGGTAAATTTGAGTAATTGTCTCATTAACTGGTCTTTCTTGTAGGCATGTGGAGATCATCCTATCACTCACAGCATTGCACTTCAGGATAGATCTTAAAATGTTCTTTTCAATAGTGAATGTAATGTCATTCCTCTTCAGTTTGCCATTCCTGGCATAGTGGACTACATAACTGCCTGATTCAAAATGGCCAATGCCAGTCCATTTCAGCTCACTAATGCATACAATATTGATCTTTATTCCATTTCATTTTTTACGACTTCCAGTTTTCCTAGATTCATGATTTGTACATCCCACTTTCCAATTATTAGCAGATGTTTATAGCTGTTTCTTCCCCTTTTGAGTCATACCACATCAGCAGATGAAGGTCTTGAAAGTCTGACCCCATCCATGTAACTAAGGTCAAGTCTACTTTGAGCAGGCAGCTTCTCCCCAGTTATATTTTGAATACTTTCTAACCTGAGGAGCTCTGCTGCCATTCACAAGATTTTCACTGGTGAATTTTTTCCAAAGTACACTGTCAGGTCTTTCTAGTCTGCCATAGTTTGGAAGCTCTGCTGTAACCTATCTCCTCAGGGTGACCTCCTAGTGTTGGAAACTTTAGTGGCAAAGTTTCCAGTATCACAGCAACACACAAGCCACCACAGTATGACAAACTGACCGAATAATGTACCCAGAGCCAACTGGAGCTAAGAAGAGTCAATATTGCCAGTAACTGAGTAGGTTTAGCATACTAACATAAAATAGTTAGAAACTTGTGTGTTCCATTTAATAGTATCTTGTGTAATTTGAACAAATTATTTCATTGCTCTGTGGCTCCCATCTGTAAAATGAAAATAATAATGTAATCTACCAAATGAGTTGTCATGGGATTAAATGAGTTTGATGCATATAGAGCACTTAGAATACTGTCTGAAACATTGCAAGTGCTATGTAAAAATTAATAATTATAATTATTTTCAGGAGGAAGATTGTGCAAACAAGTCACTATACATCAAAGGCTGAACAGAGATGATGCAAGAAATGGTGACTTAAAAACAACACAAGAATAAAGCAGTTATGGGTGAGAAATTCTCATTATATGGATGAAGAATAGTGAGCAATGATTTTGAAATCTCGTAAGAGAGGGATAGTGTGTAAGAAGTCTACCTGGTGCTACCAACCAGCTTTTTTTGACTCTACCTATCTTCCTGGGGTGAAGATAGGTAAATAGGTGTATGCAGGGAGACAGACTAGAACAGGATGTTCTAACAGAGGGCATTCAAAGCACGGAGACCCAGGATAACACCCAAGAAAAGAATTCTAAAAGTTGGAAGTTCCTCAGATAAAACATAAAGAGCAAGAGGGACTCTGTCCAGAGCCAGGATTTGGGAAGAAGCTGAGCCTGAGTGAGAACAAAGCCAGATAGAAGAAGAGGAAATAGAATGATTACATCAAACTTCTTGGACCTATGAGGACTGCCAATTAAGTTCACAAACTCATGATAGAAAAAGCGCTACATACTACATTACTGAATATCTCTATAGCCACCTTCAAAGTACTCCTTTTGGAAAGCTAGGCACTGATACCAGTGCCTAGTTCACTCTTCAAAGCAATTTTGGAACACTTTTTTCTGGAATGGCCTTCAGAGTTTTTGTCGTATTACCTTTGATGTCCTGAATGTCATCAAAATTTCTTCCTTTCAATATTTCCTTTATCCTTGGGTAAAGAAAAAAAGACATTGGGGGCCAGATCAGGTGAGTAGGTTGGGTGCTCCGTTACAGTTATTTGTTCACTGGCTAAAAACCTTTGCATAGGCAACTATACCATTAAGTTCCCAAACTTGCCACTTCGCCACTGTGCACAGGAGTCATTCCAGGAAAAGAGTTCCAAAATTGCTTTGAAGAGTGGACTAGGCACTGACACTGGTACACAGCTTACCAAGGGAAGTACTTCAAAGTGACCATAATAATATTCAGCAGTGACGTATGTAGCACTTAATACAATTAAGTTCATGGACTTAACATCGGACTTCACATGTACCTCTCTTTTATGGGTCAGTGGATGATAGGCATTCTTCAATGCAAAGAATAGAAGGGTTCAACCTCTAAACCAAATGGAAAACTACCGTAATAACCTATATTGACTGGATTACAATCATTACCATGAATTTATACCTTGTTTCTATATGCAACAGAGATAAAATTCAGCATACACTTGAATTCAGCACTCTAACCATTCTGAATATGACACTAAAGATCTGCTTATCACACTAGAATCTTGGATTTGAAGACAGATTATTAGGTATTTACAGTGAGTACGGAGGAAGGAACTCTGGTGGCACAAAGGCCAAATACTTGGCTGTGAACCAAAACGTTGGCAGCTGGAAGCTATCCAGCTGTCTTGTGGGAGCAAGGCCTATAAATCTGCTTCAGTAAAGACTGTAGCCTACAACATATTACGCGACAGATCTACTTTGCCATACAGTGTCATTATGCATTCAAGCCTACTTAGTATCTAACAACAAATGAGTTTGAGGGATTTGGGGATTCACCAAGGCACAAGGTATGACTACAAAACGGCAGCCCAGAAAAAGAAGCTATTTAGTGAGATGAACAAGTTGACAGGTGTAGCTTGCAAGGGAAATCCCTCACATCAGGAGACCCTGCAAAGACAAGCTGCCTTTCGGGGTTGCAAGGGGGATCCCGGAAGTGGAGAAGAACAAGGGATCTCCCAAGGGAGAAGGGAAGCAAATGAGAGCATGTGTGTCTAGGCAGTGTCCCTCATCAGCAAGGTGAGGGGGTCTCTGGGTCAGAGACTCTGCAGAAAAGCAGCAGCCTAGGGTTCTTAGAACTTCAAGTTTATCTTACCTATCACCAGCAAGTTTGGGAAACAGCTTCACCAGGTATGAAAATCAAATAGTCTCTAGGTGGCTAAAAATCTGATTATTCGTGCTATTTCTAAAGCAACTGGATGTGTAAAAACAAGTTGGATGCTGGAAGGCTGGCTAACTAGCTATGAAACAGCGAGGCTGTCTTTGGCACACTTACACGACACTCCCTAACCAGTGGATACCTTACATTAACATGTTTCTTCTCTTCAAGGTTATACTCCATGCATGGTTGATACTCTACCAAACATCAAAATGAACGTTAAAGGTAAATAAGAAGAAGCTTCTGTAACTAGTATTAAAAAACAAAACACTGACACTCATGAAGAGACTGTGTTTGTTTTTCCAGACTAAGACGGGAAATAATGGTGATGAAAACGCCCCAAATAAAGACAACTGTGATGCAGTCTCCTGTCACTCCTACTCAACATCGTGTACTTGCAGAAAAGTATCTTTCATTTTCTCTTTAAAGTTCTGTTTGAATATTTAAGCTTGACATATCCTCTGAATTATTTCTGGAGACTCCTTCGGGTATTGTGACCTTTCAGGGCTTGACATACTTGCGTTACTGCAACGTTGCGAGGGGTTCCAAGAGTTTAATTTTAATTATAGGATTAATTTTGAGTCCCAGGTTGGTGCTATTTAAAATTACATCAGCAGCAGGTACTGTAGCAATATCTTGCCCACACCGAGTCAGGCGAGTGGGAACTGAAAGAGCAGGAAACAGGTTCTGAACCTAGAAGGGGAGATTCATAAGACAAGCCACTGAGCTCCCTCCCTAACATCTGTAGGATGGATAACTGCGAGCATTAGAAAGGCATTGTGGGTGAGGTCGCCTTGTAATAAAAACTAAGACTTTGAGAGCATATTGTGTGCCAGGAACTCAGCAAAGTGCATTATATGGATCATTTAATTTAATCCTCAAAACAACCTTGTGAGGTAGAATTATTATTTGCACCATTTTACATATGAATGACTTAAAGAAGTTGAGTAACGGGCCCAACATTACAAAGCTGGTCAGTGTAGTGCATGGGATTTCATGCCCAACATTAACTCCAAAACTAAAACTAAGCACTGTTTTATACATTGCCATTTTATATGTTTTACTGGCTCCTAATACACGTCAGCACAAAGTTTTAACTCCTGTACAAATTCTGACTAAAATCTTCTATGATTAATAAGAATAGGACACTTATTGCTGAGTAAAACACTGTGTTCAATGCTTTCCATATGTTATCATTTATCCTCCTGTCAACCATTTGGTGTAAGATTATTCCCATTTTACAGAAGAGGAAAAAGCAGCATAGAGAAGTGAGTTTTCCAGTGTCACACAACCACTTATGAGGGAACTGTTATTTGAGCCCACGTCTTCCTGACTGTGGAGTCCTTGAACTTGAGGATAATGCTACATGGAGTCATATTTTATTTGAAAGAGAAATTTTAAAGTCAGCACAAAAAGTAAAAATTGCATATAATCAAAACCACCACTGAAAATTCCTTTAATCACAGATCAAGTACCATGCATGGGCATATTTCTACACTACATTGGAGACCAATAAGTTCAACACCAGAAATTTTTCCTCCAGGATTGAAACAGATTGCTATTTCTTCAATTCAGCACAGTGAAATAGTGAGCTTGTGTTTGGAGGCCATATTTTTGAAAAGGAAGTATCTTTAACACAAGAATCATGCCTGGCACAATAGTGTTCATATTATAAGAAGTAAATATAAACCAGAGTCAACTGACTGAACAGCAAAATAATGTCTCCCATTTCATGCACTCTCCAGTGCATATAGTCACTGAGTGAAATGCCTCAGCTTTACTAGTAAATTTTTACCTTTGTTCCACACATTTAATGTGCCTCTCCTATACGCTGTGAGGCCACATTAAGGGTCAGAAGAAAAGTAAGCCATCACGGAGGTGTTACACAGGTTATCAGTCGAGGAGTGGCAGTTTTTGCCACAGCAGTTGTAGGTACTTAACAGTAGACTAATTGGAAGCACACTCTCCTTTTCATAGCCACACAGTTTAAGCTTATTTTTTATAGAATTGAACACCCACTTTTCTTTTTGACCGTTAAGTTCACAGGGGCAGGAACAGTGACGGTCTTGCTAACCATTTCATCCCAGAGTACAGCAGAATAGCTGCAATACGGTGGCCTGACACAAAAAGTACCTGTTGACTAATAAATGATTAAGCAAACAAATGATTATTTTCTCTTTAAAGTTGGAATCTAGTTGCTCTGTAAGAATAAATTATATGACTTATGAAGTTATCTTTCTTTCAGTTTGACCCTCTCTATTAGAATGTATTAAATTTCCTCGACTACCAAATATACCTAGACTTTATTCCAAAACAATGTTTAATAAAGCTAAGAGAATAGACTCAGGAGTCCAGTTGCATGTGTTTGTGTTCCCTGGGACTTAACTAACTCCCCTAAACTTCAGTTTCCTCATCTATAAAATGGGTAAACTAATAATTATAAAACTATAACACTTATTCAACATCAATGATGTGACAGGCACTGTTCTAAATGCTTTATACTATTAATCTTACTTAATATTCCCAAATATCATATGAGGCGACTTTTGTTAAGTTTCAGAGCTTCATCTTGCTCATAACCTATGAAGCAGGAAGCAGAGCTAGAATTTTACCTAAGCACTTTGATTCTGAACCTTGTATTCATAATTGTGCTCTATATTGTCCTATAGGATAAAAAAGAAAAAGAAAAAACAAGAAAGAAACAGAGTGCTGTCAAACTGATTCTGACTCATAGTGACCCTACAGGACAGAGAAGAACTGCCCCATAGAGTTTCCAAGGAGCAGCTGGTGGATGTATACTGCCAACCTTTAGATTAGCGGCTGTAGCACTTAACCACTGCATCATCAGGGTTTCTTCCAGATAGTCATGCTTAAAATAACCAGCCACATAAAGCATTAGGTGCCGTGTCCTATGCAGAAGAAAATCTCAATAAGTGTTAGGTCTGATCATTTTAATAACAATAATCTTAAGGGTTACGTGCTCTGCATCCACTAGGACAGTGTAACCACTATGGTTGCTGTGCCCAGACCATTCTAATCGCCCTTCAAAATACACGGCTCATTCCTGCAGCTGCCAAGACTATTGGTAGTTGGTGACTCATGACCAAGCCCCCCTCTGGGAATTATACTCAGATGAAGAAAGCAGCTGTGCCCAAGTTTCACACCCTCTCTAGGGCAGACCCCTTCCAGTGTCTGATAGACAAGAGAGGCACAAAGGTTCTGTCCCATGCCTCAGTCTGGGCCAACTCTGAAGGCCAGCCTCACTCTGAAGCTCCTTGTGAGATCTCTTGAGTCCTTTGCTGCATAACCATCTCCCTTCACCTTGTCCTATTTCCCACACCCCCTGTTTGGTGCCCTTCCACTGCCGACTTCTCAGTAAACTTCCTGCTTTCAGTTCTTCATTTCTGGTTCTGTTTCTGAAGAACCTGACTTAAGACAGTAACAGAAGACTGTGCAGTGACTCACGACTTTCTAAACACTCTTGGGGGCTCTACAAGTGCTTGGTTTCTTGTAAGAAATTGTACTCTCTGTTTCTTACAACCACAGAGAGCAGACTGCCATGATGGGCCCCTCTGTTCCTAGCATCGACTTCCCTCTCTGTTGAGTTCCTACCAAAGCATCTTTCTTGATATTTCTCTAGTGAATCTCTCATAAATTTATGGAGAGGTTCACAGTAAAAACATTTAAAATTATTTAACATGTATAGAGTCAATTCATTTACTTTTTTGTTTATTTTGTTCTTAATGATCTGTGTTTCTATTGTTGAAGAAACTCTGGTGGTGTAGTGGTTAAGAGCCATGTCTGCTAACCAGAAGATTGGCAGTTCAGATCTACTAGACACTCTTTGAAAACTCTGTGGAGCTGTTCTACTCTATCCTATAGGGTCTCTGTTAGTTGGAATCAACTAGATGGCAGTGGGTTTGGGTTATTAATGTTGAGAAAATACATACTGAAAACGTACACCAATTCAAGTTTCTATATATGCAATTCAGTGACATTGATTACGTTCTCTGAGTTGTGCAACCGTGTTCACCTTTCTTTACTGAGTTGCCCCTCCCAGCTCCACACCCTGTTACTATAAACTCACCTCCCCTTGATGTTCTTATCTGATCTTTCAAATTCCTACTAACAATTTAATCCCATGTAAACCCACTGTCTTCAAATTGATTCCAACTCATAGCAACCCTATACAACAGAGCAGAACAGTCTTATAGGGTTTCCAGAGTTTTAATCATCACAGAAGCAGATTGCCATATCTTTCACACACAGAATCACTGGTAGGTTCAAACCACTGACATTTTCAGTAAATAGCAGAGCACTTAACCACTGCACCACCAGGGCTCCTTTGATCTAGTATGTACAGATCATAAAAAAACATAATGCTCAAAGCAGGCATCCTTTAGTAATTAAGCCAAACTATTGTTTAGTTTTAAGAAAAGTTCAGGAAATATTTTAGGTTTAAGATGTCAGTACAAGGTGACCATGTAGTTATATAGTTTCAGGAGTTCATCAACCCTCCATGACTCCAAAAAGTCTGCAGTCGATGCAAATTTTAACTTCTGTTCTGTATTTTACCCCTCTTGACCAAGATTCCTCTATATAGTCTTTGATCAAAATGTTCAGTAATGGTAGCCAGGCACCATGTAGTTCTTCCAGCATTATGACAAGCCAAGCCAAGTGCCGTCGAGTCCATTTTCTTCTGTTCCTGACTCCCCTTCTTCCTCTGTTGCTGCAGGCAAACAGAGATCAATTGTTGTGCCTTGGATGGCCACTTGTAAGCTTTTAGAACCCCAAACACCATGCAGAAAAGTAGGACATAAAATGGAAGTACTAAATACATTATTAGACCAATTAACTGAGATGTCCCAGGTAACCATGATCCTAAACCTCCAAATAAAGAAACTATGAGGTGGCAATTCATGTACTTTAATTTAAAATAAATGAAAACATTAAAATATACCAAAATTAAAGTTTCAAAAAAAAGTTACAATTTTTATCCAATTTAAAATGTCCTTGCTCTTGTTTCTTAATTTGGTGCCTAAAATGGAATATCAGTCTCAAAGTAATGTGGATTGATTTATACACAAGCAAATATAAATTCTTCTATTAGTAACTTTAAAACTGAAAATGTTGAACACTTAGTTGATAATAATCTTGTAACTTCCTTAAATTGTGCTCTAAAAATAGTCGCTACATTAGATTACTCCTTTATGGAGCCCATCCCCTCCAAAAAATCCATTGCCATCAAGCCAATTCTGACTCATAGCAACTCTACGGGACAAAATAGAAAGAACTATCCCACAGAGTTGTCAAGAAGGGCTTGGTGGATTCAAATTATCTTTCTTTTGGTTGGTAGCTATAGCTCTTAACCACTATGCAGTCATGCTTTCTAGAGGAGTCCAAGGGAAAATGTAATTTTACATCTCACGGCTTGGCTCAGTTGAGCTCCTATGTGCCCTGTGTCTAGCTGTCTCCAGCTTTTACAAGTTATGCAAAGAGTCACGTATATCTTAATGGAATTAACCAGGAAAAAAAAAAGTTCATGAGTCTTCAATGCCTGAATATAAAAATGTAACAATCTACTGTTCATTCTGGCTGAAGAATTATGTAGGTCAACCCATGGTCTGACAAATGGTATAGTCTCACCTGACAACCGAGCAAGTCTGATTAGAATATTAATTTTCAGTCACCTCGTATTGACATTATTCTGAAAATAAAAAGCCTGTGTATTTTGGTCTTTATCCAAACACTTCCACGCATGACAATAAACTAATTTTACACTAATTGGCTAACCAGGCATGTGATATGCTGAAGTGATACTAACAGAGCATAAATGTAAGAAAAGAGCAAAAACAAACTGTCATTCCAAGAATGCAAT
Source organism: Heterohyrax brucei (assembly GCA_028571685.1). NCBI lineage: Eukaryota > Metazoa > Chordata > Mammalia > Hyracoidea > Procaviidae > Heterohyrax > Heterohyrax brucei. The sequence goes on along the minus strand of CM053150.1, from coordinate 49,563,660 downwards.
CCTCAAAGAAAATGCAGCAGACATTTGTCCATAAAGAAATGCCCATGTCAACACAAGAAAAATATGGGTGCACCCTGAGACCTCCACTAAAAGACCACAGTTGATGGTCCCCCTGGGAGCATGGCGCCTGGCCCTGATGCTGCCCCTGTCCATAAATCATAATGAAGATCAGCTCTATGGACAGCAATGGATTGGACTTGGCAACACAGAGTGACCATATCTTGTGGGCACTTTATGGTTCTATGCATCTATAGGATATCATCCTGCTGACCTCTTACTGGAGGAAGGGGAGTTGGTGGAAAGGAGGGGATAGGAGACTGCTGAGAAGATAGGACATGCATGGAGAAGAGAAGAAGAGTGTGCTGTCACCGGGCAGGGAGAGCAGTGGGAGCTGCATATAGGTGAGGATGCAAATTTACATGGGAATGTACATTTTCATTCAATCATAATAAAAACAAACAAAAAAGAGAAATGCCCATGGTCTTCTATTTGGGTGTTGGTGTGAATTTAAATTGGGTGACACAAATAACATTTTGCAAAGATCTGTAACACCTAAGGGTGTCTTCTCTAAGCACCCACAGAAGCATTATGAAGGAGTAGGTTAAGTCTAGTGGCTAGCTGCCATCAGTTCTGACTCACAAGGACCTCATGAGCACAGAGTAGAATTGTCCCACAGAATTTTCAAGGTTACGACCTTTCAAAGTCTGTCTCCAGATGGGTTCCAACCACTAGACTTTAAGCTAAGTAATGCAGTGTTTAACCACTTGTGTCACCCAGTAACACCAATACATCTGCCTGGGATACAAATGAAATCTTTCTGCCTTTCTTATCATGGAATGCGACTATCACAACCTTGACAAAAAGCCTGGGAACTCTACCTAGAAAAAGAGCTACACACCTCACTACTGAATATCACTCCAGTCACCTGTGAGGTACTCCCCTTGAGAAGTTATACACTGATGCTAGCACCTCATCCACCAACCTTCAAAGCAATTTTGGAACTCTTTTTCTGTAATGGTTATCAGAGCTGTCATCATATTATCCTTGATGTCCTGAATATCACAAAAATGTCCTCCTTTCAATATTTCCTTTATCTTTGGGCAAACAAAAAGTCATTGGGGGCCAGATCGGGTGAGTAAGTACAGTGTTCCAATTCAGTTATTTGTTTACTGGTTAAAAGCTCCCTCAGAGACAGTGCCATGTGAACTGGTACACTGCCATGAAACAAGAGTCATGAGTTGCTGGCAAAAAGTTCAGGTCATTTTCGTGTAACTGTTTCATATAGCCTTTTCAGCACTTCCAAATAGTAAACTTGGTTAATTGTTCATACCATTGGTACAAATTCATAGTGAAAAATCTGTCTGATATCATAAAAGGTAACAACATCATTTTGACTCCATTTGGACTGATGGAACACTTTTGGTCATGGAGAATTGACTGACTTCCATTGTGCACCTTGATGCTTTGTTTCAGGGTTGTCTGGGTACACTCATGTTTCATAACTAGTGAGAACACGGCCCAAAATATTGTCTTGCCTCTCCAAAACATCTTGGCAAACTCTGACTCTCCTTTGCTTTTATTCATCAAGGAGCTCCTTTGGGACCCTTGTTGTACATACCTTTCTTATGCCAAGATTCTCAGTTAAGATTTTCTTGTTTCTCTATCAATGTTTACTTGATCTGCTATGTTTATCACAGTCAACTGATGACTTTGTGCACAGTTGGAAGAATTTTTTATAATTTTTTTATCACTTCTGCTCTTTACTGGCTGTCCTGACCTCTCTTCATCAGTGATGCTGTGTCTTCCTTCAGCAAAATGTTTAATCCATTTGTACACTGCCATTTTCCTCATAACATTATCCCCATAAACTTTGGCTAACATGTCCCTGATTTCACTTCCACTCTTCCCAAGTTTAACAGGAAACTTAATGTTTGTTCATTGCTCTAATTAAAAACCCAACATTCTTGCAATAGCACATACGCAACAACAATAATAAATGTCACTCAGCAAGACACTGCCACAAGTTGACATGAACACAGCTGTGAGACAATGATATACCAAGATTATGAAATCTTATCGAGTTGTTTCTACAGTGCAGCCAATGTAAGTGCAAGGTGGTAAGTCCACAACCTTAATTGTTAGACTTTATATGCACGATCCAAGATTCCTTGAAACCAAGTGTTTCCACAGGCTGGCATCTCTAAAGGGCCTCACTGAACCAAGCAAGTGAGTGAATCAAAGAGTAGGATTTCATCATATCAACTAACAGAAGCCTCATCTCTCAACAGAGTCCAGAAAACCCAGCTGTGATGACTGCCCATTCCTATGCAGAACCAACTATAATGAGCAGATTTTATTTTTCTTTGGCAGCTACTTTTACGATTCAGATGTCCCCAGTTCCTCAGTTAGGTTTTCTAGGGCTGTAAATAATCTTTCCATATTGTCTGCAACTTGATGGGGGTGATGGGGCAGAGTAACGAAGGTAACTAATACATACTAATACATACTAATACATACTAATACTAATACATACTAATACATAACGAAGGTAACAATACATTCATAATTGTTATTCTTTACTGCTCAGTGTAAACAGACTCTTGTGTTTGGAAGTTATTAACCGTTTACCAAGTTGTTTTTAAGCTTTTTATACTTAAACTTAACTTTTAACTTAGACCCAAATTTAAGTCATGATATAATAAATTGCTTTACTTGTTTTGTTCCACAGCTGAAGATCTTAGAAAAATTTACAAGGAACAAATTAGATGTTATTCTTTATAGCAGATAACTTTTACCTGAATGAAAATAATTCAAAAAAAAGTGGTCTGAATGAACTTTAGAATACTTATGAATGTTTAAATCATGGAGAAAATAAGGGACCAGAGTATTTCATTTTTAATTAAAATACTTTTATATAGTGTGATACACATTATCATTACTGAACATTCCTACTTTAAATGAGAACAAGTCTGTTTTTAACATGTTTATTTGTAACAGGACTCAAAAACAAAAAGAAATATAATCTAAGCTATAAAAAATCTTCAGAAAATGAGATGGGAGGCACTTCTATGATTCAAATGTCCCCAGTTAGGATTTCTAGGGTGGTAAATAATCCTTCCACATTGTCTGCAACTTGCAACTTGATGGGGGTGGAGAGGCAGAGGAAGATGTGGATAACTAACTGGACCAAGAATACATTTGTAATTGTTATTCAGATTGTAGGTGTAACTAGGTGACCTCCTAAATTCTCTCACTGCTAAGGTTCTAACATCTAGGAGTCCTTTAGGATGTCCTGATTTGTATTAGAGTTGAGTAATCTCTTTACCAAATTTAGTGATTTTGGATGAACATATAATGTATCATTTGCATCCTTTTTTCCCCTAACTTAAACAGAATACATGGAGCATTGTTTAGCTGATTCATTCAATTTGGACTTTGTTTCCCCACAAATGATTTAAATGACCACTTGTGGAAGTCAACAAAACATGAAATGCAATGAAACCTAACTAAACCCATCGCTGAGTTAATTCTGACTCATAGTGACTCTCTGGAACAGAGTGGAACAGCCCTGCAGGTTCTTGCAGGCTGTAAACTTTATGAAAGCACACTTGTGCACCTTTTTCCTGCTGAGTAACTGGTAGGTTAGAACTGCTAATCTTTTGTTTAGCAGCTGAGAACTTAACCACTGCAACACCAGAAGTCCTTATGAAATGTAAAAGTAGTAGTAGTTAGGTACCGTTGAGTCGGTACTGACTCATAGCGACCCTATGCACAACAGAACAAAATACTGCCTGGTCTTGTGCCATTAACAATCATTTTTATGATTAAACCCATTGTTGCAACCACTGTGTCAATCTATCTTGTTGAGGATCTTTCTCTTTTTCACTGACCTTTCACTCTACTAAGGATGATGTCCTTCTCCCAGGACTGATCCTCCCTGACAACATGTCCAAAGCATGGAAGATGCAACATTGCCATCTTTGCTTCCAAGGAGCACTCTGGTTAGACTTCTTCCAGGACAGATCTGTTTGTTCTTTTGGCGGTCTATGGCACATTCAATATTCTTCTCCAACACCACAAGTCAAAGGCATCAATTCCTCTTCTGACTTCTTTGTTCATTGTCCAATTTTCACACGCATATGAAACAAATGAAAACACCATGGTTTAGGTAAGGTGGACCTTAGTCTTCAAGGTGGTATCTTAACTTTTCAATACTTGGTGGAGGTCCTTGCCACCAGATTTTCCCAGTGCAATGCATCTTTTGATTTCTTGACCGCTGCTTCTTTGAGCTTTGATTGTAAAATGAAATTCTTGACAACTTCAATCCTTCTCCATTTATGATAATGTTGCTTACTGGTCCAGTTGTGAGGATTTCTGTTTTCATGTGATCTTCAGCATTGTTTCTATCACCAAAGCTGTCTTTTCCAACTACCAATCCATCTTCTTTGTTTCCAATTTTGGCATTCCAGTCACTAGTGTTTATCAATGAATCTTGACTGCATGTTCAATCAATTTCAGACTGCAGAAGCTGGTGAAAATCTTTAGTCACTTCATCTTTGGCCTTAGTGGTTGGTGCATAAATTTGGAAAAATACTCTTATTAATGGGCCTCCCTTGTAGGCATATGGATATTATCCTATCACTCACAGCTCTGTACTTCGGGACATATCTTGAAGTGCTCTTTTTGATGATGAATGCAACACCAATCCTTTTCAAGTTTTTATGCTCTGCATAGTAGATCATACAATTATCAGATTCAAAATAGCCAAAATCAGTCCATTTTGGCTCACTAATGCCTAAGATATCAATGTTTATGCATTCCATTTCATTTTTGATGATTTTCAATTTTCCTAGGTTCATATTTCACACATTCCATGTTCTAATTATCAATGAATGTTTGCAGCCATTTCTTCTCATTTTGAGTCATGCCACATCAACATATGAAGACTCCCAAAGGTTTTTACTCCATCCATATCACTAAAGTCAATCTACTTTGAGGAGGCAGCTCTTCCCCAGTCATCTTCTGAGTGCCTTCCTACCTGGGGAGCTCATTTTCCAGCACTATAACTGACAGTGTTCCACTGCTTTTCATAAAGTTTTCCCTGGCTAATTCTTTTCAGAAGTAGACTGCTGGGTCTTTCTTCCTAGTCTGTCTCAGTCTAGAAGCTCAGCTGAAACTTGTCTACCATGGGTGACCCTACTGGTATCTAAATATGTATCAGTGGCACAGCTTCCAGCATCACAGCAACAAGCAAGCCTCCACTGACAAACAAGTGGGTGCTGCTGACTCTATTTTCACTCCTCCTACCAGCGAAGACACCCAATCAATGTAATCAGCCCTGAACTCCACAGGGCAGAACAGGCTCCCATCAGCCAAGATACCCAATCAACATAATCACCCAGAACTCTGCATGTCACAAGAGCATAACTTTAAAAAGAGAAATGTTTATTCTTACACAGTCTAGTAGGCTACAAGTCCAAATTCAGGGTGTCTGCTCCAGGGGAAGGCTTCTCCTCTTTGTTGGCTCTGGAAAAATTTCCTTGTATAACCTCAGTCTTTGGGCAGGGAGCATCTAGGCACAGGAAGCTCAGGTCTGAAGGACACACTCTACTCCCAGTGCCACTTTCTTGATGGTAGCTGAACAGAAATGAATACACAAAGTAAGACCAAAAAAAAAGTCAGAGAATGAAAACAAAAATAGTATCAGCATAGTTGCTTCAACTGAATTTCTAAGTTGGCATTCAGCTTCCTGGCAAAGATGACAAAAGCGATAATTAGAACCAACAACAATTTTCTTTTCCACAAAGGAGGTCGTACCATAGTCCTTTAAAAGAAACTAAGTTTTTTCTAGAAATAATTTCAAAAGTTGCCCAGAAAGGCTTGGATATAAACACCACTGAGGAAACCCTGTTGGTGTAGTGGTTAAGTACCACACCTGCTCACCATTAGGTCAGCAATTTGAATCCTGCAGGTGCTCTTTGGAAACTCTATGGAGCATTTCTATTCTATCCTATGGAGTCTCGATGAGTTCAAATCGACTTGACCACAGTGGATTGGGTTTGGTTTCATGAGGCAAAGGAAACCCTGCTGGCACAGTGGTTAAGTGCTATATCTGCTAACCAAATGGTTAGCAGTTCCAATCCACCAGGTGCTCCTTGGAAGCTCTATGGAGCAGTTCTACTCTGTCCTGTAGTGTCATCACGAGTCAGAATGGACTCAACGGCAGTAGATTTGGTTTGAGGGGGGTTGGGGAATGATGTTAAAAAAAAATCAGCAAAGAAAACCCTGTGGATCACGATGGTCTGATCTGTAACTGACAGCCGTGGTGACCCAGGACCAGGCAGCAGTCTGTTCTATTGTGCTTGGAGTCTCCATGAACCAAGAGGTTGATTAGATGGCTGCTAACAACAAATGAAAGAGTAAAGAAAATCTTTAAGCTTCTTTCCAGGAAGCACTTTAGCAAATTTTGTTGTAGCAACTAAAAGAAAAGATAACTATATGATATTAAGTATGATTTACTATGTGCAATTCTTACAGGAAATAAACTAATTCAATCCAAGTGTGTAGGCTTGCAGTTATCCAGTCTAACCAAAAAGAAGAATAAACTAACTTTTGCCTTCTATTTTACTCTACTGAAAAGCAGGGCTGCTCTCAAAGACTTGAGCTACAGGATACAGCTTTCCCATATATGAAAACTCTACTATTCAGAGTTCCTTTAGTTGTTGTTGTTTTAATAATATGTAGAATTTCTGTTTTCAGTTAAGAATAGTAATTGCTAATATTTATGGAGTACTTGCAGTGGGCCAATGTGACACTTGAGAAGTTCAAAATGATTTTTCCACTCTAAAAATTTGAATCTTCTTTTCTTGGTCATTAGATATTGTTGAGTCAATTTCACAGCGACCCCATGTGACGGAGCAGCACTGCAATCGGATTTTCTAGACTGCAATCTTTAGGGGAGTGGATCTTCAGGCCTTTCTCTCATAGAAGCACTGGGTGGGGTTTAAAATGTCTACATTTCAGTTAGCAGTGTGCTTAACTATTACATCCCCAGTGAGCGCTCCCTTTCTGTCCACCACTCAGATACCACTGAATTAGAACCTAGAATTAGTATTTGAACTGTCTCCCACCCCACACACGCCCCCGGCTACACACTGCAAAGGTTAACTTTCTCTTCCTGAAATCGCCAAAAACAACACTCTATCACTCGTCAACTTAACATAATGAAAATATATATTAAAATAAAAATGTTAAACATCTCAGGTGAAGATTAGTTCCCAATTATGACTTGGTTGTTTTCTAGTTCACAACCATAAATTCATGAGTGTATCAAGAAAAGGAAGACAAGGACTAGCATTTTTGAGAGATTTTTCTACACATATCTAGGCCCTGATTGAAGCAGCTCCTCCCATGTGCTTTTCTATCTTGTTTGTTCATTTACTTCTTCATCTTGTTTGTTTTGTGTTTCTAATTGCTTTGGGCTTTTTGATTATGAACCAAATATTCTTCCAGAATGGAGTATGGGGTTGGAAAGGAGGGCCAGAGCAGAAACTCTTAGCAGTTCCAGGTACTTATTCATTCATTATTCAAATCTGTGTGATACACTTATTCTATAGCAGGGCAGCAAGTAAAATATGGTTAACTCAGCTATTACTTAGATCTTATGGAAGTAGGAATTTCAATTTTCTGCTAGTTACTGCACAGCTGGTTAGTATCATAAGCAAGGGCAGAAAGGTACCAAGGAGTTATGGTCATATGTATCAGCCAAGGAAGAGTGAATCTCCATTATCTCTTCATACCCACAGTCAGATGTGTTTTCCTTGATTAAAATGTTTGGAGCAAAAGACATACCAGAAAGGCAATACACTGTATTCAAGACAGAAAGAACTATCAGTACCAAAACTATTTCTCTGAGCAGTCCTTTTATGGGTCTCAGAATTACCTGGGAAATATCAACTAATCTGGCCTAAAGGACATTAGAAGCCATTATTAACCTCAAGAAATCTAAAGACAACTCGAACAAGAACAATGTAGGTCTTGAGCTCATCGTCTTAAAACAGTGCTGTTGTACCAAGGTTTACACAGATCACAGAAATCTTTTCCCATGATAGAAACTTTTGATGGTCATTTTTTCCAGGGCTTTGTCTTCTTTCTACTGTCCATGAAATAAAGTAGCACCAAGTAGAATCCTAGATGTTTCCCTTCATTAAGATGGTCTGGAATAAAAATTGGCACCTTGAGATTAAAAAAGCCCAGTGTTTTCCAACTTTTTCATTCTAATATTACAAGGAAAACAAGAGATGGGAGGAGGCTAAGAGAGCTGTGAGGGTTCAGAATAGCAATGCTGTTCCAAAGGAAAAGAAACAAAAGCTTAGACAAGCATGTGACCACTTCAGTTAAAATGATGTCAAATCCTAACAGTGATTTCACTGTTTTAAGTACATATTTACTGTAAACACTTAAAACAAGTCTTCCCATGCTAGTATTTAGTCATTATACCAAGCACTTTACCTGCGTTTTTCCATATCACCATCACAATAGCCCTATGACTGTCACGCCCATTTTTACACGAAGAAATTGAGGCTTAAAATTGACACACAGCAAGTAAGCCAGGTGGCAAAATCAAGTCTGACTGATTCAGGACCTATGGACAGCTATGCTGACATTCCAAGTTGGTAGAAAACCAGACAACACTATTTACAATTTGAAGGCACAGGCTGCATTTAATGTAAAACGATTAAGAATTTGGATTTAGAAGACCACAGTCAAGGAGTTCCAGATTGTGTGAATGATTACGTGTTCAAAAGGTTGGAGGTGCAAACTCTCCGAAAGCAGCCTCAAAAAATAGGCCTCATGGTTTGCTTCTAAAAGTTCACAGCCTTGAAAACCCTATGGAGTACAGTTCTACTCTGCAACAGGCAGGATCACCACGAATCAAAACTGACTCAGCAACTAGTTAAGTTTAAGATACATGAAGAGCTTTGAAGCAGTTCATTGCAATTTGAACCCCCTGTTGAGAATTTTAATTTCCAACCCCAGATATACTGAACTGACATCAATATTTTAACAACATTCCCAACTGAATCTTATATCATATGTATACGTTGTGCATACCTAAGAATCACCAGGGGCTCTCGCTAAAATGTAGGTTCTAATTCAGTGTGTCTGGGGCAAAAATTAAAATTCTCAACAAGGGGCCAAACTGGAATGAACTAGTTCAAAGCCCTGGTTGCATGACATTTAACCACAATAAAGAAAAAGAAAATCTCACAAGATTTTTTTGTATGAATCAAATGAAATCATCATGTGAATATCCTTCAAATACTATGACACTGCATAAATACTACTATTCATTATTAATTTTCTGTGATTTCTTTCCTTTTTCTAATTATTCTAATCTGCTATGGTATAGGAATTAAGCTCATTAGAATGCACTGAGTGACAGCTAGAAGGAGTTTTCTATCAATAAAATGTGCGACTTCAGAGCATAAGCACTCCTCTATCTATCTTGGCTCCTTGCACATGTGTTTACTTACTTTCTGGTTCCTAAATGTATCTCAGACATGAGCAGTGTCTGCGTAACTACTTGGCAGATTAGTTATAACTTTAATTTGCATATTATTTTTTCACATTAAAATGTATAAATGTGGTACTACTAATTTAAAAGAGGTGATAACTGTTATCTTTATATTAATATTTCTCTGGTTTTCTCTTTCTATCAACATCTAAATGAATATTTTGTATACAGTTATAATCAAAGTCCATGTAATCTGGATATAATTTAAATTTTTCAGATTCATAGGTGATTTAATGTGTTTCTCAATTTAAAGGACTGATTGAAATTACACAGAAGTATTATGCCATAAATAATTATTTACCTATTGTCATATCTTGTATAGATAGTTTTCAAAAGGCCATGATGCTAAAGGTAGGCTCTTTTTTTTATTAGTTAAGCTAAACTACTGTTTGGCTTTAAGCAGTTACCAGGGTTCTCCTAGCTTTTTACACTTCATTGAAATGACAAAATTTTCCAATATAAGACCTCAAAGCAAGTATTTTTTTGGTTCTCTCTACATTCTGCCCCAAACATCTGTCATGTCCCTAAGACAAGGCCAATTTAGTTTCTGTACGATGTGGCAACAATTACTAAAATATCAAAGTTCTCAGTTTTCATCCTTCTGATTACTGAGTTGGATCTGTTCTCTTGGGCTATATCAGGCAGAATCAGAAAGAAAACTAGAGGCAGAGGACTGGGAAGCCACAGGCTTTGACCAAAGAAGCAGTACAGGAAAAGGTTTGAAGATTATCAGCACAGTTTAGGATGAAAGAAATATGGAAACAGTTCACAAAGAATGAAGAAAATGGATGGAAGAGATGAGGAAAAATTTAAAAACACTACTGTGGTATACATATTTGAAAAATGTAAATAAAATGGTTATTTCAAAAATATTTGTGACTGGATGCATTGATTGTAAACATGACACTACTTAATTTAGGCATGAAATGAGTGTATGAGATTATTTTTAATCGGAACGACACGTTGACTGTGCTCAGTTTCTTGATGGTTCAAGATCTTCATTGCATAGGGTCATTCAAAGAGTTTGAACCTTCACTCTTTGAGGTTGTAGATGTAAACTGAAGTATATGGATAGAGTATAGGCTATTCCCAGGATACACTAGAGGATGGAGTCCTCATGGCACAGTACTTAAGAATTTGGCTGCTAACCAAAAGTTTAGCAGTTTGAACCCACCAACCCCTCTTTAGAAACCCCATGGGGCAGTTCTATTCTGTTCTACAAGGCTGATGGATTGCAATCAATTTGATGGAAATGTTTTTTGTTTTGTTTTTACTTATTTTTTAAAATATGGAGACACTTGATTTTTTTTAACGCATGATCTTCTGAATTATCATATGAATAATTCTCCTAGAAGTGGACAAAATTGTGGGAAAACTAGTTGCCCAGATGATTCTGACTCATGGCAACCCCATATGTGTCAGAGTAGAGCTGCGTTCCATAGAGTTGTTAATGGCTGACTTTTTTTTGGAAGTAGATCATCTTGCCTTTTGTCCAAAGTATCACTAGGTAGACTCAAATCTCCAACCTTTCAAGCATGTTAACTGTTTGTACCACCCAGGAACTCCCAGAAGTGGACAAGGTATGTCTAATTAAAGTTTTTCTTCACAGATTTATATATATGTATTAGTTACTCTGCTGTATGCAGAAGAACCACAAAGTAACATAACAATCGTAACGACACATAACACAGTGCTTATGTCTCACTCATGGGACTGTAACCCACTGAAATTCATCTGACTCAGGCTGAGGACCATAGGACTTGGCTCCAAGCTGTGGTTGGATCTACAACTAACTTACATGCCTCTGGTGGCACAGTAGTTAAGTGTTACAGTTGTTGAACAGTAGGTCAGCAGTTCAAATCCACCAGTCACTCCTTGGAAATGCTATGGGGCAGTTCCACTCTGTCCTACAAGGTGGCTGTGAGTCTGAATCAACTCAGTGACAACAGGATTGTCTTCACGCTCTCTGGACCAACAACAGCTTTCCAAAGTATGTTCAAGCCCTGCTGTGCGAGCAGTTTTTAAGTGTTCACTTACATTGTGTTCAATAAAATCTCATTGATCAAGGCAATGCTTTGGTCAAGCCTAAAATTAAGGGCTGAGGATACACACTCCACCTAGCATGAGGTCATATTGCTATTACAGGGGAATGAAGAACTAAGATGAATAACTCAAACTACCAAAACATATATATAATGTTAAATCATGCACAATAGTTGCAACAATGGGCTCAAGCATACCAACAATTGTGGGCATGGCACAGGACCAGGAAATATTTCATTTTGTTACACATAGGGTCACCATCATTCAGAACTGACTCAACAGCACTTAGCAATGACAAATTATATTACATTTACATATATATGTGGATATGTGTATATTATATATTATTACATACATGTATTGTACATACATATTTTACATTATATGGTGTGTTAACCTTACTAAACCATTTCCTAATGCACTCAGAGAATTCAGGGTAACCATCTCATTATCATCATATTTCTTAATCTTATGAAAATACAGCTGATGACTGAATTGGCTAGTTTCATTTCTTTTAAGCTTGTCCCCCAAATATGTTGACAAATAAAACTTACCGACATTGGCAGAATCAGAATGGAATGATGTGTATACTGCCTACTAACACTGCTAGTCATCTGAAAATAATAGATGCATAGATCAAAGAGCTATAGGCAGCATCCTCTAGCCATCTATACACATACAGATCCCTGCACCATGAACTTTGCCTTATACCTATGCCTGGCCACCCACTGCTAGAGTAAGCTGATATATTTTTGCACTGTAGAAGACACATGTTAAAAAAAAATCTGTAATAGCAAACTTAAAGTCCAATGATGGAGAGGCTGATAAACCAGGAAAATCACAGCTTGATTTGGAAAGCAGTAGGCAGCTAGTAGCGAAACTTAAAGCAGAGATTGAATAGCTGGTACGATAGAAAAGGGAAGATTGCTTTTGCTGGAGACCATTTTTGAAATTTCACAAAAACATGACCGTGCCACCAACTAGATGAAGAACTTCTGGAAGAAGCCATCTCAAGGTAGGAGGAAATTGCAAACCCCCCAGCTAGGAAATATGAATGAAAACTGAGGTGTCTGTGGCTGCTATAATAAAATGAGCAGTGACTGCTTTCCTTACAGAAAAGATTCAGTCCTCAGCCTAGTGACAGTAAATGCCTGCACTGAACAAAGTCTTGCTAGAAGAGGATCAGAGGAGCAACAGCAGCCCACACAGCATCTTTGGTCGTGGTAATACAAGCTGCCTCTTTTTTTGACTGTTAGAGATGGGACTTTCCTAAACTCTGGTGGTGCAGGTGTTAAATGCTAATAGCTGCTAATGAAAAGGTTCACAGTTTGAATCTACTGGGTGCTCCTTGGAAACTCTGTGGGGCAGTTCTACTCTGTCCTATAAAAGCCAAAAGTCATTGCCTCCGAGTAGATTTCTACTCATAGTGACCCTATAAGTTAGAGCAGACCTGTCCCACAGAGTTTCCAAAGAGTAACTGGTGGATTTGTACTGCTGACCTTTTGGTTAGCCGATGTAGCACTTGACCACTACGCCATCAGGGTTTCCATTTTCATACCACTCTGTCCTATAGGGTCACTATTCGTTGGAATCTACTCAGTGGCAATGGGTGTATCGGTTGTATCTGCCTTAAGCTGTGGAACTTTGAGCTCTCCATTTATCGACTGTCTCGGGCATTAGCTAGTCATAACTATTTAAAACTACATAAATACATTGATATGTCTTTTCCCATCTCACCTTGGAGAGAACTGATAAAAAGTATCTGCAAACATGCATTAAACGCTTCAAAAGAGAAGTGTCAGAAGAGAGTAGTTCTTTAACTAATTTACTTCATCTGTATCAGGTTCATTATACTAGCATTTAATGGATGACAAGGTTCTCCTTTTGCATTCTTGGTCAAGTTAATGTGATCAAATGCTTAATCACTGCTGTTATCACCTCTGTCTTGCTCATCTGCTCTCCAAAGTATTTACTGCACTGGTAGTACTGTTATGTTGTGGGAGGGTAGGAATCATGTATTTTTACTAAATGATGACATTCCAAGAGAGAACATTCAGTATATTTTGTGGGAATTTTAAATTCAGGAAGAGGCTTTTCTTTCTTCAGTAACAACATTTGGATGGATGGTCCTTATTTCAAAGAGTGTTTTGATCCCCAGAAGATGCTACTTCAGCAAACTTACGATTTTTTTAAAGGCCTACATCAATCATAATACCTGGAAATGGCATGTAGGACAATTCTGTTCAGAAAAAGCTCATACATCTCAATTTGAAGTATATCTAGACTCATTTAATAATGAGTTAGTTCATGCCACACAAACTCTTTATTCAGTCCTATGATCAGGAGAGAAGTTTTGGTCAATCAGAGTTCGAGAAGAAAAGGCTCCAGCCTGTCTTACAGAGACTAAAGTCTCCCTTTGAACTTCATACTTTCTAAAATTTTATTACAGTAAATATGATGGAGCTCTGGTGGTGCAGCAGTTAAGAGCTTGGCTGCTAACCAAAAGGTTGGTGGTTCTAAACCCATCAGCCACTCCTCAGAAATACTGTGGAGCAGTTCTACTCTACAGGGTTGCTATGAGCAGGAATTGGTTTGAATCAATGGGTTTAGTCTTATAGAAAGTATATACATTAAATAAAACATTTGCTATTTCAACATTTTTTAGAAGTGAGAACATTCCAGAGGCATCATGTTAAATCATCCAGATTTTCAAATACTAAAATATTGCTTGATACCCCAAGTATTGTTGAACAGAGGTCCTAGTGAGGATAATGAGTTATAACATTTCTAATAGCATTTAAAATTGCAGCCAAGAAAAGATTCATTTCACATATGAAATTGACAAAAGATATCTGACTAGATGTGGTCCAATAAGACAACAGAAAGTCATAACTATTCATGCTGACCTATGGATGCTATTAAAGAATAAGAAAACCATTTCTAAGAGGTCCTTAAATATTAAAACTGTTGGAGTTTTCAAGAGTGTTACCTGATTAGAGTCATTCACCTGGAACAGTCGAGCCAATGAAACATACGTCAAGTCAGGAAGAGGAAGAAGGTCTATGAGGAGGTATGATGCCACCAGAGACTTCACAGCAGTGCAGGCTGTTCTCCACAGAGTCTCAAAAGACAATTTTTACATCAGAGTTTAAATATCAGTTTGGCAAGTATTATTTTGTGTTTTTAAGTATGTAACCCACAGACAATTGTATACATCACAAAACAGTCACAAGAAACTCTTTATTAAACTACAGATATGTATGTCAGACACCTGGACTCTAATCTGTATGTTCGTTAACAGGCAAAGACAAAACTTACACGAAAATTCCTCAGCTAGTGGAACTAGCCTGCCAAGTCTACTCTGACTGAGATAAGGAGCAAGAAAGTTGTAGATCCAAAAAAACAAAAAATGCCAGGCAACCTTCCTAGCTGCTGTCTCACAGCTAAAGGCCATTTCTCAGACAGCAAAGAAGAGGAGGGACACTAAGGCTACAGGAGCTGAGAGGGCTTCATGCCCTTTTGGGAAGAGGCCAGTTTAGCTGATGCAATAAATAACGCTGATTATTTAGAGTTACATTATGGCAGTAGTTATGTCAAGCTCTTAGTTACCCATTTTGAGAAGGAGAAAATATGTTGCAAGGTACGAGGGTCACAACAGTATGGCCCTGGGCACTTAGTTAGCTCAGTAATGAAGTCACTCTTGAGGTTTGCCCTTCAACCAAAGATCAGGCAGGTCCATAAAACAAAACAGAAGGGGCACTCCAGCCCAAGGGCAAGGACCAGAAGGCAGAAGGGGACAGAAAAGCTGGTGATTGGGAACCCAAGGTCAAGAAGAGAGAATGTTGACATGTTGTGGAGTTGGTAACCAATGTCACAAAATAGTGTGTATACTAATTACTTAGTGAGAAGCTCGTTTGTTCTTAAAGCCTTCATCTAAAATAAATTTAAAAAAAGAAGTATGGGCATTGGAGTTTTCCCTTATTTTATTTTACAACTGTGAATGCTTACAGAAAGCATGTACAGGAGAAATGATTCATGCATACATAATCTAAAACAATCAGAGGGAACAACAATGTCTGCTGTACTTATTGCTAAAAAGCAATTCTCCTTGACACCTGTTTTTAGCCTTATTGCTGTCAAGACAATTCTGACTCATGATGACTCCATGTGTTAAAATAAAAAACCTGTTGGAGTTTTAATGTATATTCTCAGATAACTAAAAAATAATCAAATAGCTTTGTGATTATGTTTCGCCTTGTGCATTAATCAGCTAGTGGTTCTAGAGTCAGCCTTGCCTGATCACAATACTCCATTCACACTGGAAATGGAGATGAAAATAACATGGACTTGGGGTGTTTTTGGAGTCTGTGGATCAAACTGGGATTTTCATCCCAAGATCATGGTGAGTGAATCAACCTCACTAAGCTTCAGTTTTAAAGTATGTAAAATGAAGATAACAAAGGCTATTTAATAAATTATGAGATCATGCATGCAAAGCGATTGGCACAGAGAAGTCCCTCAAGACAAGGAAAAAAAAAGAAAAAAAAAGCCAAACCCATTGCTCCCAAGTCGATTCAGAGTCACAGCAATCTTACAGGATAGAGTAGAGCTGCTCCCTATACTTCCCAAGGTGGCATTCTTTACAGAAGATAGCCACATCCTTCTCTAGCAGGGGATCTAGTGGGTTTGAACAGTTGACATTCTAGTTCGCAGCCTCAGCACTGAACCCGTGCAGCCTGAGTGCTTAACCACTGCAACACCAGGGCTTCTTTTTCTCAAGACAGAAGCTTTAGAATAACAAAGATAACACAATTCTTGTGCACCTCCTGAGTGTCTTTCTTAAAGTCTCTTTCCAACGAAACCAAAACTGTTTTACAGATGTAAGGCATGGGAACTATGAAGGTAAATAGCCTTTTAAAAAATTTCCAAATTCTTTTGGCTACAGTTAAAAAACTAGTGCCACAAACTAGGCACAGAAAAGTCCTTTAAAAATACTGCAGTCTGTGATGGGCCAAGTTTTAGTCCATAACTCATTTGGATAAACACTAAATTGGAATGATCATCATACACTTACCCCCACAAAAAAGATTGAGAGGCTGCCACACTAGCCTATCCAAACCCTATTTGGGCTCTCACAGAGCATAGTTTAGAAGAAGAATCAGGACATCCAGACACTTGGCTAGTAATCCTGGTAGATGCTGAAAAGGCCAAGAACTTGTCACAGCTGATAACTTACTCTCCTGACAACAGCTAGAATAAGGACACTACAATGTTCTTTTTCAAGCTTAAAGACAAACGACTACCGGCAATTTCTACTCTATAAATAAGTAACAGCCCTTGCCCGAGTCTGGTCTTCTGGATACAGGTGATCACATAATGCAGAAAAGAAGAAATTTTTCTTTATATTTTCTAATGTAAGAGTAAAGTCAGAGTAATAATCGGAAATGGACAAGACTGACTGATTTCTCACTTCCCTCTCTTAGCCGCATTTTCTCAGTTGTTCATTCTCCTATTCTCCCATCTCTAGTCCCTCAAATTGCCTGAAACACCTAGCGAGAAGAGCTGGGCTCTTCCCTATATGCTCCCAATTCCTTTATAATGCAAAATGAATGCCTTATCTTCATTCCTGTCCCCCCCCCCATTTTCATCAGGGTATTAATTCTAGAACAATCAGTATGATAATGTATAATAAAGTGTGATGAGCTCAGTCTCACAGTCGTAAGAGTTCCTTGACTTCATAGAAGAAAATGATTGTTACCAAAATTAATGTCTAGTTAGTAGAATGTTGAACACTGCTACAAAGCATCGAGTCAATACAGGCCTTTTATTGTTTTTTTAATTGGGGGAATAAGTAGAAAAAGAACAGACTTTATATAGATAAGTCTTCAGGATGTGCACAGATTCACTACCTTATCAAATACAACCACTATGTAACCGATTTAAGGTATACAGACTTTATGCTAGTTTCTCACCACAGAGGTTACCGTAATAATAGAATTTCTGTAAGTAGAGACAAAGAAGTTGATGGGGGAACACTGTTTGTACTTATATGTGTATTAGACAAGGGTGGGTATATTTTCATTTGAACGTTGACAAACCCTACATTGTTGCTGCTGCATAAATGGTTGACCCGGCGTTAGGCACATGCATTTTTATAAAACTACAGTCTACAAAAATAAAGCTAGAAGTGGTTAGAACCTGAAATATTCCTGAGTATAGGCAAAGAAAGAATAGTTTTCTAAAACCTTATAAATGTGTGACTGAACTGATAACCCCGGACACTTCCCATTCCCATGGAATTTGAAAGGGTTCACATGAGTCTGCATACTGCCATATCTATGTAGATAACAGCTAACAGCTGTCACCACAACCACTGTACAAAAGAGGAGGCTTGGGCTTTGGGAGGTTAAATGTGACACCCACAGGGAAACCGTGCTGAGACGAAATCTAGCTTCTATGTCCCATAACACCCTTCACTACAGACTTTTCTGGGCTATCTCCAAAATATCTCAGCAATTAGGCTGCTGGTCCCAGAATGCACAGACATGCACAAAAGCCAATTTTAAATGGTGAGTATCTGGATTGATGTTTGTTTATTTGACTCTCCAACATGTGTTCTTAGATCTGTAGTTTTCATCTTGAATCAGGTAATAAAAACAGCTTGATCTTCTCTGGATGTGCCAATTTTTAAATTTGGCTGATGCTTGCTACCAACAATGTAGCTGAGATGAACTCAGAATTTTGAATCCAAACTGCCACTAATTCTGGGACTTTGTGCAAACAGTTGGGCTCAATATCTCTCAAATATGGTTTCCTATTCTGTAGAAGGGGAACAGTAGCACTAACCTGACAGAGTTGTTATGATTTTATAATAATGTTAGCTCTCACATAGATCAGTTCTACCCTGGCCCCTAGGGTCGCCACGAGTTGGATCCGACTCGATGGCACTTGGCTAGCTCACATAGATTACTGTAATGGCATCGTATTTGGTCTCCCTGCTACCACTCCTGCCTGCTTTCATCTACCATTAATAGAGCAGCTAGAGTGGTCTGTTGGTCTATTAACAGCTAAGTTCTGTCACCTTCCTATTCAATGATCCTCACTACCAGTCAAATATTTTAATCTCAAGTAGAAGCGAAAGTTCCTTTGCTGGTGCTAAGAATGCCATGCCTAATTGCCTCTTTGACCTCACCTTATACTACTCTTGCCCTTGGCCCTTCTGCTCCAATCACTCGACTCCTTATTATTCCCTAAGTATACGAGAAATATACACTCTTGACTCAGGGCCCTTGGCTTTGCAGTTTCCTCTGCCTAGTTTACTCTTAAAGAGACCTGGTGGTACAATAGCAATGTGCTGGTCTGCTAATGAAATGTTGGCAGTTTGAACCCACCAGCTGCTCTTCAGAAGAAAAGACCTGACAATCTGCTAAAGATTATAATCTAGAAAACCCTTTTCTGTCCTTTAGGGTCTCTGAGTTGAAACTGACTTGGTAGCACACAACAGTAACAGATTACTGTACTCTTACCTTAAATATCAACATGACTTATTTCCTTATCTCTTTAGGTATTGAAAAGCCATCTCAGAGTTTCCCTGGCTGCCTTGCTGGATGGTCTAGTTAAGTGTTACGTCTGCTAACCAAAGGTTGGCAATTTGAAACAGCCAAGTGCTCCTTGGAAACTGTATGGAGCATGTATACTTTGTCCTATATGGTCTCTATGAGTCAGAATCGACTTAGTGGCAGTGGGTTTAGTTTTTTTTGTTTTTTGTTTTCTATTTTTGTCCTTGTGTAAATTACAACCCACCCTCCTCCCAACATTTCTCCTTCATCTTTATTTTTCTTCTTAGCACCAACTAACTACCTTATATTTACCTATTTGTGTATATTTTCATTGTCTTTCTCATTAGAATATAAACTACATGTTAGCATTTTGTTCACTAGTTATGTGATATTACAGGGCAGGGGTGCCTCAACATTTATGAAGCAGCGTTTATTCATTTATCCCCAGTCCAATCTTCCAGTAATGCCTGGTATATAGTATCAGATAAAGCAAACCTGTTGCCATCAAGTAGATTCCAACTCATCGCAACCCCATAGGAAAGAGAACTGCCCCATAGAGTTTTCAAGGAACACCTGATGGATTGGAACCTTTTGATTAGCAGCTGTAGCACTTAGCCACTACACCATCAGGGTACATACAACAATCCACAGCCCTTGAGTCCATTCTGACTATAGCAATCCTATGGCACCCAGCAGGAGCTTAATAACTGGTTGTTTAATTGATGACTGACTCTAAAAGAACTCTGAAAATTAAGGCCTTTGAAGCATGAAAAAGAAAGAGAAGAAGAAACTATGACAAAAATGTAGGCAAATGAGAGAGAACCATGTTGGAGATGCCCAAATCATAGTGATTCAGAAAAAAGAACCAGGCAGCAAACAGAAGAAAACTTGAAAAGAAATCATGTAGCATAATCAAAAAGTCCAAGAAAGAATCAAAAGAAAGTATAAGAAGGAAGCATATGTTCTTCACTGTTGACTCAGTATTCAGAGATCTAACTATAGGGTCACTATGACTTGAAATTTACTAGATGGCAATGGCAAACTCCTTCAGCCTTGCAAGAACTAGTTTGAATGTCGAGTAAGTTTTGCTCTAAAAGGGCTTTTACAAATCTGTGCTGAGGAAAACACTATTCACTTTGGAAGCTTCTCGGGATTTTTACTTAGCTACAGCCTCTACATCCCAAGGATTTAAAGCTTGATGGAAGAATTCACTCAAGAATCAAAACAATGCTTTAGAGCTAAGAGCTAGTCAGTATTTGCATAACAATCTAGGAGATTGTTCAAACACCGGGATAAGATTAGATGAAATAAATCACCAAGATCAAGTTTCCACTGAAATGGCATTGAAATTCAGAACTATGAATCCCTACTGCTTGCTATGGAAACCTTGTTGACACAGTAGTTAAGTCCAATGGCTAATAACCAGAAGGTTAGCAGTTCAAATCCACCAGACGCTCCATGACCTGCCCCGCGTCGCGTAGTTGCGTCTTTGACCTCAGTTTATACTACTCTTGCCCTGGTCGCTTTCGCTCCAATCACTCTTGACTCCTTATTATTCCCTAAATATACCAGAACTATACACTCCTGACTCAGGGCCCTTGAACTTGCAGTTTCCTCTGCCTAGATTACTCCTAAAGAGACCTGGTGGTACAATAGTTAAGTGCTGGGCTGCTAATGACAGATTGGCAGTTCAAACCCACCAGTCTGCTTGTGTAAATATCTACAGCCTTGTAAGCACTATGAGCAGTTCTACTCTGTCCTATAGGGTTGCTATGAGTGAGAATCCACTTCATTGCAAGAGTTCGTCTTATTTTGTTTTTAAATGCTTGCTGTACCCATGGATATCGTTCCCACTCTCCTTCTACAGTATAACGAGGTATAAAATATAATAAACATATCTATGGAAACTCCAGGTCTACCCTTAACCTTCTCCTTCCTTAATTCTAGATCATTCAGGATCGTGGATGAAAATGTGAAGAATCCACAGACTTCACTGTTGTACCAAAAAAATCAAGCCAAGTGCCGTCGAGTCGGATCTGACTCATGGCGACCCTAAGGGTCAGGGTAGAACTGACCCCCAGAGTATTCAAGGAGCGCCTGGTGGATTTGCACTGCCGACCTTGTGGTTAGCAGTGGTATCAAGCAAGTGAAATTAATTACCGTAAGGAGTGACCTGAAGATCTTGGGCTTAAAGTAGGAAACACTGGTGGCTGTGTTTAAAGCACAAAAAGAATTTTCAGTCTCTCTGGTTTGTTAGACTAATTGTTGCTTCGAAATGACTGTTTTAATTCTGAGAACCTCCAAACATTTACAATAAATAAGGTAAACCATCTTCTACTGAGTGGATTCAGACTCAGAGCCACCCTACAAGCGCAGAACTGCCCATAGCTTCCAAAGCCCACCTAGCAGATTCGAACTGCCAACCTTCCGGTTAACAACTGTAGTACTTAACCACTATACCACCAGAGATTCCGGTGAAAACGCAGGGATTCTTTAAAAAAAAAAAAAATCCAAAAGTCCATATGCCACAGTAAGGGAAACGGAGGAGATTAAATAAATAAATCATTCCCTTTGCGGCAGAAACCTTTAAGCGACACATGGGGGTGGTGGGGGGGAAGCTCATTAAAGTTATAGTTTCTTTGAACCTGCTTCGGCGAAGCCCTGGATTTCAGACACCTCTGGCGCGACTCCGCATTCGGAATTCTCAGAGGCTCAGAGCCCTCGCCTGCTCAGGTTGCAGGGCATTTCGCAAACTACGACTTCCTGCCTCTGAGGTGAGAGGACTTTCGGGAGCGTGGGACGTGCCACCCGGGAAGCGCACTATCAGTGGGCGTGTAGCGCAGCCAAGCGACAGGCTGGCGCCAGGGCTCGGCAACAGGGAGGCGCCGGCTGAGGCGGGGAGAACTTCGCGCTCCGAGCAAAACCACCCTCGGCTGGCCACTCGCGTCGCTTCGCGGAGGAAGCAAGTGGCACCGGCGGCTGGGCAGAAGGAGAACGAAAGAGAGGAAGAGAGGAAGTAGCAAGGGAAAAAAGGAAAATGAAGCCAGCCCGCAGGGAGCCTGCGAGAGGGTGGCCAACGGTGGAGCAAGGCGGATTTGGCTGCTTTTTGCTGGTCCTGCGCGCGTGAACGCCCTCTCCAACGCAGCGCAAGGAAAGAGTGGCATTCGCTTGGGAGGAAAAGGAAAGAATCCAGTGAGTGTGTTGCCCCTTCCGTCACCGTAGACCCCTTGGAACTCTGAGTGCTTCTCAGTCCAGCCTCCCAGCCGGGCCGGACGCAGCGCCCCCGGCGCCCTGCAGATGGGGCGGTCAGGAAACTGGCGCCCAAGCCGCGGTTGACAGGCGCGCCGGGCTGCCCGCCTGCCCGACTCCGAGCAGGGACCGGCCGGGCAGAGGATGAGAGGTGGAAGGACCCAGGAGCGGAATCTGACACTGCCTCCTGAAAGCTAAGCTCCAACTTGGATGGCCCGGAGACCACTGGAGCTCCTGGGACCGCTTCACCGAGCCTTGTGAGCAGCGCGCGAGACCTGGGGGCGGAGACCTTAGGCGGCGGCTGCAGAGGGGCAAGCCGGGCGCAGGAGGGGGCGCGCTTTCTTTCTGCTGGTCTCAGTAATGAGGAGACTGAGTTTGTGGTGGCTGCTGAGCAGGGTCTGTCTGTTACTGCCGCCGCCCTGCGCGCTGGTGCTGGCCGGGGTGCCCAGCTCCTCCTCGCACCCGCAGCCCTGCCAGATCCTTAAGCGCATCGGGCACGCAGTGAGGGTGGGCGCGGTGCACCTGCAGCCCTGGAACACGGCCCCTGGCGCAGCAAGCCGCGCTTTGGACGGCAGCCGGGCAGGCGCCCAGCGGGATGAGCCCCGGCCAGGGACTTGGCGGCCCCCGGCGCCCTCGTCTGGCGCACGCTGGTTGGGGAGCGCCTTGCATGGTCGGGGGCCGCCAGGAGCCCGAAAGCCCGGGGAGAGCTCGGGGGGCGACACCCTGTGGCCGCGGGACGCCCTCCTCTTCGCCATGGACAACCTGAACCGCGTGGAAGGACTGCTGCCCTACAACCTCTCTTTGGAAGTCGTGATGGCCATCGAGGCGGGCCTGGGCGATCTGCCGCTTTTGCCCTTCTCCTCTCCTAGCTCGCCATGGAGCAGTGACCCTTTCTCCTTTCTGCAGAGCGTGTGCCACACCGTGGTGGTGCAAGGGGTATCTGCGCTGCTAGCCTTCCCGCAGAGCCAAGGCGAGATGCTGGAGCTCGACTTGGTCAGCTCTGTTCTGCACATCCCAGTGATCAGCATCGTGCGCCACGAGTTTCCGCGGGAGAGTCAGGTGAGAGGAATGTGGCGCGTGCAGCACAGACCAGTGGAGCAGGATGCCTGGACAGAATCTGGGGGAGGGAGAGGGCAGAGAAGGAGCCAGGTGAAGTCCAGAGGGACTTGGGGCTTTAAAACTTTGATATTTTTAAGGATCGGACCATATCCTTATGTGGTAGGTAACAGGACCTCAGAAAAAGTAATATGTTTTAAGCGCGACTGGAAGCCACGCATGAGGTGGAGGGAGCGGGTGGGTAAAAGGAAATAGGGGACACTAAGCGAAAAATCTACACATTTGAACAGCTGGGAGAAATCTAGTGGATGCCCCACAGGGAGTAGAAGTCGCGGTTCTGAACACTGACGCTGGAGGGCGGGGATCGGAACCCTAGTGAGGAGGTGTCTTACCCTCCTGGGAGGAAACTCATTGCTGTAAGAGCAGCATGTGCTCTCTCTGACTTATTTCTGTGCGCCTGAGTTTGGGGCGATGGTGTAAGGAAGAAAACACACCCCACTGATTTCAGTAAGTAGAAAATCTGTACCTACTACAGAAGCAATAGGTAACGAAGAAGGCACAATTAGACTTGTGTGTTGGAATACTTAAGAAATAGATTAAAATGAGAAGAGCGGTGGTCCCCACCTTTCTGTGTGATGGGGCATCAGGCTGTTGTGCAGTTGCTGGGTTCAGTCCGTTTCTGCTCGCAGTATCTAAAATAAAAGAGGAGGAATCTAGTGATGTAGGCTCTTGGGATTTTAAAAGAACTAACTAAATAAATAGTCAATGAAAGAAGCTGCTTGTGAACTTAAATAGTGAAGAAGAGATAAATCAGGAGAGGAAGGGGCCTTTCAGCATTAGGTATTTTCTGTACTTCATGTATTATTTTTCGTATAATGTCAAACTTTATGAAGCCACTGGGTAATTGGCATTGGCTCCATTTTAAAGATGAGAAACTATGAGAAGTTCCAGGGTTTGGTCAACATTGGTGAGTAACTAGTAAGAGAGTCGAGGCCATGGAGGGTTTCCTGACTCTGAGTCATTTTCACTCTATCCTTTTAGCTGGATAAATATTTAAAATGTCTCCTTTTCCTTTCTTGATACATATATATATACACATATATAATTTTTAGCTCATATATGTGTGTATATACATGTGTAAGAGCTAAACATGTATGTACAGAAAGAGCTAAAAACTCAAATCAGTAAGGGTGATATGTACATCGAAAGTTTGATAGGCTCTCTGCATAAAATATCCAGAGAGATTACTGAAGATTTCTTTTTCTAGAAAAATGAATCTTCCATTTTTAATCTTGGGAAGGGTGGGGATAAGCTACTTGCAGCACTTTGCCCAGAAGATTCCTATTTAGTGCTGAGCTATAGAGATTTGATCCATACAGTGCAGGCTAATTAATTTTTATCTAAAATATTCCCATCCCCTGAATCTGAATGATTGTAGGCAGCAAATAGGAAGACGTGGAAAACACAGGTGCATGATGCTGCCGATGACCAAAGTGTTATAAACATGGAATTACATCCATCGGGTGCATCATTATTAATATACATGCAGAATCTGATTTAAGAAAATGCAGAAGTCAGCACCACTTGCTTCTCATCACTGCTTCTTTATTACCTAATCCATCCTAAGTTGCCAATACTGTTCAGTCTCTCCAGACTTCATTCCATTTGTAGATTGTTTGGCAAGAGTCTCAGATGGCAGGAATTTTCCCCCAAATTAGTGTTCTTTGGTTAGAAAGGAAATGGTTTGTGGGCCATGATAGATGTGTGCTGTACACAGCACATTGCAACAGGGGACCAAAGAATCAATAAAGTAGCATCTAGAGTCAGTAGACTTGAAAGCTTTAGGATCAATGGGGAACAAAATCCTCCAGAGACAGCCCTTACAAACTGACAATAAAATAAATACTCAGCCAGGTACATTTCATTCTCTATTTCAATCCAGAAATGTATTTTAAATCACTGTTGTCACTGTTAGGCTCATGGTGTACATCTTGAAAGGGAGAGATTATTGTATTAACTCAAATCTAGATTGCCTCACTGAGGGTATTTTGTTTCATCTCCCTTTGTATTTGAAATTCAAACATCTCTAACTTGTCTTACTTGTACTGTAACACTCGAATGTCATTTTCTAATATTCTGTTTTAAGAATGCCCTGCTCAATGCCAAGTCCCTGTAATATGTAATTTTAGGATACAACCGTAATCTTCTTTCAGCAAAAGTAGTGACTGATTTTTTCCCTCCTGGCTTTTCCTGACAAGTGGGCCTTTGTCTAATAGACTAGTGTGATTGTTTCAAACTCTCTCAATACGAAAAGGACACCAAAGTCATTTTACATATTAAATAGGATTGACTTAATTGATTGCATTTAGCCACTGTCCTCCTTGGAGTCTACTTCCGAGTGACCTAATTTGTTCATTTTGCCAATGCCCGAGAGAAGGATTTTAGAAGAAGGTGGGCTTGTTCACACAACTAGGTGAAATATTCACACAAGTGTAATAGAATTTTGTGTCTTGCTCAAAAACATCAAAATCACTTTTAGAACAGGAGCACTAACAGCTGTTTTCTTCTACTCTCTTTTGGGCTGCTGGTTTCTTCCATATGAAGCCATTAATTAATAAGTATTGATTTTGGTAACATGTTTGAGCCTTGAACGGAAAAAGACATCACTGAGATGATCAAATCCCTGAGAAAAACATAATTGTTTTAGTTCAGTACACAACTTACTGAATGTGTGTGACCAATCATTGGCTTAGAAAAAAACTAACCTCAGAAAAAAACTAACCTCTTTCAGGCAGGGAAATCTTTTACAAGTCAATTCACTATCCACTTTTGGAAACTTTCTGCTTATGTAGTAAAAGTTTAAAGTAACAACATTACACATAACATGAGATCAAAGCAAGTCTCCATCCAAAATATTTGAACTTCACTACCACACTGAAACCCCCTCCTGAGGCTAACCTGTTCTATCAAAAATGAACATATCTTAGTCCTGCATTCTGTTCCCTTGACCTTGAAATAATGGTGCTGCACAGGGACCCAGTTCTATTTGCATTTAAGTTACATTAAGTTCCTCTTCTACAGGGTGCCTGTACTTTCTGAAGTTAACTCCTTGAAATTTACCCTCAGAGGTAGGAGCAGATACACATTTTTTCTTAAAAGTTACATCTCGTGCTAATTCCGTATTGTTTCCATTAACTAAGGCTAATGAAGCACTCTAATTGGCGTTAAGTCCAAACCCATGAAATTCAGAAGCCATGGCACTATTTTGAACTCTTGTTTAATGCACCAACCACAACTTTTCCTGTCCCATGAGGCATGTATACAAACTAATCAATGGTGTTTATTCATATGCAAATGTTAAGTGTTTTAGATGGTCCATTGTCTTTGCCAGTATGAGGCTAAGTACTGAGCCCTATTTATTAGAATTTGGCCAACACAGAGTCACTTTTATGTGTTTCAGGAGGCAAGACAATGATACCACTACATACCTTAGGTGATACATGAGGGGACAAGGAAAGGACATTTATTTTCAAGGCATCTGCTCTCAACCATGTTGTTTTCCTTGACTTGCTTTATGCAAAGGACAGACTTTGCCCTGGAGAAAATGTGTTCTTCTGCAGTTTGAGGCGAATTACTCATAGTAGCAGTTAATTGTTGCTGACTTGAAGATAAATGATTTCAAATTAAACGTCAAGTGAGGCAAAACTTTCCTTAGTAGTATTCTTTACAGGTGGCTGTTGAAGAGATGGAAAGCCTGATGGCTTAGTGGTTAAGTGCTATGGCTGCTAATCAAAAGGTTGGTTCGAATCCACCAAGCACTCCTTGGAAATTCTGCGGGGCAGTTCCTCTCTGTCCTGCAGGGTCACTATGAGTCAGAATCAACTCGAAGGCAGTGGGTTTGGGTTTTGGTTTTTTTGAAGAGAAACCTGGAGCTAATTTAGAAGTTTTTTGCTTGCTTGTTTTGCAGGGTCTCTCACTGAAATTTATTTCCAGCTTTATTTACTTCTGAAGATAAAAAACCTTAGAGGACACTAGCAGACATCACTCATTGGATGTTTAGTCTGTCTCACTAGTTTGCCCTTGTCCCAGTCACAGGATAGTCATTTAAACCACAGAGGATGCATTTGTTCTCACTCTTCTTTGACCATTCTATCTGCAGTTAATTTAAGAGTAATCAGGTGAACTAAGTATGTAAATCGTCTGAAGACTAATTTTATGTCTGATTCTGTAATGTTTTACTCACTGGTGTTATAAAAGACACCAGGGATTTTGTGCCATTGAATTTTGTTTTGCAAATACACCTAGACAAATTCCAACCATTTTGGTTGAAGAGCACAATGGAATGGAAAGTACATGAAATAGTGTCAGAAGACTCCCAGTCTACCTTGTCTCTGACTGGCTGTATAATCTTGGATGAGGGACTTTTCCTCAATCCTCTAAACCTATCATTCAAAGGACCTATTTTTGTTATTTAGTGCTTCTGTAACAGAAATACCACAAGTAAGGTGGCCTTAACAAACACAAATTTATATTCTCCTACTTTAGGAGAGCAGAAGTCTGAATTCAAGTATTTGCTCTAGGGGAAGACTTTCTGGCTCTGGCTCTGCAGGGAAGTCCTTATCTCTTCTGAGCTTCTGCTCTTAGACAGTCTTCGTGTGGCCTGGTGTCCCTCTTCCCCTCTCTGCTCTGCTGTGATCTTTTGTTTAATCTAGTGTATCTCTCAAAAGTGATTACCATGTCAGAATCAGCATCAGCCAGAAAGCTACTAGTTACCAGAATTGTTTTGAGACTCAAATAAGAAAGTAAAAGTACTTGGAAAATTTTAGTGCTAACCGAATTACCAATGGAGAGGTCTTGGTGATTGTCATGAATTAAATTGTGTCACACCAGAATATGTGTCGCAGTATTGTGTGTTTATCTGTCATTTTGTGATCTAACATGATTTTCCTATGTGTTATAAAACTTGCCTCTGTCATGTTGCTGAGGCAGGATTAGAGATAGTTACGTTAATAATGCAGACACAGTCTGCAAGATAAGGTTGTGTCTTAAGTCAGTCTCTTTTGAGACATAAAATAAGCAAACAGGGAGATAAGGGAACCTCATACCACCAAGAAAGTAGAGCCTGGAATGTATTGTTTGAACTTGGGGTTCCTGCACTAAGAAGTTCCTGGATCAGTGGAGGATTAATGGCAGAGCAGACAGAAAGAAAAAGCATTCCCCCTGAAGCTGCACCCTGAATTCACACTTCCAGCCTCCTAGACTGTGAAAGGATCAGTTTCTCTGTTAAAGCTGTCCACTTACAGTATTTCTGTTATATGTAGCAGCACTAGATAGGTAAGGCAGTCACCATCTGATAAGAATCATCCAAGTCCTAATTCTTCATTTATTGTAGTTAGTTGCCTTGAAGTAGATTGTGACTCATGGTGACCCATGGTGGGCAGAGTAGAACTACTCCGTATGTTTTCAAGGCTGTGATCTTTTGGAAGCAAATCATCAGGCCTGTCTTTTGAGGCACCTCTGGGTGGGCTTGAACTGCTAAACTTTCATTTAGGAGTCCAAAACTTATCATTTGTGCCACCCATGAACTAATTCTTTATTAGTGGTTGCATGATCCGAAGGGAATGTGATTCAGTGTGACATGCCCTAACCCAGTCCTAACCCACTCCCTCATTTTCTTTGAGAAAAAAAAAAAAACAAACAGTGTGCATATGTAAACTGCACACTTGTCCAGGAACAGAAAACATGCCAAGATATGCTGTAGATACTGTTTCTGTAACCGTGTCACCTCCTTACCTACCATCTCTAGAGCCTCAGCTACTGCCATGGAAACATCGATAAGATGTTCAAGGCATTTGGTCCCCTTGAACCACCTTTGGCCACAAGTTTTTCCTACAGGCAGTCACAAGACTGTGGCCATATAGAGTCTACTACCTTCCACATAAGCTCTGTCATCTATATCGCTGAGCACACTGGTTGGCTCATCTGAGTTGTTTTGCAGTGAATATTTCTTGGTGAGTAAAGTAGTATGCTGGTTCGTAGTGGCACAATCTCTTTATCTCCTTGTAGGCAGATAACGGTTAAAAACCCAGCTACTTGGAGTACTGCTACCTTAGACAACTGTGGGGCTACCATTGTAAGGTATTGTTCATTTTAGTGGCAATACTGAATATAAAACTAACTGCTGTCAAGTCAATTCCAACTCATAGAGACCCTGTAGGACAATGTAGAACTACCCCATAGGGCTTCCAAGGGGTGCCTGGTGGATTCAAATGGGTAACTTTTTGGTTAGCACCTGTAGCACTTAACTGCTATGGCACTGAATATAGCAATAAGAAATCTCATTGTCTTTTACTCCTGCTTCCTCTGGCTACTCCCTGTCATATACACAAAAGTTAGAGGGACTGTATAGCACCAAAAATATTGATGCGTAATCTGTAAAATGAGGCAAGAGGTAAGAAGAAACATACATGTTTAGTTGCATGCATGAAGCACAAGCTAATGGCAGTCTTTAAGCCACGCAGTTGTCTTTCTTTCTCTCTTTTTTGGGATGACAGAAGAAAAAAAGCAATGGAGAAAGATGACCAAGAAGCAAGATACTTCCCTCACTCTCCCTCCCCTTTGGCCAACCCTGACCTCTTCCACGTTCTCAAATCTCTTTCTAAATGTCTAAGACTCAGACAGTTTTCAGGGGAGACTGTCAGCTATGTTTAATCTTCATTGAGGAAGTAGACTGCTCGTACTGACCTGGGCTCATAATCTGTCAGCAGGACTAAACCCTGGAACTGGCAGGCTGGGATCTGATTGATCAAGGATAGCCTACTGATGGTGATGAGCTTTCAAGAGTTCAAGTGGTAATGAGTTAAGCAGGGCAGCTTCCTTTCTAGTCAGGCTAAGTTGTGCCTTTTCATTATTCATCTGGGGCATAGATTTAGGAAAATTTTAATCATATTTTTGTAGCATTCTTGTCCAGGATTTTTCATAACTGTGCTCCTCTAACCCTGCGAACAGCCATCTGAAGTAGATAGAAATATACAGACAACATACAGAGAAGTAGAAAGAACTCTGCATTTTGAGAAATAAGAAGCCATCAGGAAGAAAAGAGACTAACAACTCTTGAATTCAGGATATGTCAGCCTGCAATCCAAGAACAGAGTAGACTTCTCACTGCTCATATATTTTCCCAGAGAAAAATGATAAAAGGAAATAATGTACTTCAGTGCTTGAATGTTAACAGCATATTATACAGTAAATGTCCAGCAATAAGGATTTAATTAAATGAAAGGTGATATATCTCTATGATGAAATACTGTATGCCCATGCAAAATGTAAATGTATCTATTGACAAGGAGAAGTACAAAACTCCTTTTTATAAAAATGAATGTGAAGTGTCAACTCCTTTCTATGATATACAACATCTGAAATGTAACAAAAATACTAATGGTGATTGTAAATAGTAGAAATCCACATAGTTTCTTATACATGCTTCTGTTTTTCTAAAATAAGTATATATTGCCTATACAATGAAACATAATAAGAGAAAAAAATAATTATCCATTTCCTCATCTGTGCTGCTAATACTTCAGTATGAAAACAAATTTCAGGAAAAATAAGTGGCCATTGTACAGTATATTTAAACGTCCCAAAGTTCTCTGAAATCTGTTTTTTCTTTTTATGTCACTATCTCTTTGAGGCAAACAGGACACATTGTCTCCATTTGGAAAATGCGGAAAAATGAGGCAATAATGTCACAGGTGGAAGAAATAATAAGTATTCAAAGGATATGTTTTTGAGAAGCACAGTTCTGTGTTTGTATTTTAGCTCCACAATTTTCTTTACCTTGGGAAACAAGCCTGATATTTCCATGCCTCAATTTCTTGATCTATAAAATGCGAATATCTCATAAATTATGGTGAGGACTGTATCATGTATGCCAAGTATGGAGTATAGTACCTAGAACACTACGTGTTCTCAGAGTGATGATCATTATAAAAGCACCAAGTGTTGACATGACAGGATTCTACTAGAATAAGAATTTAAGCACTCTGCCTTGCTGTAGGATATTTCCATAAGCATTTCCAATATGTTTACAATTTTTAGGCCAAGAAGGTCCAGCTCCAGTGAACCATTCCGGAGAAAATTTTAAAAATCTGCTGTTTTAGAGCTCTAATTAGACTTCCATTTCACTGAAATCACCTTCTCTTTGTATGTGACAGGTTGGCCAGCATGGAAAGACCTTCAAAGCCAAGTCTCAGAAAGTTACTCCTTTAAGGGTATTGGTATAGAATGACCAGATATCTAGGTCAGTTACATCAGAAGTTAAAACAAATGCTGTGGTTCTGTTAGTCTTAGCAAAGAATTCTCAGTTTTTGTATTTTCTCATAACCCAACTTCTCCTATGAGGCTCCAAGGAATTAAAACTAAAGAACAATAGAATGGAAATGATAGTCTCACTTTATTAATAAGTGTGTTAATGCTCAACGGCCTGGTACATGGCTCTTAAGTAAAAGTTGGTTTGGAGCATATATCTCTCAGCTTATGTGGCATTTCCTAATGCTCAGTCTTGACAAATACCATCTTATGTCTGAATACATAGAAGAAGGAAGTGGCTAGAGAGATGGGAGACAAGAGGTATGAGTCTAAGGAACAGTTGTTGTCTTATCTTGCTTTAATAGACTGAATAATCATTTTCTCCCAAAGATGGCTGCATCCTAATCCCTTTAATCTGAGAATCTTACTGTATATGGTAAAACAGACTTCGCAGATGAGATTAAGTGTAGAATCTTGTGTTGGAGAGATTATTTTGGATTATCTGGGTAGGCCTCAGATAATTGCAGTGGTACATACAAGAGGGACACGGCTGGAGTGAGAGTCAGAGGAGAAGGCACCGTGATGAAGGAAGGAGACAATAAAATCATGCATTTTGAAGATGGAGGAGGTGGCGATTTAAAACAAGTGATTAGAGAGACTGAAAAGACAAAGGAAGGAAATTTATAGAAAGAAGCAGCTTGCCAACACCTAAATTTAACCCAGTGAAACAGATTCTAAACTTCTGATCTTCCCAACAATAAGACAATAAATGTGTGTTGTTTTAAGGCATTAAGTTTATGGAAACTTGTTACACCAGCTGTAGGAAACTAATTTGCTTGTCCACTTAATCTTATGCATAACAAGAGGTGGACAAGAGTTAGAAAGTAACCTAATCTAGCTTATCCCAGGATAGGAGATTCTAGTTCACTGTACGTATTTTATAGCTGGAGCAAAAGAAGAAATTGAAGAGGTAGAGCTTGAATTTTTATCCTTTAAAATATAGTGACCCAGCCTACATGAATCAGCTGACATTTTAGGTTTCTTGGGAAATCATGAGGTTGTTAGAAGGGGCAGAGTCTTAACTTGCATGGCCTGAAGTTTCAGAGGTCTCCCCTTCTTCATACAGGTTTGATCTGTACTAATGTAACTGAGGCATGCTTTACTTTAACTCAAGCTTTAAATGACCATAGCACTACCATGGTCCCTGAGTGCTGTAAACTGTTTAGTGTTCAACTACTGTTAGACAAGATTGGTGGCTCAAATTCACACAGAACCGCCTGGGAAGACAGGCCTTTTGACCTTCTTCTGAAAGGTCACAGCCTTGAAAATTCCATGGAGCCATTCTGCTGTGCACACATGGGGTCATCATACGTCGCCAGCATGGAATCAACTCACGGGCAGCTAACAGTAGTATCAGGCTTACTGTGTGCCCAGGCTTATAGAAAAGGCGCATCCATAAAGCAAATTCTTTTTCTATGGTTTAGATTGATACATATAACTCTGAGAGATTTTTAAATGCATGTTTTCAGATTATGAGAGTAATACATATGCAGTACAACCCTGGGGGAGTCCACAAATTACCTTGAATAGCATTTTGGTATATTTTATCTTCTCAAAGCTAATGGCTTAAAATTTAAAAACAGTGGGATATGATTTTTAAAAATCTTATTGTCACTCTAAATGGACTGAAGACCAGAAGGGCAAGATGAAGGAAAAGCAAATTTTTAAAAAATTTACTGGAAACTCAGAGCTGACTTGGCTTTTTTGAACGTGGGCATTTTAAGTTGATAGTATTTCTATACAAAGAGGTAGATTTTCTTTTCTCTTTGAAAACTAGCTTTGTATTTTCATCTGTCTGTAAAAATGACATGAGAGGGGTATCTGACCTCTTTACAAGGAAAGAAAGAGAATCAAGTTCAGCAGCTGAAGGCTGATTCCTAGGAGGTAGAGGTCAGACACACCTCTTCTCTCTTCCATCTTTATCAATTTTGATAGCATCCATCCTTCTCCCAGCAGTCTCTACTTCTTTGCTGAGTTTGACAATTTATTGCAGTGACCACACAGAACTCACTGACCATAGTCAAAACTATGGGGCTTATTTGGGCAGTAACAGGTTATAATTCAGGTTTAGGAAGACTCAAGGTGCAGAAGTCTCTTTTCAGCCGTGCACACAGGCAGGTCTCTTTCCGGGCCCTGCTCCAGCAAGTGTTACAAAGCTCTTTAAGCTCTGTTCTGCCGGTAAGCGTCATCCCAGAGACCTCAGCTCTAGCTCAGCTGGCTGTCAAACCTAGCTACACCAAGTGCCCATAAGCATCCTGCTCAGCCACCAAGCCTTCTGCCTGAAGCTCTCAGCGTTCTTCTTCCACAGGCCACGACACTTACTGTGCTGTCTCTTGCTAGTCTCTCCTACTGCCATTTTTTTGCCACTGCTTCACATCATCTTCAGTGTCACAACTCTTTCTTGGTCTCCTGGTTCCAGGAGCTCCTCAGCAGTGGGATCCCCAGGCCAAAGGACACAATCCACTCCTGGATCTTCTTTCTCAGTGATAGTGAAATCTTCTCCTCCTACCTCGGGGATGCCTCATTTTAAGCCTAGTGGGATGGCTGACCAATCTCTTCTTAGGGTTCCAGATGGCTTATTAGCATGATCTCACCCAGTGACTGGGGGAATCACAAAGACTGGCTAGAGGGAGCGTATTAACCAATTCATCATGCTGCATTCTGCAAATACCTGAATCTGTATAATTCCAAATACTAGCTCAGCCAGGATCTTTGAGTAAATTAGGAATGGTTTAGAAATGGGTTGCTACTACTCTCTGCTCAGTTAGGGGTGGACATTAGCTAACAGTTTAGTACAAAGCACCTTAATGACTGGCTGCATAACTCTGTGTCCAAACAGTTGACAAATTTTGTATTGAGGCCTGAACTTGAGGCCAAGGAAAAGTTAGTTTGTCACTGGATTAAAAATAAAACTGTTTTTATTACCATAAAAGTAGGTACTCAGCGTAGCTTTATCTAATAAAGTCACAGTCTGGCTCGATGCAGAAACCCAATTGCTCGATGCAGAAACCCAATTGCTCAATGCAACTAGAGTTTTTTAAACAGAGAATTAACATCAAACAAAGAAGTTTCTTCTGTGTTGTGAATTCATGGGAATTGCGGTACATAGACATACATACACACAGCTGTTATTGCGTTGGTGCTCCTAGAAGAGTTAATATCAGTCGTATCAGGCTTTGTGTGTCACACATAAAGGAATGCTTTGGTGTGTTCTTGAAAACAAATGATAAATCAGTACCCAAATGAATCCAGTGTGCCTATACCTCG
This sequence comes from Heterohyrax brucei, assembly GCA_028571685.1. NCBI lineage: Eukaryota > Metazoa > Chordata > Mammalia > Hyracoidea > Procaviidae > Heterohyrax > Heterohyrax brucei. The sequence goes on along the minus strand of CM053150.1, from coordinate 49,528,542 downwards.
TCACAGGCACAGAGAGCCACCTTGTGGTCCTTAAAATACAGTCAATTAAAACATCTTAGGAATCCAACCTCGCAAGACAGGGATGGATTTCAAGCAGTTTTTTGTCCATTTCCTATTTTTTTGCTTTAGAAAATAACGAAGTGAGAATTCTAGGTTAATCCTTCCAAGAGAAGACCTTCTTCTGCTTCCAAGAGAAGAAGATTCAACGACCTCTGGTCTTCTTTAAAATCGCGGTGATATACCGTGAAGTACAATATCTCATCGAGTGTGTGTCCGAAGGGATGGGAAGGAAAATCAGAATGATTCATAAGCTATTTTGGTAATGCAAAGTGGTTAATATTTTTCAGGTGCTGTGTCACTTTGGTTCATGATAAAACAAGAAAAGATGCAGCCATTTTATTTCATTAAACATGTCATTGGCTTGGCTTTATTCTTTTAGTACTTATTATAAAAAAATATATGTTTCTTGTAGATACTTCTGAAAGTTAACAAAATGCCAAAGAATAAAATAAAAAGTCAATCATACGTAGTAGAAGGGAGGTCAGCACAAGTGGACTACACCATGAGCTAAAAAGTTTTCTAAATACAACCCAGCATTTTAAAGGACAGAGTAGCAGTAACAGGGGTCCGGGGTTGGTTTCAGGGGACATTGAGGCCAACTGGCATAACTAGTTTTTTTAATAAGAAAGTGTTCTGTATCCGGTATTGGTGAGTGGTGCCTGGGGTCTTAAAAGCCCAACAAGCTACCATCCCAGGAACATCATTTAGTCCCAAACCACGTGGAGCAAATGAAAACCAAGAACATCAAAGACATGAGGAAAATATGAGCCCAGGAGACAGAAGGGCCCACATGATTGGAAACTATCAGCTTGAGACCAGAAGAACTAGATTGTGCCTGGCCAACACTGAAGACTGCTGTGCCAGGGAATACAACGTAGTGTCCCTGATGTAGCAGTAGAAAAAGAGGAGTGCAGATCTAGAATTCTGTTAAAAGACCAGAATTGATGGCCTGCCCCGGGGGGGGGGGGTGGTCCCCTGAGAACATGGCCACTGGACTTGCTGCTAGCCCAGAGCTGAAATCAGACTGAAGCCAACTCTTCAGACAAAGACTGGACTGGACTATAAGACACAAAGTGGTGCAGGTAGTGTGTGTATTTCTTGGCTTGAATATATATCTGAGGCTGTTTGACCAGATCCTCTCTAGAGGTGAAAGAAGAGGGGAGCGGGGAGGGGACAAGTTTTGGTTGAATGAATGTTGGAAGTAGAGTGGAAGACAGGGGGCAGAGAGCTGATAGAGGGGCACAGGGGCTTGTGTTTCGAGTTTTATATGGCAAATTGACTTGGATTGTAAACTTCCACTTAATCGCAATTTTAAAAAGTGTAAAAAGAGTGCGAAACCAAAGCAAAAAATATAAATTTTAATTTTTGTGAGGAGAAACTACTACATAAAGTAACATGAAATAGAAAAAAGTCAACCATAAATCCACAACCCAGAGATCTAGGCATATGTGTGTGTTACAAAATTGGGCCGACTTTATTTTATAAATTTTCATTTTATCCTATCAACACACTGTAAACTGTTCAAATGTCATTAATATCTCTCTCCATTATTTTAAGTGGCTAGTTTGCCTTTGAATGAGTTGTTTCATAATTTGTTTAACCCTGTTGTTTGAATTCAGGTTTTCCCATTTAAAAATAAACAATTTACAAAACTCATCCTCCTTAAGATTCTTGTAGTTTTTGACACCATGGCCCACTTTCTACTTGAGTTCCATGACACCACATTGGGTTCCCTCCTCTCCCTTTCCCCCATTCTTTCGTTGGCTTTCAATGATTATTCTTCTTGTCTCTGGCCCATTAAAACAATGACCATTGTGTTGCCTCACCAGTGTGACAGTGACTAGCCACGTGTGATGTTTTGCATTTAATTTAATTTAAACTGTATAAAATTAAACACTCAATACCTCAGGCACACTAACCATTTTTCAAGTGCTCAGGCCAAAAAATGCATAATGGGTACTGTATTAGGAAGTATAGATATGTAGAGCATTTCCATCTTCACAGAAGGTTCTGTTGAGCAGTACTGTCAAAAAGCATGCACTTGCAAGGAATAGAAATCAGTGAAGCCCAAAAACAAGGTGTTTGTGCTGAAATCCTGTGCAGAATGGCAAGGAACAGAAACCAGTGTGGACAGCTGGGCTGCACCACTGGGAAACATTAGCATAGCTACTTCGTCCTCTTTTCCTTTACCCTGGAGCTCAGTGGTTCTTTTATCCACTTCTCATTTCATCTTTGCTGCATCCTCCTCTCTAGAAACCAGCTGCTTTTCCTGCCCTACTGTGCCTTCTACATATGTGTAGCTGTGATGTAAACCATGGTAGGACTTGGATTTAACTATATGATTCTGTAACTGCAGATAATCAGCACCACCGAATTACAGTCCTTATGTGTCTTAGTTCAAGTTCTCCAGACTTCTGACTGGCCCAACCCAACATACAGATTGGTTTCCTCCCCAGTTATATGTTCTTTCTAATCCAATCAGAAATGACCAAATTCCTGAGATAGGTGCTCGATATAAGCTCTTAAATGCAATGGTAAATAAAACAGCAATGTCTTTGCTGTTTTGAAAAACTTACGTTCTATCAGGAAGATAAACCATAAGAAGTATAAACATATATGATACAGTATTATCACATGGAGACCAGTGCAATGGAGAAATAATAAAGTCTGGAAAAGAACTAATAAAAAACTATGATTGGCCATATAAGGCCTCTCTGAGTAGGTGACAGCAGAGAATCAAGTCAAGGGTGAACTGTGCAAATATCTGAAGGAAGAGCATTGTAAACAATGAAACGAAGTGCAAAGGCCCTGAGGATGGAATGAGTGCAGTAATAAATATCTGTTAAATAAATGAAAGAATGCAAGACTAGTACTGTCTTTAACAAGATTTTGTTAGTGGGCAGAATGTCAAAGAACTTCATGTCCCAAGAATTTTCATGTCAAAGAATTTTCATGTCCCAATTCAGAATCCTGAATTTGTCCCAACTGTCCCCTGGAATTTATAATTAGATCTTTCATTCTTATCATAAACTAAAAATACTAGTTAAGCTTATATCCTTCTTTTTAAATAATGCTGCTTCTCAACCATAACAAGATTTCTCACCATACCTTTGACTCCTTCTTTTGTTTTAACACAGTTCTGTCTCCTTTCTCAGCATATTTCTCATTTCCTCATCTTTTCCTTATGTTCACAAAACATTACTTGCCCTCACACGAGTATACTTTAACAGCCTCTGTATTTCTGGTCTCCCTCCTTAAAACAATTCTGCATGCTGCTGGTAATAAATCTTCTTAAAGCAACCTTCATTCATCTATTGATTCATTCATTCACTTAACACACACACCTATCAAATGAAATGTACTGAGCTTCATGTCACTGCCCTGCCCAAAAGCCGCTTTACTGTGGCAAAATTCTCATTCTGTTTCCATGCCCCAACACTCCTGAAAGATGAAACCCATCCACACATCAATAACAGTGATTTACAACAACAATAATTCTCAAAATTGAAGTGGAGTTGCTGCCCTTAAGAGAATTTATCAGATTCTCCATGTTTTGTGAGTATGATTCATAAAAGCCTTCTACTCCCAGCCCTCCCTGAAGTTTCTGCCATGCCTTTCCTAAAACCAGGAAACACAGGTCAGTAAGTTATCAGCAAACTTGCTAAGTTTTGTCCTCTAAGCCTTCCACAAATGGGTGCAAATAACCTTTCTAATTCATAACATTCTACTGAGGTACAAGTATACATAATGTGCAAGGTGTATAGGAATTGAAGTGTGTGAGATATTTTTAAAAATCACTGTGTTAAGCATCTCTCTGTTAGATATCTATACAGAAAGACGGGTATGCCCCAAGTTCTCACAATTTGCAGGTGCATTGTGCTCCAATTCCAAATTGATTTTTCCATTGAAACAGTGTTATCTATTAAGACCTCAGGCCAAGCCACAAAAGCCTGGTTGACCCATAACTTCACAGAGCTCCGGTGTTAATAGTTATGTGGACACTAAACACCATCTGTAGCAGGCTGTTTCTGAGAACAAGGGACTGTGAAAGGGGATGAAAACCAGAAGATCCGGCTTTTAAAGTCATCTGTGTATACTTGGAAAATCCTTTCTGAGCCTCAGTTTCTTTCACTGTAAATTAAAGTCACAGATAACCACTGTTAAGCATCTACTATGTGAGATAGTTCACTCATTGCCGTTGCGTTGATTCTGACTCATAGCAACCTGATTGAACAGAGTAGAACTGCCTCATAGAGTTTCCAAGAAGCAGTTAGTGAATTCTAAGTGCCAGCTTTTTGGTTATGAGCCACTAGGACTCCTCTAGGCAAAATGTCATTAAAAAGACAGGAAACATTAAAAAGAAAGGAGCAAAATGGATGTCAGAATAGACTTGCTCTTGAATGTAGAGTAGCTAAAATGAACTGAAGAAATGATCATGTCAACAAAGATAAACAGATTTCAAAAGGCAGCTTGAGAAGACAAAGTATTATTATAAAATGTACAAAGACCTGGAGTTAGAAAATCAAAAAGGAAGAAGGCATTAGGTATTTCTGAAGCTGAAAGAATTAAAAAAAAAAAAAAAAAAACTGAAGCCTGAAGTTGCAGTATGAAAAGATTCTATGGACAAATTATGAATGATGAAGGAAGCGTCAAAAAAGAAGATGGAAAGAATAAACTGAGCACCAAGAAATTGTGTTGACATTCAGCCATTTCAGGCAGTAACATATTATCAAGAATTTACAGTACTGTAGGACAAAGTCTAGGCTGCGCTGAAGGCACTAGTGAAGAAACAATGCTACAGACGTTGACAGAAGACATGAATTGAGAAGTTTGAACAAAAAGATACAGGACTGGAAGTGCTCATTCATCTCTGGCAATACATTTGGAAACAGCTACCTGGCCAACCAACTGGAAGAGGCATTCCAAGGAAAGGTAATCCAACAGAATGTAGGAAAGAGAGCAGGATTTCACACTTGCCTAACATGGACTTAAAATTCTGTTTATCTTAAATGTTTCCATAGTCAGGGAGAGAACCCTGGGAGCACAGGAAATTCAGCTGCCCCAGAGCTGAGGAGGGTATAAAAGAGAGTAGAGACAAAAAGAAGAGAATTTAGGGAGCTGAAACGGGATAGGTGGACTGGAGCTGGAACACAAGTTAGAATGACAGACATTTGGGAATCAAGCCAGGATAGACGATATATGTCCATAAAAAAGTATCAGCTAAATTTCACATTGCATCATTTCTAAACAGTACTCCATAAGGCAGAAGGATGCTGGAAAACTGTCAAATCTCATTTCTTCTGTGCCTCTGTTTAACACTACCGGGTTGCAGCTACTTAAAGACCACTTCATCTCCAGTTTCTAGAATCAGTTCAGGGTCACCCAGGCCAGAGGAGCCAATAGGCTCTCCTTTGCAGAATTAGGTAAGAAAGGTCAGACCTAACCGTAGCCATATGCTCTCTCCTGAGACTGTTTCAGTGCCATCCTAACTGATCCTTCTGCCTCAATACTTGCTTGGTCCTTTACCATTATAGTCTCCAAACTACAATGAGAAAAAGAATCAGTTCTCTCACCTGCTTAATCTCTTTTATTGCACCCACAAAACAACAGCAGTGGTTTCTCAAACTTCAGCCATTCTTGTACCACCTTTATAATTTTTGCCATCTTTATGGATCATCTAATGCTATTATACTAATATATACTTATATATATACTTATATGTATACATATATATTAAGTAACTTATATTTTACCTAAATAAATAAATATATGTATGTTTTAATCTTTTCATCATTGGTGTAAATGAAAAGCTAGTATCACTGGCCAATGAATATACAAAAATAAGTATCCAATGAAAACAGAACACTTCTAATTAGATACCCTTGCCTCCTGCTAGCGGCTCTGAGCCTGAGCCCTTTTGTAAAAAGTGAAATTTCCAGGTGTTGGAGGAGTACTAAAGACATGTTAACACCAAACTGAAGCTTTTCCTTGACTAAACAGAAGGATTAAAAACTAATTGAAAAGGGATTATGTTTCTCACTATGTGATTCACTGTTATTTAATGTCAAATCCCTGAATAACCTAAAACTGCCTCATAAACAACCCACACTCTACAAAACACTAACCTATGGGATAAAGTCTTGAGGTTTTGGTGTGGCATTCAAGGCCCATCATTGTCTGATTCTACTCATTTCTTCTGGATTCTGACGTCTTCCCCTTTCATTGTGCACAAAACTATCCCAAGTCTTGGCACGTGCAAATTCCACTGCTTGTAATGCTCTTTCCCCTTGTATCTGCCTGAAACTCCTACTCAGCCTTCAAACCTTTGCTCAAACGTCACCTCTTCTGTGCGTGAATTGCTGCCTACCGTCTCCCTACCACAATTAATCACTTTCACTTGTGTGATTTTTCTACCTCGTACATTCTTCTTTCTTAGCTCTATCACACTGTAGTGTAATTGCTTGTTAACCTCTATCTTCTCTACTAGACTTAATCCTGAGGCCCTAACGGGGCCCAGCTCGTAATAGACGATCAATAATATTGACTAAGCTGAACCAGTAGTGCACTTCCTTCCTTTCCAGTGAAACAGAACTAAATGACAACTGTGGAAAAACCGTTGTCTGTCAAGGTGGGCTGATGAGAACCAAGAGAGTGTACCACTTTATGAAAGACAGTCCTCGTTCACAGTACTGCATAGAGTTCATGACCATCCAGAATTTATGCTGTAAGATGCAGGACAAAGCTAGAGGAGTAAGACCTTGGGGATATTGATTTGGTAGAAAATAGAAAACCTGTTTCTACTATTAAACTTTTCTGTTTCTACCTATTAAACTTTTCATATTTCCTTCATTGTCCCCAAGTCATTTTTCAATTTCCTAGAGAGCACAAGTGACAGAGAAGTGGCATTGCCCCCATGTCTTTGAGCCAGTACTTTCCCACGTCCTCATGCCTCTTTGGCCAATTTCACTATATTGTGTAATCAAGGATTCTTGACATTTAAAATTAGGGCACATTGGCATTGATGAAAGTAAAGTTCTTGGAAATAATCATCAGTGAAAAAGAGAAAAACATTTTATCCTGTCATCTCACGTCAAATAAAATAGCAAGAATCAGACAAGAGTTTGGATCTGGCTAAGATGAACCAGTTTTATTTCTAGCTTCCCATTGTGTTCATTGCTTATCTGTCGTTAAGGGTAATTTTTTAGGCTTTCAGGCCCATAGAGTGGTGGCCATCTCTGTGTTAGCATCCTACAGACAATTTTTCAGAATACAGATTCCCAGACTGACTGACTCAGAGATCCCTGGGGCTGGAGCATAGTCATCGATCTAAAAAAGACAGACAACTTTGCAGATGATTCTGTTCACCGGTGATTCTGAGTATCATTTTCAGGAACCATATCCTAAGAGTCTTACACGATATGATTTTCAAGCCACCTGAAAAAATTGCATTAGGTAATTTTTAAGTGCAGTTTCCCAGCTCACCAAGTTCCACTGAATTATCTTGCTTGGCCCGACATGGACTTTTTTTTTTTTTTAAAGAATCTCCCCAGGTGATTCATAAATTCACAGCACAGTTTGAGGATCAGTGAACTGGGGCAGAGATCTTAAACCCAGGTGCCAGTAGGAGCCAGGAATGTAATGGAAATGTGAAAAAACAGTCCCAAATAATACATTAGGGAGTATTAAAAATTGTATGTAACTGAGGAGTGCCTGACCTTTCTAAAGCAGGCAGCCAGCCAACACTCAGCTGCAACTAGCTGTTACTCATGGGGAACATTGCCAGATAATCTGACTTTTAAAAAGAGCCAGCCTGATTTTTTTTAATGTACAGATTGCCTTAAATGTTGACAACTAACTCACTTTTTTCAAAAACAATCTTTAGGCCTGATAGGGCTGAAGGGTCACCAATTTGACACTCCCAGCCTGGGAAATGTCACGGCATTTGTAGCCGACAAATATTAACCAGAAATCCCTCAATGCCTGATAAGCAATAGTAGGTGACATAGGCCTGTAGCTATAACAGGTATGGTGCCATTAAGGTCAGCTGGAAAGACCTGAAATAAGCACATGCTATGAAAGAGAGGTGGCTGTCATCATTTGAAAGCAAGACAAAAGTGATAAAATAGCACTAAGAGATAATGCATGTAAAAAAATTAATAATAGTACATTCAAGTTATGCCCATAAGTGAGTCTTGGATCCCTTAGCTGTAAGATAGAGATAATGAAATAATAACCACTATATAGTGTTTGAGGTACCTGGGTGGCTTAAACTGTTTGTGTTCAACTATTAACCTACAGGTGGCAGTGTGAACACACCTAGGGGCACCACAGTAGAAGAGCTTGGCAATCTGCCTCTGTAAAGATTACAGACAAAAAAAAAAACAAAACACTCTATGAAGCATTTCTACTCTGTAACACAGGGAGTCACTATGAGTCAGTATCAACAGAAACAGGTTAATATTTGAGGCATTGATTAAACATAATGTTTTATGTCAAGTGGATTAGTAGCAGCTTCTGGCATATATACCCACTCCTCAGTTGTTGACCTGGTTAGGTTCCAAAGAAAAGGTCATTATGCAAAAACTAGTGTTATAAAAAAAAATGGAGGATGACTACATCATTACATAACTGTTACATAACTTAGAAATTACATCATTACATAACTGAGAATTCTAGCCCAGCCAAGTTGAGAGATGATTTTTAATCACTACAGCCAGCATTACTCTTGCCTCACACGTCAGCTTTCTTACTGCCATTTATATGTCCTTAATGCAGCAAGTAATTGAATAGTAGGTTTTCTGCTATCATTGTAAATGCAAAATGTCAGACAGCAATATAGTTGATAAGTAAGGTGTGATACACACAAACGGTCCCTGGCTTGCAACATATTCGAGTTAATGATGAACTTCACTTACCACCATTCTTTTACTTTTTCTGTACATCTTATCATTAATACTTTGCTGATGTTTTCATTCTCAGATGTTCACTCACTGATGTTCAGTTTTATGATTTATTGTATAAAACACTGCTGTATTTACAAAGATATTGATAATGAAAGGTAGTAGTAAACAAAACTAAAAAAAAATGAAGTTGTCTTATGTCACAAATGACTTAGGACGGAGTCACTGGAATGCAAGGAACTCTGTCATAAGAAGAGGGCTACATATACTCGGGAAAAAAGAAGAAACCAAACATGCTGTTGTTGTTGGGTGCTATTGAGTTAATTCTGACCCATAATAATCTCATGTGACGGAGGAGACCTGCCTCATAGGGTCTTCTGGGCTATAGTCTTTACAGGAGCAGATCACCAGGTCTTTTTTCCTCAGACTGTGATTTGAATGGCAGAACTTTCTGGTTAGCAGCTGAACACTTAACTGTTACGCTAGCTGAGCTCTATCCAGACATGCTGTTTCCTTCATTTTCCATTTTTCAAACATCTGGTCCCTCACATTAAAATTCAGCAGAAACTAAAGAAAAGTAAGCTCATGGCAAAAAAAGCTGACAAAGCTCCCTTGACTTTCATTTTTAAAAAATAAATACTGATAACGTGTCTATATGAGATAATTAACAAAATAGTGATGATGAGGTGAGTCAAGTCCCTTTAAAGAAATGTCATTTCATACTCTAAAAATGTCCTTACATCTTATCACTGGATTTCTTCTTTCTACAATAGATTCAGTGATTTCTAGTTCAGTACAAAGGAAGTTGATTTCCTACAGGCCTTTAGATGAAAGCCTGGAAAATTCTTGTGGATAATTCTGAAAAAGCTGTTAAATGCTCTTGGACATAGTGGTCTAGGAAGGCTGCCTTTACTCTGTTGCACTCTATTATACACTGATTTTTCTTTAAAATGATAGTTTTATATGGTTCTGTGCATCTATAGGATATCACCCTGCTGACCTCTGGCTGGAGTAAGGGGAGTGGATGGAGAGGAGGGGAAAGGAGACTGTTGGGAGAATGAGACATGTATGGAGCAGAGAGGAATAGTGTGCTGTCACTGGGCAGCAAAAGCAGTGGAAGCTGCATATAGGTGGGCATGTAAATTTAAATGGGAATGTACGTTTTCACTCGGTCATAATAAAAAAATGATATTTTTATATACAAGCAATGTAATGATGATGTTAAAATGTATTTACAATGTAAATACTAAAAATTTCATCACCTTAACAAAATCTCCTACATCTTTTGTATATGTTTTTTATCTCTGTGAGGTTGGAGTTTTCTGTTTGACTAGCCATTATAAACCAAGGGCCTATTACAGTGCCTTGCACATAGAAGGCAATAAATACCTGGTTAAGGAATGAATGAATGAACATCTGAAATGATAATACGTAATCAATTCTGTAATCTACTTTGCTGTCTCCGATTATATCACAAATCTTTTGACTTCGTAGACTTCTGACAAATCATATTTCTCTATGTTTTTGCTGGGTTTTTTTCCTCAATATAAAATCAGAAAAATACAAAGCTAAAAGAAATCTCTTAACCCCACTATCCACTACCTTTCGTTGAGATTTTTCTTCTAGTATTTGTTATATAAAAGTTTCTCTTCAAATATAGAGAATTTCTATCCAGATTCTTTCATTTAATGTGACATTGCAGGTGTTTTCCCATGTAATGGGAAACCCACTGACATTTATTTTATTGACTGCTTATTATCCTACTCAATAGGATATGCTTAAAATGTTGACATTTCAGTTGTTTGCAATTTTTTGGCATGAAATATTCCACTGTAAAGATCTTTGTTCATAAGCTGTTTGTCTATGTTGCATACATTTTTTCTTAGCATAGATTTCTGAAAAGGGAGAATAAATACTAGCTAATTGGAGCACTTTCAGGATTCTTTGTTAATGAGGTGTATGAATGGCATGTTTTCTACATCCTTATGTATCACAGCAGCTATTTTTAAAATTTTTTTGTAAATAAAAGGCAGAATGACAGGATATAAAATTATTTTCTAAATTCAGTTACATATCACTGAGTATTAAATGTAGCAGAAATGAGAAATTAATTATATTTATATTTAGTCCTTTGAAGACTGTCTATTTTTCTTTATTTTTTCCTAATATTGGACAGTTTGGGGTTTTTTTATTAAAACGTTTTGCCACATGCTAATAGGTATAAAAAAAACTGACAAGGCACAGTTCATTTTTATTCATCTTTGCTAAGAATGAAACAAGTCTATCAAACTGAGGTTTTCGTTAAGTTTAGAAAATTTTTCTTCAGTTGTGTCTTTGATTAGTACTTTTGTTGCTGTTGTTCTGGTTTCTTTCCAAGGTACTCTGTAATGCTTAAACTGGTACACTCTTCTTTATCTCATGTATCTAGGTGATTAAAGAGTTTATATCCAAACCAGGGCAATTTTGAAAGAAGTGAATTCACTGTTAATAATTACATAGAATAATCAGCATAAAACAGAAACTGAGTACAAACAGCATGTAGTCACCCAACTTAACCTTTCTCTTCTTGTTTGTGGTTTTCAGTCTTTTTATTTATATCCTGGAAGGTTTTTTAAATTTTGTCTTCCAGATCACCAATTCAGTGTATGCCACTTTTGCTTCTTAAGCATATTTCAAATCTATTACTGGATTTTTGATTTCCTATCTGACCCTGTCCCTTTAATTCCAAAACTGTGTCATTTTGTTTATCATTTAAAGGGAAGAGTTTTGAATTTTTATTTTGGCTTCTAAAATAAATCATTTTCAGAATACATCTCTTCCTTTTCTTTTTCTTGTTCTGTAACATTTATATAGGGTGTATGTTGTTTTGGGAAACCCTAGTAGCATAACAGGTAAGTGCTGTGGCTGCTAACCAAAAAGTCAGCAGTTCGAGTTACACCTGGTGCTCCTTGGAAACCCTATGGAGCAGTTCTACTCTGTCCTGTAGAGTTGCTATGAGTCAGATTCGACTTGATAGCAACAGGTTTAGTTTTTGGCTCATATCATTTTGGTTTTGTTTTTTTCTTGAGGTGAAGGACTCTTATTCTGGAACAATAAGGTATCCATAGTGTTTGCCAGTGGACAGGGTGCTTAGGTTGTTCATTGTCCTCAGCTATGTCGAGGTGAATCTCCTCCTAATAAATACAGCTGAACAGTGAGTTGTTGTGCGTATTGTCTAAACCAAGTCTCGGTCTTAAGCAGTCGTTTTGTGTTGCCACATTGCTTTCTGATAATCTGCCAGTGGCCCTTTGTCGGTCAACATAGACAGCTCTTTAAATATGTACATGTAGCCTCTATCCTAAATCCCTTGGCTCAAAATCTTATAGGACACAGGATTGTGTGTCCGTAAAGAATTTCCTAGGTGATTATTATGTGCCCACTTGGTTGAGAATATCTGATCAGAAACAAGGAAATACATTTTAAAAAAATTAATCATATAGGATAACTGAAAGAAAAATAAAAGATTACATGGTTGGAATGGGAGTTCTGGTGGTGCAGTGGTTAAGAGCTCAGCTACTCACCAAATGGTTGGCAGTTCAAATCCACCAGCCACTCCTTGGAAACTTCATAGAGCAATTCTATTCTGTCCTGTAGAGTTACTATGAGTTGGAATAGATTTGACAGCAAAGGTAATGGGAGGATGGAATGAACATAGCAAATTATGGAAGCAATTACCATCTGTGTAGCTGAGAAAGCAGCAGAAAGATGTTTGAAATACTATAACTTAGAATTTTTGAGAAGGAGCCAAGAGCTGCAATTCGGATTCTGAGAAAGCAGGTACTGTTTAGCTGGTGATGTAATCTCTGAGTTCAAAGGAGGTGTCTTAAGGGTTCTGACCCATGCCTCCAACAGTGTATTGTTGTTGTTGTTGTTAGGTGCCATCAAGTCAGTTCTAACTCATAGCCACCTTGTATACCACAGAATGAAACACTGTCCAGTCCTGTGCCATGCCCACAGTCATTTCTGTGCTTAAGCCCATTGTTGTAGCCACTCTATCAATCTATCTTGTTGAAAGTCTTCCACTTTTCTGATGATCCTCCATTCTCCTGAGTATGATGTCCTTGTCCACTGAGTCATCCCTCCTGATAACACGTCCAAAGTATGTAAGACGCAGTCTTACTATCTTAGCTTCCAAGGAGCACACTGGTTGTACTTCTTCCAAAACAGATCTCTTTGTTCTTTTGGCATTCCAAGGTGCATTCAATATTGTTCTCCAACACCACAATTCAAAAGCATCAATTCTTTTTCAGTCTTCTGTATTCATTGTCCAGCTTTTGCATGCATATGATGATGCAATTGAAAATACCAGGACTTGGGTCAGGTGCATTTTAGTCTTCAAAGTGGCATCTTTGCAATACTTTAAAGAGGTCCTTTGCAGCAGATTTTCCCAGAAGATTTTCTTTGGATTTCTTGACTGCTGCTTCCATGGGTGTTGATGCTAGAACCAAGAAAAATGAAATTTTTGACAACCTCCATCTTTTCTCCATTTATCATAATGTTGCTTAGTGGTCCAATTATGAGGATTTTTGTTTTCTTGGTGTTGAGGTGCAACCCACACTGAAGGCTGTGGTCTTTGATCTTCATCAGTAAGTGTTTCAAATCCTCTTCACTGTCATGTTGCCTTAACAAGCTAGTTGATGTTGATGTCTCTAAGGGGTCACAGTGAATATGATTATGCAAGTGATGGAGAAACAGCACACACGATTCAAGTGGTGCTCTGGAAAGAATGCTACTGCAGGATGAAGCATTGCAGATGTGATGCATACAGAAATCTCAAGGAGACAGAAAACCCCCAAGCAGGCGGCAGAACCAGGCGAGAAGCAGCCAGGCTTGTCTCCTCCTATGGTCTCCCTCTGATCCAGCTGACAAAACAAAAAAATGATTTGTCAATACTAGCACCAGCATCCACAGTAGAAAGGTGGGCTTGCAGCTGAGAGACCACAGACATATCTATAAACAATGAGTCGCCTAAAATGTCAAAGATATCTTAGTAATGATTGCTAGCGTTCCTTCAGCTATTGTCACGTGCAAGTTATGCGTTGTTTTTGATTTTTACTAAATCCTTTAGGGTACTACTATTTTTATCTCTGTCTTATTGATGAAGATATTAAACTCGAGTGCCACAGAGTCAACTCCAGTTTACAGTGGTTCTGTGAGACAGAGTAGAATGGAGACTGTAATCTTTATGGAAGTAGACTGCCCCAATCTTTCTCTAATACAGTTGTTAGTGGGTTCAAATCAAAGACCATTTGGTTAGCAGCTTAGTGCTTAACTGTTGCACCCAGAGCTCTGTAGATTAAGGATTGTTGTTGTTAGGTGCTATTCCACCCCGTAGTGAACCCTGTGTGCAACAGAATGAACCATTTCCCAGTCCTGGGCCACTCTCACAACTGTTGGCTGTGTTTGAGCTCACTGTTGCAGCCACAGTGTCAGTCCATCTCAAGGGCCTTCCTCTTTTTCAGTGATCCTCTATTTTAGCAAGCATGATGTCATTCTCCAGGGACAGAGCTCTCCTGATAAAATGTCCAAAGTATGTGAGACAACATTCATCCTTCTAAGGAACATTCTGTGTGTACTTTGTTCAAGACAGATGTATTCCTTTTTCTAGCAGTCTGTGTTCACCAACATCATAATTGCATCAATTTTTCTTCAGTCTTCCTTATTCACTGTTCAGTTTTTGCATGCATGTCAGGTAATTCAAAATACAGTGACTTGAATTAGGCACACTCTAACCCTCAAGGTGACATCTGTACTTTTTTTTTAACAGTTTAAAGTGGTTTTGCAATCAAGTTGCCCAATGCAATATATCATTTAGTTTCTTGGTAGCTGTTTCCATGGATGATTATTGTGGTTCTAGGTAAAATTAAATCATTGGCAACTTCAGTCTTTTATCATGATGTTGCTTATTGGTCTAATCGTGAAGATTTTTGTTTTCTTGATGTTGATGTGTATTCCACACTGAAGGCTGTGGTCTTCGATCTTCACCAGTAAGTGATTCAAGTTCTGTTTGCTTTCAGCAGACAAGGTTGTGTCATATGCATCTGCACACTGAAGGTTGGTAATGAGTCTTCTTCCATTCCTCAGGCCACGTTCTTGTTCATATAGTCCAGCTTCTTGGATAATTTACTCAGCATACAGATTGAATAATTATGGTGAAAGTATACAACTCTGATGCACACTTTTTCTGAATTTAAACCATGTAGTAACCCCTTGTTCTGTTTAAACAACTGCCCCTTGGTCTACATACAACTTCCTCATAAGCACAATTAAGTTATCTGGAATTCCCATTCTTCTCAATGTTATCCATAATTTGTTATGATCCACACAGTCAGATGCCTTTGCATAGTCAATAAAACTCAGGTAAACATCTTTCTGGTATTGTCTGCTTTCATCCAGGATCCATTTGACACTAGCAATGATATTTCTCATTATGTATCCACTTCTGAACCTGGCTTGAATGTCTCACAGTTTCCTGTCAATGTACTGCTGCAGCTATTCTTGAATTATCATCAGCAACATTTTACGTATATGTGATACTAATAATATTGTATAATTTCTGCATTCTGTTGAATCATCTTTCTTTGAAAAGGGCCCACATATGGATCTCTTCCAGTCTGTTGGCCAGGTAGCTGTCTTCCAAATTTCTTGCTGTAGATAAGTGAACACTTCCAGCATTGCATATGTTTGGTGAAACATCTCGGTTGGCATCCTGTCAATTCTTAGACCCTTGTTTTTCTGCATCTCTTTTAGTGCAGCTTGGACTTCTTCCTTCAGTACCATCAGTTCTTGATCGAATGCTACCTTCTGAGATGGTTGAACATCGACCAATTCTTTTTGGTGCAGTGACTCTATCTTCTTTTGATGATTCCTTTTGCTATTCAATTATTTTCTCATAGAATCCTTCAAAATTTACAATTTGGGGCTTGAATTTTTTCCTCAGTTCTTTCATTAGAAATGCTGAATGTATTCTTCCATTTTGGTTTTCTAATTCCAGGTCTTTGCATGTGTTGTGATTTATAATACTTAATCTTCTCGAGACACCCTTTGAAATCTTCTGTTGAGTGTTTATGCTTCATCATTTCTTTCATTTACTTTAGTAAATGTTTGCTTTAGTTTCAGGGTGTCTTTTGACATCCGTTTGCACCTAGCTTTGGCTTGGCTTTGGTCTTTTCTTTCTTTCCTGTCTTCTTAATGACCATTTGCTTTCTTCATGCGTAATATGTCACCCTGTATCTTGTCTTGTCTTCAGTTCGTAATGTTTGTTGTACCAAATTTGTTCTTAAGATGGTGTCTAAATTCAGGTAGAATATACTCAGAGCTGTATTTTGGATCTTGTGGACTTGTTTCAACTTCCTTTAGCTTCAGCTTGAATTTGCATATAAACAGTTGATGGTCTGTTTTTCATTTGGCCCCTCACCTTGTTCTAACTGACGATACTGAGTGTTTTCATCATCCGTTTGCACAGATGTAGTTGATGTGATTCCTGTGTATTCCATCTGGTGAGGTTGTTTCTGTTGTTGAAAAAGGTGTTTCTAGTGGATAAGTCATTGGTCTTGCAAACTTTTATCATGCAATTTCTGGTGTCATTTCTATCAGCAAGGCCAATTACTGATACTTCTTTATTTCTAAGTTTCAAATTCTTATGACTATCCTCTTTAGATGGCACAAATTTGTAAAAACCTCCAATTTCTTTATCTGTGGCATTAATGGTTGATGCATAAATTTAAATGAGTCCTGTTAACTAACTGGTCCTCTTTGTGGGCATATGGATATTATGCTTTCACTGACAGCATTGTATACCAGGGTAGATCTTGAAATGTTCCTTTTGACAATGAAGGTGATGCCATTCCTTTTCAGTTTGTCCGTCCCACTCTAGCAGACTATATGATTGTCTGATTCCAAATAGCCAATACCAGTCCATTTTAGCTCACTAATGCCCAGAATATCTTCATTTGTGCATTCCATTTCATTTTTAATGATTTCCAAATTTTCTAGATTCATACTTCATACATTCCATGTTCCTATTATTAATGGAAGTTTGCAGGTGTTTCTTCTCAGTTTGAGTTATGCCACAGCAGCATATGTAAGTCCTGAAAGATTGATTTCATCAATGTCATTAAAGCTGATTCTCCTTGGATGAAACAGCTCTTCCCCAGTTGTTTGTCAAATTTAGAGTGTCTTCCTACCCAAGGGGCTCATCCTCCAGCACTGGATCAGACAGTGTTCCACTGCTATTCATCTGTCTTACTGGCCACTTTGTTTTGGAGCAGATTACCAGGTCATTCTTCCTAGTCTATCTTAGTCTGGCAACTCCACTGAAACCTGTCCCCATAGATGATACTGCTAGTATTTGAAATACTACTAGCGTAGCTTCCAGCATCACAGCAACATTGTAAGCCACCACATTATGAAAAACTGAAAGACAGGTGGTGGAGTTGAACGGTTAGGAACCTTAAATAACTGCTAAAACTCTCGTAGAAGGAGACCTGGTGGCACAATGATTAGGAGATCTACTACTAACCAAAGGTTTGGCGCTTTAACCCGTCTAGCAGCTCCACAGGAGAAAGAACCTAGCAATCTGCTCCCAGAAATTTTACAGCCTAGGAAACTTTGTGGTACAATTCTACTATGTCCTGTAGGATCACTGACTCATAATAGACTCAACAGCAAAAACAAACTCATATGACCAAAACTCATCAAAGTCAGAAATCAGGCTTATGTTTTTGTAGCTCCAAAGGATTTTTGCAGCTCTGCCTCCTCCAGTGGATAATACTGACATTATGATTTCTCCTTACTCTGAAATGCTGTTGTGAGTAATTGATGTCTCTTTGCTCCACACTGTTTGATTTCATTTAATTCTCAATGAAATTCTAATTTCACGACATTGAGCTTAGTATTTTAGGCGTGTGTGCGTAGCTGCTGGTAGCTGTAGAGACTAGGCAATTTGCCAGTTCATCCAACCTAAGTAGATAGTCAAATCAGACAATTCAAACTGTAGAAGAAATACATTAATATGAATTATTTCCTTTGACCATCTACTCTGTCCTTCAGATTGCCTGAAACAATGCCTGGTTGTCAGTTTACATTATGCTATGTAGTATCACTGTAATTGTTTAGCAGAATTTCTCCCATGGATTCATCAACACCAGGAGCTGATTCTCTTCAGTAGCCACTCCCTTAGGAAAGCAACTTAGGTAAACTGATTATATGAGCTTCACATAAACCAAAATCCCTGAGTTCAAATACAGATCTATGGGGCATGATAGAAATTGGAAAGCATCATATCTACTGCAGATCTCTTAAATAGTAGAGATCTCTGTTCAGAGAATACATATTGCTGGAGTATTGACTTATTACATCAATTATCAATTATCTGCCATGCTGATGTGTGCCAAAGGTGATCAATATTTACATGTTTCAGCATTCTCCATACAATCATAAATGATATTTTTGTCTTAATTTGTATTTATTTTTTAGTCTAATATAGATAATTTTGTTAGACTATAAAGCTATTACGTCAGTTAAGATTTTTTTGAAATTATTAATATGTCATTTATTTTATTATTTCAGTGAGTCTTAGTTTATCATGTATTTTATTTATTTTTTTTTTATTGTGATTGACTGAAAGTGTACAACCCGGTATAATTTCACATGCCAGCGTATGTGCAGCACCCACTGCTCTCCCTGCTCAGTGACAGCACATTTCTCCCATCCATTCCATACCTGTCATATCCTCCTCATAATCTCCTGTCCCCTCTTCTCCACTTTCTCCGGCTCTTCTAGTAAGAGGCCAGCAGGACAGCATTCTATAGATGCATAGAACCATAAAGTGTGCAAATGATATGGTCACTCTGTGTCACTGAGTCCAATCCATTCTTGTCTGAAGAGTTAACCTCAGTAATGATTTCTGGACAGGGGCAACATCAGGACCAGTGACCATGCTCCCAGGGGAACCCTGAGGCCTGGACCATCAATTGTGGTCTTTTAGTAGAGTTCTCAGGGTGCACCCCTTTTAATTCTCATGTTGCCAGTGAGACTCAACTTTGTGAGCCCCATCACGGCTATCACTGGTGGTGGCCAGGCACCATCTGGTTCTTCCGGTCACATGGTGATGTAGTCACCCATTCATGTGGGTCACTCTATCTTCTGGGCTCTCTTTCCCCCATGTCATTTTGGTCCTCAGTGATCATCTGTTCCTGCTGAGTTGGGACCACTTGGTATGCCTCAGATGGCAGTTTGCCAGCTTTTAAGGTCCCAGACACCACTCATCAATATGGGGTGCAGAAGACTCACTTAGCAATATGCTGGTTATACCAGTTGGCCTCAGTGTCTCCAGAGAGCATGGTCCCCGGACCCCCGCCCCTGCTACTCTATCCTTGAAGTATTGAGTTAAGATTGGAGGAGTATTCATGTTATGTTGAAGTCCAGTTTAAAATCATCTTCTTTCTAATGTGTGCTGTCATCAGTTTCACCCAACCAAATTTCTATCATCTATCTAATCTATAACCAACTCTCTCCCTCCCACCCTCCCTACCCTTGCAGATGTGAAAGAGTCTTTCTTCTATGCCTGAGTCTGTTTTTAATTTCTTACCATAGAGGTCTCATACAGTATTTGTCCTTTTGCTGCTCACTACTTTCACTCAACATAATGTCTTCCAATTGAAACCAGGTTATGAGATGCCTCCTAAAATCATAATTGTTCTTTATCATTGCATAGTGTTCCATTGAGTATACGTACCATATTTTACCTGTCCATTCCTCTGTTGTTGGGCATCTGGGTTGATTCCAACTTTTTGCTATTGTGGACTATGCAGCAGTGAACATTCTTGTGTGTGTATCTGTTGTTGTGTATACCCTTGATTCTGTAGGATGTATTACAAACAGTGGAATTGCTGGGTCAAATAGTATATCTATATCCAGCTTTTTAAGGAAGCGCCAGATTGCTTTCCAAAGAGGTTGTACCATTTTGCAATCCCACCAACAGTGTAGAAGAGTTCCAGTTTCTCCACAGCCTCTCCAGCAGTTGTTTTGTGTTTTTTGGATCATAGCCAACCTTGTTGGGATGAGATGATGTCTCATCAGAGTTTTGATCTGAATTTCTTTAATAGCTAATGATTGTGAACATTTCTGCATGTTTTTTGGCTGCCTGGATCTTCTCTTTAGAGAAGTGTCTGTCCATGTCATTCACCTATCACTTAATTGGATTACTTCACTTGGCTGGCTCGTTCTTTTCTTATTGATATTTCATAACCAATTATAGATTGTGGATATCAGACGTTAGTCTGACATACAGTTGCCAAATACTTTTTCCCATTCTGTAGGTGGTCTTTTAAGTCTTGATAAAGTCTTTGGATGAGCAAAAGTGTTTGATTCTTAGTAGTTCCTGTTTATTTTCAGTTCTGTTCATCATGCTTTGTTTGTCAGAATTTGAAGTCTGTCTGTGTCATGAAATAAAACTTCCATTGTTGTTCTGATTTATTCCTGGATGAGCTTTATCATTTTAGATTTGATATTTAGGTCTTGTATCCAGTTTGGGTTGATTTTTGTATAAAGTGTGAGATATAGGTCTTCTTTGGGTTTTTTGCAGATGGATATCCAATTTTGCCAGCAAAATTTGTAAAAAGGTCTTAGGACCTTTGTCAAATATCAACTGTTCACAGAAGAGTGGTGGCATTTCTGGGGTCTCAATTCTGTTCCATTGATCTATATGTCTCTTTTTGTACCAGGTCCAGGCTGTTTGGACAACTGTGGCAGTGTAATAGGTTCTGAGGTTGAGTAGTGAGAGTCTTCCCAGTGTGTTGTTCTTCAGTAGTGCTTTACTATCCTGGGTTTCTTCCCTTGCCAAACAAAGTTGGTGATTTGTTTCTCCATCTCATGAAAAAATGTCACTGGAATTTGTATTGAGATTGCATTATATAAGTAGATTGTTTAGGGTAAAATAGACATTTTCACAATGTTGAGTCTTCTTATCTGAGCAGGTTAGGTTTCTCCATTTATGTAAGTTTCTCTTAATTTCTTGCAGTAAGATCTTGTACTTTTCTTTTACAGATCTGTTATTTCTGTAGTTAGATTTATTTCTAGGTATTTTATCTTCTTGGGGGCTATAGTAAATGGTGTTGATTTGGTGATTTCTTTAATAACCTCTTTGTTGCTGTAAAGGAATCGTACTGATTTACTTATGTTTATCTTGTATCTTGAGACTTTGCCGAACTCTTCTATCCATTTGAGTAGTTTACTTATGGATTCCTTGGGATTCTCTGCGTATACAATAGTATCATCTGCATATAGGGAGATTTAAACTTATTCTTTGCCAATGCAGATGCCCTTTACTTCTTGGCCTTGTCTAATTGCTCTGGCTAGAACTTATAGTATAGCGTTGAATAGGAGAGGTGACAGTGGTCATCCTTGTCTAGTTCCCATTCTCAAGGGAAATTGTTTCAGTCTCTCTGCATTCAGGGTGATGTAGGCAGTTGGCTTTGTATAAATGGCCCTTACTGCATTGAGGAATTCACTGTGTGTTCCTATTTTGCTGAGTTTTTAGCATAAATAGGTGTTGGACTTCATCAGATGCCTTTTTGGCATCAATTGGCAAGATCAACTGATTCTTGTCTTTTGTGTTATTTGTGTGGTTGATCACATTAATTGTTTTTCTGATGTTGAACCAGCCTTGCATCCCTAGTATGAATCCACCTTGGTCGTGATGAATTATTATTTTTTTTTTTTGGTATGTTGTTGAATTCCATTGGCAAGTATTTTGTTGAAGATATTTGTATCTAGGTTGATGAATGATATTGGTCTGTAGTTCTCTTTTTTTGTTGGATCTTTCCCTGTTGGTGTCAGGGTTATACTGGCTTCACAGAATGAATTTGGGAGTATTCCATCCCTTTCTATGCTGTGAAATAGTCTCAGTAGTATTGGAGTTAACTCTTCTCTAAAAGCTTGTTAGAATTCTGCTGTGAAGCTATCTGGGCCAGTGCTTTTTATGGTTGGTAGTTTTTCAATGACATTTTCAGTCTCTTCCTTTGTGATGGGTTTATTAAGTTGTTCTGCTTCACCTTGTGATAGTTTGGGTAGGTTATGTGAATCAAGGAATTTGTCCATTTCCTCTAGATTTTCAAATTTTTTAGAATACAGTCTCATAGTATTCTGTTAAAATATTTTTAATTTCTGTTGGATCTGTTGTGACATTTCCCATCTCATTTCTTATTTGGATTATTTGTTTCCTGTTTTTCTTTAGTAAGTTTAACTAAAGATTTTAATTTTGTTGGTCTTTTCAAAAAACAGCTGTTGGTCTTATCAATTTTTTCAGAAGTTCTTCTGTTCTCTAATTTACTTAGTTCTACTCTAATCTTTATGATCTGCTTTCTTTTCATGCCTGAGGTATTCCTCTGTTTTCTTCTACTGGTTCAAGCTGGAGGATTAGTTCCTTGGTTTGGGTTCTTTCTTGCTTCCACTGTGTGCATTTATGGAGATAAACTGACCCCTGAGCACTGCTTTGGCTGTATGTGATAGGTTCTGGTGGGAAGTGTTTTCATTCTCATTGGAATCCGTAAATTTCTTTATTTCATCCTTGATGTATTCTATAACCCTTGGCTTTTTGAGCAAGGGTTTTGTTCAGTTTCCATGAGTTCCAATTTCTAGCTATGATTTCTCTGCTGTTGATTTAGACTTTTGTGACTTTATGTTCTGAAAAGATGCTTTGCAATAATTCAGTGGTATGCATTTCATTGAGATTTGCATTATGTTTTAACACATGGCCTATTTTCAAATATGGTGTAGTTATCTACTGATGGATAGAAAGTTCTGTATGTGTCGATGAGGTCTAGTTGGTTAATTGTGGCACTAAGATCTTCTGTGTCTTTGTTGAGCTTTTTTCTAGAAGAGCTGTCCAATACTGAGAGTGGAGTATTGAATTCTCCCACTATTATTGTGGAGTGATCTGTCTCGTTTTTTAATGTGGTCAGTGTTTCTTTGATGCACTTAGATGCTCTAGTATTGGGTACATAAATACTTAATATTGTTAAGTCCTGCTTATTTATTGAACCTTTCAGCAATAGTGTCCCTCCTTGTCCATGATGGTGGATTTTCCATTAAAATCTGTTTTATCTGAGATTAGTATTGCCACACCTGCTCTTCTTTGTATACTGTTAGCTTGATATATAGTCTTCCATACTTTAATTTTCATTTTGTTCATATCTTTAAGGTGAGCTTCTTGTAGGCAACATATAGACAGGTCATGCCTTTTGATTCAACATGTCACTCATTGTCTCTTTACTGAAGCATTCAGTCCATTTACATTCAACATAGCTATTGATAGGTATGTGTTTAGTGCTGTCATTTTGATGTGTTTATTTTTGTGCTGATGTTTTCTCTGTTACTCTTAGTATTCTATTCTGGGACATTCTTCTTTATGGGTTGATTTCACACCCTTTTTAGTGTTGGTTTGTGTTTGTTGAGACTCCTGTATTACACTTCTTGAAATAGTATGTTCCATCTTTAGTGTGCTTTGTGACTACCCATGTGATCCCCCTTAATAACCTGTTTAAACCCCATTTTAACTTCTGCATATCTTTTTTAACTTCCTCTCCATCTGGAAGGACTGTAACTACTGTAGTAGATCCCTCTTTTTAATGTGACTATATCATAGCTTTCATGATATGGTCACTGAGTCACTTCTTTGATAGCTTTGACTGAGTTTTTGGCCTTCCCTAACTGAGTAGGTTTCTGGATGATGTGTCCTGTATTGCCTCCTAAAATACAGAGTTAATGGTTTTGTTCTTCTAAGCCAAGAGCTTCTTTCAGTGTTTCTTATAGCTTTGGTTTGGTTTTTACAAAGTCTCTGGGAGGCTGGCACTGCCTCCCAGCCTATCAATTAGCCCTGCTGTGGCCTCTATTTGGATATTATACCTCCTAGTTGAACAAGATGGCATCTGGCACTAGCTCTCCCACCTGCTGTGGAATAGCTCATTCATTGGTGGAGGTTTGGAAAGAGAGGGTAAAGGGGCCAAGGTGCATAGAGTCCAGCAAAGGGTTCTCAAAATGTGGCCATTCTGCCTGTGGATCCCATCAGCAGTGCAGCATAGCTTTACTGCCAGATAAGTGCCAGCCTCACCTGCTGACTAAGACAGAGAAAAAAAAGCATGTTAAAATTTCGAGTTCCGGCTCGACGGCACTTGGCTTGGCTACCTTCAGTCTATGAGAGCCAACATTCAAGAAGGGTGGGGGTCAGCAAAACAGAAGAAGTTTCCTGTTCGGTGGCATGTAGTCCGAATTGGCAGCCATATGCCGTGTCCAAAGAATCACTGGGTGTCCAGAAGGCTCTGTGTAATTATCACTCCACACCTTAGTTTTCGGAGGGAATTAAGGAGATGCATGTCTAGTCCACCATCTTGACTCTGCCCCCAGATTTTTGGATAATTGAGATACAGAACCTTAATTATCTTAGCTTGCTACTTTGCACTCACCCATCCCAGTTTTGTCCAAATCTCCAATTATAACTTACAGATAAATACCCATCCAGTTTTTGAATTGAGCTGATCCTGCTAATGCCTCAAATCTAATTCATTTGTATTTCCTCCATGTTGTTTTGTGCTGCCAAGTCAATTCTAAGTTATAGAAACCATATAGGACAGGCTGAAATCTTTACAAGAGCAGATTGTACAGATTTTTCTCCTCAGGGCTGCTGGAGAGTTTGAACTGCAGACCTTTTGATTAGCAGCTTAGTGATTAACTGTTGTACCACTAGGACTCCTGTTTCCTCCCTCCCAGTGCTATCAAGTTGATTCTGACACATAGCAGCCTTATAAGACAGGGTAAAACTGTCCCATAGGACTTCTAACGCTGTCATCTTTACAGAAGCAGACAGCCACATTGTCTTCCCATAGAGCAGCTGGTTAGTTCAAACCACCAACTATTCAGTTAGTGATTGAGTGCTTAACCGCTGAACCACCAGGGCTACTTATTTCCACCCCATGACCCAAGTGCACTGCAGCCAATTTGATTATGATTCATAGTGACCCTGTAAGACAGAGTAGAACTGCCCAATAAAAATTGCAAGAAGCTTCTGGTGGATCCTTACTGTGCACTTTTTGGTTAGTGTCTTGGATTAAATTGTGTCCTCCAAAAATGTGTGTATTAATTTGCCTGGACCACATTTCCTGGTGTTGTGTGATATTCCTATATGCTGTAAACCCTGCTTCTATGATGGTAATGAGAGAGGAGGGGTGGGAGCTGTGTTGATTGGGCACGACTCAGTGTGGAAGGTTGAGATATAAAGGAAAGAAGCTAGCAGAGAGATTTGGTGATCTTATACCATCAAGAATCCACGCCAGGAGCTGACAGCATCCTTTGGAAAGGACCCAAGTTCCCTGCACATCAGAAGCTTCCAGGGAAAGATTGACAAGGACCTTTGTCCAGAGCCAAGAGAGAAGGCCTTCCCCTGGAGCTAATACCTGAAATTTGAACTTTTATCCTATTGGACTGTGCCAAAGTAAATTTCTCTTTTTAAAGCCACCCATTCTTGGTATTTCTGTTATAGCAGTACTAGATGACTAAGAGGGTTAACAACCAATTTCTTACACAGCATGCCACCAAGACTCCATTTCCTCCCTAACCCATTGCCACTGAATCAATTCCAACTCATAGTGACCCTAAAGGATATAGTAGAACTGTCCCGTGGGGTTTCCAAGGAGTGCCTGGTAGGTTCAAACTGCCAACGTTTTGGTTAGCAGCTGTAGCTCTTAACTGTGATGCAGCCAGGTTTTCCATTTCCTCCCTAAAAAAAAAGAAGAACCAATTGCCGTTGAGTCAATTCCAACTCACAGTGGCCTATAGGACAGGGCAGAACTGCTCCATAGCACTTCTGGAAGCACCTAGTGGATTTGAACTGCTGACTTCTTGGTTAGTAGCTGTAGCTCTTAACCAATACATCACCACAGTTTCTATTTCCTCCCTAAATCAAACCCATTGCCATTGAATAGATTCTGATTCACAGTGACCCTACTGTCTCTAAATCACCTGATTCAGCCTGACTTTTCTAGTGCGAAGGATTTCTGTGAAAACAAGACAAAGAGTAAAACAGTTTGTGTGGAAGAAGTTGAAGTTTGGAGCCTTCAAACAAACTTGGAAAGATTCTCTACACCATCAAACTCATAGATTATAAAGATGCTACTCCCACATTCTCTAGGAGACTTATAACTGAAAAGGGAATAAAGCCAGTGTGGAGATAGGCAGTGTTTCATGCCCTTCAGATCTTGAGCATAGGTAACAAGGCTTTTATTTATTTATTTATTTTATTCTGTATAATAGAAGCAGTCATTCAATTCAACGGGAATTTTACAATTTATAAAGTAGTTTTGATCACATATCCTCATATATATGTAACAACCTGCAGTTCCAGGAAGGATGACAAATGAAGAAACTGAGCCATGGGCAGCTTGTTTTCTGAAACAAGTATTAAAATGAAGTTTTCTAAGTCCAGTCTTCTTCACCTTAGACAACTGCTGATTGAGGAATTCTTCTCCTGAGAGCTTAGGTAGTGAGTGTGTTAGCTGCTGTGGCTCCAACTTCAAAACCCAGAGGTTCTGTGGTCAGCTAGTCCTTTGCACTAGTTGCTTCCTTGAGTCTTTGATTTTCTTCACTCTCCTTTGCTACAGAAGTAAGACCAATAGTTGTATCTTAGATGGGCGCACTCAAACTTTTAAGTTCCCCAGATGCTGCTTGCCAAAATAGGATGTATAAGGTTTTCTTTATTAGCTACATTATGTCAATTAACCTAGATGTCTCCGGGGACTGTGGTCTTTAGCCTGCAATTCCAGTAACTCAGTCTCAAATGGTGTTTGGTCACGTTGAGGTTTTTTTTGCGTGACTGTGCCCCTTGTGCTCTATTTTATGTATACATCTATGTATATATGATATACATGCAGCACATATGAATATGTATGTAGAAGTATAGACAACCAAACCTATATACTCATATGCATGTGGGTGTACTTTTATACTCCCACAACTATTCAGCATACAAATCTACCTATGTATCCACTTATAAATTATTGTTTGTTATTACTGTTGTTGCAAGATTGTGTGTGTTATAGCATTTCTACCTTTATTTCCTTTGATTCTTGTCTACCTCTCAGTGCCTTTCCTTGCTTTGCTTATGTTGTGCTGACTTTTGGCTTGAGACCAAAAGAACTAGATTGTACTACTGCTGAATCCTCTTACTAGAAGGTCTCGGTTGGCGTGAAGGACAAAATGTAGAACAAAATTCAACGGCACTTGGCTGGCTGGCAAAAGAAAATTAGAGTTACTAATCTGAGAGAAACTGGAGGCACCCCAGACACTCTGACCCTTAGACACCCTTCTAACTTGGAACTGAACCCATTCTCGGGGAGTACCTTTCAGCCAAACAATAGACTGGACTATAAATACACAATAAGACACATGAGGAAAGTGCTCCTTAGAATAATCATTTACGTGAGACCAAAAGGACAATGTATGCCCAAAGATAAGTGGGCAGGACGGGGCAGGAAAACCAGACAAATGGAAATAGGGAATTTAGAGTGCTCAATGGTGAGAGTCCTGACACACTGCAGGGAGTACAACCTATGTCACGGAACAATTTATTTATAAACTACTGAATGAGAAACTAATTTGCTCTATTAAACCTTCACCTAAAGCATATACACACACAAATCCAATGGCCTTGGCTTGTCACCTGAAGTTTTAATCACAAGCTCTGTTGCCTCAACAAAATAGGGGATATTCTACTAAATGTTCCCTGAGTAGAAGTTACTACATTTAGTATCAAGAAACGGCATATTCTGTAAAGCTGCCTTTAGATTACCCTTTGGCATCCTAAAACATTATTTATTATCTTCTGAAACTGCTAAAATGGATAAATAATGAATCGTGTCTTAATAGAAAATGTTATTTGAATTTTTTGAGTCCTTTTTGACCTTGAATACATATTAGCATGTTTACCAGCCTTCAGAAATGTTAAGCAAGCTATCTTCCTAGGAAAAATCAATTTCAAAAGATAAAAGAAGAATACTTAAGCCAATAGCCTTCCGAATTATGACTGGGAAAATGTGAGCCTGCTGTTAAGAGTAAGTTCATTGCCAAAGGTCACAGAAGCATTTGAAATTGCCTGTATGCTATAATCATTTCAAATTCATTTCAAGGACTTTTGAAAACATTTATAACAGGTAAAAATTTAATCTTGAGCATTCTACTGTTATGTGGGATTCATGAAATATGTCCTATAATGTGGTTATACATTGGGGAATTTTATGTGAGAGTCAGCAAAGTTACTTTGAGGACTTTTAAGAAACATCTGCCAAGCCAAGTGCCCTCGAGTGTGATCCGATTCGTGGCATCTGGGAGATGTCAGTCTAGACCTTACCATTTTGGAGCTAGATGCTCCCTCATCAGGTATACAAGTGCCAAGACTGCCGCAGAAATGTCTAGGACAAATCACTAGCCCATTATTTCTCAAGATTTATGTCATGAGCAGAGACGATAAATTTAATTCTGGATCTCTAAGCTGTTACCTAATTACAACAAGCAAGCCTCCTTTTCACCATACCTTTTCAATCTGTATTTCAAGCAAATAATCTGAGAATCTGGATTACACAAAGAAGTACAAGGCAATAGGACTGGAAGATGACTCATTAACCACCTGCATTACACAGACGACACCACCTTACTTGCTGGAAGTGAAGAAGATTTGAAACATCTACTAATGAAGATCAAGGACCACAGCCTTCAGGGTGGATTGCACCTCAACATCAGAAAACAAAAATCCTCACAGCTGGACCAGTGAACATCGTCATAAGTGGAGAAAGGATTGAGGTGGTCAAGGATTTCATTCGACTTGGGTCTATAGTCAACACCTGTGGAAGCAGCAATCAAGAAATCAAAAGATGCGTTGCATTGGAAAAATCTGCTGCAAAGGGTCTCTTTAGAGTGTTGAAAAGTAAAGATGTCATCTTGAAGACTAAAGTGTGCCTGACCCAAGCCATGGTATTTTCAATCACATCATATGCATGGGAAAGTTGGAGAGTGAACAAAGAAGACAGAAGAAGAATTGATGCCTTTGAATTGTGGTGTTGGAGAAGAGTGTCAGATGTACCACAGACCATCAAAAGAACCAGTATTTCTGTTCTAGAAAAAGTACAACCAGAGTGTTCCTTGGAAGCAAAGATGACAAGACTGACTCTTACATATTTTGGACATGTTGTCAAGAAGGATCAGTCCCCGAAAAGGACATCACGCTTGGTAGAGTGGTCAGTGAAAAGGAGGAAGACCCTTGATGAGATGAATTGACACAGTGGATGCAACAATGTGCATAAGCATACAACTGTGGACATGATGCAAGACCAGGCAGTGTTTGGTTCTGTTCTGCGTAGGGTCACTATGAGTCGGAACTGACTAGATGGCACCTGAAAACAACAACAATATAAATAGAAGAGTTTTAGGGTGGTGCAAATGGTTAAGCACTTGACTGTTAGCTGAAAGGTTGGTAGTTCTCTAGCACCTCCCAGAGTTCCAAGAGAGCAGTCAGAGTTCACTATCTACTAATCTCAAACCCTCAGGGAGGTTTGTCTTTCACAGTTACTGGTGAAAACAATTGCTTTGATGTGGTATTAGTAGTGTCTCTGTTTCTGGCAACAGGTGTGGAAAGTGAAAGCAAACTGTTTACATAACCTAGAGAAAGGTATTCATAATGTTAATTATTTTTAAAGGTGATATAGCTTTTTATATCCACTTCTTATTTATGAGGAGCTTCCAATTTGGCATACTTAAGAAGACGTGAAGAAGGACATTACTAGGGTAGCCAAAAGGAAGGCCTTTCTTAACTGTACCAAAGATCACAAAATCAGACAATAAACTAGCCATAAGGAATAACAGTCAAATGGGTCTGTACAGGATTTGGGTTTGAATTCTATCATTTAACTACTGAGACATACACAAGTATTGGCAATAATAAATTAAAGCAGCCAATATGTCCCCAGCTGAATTTATTAATGATTGGCATGGAAAGAGAAATAAATTTCTGTTGATGTAGCTACAACTCTGGGGCTACTTATGAACTATTGTGCATAATGCTACCCTCCGTAAAACAAAACACACTGCTGGGAAATTTTGTACTGCATTTTTAACCTGGTATTTCCATGGTTGACATTTCAACATCATGATTATTTACTCTCCTGAGAGATGCTGGCATCTTTTGCAAATTTCAGTGACTGTTGAGTAATTGCTTTGGGGGTGTTTTTGCTTCTCATTTGCTGATAGTCTCACTACCTCGTTAGAAGTCTTTGATTTCTTTTCTGAAACCTGAGTGTCATCCACAAGTAGGAAAAAAAAAAAAAAGATCAATCTACTTGGACTT
Organism: Heterohyrax brucei; assembly: GCA_028571685.1. Lineage (NCBI taxonomy): Eukaryota > Metazoa > Chordata > Mammalia > Hyracoidea > Procaviidae > Heterohyrax > Heterohyrax brucei. The sequence continues at coordinate 49,498,155 of CM053150.1, read as the reverse complement.
GAAAGACTATAAAACTTGGTCATCTGAACAACACATTCATTCTCATTTTTTCTCTTAGTTTCCCTCATGTGCAGCATTCTACAGTTTTAGATAAGTGCTGTAGTGAAGAATGGCACCTGTGTGCCAAGGAACAATTCAAAACTTTCTGGCCTATTTGGGAATTAAATGAGCTGCTGCCTAAAAAGGACTTGTGGCAGCCTCCGCTGGTAGCACAGTCTAGTGCTCTGCCATGTAGACAGCCAGGTTTTTCCCAGTGACCTGCATTAAAAGGAGAGGAACCATTTCCATGAAAGGGTTTATTATACATTGTGTTGTAAGTGCAATAATGTCAGTCCTTCCAGTGCTGATTATGTAATCTGATTATGATTTTCTTAAATACCCTTGATCCCTTACCAAACTATGGCTTACCTGAAAGTGTCCAGAAGGGTCACAAAAGAATCAGGGTTAATATTTCTTACTTTAAAGGGCTGCTATTGATGGTGTCGGAAGTTCACCTTCATCATGAAGACACACTGTGGCCACCCAGCTGAGCTGTTTAAGGGCATCTGAGCTACATTCAATTGTTCTGGCTCTGTGTTACGTTGAACTACAGCAGAGATCGATCATGCTAGAGAAAGTGAAAAAGTCAGAAAAATGACCTATCAGAGTGTCAGTGAGGATCCTCTGTGTTACTTTGAAAAGATGGTTTTAGTAGTATCAGGTAAAGCAGAGCATGGCTAACCAAAAACCCCAACCCATCACTGTCGAGTCAGTCCTGACTCACAGTGGCCTTGTACTACAGTGTTGAACTGCCCCATAGAGTTACCAAGGCTGTCTCCTTTATGGAAGCAGACTGCCGTATCTTTCCACCTGGAGCAGCTAGTAGATTCAAACAGCTGACCTTTCAGTTAGCAGCCCAGCATTTAACCACTGCACCACCAGGGCTCTGGAGCAGGGTTAAAACAAGAATGTTATTGCCATTGAGTTAATCCCAACTCATAGTGACCCTATAGAATGGAACAGAAATGCCCCCATAAAGTTTCCAAGGAACACCTGGTAGACTGAACTGCTGAGTGCTTGGTTGGCAGCCATAGCACTTAACTGCTGTGCCACCAGGTTTTCCATAGCACATCTAGTGAGACTGAAATACAAATTAATTAAGTCCTTCTGATTTCAGCTGTAACCATTTCCATAAGAAAATCTTCAGTGATTCCCCAAACTAGGTAATTCTTACTTACTTAATGTGTTTCTTGCCTCTCATTTTCCAATCAAGACTCACTGGGAAGTAAAATAGCAACGATTGAAAGTATGGCCTATACACTCTGGTTTTGGATCCCATCTAGGCTTCTTATTACAGGGGCTCCCTACTTATAGCTGGGTTTTGTTCCAATAACTCCATTCTAAGGCGATTCTGACATAAGTCTAATACTTGTTTGTTTGTTTGTTTTTCCTTTGCATTATTATTGCCTTTTTTTTCACTGTGTTTATAAATCTGGTTCTGTCTTTGGGGTTTGGCATGAGAGTGGCTATATTCACAAATTACATGCTGAGACATTGCATGTAGTACGTACTACTGGCAATAAGATGTACAAAAGAAAAGGACCATCCTAGTGCAGTTTGTCCTAACTCAGATATAGTGTAAGTCAGAGACGACCTGTACTTGTGTGACCTTAGTCTCTACCTCTGTGAAATAGGGATGTCAGTAGTTCCCCTATGTCATAAAGTTGTCATGAGGATTAAGTAAATAAATAGTTGTAAAGTACTCGAAACAGTGTTTGGCACACAGTAAACGTTCATCCAGCAACTGTTAGCTATTATTATTATTAATATTTATGGAATAATTTGATTAATACTAACCTTCCCCTGAAGATTCTTATGGAAACCCTGGTGGCGTAGTGGTTAAGTGCTATGGCTGCCTACCAGAAGGTCAGCAGTTCGAATCCACCAGGCACTCCTTGGAAATTTTATGGGGCGGTTCTATTCTGTCTCTAGGATCACTGTCAGTTGGAATCAACTCAGTCACAGTGGGTTTGGTTTTGGTTTGATTTAAGACTCTTAAGTTCCATGAGGGCAGAGAGCATGTCTGTTTTATTCAGTACTGCATTCCAAATATATATCACAGTTCTGGGCAGGTAGGAGGGATTCAATAAATATTTTCCCACACATGGAGAACGAGGGAACAGCAGTAGCATCACCACCTCGGAGCTCCAGGTCTTCAGACTCTAAACAGCCCAGAAACAGCATCTGTATTTTAACAAGATCTCAGTCGGATCTTTCACACAGAAAAGGTTAAGAAGTAGGAACAATCACATTCTGATGAGAAATGGCTTTTTTTCCTTCCCACTCTTCTCCCTCCACCCACGTTCACCTGCTCACCTTGAGCTGGGACCTCCAGCCACCTGTACATCAGCCAGCCGTTACCAAAAGTGCACCTGGTGACACAGACCCCTGCCTGTAAGGGCATTCTGGACTGTTGTCTCTGTGCAGATCTTTATCACCCCAGCTACAGCTGTCCATCATCCTTTTGAGAGCTCTTACCTTGTCCTAGGGGAGCTGCTGTACTGAGAGAAGCTTCCTTTTGCCTTGAACTTATCATTCAGCCCTCTACTGTACCCTCATTATGACAGAAATCTAGCTTTCCATGAAGACAGAATTTAACAATTGTTCAAAATAAATCAATAAATCCAAAATATATTGCCTAGAAACATGAGTTACTCTAGATGTGACTGTGACCTTGTACCAACGGAGTTAAGTTGAGCCTCTGTATAACATTCCATTAAAATTGGAATGAACTAGCTCTCTGAGAATATTTTAGGAAACATCATTTGATCCACAGGATATTCAATTTTGCAGTAGAGAGTTGTGCTGTAATGAGGTTTTTTTTTTTTGTTATAAATAATAGCTAAAATGTCTCATCCTTTTAAGACATTAACCAAAGGAGCAAGTGTTTGAGTATGATAATAATGGTTTCTAATGCTCAGTAAATATAGTCACTTGCCATTATTATGTTCACTTTAAAGGAAGCCCTTTGTCTTGTGTTTTAAAAAAAGAAAAAGAAATGGAGGCAGATCCCTAAAGGATGTAAATGTTCACATAAAGAGATACAGAGACCAAGATAAAGATAGATACAGAATAGCAGGTGAAGAAATGAGTGAATGAGATGGGGTTGGTTGAGACAGAGGTAGCAAAGAAAGGTAGATTTTGGCACGTCAAACACTCCAAAAGTCCTCAGACAATTTCTGAGAAACATTTAACTATAAAAAGAAAAATGTACTTTTGGATTTTTCCGTAGAAAGATAAATCTTAATCCATGGTTCAGAGACATCCTGAGTCAATGGCTGGTTCAATCAATACTGCTATTCAACCTTATTCTAGACTCAAGATATACTGTCTGGGCCCTCTGGGAACTTCATCTTAATGGAGGGGAATAACACATAAACAAATAAGGCAGGTTTACTTTGTCCAGTGCCCTGAAGACAAAACTGTGTTATAAGGAGAGAATGAAGGCTTCCTTGAGGGCATAGCAGTAGGGAGGCTGCAAGAATTATGATGGATATGTCAGAGAAGAAATGTGAGCTGAGAAATGAATGCTGAGAAAGAATCAGCCATGGAGAGACCTGAAGTGAAGACTGTTCCCGTCAGAAGGAACAGCAAGTACAAGGGTCTCAGACTGGAATAAGTGTGAGCATAATGGCTCAAGACCAGAGCAATAGCATGAGTGACATTAGAACTGTAGGCAGGACTAGACCATTTAGAACATGGGGTAAAGAGCTTGCATTTACCTTCTCTTGCAATGGAAAGCTACCGAAGAGTTCTGGAAAGACAATAATGCAAATCTAGAACTTCTGAAAGGTCATTCTGTTTGTGTACAAATAATTTTTGTAGAGGCAGTAATGGAGGCGGGAAGTCTAGGTGAGAGATCATGGAGGCTTGCTTGAAAAGCACTGAGCTGATGAAGGTGATTGAATTCAGGATGTATTGGGACTGAATGGAACTCACTGATGGATTAGATGAGGGATAAGACCAAGGAAAAGATGGACAAAGGCTGATTATTCAGTTTCTGGGTTGAGGAGTTGGTGTGGGTGATTGTGCAGTCATGGTGCCTTGGGAAAGACTTTATGGGAAGTGAATTTGGGAGAAGTGTCTGGAGTGGAGGTAGAGAGATACATTAGCTGCTGCTAAGTCAACTGAGACTCATGGTGACCTTACATGCAACCAAACAAAACGTTGTCTGGTCTTGCCTCATCCCTAGGATCGTCAAGATGTTTAAGTCCATTGTTTTGTCTGTTGTGCCAGTCCTTCTTACAAGAGGGTCTCTCTCCCCATTGTTGGCCCACAGTTTCACCAAACGTGGTGTCTTTGTCCAGTGCTTGATCATTCCTAATGACATGTGCAAAGAGAACGAGTCAGTGTTCTAATATGACCCATAAGTTTTTCCTTGGTTAATTTTGGAAGTAGATTGCCAGGCCTTTGATCCAGACTAGGGGTTGTTGTTGTTAGGTGCCAGCAAGTCTATTCCAAGTCATAGTGATCTCCTGACAGAGGGTTTTTCCTCTAGAGAGTTTTCTGGACTGCAATCATTTGTTTTTTGGTTTGGGTTTTGCTTTTTTTTTCCTTTATCTAAATTTTAAAGATTATCTGAAGTCAATGAGAATTTGAAATTGTGTTCTACATTTCCCCCCTTTTGATCAGGATTCTTCTATCTCTTTGATCAAAATGTTCAGTAATGGTAACTAGGCACCATTCAGTTCTTCTGGTGTCATGGAAAAGGAGGCAGTTGTCCGTGGATGCAATTAACCGCATATTCCACATCCTCTTCCTACTCTTGACTGTCCTTCCTCTGTTGCTCCAGATGAATAGAGACCAATTGTTGTGTCTGAGACGGTCTCTTGCAAGCTTTTAAGAGCTCAACTACTAAGCAAAAAACTAGAAGAAGTGCTAAACATGTTATTAAGATAATTAACAATGATGTCTGATGAAATCATAATCCTAAGCCCAAGGAACCAAATCCCAGGAGGTACAAGTTTCCCCCACTATCTAAAAGTCTAGTTCTTAGAAAACCTTTCCTAAATCAAAGTGGCATAAAATAAAGAAGTAAGTATATGGGAAAAGGAGCATTCCCAGACCCAAAACATAACCTATCAGTCATAACAAATAACACATGAAACCCAGGCAAGAGTTGTAGAGCATGGTCCTGGTAAGGTGCGTCAGTTAGGGGCCAGTAGAACAAAGAAAGGTGAGGAGGAGACAGTTGTCTCAGGGAAGGAGCTTCTGGGCTTTCTGACCAGGTGGCCTCCTGATCCTATAGCCTGGACTGCAGTACACTGAACCTCAATCCAGTCTTCACACCCACTTCAGATTCCAGGACTACTGCACTCCCAAGGTTGCTGAAATGATCACAGGGGACTGGCACTCATCTGGCACTGCCGACCTAGTTTTCACCTACATCAGTGAAGCAGACACCCGCCCCCAAGACCAGAAGTTTACATACGGGAACAATATTTTCACCTTTTTCGTGAAAGTGAAAATCCCCTAATGTAAGTTTTTCATAAAAGCTAAGTGGTATAAGGCAAACTTTTGGGTAGCAAGGAAAATCTGCATTTGGTTGTACATAAATAACTCCAGTCACTGCTTTTTCCCCCTCCCTCATAAGTATATCTATCAAGCAACTTTTGCCAATTCAACTTTTTACAGGATAAAACTTACTGACACCAATTACAACAATTTACAGTGCAACCTCACCCTCAATTGATGTGATTTTTCCATCACCATTAAACCCTCTTTTTCCCTTTCTCCCACCTGGTCACATCCAATAAACTTTGGTCTCTGTACATTTGCCCTTCTTGTCTTTTTATATAAGTGTGTTCATACAGTATTTGTCCTATCATGATTGAGTTATTTCTGTCAGCATAATGTCTTCAAGCTCCATCCATAGTGTATCTGTATCTCCTGCTACATTGTTATATGTACCACATTTTGTGTATCCATTCATTTATTGATGGGCATGTAGGTTATTTTCCACTTTTGGGGCTTTGTGAGTATCTCTTTTTGAGTCTCTGCTTTTAAGTCTTTTGGGTGAATACCTTGGAGTGGTCCTATGGTAGTTCTGCTTTTAGTTTTTTGGGAACCACTACACACTGTTTTCCACAACAGCTATACCATTTCGCATTCCTACCAACAATTGATAAGCGTTCCAGTTTCCCCGCATTCTAGCCAACATCTGTTATTTTTGTCCTTTCCTTTTAAAAAAGAACAAAAACCATGGCCATCCTAGTGGAAGTAAAATGGTATTTCATTGCAATTTTAATTTGCATCTCTGATGGCTAATGAACTTGAGCATCTTTTCATGCATTGATTGGCCATTTGCATGTCCTCTTTGATGAAATATCTATTTAAGTCCTTTGCTTATTGTGTTGTTGCTGGTGTTGTTAGGTTCTATTGAGTCAGTTCCAACATATAGCAACTTTGTGTGCAACAGAACAGAAACACTGTCTGGTCCTGTGCCATCCTCACAATCGTTGTTATACTTGAGCTTATTGTTGCAACCGCTGTGCCAGTCCATCTCCTTAAGGGTCTTCCTCTTTTTCAGTGACTCTGTACTTTAGCAAGTATGGCATCTTTCTCCAGAGACTGGTGCCTCCTGATACATGTCCAAAGTATATAAGATGTAATTTTATATGCGTCCAAGAAACATTCCAGCTGTACGTCTTCTGAAACAGATTTGTTTGTTGTTTTAGCAGTCCAAGGTATACTCAATATTCCTTGCCAACACTACTGCGTATTTTATGATTGAGTTGTCTTTTTGTAGTTGTCAAAGTTGCATACATATGTATATGTAAAGGGTCTTTTAATAAAGGTGTCTTATTTTTTATAGCTCACAGTGGCCATAATTGTGAAGCTATAGTGGCCATGTTTATCACTTTTTTTGACTAATCTTGACAAATTATGTAGCAAAAAGTTACATGGTTCCATAGCACAAAGAAGTTACTAAATTTATTATCAAAACGGGTGTTCAGTTCGCCAGACATTCCCTAAGTTAGTGCATAATCATTCCACTGAGAGAACAATTTGACATTTAATCAAAAAATTGGAGAAAATGAATCTGTTCCCAATCAGACAATGAACCACGTATTCCAGTGAAAACATCACCACCATTAGTCAGAGTGTATGCAAGAATCCATCCCAATCAATTTCTTGCTGAGCACTAGAACTAGGCCTTTCATCAAAATCATCAAAACTTTGGCAGAGTTATGCATATGGACTTGAAGCTTTTACAGAATTCACTCTTACAAAGTTGTTTTAACTCAAGAACTAAAGTCCAGCCACCACAGATTGTGCCATACATTTTTGACCCTGCTTTGGGCCAAAAAATCATCTTCAGCAACAAGACTCATTTTTGGATGAATGCTTTTGTTAGCAGAAAAAACTATTGCATTTGAGAATCCAATGGAGATTCCAGAATGGCCACTTCATCCCCAGAAATTTACCATTTGGTTTGGATTTTGGTCTGGAATGCATAATTGGCCCTTATGTTTTCCAAGATGATAAGAGGCTGTGACTGTCAGAGACGAAAGATATCAGGCTATGATAGCTGATTATTTTTGGCTCCATCTAGAAGGTGCTCTAGCAACCAATTACCCGAAGTTCTTTTCTACACATAATACCATCGAATGTACTTCAAAATAACAAAGCAATCAAAACTGTATCATTTGCACAACATGTTTTACTCAAGTTCGAAGATAGAACACCCTTACTGAAAGACTCTTTGTATATTTGTGTGTGTGTGTTATGTGTTATTAGATTCTTACCAGATGTATGGTTTCTGAAGATACTCTTCCAGTCAGTAGCTTATGTTTTCACTCTTTGGTAAAGTGAACAAATGTTTTTGATTTTTATGAGATCCCATTTATGTATTTCTTTTGTCTTTTGTTGTTTGTACTTTTGTTAGTATATTCAATAATCTACCATTAAAAGCTAGGCCTGACACTGTTGTCCCTGTATTTTCTTCTTCGAATTTCATAATTTTTGTTTGTAGGCTGTAGCCTATCTCCCTCAGAGCCCTCAGGTGGTTTCAAACCACCAACTTTTGGGTTAGTAGAGAAGCGCACTTCACTATCACACCACCAGGGTTCCTTGGAGTGCAGATAAGAAGGCAGAAATCAATAAATCTGTTGGGACTTTTCAAGTTTCAGATGCCTAACAATAATCTAAAATGAGATAAAAGAAGATGTTCAAATATACAAAGATTAGGCTGGAGAATAAAGAGTTCAAGTGGTACTTAAATTTAATGTTGATATGAACAAGAGAGGCAAGAACACAGTCCTGGGGCACATCAACATTTAGAGACATGATAAACAGAGAAGAAACAATCAGTGAAGAAGGGAACAAGACCACTGTGGGATCTAGAAGCCTAAAGAATGAAGTGATTCAAGAGGGAGTGAACAAGTGTGTCAGATGATATTTGCATGTGTGTCACATGTAGGCTAAAAATTGACCTTTGGCTTTGGCTAGCTTTGATCATTGCTGATCGGGATAAAGTTGTTTCAGTGCGTGGTAAGTAAAAAAGCCTGATGAGAGGAGAAGATGAAAAGTGAGGAAACAGATAATAAGCAAAGCTGATTTTTAGACTTGTGCTGGAAAAAAGAGAGTGAAGGGTAAAAAGTAAATAATATTAAAGTCATTTGTGTGACAATGGGAGGTCCCAAAGGATAAACAGCTGACGCCGATGCCAGAAACAAGGCCACTGGAGAGATGGAGAGGGGCAGGGGAAAGTGGGCTCACCACATTTCATGTTATAGTGCTCTGCACTTCACTTGCTTGAGAAAGAGCAATCATCTTTACACTTCCACCATACAACCTAGATGTGGAGCCAGATCGTTGGGAAGCAGGTAGAAGAGGTGAAAAAGAGCGGGGAGGACTTAAACCGAAGTTGTCTATGTGCCCCCTGTCCCATGCTCAGTGCGGTATAAAGCGTCTCTAGAGCTTTGGGAAAACATACCCTAAATAAATAAATAAAAATGGCAAACTCATTGCCATGGAGTCCATTCTACAACATAGCGATTGACTGTAGAGAGGATCCTACTGCCCCATAGGGTTTCCTGGGAGCAGCTAGTGGATTGGAACAACAATGGCTCCAAACTAAGCTTAACTGCTTTCTCATGTAGAATACCAAGGTACTTTCTGTTATACATAATAATAGATTGTTATTTTAAGTATAAGGAGCCCTGGTGAGGCAGTGGCTAAGCTGTAGGCTGCTAATTGAAAGGTTTGTGGTTGGAAGCCACCAGCCATGCCTCAGGGGAAAGAAGTGGTGATCCTCTTCCATAAAAAGTGACAGCCTTGGAAAACCTATGGGCAGTTCTACACAGTTGTCAGTTCTACTTTGTTGTCCTCATAAGTCAGAATCTCTGGACAGCAATGAGTTTTCAAGTTTAAGTGTTTTATATCTTGACAAAATTACTATCATCTTCCTTTGTCTGCTCCCTTCTTTCGTTTAATTTGATCTTCTACATTCACTGTCGTTTCCAGTTTTAGTTTGCTAGAATTTCATTCTATATTGGTCACTGATTTCAGAGTCATTTCTCCTGTTATATAATACTGCTTCACTTTAGGTAACAGATAAATAACTGAAAGTTTGCCTGAATATTGATGCTTTTGTGTATTGAATCCTGTTTTGAACACACCAGTGTTGAGTATTTAAACAAAATCAATTATGAATAATTTACCAAGCACAATAAATATTTTCTCCCAAACCATCTTTAGTGTAAAGGAGATGAACTGATGCACATTAAATTTGTGTGTATCATGATTCACTTGTCTTTCTAACTAGTGCCTCTGGCATGAATACATTTGAGCAGCTCTGTCAATCCTCTCAGCATTCAGGTGCCACTTTTCTGATTGACATCAGAGAAGCTTTGTGCCATCTGCAAGGACAAGATTTTATGTGAAAACAGATAATTACTCTTGCTTCTTGGCATAAACCGTATTAGTCAAGTTGGAAAGAAAATGACTCACAAAAAGTATACACATACTTCAGCTAAAGATCATACTTCTCTGTCTAAATCTAAACAAGAATCAACATTTATTCATTCAACCAACAAACCTTTACTGTGAGTCGGTTATTTTGTAGGCATCTTTACTGGCGTTTTGCTATGAAATGCTGCATCTCTGCCTCCAGTCAGTCTAGAGAAGAGATGAGTCAACTCATAATGATTATAAGCCTTTACCATCTAGTCAGTTCTGACTGAGGGTGACCCCATGTCTACAGAGTAGAACTTCATCATAGGATTTTCTTGGCTGTAATCTTTACAGAAGCATATCACTGGGACTTTCGTCTGTGGTGCCACAGGGTGGGTTCAGACTGCCACCCTTAGGTTAGCAGTCAAGTTCAAATTGTTTGCAATACCCAGGGACTACAATAACTATGTTGTCATTGCTGGGCCCCATCAAGTCAATTCTGACTAATACCAACACCATGTAACAGAGCAGCACTTTCCTATAGTGTTTTTTTTTTGGCTATTATCTTCATGGAAACAGATGGCCAGGTCTTTCTCTATGGGGCCATTGGATGAGTTCAAACTCAACCTTTCAGACAGCAACCAAGTATTTAACCAGTGTGCTATCAGAGCTCCTTGTAATGCCTATGAACCCCAAAACACAAAACTCTTCTGCCATTGAGTTGATACTGACTCATAACAACCCTGTAGGACAGAGTAGAACAGCCCCATAGAGTTTTCAGGGAGCTCCTGGTGGATTAGCAGTCATAGCACCTAATCACTAAGTCACCAAGGTCTCTGTAATGACTATACCATGTGCTCTATAGTCGGGCAGTGAACGGAGAATAGTGGGCAGCAGATAAAAGAGGCAAGAATCCTGTTTGCAGCTGAGCCAAGTTAGAGAAGGTGTTTGGAGATAAGAGGGCTGAACATAGCCTCCAATGATGACTGGGAGTTAAGGATGTGAAGAGAGAGGCAAGAGTGTTCTTTCTGAGCAGAAAAAAACTGACCTGTCCATGGATATGGAATTCCAGGTTTGGGGAATGGCTTTCAGGGTAATCAGAAGCTAAAATATATTTAGGCAATTGAATGTACAAGACAAGATAACACCCAGTGCTGTACTTCAAAGGAGATAAGCATTAGGGCTAGAGTCCCTAGGCATGTATCTGGCCTGGTGAGGACTCTCCAGTGTCAGTCAGGGCACAGAAAGGAAGGAGATAAAATCAGCAGTATTGTGAAGTTAGCATTTTGAGATACTAGTTAACAATTTTCTGTCTCACTTCTTTTCTTCTTGAAATAATGAAAACTTCTCAAGGTCCCTGCTCTCTTTATGGGTCTATACTCCCTGAGCTCACTTAAAAAACATTATAATCATCTTTGAAGGGTCTTCCCATTTTAAATCCTGAAAAATTTTATTTAATATGCAAGAGTTTCAAAGAAGACAATACCAAAACCCAAAACCCACTGCCACTGAGTCAATTACAACCCATAGCGAGCCTATAAAACAGAGTGGAACTGCTCCATAGAGTTTCAGAAGAACACCTGGTGGGTTCAAACTGCTGGTCTTTTGGTTAGCAGTCACAGCGCTTAACCATTACGTTGCTGGGGTTCCCGAGATAATTCCTGTTGATGCTAAATAATTCTAAGAGAATGAATACACATGAACAGTACACTATTCTAGACAAAGGAAAATTCAAGGTTCAAACAGTAAATCAGATGTAAATCCAAGAAATTCACTTGATTTGGTTCTCATTAGCACTAAATATATTAGCAATTAATGTTTTTGTGCTCTCCAAACATGATGTATATGTCTGTCGTGTAAAGCAAAATATTTAGTAAATTCATAAATCTATGTGTTCTTTATTCTTCTTAGAAAAGAGAATTATTTGTTGGCTTAAGACCTGCTGAAAGGTATTTGATTGGGCAAGTTTTTGCTGAACCTGAATGTATCTTTCAAAATTCAGAAAGTATAATTAAACACAACTGGAAAGTCGTGCATATTAAGATTTAGTCATATTCACAGAAGACTATGAGTCGGATCCGACTCGACGGCACTTGGCTTACTTGGCTACAGAAGACTAATAATGACAGACTGCCTCAATTAAACAAATTATTGACCTTTGTAATATAAAAAAAGAGATGCCTGTAATTCATTCCTGTTCCATAATTTGTGACATTCCATAAATGATCTGTGAGCTTGGGTTAGGTGAATTTTAAGGTCCCTTCCAAACTGACTAATAAAATTGTAGTACACTAATTGGTTTTCAGTAGATCATTTAAACTTAGTTTTTCCATTCCATCTGATTATATTGAGCTTGAATGGCTATGGACAATGATTTGACAAGTGAGTTCACCATAGGACCAAACCATAATTCAAATCACAAAATTTGAAAACTAGCCAACCAAGCCTTTTCAAATTTTATATTCAGTTGTGGTACTCACATAGACCTTTCTGAAAAACATAGACCTGTTCATTCCTGATTCAGTGTCCTGGAGCTGAGGTCACCAGAACTGCTTAAAGAACCTTTAGGTTTGATCACTAATTCATAGGAAGGATTGCCTCTGTGACCAGAGACTTTAAGATATAAATTTAGTATCTGCAATGTCTTCTTCCTTTGAACCAGTATTTGAAAAGTATAAATATTAATTATATTAATGTACTCCCAGCAATTCAAGTGATAAAATGTCATTTCAGTAAAGCTTAATCGTATTAGTAGATCACAAGTTTGAAATCAAGTTCAGAAACAGGAAATTACAGAGATGGTGTTTAATGGTGTACTAATGCGGATCCAACTCGACGGCACATGGTTTGGCTTGGCAATACTATTTTTAGTGTTAAATTGGTCAATATGAGTCAATAAATTTTTTTTAATTCCCAAATGAAACAAGAAGCCAGCATGCCATTAAAGGGATTTAACAGTTGTGGAATTAATCTAGGCTGATAAACCAGTAGATATAAAAGGTGGAATATGTCACAATTAGTTGAACAGTGATTTAAAAATACAGAATGTGTATTTCTACCAATTAAAACTGGCTTACAGATTTGAGAGGAAATTTTATGTGAGCTGTGCTGTCATTTCTAAAGGGTATTTAAAAATAAAAATAATCAGCATTTAGCTGAGTTTTTATTCTTCATGTAATAAAGCAAATTACCATGTGACAGAAGCCATCTCTTAATAATAGTTTCAAGCTGCCTTGGCATAAAGTAATCAAATTTCCATGGTTTTGCATGCCGGACAGTTTAATTATCTGGTGCACATTTCGATAGTTCCCATTATAAGAAAATATGCCAGAGTTTGTCTTTGAGAATGTCTATAACAGTAATTTGAATACTGTAATAAGTTTTAATTATCTTGTAAATCATTTGCCTGCTGATACATAGAAATGTGTATTTCATTCAAATATTACTTAATTCAACCCACTAGCTGGTAAAATAAGAACTAGAAGTCACTCTTTAACCAACATCTTTGTTCCAAAAGTTCTTAAAATTTACTAAATGATCTTGCCCTTTGCAATGTAAAAGAAAAATCAGCATAGAATTTGAAAATTATATCAATTTACTATTCTGTTCCAGAAACTCTTCCTTTACCCTCCTGTGTCATTGATCCCACCATCCATACGGTCCAGCAAACAGATGCATCCGTTGTATCTTCTGTTCTTGCAGTGCTCTTCACTCTATAAGGAGCCTGGTGGTGCAACGGTTAACTGTGTGGCTGCTTCTCACAAGGCTGGCAGTTTAAACCTACCCAGTGGCTCCAAGGGAGAGAGACCTGACAATCTGCTTCCATGCAGATTACAGCCTAGAAAACCCTGTGGGGCAGGTCTGCTGTGTGCCACATGGGATCTCTGAGCCAAAATCCACTCAGTGACACTTAATAACAACTCAACTTTACATAGCATTTTACATGCATAATATTAAGTTGTCCCCACATTGCCCTGAAGTAGTTGATTGACAAATATTGTTGTCCTGTCACTGTTAAAGAAGCAGAAGTCTACGTTTCCCCAGAACAATCCTGATTTCAAATCCAGTTCTCAACCCCCATGCAGCTAAACCTGCCCCATTTTATGCATAGTATGACTTCTGATGTCTTCTGCTCTTTACTCATGCTTGTTATGCTTTTTCTGGCTCAAAGCATGTTAAAAGGTGCCGCGAGGTGTTGGTGAAGGCAGGCGCATTAACACAACAAAAGGAAGGTAGATGAGGTGACACTGAAAAGGAAAAATACGTTTTGTAAAAAGGCACAAGAATTCTAACATCCCTGGAAGCTCAGTTCCCCTTGGTTCAGTCAACAAGGAAGCTCACTGACTCCATAATCTCCCTGCACGTCATGGTTCTGCAGCCAGGCACAGTGACTGGTGCTGATATTGCAGTATTGTGAGTCAAAAGGAGGTAACTGACTTTGCCACCCCAAAGAAGTGTGCTGATTATTATTAATCACATAATAGTAATGTATCCAATATTTACCAAGTACTGTGTGTCAGGTGCTATGCAAACTAATGAACCTTATCTAATTGTCAGGTTCTGACTTCTAACCTCGTTCTCCCTTCCTAGTCTTCTATGGTCCCTTGACCTCCCCACCTGCAAACTTAGTCTTGCTGCATTTCCCAGGTCTAGCCTGACAGACAAGAAGGAATGTTGTGAAGATATTTGCCTCATAATATAAAAGTCAGCATTAAATTATCATTCATTTTAGTCTGACTTAAAGCTTGGCTCATCTAAAGCCAAACTTTAGTTGGCTTTGATCTCAAGAAATAGTCTGGACCCAAATTTTTGTCATTGGCCTGCTGCCTTATTCCTAAACTATCCCTCAGTTTGTGTCCTGTTGCTAGTAACAGCGACCTCCATGTTTTAAACCCCATGAAGGCAAAGACCATCCTGGTCGTATTCACCGCTGTAGTCTCCTTGTAACTAGTACCTAGCACAAAACAGCTGCTTACGCGTTTGTTGAATGAATTGAATGGAACCCCACTCTAGTATAACATTCTTAATCACATCAATCCCATCATCATTATTATAAATTACCACTTGCTTAGTACTTACTATGTGCTGATGCTTTATAAAAGTTATATCATTTAATCTTTACAAGCTTGCAAGATAGGCAGTATTCTTTTCATTGCCCAGAAGATGAAAAGAAAGTTCATTGAGACTAAATGATTTTCATATGGTCTCACACCCAGAACTGTGAAAAGGCAGAGCCATAATCCAAAGATCTTTTCTCCATTTTGTATTCTTTCTTCCAGAATTTCTCCAGAATTGCAGTAGCCTTATGAGCCCTAGGCCAATGTTTTGGACCTAGTTGCATGCTAATAGTCTTTTCTGATGTCAAATGCCCACATTTCCAGTAACTGCCTTTCCCTGGATTAAGTTTCCGTGTGTTGAGACATCTTGCCTGTGTTGACTGAGTTCTCCAGGCCACTATATTGCCACGTATTTTCTGTAGCCATGCCCTCGCAATCAAGGCCCTCTCATCGTCAAGTACCCTTTTGGCAGTGTTCAGTCCCCAGAGGCTGCATCTGGGTAAGTATTTCTTACATGAGTAGGCTGGAAATAAGGTCATTAAGGCCAAAATCTTTCAAGATTATCAAGGCTGAGGTGAGAGAAATGAAGTATAATCATCAGAACAGAAGGTAAGAGTGGGATGGAGTAGAGGTGAAGAGGTTAAGTATCAAAAATTATATGGAACTATAATGAAAAAAAACCTCAGAATCAAGAACCTAGGGCACGAGGCTTGAGCAGTTGCCACGAACAGACGTGCTGTGTCTGTGACTTCCTTGGGGCTCAGAAGGGTTGGGCTGCCTCAAAAGTAGCACATGTATATTTCTTCGGCCAGAACATGTGTCTCTGTATCTTTGACCTGGTATATAATAGGCTTTTAACACATGTTTTGTTGGGTGAATAAGTCAGCCAGTTGTGTTTGGAAAGAGGGTTGTGCATGCCACTACAATTTCTTCCTTCTGATTGATACTGGTCTGGTCTACCAGTGTCTGCCTGATTGTAGGAGATGAACCTAGCTCCAGGTTCCGGCATCTCTCGGCTTTCACCACATTGCTGCAATGAAACAGACCACATACCACATGGTCATCAGTACAATGCCAACTGCACCACAAGTCAATAACATTTTATTATGTATGTTATTTGTATTTATGTGTGCGAGGACTACCAAGTTTGCAACCTCATCCTAGAAGAAGTGCTGCATACCTCATTGCTGAATATCACTGTGGTCACCTGTAAGTACTCCCCTTGGGAAGCTATGCAGTGACAGCAGCGCCTAGTCCGCCCTTCAAAGCACTTTTAGAAATCTTTCTGGAATGGCATCAGAGCTGTTACAGTTTTACCCTTCATGTCCTGAATGTCATCAAAATGTCTCCTTTTCAGTATTTCCTGTATTTTGGGGGAAAGAAAAAAGTCACTGGATACCAGATCAGGTAAGCCAGGAGGGTGTTCCAATACAGTTATTTGTTTACTGGCTAAAAACCCCTCACAACAACTGTACACTTAAATTCATCGACCTGCCACAGTGGCACCATGCACAATGGCCATTCCAGAAAGACTTCCAAAATTGCTTTGAAGGGTGGACTAGGCACTGACGTTAGTGCATAGCTTCCCAAGGGGAGTACTTTGAAGGTGACTGTAGTGATATTCAGCAGTTAGATACGTAGCACTTAGAACAATTAGGTTTGCAGACTTATATATATGTATGCATATATACATATATGTATGTATATATCTCATAGAATTTAATATTGAACTACTCTTACTTAATTTGTTGTTTTATGTAACAGACAAACATTCTAAGGGATATATGTTAAAGTCTTTGTTGGTACCCTCATGTATCATGGATTATAGTTTTCACAATGAAATGCAGTCAAATCTAAATGAAAAATTCAAGTGAGCTTTCCCAAACTTTCTGATTTTACCACGTACAAAAACTGTTGTCACTAGCTATGCAGTTAGCTTTCCTTTTGAGATTGTTAATGAAGAAACACAATATTTTATCATTTCATCAAAGTTGCTGGACATGAGAGGGTCAGTGGAGAAAACAGCTGGAAAGCTATGTGCATGATGGGCAGGAGACAAGGCCCTGTGGTTTTCATGGGCCATCTGCACAGGACACATTCTAGTGCTGCTGGATTTTGTTATTGTTGTTGTTGAGAATATAAATAGCAAAAGGTAAAACCAATTCAGCAATTTCTACTGGAACAAATCAATGACATCAGTCACATTCTTCTACCTGGGCAACTGTTCTCACCCTGAACTGTTTCTCCTTAACGTATTCTTGCTGTCCTCTGAGGTTGCTGTCTAATCTTTTGAGTTGCTGTTGTCAGTCTGTTCCCATATAAAACCAAAAAATTACCTCCTTGCCATCTGGTTGATGCCAACTCATATCAACACTACAGGACAGAGCAGAACTGCCCATAGAGTTTGCAGGGAGCACCTGATGGATTTGAACTGCTGACCTTTTGATTAGCAGCCATAGCACCTAATCACTACACCACCAGAGTCTCATAGTTTTTAAAAGAGCATAAATGCTGAAGACAGACGTTCTTCACTAGTTAAGCTAAACTATAGTTTTAAGGCTTAAGGGGATGTTTTGGGTTTAAGGTTAGATCACATCTTAAAAGTGACTTCATATCATGGGAATACAGGATCATTTTGAAATATAAATATCTCCTTGAACATCCAGAATCTACTTTGTATTTTGATCTTACCAAATAAAAGGCACGTCTAGAGCAGTGGATTTCAGGCCGTATCTCTTAGTAGCTGTGTGACCTCGGGAAGTAGATTCCTTCTTTCTGAGCATCAATTTTGCCTTCTGTTAAATGAGGTTACTCATTTCAGTCATCTCATGAAGCCGTGTTGAGAATACAAGAGGGTACTGTGCATAAAGCACTAGGGACATGGGTAGGTATTAGCTCTTCATTTGTATTATTATTAGATCCCAATTTCTGGGCAGGGACTATACCTTATATTTGCCTGAATTCATAATGCAACCCTAAAACCAGTTTACCCAAAAATCCTGGGGTTTTAAAGGAATAAGCTTTTGTTTACAAAATTAAAAATACCTCTGTATAATATAGATTAAATGAGGTATGAGGTAATGAGAAAGAAACAGGAAGCTTTGCATAGCCTCTTTAACTGAGGAGAAGAGAAAGCAGCATAGAAAAGCTGTTCTGAGCTTTTGAATGCCTTTAATAATCAGCAGACTTACGAAAGAGCGTTTTATCTCTGGTAAGAGTAGTGGAACTATTCTGCTTACTTGAGCACTCCTTGAATACTCTAGAGGGTAGTTCTGTCCTGGCCTCTAGGGTCACCATGAGTCAGATTCGACTCAACGGCACTTGGCTGGCTGAGCTTTCTCAGCTTTGGCCTAGAAGATGAAATGAAATGGGTTTGCTTACCCAAAAGCTGAAGACGAGTTCATCTTTTCTCCTCTCTGAAAGCAAAGCTGACTTCCTTACCTTTTTTCTTCTCTCAAGGAGTATCTCCAAGTTCTCTACACCACTCCTATTCTTGAAATTTTTACTGATGGAGAGCATAGCTGAATCTGTCCTCTCAGGGAGAATGAAGATGGATGGGGGCTCTCCAGTAGCTGACGCAAACAGTTCCTGAACTTTTGAAGTGGTGCCACAACTAGTTAACAACGAGAGAGGGGGGTTGGGACATCCAGTGTGGGCATAATATCTCCCAAATAAATAACCTCTCCCATCATGACATACAGCTGCTGTTTTCCTGCTAAGCAGTCGTGTAATTGGTTTTTGTAAAAGATACCCACTGCAGAGACTGTTGTGTGAAAGTAGACCTAAAATAAGAAAAAGAGCAATAGCAAAGAGAAAAATGTTGTACAGTTATTTTAGCAAGCACTTCCAACACAGTAAGCAGTAGCTTACTGGGGAAACCCTGGGGGCATAGTGGGTTAAGTGCTACTTCTGCTAACCAAAAGGTCTCAGTTCAAATCCACCAGGCACATCTTGGAAACTCTATGGGGCAGTTCCACTCTGTCCTATAGGGTCACTATGAGTTGGACCCAACTCAACAACAATGGGTTTTTTTGTTTTGTTTTTTTTTAAGTGCTTACTGGGTCCTCACTCTGTGCTGGGCACTTTTCACTGATTATCACATTCTTGCATATAATTTTCATAACAGATGAGTAAGAATGGAGGTAGTCTCATTCTAGAGATAAGGAATTTGTGACTTAGAGACACTAAAAGATTTGCACAAGGCCCCACAGTTTTAAACATACCTATTAGCAAGAATCTCTGGGGTCGCCACGAGTAGGACCTGACTTGATGGCAGTGGGATTTTTAGGGGGTTATGAGTGAAAATCAACTTGGTGGCCCTTGGTTTGTTTCTTTTTGGTGGCCTCACTGGGACCCCTGGTGGTGCAGTGGTTAGGAGCTAGTCTGTTTGAACCCACTAGCTGCTCCACAGGGGAAAGATGTGGCAGTCTGCTTCTGTAAAGATTTGCAGCCTTGGAAACACTGTGGACAGTTCTACTCTGTCCTGTAGGGTCACTATGAGTCAGAATTGATTTGATGGCAATGATTCTGGCCTAACTAAGCTATAAGTGCATAACCATTGTATTTCATGGCTTCTCAGGAGAGCAAGCTTGGCTTTACTGCAGAAGAAAAGGCCAAGCCAGCAAAGACAGCTGTGACACTGTCGGAGGAGAAGATGTAGATTCAGAGACAGGCAATGCAGAAGCAGGTGGTGGTTCCAAGAAATTATCTGAGAATAAAAAGATTCTACCCAGAAAAGAAGAATGGATGATCAAAATATACATTTTGGTATATACATATTTTATAAACATGCATTTAGTTAAATGTATATGTTTTGATAAAATCATTTGTGCTTACCTATGTGTGATCTGTCATTTTCAAGTACACTTTTTGTTTCTGAAGTTGATTAAAGAGTGTTCTTAAAAAAAAAAAAAGTGAATTTACTAACTGCTGCTAATCATAAATCCTTGACAATCTCAATCTTTTTTCCGTTTATCATGATGTTACCTACTGGTCCAGTTGTGAAGATTTTTGTTTTCTTGATGTTGAGGTGCAATCCATACTGAAGGCTGTGGTCTTTGATCTTCATCAATAAGTATTTCAAATCCTCTTTACTTTCAGCAAGCACAATTGTGTCATCTCCATAACCCAGGCTGTTAATGAGTCTTCCTCCAACCCTGATGCCTCATTCTTCTTCACATAGTCCAGCTTTTCAGATTATTTGCTGGGCATAGAGATTAAAAAGGTATAGTGAAAGCATACAACCCTGATGCACACCTTTCCTCACTTAAAACCGTGCAATGTCCCCTTATTCTGTTCACACAATTGCCTCTTAATTGACACACAAATTCCTCATGAGCACAATTAAGTGTTCTGGAATTCCCATTCTCTGCAATGTTATCCATAATTTGTCATGATACACACAGTCAAATGCCTTTGCATAGTCAAGGAAACACAGGTAAACATCTTTTTTGGTATTCTCTGCTTTCAGCCGAGATTCATCTGACTTTAGCAATGATATCCCTGTTCCACGTTATCTTCTGAATCTAGCTTGAATTTCTAGAAGTTCCCTGTCAGTATACTGTTGCAGTTGTTTTTGAATGATCTTTAACAAAATTTTACTTGCGTATGATATTAATGATATTGTTAGGTAACTTCCACATTCAGTTGGATCACCTTTCTTTGGAATGGGCATACATATGGATCTCTTCTGGTCGGTTGGCCAGGTAGCTGTCCACCAAATTTCTTGGCATAGACGAGTGAGCACTTGCAGTGCTGCATCCATTTGTTGATATATCTCAGCTGATATTCCATCAGTTCCTGGAGTCTTGTTTTTCACCAATGCCTTCAATCCGGCTTTGTCTTCTTCCTTCAGTATACTATTTGTTCCTGCACATATGAGGTCTGACAGTTAAGTCTGCAAACTTAATTGTTGTAAGTGCCACATACCTTGTTGCTTAATATCATTACAGTCACCTTCAGAAGTACTCCCCTTGGAAAACTAAGCAATGCTTCCAAATCCCTGGTCCATCTTCAAAGCAACTTTGGAATTTTTTCTCCAATGGCCATTGTACATGGTAGCAAGATGGCAAGTTCGTGAACTTAATTGTATAGCTATCTGTGAGGGAGTTTTTAGCCTGTAAGTAAATAACTATTGGAACACCCTGCCTATTCGCCTAATCTAGCCCCCAGTGACTTTTGTTTATCTGAAGATAAAGGAAATATTGAAAGGAAGACAACATTCAAAACATCAATGGTAATACAGTGGCAACTCTGATGGCCATTCCAGAAAAAGAGTTCCAAAATTGCTTTGAAGCATGGACTAGGTGCTGGCGTCGGTGCATAGCTTCCCAAAGGAAGTACTTCAAAGGTGACCATAGTGATACTTGGTAATGAGGTATGTAGCACTTTTTCTAGGATAAGTCGCAAACTTAACTGGCAGTCCTTGTATGCTACCTCTTGAAATGGTTGAACTTCAACCAGCTCTTTCTGCTATAATGATTTTACGTATACCTTCCATCTTCTTTTGATGATTCCTGAGTCGTTTAATATTTCCCCTGTAGAATCCTTCGCTATGGCAACTCAAGGCTTGAATGTTTTCTTAAGTTACTTCATCTTGAAAAATGCAGAGGGTGTTCTTCCCTTTTGGTTTTCTATTTCCAGCTCTTTGTACATATCATTATAATATTTTGTTTTGTCTTCCTGAGCTGCCCTTTGAAATCTTCTATTTGATTCTTTTACTTCATCATTCCTCTCTTTTGCTTAGCTGCTCAATGTTTGAGAGTAAGTTCCAGAGTCTCTTCTGCCATCCAGTTTGGTCTTTTCCTTCCTTTCCTGTCTTTTTAATGACCTCTGGCTTTCTCTATAGCTGATGTCTTTGATGTGATAAATGGAGAAAGGATTGAGATTGTCAAGAATTTTATTTTACTTAGCTCCACAATCAATGCCAATAGAAGCAGCAGTCGAGAAATCAGAAAACACATAGCACTGGGAAAATGTGCTTTAAAGTGTTAGAAAGTAAAGATGTCACCTTGAAGACTAAGATGCACCTGACCCAAGCCACAGTATTTTCAATCACATCCTATGCATGTGGAAAGCTGGACAATGAATAAGGAAAACAGGAGAATAATTGATGCCTTTGAACTGTGGTGTTGGAGAAGAATATTGAATGTACTGTGACTGCCAAGAGAACCAACATTACTATTCTGGAAGTACAACCAGAGTGCTCCTTGGAAACAGAGATGGCGAGACTGTGTCTTACATACTTTGGAGATGTTCTCAGGAGGGAGCAGTCCCTGGAGAAGGACATTATGCTTTGTAGAGTGGAGGATCACTGAAAAACAAGGGGACCCTCAACAAGATGTATTGACACAGTGGCTGCAACAATGAGCTTAAGCATAAAAGCAGTTGTGGGGAAGATGCAAGACTGGGCAGTGTTTCGTTCTGCTGTGCATAGGGTCATAGTGAGTCAGAACCGACTCGACCACACCTGCAACAACACCACTAACTGTAAATTATTAAAGTTTTCCTGGTACATGTTTTCTCCTCTATCAAACTTTCTGCACCCCATCAGTTTCATTCAGAGAAATTTCTGTAATTTATAATCATGTATTTATTTGCCTAATGACTTATATATTGTTTATGTCTCATCTACTAGGTTACATACAACAGGAAATGTGTTGTAGAAGACATGAGACATAGTAGGAATGTAAAATCATTTTTTATTGAATGATTGCTCAGATGAGGATTCCGTTTTCTTACTGATTAGTAAATACTTATATTCTGTGAATTTTAGGTCTTTAGCAAATATGTTACATATGTTCTGTTTCTTGTTTTATTTTTGCTTAAGTGTTAAATACGAGAAATAATGTATATAATAATATATAGTTTAATGTATTTTTGTTTATCATTGTGATATCTGAGACATGTTTACCTTGTTGGTCTAGTTCTTAATTATTTCATATGGTACTTTCAGATCTTTTTTTGTATTTTAATTGTGCTTCAAGTGTATGTTTACAGACCAAATTGATCTTCCATTCAATAGTTTATGCATAGTTTCATGACCTTGGTTGCAATCCCTACGTTGTATCAGCACTGTCCCAGTTTTTGCCTTCGTTTCCCCATTTTCTTTCCTCCTGATTATCTACCCCTTCTTGTCTTCTCATCTTACAGTTGATTCTTCTAAGCAGCATGCTCCTCTCAGGTGATATTGTTTAACTTATACACTATCTTGTTGTTTGGCTAGAAGGCAGTGTCCAGGAAGGGTGTCTGAGGGCCATATTCTCAGAGTTTCCTCCAGTCTCTGTCAGACCAGCAAACCTGGTCTTTTTGAGCTTGATTTCTTGTTGCTGTTCTACAAATTTCTCCCACTCTGTTCAGGACCCTCTGTTGTGGTCTCAGCCAGAGCAGTTGGTGGCAGTAGCTTGGCACCACTACTTCTTCTGATCTCAGGGCTGTGTAGGCGGTGGTTCATGGGGTCTGTTAATCTTTTGAACTAATTGCTCCCTTGAGTCTTCAGTCTCCTTCATCCTGCCTCTCTCAACATGGGAAGAGACCAATATTTGTATTTCACATGGCCACTTACAAACTTTTAAGACCTCAAATGCTATTGTACTTTCAAATCAAATCTTTAATGGCTAAGAATGTTTTTAATGTCTGGTAGAATTAGAAATTTAAAAGATACTATTTTTCCAAATGATCTATTTTCTTAACTCTTAATCTCAAAATAATGTATGTTTTCTATATATCTTTATTATTTTCCATTTAAAATGTTAACTATTTATTAAACCCGTGTACTTCTTTAAGTATAGTAGTATCTGTTCTGTTTACCCAGCTGTCAAACCTTTTGTTAGTACTTACGTGTTTTACTTATTACTGTCTCATTAAAATCTCATTTTCTGTTGTGTTTGAATATCTTCCAAGGCTAAGTCCCTTGATCATTTCTCTTTTTCCAGATTTTCCTATCGTTCTAGTCTGATTTTTATGTCACTGGAATATTTTGTTAGTTGTAAATATACTGTGGTCAATTGTAAGTTAAGCAATCTTCTCCTGTATCCTTCAGTGATTTTCTGACTCTGAAACCAATGCATTGCCCTTTGATGATGCCTCTCTTCCTCCAACTCGGCACCTGATTTGCTGGGATTATACTCCGTGAGTACATAACAACATTGTCATTTCCCATCCACACTGTCTTCCCTGTGTTTTTTGGAAACTACGTGAAGAGTATACTCATTTAGGGGAATGAGAATTACCAATACTGTTTAAATTCTTTTTCTCTGCCTCCCTCTCCTGATCCTGTATATTTTAATTTACATAAATTTAATGCATTAATAAATTTAATGCACCATTCTATCTGCATATTAGAGAGAAGCTTCCAGTTTCTTGAGCTGGTCTGTTTCTGGGTTTCTGATTTAAGAGGTGAACAATGTGAATATATTAAAAATTTCTTTATTCCTTATTTCAGGCCATGAGTCTGGTCTTTTGCAAAACAGCAAACCACATATCAGTCATGGATTTTGATTCTCAGTTTGGTTCCACAGGCCTTGCTTAATTTTGTCCTAGATGTTGGCCAAAGATTTACTATCAGCTTTGAATTTTAATGTTGTAAGTTTTTATACCTTTGTGTATTTGTGGATGTGTATGTGTAGATTATCATTCTATAGGAGAGACTGAGAGATGCTGCATCTGAGTCTACTAGATAAATGATATTTAACTAGATGTCTCTAAACTACTATTTTAGTAAATATTAGTTTGAAGAATTGGGCCTTTTAATTCTGTGAAAGGACTGACTTCAACATCTGCAGTTTCTCAATAGAATTACTTTTAGAAACTGGTATGATTACATGGATTAAACATTGTCCAGTAGTAAAATTCACATTTTATCCCCATGTTGCTCTCTTCTCAAGTACATTTGTTTCTCTGTCTTTTGCTAAAATGCTTAATGTGAGTAGCCTAGTTTCACATGTCTGTTTAGCAACTGGAGCACATAACCATCCCTGCCTTCATTAGAGCTTGTTGCTGGTGTGCTAATTTACTAACTCCCTCTGGAGGTAGTTGTTGGATGGGTCTTTGTGTTAACTGGAGTACACTATGTTTCTTAAATCTCTGTTAGAAAGTACTTTCTTCCCCATATGTGAGTTTACTTACAAGCCTTGCTACAGGTCTTGTAATGAGTAAAAGAAAATTTCCATTTGACAAATACTATCTCTAGTTAGCTACAAACTGCACTAGAAGAGATGGTTGAGATACAACGTATGACAATTAAATCCACAGACTATATTGTTCTAAGTGCTACATACCTCATTGCTGAATGTCACTAAGGTCACTTTCAAAGTAATTCCCTTGGGAAGCTATGCACTGACACTAGCACCTAGTCCACCTTTCAAAACAATTTTGGAACTCTTTTGCACATGGCAGCATGGGTGGGCTTCGGGACCTGAACTGTATAGTTGTCTGTGAGGGTGTTTTTAGCCAGTGAACAAAAAACTGTATTGGAACACCCTCCCTGCTCACCTGATCTGGCCCCCAATAAATATTTTCTTTACCTGAAGATAAACGAAATATTGAAAGAAGGCATTTTGATGACATTCAGACATCAGGAGTGAAAGATGACAGCTCTGCTGACTATTCCAGAACAAGAGCTCCAAAATTGCTTTGAAGGGTGGACTGGACACTGGTGTCAATGCATAGCTTCTCGAGGAGAGTACTTTGAAGGTGACCATAGTGATATTCAGCAGTGAGATATTTAGCTCTCTTTCTAGGATGAGTTCCCAAACTTAACTGGCAGTGTGTCGTAAGTCCTCGTCCTGAGGAAGTTTCCAGTGTGGAAGATAAACACTTAACCAAATAGCATGAAGAATTCCGTAATAGAGGAAAGAACAAAGTGCTACCGTAACGCAGATAAGAAGCTGTTAGTTCTGCCTGACAGCAGTCAGGGGAACTAAATGCAGTAAACAAGCAAAAACCTGGTTCACCGTTACGGGAAATCAACAGGGCAAAAATGTTTGGGGTGGGGGGAGCAGCAAAAACATTAGTAAACACTACAAAAAAATTTTCAGAAATTTGCATAAGAGAGCTGAGTTTTGAAGCTCTTGGGTATGAATGCAGGCAAATCTCATCCAGCGAAGTGACTGGCATAGCCCAAAAACTTTGTCTAGGTGTGAAAATATGTGCTTCTAACATGGGACAGGAGTCCTAGTAGTGCAGTGGCCAAGAGCTTGGCCACTACCAGAAGATAGGTAGTTCAAATTCACCAGCTACTCCTGGGAAACCTTCTGGGGCGATTCTGCTTTGTCCTGTAAGGGTCCCCGGAATCAACTCAATAGTAATACATTTATGTTTTTGGTTTTAATATGGGAAAAGCAAATTGTTCAGTGTGATTTGTCTTGATGTGTTTGGAAGTGTGGAGGTGAATCTGAAAACTAAGAATGGCTTTCTAAGCCATAATGTTGATTTTGAAATTTGTCCTATTGGGTGATTCAAAGGTTTTGGTGCAGAAGAATGACATAGTCACATTTGTGTTTTAGAAAGAAAACTGGCAGCAGAGTAAGGAGTTGAGGCCAAGAAAGCAGTTGGGAATAATTTGTTCCTTCCAGCTAACCATACCGCTTGTCTTATACTGCTCTTTGCTTTGGTAAGCAGGTTAAGGAGGAGAATGAAATGAAAGGGAGGAAGCTAAAAGAGGAAGACAGGAAGGAACTTTCTAGAACAAATTATATAAATCAAAAATAGGAGTATAGAAGTGAAGCTGGCAGTCCTGTCACCTCAAGAGCTTTTCTGAAAACCAGGAGGTACCTCCTGGAGACTGTCTCCTGGTTTTGACCCCTTCTCTTTTGCCCCCACATTCAACCTTGTTACTAATCTTTGTTAATTAAAAAAAAAAAAAAAAACTTCTCTCATTGTCTTCTTACCATTACCAGCATTAGCTTTCAGGTCAAACCCTTAACACCTAATCTAAATTCTAAAAGACTTTTTTCCCTACCCCTGCTGAATACTGCCTACAGGCAATCCCCTAAAATCCCTATTCAGAAGCTTAATTTGGAACAACAGTAGTCAAGCTCTCAGAATCAAGTTTTAGAGACCACCATGATCGCTCTCCTTTCCTGCCTTGACCAGACTTTCCCTTTCCTAAACACTCTTGGGATGCTCATTCCTTATTCTACTTGTATCAAAACCTTTCAGTGCTTCAAAGAATTCAAAGCACAGCTCAAATCTTATTTGTCATTATACAATTTTGGGGGGATAGGGAGAGTACACCCTCCTTTCCTTTTGTACAAAGGCATTAAACTTGACTGTGAAAGACCTCTCACTTTCTTTACTTGCATATATGTTGGGTAAATTCTCACAAATAGCCTAATGGAAACACATTTAGATCAATGAATCAATATGTATTGTGCATCTAAAATGTGTAAGACATGCTAAACATTCTCAAAATACTAGTTACAAATGAGCATATCAAAGGTCTCACTTGGGAAGACCAAATTTATTTATTGAAAGGCTGTTTCCACTTCACCTGTACATACTCTTCCTTCCTTGAGCTGGTGATTCTCATAAGTAGATGACATTGTGATGGACATTTCATAAATGTATTTAAGTGGCATACTTTTCACTTCAGGAATTCAGTCTGAATAAATACAGATACATAATCCAGCCTTCAATATGGAACTAAACACTAATCTTGATTTATATATTGCTAGTTAGCCCATGAAAGAGCCTTGTGTAAGGGACTAAAAAGAGCTTTAGGAAACCATACATTCATTTTGTGTATAGTCCTTACACAGGCACCTGCACTGTGTTAAGATGCCTCTAAGATTAATTTTGAAAGAAAGAAAAAAGTAATTTAATTATTTCACCTGAGAATAAAGCTTAACAAATAAGCTAATGACAGTGATACTAATAAATAGGATTCATAAGGAGGTCTGTGAGGAATTAAACAAATGTGATAAAAATCCAACACCAAATGTATGATTGTGTCATCCCAGACATTTACGCAAAGAATTCTTTGTCCTCTGGATCTCTGAACAAAAACTATCAAGGAATTGGTTATAAGGAATCAGTAGTCCCATTAGATGAGAAGCATAGTTTTCCCAAAACTATCAGAATTTTCTCCCAGGGGCATTTGTATATAACAGGAAAAAAGAAAGACTTAAAAGGTGTAAGAAATTTTTAAAATGCCCTGTGTTATAGTCTTTGGCCAATGCTTTCTAATTCTTCTTTTTCATATCTTTAAATACAGAATCCCCTTCACCTACAACTGAGTTTAGAAAAGTCGTTAAGTTCTGATGCTGATGTCACTGTCTCAATCCTGACCATGAACAACTGGTACAATTTTAGCTTGTTGCTGTGCCAGGAAGACTGGAATATCACCGACTTCCTTCTCCTTACCCAGAACAATTCCAAGTTCCACCTCGGGTCAGTCATCAACATCACTGCCAACCTCTCCTCCACTGAGGACCTCTTGAGCTTCCTGCAGGTCCAGCTTGAGAGCATTAAGAACAGCACACCCACCATGGTGCTGTTCGGCTGTGACCTGGAAAGTATCCGGCGTATTTTCGAAATCACCACCCGTTTTGGAGTAACACTCCTGGAGCTCCATTGGGTATTGGGGGATTCCCAGAATGTGGAGGAACTGAGAACAGAAGGTCTACCCTTAGGGCTAATTGCTCATGGAAAAACAACACAGTCTGTCTTTGAGTACTACGTACAAGATGCCATGGAGCTGGTTGCCAGAGCTGTAGCCACAGCCACCATGATTCAACCAGAGCTTGCTCTCATTCCCAGCACGATGAACTGCATGGATGTGGAAACTGCAAATCTCACTTCAGGACAGTATTTGTCAAGGTAGGATGCCAGACCTAGTCTGCCTCTCCATTCACAGAGTCGTGACAGGAAGTAAAATCTCCTTTTCTAACTCCTTTGCAAAAAACTTAGGCTCTAATAAGAAATGGGAGGGACCAGTTACATAATCTCTAATCTACAGGCTCGTAAGCACGTAGTGTAGTGAGGAATATCCCGTCCTGCCTGGTTTAAAAGCTGGGTTCTGGTCAAGTTATTTAAAAGTTTTGAGCCTTAGTTTTCTAGTGAGTAAACTAGGATAATGCTGAATAGTTTGATAGTCATCTCGTGAAATTGTGTATGAAAAATACCTATCCCCATGCTTGACTCATAGTAAGTGCACAACAGTGCTATTTCTCTGCCTACTCTCTCCCATATCAGCAGAGGCAGGCAAATCTCTGTAAATCTCCTGATGATGTAGAGAGGTTAAACTTCAAAAACAATGAGCCAGTCGGGAACTGGACTGCTGTCTCTCTTCCCAGGCCTTGGTGCTTAAGGCAGTATAGTGTTTAAAGGTATGGATTCTGGAACTAGGCACTCTGACATTGGATTTCAACTCGGCTTCTTACCACTTTTGTGACTTGGTCAAGGTGCTTGACTTTTCAGAACCTTAATTTCCTTTATACAAAATGGATATAACAGCAGGATCCTATTGACCATGGAGTTGTTGTGATTGACCAGACATATTGATAGGTAGGTAGGTAAGTAGTTAGATAGGTAAGTAGACAGACAGGGAGACAGATAGACAGATAATGTACACAGGAGAGATTATTATCGCGGCCATCATTATTATTTTGAATTAGGTATCTTCTGCAGTTTTTCACACCGTTTTGTAACTAGAAAGACTTTTTTAAATTAAAGAAGAACTCATAATACGGAAATGATTTTCATGATCTCTGGGAAAATAGGAATATCTCTAACAAATATTTTTATAGGGACCTAGAATTTCTTCTGGAACGGACCTCCTCTGGGAGAAATGCCAAGTTAGAGAATTATTGCAATTTCAAAAGTGAAAGCTTAGCTACCAACCAGGCCTCATGGTTAGGCAGTCTTCCCAAGTCAGGGACATTTGACAGTATTGAATGGAAGAACCCCAGGCAGTCTCGCAGCATCCTGCCCTTAGAGAAGATGTGACTGCTTGGTTAGAACTCAGGATGCCCTAAGCATTTTCCATTTAATTTCATATATATGGTTACATATTTATATATACCATATATAAGAAATGATTTATAAACTCCCTAAGAACTATTATTAAAAAAAATAATTCAAAATTCACTTATTAGAGATCTATTAGTGATACAATTAGGTATTTTCTCATCATCTGAAGTTTCTGTTATTCCCCTTATTGTGTTTAAATTTCTATGAAATTAAAGTCTATGTACATTTTATTTTGTAGCAACTATCCAGACTTAGTTCACTGTTTCTTTAGTAGCTCATAATTGAGTCTCAGAATTTATCTAGGCTAACAACCATTCTCCTTCTCAACAAACATATAAGTAAAACTTGATTTATAATTTCTTGTCATTATTTTGGAAAGAACAGTTAGAAACATCAGACGTAGGAAAAGTCTCCTTTGTAAACTACATTAAGTTATTTAGCTTCTTGCTGTCTCATATAAAATGGAAAATATGATGAAAAAATAGTTATCTTTGGGTCCTAAAAGTGTTTAGAAGCTACATAGTATTTGCTGACTTATGTTGTATACACCCTAAATAAATAAATGACCAAACCATTGCCATAGAGTTGATTTCAACTCATAGTAACCCTATAGGACAGAGTAGAGCTGCCCTGTAGTATTTCCAAGGAGTGCCTGGTGGATTCAAATGGCCGCCATTTTGGTGAGCAGATGTAGCGCTTAACCACTGTACCACCAAGTCTCCATATACATCTTAGGAGGGTTCATTTTATAAAGACCAAACTGTTCAGTCTGGCACATCACCACCTAATTTTGTTTTAAATGATATGCCTCCTTCCACAAGGTCCCATGGCATTTCGCACATGAAATTCTATGATGGTACTTAGCCCATGTCTTCAGCATCTTTCTATAGTTCTGACTTCTCAGTTAGAATATAAACTCCATTAAGCAGAGACACTATTATTCTGCCTAGTGTATGGCTGGTATATGGCAGTCACTTAATAGTTACTGAAATTGGCTTAGGAGGAAAGGAAGCTGTGTTTTACTGACACCCCCACCATTTGTTGCTGTAGAAGAAAAATAGGAGGTTGGTAGATAAATAAAATACTGTCTAAATTTTAAAATATATTTAGGCCTTATAAATGGTTGCTGTCTGGTTTTCTTCTTTTCATCTTTTGCTGTTGTTTGCCTATTTGGTGGGATGTTAGGTTAGTGAGTAACTTCTGCCCTCGTTGCTGTTTCTGCATGTTGAATATTCTACTGATTTTGGAAGTGTTGAGAAAGAAATGTGAAGTTTGGAGCCTAGCATCAATTCACAGTGTAAAAGAGTCAATGACAGAAGTTTCATCCCCGTGGATGTTTTCAAGAACCGAACTTAAAGAGCTTCAGAAAATAGGCTTAAGACGAATAACTGAAACACCGCCTTAAGCCATAAAACACCAGTGGATGTTCCATCTCCTTATTTATTTTGTGTGATGCAGTCTTCTAGAATGTTATTCTCAGCCCATGAGTCACATCTGCATACTGTAATTTTCTTAATTGTTCCTCAATTTTGTTAGACTGACCCTACTTCCTCAGTGCATAATGAAATCCCTAAGGATAAGGAGCATTGACCAGCCAGCGTCAAAGTTATGCAAGCTTTCGTTGCTCATACAGTCCTTTTTGGTTCCAGCTGACAGCATTGTTAACATTTTAAAATGCTAGTGAAATCACCAAAAAACATGACATTTTCAGTTCAGGCTTTTAGACTACAAAAATCGTTTCTCATGACAGATAACATAGACATAATTACAGGTATAAGAGATTGTATTTTTCCCAGATCCCCAGTAGCTAGAACAAATGTCCATCATAACCTAATGGAGACAAAACCAAGTTCGTACCATTACCTCTAATAATTTATTTATAAGATGCTTTATTAAATACTAATTATTTGAGTTAAGAGCAATTATTTTTGTTATTGTTTTGGTAATGTCTCCACATACACATGTGCATAGATATTTCTACCAGCCGAAGGCCATTTGTTGAATAAGGATGAGGCAGACAAAAATGAAGACTGGAATTCTGACATTTAGAAACAATAGTCTAGTGCATGAGGCCAAAAAAAGAAAAATAAAATAAAATAACTAAATGTGTATAAAACAATAGATAAGTGATTTTTAAAAATAGGGATGTGTTCACATATAAATCTGTAAAAGGAAAAAAAAAAAAACCTGTTGCCATCAAGTTGATTGTGACTCATGGAAGAAATTATTAACTCTTGTCAAAGGCTTGTGATGAGGGAAAAAACTGGAATTGGATTTTGACAAATGAATAGGCATTTCTGATGAATGAATAGGTTCAAAAGCGTGGGAAATGGCATATGCAGACTCACCAAGAATTTTAGTCCAGTTGGAGCATAAGCTGCATATAGAGAGAATTTGAAATGATTCTGAAAAGATAGTTAGTTCAATAGCATACCACACAGGATTTTATGCCAAACCAAGGAGTTTGCCCTCTCTGTGGATAGTAGATGTCAGCAGACTGACAAAACATTAGCCATGATGTGTTAATAAAATCAAAGTCCTATAGTGAATTAACCAAGTAAAGAAATGTACCATAAAAAACTTGTAAATAATTTAAAAAAAAAAAGTGGATACAAAAGTGGTTTTCTTTTCTCTAATTAGGTGTTAGCCTTGCCTACAGTTACTCCCTTGCTACACTGTGAATGCCAGACTCTGGTGAGAGTTGAGTAAAAATCTGAGGACTTACTGTTGTTTCTAGAGTTAGGATTTGGGCACTGTTCTGTCAAAGACTGTAGGTGCTAATGAATCCATAGTTTTGGAGAATGAACTCCCAGGGTAGTCATAGCCTGTTCAGGGACAGTTGTGCTGTCTTTAAGTATTCTAAGAGTATGGACACTGAGAGACACCTTCTATTCTTTGGCTTAATCAGTCTTAGTTCTGACAGATGCTTGTTTTGAAGAGGGTTGTGAACCCTGCTGGTCTTCTTTGAACAGCTTCTGCAGTTTAGTTCTGTGTATCCTGGGGTTTATATCAAGTAGTCAGTCATTCATTCATTGAAAAACATTTGTTGAAGCTTACTACTATGAAGCCAGGCCACTGGCTAAGTGCTGGAGATACAAAGAGAGGACAACAAGGGCCCTGCCTTCTGGGAGCTCGCAGTTCCCACTGGGAAAGGCCGTACTGTTTGACTCCCTACTTTCCTTCGCCTGCCTCTTTGATTACCATCTTCTTTGGAACGTCACCCATCGCCCGTGATTATTCTGTGGGATTAGCTAGTGTTGCTAGACCCTCTCCTGAGGTGGCGCTGAAGCATGATCCAACATACCAGAAACTCGCCTCCAAGATATACTCATCTTTATGCATACATAGCATAGTAATACTGAGGTTCACTGGCCTTTCATTAATAGTAAATACTGTTCTATTTATTCATTCTGGCAGTGAAGTGATGAAGATCTCAGCTGTTAACCAAAGTTCAGCAGTTCATTTCTACTAGCTACTCCCTGGAAACCCTGTGGGGCAGTTCTGTTCTGTCCTAGAGGATCACTGTGCGTCAGACTCAACTCAACAGCAATGAGTTTTATTATATGCCAGGTACAGTGAGACATTAGGAAAGCTTCAAGGCAAAAAAAAATGGAAGCAAATTTCCGTTCAAGTAACTCACAATGTAAAATGATGATGGTCCTGGATTCATTCCTGGACATTAGATAAGTTCTAGAAGAACCTGATGCTCTTGATATACTTTGTTTGGATGCCTCTGTCCACCATCACTATGAGTTACTAGCTTTGTGATCCTGGAAGTTATTTAAACTCTTTGTACTTTAGTTTCCTTGTCTATAAGTATTACTGCCTCAGAAAGTGGTATGCCTAAGGTCATTCAGCTATTACCTTGTAGGAAAAGATTTAAACCAGTTCATCTAAATTCAAGTCCCAGGTTCTCTCAAAACTGATATAAACCTTCCATAACTGGAGCTAAATTACTTTGTAATTTATATTCTTCCAGCCAACAGTTGTATAAATTAAGACGTATGATTAATCAAGTATGAGTTTTCTTGTCATAAAGCCCTCTATTGAGCCTATGTGTTTCTATATATACTTTTAAAAACATAGTTACATTGAACATAGAAGCCAGGATTCTGGTGATACTAGTCCCTGGATTCCCAAGGTGACTCTGCTGCTTGTGGAATGACCTAGTATATCATGCTTTTACTGACAAATTAGCATTCTCTGGTTGGGTTACTGACGAGTTGATACTTCAGAAAATACGTGCCTTGGTTACGCTTGGGGACCACTTAAGGTACTTGTTTCTAGATGTTTCCAGTAGTAAACGCTGTTGCTAAACTAATTTGGCTGGCCTTCTTTGGGCTTGACCCTCCCTCTGTGTCACTTGTAATGGTGAGAGCTGAGTCTAGAGCTTTTATTAAGTCATGCAGGCTTCAAATAAGAGACTCTGGAAAATGTGTGTTCGCTCAGGATCTTATTTTGATGACTACAGCTCAGTGTGACTTAATCTAGAGTCCCAGATGCAGCAAACTTTACACTGGAATCTCCCAAATTGGGAGAGTCTCCAAGCTTCCATTTGCCTGGGAGGATACGGTGTTCTTTATTGACTTTCGTACTTTGTATGCATCTACTGTAAAAAGTAGAAATGTCTCAAAAAAGTATGAGGCAAGAGATGGCAATCCTGCAGGGCTACTCTGAATTTGGGATCTGCCTCTCAAGGCTACTTCAGTCTCCAAGCCCTCAACCCTTCAGAGGGATGTTTGACAAATAAGTACTGCATAATATCAAAGCAGTACTGTCAAAGGACATCAGCCACCTGGGCTGCCAATGGGACTTGATTCAGAGAGCCAGGATGAATTAAGTTGGAGCATTATCCAGAGTCGCATCCCTGAGGGGTGGAAAAAGTTCATGTGCTTGACTGCCAACTGAAAAGTTGGAGGGTCACGTTCACCTAGAGGTGCCTCAGAAGAAACACTTGGTGGTCTACATCCAAAAAGGCCATTGAAAACACTGGGGAGCAAAATTCTGCTCTGACACATGTGGGGTCAGCATGAGTTGGAGTGCTTAACCATTATACCACCAGAGTTCCTTATGCTTCAGGGTACTAAGGAGGATCGGAGAGGGCAGCCAACAGGCTATTTTACACATAGGTCAAGTTCAAGGCCTATCAAAATTTTTGTTAATTAATGCTTAATTAATGTTTTTATTAATTAATGCTTCATTTGTATGTCTGCCCAATGTGTGGAGAACAAAATCATTGCAATGTCCTTCTACAAACTTGGATTAGAAACAGACTCTGTGGCTAGGACAGACAAACTATGTTAACATTAAAGGAAGGCAGATACCACAGGAATCTACTTGGGCAAAACAGACTACAAAGTGAAAGTTTAAGGAATGACTATTGGCCAGTCTAACACAGAAAGGTCCCCAAGGCTGTCAAAAAGGCAAGATGGCAAAGAGACATTGAGAAAATTAGAAATAAGTAAGATAGATGTGAGAGATGATAAGTAAGATAGACGTGAGATGAGAACTGAAACAGCAACAAAATAATAATTAAGTAGGAATAAATAAAAAAAACCAAACCCAGTGCCATCGAGTCAATTCCAACTCTTAGAGACCCTGTAGGACAGAGTAGAATTACTCCATAGAGTTTCCAAGGAGCACCTGGTGGATTTGAACTGCCAACTTTTTGGTTAGCAGATGTAGCACTTAAACACTATAACACCAAGGTATCCTAGTCAAGTGGTAACTTAAGTTTCCTTACTGACAGGATAGGTGATCAGCTTCTCCTTTGTACAAAGTCCACCAAAAACAAAAGAGGAGGGAAGAAGAAAAAAGGAGAAAATCCAGAAAAATAAAATAAGAGCAAGAAAATTAAAGAAATAATGAAATAATTATAGACTAAGGGTCGCCATGAGTCAGATCCAACTCAACGGCACTTGGCTAGCTAACCCACATACCAGAAACTGCAAAATGCGAAGAGGAGGAAAAATAATCTAAAAGTTTGAAAAAGTAAGAAGACACAAAATGAAAATAAGAGTAAGAGGAACTGGGAAAAGTCTCGAACAATAGGAAAATTACATATGGATCAAATGCAAACATAAAATATAAATGATAATTCAGACCAGGAGAAAAGTCTATGGAGCTTATAAAATATCAGAATTGGGTATAAGATTTCTAAAAGACACTAATGCTGTACATAAAGAAAATATGTAAAAGATAATCATTCAGGGCTCTTCAGTAATAAAACAACATAAGGGCAAGCTGACGATTATTGGAAAAGTGTGGAACTTTGGAGGATGTGAGTTTTTGATTGAAAGATTCATTATGTGATTGCATGTATGAAGTATATGAAAAAAATATGGAATTTTGAACTTTTATGGGTCTCTTCCCAACTCTCCTCCTTACTTCCTATCACGTAAAGGAAAAAAAAGATGAAAACTTTAAAAATGTTGCTCTGTCCCATACTAAAAGGGTTTTATTTTATTTTATTGTTGAGAATATGCACAGCAAAACCTACAAGAACTGAGCAGTTTCTACATGTACAATTCAGTGACACTGATGACATTCTTTGAGTTGTACAACCATTCCTACTCTCTTTCTGAAATGTTTCTCCCTTATTAACATGACAAAAGCCTATGACAGAACGGTTAAGTGCTACATCTGCTAAGTTGAGGTCAGCAGTTCAAGTCAGCCAGGCACTCTTTGGGAGCAGTTCTGTGCTGTCCTACAGGGTCGCTAAGAGTCTGAATGGACTCTAAGACAGCCAGTGTGGTCATTAACATGAACTCACTGCCTTCTAAGGCCTCTGTCTCACCTTTCCAGTTGCTGTTGTCAGTTTGATCCCATATAGATAGTTCTTAAAAGAACATAATGCTCAAGGAAAACATTTTTACAAATTAAACTGAACTATGTTTTTAAGAAGACTTCAAGGAGTATTTTTGGCTTAAGGTTTAAAGACTACAGGCAGTAATTTCAGGGGTTTACACAGGCCCCATGGCTCCAGAAAGTCTGGAGGCCATGAGAATCTGAAATTTTGTTCTTCATTTTCCCCTTTTGATCAGGATTGCCCTATACAATGCTTGATCATAATGTCTAAAAGAACTTTACTGAGATATATTTTCTGGTGTGTATCAAAAGTTGATAGATCTAGAGTTAAATTTAACATGACCAATAAGCACATGTTTAGATTCATATTGCATAAAAGCAAGTAAATCTGAGTAATGAGTACAGTAAACTGGACAAGAATTAGTTGGTAGTAGGAGGGCAGGAAGTTTGGGAGAATGTCCCTGGTAATGAGACAGCAAAAAGATTTCTAATCAGGTAAAGGCAAAAAATTAAAATTACGTTTTCACAGGATAAAAAACTTGATAGAGCTTCACAGAGAATGAATAACTTCCTCATTCCTCAGGGGAAAATATTAATATGATAAGAGACGATAGTAGGAAAAGATAATTAACTCATTTTTTCAAGATAAAAGAAAATATGGATACACATTTCTTGGGATTTTTTTATGATACAAAAAAAGTTCTCAAAGGGAAAAATAAATTTTAAGGCTTTTACAGAGCAAACTAGATGTTCCCATCTATAGATACGATCTATGGAAAGTAACAAAAAGGGGGAAGGGAAACAGATGGTAAGGTAATTCAAAAGAATTTTTTTTTTTTATTTAACATGACTGAGTGAAAATGTACATTCCCGTATAAATTTACATGCCCACCTGTATGCAGCTTCCACTGCTCTCCCTGCCGGGTGACAGCACACTATTCCTCTCTGCTCCATACATGTCTCATCCTCCCAACAGCCTCCTTTCCGCTCCTCTCCACCCACTCCTTCCTCCAGCCAGAGGCCAGCAGGATGATATCCTATAGATGCACAGAACCATAAAGTGTGGCCAATATATGGTCACTCTGCATTGTCAAGTCCAATCCATTCCTGTCCAAAGAATGGACCTTTGTTATAATTTATGGGTAAGGGCAGCATCAGGACCAGGGGCCATGCTCTCAGGGGAACCCCGAAACCGCTGGACCATCAATTCAGGTCTTTTAGTGGAGATCTCAGGATGCACCCCTTTTTAAAAAGAAATTTTAAAAAATGAGAAAAGTAAGATGTACAAAGAGATAAGTTTATGAGGGGAAAGAGGTCAAAGTAAAAATAAATGGGTGACCTATAAACAACTAGAGCATAGCAAAAGGAGACACATGAGAATGGTGATGCATTTCAACAACACAAAGCTAGATTAATATATTGCAAAATGAAGACCAGCAACAATGGGATTATTAAAACTGGGAAAGATACAAATTTGTAAACATAAAGACATAATATTAGTAAAACTTCATACACTGAATAAAATACAAGAAAAAAAGACTATGAGACTTGACGACACTTGGCTAGCAATATATAACTTTGGTAAATTTTAAAGCAAGTTAACAAAAAGTAAGGACTGAACATGAACAGTGTAAAGAATCAGATAAATGAAGATAAAGACTGCGGTTAACACTCCACAGATAATATACACTCATTTCAACTACTACATGCAACATTTACCCAAAATGGCAATATTTTAGCACATAAGACAGGCTATTAACAAGTAATTTTTATGGCAAGATATGATAAAGCTTGAACTATTTGAAATTATAGGAGAACAACTTCCTACATAAACTTTGGATTAGATGTAAATAAAAGGCACAGTCATTAACTAGAAAGTTACTAGAAAGTTACTAGAAAGTTAAACAAGTGTCCAACATGGTACTTGGTACCTGGAAAAATTGTATTAAAATCATTTAATCATGTGATCAAAGCAGTAATCATGGTTAAATTAGTAGACATTCGTCATTAAATACATTATGGAAACAGGAAAAGGAGTCAATTGCTGAAAAAGGTAAAATAAACAAGGAAAATGAGGAAATAAGTTTTATGATTAAGAAAGAAAAACATCAAAACAATGGAATCAATATGTTCAAAGGGTGTTTGTTTTAAAGAAATAATTAAAACAGACAAATCCTTTTACGCTCTTATGAAAAACAAAAGCAAAATTGCAAATACGCAAGTGAACATAGTGTATAAATAGATTTTTCAATTCTAAGAAAATGATACACATAATTGTATTATGGTAAATTTGGAAATGTCAATAAAGTAAGTAGTTTTCTACTAAAACATAAAGACACTAAAATTAAAAGTAGAAAAATCTGAGTAACCCAAAACAGTAACTGCGACAAATAGGGACAAACTGCCTACCACTGTCACTGCACGTAGAGCACACACAGCACAAAGCATATTATAAAAATGCACCTGAGATGGATGATTCACTGGCATCACTGTCCAGATCTTTAAGAAACAATCTCGATGACATATGTACCCTGAATGATAGGGAAAAAAATGATAAAAAGCTACCTTTGTTATTCTATACCAACAAGTATTTATTTCTTAATTCAAAGTTAGCTACTTAAAAAACAATGTTTGCTACTATTGATTAAATATTTGTTGTAAACACTGTGTCAAAAAATTTTTATATGTTATCACAATGAGTTTACATAATGTGACCGTGTAAAACAGAGACCACAAATTAAAATACTAGCCATGTATTTTTATTGAATAAGGTGACAATAACTGCCACAGGGCATGTGCACAGATTACATGAGGATGAGGGCCAGGTATGCCCCACCCAAAGAGATCAGCCAACTCCAGCTGATGACTGTCTTTCAGGAATATGGCTCCACTGTCGCTAGATTTGCTTACTTTTCTAAAAGTTTTTTCAAGAAGTTCTGATCCTGTGATCTTCTGATTTTTAAATATTGTGTTAGAAAATTATTGAAGTTCTTGTCAGAGCCTATAAAACCACATTTGTTGAAAGGCTACCGGTTTTACAACTTTAGATCTAAAAAATACTAAAGGGGCATTTCTCAAGCTACAATTCTATATTATACTAAAATATATCTAAAAATGAAGACTAGAACAATATTTGCTTAACCTGACAAAGACTATGTCAACTAAATTCGTGTGCACTGAACAATATGGCAGCTAAGATAAAAAGACGAAACAGAACACAAAAATACAGAAGAACATGGTTTAAACACAAATACATACTTAGACAAAGTGAAAGATTTGTATAGGCTACTTATCAGACCTACAAGAACAAAGAACATCCCGAAATAGAAAGCAAAAACAAAACCATTGACAAGCTTCATTTAATACGTACAACCAAAATAATTGTTTTCTTTTGTCCATTAAACACTTACAAAAAGTAATTATGGACTTGGTCACAAAGGAAATCGCAGCACATTTTAAAATAAAAAAGCAAATATTTTATGGACCAGTTGCTCTAATCGTAACAATATGTTTAGAAACAGTGAAAAGGATGATAATTATTAATTATTTAGATTAAGAATAACTACAAAATCAAAAAAGAAACACACTGAAGTGATAAATTATCTGAATATAAATAAAAGGAGAAAATTTAATACAAGAAAACTGTTTCTGCTGTACTCAATGAGATATTTATAATTTTAAATGTGTTTGTCCCTAAAGAAGAAACTGTGAGCGTTGATATGTTGTCATCCTAAAAAAAAATTAGGAAGGGAACTAAGAGAAAGAGAGAGAGATCTGAATGAAGGAATTCATAAAGTAAAAACTGAAATTGAAAAGCAACCCATACTGAAACAACAAATTCCCAGAAAAATATCATTTGCAAAACTGACCCAAAGAAGTGGCAAGTTTAACAGAAGAGACTGATAAAGTAAAGAATTACAGTTTATCAAAAGTATTAGTCCCAGAGAGTTTTACAGTTAACTCCAGCAAATTCAAGTCAGAGAAAAAAAGATTAAACATTTCAGCTGAAAATGATCTGAAATATTTTTTCTTTTTTCTTTGCTTTCTATTCTTTGCAGAATAGCTTCTACTTCATTTTGAAAACAATGCAAAACTTGTGAATTAGAGAAGGAAAGTACAGAAAGACGTGTAACTTTCTTGAAAAGTGCCCTAAATATTTTGAAGCAACTGAAGAGTACTTCTGTAAGCTCCCTTGTCCACATCTACCCACCTTCCTTCCTCTGGGCTCCATACAGTCTGCCTCTCTCTCACGCACAGTCTCGTTTTAGCAAAGATCATCACCTCCACTTGCAGCTTAGATCACAATCTCTTGCCCTTTTAAGGCCATTGATCCAGGAATTCTCTCCCCTGTCTCTTTGGCAATATCAATGTTTCTGTATTTATTGGAAACCTTGGTGGTGTGGTTAAGTACTACAGCTTGTAACGAAAAAGTTGTCTGTGCAAATCTACCAGGTGTTCCTTAGAAACTCTATGGGGCAGTTCTACTCTGTCCTACAGGGTTCTATGAGTTGGAATCGACTCAGTGGCAGTGGTTCTTTTTTGTTTTTGTTTAAGTCAGATCATTCTCATGAGCATAAAATTCTGTGATTATTCTTTCTCCTATCACACACACCACACGTATAACATGTATATGTGTGTATAAGGGGGCTGACGTAGTTAACTAGTTCTGCTATAATAGAAATACCACAAGTGAATGGCTTTAACAAACAGAAATTTATTTTCTATTGTTTAGGTGACTAGATGTCCAAATTCAGGGTGCTGGCTCTAGGGAAAGGCTTTCTCTCTCTTTCTTCTAATCTTTTGCTCCTGATCAATCTTCGTGTGGCCAGGAACCGTTTTTCCACCATCTCTGCTTCTTTCTCTTACTTGCTTAATCTATTTTATACTTCAAGAGATAGACTCAAGATGTTCCCTACTCTGACCCTGTCTCGTTAAAATAACAAAGACAGCCTATCTCCAAAAGAAATTATAACCATGGACATGGTTGTTGTTGGGTGCTGTCCAGTCAGTTCTGACTCGTAGGAACCCTGTGTACAACGGAACAAAACACCGCCTAGTCCTGGACCATGCCTGCAATCATTCTTTTGCTTTAACCCATCATTGCAGCCACTGTGTCAGTCCATCTCGTCGAGGGCCTTCATTTTTTTTCGCTGACCTTCCACTCTACCAAGCATGATGTCCTTCTCCAAGGACTGATCCCTCCTGACAGCAGGTCCAAAATATGTGAGATGCAATCTCCCTTTCTTTGCTTTCAAGGAGCACACTGGTTCTACTTCTTCGAGAACAGATCTGTTTGTTCTTTCAGCAGTCCATGGTACACTCAGTATTGTTCTCCAACACCACGATTCAAAGGCATCAAGTATTCTGTCTTCCTTACTGACAGTACAGCTTTCACATGCATATGACATGATTGAAAATACCAGGGCTTTGGTCAGGTGCACCTTTGTCCTCAAAGTGATTTCTTTACTTTTCAACACTTCAAAGAGGTCCTTTGAAGCATATTTTCCCAGTGCAATGCATCTTTTGATTTCTTGACTGCTGCTTCCATGGGTGTTGATTGTGGAACCAAGTAAAATGAAATCTTTGAGGATTTTTCACTTTCTTAATGTTGAGGTATAATCCATAATGAAGACTGGTTCTGATATTCATCAGTATTTCAAATCCTCTTCACTTTGAGCAAGCAAGGTTGTGTCATCTGCATAATGCAGATCGTTAATGAGTCTTCCCCCAATCCTGATGGCTAGTTCTCCTTTATATTAGTCCAGCTTCTTGGATTATGTGCTCAGCATATAGATTGAAAAGATATGGAGAAAGGATACAACTCTGCTACACACGTTTCCTGAATTAAACCATGCAATGTCCCCTGTTGTGTTCACACAGCTACCTCTTGATCCATATACAGATTCCTTAAGAGCACAGGTAAGTGTTTAGGAATCCCCATTGTCTGCAGTGTTATCCATAATTTGTTATGATCCACACAGTTGAATACCTTTGCATAGCCGATAAAACACAGGTAAACATCTTTGTAGTATTCCCTCTTTTAGCCAACATCCATCTGACATCAGCAATGATATCCCTGGTTCCACGTCCTCTTCTGAATCTGTGGGCATCAAGTTTAGGATTTACAACACATATTTTGGGGAGGCACAGTTCACTCCATAACAGGGGTATATATATATTTGTTTTTTCTCCTCTAGCCACTATTCGGTTTTTATTTACTTTACAAAAACAAAAACAAAAAACCCTTTTCCATCCAGCTGATTTCTGTTCACAGTGACCCTATAGCACAGGGTAGAACTGCCCCCATTTGTTTTCTGAGGAACAGCTGGTAGATTTTAGCAGTTGAACTGTTAACCATTGCACCAGTTGGTCTCTTTGCAGCATAACCCTCTAAAGAGTTATCTGTAATTTCTCCCTTCCCATTTTCCCTTGAATTTGCTGCAGCCAGGCGTTGGGCCCTAACACTTCACAGGATTTATTCTTTCAGAGTCACCAGTTACCTCAAGTTTCTAAAACCAATGGTCAGCTCCAAGTTTTCATCTTTTTTGTTCTATCAGAAGCTCTTGACACAGTTGATTCTGCCCCCTCCTTGGCACACCTCTTCAACTTGGCTTCTATAACACAATACCCACTGCTGTCAAATCAATTCCAACTCACAGCAACACTACATGATAGAGTGGAACTGCCCCAGAGAGTTCCCAGGCAGCGCCTGGCAGATTCAAACTTCCAACCTTTTGGTTAGCAGATGTGGCACTTAACCCCTGTGCCACCAGGGTTTCCAACACCACCTGCTTTCCTCCTACCTCTTTACTTGCTCCTTCTCAAGTTCTTTTGCTATTCCTTCCTCACCTGTGCCACCTCTAAAGTTAAAGTGACCCCAGGAATTATTCTTAGGAATTATTCCTTTTATCTGTAATTGTAACATTATAACCTTATTTGCTTTCCTTATGCCATTTTTAGAAAGATGACTCCCAAATTTTTATCTCCTGGCCAGATCTCACTCCTGAGCATCAGACAATCCATCTAACTCCTTGACGTCTCCATTTGGATGACTATAAATCATCTCAAGCTCCGTAGTAGCAGAACTGAACTCTTTGTATTTTTCTCTTACTCCCCAACATGATTCACCTACAGTTTTCTTTATCTCAGTCAGTAGCCACTCCATTCTTTCAGTTGCTCAGGCAAATACCCAGGTAGTACCTTTGACATTCCTTTTCCTGGCAACCATGTCTGAGCCCTCAGCTAATCTTGTTAGTTCGAGATTCAAAATATATTTAGAACCCAACGATTTTTTGCTACTGCCTGGCCCACACCACCATCACCTCTGACCTGAGTGTTGCCAACTACTTTACATCTGGTCTTTCTGCTTCTGTCCTTGTTTCCCTTTACTCTGTTCTCAACACAGTACTGTGATGATCCTGTTAAAATGTTGCTGTTACTATTATTAGAATGAAATGCTGCCCAGTCCTTCACCATCTTCGTGAGTGCCTTCCAGCCTAGGGGACTCATCTCCTAGCACTATATCGGACAATATTCTGTTATGACCCACATGATTTTCATTGGCTAAGTTTAGGAAGTAGATCACCAGCCCTTTCTTCTGGTGCTCATGCTAGAATTTAAAAAACCACTGGCACACATCCCAGCGTCTAGCACAGTATGACAAACTGACAAGACACACAGGTGGTGGGTTAAAATATATCATACCAATTCTCGGCTCCAAACCCCCAATGGCATTCCATCTCAGAGAAAAAGTCTCTACAATGAACTACAAAATCTTGTTTTCCTCAATCTCCACTTCTCGTAAGTTTGCTCTGACCTCATTTTCAACTCTGCTGCCTCTCATCATCCTGGTATTCCTGAAACATACCAGAAACAATTCCTGTTCAAGACATTGGACAAGCTGTTCCCTCTACATGGAAAGTTCTTCCCCAGATACCTTCATGGCTAGCTCTTTGTCTTTCTTCTGCTCTTTATTTACATATCACCTCTTCAGAGAAGCATTTCTTGGCCTCTTTAAAATT
Source organism: Heterohyrax brucei (assembly GCA_028571685.1). Taxonomy (NCBI): domain Eukaryota; kingdom Metazoa; phylum Chordata; class Mammalia; order Hyracoidea; family Procaviidae; genus Heterohyrax; species Heterohyrax brucei. Next base: position 49,453,364 of record CM053150.1, on the reverse strand, counting down.
TCTCCCCTGTACCACCAGCGCTGACATTTCTTAGCCACTTTACCTTGCTTTATTTTTCCTTCTTTGCACTTTAGCACTATCAAACATCCCATAAAACCCAAAACCAAATCCATTGTCATTGAGTTAATTCAAACTCATAGCAACCCTATAGGACAGAGTAGAACTGCCCTGTAGAGTTTCCAAGGAGTGGCTGGTGGAATCGACCTGCCAGTACGTATTACATAGGTATCACACTTATTTTGTTTCCTTCAGTAGAAAATGAGCTGCATTTAAGTTGTAAGGATGTTGTATGTTTTGTTCACTGTGTATCATTAGCACCTAGAACAATACCGACACATAATGAGTGTTGTTGAATAAATTAATGATTGAATGAGTGATGTGTGTTATTTGGCTAACATCGTTGTTCGTTTTGTTTTAATGAATAAGAAAATTCCTTATTAGTATAATCAAGATTTTGTGTGCCAGTATGGATTCTAAAGTACATTTTAAATGTATTAAACATTGATCTTGTTTATACTGTGAACTGTCTCAAAAGCATTTTTTGCATAATTTACAAAGTGCAAATTTTATCTCTGCTCCTGTACCAATCAACACATATTCTTAATTAATGGCATACTGGGGAGCTTTCGCTGAAGTAATAAGTTTCTTTAATGCAAATGAACTAATAAGTCTTATCCTCTTGAGCATACTAGTAACTTGGGAGGCTTGCTGTTTTAAAAAATAAATAAGTAAAATAAAATGACTACACGAACTGCTTTGTTAAATAGTCACTCTGCAAAGTATGATGCTGAAGTAGGTTCTTCCTCGTAGAGTGAAATCCAGACTCTGGACATACTGTGACACAGCTATTGTAATTTTCTTCCAAGAGGTCTCCTGGTCACTATGTCTTCCTTCCTGTATCCATAGCCACAAATCAATATTATTAATGAAAACCTCTGTTTATGTCATTATTCTACTCATAAATCTTCATGGTTTTCATTTTCCTATTAAATAAAATTCAGACTCATTATACAAACACGTGATACCTTTATAGTCTGCCTCCAACCTGCTTTTCCTATATTATTTTTTAATATTTTTTTACCCTGTTTTCCAGTCAGTTTGTTGTGCTTGCCACTACTGATAAGTTTCCACCTTCTTCGTAACTGCCCTGGATCTAGAAGATCTATTTAGAATTCATATCTTGATCGGAACATTAGTCCAGTCATCCCAGTGTATGGCAATGCCATTGGAGTTTCTGGGTGGGGCAGATTGTTAAGTGCTTGACTACTAACAACAAAGGCTGACAGGTCAAATCCACCCAGAGGCCCCTGCAAGAATGACTTGGTGATCTGCTTCCCAAAGGTCACTGCGGTGAAAGCCTTATGGAGCATAGTTCTACTCTGAGACACATGGGTCACCATGAGTTGGAATCAACCCCATAGCAACTGATGTTTTTTGTGGGGGGGAGGGGGAGGTAATTGTCCCTATGGTCCAGGTTCTGAATTTGTATTCAAGAAAGTTTTCTTTCTTCTTTCTTATAGCCACATTGCTCTATGGGCTTCAACTGTGTTTATATTAAAGTAATAACTCCAGTAGATCTTGTGTGTATGACCTTCAACCAACCCAAGTTGCACACATTCTGAGTATGATTTGTGAACTAAATGCAGTTGTGTATATTTGACCCTTTTGAAATCATTGTTTTTCTCATTGAATATTAAATAGCTCTTGATTATACCATCTCCTCTCGATTTCTATTTCTACTGCTCCTACCTTAGACCTTGCCACCTCAAATCCATTATGAAACAATTAACGAGAGGGAAAGAAAGCAAGAAAGGGAGGACGAAAAGAAGCATTATTTCTCATCTATGGAACTAGGTTTAGCCTCCTTCTTCCCAACCATATCTTACGTAGCCATAAGGAAAAACGGTTCCTAAAATCAAATCTGATGAAAACGTCACTCTCCAGACAAAATCTCCTCAGTGGCTCCACATTGTTCTCATTGTGGCTTCAGACCTTTTGCAATCCATCTGCCCCTCAGCACCAGCCTTATTTCCTAAGCCAAGCCAAGTGCTGTCGAGTCGGACCTGACATTCAGGTAGCCATACTGTGTCGCCTCCAGCCTTTGCCATGTATCTCCCTAGGTTTACAGCATTGTTATCCAGCTTCTGTTCCCAGATGACTGCAGCTCCTCCTTCAAGATTCACCTCTGACACCTACTCCTCTAAGAATCCTTCCTTGGCAGCCACACAGTAGATTAGCAGGTACTCTTTCTCTCCTTCCCAGTGGCACCTGTAGTGACCTCTGTCATGACTCTCATTACACTAGTTTATAATTGTCTGTTCACTTTTCGTTCTCCCTCTAACTAGATCTTGTGCTTTCTGAGGACACTGTAATCTTAGTACTAAGTACTTAGTACTTAGTACTAAGTCCAGTACTTTTATCAGTTTATCTTACCAATAAAATGATTTCAAATTTTTATTTTTCTTTCTCATCCAAGAGGTGTTTAGAGCAGGAGAAAAGTAATCGTGATTGAATTCAATTTAAGAAAAAGCAGGATGTCAATCATTTACCTTTTTATGTAGAATAATGAGAATTTAACCATTGCTACTCATGGTCATTACAAAGAATAGTGTAAGAGACTTTGAGTAAAAGCTATCAATGAGATTATTTTACTTGGCCTTCACTATGGGCTAATAATAAAATAGGTACAAATAATCCATCATAAATAGGTATTCCCTAGAACCTAGTTTTTGTCGGTCAGTTTCACAGTGAAATAAGCAGTTGGTTTTCCAGTCTGGGAAAATTGACAGCATTTAGATATTGTCCTTCAGTCATGGCCACTTCAAATGTTATTTACCACCTACAGTGAGAAATACGGTAGCTGGGTTGCAGAAACCATTAAGCTCATATGAAAGCCCTTCCTCTGCAGACACAATGTCACCAGAATCAACTCCACAGCAGCTAGTAACACATAATAAGGAATGAGTTCCACTGGAATAAGGGAGTTATATAATCTCTGAAAGCTTTCTGAAGACTTCTGGTACCTTCTTTCCTAAAATGATTGAATTGCATATTTAGTCAGAAAATCTTTCAGGAGTCTACCCAGTTAAAGAACCTATGATCAAGCCCCAAAGATTTTTAAAATAATGAAAGGCTGCTCTTTTTACAGTTTTCACTTTACTTTCCTGACCCCTAAATTGGCCAAATGAAATTAAGCTATTTACTACTAGCCATTTCATTCTCTAGGCTCTCGCAGCAAATGTGCTGTATGTGTGTTTTAACAGATCTAAAAATAGGTTGCTCATCAGAAAAACAATTGCAATTGCCCTTCCCTAATTGCACCTATGTAATTATCACTTGAGTAATCTGTGTATTTCAGTGCTTTGGCTCCCTATTTTTCTAGAGAAGAAGAAATTGTTTTCAAATCTATGATAACTGAGACTTCATTACTTGTTGCAAAACAGAATTCATTTTAAGTGGTAGAATCCCACTAGGGAGTGCTAACATGAATAATTATCATTACGTGCAATCTACCAAAATGAGCAGTTTCACTGCATTTAGTGATGGTAGCATATTCAAGTGTGATTTACATTTATATCTCTAATGAAAATTAGTACATACTTCACACTTTCTGATTTTTCTATGACCCTTCTGTGGCAGCATTACTTCTTACTATTTGTATTTGCATTTGTAAATTACAGAGTAGTGTTATCAACTGGCAATAGATGGATTTTTTTGCTGAGAACTTAGGCTTGTACCCTCTGATTTCTTGAAAATGCCGTGTATGTTACCTTCTACATTTTAGCTTCATTCCTTTCCATTTGAAATGTACCTTGAGTACCCCGTATGGGTGTGTGGCAATGCAGTATTTTGTGTGTCCAACTAGAGAAGTTCTATAAAAATACTCAACAGTGTGACTTGGGAATGCTTAGATGACATTAAATAATAGCTACTGTAGCCAGAACATTTGCTTCATGTCATAGGGTGCTGCATGTGTTTTATACGCATTATTTCCAGTGCTTGTAAAAAAAAGAAAGTGTTATTTCTCCCGTTTTACTGATGAATAAACTGAAGCTTGGTGTTGTTGGCTCTGACTCACGGTGACAACAAAGTATTGTCTGGTCCTGTACCATATTCATGGTTATTGGTATGTTTGAGTCGTAATGAATTAAAAACAGGACTGAATCTTCAAGTTAAGTAAATTGTCCAGGATCAGTGCTAGAAGGTGACTGGACCAGTATTCAAATGCCAATATGTCTGATGCCAAGCCTGGACCTTTATCTGACACAGGACATAATTAAGGATAAACAGGTGCCAGATGCTTCTAAGTTGTCTCTTAGTGTCTTATCTTCTCAGACGCAAAACAGACAGAGACCTTGACCAAGTGTTTTCCTGTATTGTCCAAATCAAACACACTGCTGGTGCTCTGGTTCACAGGGTTGAGAATGAGTATATTATTCAGTTGGTAATTTTCCTTTCTTTGACTTCTGGCAGATGCTCTCTCTAAAGCCAGAGCCAATTGCTTTTCTCTAATGAGGTAGCAGGAGGATAGCCTAGAGCTACCCTGAGAACTGCAAGTCTATTTATCATCTTTTTCTTTGCTCCATGGACGAGCTCCAACCTGCAAGTTTGCCTGGCCTCACAGTGACAGATATGGTGACTGTTTCCGCTCTACAAGGAGCAATATTAGTAACAAGATTTTGGCTATTTTCTATTGCTATGAATCTAATTTTTAAGCAGTTTTAGAAGTTTACACACATTGATTAAATATTATTCACCATAACAAGAATATTTATTGAGTGGATCCAGTTGCAATTAAATGTAGTAAAGGGTAGAAATAAACATATTAAAGATGTTAAGAATCTCCATAACCTGGGAAATTGTGAGAAGATATAATTGACAGTTTACAACTCAGAACAATGCATCCCATAACTAGAAGTAAAGAAATTTGAAATAAGAGCAAGCGTCAAATACCTGACTCTTGGTATTGAAATATGAGTGTGAGATCTCTCAGTCACTCAGTGGAATAGCAATAAGCTGAACTCTTCTCCTGCAAAGAGTTCAGTTTATTAATTCCTTAAGAAATTATAGGCAATGCTAGAGTTTCTTTTTGTTAATATAAAGAAGCAGAGTACCTTCTCTTCCTGTCTTGTCTCACTTGTCTTCCTGATTTTTGCCTTTGTTCGTCTTCACCAGGTTTCTAGCCAACACCACTTTCAGAGGCCTCAGTGGTTCCATCAAAGTGAAAGATTCCACCATCATCAGCTCAGAAAACAACTTCTTCATCTGGAATCTGCAGCATGATCCCATGGGAAAGCCACTGTGGACTCGCTTGGGCAGCTGGCAAGGTGGGAAGATTGTTATGGACTATGGAATATGGCCAGAGCAGGCCCAGAGGCACAAAACCCATTTCCAGTACCCAAGTAAGCTACACTTGAGAGTGGTTACCCTGATTGAGCACCCATTTGTCTTCACACGAGAGGTAGATGATGAAGGTTTATGCCCTGCTGGCCAACTCTGTCTAAACCCCATGACTAATGACTCTTCCATATTGGACAGCCTTTTTAACAGCCTCCATAGCAGTAATGATACAGTGCCCATCAAGTTCAAGAAGTGCTGCTATGGGTACTGCATTGATCTACTGGAAAAGCTGGCAGAAGACATGAACTTTGACTTTGACCTCTATATTGTTGGGGATGGAAAGTATGGAGCCTGGAAAAACGGGCACTGGACTGGGCTGGTAGGTGATCTTTTAAGTGGGACAGCCCACATGGCTGTCACTTCCTTCAGCATCAATACCGCACGAAGCCAGGTAATAGACTTCACCAGCCCTTTCTTCTCCACCAGCCTGGGCATCTTAGTGAGGACTCGAGACACAGCAGCTCCCATTGGAGCCTTCATGTGGCCACTCCACTGGACAATGTGGCTGGGGATTTTTGTGGCGCTGCACATCACTGCCGTCTTCCTCACTCTTTATGAATGGAAGAGCCCTTTTGGTATGACTCCCAAGGGACGGAATAGAAGTAAAGTCTTCTCCTTCTCTTCAGCCTTGAATGTTTGTTATGCTCTTTTGTTTGGCAGAACAGTGGCCATCAAACCCCCAAAATGTTGGACTGGAAGGTTTCTAATGAACCTCTGGGCCATTTTCTGTATGTTTTGCCTTTCTACATACACGGCAAACTTGGCTGCTGTCATGGTAGGTGAAAAGATCTATGAAGAACTTTCTGGAATACATGACCCTAAGGTAATACTTTTTTTTCACTCTAGCTTTCTCTGTTGTCTGTTAAAACTCCATGTTGTCTTATCCTATAGCATATCCATGTTCTTCTATATAACAGAAGAATAGCCTCTCAGCCAGCCATAGATACTTGCTGTAAAGTCTGTTTATTGCCTGGTTTTACTACATATATGTTTATTACATAGAACAAAAAGAGTGAGCGGTTGTAGAAGTGTGTGTATTAGAGAAAGTCTTTCTGGTAGAAGCATTCACTAGTGCAGCTTTTCCTTGTGTTATCTGGCCATCTGAAAGAATAAAACCAAAAAAGTCAAACCTGTTAACATCAAGTCAGTTGTGACTCACAGTGACCCTATAGAACAGAGTAGAATTGCTCCACAGAGTTTCCAAGGAGCACCTGGTGGATTTGATCTGCTGACCTTTTTGTTACCAGCCATAGCCACCAGGGTTTCCTCTGAAGCTGAAATCTAACCTCTTCAGCATAAAGCATTTTCACCTAAAGCAAACTTCTTACAATGAGTAATTACTTCACTTGGAAATTAATGGAAATAGTAGTTGGCTGCACATTTTAAGTAGTGAAGAATCCTTTTCCATCTGCAACAAATAGTAAAGTGGAAAGGACTAACACTTTATCATAAGCACCCAAAGTCAGTTGCCAAGAAATTCAATTGGTATAGAACAAGGAGTACTGAAGTAACTGAGGTGGCATGTTTGATGAGCTAAAGACTTGGTACTGGGGACACAGGTGTTCTTATAAAGTGAGGAAAGCTGTACAGATGACCACCTCCAGTTGAAGGGAGGGTGCTGGCAGTCATATTACAATGTCCAAGTAGGCTGCAGAAAATTGTGCCTATCTAGGCTGCCTTTGATGTCTTAGACATCTGATCCTAAGATTAGAAAGGAGGGAGAAGGTGAATATACAAGTAAGCAGGTTAAGCAGTGGTGATACTCTGGTAAGTGCAGTCATGTTTGTGTTCTCTGTACACTGAAACACTGAACTTTTTCAATGGTCAAGATATGGAAAACATAGTTCAACCCAGTAGGAATGTAGGAAATAAGGCCATTGGAATAGGACTCAAGAGAACAACACAGTTATGGTGGAGAACTACAGATTCAAAGCAGATGTGTGTAGGTATAGGACATACATAGTGGAAGTTAAGGAAAGCTGTAGTTCAGTGAACAAGCTGAGGATACATTATGTTTAAAGCATCTTGAGCCAAGCTGAGCATTTCAAATTGAAAAATGTGTATCGTACCTTTTCAAACATGCCTGTTATACTAGGGTGCAAAGTATTGAACCATTTCCAAAGAAACTTCTGATAAGCACTAAAAAATTTGTTTCATACTCATCTGTAAATAGGGTATCTGCAACAATCTTTAGCAAGTGATGGAGAGGCACAGGGCTGGTGGCAGCCTAATAGGCTTCCCGGAGATGGTTTGAAGTGTAGGATATCGTGTCTGTTTTGTGACCAGAACATGAGAAATTCAACCTGTACACTGCAAACTTCCCATGAGTCACATTAACCTCATGAAAGGATTCCACTTATAGTAACTCACTAACTGGGAAGGATTTGTGTTACTTTTGAGCTTTATGCTATGAACTGAAATTCAGTGGACACAAATTCGTTAGCATAAATAAACATGCCACCCTAAAGCAACATTGGGGGGTTACTCCAGCATCCAGACCCTGCACCACTATTAAACCATTGTTTATTCTTTGCCCCAGTAAGTCTGTAGATCACTCTAAGGTTCAGTCTTGCTAGAGACTTACCCAGATAGAAACAAATCAATTCAGTCTAAACCAAAACTCCAAGCCCATTGACGTCGAGTTGATTCTGACTCATAGCGACTCTACAGAACAGAGTAGAATTGCACTGTAGGGTGTCTAAGGAGCACCTGGTGGATTCAAACTGCCAGCCATGTGGTTAGCTGATAAATACCGTGTTGTCATAGAGATTCTAGGTCCTTATGTTATCTGAAACACAATACTTCACACAATACTGACTAGCATTTCATTCATCAGAAGCAAGGTTTGCCACAATTGAGTTATGTACATGAGAAATCTAAAGCAATAATAATTTTGAAGGTTAACAGAAAATCATAATGTTAAAGCATAAAAAGCAATAACAGTTTTTTTTAATGCTAAAACACAACTGTTCCAACCCCATCTTTACCAGGTAAAATTTTTATAAATCTAACTAGCCCACAAGTCAAAGTCAGCTGAACTGGGCAAAGTTAACTTTGTGTTCAAATCAGTAAGCTATTAATGATGAAAGACAAACCTAAAACATAAACCATTTTTAACTGGATATAAAAAATGAATTTCTACCAAGATTCCTAGTAAATGTATAATCTTTACAAGGGTTGTTTCTATGTTAGAAGACTCTCACTTACAGTTTTTTGTTTATTTGTTTTTCCTGTCTAAATAAACCCAAAATATTTAACTAATGATTCTTGACATGTGTACTTTTCGAAGTAGTGCTGAATAAATCCAGACATGTAATATCATAGGGAGTACATAATGTCCTCACCCTCCAGCAGATGGATGTGTTAAAAATAAGCTGCATACCCTTTCTGGCACTTAACCCCTCCAGACACTTAACAGTTATTCTTAAGTGTATCATACTTAATCACGTAAGGGCTTTCCACTCCTACCAATACTTAATTCCTAGAGAGGTACTCCCTTTTTGTACACTAAATTATGTGCAGACATTCAAAGATAAATATGCCAAATAATATTGCTTTAGTCAAATAGGAAGGAAAATCTATAAATACAACACATGGAGAAAAAACTTAGAAAGCTATAAACATACCCAAGTGTAGAAAAGACAATCACTTCCAACTCAGTTACATCAGGGGAAAGCTTAGTTAATAAAATCTGTGCTTATTATTGAATAATAGTCAGAATTTGGACATGTGGAACAGGGTGCAAGGAAGGAGTATTCTAATGAAAGAAACACAATAAACTACTTGGAGGTGGAAAGTACATACGTAGTCAGGACATCATGAAGAGTTCCGTGTAGTTAAGTCCCTGGGTACTGCAAATGCTTAATGTGCTCAGCTGGGTGGCTGCTGCCCAGAGAGTCCTTGGTAAAAAGGCCTGGTAACCAACTTCCAAATAGTCAGCCACTGAAAATGCTATGCAGTTCCACTCTGACACATATGGGGTCACCATGAGTTGGAGCTGGCAGCAGTTGGGTTTCTGGTCCATTTATTATAGGACATGTTACATGAAAGCAAAGAGATGACAGCTAAATATAAGTAAGTTGGGTTCAGGTAATGGAGGATCTTTAACCTCAGGCTCAGACAAGTGAACTTCATCTGACAACACAAATCTCTTGACGCTTTGAACTGTAGCACAGCAAAGTGAAGCAGCAACATGCACCCAAGACTGGAAAAGAAAATGAAGAGAGTTGAAGTTATGGCTGTGATCACTGCTGGAAGGAATAAAGGCTGCAAGAACTAGTTGGACTTGGCAATTAATTGAGTGTGGGAGGGAACAAGGAGTCAGACTCCCAAAGTTGGCAGGCCAGAGTGTCTGAGAAGATGGCAGCCCATTCAGGAAAACAGAAAAGGCAGTTTGGGGGCTAGAAAATAAGCTGACCAGTTTAGTGTCTTGTGTGGCCTTTTAAAATCTGTCTTGAACATCCAGGTACAATCCAGCAGGCCTTAGGAAACATGGAGCTAGAGTTCAGGGGTGAGATTGAAGCTAGTGGGAATCCCTGGCAGAGAGGTGATGTTGTGTATTGAGGTGGTAGGGGAAAAAACTACTGTTCAGATAAAAGCACCTGGCATAGAGTCCCAGGGAGTGAGAGCGAGGATTCCTGGAGAGGTGAGGTGGAAGATAAGAAGAGAAAGGTGCCATGTAGCGAAGTTATGCAAGCCCTTGAATGTCATTCTGTAGATTGAGTTTTGAGTCTTTGAGATGAAGATTGGTATGAATTCACCTGCCGGGTCTGGCTGCTCACGAGACCTGCTTATAAGAGAGGAGAACAGAGGCTGATGAGTGCTTGGTCCATACCATGAGAATTAGCACATTTCTTTTGGCTTAGCTTGGCTGGTGTGTCTTAACAGGTGGTGAAACTGGGCTTATGGAGTTTCCTTTTCTCCAGTATTTTTAAAATTTCATTTTCATTTTTCAAACTCATTTGATAGCGTTACAATTCTAATGAATGGAAACATAGCTATCACAAATCTGTGGTTCTTTTGATATAAACAGCAAAGAACCAAACCCACTGTCATCAAATTGATTCCAACTCACAGCGTCCTTAAATAGGACAAGGAGAACTGACTCATAGAGTTTCCAAGGAGTGCCTGGCAGATTCAAACTGCCAACCTTTTGGTTAGCAGCCAGCCATAACGTTTAACCCCTATGCCACCAGGGTTTCTTTTGGGATATTTGTCCCAAAATGTGAATGAGAGGTGATACGTCACAGAAAGAGTTGTTTGCATTTTCAGTATTTTCCCATCACAGCCACATTGTCTGACCCATTTCTCTTTGTCCCTCGTTTCTTTCATCCCTCCATCTCCCAAACATCAGGATGGTTTCACCTTACACCATGCTGCCGTTTTCACCTCGTTTTCTGTACTCCAGCTCAGTTAATTCACCGCAGGCAAACTTCTTCTGTGCCTGCACCTGAATGCTGTTGAATGCTTTGCCTCTTTCTCCTCTCTGCTAACTCTCCTTTAGTTATTCAGGAGAATCTTATAAACTCTGGATGTATTATAATTGTCTGTCCCAAAACTTTGAGAATAGCAACTCACAGACTTCTGTCGGAGCTTTTTCTTTAAACGTGAACTTCAAAGCTTAGATACCTTTAGCCTTTAGAGATCACCCGGATACTCCAGTCTGAAAAGGGTCTCACAGGTCTATTCATTTCTAAATATACTTTTCTGATACACATAATATTTAAAATTACAATGCTAGTGTTTCCTCACTTTCCTAAATAGTTTATATTTCCAGCCCTAAATTTTGGCTTTGGGTTTTTATGTTATTAGTTTTGGAAGTCAGACACCACTTATGAAATATTTCTGTGGGAATATGTGTTTGGATGAAAGCCTGTTGACTTCTACAGTAAGATTTGTGGTGTGTATTTATACAACATCTTTCCATAAATTGAGTCCTGGCTGCATAAGTATCTGTAGCCCTGGTATCAGATAACTTACGATGAATGTAATAGCTCCATTTTTATTCTTGATCATATTGTTTAGTGTGCTGACTATACATTTAACATAATTAATAAAACTGTTAAGAGTTAAATGTGCTAACAGTTTATCACCATTCAAGTACTGAGATTCATTGGTTTCAACCAACTACTTTGAATCAGAAATAAAATTAAAAGCAAAAAGCTGTACAGGGCAGACCAATTTATAATTCACTACACGTTGCAGCAGCCAAAGGAGATTGGGATTTTTTTTTTCCCCTGACAGTGGTTGAAGAGAAGGAATAATCTTGTTGCTGGCTGGTCCTGCAGATAACCCCAAGAGAAAGGGACTGGCCTGCTGTGCAAATGAAGTTCAAATGTATGGTTGTATCCTCACTTAACTAAACTATTCTTGCCAAGATAATTTATTTTACACTAAAAGTAGATATAGCTTCTCGTAGCCTCCCACCAACCCTTCTGGGAAGTAAGTGCTATGCTTCAAGATGGGTGGGCTTTTGAAGCATGAGACCATGATAGCATAAACTTAGAAGTGATATAGTTAATAGAATTTATTTAGGTATTTCTGCACTGTAAAACTAGCTCTATTCATTATAGACAATGCAGAAAATAAAGTAGACAGATGGAAGCAAGCACCCATTGCCTCATGATCCAAAATCATTTCCCTTTAGCATTTTGGGATGATTGGCAGGTAGATGCAAACTGCTATATTATTTTATTCAACTAAATCTCCATCTGGTATCTGTGGTCTAAGAGATAGATCTCAACATTCACTGAATGTTCCAGTCATTGACATTAAGTCTGCTGGGGCATAAGATGGGAAAATCACTTGCAAATTATAGGGAACTCTGAAAAATAAAACCCTACCTCCCTCATAGAGTTGGACCCATCTGAAAGGTACACAAGCACGCAAAACAAGTAATTTACTGATTTTAAAGTGATTTTTAGTTCTTCTTTTGCAGCTTCTGTGTCTCTAGTACAAAAAAGCAAAAATGCCAGCTCCAGAAAGGGGGGAAAGAGGTACTGCCATTTTTGTACAGGCAATGTACAGTGAGGCTTTTGGAAAAACAGTGCTGGTGAACATTCAGGTAAATAAATAGACCTGCTGTGAAGGCAAGAGCAAACTTTAACCAGAAATATTAAAAGAGGGGATACTGGTACAACTCCAGTAGGAAATCAGAAGCAATTCCCAAAATACTAAAAACCACCTTTATTGATCTTCATATAACAGCATATTGCTGCTTGATAAAACATATGAATTAATTTAATAAAACTTGGCCATAAAGTATGGAGAGTGCTAGACAAACAAGACACTGCAGCTGGAGCTGGAGATAAGGGAGAAGAAAACCAAAGTACACCAAACCATTCCTTTGCCCATTTCTGATTTATCCAATAACTGCAGCTTCTGCTTCAGCTTCAGCACCATGTTTACAATACAACCCACTGCCATCAAGTCAGGTCCGACTCATAGCAGTTGGTGGCTGGAAATTTACCAGTGAGTGGAACTGACACTGTGCTTGCAATAGGTTGTTTAGTGGGAGAGAGAGTCATTAATCAAATAAATCTGTGCATCAGCTGGTCATTTAAACTGTAATAAGTTATAGTGGAGTAGTACCTGGGTGGTGCAGACAATTTACAATCAACTGTAACATAATAGTCTGAGCCCATTCATGACTGCCATGGAAGAAATGCCTGGTGATCCACTTTGATCAAGAAAACCTGTATGGAGCATTTCTACTCTGTAACATGGGGTCACGGTTTGTTGGAATCAACTCTGTGGTAGCAAATTTGGTTTCATTTTGTTATTTAAGATACAAATGGTTAATGTGCTTAGCTGCTAATGGAAAGATTAGGAGTTTGAGTCCACCCAGACGTACCCCAAAAGAAAGGCCTACTTTCTTCCAAAGAAAGAAGACCCACTACTTCCAAAATATCAGCCATTGAAAACCTCACAGAGTAGTCAGATACTTTATCCTTCCCTATTAAAACAAAAACTTGAAAAAACCAAGTGAAACATACATATGACAATCTAGAAATCCTATGTATCAAAGGCAAGGCTGAAGAGTTAGACTGAGTGACAGTGGAAAGGAGAGAAATTCAAAAACAACAAAAGTGAAGAATTACAGATCATTGGCATCCTGCTAGCTGTACCTACACAACCCAGACACATCGAGACAGCTAGCAGCATCCCCGACCAACACCCATCCCAGCTGTGGTAGCAAAGCAGAAACAGCTCTGCTCACATCCTGAGTCAGACTCCAGCCCTGCAAATGTGAAGTACACCTATCCTACCCATGATACACTCTGAAGCCCCACCAGCTGAGGAGCACTCTACCATTCCTCACACATACTCCTCCCCACTCCAACATCAGTTGGGAGGCATCCGTCACTACTATGTCCGTTAAGCTGGAAACTCATGGTTCCAGCTGGAGGTGTGCACTCCTTAGCCAACTATCAGCACTGGGAGTCCATGGATTTCCAGCAGCGTCAACACCCTCCAGACATTCACATGAGTGACTTTCTGGCTGAGCTAATAAAGTATAGCCAAATTGGGTCAAGGCCTCAGCATTCTCAGCTGCAGCCCACTTCACATACAGCAACAAATTGGAAGCTGTAGACCTGCAGCATCTGATACTGCCCTGCTTCTTAAGCCAGTAGATCTTGGCCTAGCCTGAAGCCTTGCCACTTCACCAACCACTAGCACAGAAGGCACATGGACTTGCAGTGGCATAACCCCTTCCAATTACCCATGCAAGTGCCTTCCTGGCCAGGATGGCACAATGCAGGCAAATTGGGTCAAGGTTGGCTACATTCCCAGCTGAATCCCAGCTGAATGCAGACCTGTGGCATTTACCACCAACAATATCCCTAGGACAGGAGCCCAGCCACCTGCACCAAGGGACTGAGTTCTCTCCAGCCACCCATGGAGGGAGTCTGAGGATTGTTGGTTCCCCTAGTCCCTCCAACCAAAGACACCAGATACCCAAAGACCAGCTGCACAACCTCCTCCATGGTGTACTCTAACAGACAGGGCATACCCTCCAACTGGGCACTTTTGTGCAGCCAAAAGCCCCTTGCTACTCTCCCACATTATCCTCTAGTGCAGCCGGAGTCTTGTGCCTGAATACCCCCATGCAAGACTGTTGATGAAAGTTTCTGTAACAACCACCTTGTGGTGAACAACCTGAGCTGCCTCTTCACTCTGACCATCTAGAAAGTGGCAGAATACACACACAATATCTAACCCAACAACCAGAGAGAACACCCCTTACACCCATAGTCAGGTACCCAGCAGGACAGATATATATATATTCATTAAAAATGCCACATACATCCTCAGACCTATGAACTATGAACAGGGACCCAAATTCACACACCTGGTCACTGCTCCACTCACTCACAGTCAGGAGGTGAAGGGCTTCAATGAAGCCAGATGAGCATCTAAAATAACACACATGCCCAGAGTACTTGAGTACTTCAAAACAAACCAATACAAATTTCAAGATACAGGAAACAAGTACCAATAAATAAATAAGTGTAATGACTTCTTGATTCTCCGAGGTAATAGACAATACCAAATCACATAAAGAAGCAGGTAGGGTCGCCATGAGTTGATCCAACTCGATGGCACTTGGCTTTGGCATGATGGCTACCGCAGAACAGTAAAATAAAGCATGAGAAAACCTTCTAGAGAAAGATAAGGCTATGGAATTACTTGATAAAGAATTCAAAAGACTAATATAGAGAATGTCTTAGTCATCTAGTACTGATGTATCAGAAATACCACAAGTGGATGGGCTTAATAAAGAGAAATTTATTCTCATAGTCCAGTAAGCCACAAGTCCAAATTCAAGGCATCAGCTTCCAGGGAAGGTTATCTCTCTCTGTTGGCTCTGGAAGAAGGTACCTAAAATATATCATTTTTACCTTGACCTGGGAGCATCTCAGCACAAGAAACCTCAGGTCCGATGGACACGCTGTGCTCCTGGCACTGCTTTCTTGGTGGGGATCCAACTTGACAGTGCTTGGCTTAGCTTTATGTCTCCCTCCTCAGTTCTCTAAAGAGATTAGCTTAAGACACTGCCTGATCTTGTAAATCTTTTCAGTACAACTGCTGCTAATCTATCTAATCAAATCATAGTGATGTAGATTATGATACACAGGAAATCTCATCAAATAAAAAAATGGTGGATGATCTCACAACACTGGCACTCATAACCCAGCCAAATTGATCCATACATTTAGTGGGGGGACTTAATTCAATCCATGACACAGGGCTCTCTAAGATATTAATAAAGAGTTCAGAGAAAACATCACAGAACAAAGGAAAACACAGACCAAGCAAATGAAGAACTCAAGAGAACAATATGAGAACAAAATGAGAGAATAAATGGCTACTAAGAGCCATACTAAATAACAGTTAGAAATCCAGAAGATTAACAATAAAATTTCAGAATTAGACACCTCAATAGAAAGACATAGGAGCAGAAGTCAGACAATGGAAGAAAGAGTGAGATAGACTAAAGACAAATCCCTTAACACTAATTTGTTTCAAGAAAAACAGGATAAAAGTATGAAGACAAGAAGAAAGCCTAAGATTTATGTAGTACATCATCAAGAGAAAAACTTACAAGTGATCAGAATTCCAGAACAGATGGGGATAAGGAGATTCTTGAAGAATTTTGAAGATTGAGTGGCAAAAAAATCCCTAATATCGTGAAAGATGAAAAATATCTATCCAAAAGCTCAACAAAGCCTGTTCAGGACAGACCCAAAAAGAAAGTCATCAAGACATAGCATAATCAAACTTGCCAAAATCAAGGACAAAGAAAGAAGGGTGGGAGCAGTTAGGGAGAAAATGAAAAGTTGCCTACAAAGGGGAACCAATTAGACTATGCTCTGATTACTCAGAAGAAACCATGCAGGTGAGAAAGCAATGGGATGACATATATAAAACCTTGAAGAAAAAAACCTGCTATCCAAGAATTGTGTCGCCAACAAAATTATCTCCTAAATATGATGGTAAAATTAAGATATTTCTAAATAAACAAATTAACAGAAAATGTAAAAACCCAAACTACAAGAAATAGTAAAGAGACTCTTCTAATTAGAGGGCAACCAACATCAGACAACAATTCCAGATTAGGACACAGGACAGCTCAACCAGATACCAAGATAGGGAATTCGCAAAAATAAAACAAAGCTAAGAGACTGAAAATAGGGACAGAGAGATATCAGTTATATGAACAATGACAATATTAAATAAAAGAGTACACTGTGTAGTTATTAGAACTTGCATATTGACAGGAAGTCAAGGTGATATCAAGAAATAAAAGACTGATTTTGTTTGTTTTAGAATTTTAGATTTAGGTAAGTACATTTTAAAGTAATAATATTTTTGCAGGCAACAAGAAAACAATTTCTGGGTAAATTGTCTATCTCAGGAAACTATTAAATACAGAGAAGAAGAAACTTAGAGGTCCATGAGTTTCATTTCACTCTTGTGGAAGATGAATAGGTGGTGAGATAAGAACACCTTCCCTACATAAAAGAGCAATCTCTCCCTTCAAGGCAAAAATTCTTTCAGCCTACACTTGGATCAAAAGACTTTACTAAAGGAATAAAAAGAGAAACTTCAGACTGGGGGAAAACTTTTGGCTACAACGTACCCAACAGGGGTCTTATCTCTAAAATCCGCTAAACACTTCCCTGCTACAACAACAAAAAGGCAATCAAGTTTTAAAATGGACAAAGGATATGAACATACACTTCAGTGGTGAAGACAGACAACTAGATACTTAAGAAATGCTCACAGTCATTAGCTATTAGACAAATGGAAATCAAAACAGCAGTGAGATACCATGTCACCTCAATAATGCTGGCACTAATTGTAAAAAAAAAGGGGGGAGGTAATAAATGTTAGAGAGGTTGCAGGAAAATCAAAACTCTTACACACTGCCAGTAACAATGTAAAATGTTACAATGACTACAAAAAATGATATGATACCTCCTTAAAAAGCTAAAAATAGAAATGCCATATGATCCAGCAGTCCCACTCCTAGTAATGTATAGTACAGAAATAACAGCTGTTATATGAATAGACATATACAGCCCTACAGGGTCTGACAGTTAAGATCACAAACTTGCCACAGTGTACTTACATTGGCAGCACTGTAATAGCTTCATCAAGATTCATAACCTTGATATATCAGTGTCTCACAGCTGTGATTGTGTCAGCATGTGGTGGTGTGTTGCTGAGTGGGGTTCATTATTGTTGTTGCATGATTTTCTGTGCTATCACAAGAGTGTCAGAGCTTGAACTAGAGCAATGGGCAAACATTAAATTTCTTGTTAAATTTGGCAACAGTGGAAGTGGAATCAGGAACATGTTAGTCCAAGTTTATGGGAATAATACCATGAAGAAAACAACAGTGTACAAATGGCTTAAATATTTTTCTGAGGGGAGCAAAAGCATTGCTGATGAAGAGAGGTCAGGGTGGTCAGTAACGATCAGAACTGACAAAAAACATGGCAAAAATTTGTCAAAGTGTGAGCCAAAATCATTGGCTGAGTATGAAAAGCATAGCAGACCAAGTAAACATTGGCATAGAAACAGGAAAATCTTAACTAAAAATTTTGGCATGAGAAAGATGTGTGCAAAAATTGTCCTGAAGGAGATCACTGATGAACAAAGGCAAAGGAGAGTCAAAGTTTGCCAAGACCTTTTGGAGAGGCAAGTTGATATTTCTGGCTATATTGTCACTGATGATGAGACATGGGTGTACCAACACGACTGTGAAACAAAGCATCAAAGTGCAGAATGGAAATCAGCTGATTATCCACAACCAAAAATGTTCCATCAGTCCAAATCAAGAGTCAAAATGGTGTTGCTAATCTTTTTTGATGTCAGAGGAATTTTTCATTATGAATTTATACCAACTGGACAAACAGTTAACCAGGTTTACTCTTTGGAGGTGCTAAAAAGGCTCTGTGAAAAAGTTAGGCAAGAACAACCTGAACTTTTCATCAATAAATTATGACTCTTGCATCACAACAATATTCCAGCTCACATGGCACTGTCTGAGGGAGGTTTTAGCCAGTAAACAAATAACTGTATTGGAGCACACTCCCTACTTACCTGATCTGGTCCCCAGTGGCTTTGTTCTTTACCCAAAGATAAAGGAAATATTGAAAGGAAGACATTTTGATGACATTCAGGACATCAAGGGTAAAACTATAACAACTTTCTTGGCTGTTTCAGAAAAAGGGTTTCAAAATTGCTTTGAAGGTGGACTAGGCACTGGTGTCAGTACATAGCTTCCCAAGGAGAGTACTTCAAAGATGACCATAGTGAAATTCAGTGATGAGAAATGCGGCACGTTTTCTAGGATGAATTTGCAAACTTAATTGTCCCAGCTTGTGTGTTCATTGCAGCGCTGTTCACAATATCAAAAGGATATAAAAAAAACTGAGTGCCCATCAGCAGATGAATAGATAAACAAATTATGGTACATGTCCACAGTGGACTCCTATGCAGTGATAAAGAACAATGATGAATTTGGGAAATCTCACAGCATGGATGAATCTGGAAGACATTATGCTGCATGAGATAAAGCAATCACAAAAGGACTTGTGTTATATGATAACACTATTATAAAGACTCAAGAAAAGGTTCACACACAAAAAAAATTATTTGATAGTTATGAGGGTGGGAAGGGGTGGGGAAGGGCAGGTCATTAGATAGTAGACAAATGTCAACTTCGGTCAAGGGAAGGACAACACGTACAATAGCAATTATCAGCACAAACGACCAAGGAAAGTCGTAGATGTTTCCTAGACACATCCAAACACCTTGAGGGATCAGGTTACTGGAAATGAGGGCTGGAGGCCGTTGTCTTATGGGACATCTAGGTCAATTGGCAGAAAATAGTTCATGAAGAAAATGGTCTACAATTACTTTGATGAGTAGAATCTAGAGTCTTAAAAAGCTTGAAATAGCTCTCTAAGATACATCTATTGGTACTGTCCTGTCATGGATTGAATTGTGTCTCCCCCCACCCACAGATATGTGTAGCCATGTGGCTGGGCCATGGTTCCTAGTATTTTGTGATTTTCCTATACTGTATGTTAAAGGATTAAGGTGGAGCTGTAAATCCCTTCATAGGATCACCTCCCTGCTCCACTGTGAAGGGAGTTCCCATGGAGTATGGCTTGCACCACCCTTAATCCTTTCATTCTACAAGAGATTAAAGGAAAGCAAGCAGAGAATTGAGAACCTCACACCATCAAGAAAGCAACACTGGGAGAAGAACACATCCTTCAGATCTCAGTTTCCTGTGCCAAAATGCTCCGTGGACAAAGACTGATGCAATAACAGACTTTCCTCCAGAGCTGCCAACAAAGGGAAAAGTCTTCCCCTGGAGCAGACATCCTGAATTTGGACTTGTAAACTACCGGACTGTGTAGGAATAAAGTTTCCTTTGTTAAAATTATCCAACTCTGTGATATTTCTGTTAGAGCGGCACTAGCTGACTAAAACGTGTCCTATCCAGAGCAAAGGAGAATGAAGAAAACCAAAGACACAAGGAAAGAAATAGTCCTCTGTGTCAAAGGACCATATGAACCACAAACTTCACCAGCCTGAGCCCAGAAGAACTAGATGGTGGGTAGCTGTTACCACCAATTGCTCTGACAGGGGTCACAGTAAGAGTGTCCTCGACAGAGCAGGAGAAAAATGTAAAAAGAAATTCAAATTCACAGTAAAAATGACCAGAGTTACTGGTCTGTCAGAGACTGGAGGAACCTCACCTCTGAACATCTTGTTAACTTAAAACTGAACCAATTCCCAAGTCTCACTTTTCAGACAGAGATTAGACAAACCTAGAAAACAAGCACTAACATACAGGAAAAACATACTTATTAATTCAATCAAATGTATGAGATCAAGTGGGTCACTCTTGCCCAAAAGCAAGACAAGGAAGATAGGAACAGAAAAATTGAATGAATGGACATAGGGATCTCTGGTGGAAAGGGAAATCCAATGGTGTCATATTTTGGGAAGAGCAACCAATCTCACAAAACAATATGAGTATAAATTTTTGAATGAGAAGCTATCTTGAGCTGTAAACTTCCAACTACAGCACAATAAAATTGATCAAAAAAAGAGAGAACTCTCTGGAACACAATTCAACTCTGACACACAGAGTTGTCATGAGTCAGAATCAACTCAATGGCAACTCGGTTAAATTACAGTGATGGAAAATACCATGTAATCTTAGAGCCTGAAAGGAGACCTGATCTGAATGGAAAGTTGAAGCCCTCAGGGGAAAAAGGTCTGAACTGAGATGTGAAGGAGGTAAACAGGCTAATATATGGATGTTAGGGAGCATTTCAGTGTGCAGCCTATGCAAAAGCCACAAGACTAGAGCACAAAAGGTACACTTCTAACCACTCTGTTATAAATTAATAGATTGGAGAGTCTTTAAAAGGGAAGGAAGAGTAGGCCATGTAACAAAGGAGAGGATTTTGTACACAGAGATTCCAGACAGAAAATTTCTCAAAACAAGCAAAGTGCAAGACATACTACAGTCTTAGAAAAACTACACTTGCCAAAGGTCCGAGCACTACCAGATAGAAAACATAATGGGAGAAACAGGTTTTTCACTGTGGCAATAAAACATCGTAACAGTGGAAGGATCCTGTATAATTATTATGTTAATAGAAGCACAATTTTTTAATGTACTAAGACATAAAAGATTATTTGGATGAAATAAATTACCATATTACCAAATTAGAAGATTGAATTTTTAAAGATGTCAGAAATTCTCTTGGTTAGTTATAAATTAAATGAAAATCCCAGAGGTTTTCTTTTTGTTGTCTGTGGCTAAATCTTGTAAATGAATATAATAAAGTTAATCTGAAAAGAATGAGTACAAGAAATTTGTTCATCTAAACATTGAAATACTTACTATGAGTAGTAATAACAAATCCAACATTCGTTTACTAATTCCATCTCCCAGGCATTGTTGTAAATGAAGTTAATATAATACCACCTCCCTAAAAGTACAAATAAAATTGTATACACAAAGCACTCTGTCTTGTGACTGACTCCTAGGAATCATAACATAATAATAATAGTATTAAAAATGTCTGATTTCAGTACCAATATTAATTATATTTATCTTGAATTCATTTGTTTCTTCCCACTTTCTTGGCTGCTAATTGAAAATTCAGCAGTTCAAACCCACCAGCACTTCCATGGGAGAAAGACTTGGTGATCTACCTGCATAAATTTAATGAAATAAATAAATAAACCCATGCTGGGAGTTGACTCTGACTCATAGCAACCCTTTAGGAAACTCTGTGGGCCAGTTCTGCTCTGTCACATAAGGTTGCTCTATGAGTCAGAATCAACTTGACAATGCACAACAACATAAGCATCCTGAAGTAACTTCAGGAACAGAGCCAGGTATACACTGAGTAATGTTAAAATCAAATAATAAATTAAAAATAGTAATGGAGTGGGGCCAAGTTGGCAGAATAGATGCAAGTCTCCTCAATTCCTTCTGAGAACTAAGGCCTGGAATGATAGTTGAACAGAGCAGTGTGGACATCCAGAGAGCCCTAGGATCTGGCATAGGGGTGCCAGTAAATGGGAAACTACTTCTCTCTGACACGAGTCAGTGCATACTGAGCCCTGCTTCAGCTGACTAATCATTTGGGAGGATTGCAGGTACTGACACTTTTGTTATCCAGGAGGTGGGAACTGGGTGTGAGCCAGTAAATATTCTGAACTGCAGTGCTTAAGTAAACAACATATAGCACGGCAGAGAGACTGTGCTTGAGATAGCCATGTTTTGAGAGCCCGGCTGCTGACTGAGGAAACTGTTGCCCCTCCACCGTCTCTTTTCTGAGCTGCACCATAGATTCTGCTGTTTCACCACAGGAAGGGCAGCACAGGCTAGATGCCATCTTTACCTGCTTGGAGGTGGAGTCACCGAACCAGAGGTCTTAGCAGGGGCTATTTCTCATGTTGAGCAGTAGTGCCCATTGGGAAAGTGCTTCTCCAGCAGAAAAGCTGTGTTTAGGACAGTGGAGCCTCTACAGTTACTAGTGGGGTCTGGCAGAGGACAACAGCAAGACTGTAACCCCTCCCTATGTTGAACCACATGATAACATCTTGGGATGGTCTATGGGGTGCTTTCGTTGTCAGCCAGAAGACAGAGCCTGCCATACTTGAGTGCCTGACTGATTTGGACAGCTGTTGGACAGTTACTCATTTAGCATTGAAGTAACTGCTTAAAATAAGATCACTTGGAGAATTGATGGCTGAACAACCCAGTAGCATCTCCTTCACCCTTCTCTGATCTACATCATAGGGTTATTTGACGGCCCCCCAGTGACTCCAAAAGTAGGATACTATCTTTGCCAGCTTGGAGGCACAGCCTGCCACCCCAGGGTGTCCACTTGCGGTCAGTCACTACAGTACACAGCGGAGGCTGGTGACCAACACCCCTCTTAGAACTATGCCTCAGGTCCTGCTGAGGAAATTTCAGACAAACTTAACAGCTTCTAGGTGCGACGGAGGCAACAATGCATAGCCAACCGTTTAAAGAAACAGTCTACCATGACTCAGAAAACTCCCAAAACAAAGACTCAAAAAACTTCCCAGATGAAGAAGCCTTGCTGAAACTATTGGAGGTTATGTACAAAAGAATTATACAGAGAGCCACCCTAGACATTAAACAAAATGCAGCAGGACAAAATGAAAAATTAACCAAGTGATTTGAACTGATGAAACAACGATATGAAATCCAGCATACCAATAACAAAATTACAGTCTAAAGCTGAAAGAGCGTAACTGAGGAGTTGGAAGCTAGAGTTAGTGAGTTAGTGACTTAAGATAGAGCCACTGACACCAGTATTTATGAGAAAAAATCAATTAATAAACATGTGAGACTTTATTAAGAGGAATAATCTACCAATAATTGGAGTTCCTGAGCAAGGAGGAATAGCTCAAAATAGAGTATTTATTGTTGCAGAGTTGCTGACAGAAAACTTCCCTGAAATTATAGAAGAGAACATAGATGTCCAAAATGCATATCGAACACTACAAAAAGTAGACCCAAAAAGAAAGACAACAGGATATATTATAGTCAAGCTTAGTAAACTGAAACATAAAGAGAGGCTCTTAAAGGCAGCGAGGCTTAAAGTAAAGCTAACATTCAAAGGGCTTTCATCTGCTTTCTTGGCAGAAATCATGTTAGCAAGGAGGAAGTAAGATAACACATTCAAACCCTTAAAGGACAAAAACTTTGAAACAAGAATTACACCACCTGAAAAACTGTGCCTGAAATATGAAGATGAAATTAAGACATTCACAGATAAGCAGAATTTTAGAGACTTTGTAAAAACCAAACTCAAACTCAGTGCCATGGAGTCGATTTCAACTCATAGCGACCCTACAGCTCTCTTCTTAGAAAAACAAAAACAATAAGTGTATATTTAAAGAGGCAATGCAGGGCACAGCATCCAGAATCCTATTCAGGGAAGTCACAAAGCTAAAAGTTCCAATATTAAAAGAAAGGAACCAGTGATCATATCACAGAAACTATGACATCATCACACTAAAAAGAGGGATCTATTACAGTAATAACCCTTTCAGGAAAGGAATTCATAAAGATATGCAGAAGTAAAAGTCTAGTTTAAACTCAGAATACAAAGGGGGATGATAGTTGTAGCTGCAAAGCAAGCTAACAGTGTGACATACCAAAATAGGAACATTAATACAGGAGTCTGAACAAACACAAAACCAACACTGAAAATTTCAAGATGAGGAAGTGGAGTCAAGAAGGCGGACTAAGCACACGTCTCCTTATATCCCTCTGGAAACCAAGACCTGAACTGATAATCAAACAGAGCCTTCTGGTCACCTAGTGAGACCCCAGAAGACAGCCCAGGGCTGTTAATTTGGACTTGATACCACTGAGCAAAAAACCTCCTCTCTTTTGCTGACTCCCACTCCTGCCCAGCCCTGGCTCTCATGGACTGAAGGTAAATGCACCATTTTGATTTTTTTTTTTCTGTCCTGACCAGCTGGTGGAGCTGGGTCTTGCCTAGCAGCTAGACTCAGATGCAGTGCTGGTGGAATAGGCAGCAAAATTGCCATATTTTGAAAGCCAGGTGTAGGACTCGGTTCATCTAGCCACTTTGGGCCTCTCTTCCTATCACTGCCACAACATGGTTTGTACAGAAGCACAGTGCCCGTGTGTAGGACGCCATGTTGGATACGAAGATTTTAGCTGAACCTAATTGTTAGCGTGGGAACCAGCACCTGCAAACAGGACAGCACTTCGCTGACAAAGAAGCAGTAGCTTACACAGTGTCGCCTATGGTGGGGGCCCTGGAACAGAGGTGGAGGACTCATTACCTATCGGCACCTTTAGCCCCTCTATCTGCTGACTGTGTGGAGGGTACCATATTAGATACAATGGCCACAGCTGGACCTATTTCTTAGCTTCGGAGCCAGTGCATGCCCACAGGAGAGCACTTTTCTACCAGGAAAGCACTAGTTTACACAGTGTCACCTAAGGCTGGGCCCTGTCAGCAGAAGCCAACAGGGCAGCAGCATTGCTGTATTTTAAACTAGTTTGTATCATCTGGGGTTGGAAATAGAGGTGCTTACTTTGCCAGTTGGGAAGAGGGACCTCCACCTGAAAACCTGACTGACGTGGGAAGTAGTCAGATACCTTTTGTTTTACGTTTTAAGGCAGCCTAGAGAAACATCTGCAGTCCATCCTCACAGTATCTCTCCCAGCCTCTACTTACTCACATGGGACCCCAAAAGCAACACACACATGTGGCATACAAGAAATTACCCATGGCTTCATAAGGCTCCCAAACAAAACAACCAAGGAGTTTTCCACATGAAGAAACTTTTCTGAAATCATCAGAAGGTGAATACAAAAAGATTATATCCAGAGCTCTTCTAGACCTCTCACAAAATACAGCAGAACAAAAGGAAAAATTAAGCAAGCTATTCGATCTGATGGAACATCAGTACTCTGAAATCTCACAGATCAAGAACAAAATGAAAGACATAGACACTTCCATTGAAAGCCAAGAAAACAAAATGCAAAAATGGAAAAAAGAGTTTCTGATTTGGAAGACAGAGCTACTGATGCCAGAGTCTATGAGCAGAAATCGGAAACAAGAAACAGGAAAAATGGAGAAGTGTTAAGAAGCATGTGGGACTCTATCAAGAGGAACAACCTTCGATAATTGGGGTGTCTGAACAGGATGAGACACCTGAGAACACAGAGAGTGTCGCTGCTGATCTGCTGGCAGAAATCTTCCCAGAAATCATGAAGGAAGAGAATATAGATGTTCCAGATGCATATCGTACGCCACCCAATATAGATCTCAAAAGAAAGACTCCAAGACATATTGTAATCAAGCTTAACAAAAGGAAACATAAGCAGCAACTCTTAAAGGCAGCAAGACTCAAAGCAAAGCTAACATTCAGAGGGAAACCCTGTAGGCTTTTGTCAGATTTCTCAGCAGCAGCCATGCTGGCACGGAAACAGTGGCATGACACATTGAAAACCTTGAAGGAGAAGAACTTCCAACCAAGAATTATATGTCCTGAAAAACTGTCTTTCAAATATGCAAATGAAATGAAGACATTCCCAGGTAAACAAACTCAAAGACGTTGTAAAAACCAAACCAAAACTACAAGAAATACTGAAAGAAGTTCTTGGCTTGGCTCTGAAGAACAAAACCACCAACTTTATATTTTAGGACGACACATATTAACAACACTACTCAGTTAGGGAAGACTCCAAACTCAATCACAGCTATAATACTGAAAGAAACAATCCAGTGATTATCAAGAAAACTGTGATGTCATCATATTAAGAAGAGGGATGTATACACCTCTTATAGTCCTTCTGGATGGAGAGGAACATGACAAGACTGGTAGTAATTAAAATTGGGTTTATATATACTTTTTTAAGGGTAATCATAGGGGCAGCTGTACAGTACAACAAAGACGTAACCATATCAAGAAGTGTAACACAAGAGTCTCAACAACTACAAAATCAGCTCTGAAAAAGGTGAAAAATGAACTCCCAAAAAAGAATGTCCCAGAACAGACTAATGAGAACAACAGAGAAAACATGAACACAAAAATAAACATATCACAATGACACCCGTGAACACATACCTATCAATAATTACACTGAATGTGAGTGGACTGAATGCTCCAGTAAAGAGACATCAAGTGGCATCTTGGATCAAAAGACATGACCCATCCATATGTTGTCTACAAGAAACTCACTTGAGACCTAAAGATAGGAACAAACTGAAAATTAAAGGATGAGAGAAAATATATCAAGCTAACAATGAACAAAGAAGAGCAGGTGTGGCAGGTCTAACCTCAGACAAAATCTATTTTAATGTAAATCCACCATCATGGACAAAGATGGACACTATTTATTGCTGAAAGTTCCAGTACACAAGCAAGACTTAACTATATTAAATATTTATGCACCTAATATCAGAGCACCAAAATACATGAAGAAACACTGACTACACTCAAAAAAGAGTTAGATTACGCCACAATAATAGTGGGAGACTTCAACACTCCACTCTCAATACTGGACAGATCACCTAGAAAAAAGCTCAGTAAAGATACAGAAGACCTTACTGACAATTAACCAATTAAACCTCATCAATACATACAGAACTTTCTACCCATCAGCAGACAATTACACTTTCTTCTCCAGTGCACATGGAACATTATCCAGAATTCACCATGTGTTTGGACATAATGCAATTCTCAACAAAATCCATACCATTGAATTACTGCAAAGCGTCTTCTCAGATCATAAAGCCATAAAAGTTGAATTCAATAGCAGAGAAAATATAGATAGAAAGTGGAACTCTTGGAAACTGAACAACATCTTACTCCAAAAGCCATGGGTTATAGAAGAAATCAAGGATGAAATAGAGGAATTCATGGATTCCAATGAGAATGAAAACACTTTCTACCAGAACCTATGGGATACAGCCAAAGCAGTGCTCAGAGGTCTGTTTATCTCCATAAATGTACACATCTAGAAGAAAGAAAGAAACCAAATCCAATAACTAACCCTTCAGCTTGAACAAGTAGAGAGAGAACAACATAGGAACCACTTAGGCACTAGAAGAAAACAGATCATAAAGATTAGAGCAGAGCTAAATGAATTAGAGAATAGAAAAACAATTGAAAAAATGGAAAAGACCAAAAGCTGGTGTTTTGAAAAGATGAACAAAATTGACAAACTACTGTCTAAACTTACTAAAGAAAAACAGGAAACAAATAACCCAAATTAGAAATGAGAGAGGGGAGTTGTGACAACAGATCCCACAGAAATCAAAAATATCATAACAGAATATGATAAAAGACTGTACTCTAACACATTTGAAAACCTAGAGGAAATGGACAAATTCCTTAATTAATACCACCTACCCAAATTACCACAACGTGAAGCACAACAACTTAATAAACCCATCACAAAAGAAGAGACTGAAAAGGTCATCAAAAAACTTCCAACCAAAAGAAGCCCAGACCCAGATGTCTCGACTGCAGAACTCTACCTAGCTTTTAGAGAAGAGTTATCTCCAATACTACTGAGACTATTTCACAGTATAGAATGAGCCAGAGCTCATTAAGCCAGCAAAACACTGATACCAAAGCGAGGGAAAGAGCCAACAAAAAAGGAGAACTAGAGACTGATATCACTCATGAATCTAGATGCAAAAATCTTTAACAAAATTCTTGCCAATAGAATACAACAACATAGCAAAAAAATAATCCATCATGACCAAGTGGGATTCATACCAGCGAGGCAAGGCTGGTTCAACATCAGAAAAACAATTACTGTGATCAACCACATAAATATCACAAAAGACAAGAATCACCTGATTTTGTCCATTGATGCAGAAAAGGCATTTGAAAAAGTCCAACACCCATTCATGCTAAAAAGTCTTAGCAAAATAGGCATAGATGGAAAACTCCTCAACACAGTAAGGGCCATTTATAAAAAGCCAACTACCTACATCATCCTGAATGGAGAGAGACTGAAAGCCTTTCCCTTAAGAACAGGAACTAGACAAGGATGCCCACTCTCACCTCTCCTATTCAACATTGTACCAGAAGTTCTAGCCAGAGCAATTAGACAAGACGAAGAAATAAAAGGCATTTGCATTGGCAAAGAAGTCAAAATCTCCCTGTTTTCTGATGATATGATTGCATATGCAGAGAATCCCAAAGAACCTATAAGGAAACTACTCAAACTGATAGAGGAGTTCAGCAAAGTCTCAGGATACAAGGTAAACATAAGTAAATCAGTAGGATTCCTTTATACCAACAACAAGACTGTTAATGAAGAAATCATCAAATCAGTACCATTTACTATAGCCTCTAAGAAGATAAAGAACCTAGGAATTAATCTAACCAGAGAAATAACAGACCTTTACAAAGAGAACTACAAGCCCTTACTACAAGAAACTAAGAGAGACTTAGATAAATGGAGAAACCTACCCTTCTCATGGATAGGAAGACTTAACATTGTGAAAATGTCTGTTTTACCCAAAGCAATCTACTTATATGATGCAATCCCAATACGAGTTGCAGCATCATTTTTTAATGAGATGGAGAAACAAATCACCAAATTTGTTTGGAAAGGGAAGAAGCCCTGGATAAGTAAGATACTACTAAAGAAGAACACATTGGGAGGCCTCTCATTACCCAATCTTAGAACATATTACACTGCCACAGTGGTCAAAACAGCGTGGTACTGGTACAAAGACAGACAAATCAATCAATGGAACAGAATTGAGACCCCAGAGATGACACCATCTGCCTATTAACAGCTGATATTCAACAAAGGCCCTAAGACATTAAACTGGGGTTAAAAACAGTATCTTGAACAAATGGTGCTGGCAAAATTGGATATCCGTGTGCAATAAATTGAAACAAGATGCATATCTTGCACCTTATACAAAAACCAACCCCAACTGAATAAAAGACCTAAATATCAAACCTCAAATGATAAAGGTCATTGAAGAAAAAGGTAGGAACAACAATGAAAGTTTTAATACACAACATAGACAGACTTCAAAATCTGTCAAACAAACCACAATCAACAGAAGAGAAAATAGATAAATGGGAACTATTAAGAATCAAACACTTTTGCTCATCCAAAGACTTTATTAATAGAATTAAAAGGCCACCTATAGAATGGGAAAAAATATTTGGCAACTCTATGTCAGACCAACACCTGATCTCCATAATCTATAAGATACTACAAAATATCAATAAGAAGAAGATAAATCATCCAATGAAGCAGTGGTCAAAGGAGATGGACAGACATTTCTCTAAAGAAGAGATCCAGGCAGCCAAAAAACACATGCAGACATGTTCACGATCTTTAGTTATTAAAGAAATTCACATCAACACTACAATAAGATACCATCTCACCCCAACAAGGTTGGCCATCATCCAAGAAACACAAAACAACAAATGCTGTGGAGGCTGTGGAGAAAGCGGAACTCTCCTGCACTGTTGGTGGGGTTGCAAAATGGTCCAGCCTCTTTGGAAAGTAATCTGATGCTTCCTTAAAAAAACGGGTATAGATATATCATTTGACCTAGTAATTCCACTACTTGGAATATATCGTAGAGAATCAAGCCCTTTCACACCAATGGACACACGCACAAGAATGTTTATCGCAGCTCAGTCCATGATAGCAAAAAGATGGAATCAACCCAGATGCCCAACAACAGAAGAATGAATATGTAAACTATGGCATATATACTTAATGGAGCACTATGCAATGATAAAGAATAATGATGTTTCCAGGAAACATCTCATAACCTGGTTTCAACTGGAAGACATTATGTCGATTGAAAGTAGTCAGTAATAAAAGAGCAAATATTGTATAGACCCCTATGATAAAATCTCAAAGACAGGCTTATGTATATAAGAAGAGACTCTTTGATGGCTGCAAGGAAGGAGAGGAATAGAGGGGGAGGGGGGCTTAGATTAGATACTTGATAGAAATTTGGTTGGGTGAAATTGGTGATAGCATACATTAGAAACAAGAACAATATTAAGTGGACTTCAGCATAACTTCAGTACTCCTTCCACCTTAACCCAATATTGCAGGAACAGAGTAGCTGGTGTCGGGGGCACGGGACCATGCTCTTGGGTGAAATCAAGGCCAATTGGCACAACTAGCATTTTGCTGAGGGCTCTCTGTACCCCACATTGGTGAGTGGCGTCTGGGGTCTTAAAAGCTGCCAAGCGGCCATCCGAGGGCACAGCAAATGATCCCAACTCAGCAAGAACGAATGATCACCAAGGATCAAAATGACATGGAATAAAGACAACCCAGAAGATAGAGAGACCCATATGAGTGGGTGCCTACATAGACTTGGGACCGGAAGAACTGGATGGTGCCTGGCGACCACCA
This sequence comes from Heterohyrax brucei, assembly GCA_028571685.1. Classification (NCBI taxonomy): domain Eukaryota; kingdom Metazoa; phylum Chordata; class Mammalia; order Hyracoidea; family Procaviidae; genus Heterohyrax; species Heterohyrax brucei. The sequence continues at coordinate 49,422,472 of CM053150.1, read as the reverse complement.
GTGATAGCTGTGATGTAGTTCAGTAACTTGAATCTCACTGGCAACACAAGAATAAAAAAGGGTGCAACCGTGGTCTCCACTAAAAGACCTCAATTGATGGTCCAGCGGCTTCCGGGTTCCCCTGAGAGCATGGCCCCCGGCCCTGATGCTGGCCTTGCCCATGAATCATAACAAAGGTCCACTCTTCGGACACAAATGGATTGGACTTAGTGATGCAGAGTGACCATATATTGGATGCATTTTATGGTTCTGTGCATCTACAGGATATCATCCTGCTGACCTCTGGCTGGAGGAAGGAGAGTGATTGGAGAGGAGAGGAAAGGAGACTGTTGGGAGGAGGATACACGTATGGAGCAGAGAGGAATAGTGTGCTGTCACCGGGCAGGGAGAGCAGTGGAAGCTGTGTATAGGTGGGCATGTAAATTTATGTGGGAATGTATATTTTCACCCAGTCATAATAAAAAAAAAGAAAATTTCAAGATGATAGTCAACTGATAAAGAAGAATGACACAAAATAGAATATTAAACAGAAAACATCAAGAACACAAAAATAAATGCATCAAAATGACAGCACTAAACACATACCTATCAATAATTACAGTGAATGCAAACAGACTGAACTCTTCAATAAAAAGACAGTGAGCAACATTGAGGATCAAAAGACATGACCCGTGTATATGCTGCTTACAAGAAACATACCTTAGACTCAAAGATATGAACAAACTAAAAATTAAAGGATGGAAAAATATACACTGAGCCAACAACATACAAAGAAGAGCAGGATTGGCAATAGCAATACTAATCTCAGATACAGTAGACTTTAATGTAAGATCTGCCATCGTGGGCAAGGTGGTCACTATTGCTGAAATGTTCAATACATGAGGACATAACAATATTAAATATTTAGGCACCCAGTACCACAGCATCTAAATACATCAAACACTGACTACAATTAAAACTGAAATAGGTCATGATCTAGTACTAGTTGATGACTTCAGCACTCCACTTTCAGTAATGGACAGATCATCCAGAAAAAAGCTCAGTAGAGATACAGAAGATCTTCTTGTGACAATTAAGGAATTAAACCTCATCAACATATACAGAAACTTTTACCCATTAACAGATACACTTTCTTTCTTCTCCAATGCACATGGAACATTTTCCAGGATAGACCATGTGTTAGGACATAAAGCAAGTCTTAACAAAATCCAAACCATTGAATTATTGCAATGCATGTCCTTGGACCATAAACCATAAAAGTTGAAATCAATAGCAGAAAAAAAATAGGTAGAAATTTGAACTCATGGAAACTGAACACCTTGTTCAGAAATTCCTGAGTTATAGGAGAAAGGAAGGGTGAAATAAAGAAATTTGTGGAATTAAATAAGAATGAAAACATATCCCACCAGAACCTTTAGGATGCAGCCAAAGCAGTGCTCAGAGGTCAGTGTATCTCTATAAATGCAAACATCCAGAATAAAGAAAGGGCCCAAACCACAAAATTAAGCCATCAGCTTGAACAAGCAGAAAGAGAGCAACAGAGGAACCCCTCATGCACCAGAAAACAGATAATAAAGATTACAGAAGAACTAAATGAATTAGAGAATATAAGAACAATGGAAAAATTAACAAAACCAAAAGCTGGTTCTTTGAAAAGATCAACAAAATTGATAAACCATTGGCTAAATTTACAAAAGAAAAACAGAAGAGTAAACAAATAACTCGAATAAGAAATGAGTTGGGAGATGTCACAATAGACCCAACCAAAATCAAAAGTATCATAATGGAATAGTACAAAAGCCTGTACTCTAACAAATTTGAAAACCTAAAGGAAATGGACAAATTTCTAGAATGGTATCAACTACTGAAATTATCATATGGAAAAGTAGAACAACTTAATAAAGCCATCACAAAAGAAGAGATTAAAAAAGTCATCCAAAAACTACCAATCAAAAAAATCCTGGCCCGGATGGCTTCACTGGAGAATTCTACCAAACTTAAAGAGAGGAGTTAACTCCAATTCTACTAAGACTATTTCACAACATAGAAGGGGGTAGAACACTCTCAAACTGATTCTGTGAAGCCAGCATAACCCTGATATCAAAGCCAGGGAAAGATCCCACAAATAAAGAAAGTTACGAACCAATATCACTCATGATCCTGGATACAAAAATCAACAAAATCATAGCAATAGAATTCAACAATTTATCAAAAAAAAAAAAAAAAATCATCATGACCAACTTGGATTCATACCAGGGATGTAAGGATGGTTCAACATCAGAAAAACAATTAATGTGATCAACCACATAGATAGCACAAAGGGTAAGAACCACCTGATTTCATCATTTGATGCAGAAAAGGTATTTGACAAAGTGCAACACCCATTTATGCTAAAAACTCTCAGCAAAATAGGAATAGAGGGAAAATTCCTTAATAAGGGGCATCTACACAAAGCCATCCACCTACGTCACCTGAAAGGAGAGAGATTGAAAGAATTCCCCTTGAGAAAAGGAACTAAACAAGGATGCCCAGTCTCATTACTTTTATTTAAGATTATGTTAGAGGTTCTAGCCAGAGCAATTAGACAAGACAATGAAATAAAGGGCATCTGCATCAGTGAAGAAGTAAAATCTCCCTATTTGCAGATGATGTGGTTGTATATGCAAAGATTCTGAAAGAATCCATAAGTAAACCACTGAAACTAGTAGAGGAGTTCAGCAGAGTATCAGGATATAAGATAGGCGTAAGTAAATCAGTAGGATTCCTTTATACCAACAAAGAGATCACCAAAGAAGAAATCACCAAATCAATACCATTTACTATAGCCCCAAAGAAGATAAAACACCTAGGAATAAATCTAACTAGAGAAGTAACAGACCTATACAGAGCAAACTACAAGACCGTACTGTAAGAAACCAAGAGACTTAACATAAATGGAGAAATCTACCCTGCTCATAAACAGGAAGACTTGACATTGTGAAAATGTCCATTTTACCCAAAGCAATCTACATATACAGTGCAATCCCAGTATAAATTGCAGTGTCATTTTTTAATGAGATGGAGAAACAAGTCACCTACTTTGCTTGGAAAGGGAAGAAACCCCAGATAAGCAAAGCGCTACTGAAGAAGAGGAACACAGTAGGTGGCCTCACACTATCTGAACTTAGAAACTGTTACACTGCCATGGTAGTCAGAACAGCCTAGCACTGATTCAAAAAGAGGCATATAGACCAATGGAACAGAGTTGAGACCCCAGAGATGCCACCATCCTCTTATGAACAGTTGATATTTGACAAAGGCCCTAAGATTGTAAACTGGGGTAAAAATGGTCTCTTTAACAAATGGTATTGGCAAAAATGAATATCCATCTGCAAAAAATTGAGACAGGAAAAAAAATTGAAAAAAGACCCATATATCACACCTTACACAAAAACTAACTCAAATTGGGTATAAGATGTAAATGTCAAACCTAAAACAATAAAGATTGTTCAAGAAAAAAATAGGGTCAACAATGGAAGTTCTAATATACCAGTTAGACAGACTTCAAAGTCTGTCAAACAAAACACAATCAACAGAAGAGAAAATACATAAATGGGAACTACTAAGAATCTAACACTTTTTCTTATCATAACAAAGACTACATCAAGAGTTAAAAGACCACTTAAAGAATGGGAAAAAAATGTTTGGCTACTACATGTCAGACCGATCTCCAGTCTCCATAATCTACAAGGTACTGCAAAATATCAACAAGAAAAAGATAAATAACCAAATTAAGCTATGGGCAAAGGAAACGGATAGACACTTCACCAAAGAGGACATTCAGGCAATCAAAAGACACATGAGGAAATGCTCACAATCATTAGCTATTAAGGAAATTGAAATCAAAACTACAATGAAATGCCATCTCACCCCAACAAAGTTGGCCATGATCTAAAATACACAAAACAATAAATGCTAGAGAGGCTGTGGAGAGATGAGAACTCTTCTACACTGCTGGTGGGAATGCAAAATGGTGCAACCTCTTTGGAAAGCCATCTGGTGCTTTCTTAAAAAGCTGGAAATATATATACCATTTGATTCCATAATCCCAATGCTTGGAATATATCCTACAGAAACAAAGGCTGTCACACAAACAAATACATGCACATAAATGTTTATTGCAGCCCAGTGCACAATAGCAAAAAGATGGAATCAATCCAGATGTCCATCAACAGATGAACAGATAAACAAACTATGGTACAGATAATCAATGGAACACTACACAATTATAATGAACAATGATTTTAAGAAGCATCTCATAACCTGGTTTCAATTGGAAGACATTATGGTGAGTGAAATCAGTCAGTGGGAAAAGGACAAGTGTTGTATGATACCCCTGCTGAAGGACTTAAAAACAGACTCATGTACAGAAAGAAAGACTCTTTTTTGTCTACAAGGGGAGGGAGGGCATCAAGTCAGGTCCAACTCAAGAAGTCAGAGAAGAACTGCACCATAGAGTTTCCTAGGAGTGCCTGGCGGATTTGAACTGCTGACTGTTTGGTGAGCAGACATAGCACTTAACCCACTGTGCTTCAGGGTTTCCATAGATTAGATAGTTGACAGAAATTTGGTAAGGTGAAAGCACTGACAGCACACAGTAGAAAGCAGATCAGCTTGACTTCCCCATAAACTGAGAACTCTTCTAATCTCAACCAGTACTGCAAGGATAGAGTAGCAGAGGCAGAGTCTGAGGACTATGCTCTTGGGATACATCGAGGCCATTTGGCATAACTAGCCTATTGCCAAGAGAGTCTTCTGCACCCCATATTAGTGAGTGGCGTCTGGAGTCTTAAAAGCTAGTAAGCTGTTATTTCAGGTACACCGAATTGTGCCAACTCATCTGGAATAGATGATTGCTGAGAACAAAAGACATGAGGGAAAAAGAGCTCAAGAAACAGAAGAACCCATGTGAATGGGAGGCTGTATCAGCATGTGACCGGAAGAACCAGATGGTGCCCGGCCACCACCCAAGACAGCCGTGATGGGACACATGTGTGAGTCCTTGTGGCAACATCAGACAAAGGGCAGTGCAGCTCAAGAACTCTGCTAAAAGACCACAGTGGCCTCGGAGATCCCCTAGGAGCATGGCCTGTGGACCTGCTGCTGCCCCTGTCCAAGAAACACCACTGAGGTCAACTTTTTGGACAAAAATGGTCTGGACTTGGGGACACAGTGTGACCATGTGGTGTATGTACTTTATGGTTGTATGTATATAGGATGCTGTCCTACTGGTCTGTTTCTAGATAGGAGAGAAGAGGGTGAAGGGGAAGGGACAGAAGATTGTTAGGAGGATGTGACAAGTGACAAGTATAGAATGAAAAGGAGGAATGTGCTGTCACTGGGCAAGGAAAGCAGAAGGAGCTCAGATAGGTGGGCATGCAAAATTGATTTGCATTGTATGCTTTCACTTCATCACAATTAAAAAAGGAAAGAAAAACATATGAACAGCAATTCCGAAAATAAGTAAAATTAATGAATAATTTTTAAAAATACTAAATATTGTGATGAAAGAAATACTAATTTAAATAGCAATGAAATAGTATTTTTACACATCAAATGAATTATCTTTTATTGATAGCTGTGTCAATCTTGTGAAAGAGCCTTAAGACTGGCCCCAGAATACACTGCTACTGGGAGGATAAGTTAGTACAGAATGTTCATAAATCAATTTGGTTATTTGTATCAAGACCCTTAAAATGGTTTATGCCCTTTCACTCTTAACTGCCACTTTTAAGAATCTGTCCAAAAGAAATAATCTAACATGTGGACAACAATTCACTGCAACGATTCCCTGCAGATTCACTCAAAATAGTAAAAACTTGGAAAACATGTAACTGTTCAACAATAGCACAATAAATAAATCATAACATTCCTATATACTATAAAAATGTAGCCACTAGAGATGATTTTGAAGAGCTTTTAAGATGTCAAAAAATTCAAAATACAATGTTAAGTGAAAATTCAGGATGCAAAACTATTCACCTGTATGTCTAATTTTATAATACATGTATCTAATACTGTTAAAAGAAGTGACTAGAATGAAATATAACATGTTAACAGCACTGACATCTAGACAGGAAATCTTTATTTCCCTATATCTACTCCATATGTTCTAGAAGGTTCATACATTGCCTTTCTAATGCACAAGTGCATAATAACCCAACTAGAGTAAGAGTGAGAATAATTCTGAATAAGACAACAGTCACAGAGTAGTGTTAACTCCACATATACTGTTACTTTCTGCAGCCTTCCAAACCCAGGGACGATGAGTACCTACCTCAGTGGGTAGCACTGCCAAGGTAAAATGGTTACATCTTAAAAGTGCGGTACTGTCCAAAGACTTTTGGAATCAAATTTTCATTTTCACTTTCTTTATTCTCTTTGTAGTACTTGATGCAATCTGTAATGGCCATGTTAAACCATGTGTTTCCTTGTTCAGTGCTGTTCACTTGATAAATGAATGGGTAATGGCAGCTCTGGAATAAGGGGGAACCAATGATTCTGCAGTGATTGATTTGAAAATCTGTGTTTCTGAGACAACAGTTCAAAACTGCACTGTGGAATGAAATAAGTAGAAAGAAAGTCCAGGAGGGAACAATGCAGCAGGTACAAAGGGCAGAATCTTGATATTGGATCTATGCAAGTTTGATGTCTGGCTCTAATCACATGCCACATGTATGATGTTGTCAAGTTAGTCCTTGTGCCTTCTTTTAAGAGGACTGCAGGAGAAAATGAATGTAACATACTTGCTGCTAGATTACAAACTTCATGAAAGTAGGTACTAGGTCTCTGTTACACACCTGTATCCCTGGGGCCTAAATATATGGCAACACCTCAATTAAGTTTAAAAGAAAATTGTCATCAATCCAATTCTGACCCATAGTGACCCTATATGACAGAGCAGAACCTCTGTAGTTTCCAAGGAGCACCTGGTGGATGTGAACCTTTGTGGTTAGCAACTGTAGATTTTAACCGCTATGCCACCAGGGTTTCCCAGTTATGTAATAGTTGGGTAAATAAATGGACCTGGCCACACAGGGGTAGTTAAAATAAGACAAATAGGGTAGAGGCAGAGGGTAGACACACCATTTATTTTCAGCTGCAGGATAAAGCCAGATGAATTCCAAATGACAACCAAGAGTGACCCAAAATGTTTGAGTCATGAGATTGTATATAATCAGATTCAAAGCAAAGAAAGCTGAAGACCATGAGACCCACAGTGGAATCCAGGGTCAGACATGTAGAATGCTTGAGCAAGAAGGCACTCCGGGGTACTAGGAGACAGACAATGCTGACTTAGCCTGAATCATTCTGGGTTCCCAGCAGACCATGGGATTGGGTCAGATCCATTTAGTGGCTGACTTTGGATCAGATTCGTGGTATAAGATAATCAGTAGGAGTTGAAAAATTTGAGCATTCCTTTCTGTCCTTGAATGTTCTCAAATTCAAGAAACTTAAGAATCTGCTAATTCTGTTTGATTAATGAAGAGTTGGACAAATGAACATGTGATTTGTTTATCCCCTACTTCCAAAATAATTTTGAGATGATGTCTTTATAGAATTTTTTAAATAACTACGGTTTTATTACTTTCAAATAGATGTAGTAATTCATACTAACTGCAGTAAAGTGTTTTCAGTTAGACACCATGCTGGGTTTGCTTTAATAAATGTCTAAGATCACTTCCTTCATTTGAATACAAACAATGTGCCAAATTTTCTACACAGTTTTCTCTTAAATCAAGGAGAAATTGCTTTATAACTTTGTTTACATTATTAATCTTTTCAGCAAGCACTGTCATTATACATACAGAATAGGTGCTTTATAGACCACCAAAATGTGTCATAGGATACCTATAGATGTTCACATGTCTTTATAATTATAAGAAATTGTTAATATACATAAGTCCCTGGATGGCACACAGGGTTAAGAACTCAACTGCTAGCGTAAAGGTTGGCAGTTCTAACCCACCCCAGGTCCCCTTTGAATTCAGGCGTGGTGATCTTCTTCCAGAAGGTCAGTCTTCAAAACTGTACAGCAGTTCAACTCTCCACATATGTGGTCACTATGAGTCAGAGTCAATTTGACAACAACAAAATCAGTATACGTGTCTGTTGATTATCTGTTCATGCTCATACTTACATCATTTTAAGAAAATAATGCAGGTAAAATAGATGCACATTTGAAGTGAGGGACAACTACATTAATGATGACTTGTCCTGGGAAAAATCTCACTTTCATCCTTATTAAATATCTGTGTGTGGGAGTCTATGTATGTATCTGTGTCCATGTCCGTGTCCATGTCCGTGTCTGTATGAGAGACAGAAGTTTCAGGTAGTTACCCTAAGGGGCTCTTTCTATGTCTAAAATACGTATTTTAGTCCCACAAGCACAAAACATTGGATTTTTATGATTCAGCCTCAATGTTTGCTCCTTTGCCAGATCAGGGAGCCAGTGTGATCCAGCCACCTGTGCATGCGATGGCAAGTCACAATCCTTTTTTATTTTATTTTTTATTTTTTTTATTATGATTGAGTGAAAATGTACATTCCCATATAAATTTGCATGCCCGCCTCTGTGCAGCTCCCACTATTCTCCCTGCCCGGTGACAGCACACTTCTCCTCTCCGTACTGTACATGTCTTATCCTCCTAACAATCTCCTATCCCCTCCTCTCCACCCTCTCCCCTTCTTCCAGTAAGAGGTCAGCAGGATGACATCCTATAGATGCATAGAACCATAAAGCACACACACGATGTGGTCCCTGTGTATCGCCAAGTCCAATCCATTCCTGTCCAAAGAGCTGACTTCCATTATGATTTATGGACAGAGGCAGCATCAGGGCCAGGGGCCATGCTCCCAGGGGAACCCTGAGGCCCCAGGACCATCAGTTGCAGTCTTTTAGTGGAGACCTCAGGGTGCACCCCTTTTTATTCTTGGAAAGTCGCAATCTTGACTGTGAGTTTAGCTCTGCTGTGCCCTCAGCCTGGGCATTTGGGCCACTTAGGAATCAGTGTTCCCAAAGTGCAGCTGAATCCAGCCCTGCTCCCTCAGTTGCTCAGACATGTATACCATATACTCAGGGTTATTCACAGCTGAAGCTCAGAAAGACATTTTGTCAGAATCTATTAATATTTTCCAAAGAAATGTACTTGCTATGACATTTTATCAAGAAGCTGCTGCCTAAAAAATGCCAAATGCCAGAAAATTTTAGCAGTGCCGACCCAAACAGAACCTATTGATATCTTCTTAAATTAAATTTGAACTAGATGGTTTTTTTTCTCATGTACTGTTTGAAGACAGAGAATTAATAGAAAGTGAATATAGTCACATAAATATGTGTTTCTCCTGGGGGACATTTAAAATGTTGACCAACCAGTCCATGTAGCTTCATAAAAAAACCATACATACAATTTCAGAAACATCAACTTAAAATATCAATGTCAGTTAATGATAAGAATATTTATTGGAAAATGGAGGTTGCAGGGATTAGGCTAATTGCTTTGCATGGATTTTTTTCTTGTTTCAAATTTACCGTATGAACACAGAAGGAAACTAGTTTTAACAAAATGAAGTAACCTGTCCACAGTTGTCCAGCTAATCAATAGTAAAGGCGAGATTCATATCCATCAGTATCTGGCCACCAAGAAATGTTTCTACTCAGTACCTCCTTTACACATGCAGTGAAAAAGTCTTCCCCAGCCAGATTTATTCCAAGTCACCCTTTTTTACCCTTGAACTTGGGCTAGGAAAGCTGTTCACACCATGAAAATGACTCAAGGGCGGAGACTGCTGCTGAGTCTGTGACATTTGAAATTGTAAACACACTGTATGATTTGAGAGTGGGGTGAAGTAACAGGAAAGATACTGACCTAGAAAGGGCTAACACACACCCCATCCGCCATCACTGTCACCACCACCCTACCCAGGAAAGTGCTGCAGCAAAGAGATGCCCCTTCTAGATACTTCATCTATAAGAAGAGGGACTTACTTGTCTGCACAGCATTATTTTATGCACCACAGTTTCAGGCGGCACGCTACCCCCTGCCAGCGCTGTCTGTGAAATGGCACTTACCTTTCTCCTTTTCCCTTGCCATTGTTTTTGTTGGATGCCACTGTATCAGTTCCAACTCGTTGCAACCCCCTGTAACAGAGAAGAACTACTAACTCCATGGAGTTTCTTAGCTGTAATCTTTACAGGAGCAGATTGCCAAGTCTTTCTCCCACAGAGGTGCTGGGTGAGTTGAAGCCAGTAACCTGTAGGTTAGTAGCTGAGCACTAACCATGAGGCCACCAGGACTCCTTTCTCCTACCAGTAGAAAACTTCAAATGAAACTGAATTTTTCTAACCAATTTGAGTGTAAACTCTGGTGCTGATTAATGTCTCCACTATTAAATCCTCCCAACCATGAGCCTGCTCTGCCTTCAGCATCACTTATGCTCAGCTCCCGTAAATTTAGTTGAAAGCATGAAATCAGAACCTGTTTATCGAGATGTTTTTATAATATAGAAAGGCTGAAAACCGATAATCATTAAGAGGAGATTGATCGAAGGGAGACTGAAACATTCATTGGAAACTAGCATTGTTTTTTTAAAAAGAAATGAGCCAGATGTGTGTTGTCAAGTAAGAGAGATTATACAAAATATCTATGAAAATAGAATACCTGAAAAAAACTAATTTTTTTCAAGCTCTACTAAGTGTTTTGATTTTACTGAATTAGCCCTCATGTAAAAGGGTTGTTCACCACTAGCATATAAAGATGTCAGAGGCATTTCAAATCTTTGTTCCTGCCACAGGTCCTGAAAGTCTCTTAACAGCCATTTGTTTGTATTAAGGAAATTTCTCCAGAAGGCCCCTATATGCACTACACACATTTCAAAATAAGATTAATGGTCCTGAAAAGTGCACGACTTCTGTTGATTCCTAAGTGGATTTTTAATTTAAACTACACGATTCTGCTAACATAGAGAACAAGGAGAGTATGTCTCCCTGAACAGTGTGGTAAATTTCAGGGAGAAGATCCCAGACATTAAACTTATGGAAAAGAGACCAAAAGGGAAGGTAGCCGAGGTACTTTCCTATCGAGACTTGGTTTCTCATCTCTCTCCCCATCTCCCTCACATGCAGACATAGTCCTCTCCTTTACCGTTCCACACAACCAGGTTCAGGACTGAATTCTCTTCTCCTACGGGAGAATTTGAAATGTTCTACCTAGATCCTTGCTCCTCAGAAACACGGTCTTGGAGCCAACAACTTCTGAGGTCATTGGGAGTTGATTGGAGCTCTGGTGCTGCAGTGGTTAAGAGCTCAGTTGCTAACCAGAAAGCTGGCAGTTTGAATGCACCCAGCACTCCTTGGAAACCCTCTGAGGCAGTTCTACTCTATCCAGTAGGGTTTCTATGAGTCAGAATCAACGCAACTGCAGTGGGTTATGTGAGCTTGTTAGAAATGCAGAATGCTCACTTCAGTGGTATGTGTATATTAAAATGGGAACGACACAGAGACTAGCATGGCCCCTGTGCAAATTCTTAAAGAATTCCATCCATTTTGTCACATTATAAGGATTGCAACTAGGGTCACATAACAATATGTGTATAAATTTGTATCTGAGAAATTAACTTGAGCTGTAAACATTCCCCTAGAGCACGGGAAGAAGAGAAGCCCAGAGACTCAGGCCCCATCCCAGACCTGTTAACTGGAATCTGCATTTTAACAAGATCCCCAAGTGTTTCGTTCACGCAGTATAATTTGAGAGGTGCTGCTGGAGGTCAACTCCCACCTAACCCAGCTTCATTCAGATCATTCTTGCTGCTGACTACACATGTACAGTTACCCTGGAATCATTGACACACTTCAGGAATAAATGTTCTCTTTGTTCTCATTGTGTTGTTAGCTGCCGTCCAGTCAGCCCTGACTCGTGCTGACCCCATACACAAGGGAACAATGCTCCTGTTCACTTGTGGATTACACTCTTATGATTGATGAGGTTTTCATTGGTTAATTTCAGAAGTAGATGACCAAACATTTCTTCTTAGTCCGTCTTAGTCAGTCTTTGCTGAAACCTGTTCAAGATCGTAGTAACACAAATGCCTCCTCGGACAGCTAACACATAGGTGCACTGGTTGGGAGTTAAATCCTGATCTCCCATGTGGAAGGAGAGAATTCTCTCAGTGACCCACCTTACTGCAAACTTTGTCTTACATCTTATAATCAGCTCCATGCTCTATTAACAAGTTCAATGTTCAGTGACTTCCAAACTCAGATCTTGCTTAGCTCTGGCTTTCTCCCAGCACTTGGGAGATGCTTTGATTCAGAGCCCCTGCCTGCCCATTATAATTTTAGTCCAGCTGGTAAACCTTCTGGAAAGTGAACTTACACAATTCTTTTCATTGTCCGCCCAGAGTTCTCTCTAACCCATTGTCAAACTAATCCATACCACTTTCATGCTTATAGCTAAACCAGCAATACACCAATCCATCCTCTAAAAAGCAGCAGCAAAGATTCTCCAGCCTCTGAAACTGATCTCCTACACTGCAAAGAGCTTTTTCCCTGTGTCATTTTGCAGGCATTTTTCCTCTTACTCTTTTCTCTGAGGAGAGAGTAGCAAGCTTATCAGCTTCTTCAGTGAACCATTATTAAGTCATTTCTCACCCTGCTGTTCACATCTCGTGAATCAGTTGACAAATCATTATTTCCAGGAAATCTAGAGGAATGGAAGGTCCTGCCCCTCTATTCACATAATTTCACATGGGCACTCTCTGACGTGGCTCCTCATCTGCCACGGGGAGCCGAAAGAAGAAAACGTGTTACAGATAGGAACTGCATGCTCTTATCCAGATCGAGTGATTTTCTTCTCATTTTTATATTCTTGTAGAAAATGACTATTTTGCTTCACTAATATGACAAAAAATCATGACATGTGCCATTTATAAAGCCTCTCACTGCTTCCAGAACACTTAGATTCCAGGACTCCAGCTTATCCTATACATTTTCAATAGGCAGAAAAGATAAGTAAACGGAGAATGAGGCTCAAAGGGGTTAAGTGATTTTTCCAAAGTTCAAGCTACTACTTGTACTTATAATTCTACTTCATTACAACATGCTGTCTCATATTAAATTATATTGAAAACCTTAATCATTCAAGGATAAGAAGGCTCCTGGTTCCCAAAGCTTTCCTCAGCATTTCAGGGGCTTAGTTTGAGAAAAAATAATCATCAAAATAAATGCATAATATGTTCATTTACTTCTCCAAACACATCTAGTACTTGTGATTTACTGTCAATTTTTAGACAGCTTAACTTTTAGGAAGCTGAGTATTTTCTAGGTCCAATATAAAACCCAACAGTCAGTATATTGAGAGCCAAACTGAAGTCCAAGAATGTGGAATATATTTTGCTGTGTGTCGTGTACCAAATGACAGATGGGCTTTGAGGGCTTTCAAGGTTATAATTTCAGCCCAAGGTTCTGGTAACTACGTGAAATCCTTGAGTGGTTTATGATATCATAAGGTGAAATTATAGCTCCCAAGGGACAAAAGTTGTTGAATGCTTTCAGCCGTTGAGTTGCATAACTAGCCTGTACTCTTTGGCAATTATAGGAAAAACTATATTAAATGTCTAGTCATATTGACTAATGACTTTAAATATAGAATTTTTTTAAAAAATAAGACTGACAGGCAAGTGATTTGTTCATCCATCCATTCATTATTGTTGCTAGGAGCCAACAAGTGGGTTCCAGTTCATAGCAACTCTATATTCAACAGCCAAAGCCAAGTGCCGTACAATAGAGATGTCTACCTAGTCTAGTGCCATCCTCACAGTCATTGCTATGTTTGAGCCCAGTGTTGCAGCCACTGTGTCAGTCTGTTTGACTGAGGTCCTTCCCTCTTTAACTGCCCTTCTGCTTTAGCAAGCATGATGTCCTTTTCCTGGGACTAATTGGAAACCCTGGTGGCATAGTGGTTAAGTGCTGTGGCTGCTAACCAAAAAGTTGGTAGTTGAAACCCACCAAGTGCTCCTTGGAAACTCTATGGGAAGTTCTACTCTGTCCTATAGGGTTGTTATGAGTTGGTCCCAACTTGATGGCAATGGATTTGGTTTTGGGGGGACAGGGGAATGGGATTTAATGACATCCAAAGTGAGATGAAGACTCACCATCCTTGCATCTAAGGAGCATTCTGACTGTTCTTGTTTCAAGACAGAATTGTTCATTCTTCTGGAAGTCTATGATATAGTCAATATTCTTCACCAACACTGTAATTCAAATGAACTGATTCTTCTTTGATCTTCCTTATTCATTGTCCAGCTTTCACATGCCTGTGAAAACTAAACCCCCAAACCACTGCTATTGAGTCAATTCCAACTCGTGATGTCCTTATGGAACAGAATAGAACTGCCCCACAGTGTTTCCAAGGCTATAACTGTTTAAGGAAACATATTGCCACACATTTCTCCTGCTGAGCAGCCAGTGGATCCAAACTGTGGACCTTTCTATCAGCAACTGACTACTTTAAGTACTGAGTCACCAAGTCTTTTCTGCATGTATATGAAGTGACTGAAAATAGCGTGGCATGGGCCAGGCTCACCCCAGTCGTTTTTAGCAGTTTAAAGGGGTCTTTTGCAGCAAATTTGCCCAATGCAATACATCATTTCTTGACTGCTGTTTGCCATCAGCATTGATTGAGGATCCAGGTAAAATGCTATCCTTAACAACTTTAGTATTTTCTCCATTTGTCATAGTGTTACTTATTGATTTAATTGTGGTGATTTCTTTTTTCTTCACATTAAGATGTAATCCATACTGAAGGCTGTGGCCTTTTATCTTCATCAGTAAGTGTTCCAAGTCCTCTTCACTTTCAGCAAGCAAGGTTCTGTCGTCTTTGTATACTAGGTTGTTAGTCCTGAATACAGAGCATCTAGTGCAAACAGGAGAAATGCTGAAGTAAAAGAACTGAACAGATTCCAAAAGACAGGTTGAAAAGACAAAGTAATGTATTATAATGAAATGTGCAGATCCCTAGCGTTAGAACACCAAAAAGGAAGAGCACGTACCACGTTTTTCAAGTTGAAACTGCTGAAGAAAATATTCAAGCCTCAAGTTGCAATGTTGAAATATGTTTGTGTGCATGCGTGTGCATTTTATGTGAAGATTTGCAGAGCAAATCAGTTTACCATTCAATAATTCAGACACCAATTGTTTAGTGACATTGGCTGCAATCACCAAAATGTGTCAGCACTCTCCTCGTTATCACTCTAAGTTCCCCATTTCCATTCATCCAGTTTTCCTGTCCCTTTCTGCTTTCTCATCTTTCCTTTGGACAGATGTTTCTCTTTTGGTCTCATACAGATGCTTGTTCCAAGGAGCACTTTTCTCACAAATGTTATTGTTTATTTCATAGGCCTATCTTCTTTTTGGCTGAAAAGTGATCTGGAATAGGTTTCTAAAGGTAGAAGGGTGTCTAAGGGCCATAGTCTCCACGATTACTTCAGGCTCTCTTGGACCAGTAAATCTGACCTCTTTTATGAATTTGAATTTTGTTCTTTTTTTTCCTCCCCACTCTCACTGTGACCTTCTGTTGAGATTCTGGTTAGAGCAGCTGGTAGTGGTAGCCAGACACCATCTAGTTCTGGTCTCAGGATAGTAGAGGCTGTGGCTCCTATAGTCCATTAGACCTTTGGACTCGTTGTTTCCTTGAGTCTTTGGTTTTCTTCATTCCCCTTTACTCCAAGCAGAAAGAGACCAATAGGTATATCTTAAATAGCTACATGCAAGCTTTTAATATACCAGTATGACTCACCAAAGTAGAATTTAGAATGTTGTCTTTATGAACAATGTTATGCCAACTGACCTAGATAACCCCTAAGACTGTATTCCCTAGGTTTCAGGCCCAGTAACTCGGTCCTGCAGGGTGTCTGGTTATGTCTAGCATATTGTCATGACTATTATCCCTGTATATTGTATTATATGTGAATATACTTGCAGGACATAAATATATGTATGTAGAAATATACAGAGCCAAATCTATATATACACATCTGTATGCTCCTGTATGCCCTCCCACAACTACTCAGCATACGTATCTACCTCCATATCCACTCATAAATTATTACTTGTCATTACTGTTGTTGCAGGATTATATATGTTACAGCATTTACTGTCACTGCTTTTATTCTTGTGCATCTCCAGGGGCTGGTGTGCCCCTTTAGTGTCATTTTGTTTTATGGGCCTGTCTAAACTTTGGCTGAAGGGTGAGCCTTAGGAATGACTTCATTACTGAGCAGAAAGGGTGTTTGAGGGGCTTAGGCTCAGAGTTTCTCCAATCTCTGTCAGACAGTAAGTCTGGTCTTTTTTGTGAGATAAAATTTGTTGTACATTTTTCTCCACCCCTGCCTGGCATCTCCTATTATCATCCTTGTGAGAGCAGTTGGTGTTGGTTGCCCAAGCACCATCTAGTTATATGGCCTCAATCTGGTGGAGGATGTGGTAGCTATGGCCCATTTCTTCGTGTGTGTGTGTGTGTGTGTGTGTGTGTGTGTGTGTGTGTGTGTGTGTGTGTGTGTGTGTTTAACCTGAATATCTTCTTTAGTGAAGTGTCTGTTCTTGTCAGGGTTGAAGGAACTTACGGGCAAAATGTTGAACAATGAGGAAACATCAAAAGGAAATGAAAGGAATACACATTCACTGTACTAAAAAGAATTGGTCACGGTTCAGTCACTTCAGGAGGCCATGTGTAATCAAGAACTGATGGTAGCGAAGGACAAAGTCTAAGCTACACTGAAGGCATTGGCAAAAACAAGCCTCCAGAAGCTGACAGAATACCAATTGTGATGTTTCAAGAAATAGATATGAAACTGGCATACTCATCTATGCCACAAAATTTGAAACAGCACCATGGCCACTCAACAGGAAGAGATCCATATGCATGCCCATTCCCAAAGAAGGTGATCCAACAGAATCTGGAAATTATTGAATAATATCACAGGCAGGTAAAATCTTGCTAAAGAGATTTAAAAAATGTTGGCAGCAGTACATCAACATGAAACTGTCAGAAATTCAAGCCAGATTCAGAAGAGGACATGGAATGAGAGATACCACTGATATCAGACGAATCATAGCTGAAAGCAGAGAATATCAGAAAGATGTTCACCTGTATTTTATTGACTGTGTGATGGCATTCAGCTATGTGGATCACAACAAATTATGGATAACATTGCAAAGAATAGGAATTACAGAACACTTAATTGTGCTCACAAGGAATTCGTACATGGAAAAAGAGGCTGTCATTCGAACAGTAGAAGGGGATACTACATGGTTTAAAACCAGGAAAGGTGTGCACCAGGGATATATTCTTTCACCAGATTCAATTTGTATGCTGGGCAAATTATCCAAGAAGGTGAATTATGTGAAGAAGAAAATGGCATCAGGATTGGAGGGAAACTCACTGATATTCACTCTATAAATATGTATAAATCACCAAATGTCTGACACTAAGATGAGGGCAGGGATTTCAACAGTAGGCAAGCCATATCTTATCCTCAAGAATTTTCATTGCTTTGCAAGAATCAGGCACTAAGTGACTCCATGACCATTCCACGTGGTAAGTGTTGTAATGATCAGTAGAACTCTGTGCCAATGCATTCACAGGCCTCTGACAAACAGCAGAGGCAGTGGACAGTTAGAGAAGGCTTTCCACAGGCTTGAACTAAGAATTACGAAAGTAAATGGAATTATGGGAGGGAAGCTTATTCTTAGCAGGCAGCTAAAGAGAGTCAGAGAAAAAGAGGCCTTGATGAAACAGTACAAATGTCAACCTTCCTCCAAATGGTAAGAACAGCTAGAGAAAAAAGTTGGAGAAGAGTCAGAAAAGAATAAGTAAAATAATCTGGATATTAAGTTATATGTGTTTCCATATATATATATATGTATGTGTGTATTTTTGTATGCTTATGTATATATGTAATATGTACATATCTTATATATGTAATATAATGTGTACTATACATATTTTGTGTCTGTGTGTGTGCAACAGAAAAAGCTTGCAATGAGGACAAACCAAGCCATTTTCTATAAAATATCTCCTATCATGAAAAAAGCATAATTGAAGATTCTAAGACTATCAAGATAATATTAGAAGGGTAACTAATTAGAATGACAAGATTGAATAAGATCCTAAAATACTGTATAGAACGCAACCATAGGTACAGGAATCAGAAAGAGACTGAACGGTTATTCATTGTGAAACATTTAGTAAGGATTTAATTCACTCGGGGGAATATGAAGACCACCACCAAACAGAAAAAGCCCAGAGTTACAGACTGTACAAGTCATCTCTCAACAATATTTCAGTATCATTTCAAACTATTAAATCATATTACATTGATATCACACTTTATAATGTACATATGTTTTCTCAGCTTGGTGGTTAGGTACACTGTAGAGTTTTAGTATAAAAATAAAGACCTGTTGCCATCTAATCAATTTTGACTCAGCAACCCTGTAGGACAGAGTAGAAATGCAAATAGGATTTCCAAAGTTACCATCTTTATGAAACAGACTGCCACATCTTTACCCCTCAGAGCAACTGGTAGGTTCAAATGGCCAACTTTTCAGTTAGTAGTTAAAGCTTTAACCACGGTACCACCAGGGCTCCTTCTGAGTTTTAACAAAGTTAGATATAATTAAATCATCCAAAGTCATGTACCTAAAATGAGAAATAGACACAAGAAAGATTACGTTTCAGAATTTCAAAGTACGTCATTAATAAGTGATGGAGAAAACAAATTAGAAACACAAACCAACAGCACAAGACATAAACTATGTGATCCAAGTTCTGTATAGAGATCCTTAGATACAGAAAGGATTGGTTTTGATTTTATGATGGTAATCATTAATAATTTTTCTCCTAAAAAGTGGAATTCACTAATTCCAAAACTTTCACTAATTGCAAAACTTTTAGAAAAATTCTTGACATGCCGTTGGAAAGAGGCACACTTAAAACAGACCTAAACGAAAAAATTACAGGCTTGCTTCCTCAAAAGTCAAGAAATGATTTTTTAAATGTTTTTAAACAACCCTAAGTGATTTTTAAATGTTTTCACTAATAAATTCAAAATTAATAAAAGTAAACATGTATTTCTGCTTTGAAAAGCTGTGTGCTGTCCGAGCACTACAAAGAAAGTATGAAAATAAAATGAAATACCTGAACCATTTTGAGACTAAATTCATTAATGTAGTTATAAAAATAAAAAAAAAATAGGCTTTGGGAATTATAATTCTCTTAAAACCTTACTTAGATGTCATTCCCCAGACAAGTGACCTGTGATGACTAAAGTTTTAATAGCCTTTCATACTTGGCATCTTTATGCATTAATAGTAAAAATAAACTTCATTTTCCAAATAGAATCACTCAAAGACAAACGTAGACATTTGTGCAAATGTTTCATTTTTGAAAATCACTTTGGGGTGAGTCAAGCCAAGGAAATTTTTAGCTCAGAGGAAAATTCTTTCTTCCCCCACCCCACCTCCCCAAAAATCACAAGGCTGGGAAAACAGAAGATTATAATGGAAGCTGTCTTGCAACATTAACTGCGGTGTTCATTCCCCGAAAAGCTGTAATTCATGATTGCTCCACAGTCTTGTTCTTTCAGCAATTATGCATATTAGAGGAAACTCTGAATACATAAAAACTAAATACTGATAGGAAATGAAGCTCACAAAAGACAAAATCACTAGTCTGCCCTGAATGCTGACTAGCCTGTCCAAGGTGTCCCTGGTCCATGGAGGTTGGCAACTGCATAGAAATCACTGCCCCTACCAAACCTTCTTCTTTGCACAAGGCCTACTTACTGCCTGAGATTTATGGTCAACCCCTGGTAGAAGAATTCCATCACAGGAGGACAGTGCATATAGTGGAAGGAAAACTTTAGGGGCTAATGATTGTCCTGTTAATTTAATATAGAAGTTGTTCTTTTAAACAAACTGTTACACAGAGTGCCTCAAACCTGTTCTCTTTCATTTTCTCTCATCTTCTCAGGTTCATGGGGCATCATGGAAAACATCCCATAAGAATGATTCCATGCCGTTTTGATCACCTTTATAGGTATCCATCAGGGACTCCTTGGAAACGCTACAGGGCAATTCTGCCCAATCTGTAGGATCATTTTGAGTTGTAATCGACTCGATGGCAGTTTGGGTTTTGGTTTTATATTTCTGGAATCTAGTACAGAGCCTGGCTACTATAAGCCCTTGATAAATACTTGCTGAATAAATGAAACATGTCTCAATCCTAATTTCAAGTCAGAAAGCTTGGGTTTGACATTTATCTCTACTATTTGACTGGGCTGTGTGATCCTGGGGAAATTACTTAAACTCTCTGAGCCTCAGACTCCTCATCTGAGAAACAGAAAAGAGTATACCTATTCAGAACACTGTCCTGAGACAATAAGGAGATAACATAGAAGATCTAACAACTAAGTTCATGAACTCAGCATAGAGAAAGTGCTACATACAACATTCCTGAGTATCTCTGTGGTTGCCTTCCAAGAACTCCCCTTAGGAAGAATGCACCAACACCAGCACCTAGTCTACCCTTCAAAGCAATTTTGGAACTCTATGGAATGGCCATCAGGCCTGTCAGCATACTACCCTTGATGTCCTGAATGTCATCCAGATGTCTTCATTTCAATATTCCTGTATCTCTGGGTGAAGAAAAACATAATTTGGGGCCAGATCAGGTGAGTAGAGAGGGTGTCCTAGTACAGTTATTGTTTACTAGCTAAAAACTCCTTCACAGAAAACTATACAATTAAGTTGGTGAACTTGCCATCTTACCACCATGCCACTGTGCACAAGGCCATTCCAGAAAGAGTTCCAAAATTGCTTTGAACAATGGACTAGCTGCTGGCATTTTCACCAATCAGGTTTGTAGCACTTAGAACAATTAAGTTTGAAGACTTAATTGTCAGACCTTGTATGTAAAATCACTGAACACAGTAGTTGACTTGTGTCAAAGCTCTCGAATTATTTGTTGAATCCATGTTCCCCACTTGCCTGTAATCACAGAGCTGTAGACGAGCAGATAAATGAAGGACAGACTATGTCAAATGTAAGACCTGAGGACCCATTCTTGTTAATTTTCTCATACCTCTGCCAATAGGCCAAGATCAAACGTATCCTTGACTTTCCCAGGAAGAATTATAGCCAAAACTTATGGCATTCAAGAGTCATGCTTTGACATACATCCTTAAAATAATGCCTCTGACTTTTTTATTTCTATTGATTTATTTTATTATGACTGAGTGAAAATGTACATTCCCATATAAATTTGCGTGCTCACCTATATGCACCTTCCACTGCTCTCCCTGCACGGTGACAGCATACTCTTCCTCTCTGCTCCATACATGTCCTATCCTCCCAACAGTCTCCTATCTTCTCCTCTCCACTCACTCCCATTCCTCCAGTATGAGGTCAGCAGGACGACATCCTATAGATGCCTAGAACTATAAAGTGCCCACAGAATGTGATCACTCTGCATTGCCAAGTCCAATCCATTGCTGTCCGAAAAGTTGACCTTCATTATGATTTATCGACAGGGGCAGCATCAGGGCCAGGGGCCATGCTCCCAGGGGAACTGCAAAGCCCCTGGACCATCAACTGTGGTCTTTTAGTGGAGATCTCAGGGTGCATCCCTATTTATCCTTGTGTTGCCAGTCAGACTCAACTTTGTGGGCTCCATCATGGCTATCACTGGTGGTGGCCAGGTACCATCTGGTTCTTTCAGTCACAATTCGATGTAGACACCCACTCACATGGGTCTCTCTGTCTTCTGGGTTCTCTTTCTCCATGTTGCTATGGATCTGACTTTTTAAAACGGGAAATCTCAAAAGAAGACCAGAAGAATCACCAAGGAATATGAAATTTATTTGTAAATTACAGACTTATAATAACCCTCCAAGGAAGCAGCATCAGTTCTAATAGCTGGGGAAGAGGGGGGAGTAGCATGCAAGCACATGCATACACACACACACACAATGAGCTTGTTGTGCCCCTAATTCTTCAGTAAGTCAACCAGCAAGTTATTCTCTGTGCTCAGAGGCTGTCGAAGATACAAAGGACACTGAACGTGATTCCAAAATGTATAATGAAGTTCATATTAAAATACTTCTGTAACACCAAGAAGGGGAGTGTGCTCATCATTGAGTATGCAGGGAGAGGAAGGCAGGATGGTAGTATCCCTGACCACCCTATGAAGTGTGGCCTCCCTGTCTGACTTTTTACCTCATGCCGTTAATTTCCTTCCTTCATTTACCATTACCTGTAATAAACTTTTTCACCTTTTATTAATTGTTTTTTTCATAGGAGTAAGGTCTTTTTCTGTGCTGTTCACAGGAATTATCTAGTAGTATGTAATATATATATATGTGTGTGTGTGATGAGTTAATGTATTCTCTTTCCTTCACCCTATCAGTCAGCCCAGGAGACCTAAGGTAGCAATAAAAACAGAATAAAAAATGTACTTGAAACCTTTCAGCAAGAAATTGTTCATTTCTTTTTCTGTGTTCTTCTTTCCACCAACTAATATAATTCCGTATACGTTAATAGAGTCACTGCAGTGGGTTCTGAGATAGTTCAGAGAAGCTCATGCTCCTTCGAGAAATACATACAAGTAAACAACTTATCACACTACACTGAGATTGGCGAAATAATAAAAAAGTGTAAAAGGGAAATGTGACAAGTGGATGGTTAACCCTTGCTTCAGAAGATCAGAAAGTGCTTCGAGAAAGAGATGGGACATAGTCTGGCTTTTAAAGGAAGCACAGGCCTTTTCCCAGGGGCCAAAGAGGAATAGAAGTTCCAGGCGGAGGTGGCATCATATGTGCGTGCAAAAAGGCGAGACTGGAGTGAATGTATGTTGTAGGGTTGACAACCAGTGTTACAGAACAATATGTGTACTACTTGTTTAATGAGAAGCTACTTTGTTCTCTAAATCTTCATCTAAAAAATAAAAATTTGTGGCCATCGATTCCATTCTGACGCATAGTGACCCTGTAGGACAGAGCATACTGCCCCATAGAGTTTCCAAGGAGTGCCTGGTGGACTCCCACAGCTGACCTTTCGGTGAGCAACCATAGCGTTTAACACCTACTCCACCATCTGAAGTACAGTAATAATAATACAAAGATTGGGCCAGACAACACAAGCACTAGGCTTAAGAGACAGGAGATCTTGGTTTGGTATCTGGATTGTCTTGTAATTGGGTTATCACTGTTTCATTTATTTGTTGCCATATGATACCACATGATAACCCCCAAAACTCTGGTTGTCATGTAACAAGTAGCATTCATGTAGCTCCCAAGTGTGCAGAGTGCAGCTAACCTAGACTTGGCTCACTGACATATCTGAGGATCCGCCAGATCTCCACCGATCTCATCTGCCAGCGGTTAGTCCAGTCGTGTCCTTCTTGTGGTGGTGGCAGAGGGCTATAACACAAGCAGAATGGTGCGAGCCCTTTTTTAAGAGTCTGTTTGTGTGACATCTGCTACCATTCCAGGAACCAAAGTAAGTCACATGGCCAGGCCCAGAGTTGAAGAGGGCAGATACTCCACAGTGAGATGGCAAAGGCTGAGAATCAGAGAGGGACAAAGAGTTGGAGCCCTTAAGGTCCTCAGTCAGCTCTACTCATGTAATCTCTGTAGGGTTTGGTTCCCTTTTCTATAAATGGAGAATACAATGATCCTCCCCTCTGCTCTTTCAGGGCCTGTTGGAGGAAATATACAGAAGGTATTTTTGAAGTCCTTCAGCTGAAAATAAATAAAAACGTAGATTGTAGTCACTCATTTTGTGGCTTCTACATCTGCCAGCTGCACTTCAGAACTTGAATTCATGTTGCGTGCTCTTTAGATAATAGCTTCAAACAAGGCTAGTACGTTTTTCCAGCTGTAATAAATAAAAGGATATCTAAATATGAAACTTTACCCCCTAAAATTGAAGGCATGGGGAGAGCTCTGAGCTCAAGAATACTCATGATAACTGGTAATATACCAACAACAACTGCTTCTTGGGGAGACAGTAGGAACACAATAACCAAATATTAATAATATTTAATGTTATAAAACTTCTGTTTGTGTTTTCTGAGTGAGAATGAATTCATATATTATTTGTGGCAGTAAATAAATGAGTATGTTTTTTAAAACTTCAAAATGTGAAACTAGTTGCTTTTATAATTTCCTTTTCAACAGTTTGAACATCACTGCTGACATTCACCATTATTTCTGTTCAGTTTCTATCCCTTACATATCTATATAAGCCATGCTTTATTTATATGATTCATGGAATTTCAAAAGTCCAAGAAAATAGGTTCTGGTTCTAATTTGGTCATAATTCAAGTCTTTGGCGGTGAATTTCATTTACCCTTGGTCAGTTCTGCTTTCTTCATTTGTAAATTAGGGATTTTGAACTGTGTGCTTCACACATCACTTTAGGTCAGACATTTCATAATTTCCAGACAGAAACGGTCCTTTGGCAATGAGCCAGCTTATCTGCATATTATTAAAACATGAGCAAAAACAAATAAACAAAAGAGGAGGAAGAGTTGAGTCAGGAAATTTTTTAAGCAAATTTTGTAAATCCATTTTTTCTGCTTAAAAACATTTAGCTGTGTTTTAACATACACCGGCTTTAACAGATGATGATTTTTAAACAATCAACTGAACAGCTACTCACATTTACTTTTTAAAACCAACAAGATGCATTTATCTTGTTTTAAAACTCATGAATTGTAAATGCAATATAGATTAATTGACAGTGTGGATTTTCAGGTTCTGAGTCAACTCCTGGGTGTTTGTTTTTGTTTTTTCCCCTTTTCTGTGTACTATGAGTGAGCCTGCAGCTCACTGGTTAAGCACCCAGCTGCTAACTGAAAGGTAGGCAATTTGAACCCACAAGCTACTGCATGGGAGAATGATGTGACAGTTGGCTTCCATAAAGATTTAAAGCCTTGGAAACCCTGTGGGACAGTTCAGCTGTATCCTAAAGGGTTGCTATGAGTCAGGCTGAGTTTGGGTAACACTAATGGTACATTTATTCACCAGACGCTAAGTGTATACTGCTATTAGCTAGTCATTAGAGACTTCATGGAGCCAGTCTCGTCTTCCAGTTACACCTAACCAGTTTCTGCTTACGAATTATAAACTCCAAGTCCCATGTCCCTAGTTTGTTTGCTTTGAGAATTATTCAGGGTAGTTGAGTCAATTAAGCTCCAGAAGCAACATACAAGCTTGTTGAATGTGTTTATGGCATAGTCCCACTTCCCTGTCTCATCTTGGCCAAGTTGCTTAATCTTGCCGATCACCATTTTTCTCAACTGCAAACTTTATGAATCATTGCATTTTTGTAATGCTGCGTGAAAATTTCCTCAAATTTGCAAAAGAAGAAGGAAAATGCCTTTTTGATTCAGTTGACTGCTGCCCTCCAATGTTTGGCTCACAAAGCTAAATGCTACTTTAGCTGTGCTGCTCTTGCCACTCATTTAACAGGAGCAAATGTGCTGAACAGTAAAGAAAGATAAGCAAACACGAGTTCAGTTGTAAACTGGGAGATGACCTCAAATGCAACAGCTGGGAGGACTGCTACAGGCAGGCTTCCCTGGAAAGGAAGGAGTGGAAAGGCATGTTTCATCTCCTTCATGCATTTATTCAAGAAGGGATGCCTAAACATTTGAGACCCCCAGCCCCCAACGTCTCAGAATGGCTGAGTCACTCCAGAGCAAAGTCAAATCATTTATTCAACTGTAACAAAATTGTCAGATACAGGCCAAGTCATACCCAAGGGCTAACCCAAGTGAAAAATTAGACAAAAACGAAGAATTTCTCTTCCTAATGTCATTCACTGTTTGTGTTTGTCTTTCTGTTTTTGCCTTTGTAACACAGGTGGTATAGTGGCTAAGTGCTACATTTGCTAACCTGAAAGTCAGCAGTTCAAATCCACGAGGCACTCCTTCTGAGGATCTCCAGTTCTACGGAGCAATTCTGTTCTGCCCTATGCAGTCTCCATGAGTCAGAATAGACTCCCTGACACTGTTTTGTTGTGTTTTGTTTGTTCTTTGGTTTAACCATTCTGAGAGACTGATTCCCTGGGCTCCATGCTGAGATCACTTACCTTTTGGCTGAACCTTCTAATGGTACTTCTGCACCCAACCAATCCACCTTGAGTAAAAGCCAAGTTGGACATGTTTTTGTATTTATTTCTTGTGAGTTTTATAATTAAATATAAACTGGCATTAAAACATGTTCCCATGCTATGAGGATTCAGGTAGGGTTGTGCCAAAAAGTTTGCATCACTAGGTTGAAGGTAAATTTAAAGCCCCTTCCATGCATTTGCATTTAATCAGCCTGGAATTGCTGACTCTGGGTCCATCAGGGACCTTATCACCTGCTCAGTGTGCAGAGCACGGTACATTGCTGGTGATGGGCAATGACTCAAGTTTGAGTTCCACAGTCCACAGGTCATTTTTCACTTTGAAGTATAGTTGGATAGCAAGTTAATTATGTAAACAAAAAGCTAGGTTATTCAAATGTCATGGGCTTAACAGAATCCACCCTTCTTTCCAAAAGAGGCTTTATAGCATCGGTTCTGACCTCCACTCACCTGGTTCAAGACCAGTCCTGCCCCTTGCAGTGGAATCATGACTTTTTTTTTTTTTTTTTTTTGGTACTATGTACCTAACAAAACATTTGCCAGTTCCACAATTTTTACATGTTTACTTCGGTGACATCAATTATGTTATTCATATTGTGCAGCTATTAACACTACCCTTTTCCAAATTATGGAATCGCATTTTAAAAGGGATTATGATTCTAAAATAATTGCGTTATGATCATAATCCTTTTGAAATCACATATAAAATAGTATCTCCCATGGTAGCTGGGTTATAGAGTTAGCATGTAAGTAACATGGGCTGATGGGGAAAGGGATTTCATGTCTCTAAGCTTCATTCTCCCCACCCATGAACTACTGCTAATAACAGTACCTATCTCATAGTGTTGTACAAGGCTGAAATTAGATGATGAATGTGGAGGGCCAGGCATATCATCTGCACAGTATATTGTGTCATTGTTAGGTGCCATCATTTCTGTTCCAACTCATAGTGACCCTATGCACAAAGAACTGTCCTCACAATTGTTGCTATACTTGAGCTTATTATTGCAGCCACTGGGTGAGTCTGCCTCAATAAAGGTCTTCCTGACCTTCTGCTTCACCAAGTATGATGTCCTTCTCCAGGGGCTGATCCCTCCAACAACATGTTGGAAGTATGTGAGATGTAGTCTTGCCAAAGTTGTCTCTAAGGAGCATTCCAGTTGTACTTCTAAAACAGATTGGTTCTTTTTTTGGCAGTTTGTGGTATATTCAGTATTCTTCGCCAATACCACAGTTCAAAAGTGTCAGTTTTCTTCCATTTTCCTTATTCATTTTCCAGTTTTTGCATGCTAAGGCTTAATATTAACAGATTGTTAAGAATTCCTTATACTCCCACAGTGGGCTGTTAGACTATATGTACTGTAGTGGCTGAACTCTTCCAGTTACCCATTTTGCAGATAAGGAAACTGAGTCTCACAGCATTTAAGGGAAGAGCTGATAAAGTCAAAGAACATTTACACATTTTAATATAGTGCTCAAAAGTGTCAGCATTAGAGCCACACTTCCTGCCTACCCTTCTCTGATGTTTACTGGTTCCATAAACTTAGACAAGTTAACTAGTTGCTTACTCTGTGCCTCAGGATTCTCGTGTATTAAATTAGTAGGATAATAGCCTCAGCTTCATAGGTCAAGGATTAAGATAATTAATATGTGTAAAGTGTTTCAGTAGTGCATGGTACATGGAGAGCTTTATCGTTGCCGTCATCATCATTCCTATCATGATTACTTGTACTAGGTAAAAGAGTGTTCCCCCAAAATGCAGGTCCTCCCCAGAACCTCAGAATGTGACTTTATTTGAGTCTTTGCAGATATAAGTGGTCAACTGAAAATGAAGTCATACTAGATTAGGATGGGCCCTAAATCCATTACGAGTGATGGACTGGTGTTCTTACAAGAAGAAGGAAATCTGAACACAGACAAAAGAGCAACATGTCACAATGGTGACAGAGGTGGGAGTTATGCTGCCACAAACCAAGGAACTCCAAGGATTGCCAGCAACCATCAGAAGTTAGGAAAAGGCAAGGAAAGATTCTTCCCTAAAGTCTTCAGAGGGAGCATGGCCCAACTGACACCTTGATTTGGGACTTTTAGACCCCACACTGTGAGACTATAACTTTCTGTTGTTTTAAATCACCCAGCTTATTACAGAAACGTTAGGGAATTATTGCATTGTTAATTCAAACTTCTTGTTTGGAAACACCAGTAGTGTTGGTAGCCCTAATAATCCAATAATTAGTCTGACATGTAAGAGAGAAATAGACTTAGCTCCACTCAGGACTGCTCAACATCAAATGGGACTTGGAGGGGATTTTCAATCACACTATTGGTAGATGTTCAGTGAGCAAAAGATAGATAAATAAAAATAGACTGTTCTAGAACAACAGAGTAACAAGACATTGACAGCAGGGTCAGTGAAGAAGCAAAACAAAATGACTTACATGAAAGAAAGGGGAGAGCAAAAAACAAAGAAGTAGATAGAAAATTTGTAGCAGAATAGTAATGATTCCTTTGCAGGAATCCTATAAAGCTTTGCCCTAGTCTCTAGAGTGTCTGAAGGTCAGATGCTTCCTTTAGAGACCTCACAATAGGCACTAGCTTTGTATTACTGTAAGTGAGACAGAAAGAGAGCAAGGACTACCAGAGACACATTAGAGGAGTATTGCAGTGCCATTTCATGGAGGTTGGTAGACAAATTTAATTCAGAAATTATGCCTTACAGAAAAAAAAATGAAAGACTGGGACCTTCTGGCATCGCTAGTGGTAGACAGAGAAGGTAAATACTAAAACAAGGCATAGCCATTTGGGGAAGTGATAGGTTATGTTTTTTATCCCAGTTAAGGTTTCTCAGACTCACTTTGGCATTATTTGTGTCACCTGGAGCAACCTCTGGATTTGCTTTTCTCGTTATGGGCTTAAATCTCTTTATTGTATAGATCAGGAGGTACTGCAGTGTAATGGTTAGATAGAAAACCACTGACAAGTTCCTCAGAATCCTCACTATCAGAGCTAGATTACCCAATAAGCAATAAGCAAGATGTGCACAGGCTTGTGCTTACTTACTAATCTGTAGTGGATAATTTCACCAGTTTTCATCACATCTTTGATTGTTCAAACCATGTGAAATTGTGCACTATAGTAAGACACAAGGAAACCTAGTGATCATGTTGCTTAGTGTAAACTGGTGCATACCTTGTTTACTGGTGCATACCTTGTTAATCTGCCCCACTCACTATACTACTTATTCGCTGAATTAGACAAGTTATTTAAACTTAAACCTTACTTTCTCATCTGAATGGTGAAGGCGACAATAGATACATCATAGGGAGCCCTGCTGGTACAATGATTAACCACTCAGCTGGGAATGAAAGGTCAGCAGAAGAACAGACTCGGGGATCTGCTCCCATAAAGATTACAGCCTAGAAAGCCCTATAGGGAAGTTCAACTCTGTCCTATACGGTTGCTATGAGGCAAAATCTACTTGAGGGCACATAACAACAAGGTTGCTATGAGATTGAAATTATATAATCCACGCTACATAGGACAAGTACTGTGACTGCTAACTGAAAGTTTGGGGAGTTCAAATCCACTGAGTGCTCCTTA
Source organism: Heterohyrax brucei (assembly GCA_028571685.1). Classification (NCBI taxonomy): domain Eukaryota; kingdom Metazoa; phylum Chordata; class Mammalia; order Hyracoidea; family Procaviidae; genus Heterohyrax; species Heterohyrax brucei. The sequence goes on along the minus strand of CM053150.1, from coordinate 49,392,642 downwards.
GAAACTGTATGGGGCAGTTCTACTCTGTCCTATAGGGTCACTATGAGTCAGTATTGACTCAACGGTACTGGGTTTTGGTTCTGGTTTTATATAATAGTTTATGTACTATTAGGAGAGTCTAGTCCCTTGAGAAGGATTTCATGCTTTTTTCTGTAAAGGATCAGTGGAAGAGAGGGAAGCCCTCAATGAGATGGATTGACACAGTGACTGCAAAGATAGGCTCAAGCATAGCAATGATTGTGAAAATGACACTGGACTGGGCAGTATTTCATTCTGTTGCCTATAGATCTACTATGAGCTGGAACCAACTCAACAGCACCTAACAACAACACACTAAGTTTTTAGCACAGTGTTTGATATGTGAAGAATATTCAATAAATGTTTCTCTATGATCTATAAAAAATAAATGAGTGGGCTAAATGATCTCTAATGTCCTTGGCTACTCCAGTGCCCTCTAGAGAGGACTTCCTGTGTGCATAGCCTACCCTACTCTGATTCTTACTCAAGTCAGTCCCCAGCCCTGCCCTGTAGCCCAAGAAGGATGGAAAAACGAAAAGCAAAGCAGGTCAGTGTGGAGAGCAGAGATAGTGAGAACAGGTGGTGGTGCTGGCAAGGGAGGAGAAGAAGCAGGGCTCCTTGCCTCCGCAGCCACCCAGCTGTGTACTGAGCACCAGCATTGACCCCCGTGGGCTGCAGAACGAACTGGCTTACTTCAGGGAGTTGAACTGATACATCTAGCTTGTGTATTTTCCTTTTATGAATAGAACATGAAAGCCATCAGACTGTTTGTGCCTTGTGAATGGAATAACACACATGAATGGTTTTGTAAATAGCATGATTCAAATGTTGCCTTTGTTGCTGTTATTTCTATAACTGTGATAAACACTTTGTTTAATAACCTAAAGGAAATGGGCTGTTTGTTGTCTTTCTATAAACTGGCCTAGTTGTTCGGATTAAATTGATCATTGGGCTTGACGAATGCCTCTGTTATCTCTAGTTTCTCCAAGAAGAAGAGCTCTCCTGAAGGCAGCATAAACTAGTGATTAATAGGACAGATTTTCTATTTTCTGGATTCAGTTCCTTGAGCTCTTTCTGGTTGTGTGGCCTTAGGCAAGTTTCTGTAGTTTTCCATCTTTAAAATGGGGATAACTGTAATACATACAACAAAGAGATGCTGTGAGAATTTAATGATGTGGTAAATGTAAGATCTCTGCACAGTGCCTCAAATGAAGGAGGTGCCCCATGAGGGTTCACTAGGAGTGCCTGGAATCCCTGGGTGATGCAAACAGTTAATGAGTTCAGCTGTTACCTGAAGGGTTGGCAGTTCAAAACCACCCAGAGATACCTCCAAAGAAGTGCTTAGTGATCTACTACTGAAAAAATCAGCAACCAGAAAACCCTATGAAGCACAGTTCTACACTGACACACTTGGAGTTATGTTGAAATTATTTTATTACCATTATTTAAAGAATGGGAGAAATAATAAATAACTCCAGCATTGATCAGATGCCAGACACACTAAGCCTGAAGGTTGAGAAATGAAGGAAAATGGCATTGAAGATGAGGTGAGGAAGTAATTCAGCTATAGTGAGCAGGCAAACAGTCACCTCGCTCTGCTGTGGTTGCTCCAACAGCACCTCCCGCTGAGACAAGATTTAAAATGAATCAAGCATCATGCTAATTCTTCAATTTGAGATTTTGTGATGAGAGCCTACATTGCAGTTGTAACTGGAGCTTTCCAGTTTTGGAACTGAAATGCTAAAAACAAATGAAGGATTGTAGTAGTTAGGGCCTCCAGCTGGTTGGTTAGTAGCTGGAAATGGATTATGTTACCATGTTGTTGTTAGGTGTGGCTAAATTGGTTCTGACGCATAGTGACCCTGTGTACAATAGAAGGAAACACAGCTCGTGTTATCCTTATAACTGTTGTTTTGTTGGAGCCCATTGTTGCCGCCACTGTGTCAGCCCATCTCATCGAGGGTCTTCCTGACCCTCTACAAAGCACGATGTCCTTCTCCAGGACTGTTCCGTCCTGATAACGTGTCCAAAGTACATGAGACAGTCTTGTCATCCTTTCTTTTAAGAAGCATTATGGCTACACTTCGTCCAAGACAGATTTGTTTTTCTTCTGCTAGTCTATAGTATATTGAGTACTCTCCTCCAACACCATAATCCAAATGCATGAGTTCCCCTAGGCTTCCTTATTCATTGCCCAGCTTGCACATGTACATGAAGTGATTGAAAATGCTATGGCTTGGGTCAGGGACAACTTTGTCTTCAAAGTGACATCTCTGCTCTTTAACATTTTAAAGAGACCTTTTGCACATTCGCCCAGTGTCGTACTTCATCTGATTTCTTGACTGCTACTTTCGCGAGTGTTGTGGATCCAAGTAAAATGAAATCTTTGACAATTTAATATTTTTTCCATTTGTCGTGATGTTGTTGCTTATCGGTCAAGTTATGAGGATTTTTGTTTTCTTTATGTTGGTCTGTCATCATACAAAAGCGTGAATCTGGGAAATGCCAAGGAGGTTGCTGAAGCTTATCAAACCTTCTCCTATTCATTCATCTGCAAAGGTGCCTCCTCCTTGGATTTTAGAATAAAGAGGAAAATTTTGAAATTTGGGAGTTAAGGAGTTAATTAGACTAATATCGTCTATACCAGGGGTCAGAGACCATTTTTTGTAAGGCTCCAGATAGTAAATACTTTAGGCTTCACAGACTGTATGTTCTCTTTCACATCTACTCAACTCCGCCACTGTAGTGCAAAAGCAACTATAGGCAATATGTAAATGAGTGTGGCTCTGTTCCAATCAAACGTTATCTAGCAGACAGGATTTGGTCCACCACCCATAGTGTGCTGACCTCTAGTCTATATAAGGAATTTGATGCAATGATTCAGGTTGGCAGAAGGATCTGAGCTAAAGTTCCTGTAAATCGAACATATAGATGAATGCCATTGCTAAGACATTAACTTACCTAATAGAGTTTCAGACTGAAAATAGTCAGTGAAATGCTAAAATTTAACCAAGAAAGTAGTTTCTGTAGAAGAAAATGGCAAAAACATGGAAAAAAGAATTGCTGTATAACACAGACTCAGTAATTCACATTAGAATGTTGAGTCAGGCTGAGAAAAATTGTTCCTAGTCTCATTTTTCAGGTATTCTGATGGTCAGAGCCCAACTATCACATCCCAATTATCTAGGGACAGTCTAGGTATGCCTAGACTGTAATTATCTACGTAGCCCCAGAGGTGTCCTAGTCTGCAGTATAAATTATATAACCACACCTGTTGGAGTAATTTCCTAGGGCTGCAGTAACAAATTATCACAAACTATGAGGTATGTATTATATGAAATGTATTGTTGCATGGTCCTGGAGGTGAAATTCTAAGTTCAGAGGCTAAACATCTGCCTTTGGGGAATCAGCAGGCCCATGCTGTCCCTGAAGTTTCTAGAGGAAGGAGTTTCCATGTCTTGCCAGCTTCTGGTGGCCCCAAGTATTCCTTGACTTGTGGCAGCATAGCTATGATCTTTGCCTCTGTTTGTGTATGGCTGTCTTCTTTCCGTATCTGTCTCTGTGTGTTGTCTCTTTTTATGAGACATAAATCTTTTTGCATTATACATCTTCCAGAACTCGGTTCCCAAACAATGTGCACAAAGGATTAGGACTTCAACTTCTAGCATCTATAATAACCAAAATAATTCTGAAAGTGTATGACCAAGAGTTATGTATGATTTAAAGGTAACGATAATACTTGCCCCCCGCCCCCTGCAGTGTGTCTGTCAGTTTGTTGTACTGTGGGCATTTGAGTGTTGCTGTGATGCTGAAAGCTATGCTACTGGTCGTCAGATACCAGCAGAGTCACTTATGCCGGACAGGATTCATTTGAGTTTCCAAGCTAGGAAGACGAGGAAGAAGGACTTGGCAGTCTACTTCTGAAAAAAGCCAGCCAGCAAAAAGCTTACAAATAGCAGCAGAATATTGTCTGCTGTAGTGTGGGAAGATGAGCCCCCCAAGTTGGCAGGCATTCAAAAGACGACTGGGAAAGAGCTGCCTCCTCAAAGGAAAGTCATCCTTAACAACGTGGATAGAGGCAAGCTTTCGGGACCTTCATTTGCTGATGTGGCATGACTCAGAATAAGAGGAAACAACTGCAAATATCCATTAATAATCAGAACATGCAATGTACCAAATATGAATCCAGGAAAATTGGAAATTGTTAAAGAATGATATGGAAGGTATAAACATTGATATCTTAGGCATTAGTGAGCTGAAATGGACTGCCCTTTGAAATCTTCACTTTATCTTTGGCCTTAATGTTTGGTTCATAAATTGGAATACTAGTTGTAATAACTGCTCTTCCTTGTAGGTGTGTGGATATTCCCTTGTCACTGACAGTACTGTACTTCAGGATAAGTCTTGAAATGTTCTTTCTGACAATAACTGCCATGCCATTCCTCTTCAAGTAGTCAGTCTGGGCACAGTAGAACGTATGATTTTCCAATGCAGAATGGCCAGTATCAGTCAACAGCACCGAAGAGCAACAATAATACTTAGACAGTGAGTTAAGTCCATACCTATGAAGGCAGAATTCAGTGCTAAATAAGGGCAAAGGATTTAAGTTAAACAGATCTGCTTCTAATCATTATCGGTTCCTGGTGGTCTTAGACAATTTAGTAAATTTTTCTAGACCAGGGTTTCCAATAACAAAATTAGGAATTTCAGAATTAAATGTATTAGCATGTAGTAAATACTCAAAAACATTAACTATTATTTCATCCTTATTATTATTTAAATGGAATACGCTGGATGGGTGGGTCAAAAGTCACGCTTCATGTATAGAAGATATGTTTCAAGAAGGTGTGATATTCTTGCTAATGGAAACAAAGTAGCAGGAACTTAATAAGTACTTCATAATGATGTTATAAATAAAGCCTTACTGTTTGAAGTGTCGCCATGAGTCGGATCCGACTCGACGGCACTTGGCTTTGGCATTTGAAGTGTATGGAAACTCTGCTAGCTATGACTGCTCAACAAAAGGTCAGCAGTTTGAACCCACCTGGCACTCCTTGATAACCCTACAGGGCAGTTTGACTCTGTTCTGTAGGGTAGCTGTGAGTCAGTTAAATACTTTGCTTGTTTGTTCAAAATGTGATTCATGGACCAGGAGCATTTGTCGTTATTTAGAGCATCTTAGAAATGCAACATCTTTGGCCCCAACCTAACCTAATGAATCAGAGTCAGTATTTTAAAGAATAGTTTGGTATTAGTCTTGCTATTAAAGATTTCAGAAGCAGCAAATGATTCGAACAGGTGACTTTTATAGCCTCTTTGAGCCCCAAGACCACATGATATTATATACAGTCTAGAGGTTTTAAATGGATAAATCATGGCACAGAAGAGAGGCTATGGTCTTAATACCTAGAATATCCTATTCCTCTGAGCCAGTTAAGAATGACCCTTTCTAACCGACTCCACAGGACATCGTGCCAGGTCCAGTGACTACATTCTACCTATAATTTAAATATCATTATTTGTCAGATAGGTGTAAGTGTAGATATTAAGTGAACGTGCCTAGCATTAGCATAATTTTTTTATCCAAAATCATGTCTGCCTTAGATATAGCTGTTTGAATTTTTTTTTTTTTTTTTTGGAGTTTTCTTCCTTTTTGTTTTGAGCCACTTCCCTGCCTTCTGGGAAATGCCCATCTGATGATTCTCTGTGTGGATCCTCTGGGTAGAGTTCAGTATTCCATTTATACTGAACAATTCACATACAAATAGATAGTTTAACCTTAGATATTTCCCCAAGGCCTCAAAAGGTTGACACAAATAAAAACAGAATTGGAAGAGCTGGTAAAGTACTTAGCTGAAACTTAAAGAAATGCTTCTCTCTAAGGACTTCCTAGTGAGAGTCATAATGCATCTCAAATGCTTCAGTTCTTCGTATACTTTTTCCTTCCTCTCTGTGCAGGCTTTCTGACATCCCCAGCTGTTTGAATTACACACTACATGGGCACACAGAACAGACAATGCTGGTCCATCAAGTTGCATCAATCACTCTGTAGATCCCTCTTCTGATTCTGTTACTCTATGACTGCTGAGCAGCCCATTGTTGTTTTCCAGTAGACTGTCCTGTATAGAAATAAAAAAGGATATGCTGTCTTGAAAGCATTTAGCTATCAGTTACATGAAAAAAAAATAATATCAAGGGGAAAAAAAGAGCATAAAATGTGAACAAAAGTAGCAAATCTGTAATGTCTCTAACCTATGAGATTATGTGTTGATAATATCTCACTTATTCTGCCAAATTATCAACCATGTAGTGTGGGCGAAGCACTGCGTTTCTTGCATAATAATGGTAGAGACCATGATAACAGCTAACATTTGTAGAGGGATTACATATGAGTAATGGTTTAGGTGTGTGTCCTGCCCTCATGGAACTCATAATCTAGCAGAAAGGCAGACATTTAACAAATAAAGACTAGTATTGTCAGTGCTTTGTGAAACCACAGGGTATAAAGGGAGGCATTACAGGTGGCCCTGAACTAATCTAGGGGTTAATGAAGGTTTCTCTGAGGAAGTACCATTTAAAGAGTTAGCTAGATAAAGAGAAGCAGGAGGGAAGGGAAAAGAGGATTCCAGGTGAAATGAAGACTGTGTGCCAGAATTCCATGCAAGCAAACATTAAGATGTGTTGGAAGAACTGAGAGACCTGACTGGAGCTTGAAAGGCGAGGTTAGCAAGAAGAAAGCAAGTTTAAAGTCATACTGAACCTTAGAGACTATTTGTAGAACCTGGGCTGTATGAAGAGCAGTGGAGCACCATGATCAGATTTGGGTCCCAGGAAGATTCCTCTAAATGGATTGGAGGGAGAAAGAGCAGAGATGGTGATGGCTTGGACTGGAGAGGTAACAGTATTTGTAAAACATCTGTAAGTTAGAGAAGAGTAACTGTCAGGCTAACAAAGTGCTTCCTTTCATGCAGTCTATTTATTTGTGTTTAGAGGAACATTCTAGTGTCAAAATCTTGAAACCATTTCTTCCAGAGGCATTTTAAAGCTCTGTGAGGCAGACATGGAAACAGATAGCTGAGAAGCATAGAAAGGGAAAAAAAACAGAGAGTGAATCCTCTACTGGACTATGAGCCAGGTTCTGCTATTCCCCACCCTTTCCAGTACTTTGGAAAGGAGATTGTACAGAAAAATGATGTCCAAAAAGGCAGTGTTTGTCTAGAAGTAACAGGTCATAAAACACTGTCACAGCATAGTGGAGGCAGACAGACTTTTGAAAGGGATTCTTTTCACATGTAAGAAAAACGTATTTTAGTTAATGATCTTATGGCCAGTTACTTCACTAAATATGGACTTGCATTACATATCTTTAAAAAAGAAATGATAATAGTGTCTTCTTCAGGAAGCTATTATAAGGATTAAACAAGTGTGTTCAACAAGTGTCAGCTGTTGCTATTGCTGATGCTTCAGTAAGATTAAACTGTGATGAAACTCTAGAATGTGCTTTGTGCGTGAAACAAGAATGTTGAACACCAGGGTATGCCATATCACCTGCTGAGCAGAAGGATATCCAAAGGAATACTGTAAGCAACCAGGTGGTGAGTCCCTTTACGGCAGTGATTGCAGGTATTTATTTTGGTGGCCCCAATAACTACTGAGACCTGTACATAGTTGGTGCTCAATAAATCCTGAATGAATGGGTGATTTACTTTCGGTGATTTTAAAACAAAGCTTTTGCTGCTGATAAGCATGATGCATGATTTTATAGATGATCCAAAAATAAATGAATGAATATGAGGACAGCCAATTGAGTTCACAAACTCATCCTAGAAAAAGTGCTGCAGACCTCATGGCTGAATGTCACTACAGTCACCTTTGAAGTACTCTTGGAAAGTTACACACTGATGCCAGTGCCTAGTGCACCTTTCAATGCAATGTTGGAACTCTTTTTCTAGACTGGCCATCACAGATGTCATTATATTATTACCCTTGATGTCCTGAATGTCATCCAGATGTCTTCCTTTCAATATTTCCTTTATCTTCAGGTAAAGAAAAAAGTCATTAGAGGACAGACCAGGTGAGTAGGGAGGGTGTTTCAACATAGTTACTTGTTTACTGGCTAAAAAAAAACCCTCACAGACAACTATATAGTTAAGTTTGCAAACTTGCCTCCTTGCCACCATGTGCAATGGCCATTCTAGAAAGAGTTCCAACATTGCTTTGAAAGGTGAACTAGGCATTGGTACGTAGTTTCCCAGGGGGAGTACTTCAAAGGTGACCACAGTGATACTCAGCAATGATGTATGTAGCATTTAGAACAATTCAGTTTGTGGACTTAATTGCCAGACTTCATATATAAGCACCACCAGTGGGACAACCAGTTGTTGATATCGTGATACATTTTCTTACAGAGTGTATGTGTTTGGTCATATATTTATGATGATATGTGATCACAACATACAAAGCAAATATATATATACATATTTATTTTAGATCATACAAAAGCTTTTTTTTCCATTTGTCATATAATCATTTGCCTTATTTTATTAAACAAGCTTCATAGAGATGATTTACACTTTATACAGTATTCTATAAGGATGCACCATAATTTTATTAATCATTGTCATGTTGCTATCATTTCCAGTGACATCTTAAACCTTTTGGGGTTGTAAACAACCTGGAAATCTAATCATTAAAAAAAATTCTATATTGTCTCCCCACCTTTAGAAGACAATTGGCAACACATTTTTACATGAAATGCAGTCTATCCACAGATTCCATTCCCAGGGTTTCTGGTCTCAATCAGTGATAAAAGCAACATAGAAAAAAAAAAAAGAAATGGAAAGAGCTCTTTATAGTAATTGTGAAGAAGTATCTCCAGTTGCTGTTGAGTTGATTTTGACTTAAAGGAATGTGTGTCAGAGCTTGCATCACCTCTGTCAGAGTAGGTAGAACTGGGCCTCATAGGGTTTTAAAGGCTGACTCGACCTCCAATCTTTTGTTTAGTGGCCAAGTGCAGTAATGATTTCCACCACCTAGCACCTCCACAGAGAAATATAATCTCTATTAAAATGCTGCTAACTACAGGATAGCTGACTTTGTTCATAATATGCCCCAATCTTAGTTTATGCTTATATTTGAAATAGTTCAAGTTTTAAATACCGTATAAACTCTTCTTTACAACTTCCATGGAAAATAATGCTTCGTGTGATGTATCTTTATTACTGTTAGTGACAGAAAGTCCTTGCAGGGCTTCAAACATGCTGCCTCTCATCATTGTGAGATCTTGTGTCCCAGAGACCTCTGACATCATGGGATCTACCTGCTACCATCTCCTCAGTTATGTTACATGAATTATATTACCTGCAATTGCATTTGATCAAATATGCAGCACAAACTAGCATTTTAGAATACAGTTACTTTAAGGCAGCAGGTCATTTCATAACAAAATCGAAAATAAATCTACAAACTTCAAATTTAATACAGCATTAATTAAGACAGATAAGCATAAAAGTGACACGTTCAGTGTTGGGTTATTTATGTTGTAATCTCAGGATGCAAAGTTTTAACTTGGCTTTGTGCTGCTCCAATTTATTAAATAAGAAAATTTAGTATCTTGAATGTATACTTTGTGTGCTCTGTATTACACAATGATAAGACTAATTCCATATGCCAAATTGGAAAGTTTCTAAAAAATTCTGATAGGCTCTGATAGGCTAAAGAATGTCTTTTATCTTTGTTTGTTGTTTCTATCTGTTTGTTTCTGCAGACAGAGCAACTGCTAATGGGAAAGCTGGGCTATGAGTGCGCATGCACCTCTTGTCTCTCTGCATATTTCTGTATGCATGTCTCTGTGTGTGTGTGTGTGTGTATGTGGCTAAAGTATAAATTATTATTGGATTCCAAAGGGCGATGGAAAAGGAATTTTTTTAAAAAACAATTCTAGGAATAATATATATTAAAGGCATTTCTTTTTCTCTCTCATAGCTCCATCATCCTTCCCAAGGGTTCCGCTTTGGAACTGTCCGGGAGAGTAGTGCTGAAGACTATGTGAGGCAAAGCTTCCCAGAGATGCATGAGTATATGAGAAGGTACAATGTACCAACCACCCCTAATGGAGTGGAGAATTTGAAGTGAGTATCAATGTCTTGGGCCCAAAAAGTTCTCACCAAAGAGAAGTCATTTAGTTCTGACTTAGTTTTTGCTGGCTTTTGAAATTAACAGCTAAATATACGCAGTGTGTGTACACTACTGTCTCACACTGTGTGAGATCCAGGATACTATATGGAAGAGTGTGTACTGAATTATGTGACCTAGATTACTAGATACCTGCATAGTCCCAGGTTGGCAGCAGCTTTGCTCAAAGAGCCAGTGGGGTTATTAGTGTAGCAGATGGTGGGGAAGGCAAATGTTGGCTTGACATCACTTGGGAGAACAATGGTGTTGAAATGATCAAACCCTCGGGGAATGTGGCCAGTGGATAAAATGTCCCAAAGCAATGCTTCCTTCACAGATAATTTCTAAGCCCATGAAATACCTCCTCTTGTCACAAGGAAATAGAATTTATCTTATTTCCTGTAGAAAGGAAACAGGAGAGAAGGCAGTGATTCCCATGCCTGCATCCCTGTCATCAGAATTTATGAGAAGCAATCAAAAGCAATCATATTGCCATAGCAGATTACCAGACCCTGTAATTCATTGTAGCTGAATGCAAAGATGCATACAGCTACGGCCTTGCTGTGGAGTCTGCGTGGGAGAAAGGAGTGAATGGCTCCCAATAAGCTCTACTGTTTGAGGATAAACTGTCCCTTCCTGCTCACTGCTGCCTGGTGGCATCTGAACAACAGACATTCAAGCTGACAATCCCTGGAGTTGAGCAGTGTCAAGAAACTGACTTGTCTGTGATCAGCCACAGTAATTTTTTTAATGGACAACAGGACTTGCTGCTGCAAATTCTTTTTTCAGAAGGGAAAATAAACAATTTTATGGGACATAGGTAGTTTCTATTTCTCAAGAGCTCCAATAATAGGCTGCTTAAGCAATTTTATGGACTTTTAACTGGGACCTAGAGAGAAGCCCTTGTGCTCCCAGATTTGCAAAATTACACATAATGTTAAAGTACTATTAAGTGGCACTTTTAATTTTGCAAGAACATAAAAACATTAAATTCTCTTCCTGATACTGAGTTTAGAGTGCCTTTGCCTCCCAGCTCTTCTTCTGTATTCTGTCCTTCAAGCCAGTTCATGCCTGAGAGAGAAAATAAGATGTCAGAGACATAGCATTGGGTCCCAGCTGGAAAGCAATGAGTAGCAAACTGGCCTCTGCTTGAAGTAGGAAAGGATGAGATGAGTTACCACTCCAGTCCTAAGCTCCACTTCAGTCAGTGTGTATACTTCAATGTATTTATTCTGGAGGCATCTTCTGAGAAGGCCCCATGCCAAGAGCTGACTCTGCACTAGACAAGAGAGAAGTTATCATTGAAAGCTAGGTGCAGAGAGACAAGATCAGATCTGAGAGCAGTGAATTAGTAATACAGCTAGCAACTGACAGGATCAGGACTAGAACCAGGTCCCTGGAATCCAGCAACCTCTATAGGCTAGTATAGGAAGCATAATCAAAGTCTGGGTCCTAGCAGTTCAAACAGTAGTCATGTTGCGACAGTATCCATAGCAGACTCTCAAGCTCAATCCTAGACCTACTGCATCCAAATTTGCATTGTAACAACCTCCCTGCTGATTTACCTATTGAGGTAAAAGCAGAACCTAGGCAGAGCTTATACTTAATGCCCTCTCACTCCTCTCAGGGCCTCCCCTACACTTGCCTAGTAATGACATGTGCTTTTAGCCACAACAATGACACCAAGCAGCCAGATTTTATGCTACACCCTGATATCCCAGAGCCCTGACTTAGAGAACATGACTCCTCCAGTTTCCTGTACAACCCAGCTTCCCGTCTGTTGTACCTGGCCTTTTTCCTCTTTCATCAAAATGTCCATGGCCTTCATCCTATTCCCTTAGTGCCTACCTTTCTGGGGTGGAAGTTGTCCAGTAAGTCTATCCTTATTGAAGTCATTACTTCTTCTAGTATGTTACTATATTACTATTATCTGTGGTGTATGTGTTTTTAAATGAAGGCACAAAGAGGAGCAGGGCATGTTCTATAATGGGAGAAACAACTGGAAGGCCTGTGTATGCAGGGTGATTCATCCAATCGAGAGGCTGCTTACCCCTGGGTCACACCAGCCACGTCCTCACCAGTGACTCAGGGTCCCACACAAGCCTGTTAGCTGATTGTTTGTGACCTTCCTCTGCAGTAGGGTAGATTGGTTATTGCTAACTGCACTTTGTAGTCCAACAGCAGAATGGTTATTTAAGGATACCAGTGAGGCTGGGCCTCAGGAATTACTGATTATCAAAACTGAATGAAATCCCAATATTTTTTGTTGCTATTTTTTTAATTTTCATATTGCTGCCACAAATAGTTGTGGAGCATTGGCAAATGACAGCCGGTTACTGTGTAGTTCCCAAGGCACATTCTGTAACAATGACAGTAAGGCTTTGATTAGAGAATACCTTTCAGCTCAATTTGTATTTTATTGCCAGGATTGTATGGTTCCTCAGCAGCAGCTCCCAGAAAGCAAGTCATATCCCCAAACCTTTCTCCTACTAGGCAGCTTGGGGATGTTTTCATTTTGGTTAAAGCTAAGCATACACCTCATCCTAAGTCCAGTATCCCTGGAAAGTGGACTCATTAACTGTCTTTGCAACCTAAAAGGGAAGTTTACCTACTACCTATGTGCCCAGATGTAGTCCAGACAAAGCCATCCATGTAAAAATGTGTGTCCTGCCTGATGGTGACTTCTATAGCTGTCTAAAGATGTCTTTTTAATTTTTGATAGGCCCTAGCCATGTTCTTCTCTGAGTTTAGAGGCCACTTCTCTATAGTGCATTTTAATAACTTCATTCCTGGCTCTAAGAGAGGAATAGTGGAGCCAAGATGGAACAGAGGAGAGTGTATGGACAACCCTAAGACAGGGTAAGAAAGCTCTTCCAAAAGCAGTTTGAGGTGGCTAAAACCAAGAGATGCTGCATTACTTTGGACAGTTCCATTTAACCACCTGTCACCTTGCCTTCTGTGTAAGTGGGAGCCCAGCCCATGCTGAGACTTCATCTTCCTGTGGACCATCCCTGCACCTTTGTTCAAAAAGAGGAGAGATTTTCATGAAGGATGGCCAAGGCCCAGCCCACTGCCCACTGGCTGGTACAGTCCAGGGACACATATTTTAAATGATTCTTTCCTGAACTGCCTACTGGGATGGGAGTGAAACATAAATCTCTAGTGATACTGTGCATTAATAAGTCAGGTCACTGAAACCTATTATATAAGCTTCCCCTTCCATTTATTAAATGATAGCCTGTGGACTTTAAAGAGACAGCAACTCCCTTTCCCCAGGCCTAGATCTTGTTTTGATTTCCTTTATATCTACTCCTAAATGGGAAATCATACCTAATCTGTGATGAATATGATAGTGATCATGACAGAAATAAAGATTTCCACATGCTGATTGATGAGACCACCTGGCTGCAGCACTTGCTAGCTAAACAACCTGGGTCTGTGAGAATGTGAGCCTAGACTCTGAGCTTTAAGTTTATCTGTTAAAAGGAGTTATTACTACCTACCCCATGGCAGTTATGATTACTTGTTGACAAAGTACATGTAGAATAATGGATAAAATGCCTACCACAAAAAGTCACTTAGTAAATGTAACAGAAATGAGACTTATGTATACATCTCATTCACTTCAGAATCACACCAGCTTTCTTGAGGGATTTAAAGTAATGAACCAAAAAACCAAGTCCATTCCTGTTGAATTGATTCTGACTTGTGGCAACCCCATATGTCACAGAGTAGAAATGAGTCAAGGCTTTCTTGACTGTCATCTTTTTGGAAGCAGTTCACCAAACCTTCCATCCATGACACCAGTGGATGAGTTAAAACAACAAACCTTTCTGTTAACAGCTAACCAGAAATGTTTATGCCTCCGAAGGGGACACCTCTAAAGTAATGAAAAGGACAGGTAAATAATGCCACTGGGAAGATGTCACACTCACTTTACCAGAGTGTCTACTTCCCCTGGTCTGTACTCAAGAGTTCAGCAAGATGCCAGGCAGGCTGAGTCAGCAGCTGGCTAGCCTGTGTAGCCCTTGGTTTCCAAGTTTCTGTCCCCTAAACAAAGGCAACTGTCAGACTTAGCACTTCCTGCCCATGAATGAATCATTTCTTGCTTTTCTTCTCTTGGTTTTAAATGTAGGAATGATCCTGAGAAACTAGACGCCTTCATCATGGACAAAGCCCTTCTGGATTATGAAGTGTCAGTAGATGCTGACTGCAAACTTCTAACTGTGGGGAAGCCGTTTGCCATAGAAGGTATTAAACAGTCACTCTTGATTCACTTTTACTCAGGATGTGCTCAGTTTGCCAACCTAGCAAGTCACAAATGCCAGCACTGGAGGCAAAGAGCTATTCATCTTCCTTGTTTTCATTTTCAGCTCTTAAGCACTTAGCTATAAAGTTGCTGAATTTGGAAATTTATTTTTCACTTACTCAACAAGCATTTATTTACACAATTTTTAGGGGGGAAAAAAAAGGTTGTTAATAGACGGCACTTGGCTTGGCTAACCAAAGATGTTGTGAGAGTGGTAGCACAGGATAATAAATGGAGGGGGAGGGGTATGATTTAAATTTAATCTGTGTTTTCTAATGACTAAAGATTTTAATGAATCCAATTCAGAAACTAGAATGCTTGCGTTTTACAACTGGTAGAACCCAATGTGCATCTAATCCAATCCACTCATTTTATGCACAAGAAAGTCAGAGGACATGATCATGTGACTAGATAGCAATACTAGGAAATCCTGGTAGCACAGTGGTTAAGTGCTCTGTCTGCTAACCAAGAGGTTTGGCTGTTCAAATTCACCAGACACTCCTTGGACACTCTGTGACACAGTCCTACTCTGTCCCATGGGGTCATTATGCATCAGAAGCAACTCAGTGACAGTGTGCTTGTTTAATACTGGTCTTAGAATATCAGTCTCATGGTTCTTAATTATTTTTCTACTAATTGGAAAAAAAAAATTCTCACCAAACCTTATTTTTGGGGACCTTGGGTTTGCTGTCCTCCTCACTGCCATCAAATTTTTGTTTCCAACTTACTCAACCAATCAAACTTCAGGACCAAAGAAGGATTGTTTTGTTGGTAGCTCCTTTCATTCCAGGGGTTGATATATGGAGCTGATGGTTTGAACCAACAAATTTCACTGTCTCCTGCTTCCCAGCCTCCCTTCCCAACAATACATGCTGGCAATCCAGACCACCACACTCACCTGTCGGAAAACACTCGGGTTTAAAACGATCACAGAGGAGTGCCCAAATTCTTTCTCTAGAACCATGTCCTCTTGGTATGGTAACCAGGCGATCAAGACTACTCTGATCTGTTTCCCAATTTTCTAACCATAGCTGGTCTCTATTTTCTCTGAACACATCAACATTTCTTTTTTTACTTCCATCTTTGTTTTTATGACAAATAAGACTGTAGCAGCTCATGCTGTTGCTTCATACCTTCTCCTAGTAGAACTCAGTCCCCTTTCCGGGAGAAACCCTCACCTGAACTAGGGGGCGGAATTCCAAAAGAGAGAGATTTCATGGTAGTGGCCTATTCAGAAGACAGTCTCAGCCACCAAAGGCAAAAAAGGAAAAGAAAAAGCTAGGCAAACCAATGAACATATATTATATAGCTCCATTTTGATGAAATAGAAAAGTTCTCATTTTTGTGGCATATGGAGATGTGGAAGTGATGTTACATTTTATTTTTGTCCTAGATACACTCACCGGGTAATCGAGGTCCCTTCTGCCATTACCAGCTACTAACAATGAATCATGTGTAGCGGGTATAAGAACAAGGGGTTCCGTTTTCTACCTTTGTCTTCAGGGGGTAACCCTAGCTTGTCAAAAGGCAGTGGTGAGATGGCTTGTTTGCCTCTGCTAGACCCCAGTGCCAGATGTCACATAATTAACTCCCCACTGGTTTCCTCTTTACATTTCCATCTGTGCTCATGAGACTTAGTTTCATGCAGTTCTCATCATCTCTAGACACCACGTTGTTTCCAAAGGGTAGAAACACAAAATGGTGCAAGGAAGAGTTCTCCCTGGGAAAGAGCTGGGAGACTGTAGGTTTGAATAGAGACGGCACTGTTATCATTGCTGGTTTGGTGTCAGAACCAGTGGAGTGAAAATCAGAAAATTGGATTCAATACTGCTCCTTTCAACAAGCTGACAACCTAGAAACAGAGCTTGGCAAAACAAAGGGAGGTTTAATTTCTGAGTTACAAACAACAGTGTACTACAAATACTAATGAAATTCTTTTTTTTTTTTAAGAATGGCAATCTCACAGATGTTTAGGGAAGTATTTTCCTTTTAATCAAACGTTTAAAAATATTATATGCTTTCTTTTAACAACATTTAGGTTCCTTGAACTCTAAAAAATGCAAACTTTATTATTAATAAGCTAGACTATGTAAGCATGCCAAGCCAGATCAAAGCAGTTTAAGTACAGTACTTTCCCATTTAGCTTGTGGAGTGTTTTGTATGCCTGTCTATATCCCTTCATGGGATCTAATACAATGCTACCTCTATAAAAGTTATGTGATATATCATGTATTATCTAAGAGACAACTCACTAGGTTAGATTTGAAACAAGTGCCTAATTTTACTTACTAATGTAGTTAATCATACTTTCCAAGTACTAAAATGACTTAAGGAATTTACTTAAACCAAAATGAAAAAACCCACTGCCATCAAGTTTATTCTGACTGACAGGGACCCTGGAGGACACAGTAGAACTGCCCCATCAAGTTTCCAAGGAGTGCTTGGTAGATTAGAATTGCCAACCATTTGGTTAGCAGCTGTTCTAGTCAGCTTGGCTACAAGTCCAAATTCAGGATGTCAGCTCCAGGGGAAGGCTTTCACTGTAGTCAGCTCTGGAGGAAAGTCCAGTATTGCATCAGTCTTTGTCCAGGGAGCATCTTGGCGCAGGAACCTCAGGTCTGAAGGACGCGCTTTTCTCCCGGTGCTGCTTTCTTGATGGCATGAGGTTCCCAATTGTCAGCCTTTCCTTTTATCTCTTGCAGGATGAAAGGATTAAGGGTGGGGCAAGCCATACTCCAGGGAAACTCCCTTTACAGTGGAGCAGGGAGGTGATCTTACAAAGGGATTTACAGTCCCACCCTAATCCTTTACCATGCAGCATAGGAAAACCACAAAATGGAGGACAGTCACAAGATACCAGGAATCATGGCCCAGCCACATGGCTATGTATATTTTGGGGGAGAAACAATTCAATCCATGACAGCAGCCATAGCTCTTAATCAGTATGCCACCAGGATTTCCAAGGATTTTACTCAGATGGAAAGAAAAACAGTTTGTTGATTCACTCTACATGGTATTGACATCACACCAACTCAGTGTAACTACTGAATACTCCCCCAACTTCATTGTTCTGCATTTATTTAAGCCAAATAAAAGTGTAAGTTTGAAACCTTTTCAAAGATTCACTTTGCTACTAAAAAGTATACAGCAGAGCCAAACAGAACTGTTAAGAATTCAAGAACATATGGAAAGTCTTCAGTCAAATACTCCACACCAGCGGCACAAGGACATATCATGTGCTCAGGAAAACAAAGAAGTGTTGAGATAAATGAATAACGTTCTGAGTTATGCACTGGAGCCAGTTGACAGTACAGGTCTACTAAGGAGAAAGACTAATGGGAGTCTTTCTGCTAAAGGCCATTTCTTGTTTTTGAGTTTGTTCTTTCACTTGCTTTCCAATAATTATTTAATACAGTGCTTGAAATACCAGCTCTAGAGTCTGAGTGCCTGAGTTGGAATAGAACTGCTGTCCCACTGTGTGACACTGGCCACCTTACTCATGTGTTCACTAGGTTCCTCATCTGCAACATAGGGTTATTGTGAGACATGTAATACATGTAGAAGCATCCCTGGCACATAGTGTCTACTCAATAAATTATCATTACCCAGTCCATTAAATTAATAACTTGAGAGCAAATTAGCTATAAAATTCTCCCAGAATAGCTCTCTAGATAGCTTTTCCCATACCCTTCTCTCCTCATTTTGAGGTATAGTGAGGGAAACCCATTTTTTTAAGTTTTCTTTAGAGTTAGGACTATTACATTATTCTCGGAGTCAATGCCCTGGAGAGCTATAATGTGTTCCCAGGAAAGACTGCAAAGCGGAAGGAGCTTTTTTTCCTAAAGTATTTTTCAACTCTGTTTTCAAAATATCTATTTTCCACTTACATTTCAGAAAAATTCTGTTTGTGAATTTCTAACCACATATTTGCTAGCCAAATTGTATTCCCGGTACTCTTAGTTGAATAAAGCTGATTTATCCATGGAGAAAAGATCAGAATACTATTCTGAAAATTGTTCTCTTGGGCTATTAAGCTGTATCCAATTTCCAGGGAGCCTGATACCTTCATCTTTAGGGTTGAAGGATTCCATTTTGCTTCATCCATCAACCACAAAATAGTCAACCTCATCTTTATTGCAAAGCCACATTTCTAGTGATAATGAAAGCAACTCAAGCTGTTCTAAGTTGAGTCAGCAATTTAAAAATAAGAATTCTTTGACCAGTGAACACAACCATACTTGATAAAACTGATGAACAGGAAGGTGGAAATGAAATCGTCAAGGTTTTACTTTTTTGGAATAAAATGGATTTGTATTTAATGCAGTCTCATTCTCATCTCCAGATAGCTTTTTTCCCCTCTTTTCTCCAGTTTTGATATGTATAGTTTCCTTTGATGCTAGAAAAATCATTAAAATGTCAACATTCAATGTTAGTATTAAAATAGAAAATTCCAAATGATAGTCACCTATTTTTAGCAGTCAGTTGCAATTTAGCTTAGACATGATGGAGTACAGTGATTTAATATTTATTATTTCCTATGTAACAATTTTTTATAAATGTCACTACAACTTCAACATAGCTTTTTCCCAAGGGTAATTCTAATACTTTCGTTGTAGTGCCAAAATTCTATTCTTAGAACATGTACAAGATTTATCGTGTTAACTTCCAATTTTTAAACTTACTAATCATGTGTTTTCTCTCACATACCAAAAATACCTCCATCAAGAATCAATCTAAGATTCTTTCCCCTCTGCTCTGATCTGGTAGCATTTTCTCATTCCTTTAAATTTGCATGATTTTTTCCATTTCCTCTTCATTGAGTACGAATCATTAGATCTTTACATTTATTGAATGTATGCCTCATCTATCTTTGTATTCCAAAACGTCATGTAACCTCCTACCATGTTGCATAGCTGTTTATGTATGCCTCATATCCTCCATGTCACCATAAGCTTTTTAAGGATAGACTGTGTGTCTGATTCAACTTGATAACCTCTAGGGGATTTGGTAGAGTATCTGGCACAGAATAATCATCTGTAGGAGTAATGACTAGCTGAACAGATGTGCAAATGCTTATCAAGTGATAAACAAAAAGCAATTCTACCATTGTTACACTATTCTAGACTGGAGGTATTGGATTTAATGGGATTCTTAAAATAAATAATGTACAGTCAGGGAGGAGCTTTACTAGTTACTTTTTTCACAAATGCATATCATGTCATTTGGGAGCTCAACTTGTACTGTATCCCCACAACCAATGTAAAAAAAAAAAAAACTAATCTGACTGTGAATAATATTTTGCTAAAAACAAATCACCAGTTGAGATTTCATTCCTTTTACTGAAGTGTCTTGTTTGGAGGGCTGTAGTGACAGAGTATTGAAGGGGAGGAAATAAGTCAAGTATTGACCTGGCAATGTGTTATAATGGTACGAGCATTAGTGTTAGAATCAGACAGACTTACTTTCAGATGTTGGCTTTGCCAACTACTAGCTGTGTAACCTTGGGCAGGTTACTTACTCCGACTTTAGGTCTCTAAGTAATAACTCCCCTCTATGGGTTCATGCAAGGATTAAATACATATATAACAGTTTAACTAGTAACAGCAGTATTCAGTATTGATAGTTCTTACTAAAAGAAGCCCAGAGTAATTTAAATAAACTATATACCATAATGTAGTGCACAGTTTGGTGTATTGCATGATCTACAAAATGGGGTAAGGTATGGGTATCTGGTAATAAGTTCTCAATAAATACTAGAAATTACTGTTGTTGCTGAAACTATCGTCTGAGGGGGAAAATGACGTTACAATTGAGCAAACTAATTATCTTACCCATCGACCCACTCCCAGCAGATAGTTCTATGTCCTCTTACTACATGCCCTTGTGTCCTTCATTTCTTCTCCCTCATGACAGTTATCCCAACTGTAATGAAATAGCAGTGTTATGCTGTGCTCAAGGACCATATCTGACCTGCTCACTGTATTTTAGTCAGCTAGTGCTGCTCTAACAGAAATACCACACAAAGTGGATGGCTTTAACAAAGGAAAGTTTATTTTTACACAGTCCTGTAGGCTACAAGTCCAAATTCAGGATGTCCACTCCAGGGGAAGGCTTTCATCCTTGTCAGCAGCTCTGGAAGAAAGTCCGGTATTGCATCAGTCTTTGTCCAGGGAGCATCTTGGCACAGGAACCTCAGGTCTGAAGGATGTTCCCTGTTCCTGTGCTGCTTTCTTGATGGTGTGAGGTTCCCGATTCTCTGCTTGCATCCCTTTCCTTTTATCTCTTGTAGGATGAAAGGATTAAGGGTGGTGCAAGGCATACTGCAGGGAAACTCCATTTATAGTAGAGCAGGGAGGTGATCCTATGAAGGGATTTACAGTCCCACCTTAATCCTTTAACATACAGCATAGGAAAATCAGAAAATGGAGGACAGTCATAGAATACAGGGAATCCAGGCCCAGGCAAATTACTACAAGTATTTTGGGGGGGACACAATTCAATCCATGACACACTGCTAAACCCCTACCACTTAACACAGTGCTTTTCACTCAGCAAATATTTGTTGAATGAGTGAATAAAACAATGTGTTTTAGTCCTTCAGTGTTGCTCTAACAGAAATATAAGTGGATAGCTTTAACAAAGGAAGATTTATTCTTACACAGTCCAGTAGGGTACCAAGTCCAAATTTAGGTCATCCACTCCATGGGAAGGCTTTCACTCTTTGTTGACTCTGGAGGAATGTCCTTGTGTTGCATCAGTCTTTGGTCAGGGAGCATCTTGGCACAGAAACCTCAGGTTGGAAGGACACACTCTACTCCTGAGCTGCTTTCTTGATAGTACGAGATTCCCAGTTCTCTGCTTGCTTCCCTCTCTTCTTATGTCCCATGGGATGGAAGGCTAAAAGGTGTTGCAAGCCACACTCCAAGGGAACTCCCTTAGCAAGGGTGTTGCAGTCCAACCCTAATCCTCTTTTAACGTAATCATCATAGCTATTAGCCACAGGCAGAAATTAGGATGTATAACACAACATGTATAACACAACATTGTAAATGATGGCCCAGCCAAATGGCTACACACATTTCACGGGGAGACACAGTTCAATCCATAACAAATGAATGTGTGAGTGAGTCAATGGTTATACCGTGCACAGTCTAGCATTGTGCCTGAAACAGTCAGTAAGTACTAAATAAATGCTTTGGGGACTAAATTGTCAATAACATTACAATATTATGTCTTTAAGGGAAACTGGTTAAATACTTATTTACTCATTACAAAAATGTTATTTAGTGATAATATCAGTAGAAGAATAAACTGTCCATCAAAAAGTCCTTTAATGTCTGTCTTGCCTTTCAGACAAAAACTATTAGGCACAAAAGAGATACTCAGAAAGACTCATTGAATGGAATGTTCTTATCAGGCCTTTGACATTGTCATTGTCCACTTGACCCCTCATTATTAAGAAACAAAGAAAACTGTCAGGAAAAAAAACCATATAGCTCTTTAAAAATGAAAATAAAAATAAATCCTGCATTATTATTTCTTCTTTTTCATTGATTATATGTTGGCTTTTGGCTCATTGATTATATGTTCATCTCAGTCTCATAATTTTTTTAAAAAAGAATGTGGTGTATCTGCATTAAAAAAAAAAAAGGAACAAAAACTAATGTCCTTTGAAATAAATGGTAAAGGAAAGCAATTACACTTTTGTTTCCATTAAGTTGTCTTTGACTCTTTGACATTATTTTAGCTTTTATCTGTGAAAAAGAAGCCAGTCATTTTCTTAATTTATTTTCTTCAGTCATCTTGAGGAAAATAAATAATTTCTTGACTGGACTATCTAATATCTAAAAACAAAGAGTAGTTAATTAGCCTCTTTCAGTTGGCTTTCATATGGAGCTTAACAGTGTATTAATAGTTTGGACAAGTAAAGCCATGCTGGGGCAAGCCCGTTAATAAAACTTGGACAACAAAGTATATCCATGTCTGTGCTCCTCTTTCATCTTTTCCCTTGCCTCCTTTGACCTCGATAAGCACTATCCTCAATTTTTGGTTTAACATTTCCTGGGTTTTTTGGGTTGTTTTTTTTTTCCCCTAAGATACAGTGTCATCATATCCATTCCTAAAAACTTACTGTTTTGCATGTTTTTACATTGATAAAATGGATTCATTCCCCATACAGTCTTCTGGGATCGACCTCTTTTACTCAGTAACATGTTGCTAAAAGTCATCCACATTATTTCCTGTGGTAATGGTTCCTGTATTTCACACTGTATAATATTCCAACTGTGTGACTATTCCATAATCTATGTATCCATTCTCTTGTACGAATATCCCACAATCTGTGTCTCTACTCTCATCAGTGGACATTTGAGTTGTTTCCAGTTTTTGCTTTTATGAACAATGCCACTAAGAATATTCTAGAAATATTTTGTGAAAGTATAAAATAACAAGAACACCATAAGGAGAAAAAATGACAAAGAGTTTGTTGAAGATTTGTTACAGGTGAAACTAGGGCAACAGTTGGCAAAATTGTAAGTACTCCAAAGTCCAAAAGGAGGTAGAGATTTTTATACAGGATGCTGTTACATGTGAGTCACAAATAAATCTATCACAGACCTTCTGAAGGCAAAATACACAAGCAGTTTTTTTAGAACAATCTTATGTACACATCTTTTTAAGGAATACTCATGTTATTCCTTTCCTGGAAAATTCTTATTCCTTGATTAACTTTCTGTTTGTGTTCCTTCTGAGAACAGAACACTTTTATCATATTCTTAACAACCATAACCATATACTTGTTCATTCAAGGAGGATGGGCACACACACTCTGAGAGCTGAAGCCAAGATGCAGCACAGAAGACAAGTCTGAGTCAGACCTGTGCCCACCACTTTAGTCATAACAACCACCTCTGTTTTGCGGCGCTCTTATTTGGTCGTAATTATAAGAGTCCTTTTATACAGTTTCTCAATGTGCATGTGGAGAAGCTCTTTTGGAATGGTGTTTGGAACGGCTGGTCTGAGAGTATGCAAATGTTCAACTTCATTAGAAAATACTGAAGTGTTTTCCAAAGTGCCTGTATCAGTGTACAGTCCCACAGATAATGCATAAGTGGTCTTACTGATCCATATCTTCTCCAACACTGAGTGTGACCAGACCTCTTCTTATAATTGAAGTTAGTTATTTCAAGTTCTTGTAGATGTTATAACTTTCATCCTACATAGTATGTTCACATGATGCTATTATATTATTTAAAGTAAATAAAATAAAAGTTAAAGAAGGCCATGCATGACCAACCAAAGATAGTGACTAATCCAGTTTTTCACACTTAAGACCCCAAGGAGAAGTTTAAGGAATGGTGGATAGAGTATTCTACTTTGGGTACAGACCTCAAAGATTGCTTCTAAGAAATACCTTGAAGGCAAGGACAGAAAGCCTTGGGATAAAATGAGCACGCAGTGCACAGCCTATCACTCTCATTTCTAGATTCATCCATCAACTCAGATACAGCAGATCTAAGGGTAATCACAGCTAAAACTGTCTTTGAGTCCTCTGAAGCAAAGATGGTGAAAATTCACCACATCTTAGTTACCAGGTCTGATAACAGTAATGCCCAAGTGTGATGGCAGTCTCTCAAGAACAGTATCGAAAATCTATTTGAAATATTGTCTCTTTTTCCCTAGGATATGGCATTGGTCTTCCACCCAACTCTCCACTGACCTCCAATATATCAGATCTCATCAGTCAGTACAAGTCACATGGATTTATGGATGTGCTTCATGACAAATGGTACAAAGTGGTTCCCTGTGGCAAGAGGAGTTTTGCTGTCACTGAGGTGAGGAAAGGCTGCTGCTGGAAATGTACATTTGAGGTTGATTTTCTTTGAAAACAGTGAAGAAATGCCCTTCTTACCCATGCCTGGCAGTCAACAATCCATGCTATTACATCCACCAGGCCTTTCTATTTGGGTTGTTCCTAACTTCGGGTTAAGAGTGACATTCCTTTAGGAATTTCCAATGACACATTTACCTTAGATTTGAATGTGAAGCTTTTTTGATAAGAAAATGTCTGTATTTCTACTTTTCACCTATAATGCATATCCACAAGTGCAGAAGAAATTCTATTCTGAGTTACAGTAACAGTAGCTGAGCTTGACATCAGCAGTGTTTGGTGTAACTTAATTGCTGACCAGGATGTGGACCAGATTATCCTTCAACATCTAATCAGGGCTTTGTTAACTTCCCAGTGACAGCTGTCCAGTGATAAATCCTCTGTGGGTTGAGAAAAATGGAATTACTTTATCCAGTAACTCTTAGACCACAGAATGCTAGATTTTTTTTTTCTTTAGGACTGAAAATGGCAATTTCCCTTCATTTGCAGATGGGAAATTAATACCCAGCGATCCTAAGTGTTTTCCCGAGGCACAGGTATCCTCAGAACCCACCACGTCTTCCTGCTGCAGTCTGCTGCCTTTATGGTGCAGCTGGAAAGAAATCCACCAAATGAGCCAGGGTTTAGGTGATGACAGCAGCAAACAAAGCAGTGCATCCTGATCCCTTGTCTCAAATATTTAAAATAAGGAGGTAAATAAACCAATACAGCATTAAAGAGCAGAAGATTAAATACAGCAACAACAAAATACAGAGCCAGCAATAATGGTTTTAAACAGCATCTACTTGCTAACAATGCCTACATTCATAAGTTAACAGACTCTGTTCTGAATTCCCAAACCAGGTATCCACTTTCCCATTTGACATCTCCATGTCAATACCCTCGAGGCATCTCAAATTTAACTTGTCAAAAATTAAACCCTGGATCTTTCCTTCTAAGCCTGTTTTTCCTCTGATTTCCTGTCTTAGTAAATGGCACTGCTGTCCACTCAACTACTTGTTCCAGAAACTGGCAGTGATCTGTACTGCCTCCCAAATCTCACCTATGGCATCCATAAACAAGCCATGTCTTTTCCTCTTAGAAAAAATGTTTCAAATATGCCCACTTATTGTTATCTTTACTGTTATTATTCTAGTCCAAGCCATCAGCACTCACCTGGACCATGGCAAGAGGCTCCTAGCTTGATTTGGTTCTAACTCCTGCCTCTCCCTGATCTGTTTTCCCCTTGGCAGATCATTCCTTCACTTAGAAGCCTGCAGTGGCCTCTGATGGTAATTAGGGCAAAATCTGAAATGCTGAACATGGCCTGCAATGCCCTGTGAGCCTGAGCGGCTCACTGCTTCAGCCTCATCTCATCTCATTGTCTTCCTTACCCATTACAGCCCCACCATATGGCCAGATTTTAGATGGAGGTATTTCTTGTTTTGAGGTTTCTGCTCATGCTCCCATCTCCTCCTCAGCTGCTCTTCTCCCTGATGTTTGCTCAGTTAACACCACCTCGTTACAAACTCCCTCCTGAAATCTTCCATCCTCGGAGCCTACCCAAAGCCCCTGATCCAATCTGAATCGCATCTCCCTGTTATAATCTCATACAAGGACTGCCAATTAAGATTGTGAATTCATCCTAGAAAAAGGGTTACATACTTCAGTGCAAAGTATCACTCCGGTCACTTTCAACGTCCTCCCCTTGGGAAGCTGTGCGGCAATGCCAAGTGCCTAGTCCACCTTTCAAAGTAATTCTGGAACTCTTTTACTGGAATGGCCATCAGAGCTGTTATTGTCTTACCCTCGATGTCCTAAATGTCATCAAAATGTCTTCCTTTCATATTTCTTTTATCTTCAAAGAAAAAAGGCACTGGGGGCCAGGTCATGTGACTAGGGAGGGTGTCCCAGTACAGTTATTTGCTTACTGGCTGAAAACTCCATCACAGACAACTGTACAGTTAAATTCATGAACTTGCCACCTTGCCACCATGCACAATGGCCATTCCAGAAAGAGTTCCAAAACTGCTTTGAAGGATAGAATATACAGTAACAAGACTCTTTACTGTGGGCCTTTAAATAGCACTGTACCACCTTGGACATGGACTGGCATCTTTCTCTTTACATCCTAAGACAGTATTTCTGGGTGTCATCCTCACAAAAAGGTAGTAATTGAATGAAACCAGTCACCAGTGCCTTGTCCAAGCCTCATCTCTTCTACAGAGGTCCTCCGCCTGCTCGATTTCACACTGCCCAAGACAGAGTCTCTACCATTTCTTTCTTCTTCCCCTCAAAATCAGAAAATGAAACGTGCCTTTTAATGCTTTGCTCCCATCCCTTTTGCCTCAACTGCCATGCACGCCAGCTGTGTTAGCATAGAGAAGTGATGACTGGCTTTGAAATCCAAGAACCAGAATTTGAAGACTGCCTCTGCCATCAGCTTACTTTGAGCGAATGACTCAACCCAGCTTCAGTGGCTCTTTTGAGGATTAAATAAAACAGTAGTTTAATAAATATGTCCCTACTTCTCCACTGCCCCAAGAGCGGCCAGGGAGCTATGCATAAAAAGCAGGTATGCTTATGAGAGCACCTCTCCCAACCACTGTGTTCTTGAGGAAGATATTCCTGTGTTCACTGCTGACCTTACACCATCTTTTGTTTGAGACAGTTCCAGTTCATATCTGTTGCCAAAACATAAAAACCAAACTCAGTGCCACTGAGTCAATTCCAACTCACAGCACCGTTATGGAAAGAGTAGGACTGCCTCATGGAGTTTCCAAGGAGCACCTGGTAGATTCGAACAGCCAAACTTTTGGTTAGCAGTCTTAGCACTTAACCATTACGCCATCAGGGTTTCCACAGGGTGCTTATTTTAACACCTTCCTGAAGTATAAAAAAAACCTGGTTTGAAAAATACAGCAATCTAGCAAAAAGTCATGAAAGGTGCTTCTTCCCTCAATTTTTAGTGGGCTGTAACTACTTGGTCTCCTGTGAGAACATTGACCTACTCACCTTTCATCCATGGCAACCCCAGCATGGCCTCACTGCAGCTTCCCTCTCCAGGGCTTTACCTGCAACCCAGAGTCACCTAGGAAATTGCAGGTCAGCTTCTGCAAACCGACCAGACTCCAGCAATTTTCAGAAAGGAATTTTATTGGACTGGACCTCAGATATTTCCATACCTCCTCCCAGTACAGCTGTGCTTCTGCTCACAGAGAACTTATTTTTTATCATTTCCACCAGGGAAAATGTATGGCAGCTTTTAAATTTCCTTCATCTTCTTTTGACTCAGCAAAAATCATGCCATTTTTTTCAAGTCCCTGAGGGAATTTTAGAGCTCCAGGGCAAGACTTTTGGGAAGTCTGATATTAGCGAAAGACGAAAAGGCAGGCAGTAGGTCACCATTTACCATGTCCCCACAATTCTTCAAGGAGCTGTTGAACTCTACGATGATGCCTCTTTTTGCAAGTCTCCTTTGAGTAGTGTATCTTTAGGATGGGGTGAGGAGAGAGGGAGGTGGGGGAGTAGACAAGAAGGTAACAGAATCAGTATTTGTGGCAGAGAATAGATAACACACCCAAATAGCCTGAGGAACATTTTCAAGAAACTCTTTGCAAAGGCACAGTTTAGTAAAACCAGCAGAGGTAGTGCGGTCTCCCACAGCGGGCAAAGTGTGGGAGCTGTTACTTTGCCTAAGCCTAAGGGAAGAGCCATTCCTGAAGCTCAGGAAGGCATTGAGAAGGTGGTCTATATTTAGGAAAGGACACAACCAACCCACAATATCCATCAGGAGAGAGCCAGGGAACAAATGTCTCATACCACCCTACCATCTTCCACCCCTGTCTTAGGTTAAGAGACCCTGGGAATGTGATCCATTATGGTCAGTCTCCCAGGGCACAAACGGAGGTGAAGAAAGGTGAAGTGGATCTGGAAGGACAAAAATGTCCAGCATAGTCTGATGGCAGAGGATGATGGGGAAAAGGAGAGCTAGATTGAAAAGCCTACTGCCTGACTATCTAAGCCTATGCGGTTCTGCACTGCCAGACCAAGGGCCAGCCCCCAGGTAGAGAGAACGTGCCTCACACTAGCCAAGACAGAGAGGTGCAAAACCAAGTCCACCAGGACAATCCTGGTCTTTGGAGTCAGACAACCCTGGCTCTATCATTACTATAAGGAAGAAACATTATGTCCTTGAAAAAAATCACTTAATCTCTCTGAGCCTCAGTTTAATGCATACCTTTCTGGACTGTTAGCAGGTTTTTGACTCTGCGCCTAAGTGTTTCCTTGCAGTGTTACCGAGTATTGAGGGAAATAAGTATATGCTGAACAGGAAGACAGAACAAGAGAATAGAAAGAGCTCTATCCTGGGAGTCCAGAGTCTTTGATTGTGTGGGGAGGGGGCATGAGGAAGAATATTTTGAAAGTAAATCATTTAACTTTCAGTGTTTTTATTATCAAGGGAACTGCACAACAGGAAACCTTGCCCCATTCCTGACACTTCGTGCAACTCTGACCTCAGTCTAGCCCTGACCTTCCTCTCCCGCCTTGACACTGACTCCATTCCTAAAATTTAGTCTATCTCTCAACTCACCCCACTAGTGACCACGAACCTCTACCTTGTCTTTTTGTTGTTGATTTGTTATTGGTGGTGGTGGTGGTGGTGGTGGTT
Source organism: Heterohyrax brucei (assembly GCA_028571685.1). Taxonomy (NCBI): domain Eukaryota; kingdom Metazoa; phylum Chordata; class Mammalia; order Hyracoidea; family Procaviidae; genus Heterohyrax; species Heterohyrax brucei. The sequence continues at coordinate 49,363,602 of CM053150.1, read as the reverse complement.
GATGACTTTGGAGACACCATGTGCTATAGTGTAGAATCGTTCAATAGGGTTTTCTTGGCTGTACCCTTTATGGAAGCAGATCACCAGATCTGTTCTTCCTCAGTGCCACCAAGTGGGTTCAAACCACCAACCTTTTGGTTATCATTTACACCCCCCAGGGACCTTCCTCGCCTGGCCTTTAACACATGTTTGACATTTCCCATCTCATGCATCCCCATCCTGAACTTGATCCCATAAAGGTGACATCAGAGGGCAGGGGTGGAGTAAAGAAATCTCTTTGTTGGGTAATTTTAAAATCTGAAGTTTAAATGGTTGGTTTCTAGGATCACTGTTTGGTGCCCAGTATAAATATAATCACAGTATCAAAATATTCGTATCAAAAAGGTACATCTAAATGTTATGAAACAAATTACTTACCACCTCTAAGTTTTCTGCAAAATAGAGATAATAAGATTTTGTTTCTGGCTTGGTGTAAAGAACAAAAAGAATGTACATAAAGGGCCTGAAACATAGTAGGTACAGAGTGGAAAGTAGTTATATCCTAGTCTGCCATATATCAATGACATGACTTTCAGCAAATCACTTAACTTCTCTAAGTTTGCTTCCTTGCCTTTGCCTTAAAACAAAGAGACCTTGTACGCATAGGGTTGTCATGGGGCAGAATCAACTGAACAACAACTGATTTGAGGGCTGTTTTGGTAGCATGGCTAGGTTAGAGATGCTGTGGTTCTCAGGTGGGTTCCAGAAGAGGAATCTCATTCTCATTAGCTGAAGAGATGGATCCTGGGATACTGAGGACAGTGAACTGACTGGCCACCAGTCTGGACTCTCCATAACCAAACACTGCCCCAGACCTGCTTTACAAGGACTCTACAATGTCATCTGGTATTGAATCTATTAATATTCATTCACTGAGAATAAATTCTCTCCTGGCAAATCTATTCTTCCCTCAATTAATATTTGGGGGGGGGCAAGAAGGGAAGGCATTTGCCAACTATACGTATTGAAAGTAGAAGGGAGCAGATCAATCGTATCAAGAAGCCAATTTTCCATCCGGTTTTTCTTTAGTTTACATTAAAAACCCAAAGGAACGATTCAGGGAGTCGGGAGGGGTGTGTTTTAATGCAGTCTTTTCTGTTCTTGACAGCTCTCTTGACCCTTTTACACCCCTACCCCTTCCCTCTTCAATGTAAAATGTCACTGTTTGATATTCAACACAACAGAAGTTATGGATAGGCTGGGAGAGTTAATGACTGTAGATTGCTTCAAATTGAAAACCTGAGTGTTTCTGGAACCACCTTGACAGCTGAGTGCTTCCCTTGGAATAGCCTGAGTAATTAAGTTTAATGTTTAAGTCAAGCATGGAGTCAGATGGAACCTATCCAGGTCGCTCTTTGTGGAAACCTGAAGAAGCACAAAGCTATATGTACATCCTTTTACAGCGGGGTCTGGAATTGCACATGAGGAAAAGGAGACCAATCTCTGAAAGGCCTTGCTTTCCTCTTTCCAGCCACCAGAGCAAATCCATTCATTCTTTCATCCATTAACAGATATGCATTTCACTCCTCTGTGCCAGGCACCATGCCAGGAGCAGCAGATTCAGAAATGAATAGGGACTTGTGAATAAATCCCCTACATCATACTGCCATCAAAAAGACAGCCATAAAAGAAGGGAGAGTAGTGACACAGACAAGGTCATGATTCAGTCATGGAAAAGTAAGAGAGAATCATAGAAGGCTTCCTGGAGGAGGTAGTCCTTGCAGAGTTAAGAGCCCTCCAGGTACAGCATGAGCAAGGCACAGAGGCATGGGATTTTACCATGTGCAGTCTGGCCTAGCACTCCAGAGACAGTATGTTCCATATTGGATGAACAGGACTCCATGCCTTTTGAGTGGTGCCTCCCTGCAGGATTCCAAAATTATACATGGCCACCTTCACTGGCTCACTTGGTCTACAGCCACACATCTAGCTCCAAGAGTGAATGATAGGCCTTTAACTTTTCTTGTGTTCTACGGTGTAACCTTCCTATTACTTCTTCAAGGGCAGGGCTATATCTTTTCTGGTCTCTGTATGGAAGATAGTCTGGAATAACTGAAAGAATTTCAACTCCAGAAGGAGTCACAGCGGGTGATCAATCTCAGCTCCACCATTCTGTGCCTGTGTAACTCATGAAACTTTTAAAATTTCAGAGTCTAACCTCAAAACTGACAATAATAATACTTAAGAGTGGTGCAATGTATTTACTGAGATAGTTTACAGAGAATACTTGGCTTAACAAGTGTTCACTCTTCCCTCCCCAAATATAGAGCTGTGCACACAGAAGAAAAAAGTATTTGGTGAATAATAAGCACATGCAAGAAATTACAGTTGGTACACAATCTCTCTTGGACTCACCTCAGAAAAAGGCGGGCAATATAACAAGCATCTTATGATTCCAGAATAAACATTCTCTTATTTACTGCTTACATCTGTTATAAGACTGCAATTTTTGTTTTGTTTTACTAAGGTACTTAAGAAGAGCATGATTCTAATCCAGGACCATTAGCCATTAGAGAAATTTGAAGCAGAACTATTGTCATGTGCCATCTCACCCCAACGAGGCTTGCATTAATCCAAATAATAATAGTAATAAATGTTGAGGATGTTGTAGAGAGACTGGAACTCTTCTGCACTGTTAGTGGGAACATGAAGTGGTGCAACCACATTGAAGATGAATTTGGTGTTTGTTTTTTTAAAAGCCAGCAACAGAGCATAACTTGAATACTCCTTCCATCTTAACCCAATATTGCAAGGACAGAGTAGCTGTGGCAGGTGAAATCGAGGCCAATTGGCACAACTAGCATTTTGCTAAGAAAGCTGTCTGCACCCCACATTGGTAAGTGGCATCTGGGGTATTAAAAGCTGCCAAGCTGCCATCCGAGGACATAGCAAATGGTCCCAACTAAGCAAGAATGGATGCTCACCAAGGGCCAAAGTGACATGGGGTAAAGACAACCCAGAAGATAGAGAGACCCACATGAATAGATGCCTACATAGACTTGGGGGCAGAAGAACCGGATGATGCCCAGCCACCACCAGTGATAGCCGTGATGGAGCTCACTAAGTTGAGTCTCACTGGCAACACAAGAATAAAAAGGGGTGCACCCTGAGATCTCCACTAAAAGACCTCAATTGACAGTCCAGCGGCTTCGGGGTTCTCCTGGGAGCATGGCCCCTGGCCCTGATGCTACCCTTGCCCATAAGTCATAACAAAGATCCACTCTTCAGACACGAATGGATTGGACTTGGCGATGCATAGTGACCATATATTGGATGCACTTTATGGTCCTGTGCATCTATAGGATATCATCCTGCTGAAATCTGGCTGGAGGACAGAGAGTGGGTAGAGAGGAAGGGAAAGAATACTGTTGGGAGGATGAGACATGTATAGAGCAGACAGGAACAGTGTGCTGTCACCGGACAGGGAGAGCAGTGGAAGCTGCATATAGATGGGAATGTAAATTTATATGGGAATGTACATTTTCACTCAGTCATAATAAAAAAAAAAAAAAAAAGCCAGCAACAGAAATACCATATGATTCCTAGAGAAATACGGGTCATCACATGAACAGATACATGCACACCAGTGTTTATTGTAGCACTGTCCACAATAGTAAAAAAATGAAATCAACCTAGATGTCCATCAGCAGATGAATGGATAAACAAACTATGGCATGTTTACCCAGTGGGATACTAGGCAATGATACAGAACAACGATGATCTCAGGGAACATCTCATAACATGGAGTCATCTGGAATACATTATTCTGAGTGAAATTATTCAGAAGCAAAAGGACAAATATTGTGTGAGACCACTATTATAAGGACTTAAGAAAAGGTTTAAACACAGAAGAAGATAATCTTTGATGGTTATAAAGGTGAGGTGGGAGGGAGAGAGATAATCATAGATTAGATGGTAGATAGGAATTGGCTTAGGTGAAGGGAATGACAGTGTGCAATAGAAGGGAGGTTAGCACAACTGGACTATACCAAAAGCTAAAAGGTTTTCTAAACACGACATAACATTTTGAAAGACAGAGTAAGAAGGACAGGGGTCTGTGGACCATGATTTCAGGGGACACTTAGGCTAAATTGGCATAACTATTTTTTTTTTAAGAAAATGTTCTGCATACCAATTTGATGAGTGGCATCTGGGGTCTCAAAAGCTAGAAAGCAGCCATCTGAGTAGCATCAGTTGGTCCCAGTGCACCTGGAGCAAAGGAGAATAAAAGACATAAAAGACAGGAGGAAAACACGAGGCCAGGAGACAGAGGTGCCACAGGATCCAGAGACTACGTCGGCAGGAGAGCAAAATAACGAGACGCTGCCTGGCCACGACAAATGACTGCCTTGACAGGGAACACAATCTAAAATCCCTGATGTAGTGGGAGAAAACTGAGTGTGCAGAACTAGAACTCCATTTAAAGACCACACCTCGTGGTCTGTCAGACTGGAGAGTCCAGTGAGTACGTAGCCCCAGGCTCCCTGTTAGCCCAGAGCTGAAACCAGTACCACAGCCAACTCCTCAGACAAAGATGGGATCAAATTGTAAGACAGAGAGTGATGCTGGCAAAGAATGTGTTCTTTGGCTTAAATATATACATGAACTGTCTCAGCAGCTCTTGCCCAGAGGCAAGATGTGAGGGTAGAGGGGGACAGGAGTTGTTTGAATGGATATGGGAAGTAGGCATGTGCTGTCATGGGGGTGGGAGGTAGGTGCATCAGGTAGCATTGCACAGTGGTATGTGTTCAGGGTTTTATATGGCAAATTGATTTGGACTGTAAATTTGCACTTAAAGCATAAAATATTTTTTTGAAAAAAAGAAATACATGATTCTAGAATTTTCTACTTTGGAAAGTGCTAGCTAGTTTAATCATCTAAGTTATTTCTTTCTTCTACCTCAGCTTCTAAGTTAGAATGGAAAAAACATGAAGATGGCTGTACCACAGAACAGATCTTTAAAGAAACAACATTAACTAGTTTCTTTTAAGTGTGGCTACTGGTATTTCAAAGTCAGACTAACCTATAATTCTCTAATCTTTTTTTCCCCTCACTGCACAGTTTCAGTAAAGTAGGGCTGCTTCTCTGTTACTCCTTTTTCCCTCTCATTTGCTGATTCATGTTGACCTTGTATCACAGTAGAACTGTGCTCCATGGAGTTTTCTCCCAATGTCTGATTTTTCAGAAGTAGATCACCAGGTCCTTCTTCTGAGGTGTCTTGGGTGACCTTGAACCTGCAACCCTGTGGTTACTACCAAAGTGCTTTAACCATGTGCATCACAGAGACTCCTGTGTTCCTCTAAAACCAAAAAAAAAAAAAAAGAAACCCATTGCCCTCACATCAATTCCAATCCACAGTGACCCTGTAGGACAGAGTAGCACTGCCGCATCAAGTTTCCGAGGAGCACCTGGTAGATCTGAACTGCCAGCCTTTTGATTAGCAGCTATAGCACTTGACCACTATGCCATGAGGGTTCCCTTAAACAAAAAAAAAAAGCAAACCCAATGCCATTGAGTGGATTCTGACTCATAGACAAAGTAGAACTGCCCCATGGTGTTTCTGAGGATCACTTATGGGTACTATAAACAGCATTTAGTTTCAGCAAGTGTCCCTTTACCCATTGCCAATGCCCACAGTCTCATGGAATAAGGTTCCTTCTCTCCTTTTACACATCAAAGATGTTTGGGCATAAACTGTACCGAAGAGCACATACTGTTAATACTTGCTTTTCCACTGGTTATATTCAATGAGGTCATGAGTATTTATGAGGGCTATTTACTATGGCAGCTAAAATGTATGGACAGTGCTCAAACTGATCAGGACTATTGTAAGAGACAACATTCCTTCCACTGTTTTTAGACTTCCATACACTGAAATACCTCGGCACGGGACTCAGGGCTCTTCCCTAATCTCTGCCTCCTCTGCTGGAAGTAGCTGCCTCCAGGTTCTCCTGCATCGGGCGGAAGGAATCCCAGTAGATGTGTGAAGGCTGCCATCTAGTGTCTGTGATGTGAGGTTTCACAAAATACCAGAAAAGCGATCACTCTATTCCTCAGAAACAGCATTAAGCAAGGCCAAGAATATGAGAAATTGCCCCAACATGTCCTCTGTTGTCACCAAGGCTTTAGAAGACATTTTGTTCCCATTTAGGTCTAGGGAGTGGATGGAATTTTATGACATATGAGATGAGAAGGCAGTATATTGGGGGACCCCTGGAGCCCTTCCAGGGTGGCCCCCTGGTCATACAATCTGGGTAGCTTCCTGTAATATCTCCGCGCAGGGCTGGCTGTCTAGGGAGACTCATGCAGTCACCTTTGGAGCTTCACCTTTGCCTCCTGCCTCCACTTTCTCCCCAGTAAGACCAGATCAAACCTTTCCCCTCTAGGGTCCCTTCATCCTGGCTCACACTCTCATTGTCCAGATGAGCCACATAAATATCCATCTCCCAGCTGCCAGCCTCTCTCTCCCTGTTCAGTCCATCCTTCAGTACGCCACATTAATCTTTCCAGAACATAATTCTGATTATATTGCTCTGCTGATTAAAACCTGTGCTTTCTCTTATCAAATAGATACCAAATATAGGTAGCCCCCGATTGATGGTGGGATTCCATTCCAGGGACTCCATGGTAAGTCAGTTTTGATAGCAGTCAAGTACCTCAGTTTTTGTTTGTTTCCATTATCATGCCTTTTATTAGTCGTATCTTTGTAAAGCCAGTCTTTGTCTTCTGCAATTGGAAACTCTACATTATAAACTTACAGATACATTTTAAACTGTGTGTAGTACATATTACTAACAAAAAGATGTACAGGAAAAACAGAAGATCATAAGTACAATTTGTGAACTCAGATACATCCCAAGGTGGGGACCACCTGTACCTTAGCCAAACATTCAAAGCCGTTTGGGGTGAGACTCCATTTCCCCTTCCGGTTTATCCTTTGATACTTCGCTCCAACGCCTCAACCACATTAACGCACTTGCTGAATTCCACAACTTCCCCTCTTTCTCACCACTGTGATGATGTTGCTTTCTGCTCTCTGTCCATCAGGATCAAACAATACTTCTTCCAGAAAGGAAAGTCTTCCTTTATTTGTACCCAGCTAGAAATAGTTTCTCAATTCTCTGAATTCCGAGAGGTCCTTGCCTTTATCTCTCATGACATCTTTCACTTTCCATCTTGTCTTATAAGTAATTATAACTCTCTGATGTCCCAACTTGCTCAGCAGTTGGTAAGTTCTCTGAGAAGGGGCCATCTCAGAATGCTCCCAGTGTTTTTTATATGCAAACATAATTGAGTAAATGGTGCCTTGTAAGGATTGAATGGATAAATGATGCCCTTTGTTCAGTATCCAGGACCATCAAACCTTCTCTCCACATCGTTAATACATGCTCTCTTTTCATCTCCCTGTTGTAGCCACACCAGCCTTCTTTATGTTCCTTTTACTTTATACGCTCCTATCACCACAGTGCCTTTGCACATGGAGTTTCTTCTGTTTGTAAGACTCATCCCTGCCCAGATTGTTCAGTTAATTTCTTCTCCTTAAGACTTCAGTGCAGTCATTACTTCCCCAATAAAAGCCTCACTGACCTCTCTGCCTAGGTCAAATTCCTGTTATGTTCAAATTCCTATTACAGTCTCCTGGCTTCACATGCCTCTCCTCTGTAATAATCATTGCAGAAGCTCTTTTCTTCTTGTGGATATGATAATTAGGTTAATGTCCATCTTCCTTACAAGACTGTAAGCTGCAGAAGGGCAGGGATAGTGTAGAAAGATCTGCTTTAGATCACTGTTGTATCTCTCTGGAATGTTGTTGTTTTTAGATGCCATCAGATCAGTGCTGACTCGTCATGACCCTGTGTACAAAAGAAGAAAGCACTGCCCAGTTGGTGCCACCTCACAATCATTGTTGTGTCAGTGTGTCAGTCCATCTCCCTGAGGGTATTCCTTTGTTACCACGCTCTCCTTCTCCATGGACTTAACAAGCCCAAAGTATGTGAGACAAAATCTCATCATCCTTTCTTCTAAGAAGCATTCTGGTTGTACTTCTTCCAAGACAGATTGAGCCAACCCTCTGGAAATCCAAGGTGTAGTCAATATTCTTCAGCAACACCCCAATTCAAAGGCATCAACTCTTCTTCAGTCTTCCTTTCTCACTGTTCAGCTTTCACACACATATGAGGTGATTCAAGATACCACAGATTGGGTCAGGCCCAGCTTAGTTCTCAAAGTGCTTTGCTTTGTGAGACTTGAGAGAGGTCTTTTGCAGTAAATTTGCCAGTGCAGTACATTGTTTGATTTCGTGCCTGCTGATTACATAGGTGTTGATTGTGGATTCAAGTAAAATGAAATCCATGACAGCGACACTCAGGCCTCCGTTTATCATGATGTTGTTTATTGGTCCAGTTGTGAGAATATGTGTTTTCTTTATGTTGAAGTGTAATTCATGCTGAAGGCTGTAGTCTTTGATCTTCATCAGTGCTTTAAGTTCTCTTACTTTTAGCAAACAAGGTTGTAACATCTGCTTATCTTCTGCCAATCCTAAGGCCACATTCTTCTTCATATGGTCCAACTTCTCAGATTATTTGCTCACCATAGAGATTGAAGAAGTATGGTGAAAGGATGCACCTGACACATACCTTTCCTGATTTTAAACCATGCAGTTATTCTGTTTGAACAACTTCCTGCTGGTGTCTGCACAGGTTCCACATAAGCATGATGAACTGCTCTGGAATTCCTATTTTTCTCAATGTTATCTATAATTTGTTACGATCCATACAGGTGAATGCCTTTGCATAGTCAGTAAAGCACAGGTCTCTGCTTTCAGCCAAGGTCCATCTGACATCAGCAATAACATCTGTGGTTCCATATGCTCTTATGAATTGGGCTTGAATCTCTGGCAGTTCCATCAGTATACTGCTGCAGCCATTTTTGAACAATCATCGGCAAACTTTTCCTTGTGTAACATTAGTGATATCATTCAATGATTTCCACATTCTGTTGGATGACCTGTCTTTGGAATGGGCACATATATGGATCCTCTCCAGCTGTGTCCGGTCACAGATGAGTGAGCACCTCCAGTGCTGCATCTGCTTGCTGAAACACTCCAGTTGGTGCCACTGCCTTCAGTGCACCCTGGACTTCTTCCTTTGGGACCATCAGTTCTTGATCATGGGCTACCTTCTGAAATGGTCAAACAGCATCCAATTCCTTTTGGTACAGTGACTCTGTATATTCCATCTTTTTCTGATGCTTCCTGCCATCATGAAATATTTTGCTCATAGAATCCTTCAGTACTACAATTCAAGGCTTCAATTTTTTCTTCAGTTCTTTCAGCATGAAAAATGCTGAGTGTTTTCTTTCCATTTGATTTTGTAACTCCATGTCTTTGCACATTTCATGCAATGCTTTGTCTTCTTAAGCTATCCTTTGAAATTTTCCTTTCAGCTCTTTTATATCACCGTGTCTTCCATTTGCTTTAGCTGACATATGATCCCAGATGCAATTTTCAGGGTTTTTTTTATCATCCATATCATCCATTTTGGTCTTTTCTTTCTTTCCTGTCTTTCTAATGACCTTTTGCTTGTTCATGTCTGATGGCCTTGGTGTTATCCAGCTACTCATCTGTCTCCAGTCATTAGTGTTCGATGCATCAGATCTGTTCTTTGGATGATCTCTAAATTCAGGGAGCAAATACGGTTGAACCTTGGCTCTCGTAGACTTATTTTAACTTTCTTCAACGTCAGCTTGAGCTCGCATCTGAGCTAGTTGGTTTCACAGTCAGCCCCTGGCCTTGTTCTGACTGATCACATCAAGCTTCTCTGATCTCTTTCCACAAATGTAGTAGATTTGATTCCTGTGTATTCCATCTGGCAGGGTCCATGTGTATGGTTTCTGTTTATGTTGCTGAGGAAAGCTTTGTCCAGTGAGCACCTCACTGGTCTTACAAAATTCTGTCATAGCTCTCTGATGATGTGCTGTCTTTCATCAGTGCCATGTTTTCTAACTACTGTTTCTTCTTTGTTTCCAACTTTCACATTCCAGTCACCAATAATTATCAATGCAACTGGATTGCATGTTTGATCAATTTCAGACTGTAGAAATTGATAAAAATCTTAAATGTGTTAAATCTTTGACATTAGTTATTCATGCATAAATTGGAATCATCATATTATTCAGTATAGCAGGTGCTAGTAAGTATTGGTTGAGAAAACAAATGAATAGTTGAGTAAATGTATGTGTAAGCAGTCTATGAGAATTTTCCAGACAAGAATAAAGGTGGGAGTACCACCATTATAAACCAAAACCAAACTCCCTCTTTCATTTCCAACTCATAGCGATCCTATAGTACTTACTATATGCTAGGCAACGTTCTCGGATGATGCCAATGATTAATGTGCTGAGCTGCTAACCAAAAGGTTAGAGGTTTGAATCCACCGGGACGTTCCTCTGAAGAAAGGCCTGGCTATCTACTTCCAAAAAATCAGCCATTAAGTACACTGTGGAGCACAGCTGTACTTCAATGCACATAGGGCCACCAGGAGTCAGAACTGACTTGACAGCAACTGCTTACATTGTAGGCGTTGAGCATAGTTTTTTGTTATGTGTCCTCTCATTTAATCCTAAAAATAATGCTATCAGTTAGCAATTGTTCTTGTTTCACAGATGAGGAAACATAGACTCAAATATGTAAGTCTGCCCAAGGTCACAGAATTGTTCAATAGCAAAACTAAGACTTAAAGCTATACATTCCAAAGATCTATTAAATATTCTCCAAGAAATGCAAAAGAAAACTAAGCATATTATTCCTAATCTTTTCTGAATATACATGAGAAACATACAAGAATGACAAAACTGTGTTACATTCTTAAAAGTCATATACCTCACTAAAGTATAAATTTCCCAATAGCAAAAGTATATTTCTTAAAGGACTGTTCCTTTTTCATGCCAGTAAGCCCCATTATCTGGCGCAGGGCCTGGTACATAGTACCTGTTACCAGCTAGTCCATCCTGACTCATAGCAACCCTGCTGAGACAGAGTAGAGCTCCTCTATAGGATCTACAAGGAGCAGCTGGTGGATTTAAACTGCCAACCTTTTGATTTGCAGGTGAGCTCTTAACTGTTGCATCGCAGGGATCCCGGTACATAGTAAGTGTTCAATACATGTTTGTTAAATGGAAATAAACCTGAAACACCATCAGAAGAAGATAAGGCACCCTATAGCCAGTCAAAATTCTGCTTTGGAGAAAGCAAATAAAATAACTGGAAAGACAAAAAGAGGAAACAGGTACCAGAATACACTGAGCACCTACTTGGTGCTGAGCCGTTTTAGATGCCTACGTGTGTTGTCTTATTTAAACCCACAATGACTTAGGACATTACCCCTGCTTCACAGATGAGAAATGTGGTGTGTGGTCCCATGGTCTACATCATGGCTAGTTTCAGTACAGACAGACATTAAATATGGTGACAGGCAATACCACCGAAAGGCAAGAGCTTCCAGCCAGCAGTCAAGCTTCCAGAATAGCTTTCTGACAATGCTCAGAAACCTCTCAATGAGTGACTTCAGAGATTACGCCCACATCCCTTTTTGTTGGTTTTCTTTTCCAATGTCAGTTGTTTCTTCACATGATCTTCTCATAGTTCTTTACCTGAAAATTCTGGAGCAGAAAAAACGGACTTGCTGCAATGGAAGGGCTGTCCGGCCCCTGGTGTCTCCTAGAACTGTCAATCCACTCTTTTCATTTACTTACGGCAGTGAATGTACAACAATCCAGATCATTCCACAGTGATAAACACCCCAAGTTAAGGACAACGTGAAGTGTTAACAAATTACATTTTCCATGGAAATGACTAAGAGTAATGGCTGGAGAAAATCAAAACAATGGCACTGAGTCCCATAATAATGGTGAACTATGAAGTTAATGAATGTAGAACAATAGGGGACTGAACTCCACATACACTAAAACTCCAGATTTGGCATAATTTTACATTCCCAACAATGTAGGAGCAAAGCTATTCATGTTACACACTGGAATTATTTCAATAAAGTATCATCTTTCCCACATTGTCTGCATAGCATTCTATCAGTTAACACTGGTGATAGGATTTCTCTTCTTAATATAGCGCTTCTATATACAGGAACTCAGCTGACTCTCACAGTAAGTGCAGTGGGTAAAGCAGGCATAATGATTACCACTGTTTTACAGGTGAAAGCACTCGGCTAGGACAGTAATTGTTTCTTGAAGGACTCACAGCTAATAAAGGGCAAAGCTGAGACTGGAACCAGTTTATTTAACTCCTGTGCTTTCTCTGCTCCTCCCTTGTTGCCTCCTAATAATACACTGTGTAGAGAATACAGCTTACTGAGTCTTTCCGCACTGCTGGTTCCCTTTCCTCTAAATGACCACCAAAGACTTGCTCAGGAGAAAGTTAGTAAGGACTCTGAAGAGTGGCCAGAAAAGCCAATGAGGTCACTTACAGTGTTCTTCAGCTCCCCAGTCTGCAATGGAAAGTTACTGATGCCAGCCAAAAAGCTATATATATATATATATATATATATATATATATATAAAACCAAAAATGAGACCCATTGCCATCAAGTCACTTCTGACTCAAAGCAACCCTATAGGACAGAGTAGAACTGCCCCATAGGGTTTCCAAGACTGTAATCTTCACAGAAGCAGAACTTTCAGTTTGTAGCTCAGGGTTTAACCACTGTACCACCAAGGTACTTCCAGAGTTCCTAGTGATATTTTCTGTTCAGTTATATTTTATTCTATTTTTCAGTTTTGGCTGTAACCCACTAAACCAACTTCACAACCCATTTGTGTGTTGTGGTCCACAGTTTGAAAAGTCAGAATAGTACCTGCAAGTGAGATAGTGATTCTGTCTATGAAAAGGTGAAGGGAGAGATTGGGAAATAAGATGAACCTGGCAGAGGTGAATGGGCTAATGGAGGCCTTGCACTTTATCAATTTCTGTGACTTCTTCATTGGCTAAGTTTAAGAGGACCTTATCAGATCAACCATCACCCGTCTCACCCATCTGTGTCAGTCCAAGAATCTGCACTATGCAATAGACAAAGGCATAAGATTAGGCCAATAATGCAGTTCCAAAGAGTTAAAGCCACTTTGTATGCCCTGAGAACAGCACACTCACCTGAAGTTTCCAACTTCCAGAATTGCAGCTCCCAGAGTCTGGACTAACCCTTGAGCTCCAACACGGACATACAGCAGAGCAGCTGCAGGCATTGGGAGACCCACACAGATTTCAGGCATCTTGCAATGCAGTTTAAGGTGGTGCCTTTAGCACTCCAAATTCAGAGTTTATACCCAAACTGGGACTTGTTCATCTTCCAGATAGCTGCAAAACAAGCAAATGAGTAAGGAAACGCTTTTTTACAGATAAATATCCAGCCTGGTTGGGGAAAAGTATTGTATATGATATCCGTGATCAGCTTTACCAACAAATTGTTACTTGTTTATAGAGGAAAGTGTGAATAGCTGTGCCATATCATAAGGTATCCACCCAGTCAGCTTAATTGTGCCAATTCCAATGCAGCTGCCTTTGGATTTATCTTGTGGCTGAATTACGGAACAGAGAACTTGCCAGCACTTTTGAAAGTGAGCTAGTGTTTGCTCCGTTTATAGTTTGGTGTTTTAGCAGCCGGGGATTCGCCCCAGGTTCTTCTGAACTGAATTGCTCTTGAACCAAATTTACTTTTTATGCATTTGGAGTAACTGAAGTGCTCCTCAAGGAAGACAGAACATGAGGAAGTGTGTGCAATTGATCTTCAACAAATAAGAACAAGTCCAGTTGAAACAAAACAGGAAAATGCGACATAGCCCAGGGCCACCATTACCTTCAACAGATACAGAAAGCTTCTCTGAGCACATACTGGTTGTCCCCGAAGTGTTCCGCCAAGCGAGCTGCCAGACATCAGTCCAGCACTATGGGCTGAGCATGAAAGGACACATTTGAAGTAGCATGGTCATGTTCTCCAGACCAGTGACTTGAAAGATGCCCATGTCTGTATGGTGCGTTCTTCAAGAAATGTTAGTGCCTGTAGGTGAGCTATGTAAGAAACATCAGGTGACCCTCTAGGCAGCCTCTTAAAGATCCTCAATGCTATGTTCTGAAAAAGGTCAATGACCACTGCATCAGAATGATGTGTGCATGTGTATCTATAGAAGATCATCCAAGTCTCAGTGTGTTTAATCCTTATGATAGGCTTGTAAACATAAACTGCCCTTGAATGCACTTTACTCAGTTGTTCAGTATTCTTCATTCAGTATTTATCTAATATGAACTGTATGTCAGTGGCCCAAACAGTTTGCCCTAGACTGCTAACCTAAAGATTGGCAATTCAAGCCCATTCAGCAGCACCGTGGAAGGCAGGCGTGGTCTGCTTCCATAAAAATTGTTAGTTGCCACCCAGTCGGCTGCCCTCTGAAGGCACCCCTGGTGGGCTCCAACTACAAACTGTTTGTACCACCCAGGGGCTCTCAGTAAAGAATACAGCCAGGAAAACCCTGCAGAGCCAGGAAAATGCTGCTTTGTAACACATGAGGTGGCTAGGAGTTGTTTTTTTGGTTTTGGTATGCCAGGCAGTGGGGTGGAAGTACTGTGTGGAGCAGCATAAACTCAGTCCCTGTCCCCTGGGGTTTACTTTCTAAGTTTAAAAAAAAAAAAAAAAAGGAAGTGAGGAAATGAGAAGATAAAATAATTGTGAGAGGAAGAGATTATAATGGAAACCTGCAGCTGCTGAGAGCACTAGGAAAGGAGGCATAGCTGGCCCTCTGACTCCTCCTGTCCCGGTTGCCCCCGCCCCGCCCCCTGCGCCCCCCTCCAGCCTTCTCCTCGCCCCCGGCCCGGTTTCCTCCTCCCCCATCTTCTCCCCCTCCCCTCCCCTTCTATCCCGTCCACCCCCAGCAGCCCAACCGTCCTGGCACGCGCCCCTGCTGTCCCCACTGCTCTGCTTCGTTGGGGACCCTGCAAGCCCACTCCCGCGGCCCAGTTTTTATGTACTATGGGAAACGAAGCGAGTTACCCTGAAGAAATGTGTGTCCACTTTGACCACGATGAAATTAGAAGGCTGGAAAAAAGCTTCAGAAAGCTGGACTTGAACAAATCAGGCACGTTGAGCGTGGAGGAGCTGCTGTGCGTACCCGAGCTGCGACGCAACCCCGTGTTGAGGCGAATAATCGACGTCTTTGACATCGACGGCAGTGGCGAACTGGACTTCAAGGAATTCATCCTGGGGGCCTCCCAATTCAGCGCCAAAGGAAACGAGGAGCAGAAACTGATGTTTGCTTTCAGAATCTACGACATGGACAAAGACGGCTACATTTCCAATGGTGAGCTCTACCAGGTGCTGAAGATGTTGGTCGGAGACAATCTGCCAGACTGGCAGTTACAGCAGCTCGTTGACAAAACCATCATTCTCCTGGACAGGGACGGCGACGGGAGAATATCCTACGAGGAGTTCACTGCTGCAGTCCGAGGCCTGGAGGTCCACAAGAAATTGGCTCTATTTGTGTGACCCTTTTTAAGGTTCCCCAGTCCTGTGCTTCGGCAGGCTGCTTCTTCAAGATTTAATGCTCAAGCCTCCTAGCATCTTCGCTCGCATTTCCTAGGAAGTATTTCTTTGTAAAGCCTGTTTTCTAAAATGAGTCTTATGGCTTAACTCGATGTTATTAAATTCTCCTCTCAACGCTCGGGCTAACACCTGAGGCTTTTTTGGCAGGGAGGTGGGAGGGTGGGAAGGAGGGTAAGATGAAAGGAACATGGGGGATAAAAAAAAGAAGAAATATGTTTTTCCTGGGTTTGATTCAGACAGCAAACTACAAAGTACCCAAAGCAACTTTAGAAGTTCAAACTATGAAAATACACGTCTTTACTTTTATGTCTCGGTTTCATAGATGGGAGAAAATTGTACAGTTTGAGGCAACTGTTAGACTTTTTTGTGATGTTCAAGTGTCTTTTGACAAATCGATCAAGTATCGTTAAATGCCATAGTTTGCTTATACTTGTTTTTGAAAAGCCAGTTGCCACTGAGCTGATTTTGGCAGCACCGAGTATGGCCGAGTAGGGCAGTGCTGCACAGGGTTTTCAGTGACTGATTTTTCAGAGGTTGATTGCAGGCCTTTCTTCTGCGGAGCCTCTGGATGGACTGAACCATCTGCCTTTCAGCTAACAGTCCAGTGCACTAACCATTCACCCTACCCAAGGTTCCTGCCTTATGTCTGTAATTTTATTTACACTGAGTTGCTCTAGTGCCAGAAATACTAAGCTAAGCATCTTTCTCTTTGCTGAGTACTTTCTAATCACCTCTCTCTGGGCAGCAAAAGACCATTTTTCCCTTTCCCATCCTATCCCTGTCATTCATCCAGAAGTCTCTGATGGTTTCAAAGGTGTTGAGGAGTAGGATTGGGTCCAGTTGGGTCTTCCTGGGTCTCTGCACTGGCTCCTGAAGAGGAACCAGCCTCAAGGATCTGGTAAGAAAGACCCAGCACATGTTTCAGCTCCAGCAGAGGCGGAGTTTCAGGGTTGGCTGCCCGCAGTAAGGGCCTTTCAGTCCAATGGGGTAGGAACCTTCCAGAAATGCTGTCATCTCCAACATGCAAGCCCCATTTCAGGATCAAAGGGATGGGACACTGAATCTTCCCACCAGGCAGGGGCAATGCAAATACAGGCAGAAATGAGCACTCCCTAAGATGCCCAGGCAGGAAATGCCCCTGGTACTCAGAGGTGCTGAGATTGGCAGAAGGTCTTCAAAGCAGAGGTGGATGCTGTCTGCACTAGTTAACAGAGTTCTGAAAAGCACTGTACCAGGGGCCTAGTAGGGAGGCTGAGAGCTTTCTTATGCCCGGAAGCCTTTTCCTTAGTAACAGTCACCTCAGAATCCTCACACTCTCGTAGGCCTGCCCTCAGGGGTACACTGAAACCTACTGCCTTTGGACAAGAGCCAAAGTGTGCACATCCCACCTCTGCATTCAATGACATCCCAGGCATAGCTTGAAATTGGCCATGATGGGAGGATTACAGTCTTTTTTCTTGGAGAGTCAGTTACCCAGTAAGTGCAGCACTGCCTGCACGCTAGATATTACCGTCTCTCTGAAGCCTCACGTGTCAGTTCTCAGGACACAGGCTGACTTTCAAAGAGCTGGGTCAGGACTGGTGCCATTATGTGGCACTTCCCATTAGTTCTTTCTCACAGCAAACTGCTACTCCCCTTAGAGTGCTTAAGGCTCTCAAAACATCAGGATCATGAAGTGTACTTGCCCCAGGTAACCAAGTAATTTTTCTCAAAACAAGATTTATGTCTAACAGCTTTATTATCCTTGTACTTTGAAAAAGCCGGCAACCAGTCTGGTTGGGTTTTGCTTTTTGTTCTGTTCTGTTGTTTTGTTTTAAGGAGCAGGAGTCTACAAATGTAATCACTAGCAAGGAACTCCTCTAGCAAGGCACCCTGCTACACTGTTCATATAACAGATTATTTAGGAAGAACAAAGAATAGGAACCACTATCCCTTTAATTCTCACAGATTCCTAAAATGTGTATTAATAATCAGTAAACACTCCCAACCCTGTAGTGATACCAGACCTAATCCTATTGCAGGGCAGTATAGACACACCTGGTTTGGACCCGGTCACACCTGGGTCTTTATTACAGCTTCACTTCTTGTTAAGTATGTGAGCATGAGCCACTTAACCTGTGTATTCAAATTAAAATGAAAATAATTCGTACATCACAGGGTTATTTGGATGAGTCAAAAAACACATAATGTGCCTGGAACACAAAGGATTACTTTTACTAACTCATCTCTCTTCCTTCTGCTCCCCTTTTGCAAGGCCAACAAGAGACAGGAAGCCCACCACCTGGGTAGCATTTAGCCATGCCTGCTGTGAGGCTAGCTGGGCATTTGTGTGAGCCCAGCCCAGAGAGGAAGCAGTGGAGGGTGGTAGGTCCTCACCACACCTGATTTGCAAAGGAAACAACAGACTTCTTGACTTGAGAAGTGGAAAAAGTTTATGAGCCTTTTGTTCTAGCCTGACCTGTTGACTTTTTAGAGGCAACCTTGTAACACTCCAGGAGGACAGTGAGCAGGTGTTGCTGGCCAAAACAAAAAAAAGAAAACCAAACCCACTGCCACTGAATTGATTCTGACTCAGGGCAACCCCACAGCACAGAGTAGAAACCACTCCACAGAGTTTCCAAGGAGCGCCTGGTGGATCCAAACTGCCAACTTTTTTTTGGCAGACATAGCACTTGACCACGAGGCCATCAACCCAAGAAGACTTCTTAAAAGAGAGAGATTATATGCATACTAAAATATGGACAATTAGAAATTATGGCCAAGGGTTTGAGACAGCTTGAATCACATCCTCAAATTTGACAAAGAAAGTGTTTAAACTTTGGGAGTTGCTCATGTAGAGTCTACCTGATATAGCTACCCAGTGCTTTATGCAGTAACCTTGAACTGTTTCCATCTTCAGCACTAGAAGAATCTGATTGTATGGATGTTTGGAAAAAGTCACATTCACTTCCAAGTTTAAATGTTTTGTTTTTCTCTCAATTGCTAGTTGCCAGCAAATCGAATTCTGTACAAGTCTTTGGAGTGATGGTAACATTTTCTGGTCAATTACTGTATGCTGGGTACGCTCATTTGTTAGGTCGTTTAGTCACCACAATACTGTGAAGTGGGTGCCATCATCTCAGTTTTACCTATGATGCTATAGAAAAATCTGAAATCTTCTCCAAAGTCAAACAGGTGGTTAAATGACAAAGCAGACCTTGTGACCCCAAACCCTGAGCTTTTCTCCACCTCACTGCATTGCTGTTTTTATGGTTCTCTGGTGCTCCTGGGAAACTCTATGGGGCAGCTCTACCCTGACCTCTAGGGCTGCTATGAGTCAGACCCAACTCGACAGCAGTGCGTTTATGTTTAAATACCTCAAATTATTTCTGATAGTCTTAGTACTATAATAATATTAATCCTCCATTCTCACAAAAGAGAAAATGGAGGCTTAAAAAGATGAAGTTTTTTGTCAGAAGCAAATAAAAGATAAAAGCAAAGCCCCCATCTGTTTGCTTATGTGCACTCCAAAAAAAAAAAAGTATTAGCAAAGACGGTTATAAATCTTCTTCCACTGTCATCTCATCTTGGAAAATAGGTGACTATTTAGATTAAACTGATAATAAACCACACTCCCCGCCCAAAAATCTTACTGTCAAGTGGATTCTTACTTACAGTGACTTGTCATGGATTGCATTTGTCCCCCCAAAAATGTATGTGTTGATTTGACTTGTTTGTGAGTCCCAATAAGGTGCCATTCCTCACATGTGTTGTGAATCTTGCCTCTGTGACACTGACGATGGAGAGTGGGCAGCAGTTGTGCTGCAGGACTGCAGTTACCAGCTGTGGGATATCAGAGGGAAGTGAGCAGAGTGAGGTGGGAACCTCTTACCGCCAAGACTGAGAGCAGAGCATGTCTTTTGGACCTGAGGTTCCTGTGCTGAGATGCTCTCCTGGAAGTTGGGCTCAGCCTATTGGACTGTGACAGTTTCTCCTATTGAATGGACTTGTAACTCATAAATGGATTTGCAGCTTACCAGACTGTGGCAAAGTTTGTCTTCATAAAACCTTCCACTTGATGATATTTTCTGTTAAGGCAGTACAAGGTGACTAACGCAGGACAGAGTAGAGCGGCCCCATAAAGTTTCCAAGGAGCAGCTGGTGGCTTGAAGCTGCCCCTTTTTGATTAGCAGAGGTAGCTCTTACCCACTGCATCACCAGAACTCTGAACTGATAATAGCAACCAGTGTTCTTTGAAACGAGAAAGATCAGTAAAAACATGTCATTGTAATGACTCCTGTACTGATGGATGGCGTCTGCTGTCTGCCATATGTTACAACCCCCAGACCAGCAGGCACCTTTTTGAAACAGAAAACTGTGACCTCAGCACAGCTGGTGTACACACTAAGTCTATCATGCTTTAGAAGCATTTTCTAGGAAAGATCTTTCAGCAATTAAAAAAGATAACAATCTCATTTTTCACTTATGCTAATTTTCTTTTAGGAGACAGAGTAGGTAGTCTTGCTACTCTCGATGTTCTGAAAAAGGAGAGGTGAGGACATTTTTTAAGACAGGGTGCCATTAAGGTAGAAAAAATAAGTTATTACAATGAGAATCAGAACTAGTCTCTCTTCCTGTTGACTGCCCAGAGGCTGGTGAAAGTGGAGAGAAATGACCAAACTGTAAATCATGTTTCACCCTATAAAGGACTGGCTGATTCATAATGTCCATAATGCTGAAGGAACATGGTACCCATACCCACTGCCATCGAATACAATTCCAACTCACAGTGACCTTATAGGACAGAGCAGAACTGCCCCATAGAATTGCCAAGGTTGTAAATTTTTACAGAAGCAGACTGCCATGTTTTTCTCCCACAGAGTTGCTAGTGGCTTTGAATCGCCAACTTTGGGCTGGCTGCTGAGTGCTTAACTGTTGTGCCACTAGGGCTCCTGAGGAACACTATGGAGGCGACAAGGCTGTGTAGATCAGGGGACACAATCTGTCGGCTCATGGCCTAAGTTCAGCCCACAAATACTAACTTTGTTGGTGGTGGTTCTACATTGTGGTGGCTCTCACAATATGGAGTCCCTGGGTGACGTAGACACTTTGTGTTCAGAAACTAACTAAAGGCTGGTGCTGTGAACCACCCCCCACCAAGTGCTGCAGGAGAAAGACCTGGAAATCTCTTTTGTAAGGATTACACCCAAGAAAACCCTGTGAAGCAGTTCGACTCTGTAACATGTAGGGCTTCTGTGAGTCAGAGGATCTACTTCACTGCGGTGGGTTTGTTGAATGTGTGTGTGTGTGTGTGTTGTTTGGTTCTCATAATGCTTTTTCTTCACCAGTATTAAAAAATCTTATATAAAAATTAGTAGACAAGAACACAAGTAACTAAGATAGGAGTAACCATTCATTAGCTAACTTTCCTCTGAAGAATTGGCATGAAATTAAAGTCCCTAATTAAAAAAAAAAAAAAATTAAATAGTTCACTCTAGCTCAAAAGCTCAAAAAGCTCAAGGTGGACTGAAATATTCACCATTTTGCAAAAACACAGCAGCTAGTCACAAAACATTTATCCCAGTGACTGGTATTTTCTAATAGCAGGATGCAATTCAAGAGTTTACAAAAATCAAAACAGAGGCATTCATAAAACATTTCAGACTTCTGTATAATAAAATGCAGCAGCAAAGATAATAAGATAATTAAAAATGGAGGAAAAGGATTAACAGCTTTTTCAATAAAAAGCCCTGCCATGTCTGAACTGTGTAAAGTGGGGAAAAGATAGAAATATGTGATTTTCACCAATGAGACAGAATAAATAAACGTGAAAAGATATTTAGCCTCACTAGTCTTATAAATGCAAATTAGAACGTTTAAACAGGAGGAAATGATTAATTATAAATCCAAGCGTTGACATAGATGCAAGTATTCTGTGCTTTGGGGTGCCTTTGGTGGTCGTGGGAATCTTTTCAGTCCTTCTTAAGGGCCACTCCCCATACCAGCTGTGGTGAAACCACTTGTATCCTCTGACCTACTGACCTCACCAGTGCAATCTGTATCTCAAAGAAAGAATCAAAGATGAATTTTTAATTATACACACAAAAAAAATTTTGCAACATTATTTAATATTTATGATAAATATTGTTAAAAAACAAACTTAACATATGACAGTTTGGGAGTAGTTAAGTTAAGTCAGAGAAAACAATAGGTATTATAAAGCCATTACAATTAGTGGCTATGTAAACCTAGAAATTTTTAGAAAATAATATTCAGGGTTTTTTAAGTACAATGCATAATTATAATATCGTGTGTTTACAACTTTGAAAGGTCTATATGTCTATGATTATAGCTCAGAAGACAGAATGGAAAGTTGAAATAATTGTTTTATAGTAAGAGGATTACAAGCAATCATCTCAATGTTAATATTTTAAAAATATTTTTCTCAGATTTTAAGTTGCCTTGATAGTAAATTGGAAACTGGTGGTGTAGTAAAGTGTTATGTGTGCTAACTGAAATGTCAGCAGTTCAGATCCACCAGATGCTCTTTGGAAGCTCTATGGGACAGTTCTGCTCTGACCTATAGGGTCACTATGACTTGGGATCAATAGCAGTGGGTATGGGTATGATAATAAATTAAGATTTTCAAAAGAATTCAACCTGGAGCTAATGTAGCTAATTAAGTGCTGGTCCCTCAAGCCCAGGAGGAGTAGGGACACAGGGAGTGCCAAGAACATAGAGAGGCATTCTCACCTTAGCAGTGTGAGCAATGGCCATGCTGATGAGCCAGTGAGCACGTTCCAAATAGAACTGTCCCAGCCCCCAGGACCTGGAAATTGATGGGGCAAGCTTGAACAGACTCTGATGCCTTTTAACTCACCCAAATGTGTGGACACTGTTAACTGGAGCTCATGCAGTGTCTCCCTGGATTTTATAAATCATCTGTTCTTCTGTTTTTTCTGTCAGTACAAACACTCAGGCTGCAGCCCACATATAGGTGTACATCTTCCACCCCTTCTCACAAGTCAGCATATCAATCTGCCAAGTCTTCTTGAGCAGGCTAACCTGTGCTATTATCCCAGTGTGCTCCACAATGACCACAGCTGTGTTCTGGGACTTACTAACTCCATCCAATCCAGAGGTGACAAAGACCATCCAGTTTCTCCGGTCCTCTAAAGAGTTGTCCATACTCTACTTCCAATAACTCTCCTCCCATTTTCTGGTGCACTCACTGTAATCAGGCCTTTGTCTCCAGCCATTAACGAAACTCTTGTCAAAGGCATCAATGTCTTCCCCATTCCCGAATCTAATGGTTAATTTTTACCTTATTCAACATGTTAGCAGTTTAGACACCATTGATTACTTCATTTTCTTTAACGTGTTTTCTTCTCTTTGTTTTTGGACTGCATGCTGTGTATTTAGGAAGTGTAGATTGGGAGCAAAGATGGATTAGTTGCACAGGACTTGACCAGTAACATCGAAGACAAATGATGAGTGAAATACATAAACTATATTTCTTGCTGAAGGCTTGAGAACTGGTCAGCTGTCTAGACAGCTATCTGGTGTTTCAAGGATTCACATCTGAGAAAGATGTAGAGCATGGTTTGGGTAACAACAAAATTGGTGGCGTTGGCCTCTGTATGTCACTGAAAGCACTAACAATCCAGGCTGGCAGAAACCACCACAGAACATGTGGTAATACGATTATCTGACATTAGTCTTCTCCTACAAATGTGCTAGCTAACGAATTTTCAGATGATGGGAGCTCATTCCACTATTTCAAATGAGAAAAATAATTAAATGTACTCACCTTATCAAAAATCCCCAACTAGTTAAATATTACTATGACACTCTTAAATGTATATAGCTGTTTAATATTTAATGCACAATGTATAGATTAGTATATGTATCATTCCACCAAAGACTTATATACAATGAAAGCATTTAAAACATCATCCATGCCAGGTATGGTTTCAAATACAAGCTGGGTTTTTCCTCTGCATAATAATGAATATATATTATAAGTGAATAATACAGTAAAATGTTTTAAACAATCTTAAAATAAGTGATAATAACATTTAGCAAACTAAAATCTGCAAGCAAATACATTTCTTGAATGGTCACTTCTGACTAAAAAGCTAACTGTGTGAGCTTATGGTTCTGAATTAGCTAATGAAGGATTAAGTGAAAGCATATGTGCCTGAGATTTGTCTGTAGCTAATCCCAAGCTGTCTGAGAATGTCAGACAGTGTTGCACAGTGATAGCTTATTTGTTATTGTGATATTGGGAAGCTTTGTCTTCAGTATTTCAAATACCAGCAAGGGCACTCTTGGTGAACAGGTGTCAGGAGAGTTTCTAGATTAAGACTGACTAGGAAGAAGGACGTGATGGTCTACTTCCAAAAAAAAAAAAAAATGGCTCATAAAACCTTATGAACAGTAGAGGAACATTTTCTGATACACTGCCAGAAGATGAGTCCCTCAGATTGGAAGGCACTCAAAAGATGACTGGTGAAGAGCTGCCTCCTCAAAATAGAGTCGATCTTAATGATGTAGATGGGAGTCAAGCTTTCAGGACCTTCATTTGCTGAGGTGCCATAAGTGAAAATGAGAAGAAACAGTTGCCAACATACATTAATAATCAGAACATGGACTGTAGGAAGTGCAAATCTAGGAAAATTGGAAGTTGTCATAAGTGAAATGAGAGGCATAAAGATCAACATCCTATGCATCAGTGAGCTGAAATGGACTGGTATTAGCCATTTTCAATCAGATAATCGTATAGTCTACTATGCCAGGAATGACAAACTGAAGAGCAATGGTGTTGCATTCATTGTCAAAAAGAATATTTCAACATCTATCATGAAGTGCAATGTTGCCAGTGATAGGAAAATATCCGCATGCCTATAAAGAAGACTAGTTAATAAGGCTGTTATTCAAATTTATGTACCAACTATTAAGGCTAAAGATGAGGAAATTGAAGATTTTAACCAAATTCTGCAGTGAAATTGATCAAATATTCAGTCAAAATGGGTGATAATTAC
Source organism: Heterohyrax brucei (assembly GCA_028571685.1). Taxonomy (NCBI): domain Eukaryota; kingdom Metazoa; phylum Chordata; class Mammalia; order Hyracoidea; family Procaviidae; genus Heterohyrax; species Heterohyrax brucei. Next base: position 49,338,941 of record CM053150.1, on the reverse strand, counting down.
TGGTGGTTGGAATGCAAAAGCAGGAAACAAGGAAGGATCCATAATTGGAAATATGGCCTTGGTGATAGAAACTGCACCAAAGATTGCATGATAGAATTTTGCAAAATCAGTGACTTATTTATTGCAAGTACTTTTTTTGCGACAATGCAAACAAAAGCTGTAAACCTTGATCTCACCGGACAGTAAACATGAGAATCAAAGTGACTACATCTGTGGAAAGAGACAATAGAGAAGCTCAATATCATTAGTCAGAACAGAGCCAGGGGCTGACTGCAGAACAGACCATGAATTGCATATGTGTAAGTTCAAGTTGAAGCCAAAGAAAATTAGAACAAGTTCACAAGAGCCAAAGGACTATCTTGAGCATATCCCACCTGAATTTGGAGACCATCTTAAGAGTAGATTCACTACACTGAAGACTAATGACTAAAGACCGGAAGAGTTGAGGAAAGACATCATACATGAAGAAACAAAAGGTCGTTAAAAACACGGGAAAGGAAGAAAAGACCAAAACAGATGTCAGATGAGACTCTCAGACTTCTTTTTGAACAGTCACTAAAGCAAATGGAAGAAATGATGAAGTAAAAGAGCTGAACAATTTCAAAAGGCAGCTGAGAAGACAAGTAAACTATTACAATGAAATGTGCAAAGACCCAGAGTTAGAAAACCAAAAAAGAACCATGACCAGCATTTCAGAAGCTGAAAGAACAAAAGAAAAAATTCAAGCCTCAATTTGCAATATTCAAGGATTCTGTCTACAGAATATTGAAAAACATAAGAGGAGTCAAAAGCAGGTGGAAGAAATACACAGTCACTGCAAAAAAAAAAGTCAGATTCAGCCCTTTCAGGAGGCAGTATATGATCAAGCACCAGTGATAGGGAAGGAGGAGGTGCAGGCTGCACTGAGGCACTGGTGAAAAACAAGTCTCCAAGATTCGATGGAATACTAATTGAGAAGTTTCAACAAATAGATGCAGCCCTGGAGGCGCTTGCTTGTCTATGTGGAGAAATGTGGAAGACAGCTACCTGGTCAACTGACCGGAAGAGATCCACATTTGTGCCCATTCCAAGAATATTTCATTCAATAGAATGTGGAAATTATTGAATAATGCCATTAATATCACACACAAGTAAAAGTTTGCTGAAGATCATTCAAAAGTGTTTGCAGCAGTACTCAACAGGGAACTGCCAAAACTTCAAGTCAGATCCAGAGGAGGATGTGAAACCACGGATATTTTCAGTGTCATGTGAATCTTGGCTAACAGCAGAGAGTACCAGAGAAATACTCACCTGTGTTTGACTGATTATGCGAAGGCTTCAACTGTGTTCCCATCTGTTTACACTTTCAATGAATGTTGAATCATAACAAATTATGATAACCTTGAGGAGAATCGAAATTCTAGGACACTTATTGTGCATGTGAGGAAACTGAATACAGACAAAGAAGCAGCTGTTGGAACAGAAAAGGAGGATACTTTGTGGTATAAAATCAAGAAAGGTATGCGTCAGGGTTGTATCAGTTCTCCATATTTATTTAATCTGTATGCTGAGCAGATAATCCGAGAAGCTGAACTGTAGGAGGAAGAACATAGCGTCAAGATTGGAGGGAGACTCATTAGCAACCTGCAATGTGCAGATGACACAACCTTGCTTCCTAAAATCAAAAATGATATAAAGCACCTACTGATGAAGATCAAAGACTACAGTCTTCAGTGAGAAGTACACTTCAATATGAAGAAACAAAAATCCTCACAAATGGACCAGTGAGTAATGTCATGATGAATGGAAAGAAGTTCTCAGGACTTAATTTTACTTGGATCCACAATCAACCACCATGGAAGCAGCAGTCAAGAAATCAGAAGACACATTGCACTGGGCAAATCTGCTACAAAAGACCACCTCTTTAAAGAAGCAGAGTTGTCACTTTAAGGACTAAGATTCTCCTGATCCAAGCCATGGTATTTTCAATCACCTCATATACTTGCAAAAGCTGGACAATGAATAAGGAACACCAAAGAAGAATTGATGCTATTAAGTTATGGTGTGGGCAAAAAATATTGAATGTACCGTGGACTGTCAGAAGAATGAACAAGTCCGTCTTGGAAGAAATACAGCCAGAGGGCTCTTTGGAAGTGAAGATAGTGAATCTTCGATTCCTATTACTTTGAACAGGAAGGACTAGTCCCTGGATAAGGACATCATACTTGCTAAAATGGAGGGCGAGAGAAAAAGAGGGAGACCCTCAGTGAGATGAACTGACCCTCAATGAGATGGATTGACCTTTGGTGAGATGGATTGACCTGCAATGAGATGGACTGACCCTCAGTGAGATGGATTGACAACAATGACTTAAACACAGAAGTAATTGTGAGGATAGTGCAGCACCAGGCGGTGTTTTGTTCTGTTGTACACGGGGTCATTAGGAGTCATAACTGACTCATTGAGACCTAACAACAGTAACAGTCCCCAGGCACTGTTGGACAATGTTTTCTTCAGTCACTTGAGATGCTAGAAAAATCAAGTGAAGCTGCAGGTGAAGCAATGAGATGAAAAAACCACAAAACTGTGTCTGTTTGCTTTCTCTTTGCTTTCATTTATACAGTTCTTGAGACTGGGCCTATAATAGCATTTCTGGATGTGATGTTTCTGCTCATGTCATTCTCAAGAGCAGTCATTGTGTTGTCTGCGTGATCTAAATTTACTTGAACAATTTGACATTGAATATTCACTGTTAATCTTCTTCCTCTCCCTCTTTCTCTGACGAGTAATGAGTATTTAGTTGTACAAGTTTCATTTTACTAGAAAAAAAAAATGTTTCCACGTGAAAAATGTGGGGAAGGTGCAAATAAGTAATGTATAGCGATTAAAAACAACATGATCCTGTGGAAAGAACAGCCAAACTGTAATGGTGCACATCTTATCACTCAGACTCAGACACAGTTGAAACATTTTCGACAGTGCTCACAACGAGTTACAGTGGATTTTAAATTCAGATGATGAATTTTGAATTAAAACATTTTGGAAGTTGTTATAGCAAACAGTGACCATTCAGATAGCAAGGGGTATGGATACTATAAATGTTTGCAGGAGAAACAGTGGCAGCTTTTTCGTTCAACAATTCGAGGTCCAGATCTTCCGTTTGTTAGATTATGTATTCTCATGAAAAGAAAATCTCTATGAGACTCAGTTTCCTCAAATGTGAAACAGGGATAATGATGTTTAGCTTATAGAGTTTATTATGAGATTATCTATACATGGGCTTGAACCTGTATTAGATGCCCAATAAAGAAACAATAGCTACTTGCATTAATCTATTAGTCTATGAGTATAAACAACATGATACTATGGAAAGATACATATACTATAAATGGAATACAGTCTATTTGTTATCAGAGTAATAAGAGGAAAATGGTACTAATTATTGTTATGCACAATAGAACAGGAAGAAGTCATGTGTTTAAAGGCAAGATGACTCACTGTAAGTTACTTTGTTGTTTCTCAGCTTGGCACTGCCTTATAAAAAACAGTGCCATCTGTTGACTGTTTTGATGAATGTTTGGTAATGTTAATATTCAAGTCCAACTTGATGGCACTTGGCTTGGCTTAATTTGATCCTAATTCATAGCAATAATATAATAGTATAATAAGTCACTGAATTCTTCTACAATAGCCAAAGGAAGCCCTGGTGGTGTAGTAGTTAAGTATTAATGGCAGCTAACCAAAAGGTCAGCAGTTCAAATACACCAGGTGCTCCTTGGAAACACTACGGGGCAGTTTTCCTCTGTCCTATAGGGTCTCTATGAGTCAGAATTGACTCAACGGCAACAGAATACACATCACAGCAAGTCCAGAACAGGAAATATTTTCTAACACATTTGCCTGTGCTCTCTGGAGGTCATAGTTATACAGTTGGTCACCACTTCTGCAGGAAAAGCCCTCGTGCCTGTATTGTCCCTAGGACCCAGTGCACCTCCCCGCCAAACCCTTTCCTAGGCCAGCATTCCTGTTCCCTGGGTCTGGGCCTCTGCCTGCATTCACAGGCCCTCTGTCCAGTTTTCTTGTCTGTGACTCGGTCCCTAGAGCTGATGTATGCGCTGAGCCCCTATTCAGTTGTCGTCCTTTCTTCTCCAAGAGTTCCGGCACTGGTCTTAGGTCCATGGCCACTGTCCAAATACTGTGGAGGACAGAAAATGTGTGGCCCAGTTCCACCAAAGCTTGAACCTCTGAGTTCTATCCCTGATCCCTGCCCCCAGATCGACCTCTCAGGCACCCATTGCCGGAGCTGTGCCTGGCTGGCTGTTTCTCCAGGATTAGAATGAATAGAGGGGGAAGAATTTCCCTCAACAAGATCCCTTAGGGAGGATGGGAGGCTCATTCTCTTTTAGTCAAAGGAGGCTGTTAAGAGTGTGAGCTCTGGAGCCAGACTTCCTGGGTTTGAATCCTAGCCTGAACTCTTACTAGCTGTGGGACCTTGGACAAGTTACTAACTGCATTGTCCCTAAATTTCCTCATCCATGAAATGGAGATAACAATAGTACCTATCTCGTAGGTCATCATGAAGATTCGGCAGTGTCTCAGTTATCTGACGCTGTTGTAACAAAAATATCGTAAATGGATGGCTTCAAAAAATAGAAATTTATTTTCTTATAGTTGAGGAGGCCAGAAGTCTAAATTTCGGACATCATGTCTAGGGGACAGCAGTCTCTCTGTGTTGGCTCGGAGGGAAGGTCCTTGTCTATATCAGCTTCTGTAGCCCCAGTGCTCCTCGATTCCTTGGTGATCATTAGGTGACATCTGTCTTCCTCCTTTTGTGCTGGCCCCTGTGTCTAATCTCCTCTTTTTAAAATTCAGATGTGATTAGGTTTAGGACACATACTACACTAAGATGGCTTTATTAATAACATCAAAGAAAACCACCCTCTCAACCAAGATTAAGCCACAGATATAACCCACTGATACTCACTGCTGTTGAGTCAATTCCAACTCATAGCAACCCTACAGGACAGAGAAGAACTGCTCCAGATCGTTTCCAAGGAGCTCCTAGTGGATGTGAACCGGTTAGCAGCAGTATCACTTAATTAGTATGCCACCAAGGTTTGTCAAGGTGTAGGTATTGGAATTCCAACACATATTTCAGTGGTAGGGAGAACACTCAGTAACAACCAAGTTGCTATGTTAATAAAGTGCTTAGAACACTGCCTTACACACATGGAGTACCAAATAATTGCTGATGATGATCATGATGACCAGAAGCCTTCATCAAAGAAATGACACACAAGCTCGTTGTCTTCAGCATTCAAGGACTTCCATAGTATGGCCTTGTTTGGTCTCCCTGCACGTGCCTCGTGCCCTTCTCCTAAGCCACAGTAATAATCTGTTTCACAAACCCTATACCACTGTGCAGGAAAGTCAGAGCTTTTCTCCTTTGTTTGTGGTGCCCTCAGCCTTGAGTGTTCACTCCCACTCCAACTTCCCCGTTCATTCTACCTCTCTTACTTCAAATCGTACCTCACAAGCCAACTACGTCACAAAATTACGGAAAGAATGATTCAGTCAGACCATATACGAAATATGCTTGCTTCCTCCGGAGACTCGGACTGCTTAAAGGCAGGGACGTAGCTCCCCCTCGTGGTTAAGTTCTTGGCTGCTAACTAGAAGGTCAGCAGTTTGAATCCATCAGCTGCTCTTTGGAAAACCTGTGGGGCAGTTCTACACTGTAGTGGCACAGTGTTTACGTGCTATGTCTGTCTGCTAACCAAAAGGTTGGCAATTCAAATCCAGCAGGAGCTCCTTGGAAGCTCTGTGAAGCAGTTTTACACTGTCCTATATATTTGTTCTGAGTCAGAATCAGCTCAAAAGACAGTGGGTTCTGTCTGGAGTTAAGATCCACTCAGAAGAGTGCCTAGCACATAGTAGGTATTCACTGTATCAAATGTCTTCTTTCTGTGGGAAAAATGCCAGGGACTGAGTGATACCTATTTGACACAGTAGATGAGAGAGTTTCCTTAGGTAGCATATGTAAATCACTTAGCAAAATGCCAGCTGCAATATAGTTATTGTAACTGTTGTTGTGGTTTTATCACACAACAGAAACCATCTAGTCTTTGGAGTTAAACATGGATTTATATGTCAACTTTGTTGCATAAAAGCTGCTATAACTTCAATTTCCTCAACTGTAATCCATAACCAATTGCCATCAAGTTACCTCCCACTCCTGATGTCCCCATGTGTAGCAGAGGAGAACCATGCCCCGTGGTTGATTTCCTTTCAGAACTTTAGATCGCCAGGTGCCTGTGGTTGAACTCCATCCTGCAACCTTTCAGCTAGTAGTTAGTGGCCAAGCATGTTAACCACATGCTCCACCATGAAGTTTATAATACCAACCTCAGTACAAAATGCCTGGGCAAAAGTAAGCGAGCAATTGATATCATAAGATTCCACCTCTTTCTCCTCTATGACTACCTAAATTTATGACGAGTCTTAATTTACTTAATTTCCTTGGTTCCAGTTTCCTTATCTACCAAACAAGGTTGCTGAACTAGATGATCTCCATGTTCCCTACCATCTCTAACCCACAGCTGTTGAGTCAGTTCAAACTCATAGTGACCTCGTAGGGTCTAAGACTAATCTCGATGGCAGTAGGCTGCCACATCTTTCTCCCACAGAGCCAGTAGTGGTTCTCAACAGCTGGCCTTTAGGTTAGCAACCGATCACTTTTACCACCATGACAGCAAGGCTCCTTCTAGCAGCTCTCAGCTCCAGAATTATTGAGCTTACCACCTTTGCCTCATGACCGTATTGGTTCCATGTCCATGAGGGAAGAGCATTACACTGATGACTATTCAGTGCTTTCTGATATTAAAATTTCTCCCTCTCTTTCACTTCTTGTCTTAGGGAGGCAAAAGTAGGGTAGTCCAGCTCGAAGGCCTCTACACAGCTTCAGGGAACATTCATACAGTGGCACTAACATGTGACTAGGGACCCAGAGAGTGTACTTGGCAGCAGCCCTCTTGTCCAGCACAGGCTGAATGCCCTTCGCAGTATAGTGTAGTGATGTCTGCAGAGCACTCAGGGAGAGAACAGCTCATCTCCAGCTGCCTTGGGCCCAGAAACAAAGACTCAGAGTGAACAAGTGTGGAGCCAGGTAGAGCATCCCATTCATGGCCTTTCCTTTTCATGTTCTGCCACAGACTTTGCAAATGGGCATCAAACACTTCTCTGGACTCTTCGTGCTGCTGTGCATTGGATTTGGTTTGTCCATCTTGACAACCATTGGTGAGCACATAGTGTACAGGCTGCTGCTACCACGAATCAAAAATAAATCCAAGATGAAATACTGGCTCCACACCAGCCAGGTGAGTGCCACAGTGCTCTTGCTCAGTGTTCTTCTTTAGAATTCCCTGTATTAGGAGGGTACCAGTGCTGAGCCCTAGACTTACAAAGGACAAGTTACCAAGAGACTGAGGGTGATGCAGACACATTCAAGTTAGGTGGTAGAGTTCCCTGTATCCAATTAATTTACTTTCACCTTAAATCAAGCTACCTCAGTGCCTCTTCCTTTGATACAGCTGTTCACTGTTGCCATATTGTAAGCAATAGATTTTTTTTTTTTAATCTTGGTTTCACTCAGTCATGGCGACTCATGGCAACAACTCAACAGCACTTGGCTTGGCTTCACTCAGTAGTGACAATTTGAAGAGATACAAAAGATCTGTTTCCTACAGATTCTTTCCTTGCCAAAATTGAAGCCCTTTAAATCAGCTCGAAAGGGGTCCTAGTGGTAAACTGGTTTACGTGGCTGCCAACAGTCTGAATCCACCAGCCTCTCCGCAGGGAAATGGCATGGCCATCTGCTATGTAAAGATTACCACCTTGGGAACACCATGGGGCAGTTCTGCTCTATCTTATGTGATTGCTGTGAATTGGAAGCTACTCAACGGCAATGGGTTAAAGGAGCTTAAAGGCCTCCAAGTCCCTGGCCCCCTTCAGGATGAATCCACCTTTCCCTGATCTGTCTGCTTTTTCCTTGGTCCATAGGTTTGAAGCCCATTAGTGCCAAAGCCAAGCCTCATAGGATCACAGTTCTTGCATGTAATCCAGATATCCAGCACACACTGGGTTTGGGGCAGGACTGAATCTGTCTAGCCAAACAAACATTCCAGTGCTGTATGTGCACATTTGCCCCTGAAGCAAATTGATATGGGAAGTCAAAATACAGTCTTGGAAGGATGCTAGCAGAGGGAGCAGGGAGTTGTCTTGAGGCTGTTTGGCCTCACCACAGTGAACCATCCTGCCCAGCCAGTGACAGGATCCCCCTGCCCTCCCGGCAGTCAGGTAGCTAGTTCTGCCCCCTTTTGGCCCATCCGTCTATTCACGTGCTGAACCCCACTTCTTTTAACATCAGCCAAAAAACTAAACCCATTGCCAGCAAGATTCTGACTCATGGTAACCCCGTGTATCATAAAGTAGAACTGTCCATTGGGTTTGCTTGGCTGTAATTTTTTATGGAAAAAGATTGCCAGGCCTTTCTGCTATGGGGTCACTAGCCAGGTTGAAATCACCAACCTTTAAGAGTCAACCTTGATAGCATTGTCATTAAGTGCTACATCTGCTAATGAAAAGGTCAGCAGTCCAAATCCACCAAGTGCTCCTTGAAAACTATATGGGGCAGTTCTGCTCTGTCCTACAGAGTCACTATGAGTTAGAATTGACTTGACAGTGTTGGCTTTTTCAGAGTCAAGTGCAAACCATTTGTGCTACCTAGGGACTGTCCCATTAACACAGTACTTTTTTTTCTGGAGATAGATTATTATTATTGATTTGATTACAGTAGAACCTGGGTCTTCCTGCTTTCAGCCCAAGAAGTATTTTATCTCCTAAAGTGTTTTGTCTCCTCAAACTTGGCAGAAAACTGATCTCTTCCACTTGGGTATTATTATGATCAGTTTAACTGTCAGAGTCTTCCCTTCTTTAACTGTGAAGAAGTTCAGGCTTAAGTTCTTGACTCACCTCTAGCAGCTGTACAGAACCTTTTGCTACTTGGGATAGCTCTTCTTTCTAGCACATGCCAAGCCAAGCCAAGTGCCGACATACCTTTCTTATAACTCAAAGCAGTTCTAGGTATCAAATAACTTTTTCTGCCCAGGTAGAATAACTTATAGTTCAATTTCTTGGGTTTTTGTTGTTGTTGTTGTTGTTGCTGATGTTGTTATTGTTGTTGAGACATGAGACTGAATGTTAATCAGTTTGGGGCATCCCTGGAAGTTTGTGTGAAGAGGCCAAGGTTTGTAGTGACCAGATATACAGTAATCTCCGGTGGTAGTTTGTCCGCTGGCCCAAGTGTGTCTCTAATAATCTCCACCTGTGAATCTGTTCTTTCCACCAGAGATTACATAGAGCACTAAACACATCCTTTGTAGAGGAAAAGCAGCAGCATTTCAAGACTAAACGTGGAGAAAAGAGGTAAGAAGAGGCCAATGACACATGTCTTTATATTGTCTAAAAGTTTAGAGATAATAGCCTAGACTCCATTCTCAAAAGGGAAATTATGTATAAATAGTTCAGCTCCAATGAATACCAGGTTGTTTGTTGGTAAACAAAATCAGTGTAAATACATGTAGTTTCAGAAAGAGAGCAGGTACAATGAGCAAATACATAGACATGCAGGGACAGTGCAGTGCAGTGTGGGCACCATGTTGCCACAGTTACAGTGTGAGCATGGACTCTGGTGTAGCATCCTGGATTCAAATTCTACCATAAACAAGTGTGACAAGTTACTGATTGAAGCTCACTGCTCCTCAGTTCGGGAGCCCTGGTAGCACAGAGTTTAATCACTGTGCTGCTGATGGAAGGCTTGGCTGTTAGAGCCCACCCTCTGCTCCACAGGAGAAAGGAGTCGGGGAAACGTGTGGCAGTCTGCTTCTGTACAGGTGACAGCCTTGGACACCCTAGGGGGCAGCTTTACTCTGGAAACTCTGGTGGCAAAGTGGTTAAGTGCTACTTCTGCTCACCAGAAGGTCAGCAGTTCAAATCTGTCTTGTGCACCTTGGAAACTCTACGGAACAGTTCTACTCCATCTATAGGGTCGCTGTGAGTCAGAATTGACTTGATGTCCCCGGGTTTGGTTTTCTGGTTTGGTATAGGATCACTGTGATTGGAATTGACTAAAAGGCAATGGATGAAATTTCCTTTTCCTCATTTGTAAAACTGAAGTAAGACCAGTCCTTACTCTGTGTAATTTTTCTTAGGATTAAATGAGATAATATATGTAAAGCCCCCAAAGCAAAGCCAATCCCTAATAAATGTTAACCATTATTGATATGTATAAAATATACATGAGACTCAATTCATGAGCACTACAGGCCATTAATTTTGTGTGATACTGCCTTTATTGACATGTTCCCACTGCCCACCCGTTTCCAGCGCTCTTGGGAAGGTCTGAAACATGCAACATACATGTTTTGCCTGATCTGCTTCCCAGCACTGTTACTACCAAGTTCCTAGAAAAGAACATTTCATTCCCAGGAAGTAACAAATGTTCAAGCCGTCGGTGACATCTGAAATCGGCATCTCCACGCCTTCACTAGGAGTCTGTGGATGACTGTTGCCTCGTTCATGGTGGCAAAAGATGTCCCAAACTTTCGGGTCTGGTTCCTCTCAGGCCCCTCCTAGACGTTGCCTGCCCTGTGGCATCCTTCCAGTGCTCTCATGGGCCCAGAGGTCTCAGCTTAGGGTATCACCTCTAAGCAACTCTAATCTGTGTTGTGGCGTCAGCTCAAAGCTCAGCTTTCTAGGCAATTTTAAAATTTCACACTCATACCAGTTATTCACATTCAAGAGGGAAAAAGGTGTAAAACATGATTTTTTTTTTTCATTGTTTTTATCTCCTCTGGAACTGCTACACTCCCTTGCTCTCTGGTTTGTGTCTAGTGTGTCAGAATCATTTCCGTGATTGTTTAAAGTCTCTTTCCACTCAGTGAGCCCATTGCCCCGTGTTCTTGCTGGTTCTTCCGTCATACTACAACCCTGTTAGTGACAAGCTGCAGACTAATCAGGTCACAGCTGCTCCATGTCGTCATATATATATTTTTTCTATAACTATTTTTAACATAAATTTTAAACTAGAGGAACACCAGGAGACATTACAGCAGCAAAGACATTGTCTCATAATGAGAAAACATTTGTTTTCCAGCTGTAATAGAACCAGGGAGCCCAGTGACATCACCCCAGCTGTGATGTGACTCACATTCACATCTCTGTCACCCAAATGGAGAACCACTGTGTCTTTTTCACTCCACTTACTGATTTACCTTGGTAGATCCCTTTCTTCAGTCTCATATTTTAAGGAGTGAAGACAGAACAGAGGTCCTGGGGCTCAGTGGTTAAGGATTTGCCTGCTAACCCCAAAAGTTGGCAGTTTGAATCCACCCTATAAGGCAATTCAACTCTATCTTCTGAAGTTGCTATGAGTCAGAATGTACTCAATAGCCATAGGCGTAGGGTTTTTTAAGGCAGAATATACCCTCCTGGCTTATCTTGAGATCTTTTTCCTGTGTCCACCTCCATACAACCCAACATCTGCAATGTTTCAAATACAATGACTGTTTGGAGTCCCAACACTGTTATCTCTTCTGTAAATGGTCGGGTGTCCTCAGTGTTAACTAATTGCTCTGTGAGAGCTTCTTTTGTCCATTTTTAGTATTAAATACAGCTCAGTCACTGGTCACTTTATACAGAGAAGAATCACTCTAAGACTGGTGAAAGCCTGATACGTATCACAATTTAAACAGCTACTGTTGTTCGTTTCCCTCAAGATGACTTTGACCTATAGTGACCACATGTGTGCTGGCTAGAACTGCATCATAGGGTTCCCAAGGCCATTACCTTTTCAGAAGCACATTGCCAGGCCTGTCTTAGGAGCCTTTGGATAGGTTTGAACTGCCAGCGTTGTGCCGTGCACCTCCCAAGGACTCCTAAATTAGATATAATTGAGGTCAACACACTGACACCTTCAAAAGGGACACAAGATCAGACACACAGCATCGGTCACGTTGCTTTCATAAGTGGCCAGGGTTGGGCATCAGTCATCAGAGCACTTGTCATAGTAGCAACTGGAGTTTGTCGTGGAGGCCTGTTCTTGTTTATCCTTCTGTATTTGTAGGTCAGTGTACAAAGCTCTGGAGAACACTGGATTGGCTAGTTTAACTTTTCTGCTCATTATGGTTTCCTGGATTGTCCAGGAAAATATGTAGTTGCTATATTTCCAGGTTTTCCCCACTGTAAGTCATTGTCTACTGCTGGAAGCAGGTCTATTGGCCTGAAAACCCTCTTCTTTTGGAAGAATATTTGTGCAAATGCCCATGTGTGCTACAACTTAACACCCCTCCCCTACACTCCATGCTTATTGAATGACTAAAAGAAGAGATAAATGAATGAATTGCTAAGGCAAACAGGTTGGAGGAATTTGGGATCATTGTATGGAAGCAGATGTTGCTCCTGTTTTATTTAATGCACTGGAAAAAAAGTGAACATTACAAGAAGAGCCTGTTTATCTATGCCAAGACAAGTGCCGCTGAGTCAGATCTGACTTATGGCAACCCTAGGGACCAGGGTAGAACTGTTTATAGTCTTTGGTATATTCAACATGTGATTTCCAAGCTTTGGCATCTATTTTTCACCCTATTGGGGTCTTGATACACTCCTGCCTTTGCCCTTTCCTGTCACCGCAAGCAAGACACACACAACTACCAACAGTGTAATGCACAGCACCATGAAGAATGGTCTGACACTGTTGAAAGTCAGTATAAAAATGCTTGAAAGAAAAGTTAAAGGGAGCTGTAAGACTGGAAGGAAAATCATGATTGTATCTTCTCTTTGACTCGGGTCTAAGTCCAAGGAGCTGTAAGTGCATTCGCTATAGAACTTTTACCTAGCCCAGAACACTCAAAAACTGAGCTCTGGGGTACCCTGCTGATTAATGTGAGAAGCAAACTATGGGAAATGCTAAAGAACTTCAGGGTGGTTTGCAGTTTGTGTATTTTAATGGTTTGGGACCTGTTTTTGCTATGTGGGAAGTCATCTCAATATTTAATGTTCCAAATAACAGCGAGTTGCTCCAGAATGTTTGGGTCAGCAGAGCACTTTGCTGTCCTAGGCGAGGCTTGGCTGATCTTATCAATGTGACTAAATCAAGACTTTATTATTTCCTGCTCTTTTCTTTCTCACTCCTCCTGGAAAGAGTATCAGAACAAAATTGCAAGGATTTCCTACATCAATTCTGTTTGCCCTGTGGCAGATTGAAAGTAATCATATCCTTTGCCTTCTCTACTTCCTTCTCCTCTTCCTCTTTGAACCAGACTACAAGGAATTGGCAGCTGTGCCAGTTTGGGCTGTCTGTCTGTTTTTGTAGCAGGAGACTCTTCTTGTTGCACCTGAAGCAGGATGCTACTCATCCTGTTTCTATCTGGGGATCACTCCCTTGCTGTCTACAGGTCCTCGTTGTGATGGTGGTAGGTGGTAGGATGCAAGCCTGAAACAGGATTGCGACTCAGTTTCTGTTTGACCTTTGTTATCCCAGCAAGAACCTGAGGGTTTTCTTGGGCTTCTTTTTTAAACTTCAGACCTGATCTGTCATTGGCAACCCATACAAAGCCGTCTCTGTAAAGGGAAGCTTTTCTGAAACCTACTGCCTGCATGCTTTTATTTTGCCTTAAATCAAGTTAGCAAGTATCAGGGTGGTCCTCTGGGAATAAGAAGGAGCCATACTAGAAGATCTATCAGCAGGCTTCTCTTTACAGTCCAACACCTGAATAACAGATTTTCATTTTTGCTAAAGCACTATCTGTACAGCCATAGAATGTCTCCAGGCACTGCTGCCTTCTGAGACTCGCTAGACAGAAGGAAAGAAAAAGATTGATTGTAAAAGAATGTAAAAGGGCTCTTCCACGAGCCCTTCAAATAATATACCAAGTCCAGCTTCAGAGCAGCATAAGACTTGATAAGACCTTGAACTTCAGTAGAAAAGCATTGTCGTAGCTCCTCTTGGCCCCCGTGGCCCTCTAGCAGGCAGTGTCTCCAGGACTTCATTACTTCATCTTGAAAGTGCGTACAGACTCCACATTTCTCACACAAAATAGCCAACAGATGGTAAACAGCTCTCCAAGAGCCACAAAATGGAAGCTAAATCTAAAACATCTCTTTGTTTCCCAGGTCCAATGTGGAGCCCCACCAGCTTGCCGTGTGGAACACTTCCAATCCGAGTGATGCCAGCCGCTGCAGGTACATCTTCAGTGACGAGGCCACCCCAAACCAGGTGAGCATTCAGACCCACCAGGACGTCCCTTTCCCACCAAGGAGAGGAGAGCTGCCAGCCTCGCTCGCCACCAATGGAAAAGCAGACGCTGTCAACATGGCTCGGAACTCAGTGATGCAGGAACTCTCGGAGCTCGAGAAGCAGATCCAGGTGATCCGGCAAGAGCTGCAGCTGGCTGTGAGCAGGAAGACAGAGCTGGAAGAGTATCAAAGGACAAACCGGACTTGTGAGTCCTAGACGGTCACAAGCTCCCCTTTCTCAGTTCCTGGCACTCCTCTGAGCCCTTGAGACCCTTTGTAATGCTCTTCTGTAACTGCTGACAAAGGTGGGGAAGCTGAAGCCTACCTCTCCTCAGAGGTCAAGTCTGCCCTCCCTAGCCTAGAAAGCGGCAGCAGCTCTTCCCAAGCTCACTCCCCGGGCCTCCAGGCTGAGAGTCTTTTTCAGAGCAGGAATTTCAAGCAAGTCAGCAGTAAGGGACCTGAGTAACCAGACAACCCCAGCTCCTGCTAACCTTTTCACCAGGTGCCACAGTAATTCTTCCGGTTTTTAGCCCTTTCTCTGCACTATCAACAAGAGATAAATTGTCATTCATACTTGTGTCTTACTGGGTTGGTGGTTTTGCTCTTAGTGTACAACAAGATTACCCAGGTGTGGCTTTTGATACAACTCCCCAGTCTAGATTTTTTTCGCTATATTCCAAATGGGGGAGCAGGGTAAGAGCTAGAGAAACTTAGGAGAGAAGGGTGAGTACTTACAAAAGTAATTGAACATGTTAGTATCACAGCAGCCTGAGCTATGTTTCTAACAAGATACTGGTGTCCCTGACCCCATACCAACCAATGTTTAGTAGGAGTATGTTTCCATGCCAGTGTGAAGAAGGGCAGGCGTGCAGCTGATGGCAACCAAGGCAGGCAGAAGAGGAATTACAAATGTACACCATGTTTTTAGAGCAAAGATTGCACTAGAGAGGCAGTTGGGCTAAGGAATGAATAGGACTGTCCTTCTAATCAAATTAAACATCTCCACTGTAGTGAGTGCCTCTTATAAAGAAAAGCAAAGCAAGAATTTGGCATCAGCATGAAACTCAAATGTGATGTTTACTACTTACAATAATGGAGCCCGGGTGGCACAGTGGTTAAGTGCTTGGCTGCTAACCAAAAGACTGGCAGTCAGAACCCACCAGCTGCTCTGCAGGAGAAAGATGTGGCAGTCTATTTCCATAAAGATTACAGCCTCAGAAGCCCTATGGAACTGTCCTACTGTGCCCTGTAAGGTCACTGGGAGTCATACTCAACTTGATACCAACTTTTTCTGCCCTTCAGAGGCATGTATGTTGCTTCTAACAGGGTATGTGACTGGCTCTGTGGATTAAAGTGCTCTGCAAGCCATATACCAGGTCATGTCCAGATCAGTAGTCACCAATCTGTTAGTGATGGGAAGCCCAGAAGTAAACGTCAAGTCTGAATACCACAAGCTTCAACATTTAGGAATCTGTCCTCTGCCTTTCACACCTGTATTGATAATTACTGAATCAGTCTCCCGTTCGCATACCCACTCATCTCTGGGGACCTGTGAATAGGCTTCCCTCCCTCGGATTATCCTCCAAGCCCCATCTGAGCCCCTGAAAGATTGATATAAGTCACCTGGCTAACAGCCTGCTTGGTTAGGCATCCCATCCCCGCCGCACAACAACTGAAAGGAAGAGAAAGGTAACCACCCTGGAACCTCAGTTCCTCAGTGTTAGCATAGGCGAAAATCGCCTAAGAATGCATTAAAGTATGGATTGCCAAGCCCTCTTCCAGGGATTACAGAGGAAAGGGGGTGCTCCTGGAGGTGAGCATGGAAATCTACTCACAGCCCACACCAGATGACTGCTGTGTGTGGTCCAAAAGTTACGCTTTCAGAAACTGTTCTGGAAGTTTGGCTGCCCAAGACATAGGGAGGAGTAAGGAGAGCGAACATTTTTGAAAGTTTTTTTTGTTTGTTTTTTCTTGTTTTGTGCTTAAACACCCACCTTCTAATTTGTCTTTTTATCCTGCTGCATCCACCCCCGGGGACCACGTAGGACTGGACTTCATTGGTCCTAAGTTACTTACTTTACCTTCTCCATACTTGTGGCTCTGCCCCGGCCAAGTCAGTGGCCTGCAGTGAGTTCAGCACAGTGCCAGCGCTGTGCTAACAGCTGCAGCACATTGGAAAAGCTCCTCAGTTACAAAATTTCTCCCCTACCTAGTGACATGATTGTTAAGAGCTCATCTGCTAACGGAAAGGTCATAGGTTCAAACTCAGCGGGCGCTCAATGGAAGCAAAGACCTGGTGATTGGCTCCCATGATGACAGCAGCCTAAGAAACCCTATGCGAACAGTTCTGCTCTGTCACACAAGGCTGGTGAGTCAGAATCAACTCTGTGGCACACAGCCACCGGCACCTCTGGTTACAATGCCTTTTCACCAAGAGCTATTCCTCCAGGGAAAGATAACTCTTTAAGCTGACTTCAGTACCACCTTAGTGATTAATTAATTGTCTGGGAAAACTCAGAGATGGAGCCGGGCACAGAGGTACTAATAAGAGAAGCAGGAGCGTTCCCAAGTTACTCTTCATCAACCTCCCGAATGACACAGGTCAGTGAGGGAACAGGTGAGCCCTGGAAATAGAAAACGAAATTCTGCTTAAGTACCCAACTCGCACCCCAGTCCCAGAAATACTCCTGCAACTGCCTTTGGAAGACCCTGCCCCTTAGCGGTCCCCACCCATCGGCAGCCGCTAAGGATGCTGTAGAGACCACACCATCATGCTCTTCACATCCCTGAACCAGAACGCTGATGTACAGGTGTACCTCAATTCACATGACAGTCACACTCCTGAGAAGTTGTATATGGACACTTTTATAAATCAAATCACATTCTGACTGTACTTGAGAAGCTGGCTATTTAAGGGAACCCAGAGGTGAATTATTTTATAAAGAATCCTTTTGTAATGCAATTAATTATCCCTTAATGTATCTGTTTTGTAAGTCTCGATTTTTGTATATCGGGTTTACCTTAAGCTTCTCTACTGAGGCATTCTGAGCAGTGGTGATCACATGCCAGACCACCCTGCCCGTCCACACAGCAGTTGACCAATGCATGTTCCCTCAAGTCTCCTGGCCACATGCAGCAGGGGCTGAAAGTAGGCATGCTGCCTTCAACATTGCTTAAGATGCCTTTATGTTCTGGGTAAAGAACAAACCATGATTGCTTGTGGTGAAACAAAGCCGTCTTCATGTTCAATAGCAATGGTTATTTTTATTGGTAGTAACTGAACAGTGTTTTGCAATTTGTGAAACAGTGTGTTGTGTTTTGTAAAAAGAATTCATGAAATTGTGGATCGTTTGAAACCTTTCTGTTCTGCTCCGCTCCACTTCTTTCTCTCGACTCTCCTTAGGCTCAAAAAACACAAAGTTCAGTAGAGTTGGAGGGTGGGCATATGATGAAGGAAGAAAAAGGGTGCTATCTTGCCTCTTCCCATGAACTACTATTTCATGGGATCGGGATCAGGAAGGCCTCACTTCTTTCCAAGCTGTGGTGCCTGGAGATCTGGAATCTGATGTGCCTGTGTCACACACCCCAAGGGGAATTCCTGGCCCAGGAGGCCTGTATGTCATAGAGTATAACTGGGTGGGAAACAGATCTATTGGGTTCACATTGATAACAGTGGTAGTAATGAGCTCAGTGTGTGTATGCCGCAAGAGAGGAGAAAGAGGATTCCTCTTGCAGTTGCACATCAGTTGGAAGAATGACTGGAACAGATAAGTGAGGCAGCCACAGTGGGGGTCTTTAATGTGCCTGGAGGCGACACACCCTTTTGTGTGGATCTTCGGTTGCACAAACCCTGTGTAGGGGCTGCTGCATCCATTCCCACCAAAGAAGCGGCAGGTGGACCACCCGCCAAGCGGAACAGTGCTTTAGCAACCAGGTTAGAGTTGTCATTGCTGGTGCTGGGTCTGTTAAGGCCTGCGAGCAAGTAAGCATTCCCTTGTTGCCAAGATAAAGAACACAGGGGAAAGAAACTACTTGAGAGCCTCTCTTTTCTCTCAAATCTCATCCTTGACAGGTAAACCTGTCCCACCTTCAAAAGACACTGCTTTCTCAACATCAAAACCACTTCTGTCCCTGAACTATTTAATTACTATATGCCTTTCTTCATCCACCGAAACCATCCATGGAATCCTGGATTCCTTCACTCACTTTTTAGTTACTAATTGTTTTATGAAAATAACTAATTTATGGGTATTTTCTGAAAATTTGTGAAGAATGTTTGCATTGTATCTTCATTTTAATGTCTGCCATTGCTCCGCTCCAGGAAGAAGTGAAAGGCTGTCTTGTGAGCATGAGGTGGTTGGGCTGTCCTGCTGCTGCCACTTTTCCTGTGCAGTCACACAAACGGACTAGATGTCCTCCGGTCTTTTCCATCTCCAGTTTCTATGAGTGTAGAATAAAGGCTCAGATAGCAATTTCCCTTTGGATGTGCTGCTGGCATTGTCTCTGGGGATACAAGCTGACATGGTAGCAGTCCCTTTCTAACAGATGACCCACTGATGCTATGACTGGTGCTTATTTCCTTGTGATAGCCCAGAAAACTGGCACAAGAGACACTGAGAAAACTCAGAGTCTACACATCATCGGTAGTACTGAAATG
Source organism: Heterohyrax brucei (assembly GCA_028571685.1). Lineage (NCBI taxonomy): Eukaryota > Metazoa > Chordata > Mammalia > Hyracoidea > Procaviidae > Heterohyrax > Heterohyrax brucei. The sequence continues at coordinate 49,319,953 of CM053150.1, read as the reverse complement.
GCTTAATCTGAGGGCAAGATTCTGGGAAAAGCCACAACACTGAGAGGTTTTTGAAAAACTGTGCCCTGACCACCCTCATTTAGTAATTCAACAAACAGCAGGCATCTTCTGTGTACTGAGCACTGAACACCTAACAGCGAATAACGCAGGTATGGTCCCTAACCCTTGGAACCTTCTCACAATCTGACCTTTTCACAACCTGTAAATAGGCAATATAAAAGGTAACATTTGTTGAACACTTACTATAAACCATATTATTTAATCTTCATAACAATGTCATGAGATATGCATTATTATTACCTCAAGTTTACAGATGAAACAAGAGAGGGTCAGAGAACTTACGTAACTGGCCCCTGGTGACATAGCTAGGAACAGCAGACGAGATGCACAGCCTGGCAGCGCAATCCCAGAACACCTGTAACTATACTGTCAGGATGCTCATTATTGCCTTCCGACTTCCTCTTGTTTCTCTAACCTCCTTTCAGCCTCTTGGCCTTACTGCCTCCTACCTATGCCTCGGCCTGGCCCCCAGCTCCGCAGAACAGAGAGAACAGACGTGGTCACAACACCCACACTGGTCCCCTGAACACTCTAGCCCCTGAGTCTCACATAATAGTGTTTCAGCATCTCTCTCGCTGATTTCTTGTCCAACCAAGAATCGGTGCAAACACCGCTGCAAATCACTCAGTGCCTCCTGCAGTCACAGGCATCTTGCAGTTTCTGACAGTCCAAGCAGTTTCAGCTATGGGCAGGCTTCCGTTCGTGAGTCTGCTAGGCTGGTGAATTGTTCATTCTTTCAGAAAATAACCAAGTCAAATCTCAAAACCATAAACCCAACCAAACATTTACCCAAGGATTTTTTGCATCCTTCAGTCACTGATTTATTGGATACCTTCATGAGCCAGGCATTGGACTAGCTTCTGGAGATGGAAAGATAAAAAAAGAGCAGTCTGATCCCATGAGCTGTCTGTGCGTAAGTGGGGAAGCCGTGGACAAACTGGCAGTGCAGTATGGCACGCACTCTGATGAGCAAGTGCACACTGGGCACTATGGAGTGCAGTGTGTGTGTGCACAGGTAGATAGGTGGGTATGCAGGATAGAGAGGTTGGTTACAGGCATCCCTGGTGGAAAAAATAGCACGTGCAAAGTTCCAGAGTTGATAACCCATGACCTTCAAGGAATTTAGGCTCTTTAAATAGTTCAGTATTGCAGAAGCATAAGCACACGGTGGCTGACAAGCTGGAAGGACTGACAAGAGAAAAACAAAGGTATGATCCCTATGCTAGACAGCATTGTATCTCGAAGACAACAGGAAACATGAAAGAATTTCAAGCTGAGGAGAGACATTTTAAAACAATCAGAATCCTCACCACTAGGTGGAACTGCTGTCATTCACATGAATTGTTTGTATGTGAGGCAATGGGCAGGTAATGTTAAGTATTTGATGTTCTAGAACTACATGACATCATTTAATTATGACAGACAACCCAAAGACAGAAACATATGGCCTCGATTCCAGCGGAGCAATAAGTTTTATTTTTTCCTAAAAATAGGGAGAAAATGTGGAGGAAGAGAAAGCACAAGATACCTGACCATTCAATTTATCCACAACAATAATAAAAGTTAATATTTTATTGAGTATTTACTATACACCAGACATTGTGTTAAATGCTTTGCATGTATACTGAGTCATTTAACCCTCGATACCACCCAATGAGGTAATTTTTATGATTTTATAAACAAAGACACTGAAGCATAGAGAGGCTAAGGAATCTGTTAGTAAGTGGCAGGGCCTTACCCAGGCAAGTCTGACTCCACAGAAAATATGCTTAAAACAGTGCCACTAACTCTAACTTACACTCAGTAAATACACACTGGGATGGCATTAAGTAGCAAGGTGCCTTTGGTTCAATTCTAGTCTAAAACAAGGCGCTACAGGAACTCTGTAAGAATATGGAATGACAACCCAGTCCTAATTATAATGAAATATACAAAGACCTGGAGTTAGAAAACCGAAAGAAAATAACATGCTCAGCATTCATTAAGCTGAAAGAACTGAAGAAAAAATTCAAGGCTCAAGTTGCAATATCCAAGGATTCTATTGGCAAAATACCGAATGACACAGGAAGCATCAAAAGAAGATGGAATATACAGAGTCACTACACCAAAAAGAACTGGCTGATGTTCAGTCATTTCGGGAGGGAGCATAAGATCAAGAACCAGGGTACTGAAGGAAGAAGTCCAAGCTGCACTGCGGCACTGGTGAAAAACTTCAGGAACTGACAGAATATCAAGTGAAATGTTTCAATAAACATGCAGCACTGCTCATTCTTTTAAGCCAAGAACTTCAGAAGACAGCTACCTGGCCAACCAACTGGAAGAGATCCTTATTTGTGCCTTTCCAGGGAAAGGTGGCTCAAGAGAATACAGAAATTATCAAAACACTATCATTAACATAACACACAAGTCAAATGCTGCTGAAGATAACTCAAAAATAGTTGCAGCAGTGTATCTATGGGAAACTGTCTGAAATTCAAGCCAGATTCAGAAAAGGACATAGAAGGAGGGATATCATTGCTGATATCAGACAGATCTTAGCTGAAAGCAGAGACTACTAGGAAGACGTTTGTATTTTATTGACTATGTAAAGGCATTTGACTGAGGGTATCATAAGAAATTATGGGTAATATTGTGAAGAACGGGAATTCCAGAACATAGATTGTTTTCACGTAAAACCTGTACATACATGAAGAGAAAGTTGTTTAAATAGAACAAGGGGATACTTTGTGTTTTAATGTTAGGAAAGGTGTACATCATGGGTATATCCTTTCACCATACTTATTCAGTCTGTATGCTGAGCAAATAATCTGAGAAGCTAGACTATATGAAGAAGAATGCACATCAAAACTGGAGGAAGACTCAGTAACAACTTGCAATATGCAGACGGTAACAACCTTGCTTGCTGAAGAGGACCTGAAGCACCTACTGATGAAGATAAAAGACTACAGCCTTATGTATCGATTACACCTTACATAACATTACACCTCACATAAAGAACATAAAAATCCTCATAACTGGACCAATAAGCAACATCATAATAAATGGAGAAAATGTTGGGTAGCTGTCAAGGGTTTCATTTTACTTGGATCCACAATCAACGCTCATGGAAGCAGCAGTCAAGAAATCAATCTATTGACTTGGGCTAATTTGCAGCAAAAAGACCTCTTTAAAGTCTTAAAAAGCTAAGGTGTCACTCAGAGGGCACAGATGCCCCTGATCCAAGCAGTCATATTTTAAGTCACCTAATGTACACACCAGTTAATAAGAAAAACCAAAGAATAATGGATGCCTTTATTGTTATTGGTGAAGAATACCAAATACACTTTGGACTGCCAGAAGAACAAACAAATGTGTCCTGGAAGAAATACAGCCAGAGTACCTCTTGCAAGTTAGGATGGTGAGCCTCTGTCTCACATACTGTGTACACGTTAATCGAAAAGATGAGTCCCTGGACAAGGAAATGATGCATCGTAAGGAAGAGGGTTAGCAAAAAAGAGGAAGACCCTTGATAAGGGACTGACACAGTGGCTACAACATGCGGGCTCGAACAAAGCGACTGTGAGAATGGTGCCAGACCAGGTTGTACATCACCTGTTGTATATCAGGTCACTGTGAGTCACAACAGACTTGAAGGCTCCTAACAGTAACTATCTAGGGCTTGGAAAGGGTTCCTATTACAATATCAAGGTTCCTAGCAGTATTAAGGATAAATATTTTAGCTTTATATGAGTCTTTAGAAAAACTTCAAAATAATTCAGACGACATTTCCATTTATGATCTCCCTGATGATGACAGCCGCTCTATAGTTTTAGGTCTCTACTTAGCTTAAAAGAAAGGACATAAATGTGTAACAGTCACATTTTGATTCTGTGGCTAAACTTGAGTCTTTGGGGTGTCTTCATCTTTAAAATAAGGACACAGTTCAAGGTGCCTTCCAATTCTCACATCCTACCTGTTAAGTCATTCCACTAAATAAATTTTAGTAACTCGAAATTCTCAAAGCATATACTATGGTTCCAATTTTGTCCACAAATTCCCTCAAAAAAAAGCTAAACCTACAATATAAGAAACCCCAGCTGCAATGGTTCATAATAATTCTGAAACTATAAGAAATCCAAAAATAGTCATACACTTTTGGATAATCCATATTTGAACAGTTATTCTAATATAAGACAAAAGGTTGCTTCCACATAGGGAAAAAAATAAAGGAAATGATAAGGTTTGAATTCACTCAACTGGCCAATAAAACAGATTTCTGAAAATGTTGCAGAAGCACGGAAGTGCATTAGATTACTCATGCACATTCTTTACTGAATGTACGTGCCAGGCCTTGTGCTAACTAAGACTATGCTAACTAAGACTTGTACTAACTTAGACTATGAAGACAGTAACCTGTCTAAACTGTTCTAAATTTTAGTAATTGGAAAGTGCACTATAAATAAAACCTACATATCTAACATTAAGAAGAAGCCGAACTTGGGTACAGATTCCCAAAAGGTAAAGCTCAGTTTTCCATTGTGATATGACAGTTTACAAATGCAGGAAATTTTAAGTATTCCCATGCCAGGGGTTTCCAACATACACAACAACCCACCAGTTTTCAACTTATCATCAGTATAGGGGAAACCATGGTGGCATAGAGGTTAAGTGCTACAGCTGGTAACCAAAAGGCTGTTAAGTTCCTATTCACTAGCATTCACTGCAAACTCTATGGGGCAGTTCTACTCCGTCCCCTGCGGTCGCTGTGAGTCAGAATTGACTCGACAGCAACAGATTTGGTTTTGGTATCAGTATAGGTGCATTAGTCAATTAAGTAGACTTTTGTGTCAAGAAACAGTCAAAACTTTTTTGCAGAACCATTGGTGCCTGAGTTTATCAAACAGTTGACAATCCTTAGGAAAAACCGTAGGAACTAAAATTAAAAAGTATTCCACACTAGAAAATAGTAAAAATAGATGAGTGACATACAGCTTCTTCCAAGAATTGAGTATCACATCCCAGTAGACCTAAAAGAATGCAAGTGACTATTTCTTTATTGTCCAGATCTTCCCATGAATCATCACAGTATCAAAACACACTCATCACTCAAACACCACACTCCGTGCTGTGTGCACAGAGCTCCTGCCTTGAAGAACAAGGATGCTTTGAATCTGGGCACAGAATAAGATGAAACAAGCTTTGCCTAGAGAAATTCATGTAAGAATGCAAAAACCAGTAGACAGAGCTCAATATGTTGGAAAAAGACCCTTCAGTAGTTACACGCCAAGCCACAGAACTAAAACACATGCCTTGGAGCTCATCTACCCTGATTCTGGTCACAAACTTTCAAACATTTCCAACATAACCACAAAAGTATGAAAAAAGAAGAGAGTGAAAAGGAGAAATTCTCCCTACAGGACCCAAAATGTTACAGCAAAAAAAAAAAGAGAAAGACCTCCATTACCTTTACAATAACCTTTGAAACTGGCACTGGCACCAGCCAAAAACCCAGCGCCGTCGAGTCAGATCTCACTCATGCATTACCTTTTAAAAAATAATCTTTCGTAGCTCCTTATACTTGCTAAGATCTACAGCAATGGTTATTTTCTGGGATTTATAAAATTCCTTGAGAGATCTGAAAAAAGATATGGACAATTTACATACAACACAAATGAAACATGGTGTGCAACTTGGGAGATAGGACTGAAGCCAATTCATTAACTTCTTTTATAGTGAGAAAAGCCAAATTGCCAAAAAAAATCACTATTTTTGGTCATTATCCAAAAATAGGAAACCCTAGTGGCATAATGATTAAGAGCTCGGCCGTCAACCAACATGTCAGTTCAAGTGCACCAGACATCCCTCAGAAACCCTATGGGGCAGTTATACTCTGTTCTATAGGGCCACTATGAATTACAGTCAACTCAAAGGCAATGGGTTTGATTTTGGTTTTCATCCAAAAATAAATTTGGGGAACTCACCTAGACTGCCTGGATCTCAGGCTACTTTGGGACTAGGGGATTCCTGCATTCCAAGCTGGAGGAGCTTTCTCTAAATTTCAGCTTTCCACAGGACTACTGGCTTCCTCTACAACATCCCACAGACCCCTAATACTAAGCAGCTGGCTTTCCCAAAACCATCTGCTGCCCAAGTCAACTGTCCCCTCCTCCGTAACCAACAACATTATACTCATGTTTGTCCTATGAGAAGAGGGGAAACTTATTAATGCAACAAAAACCTACCATGTATCTAGCAGAGGCATGGCCCCAGCATGGCTCTGTGGGAGTGGGGAAGGAAGAGGTGGCAGAGAAGGACCCAGGTAACTATGACCTCTCCTGATGACTTTTGCTTTGTAACATTCCCCGGTTAGACCAACTTCTTAATCTATACCACATAACTTTGTGGAATTCATAAAAATAGGTGGTAACGCTAGTAACAGGTGATGACCACAACAGACAAACAGATTTTGTCCTTACCCATCTTTTAGAACAGGCGGCGACAAAGAAAAAATACACTTTGTACAGTGCCTTCCCAGGGATATATAAAACCTCTGGATTACTTTACTACTAAAATTTATAATTCACGAACCCTCAACCTTAAACACAGACAACATTATGCTTCCTGGAAAATAAATCACACTCTCTTACCCCTATAATGAACTACAGAAGACAATTAAGTAATCAAATGCACTGTCATCTTTTAGGCATACTCTCTTCTCAGAACAGATCTGGAAAAACTGCGTTTCAATTAATCAAACAACTAAGTATTTTAAACATAGCCAGACTTTTAAACTAAGTTGATTATTTCAGTTCAAGAGAATTCAAGTCTAGAAGAGCTGGTGTAATGCCAACTAAAAATGACAAAGATAAAAATTTCGAGGAAATAAAAAAGAACCACAAACACAAAAACAAACTGAATCTTGCTTTAATTGAAGCCTGTGAAATATAAAGTCCTACAGAACCATTACAGAGGATCTTCTGGAACAACCTCCACTGGGAGGAGAATGAGACCAATTCATGGCTCACCAAAGTTCCAGAGTACCCAGAAGATCTCCTCACTATCTCATGCCTTTTCCTCATCCTTTCCAATCTTCATTTCATTTGAAGATAAAAAGAGCTGTATTATTTGAAACTATTCCGGCCTCAAGAAATTGAAAGACTTTAATTAGTAGAACATTCAAAACTTAAATTTGAACTTTAACACAGAAGCCAGCTGATCTTAACAAGTTACTTTGCTAGTGAATGGGAAATAGACTGAACCTTCCTGGATGTAATTTAATTAAGGCCTCAAACCATCCAGGGAAAAGTAACATAATTACACCATTTTATAATCCAGGTTTACAAAAAGTTTACTCCACAAATGAAGAAAAGTTTGTGCCCACAGATAGCTTATTTTGAAAAGATCACTCCCCTAAACAGCCATGTATTTCCACTCCTCTTTGTCCCCTTTTCCAAGTCAAAAACACCAACTTGACTTCTTCCAGCGGAATGCACAATACAAGGTTATACAAGTGGGCCCAAAGAATACAATGTCAAACAATGTAAACGCAGGAAATAAACAAAGCTGGTAGGGAAGACAAGTAGGAGTGGTTTGTTTCTAATTCATCCTACAACAAGACTCGCATTTACCAGTCCTCTCCTCTGCAGTTATCTAGCTATTAGAGAGGAAGCTCTGAAGGTCAAGTCTGTGGAGGAAAGACAGTTGACAAACTGCCCTGTAGGTGACAGTCAAGGAGAAAAGAGGTAGCGGTTTGGTAGTTAATGAGTAAGTGCCTGTCTAGCCAGCCTCTCTTCTTCTTCTCTTGACTTGAATCAACCAATGTAGATGCGATGAAAATCATTGGCACCAAAAGCAGCATTACACTTGGGACATTTGCGCTGGCGGGTGTCGTAGCGAGTCTTCACACACTCAAAGCAGAAAACGTGAAAACACTTGGTGAGTACAGCATCCTTTTTACGCATGTTGCAACACGGACAAGTCAGGCGTGCCTAGAAAAAAGAAACCGTCAGAGTCTGAGCAACCACAAGTTTATGACCCAATGACTCTCACGTGTAAGTAAACAAACAATAAAATCCCCACAGAGATCTAAGACAAGAGTAACATCCTTTTCCCCCAAAACACAGCATTCTCTGATTACCTACGGGTAAAAAAAAGTTCAGTATTTATTTTCTCAGTTTATTAATATGCCATTTCAGGCCTTGACAAAGAACACAAAATCACTGAGGCCATTTTTCTAACCTTGTAATCCTTAATCTCCTCCATCAGAATCTCATCGCATTTGGGCACATTGTCTGGCTTCTTTGTGGTCTCCAGCTTCCTTCGAAGTCTTGAGATGTCCTCCTGTAGTAGAAGAGCAGACTCAGCAGACACAATTCCCTACACTTGCCATTTTTGAGAAAACCAACTGCTACAACTTGAACTTTCTGTTTTCTCATATCCAACAGTCCTTTATGAATGTAGAGAATTACAAGTTGCAAGGCTGTAGAGAATTACAAGTTGCAAGGCATTTTGTTCATTTGTGAACACGCAACCACAACCACATCTCCAGACTAGAGCTGTATCTGACCACTGCCAATTCAGTCCTGTGACAGTACAATCTTAAGAGTTCAGAAGGGTGGAATTAAAAAAAAAAAAGATAAAAACTTCAGAAGCCATTTTATTTTAAGGTATCTAGTTTCACACTAAAGGTAGACTGGATTAAAATAATTTACAAACTTATGGATAAGGATTAAAAAGTAACATGGGAAACAGCTGATGTTCAAAAAATAAAGAATTTATAGGAGAACTCTAAAATCCTCCAATCTTGTTATACTGCTACTTCTTTAACAATTCATTAATTTTTTCATTTGATAAACATTTCATGCCTACAAGGTGCTAGGCACCATGACAGGTTGGGGGATACAGCACTGAAAAACATACTTTATCTTTTCCCTCAAGAAACATACAGCCTAAGAATCCCACTGATGCATATTATGGATACTTCAAAGTTCAGGAAATGCCCTAAAAGGTAGATAGAGAAAAGACAATTGCTCTTGCCTGGGCTCGTTTGAAATTGAACATGTCCTTTTCTTTCGTGACACTGTTCTCCACAATCTCATCCTGAAAATCATGTAGCTTCTTCTGAGCCAACTCCAGTTGTGCTTTGAGGTCATCTGCAAGCTGCGCTGCTTCCATTGCCTGTGGCAGACGTACCAATAACATCATCTCATCACCATGTACTTTCAGTGACCCAAAACGTTAATCCAAGACCAAGGAAAAAATGTCGTGTTATACTGACTTGTTATCTGCCACAAACCATCACTTGAGATTACAGAGCAATCAGTCAATCATACCTTACGCTTATTCATCTCTAAGGCCTGGGTCCTCAGACCCAGCTCCTTCTCCCCCGTGCCAATGTTGCTCTGTAACAGATGCTCCTTCTCTTCCAATTTCCTTACTACTTGTAACTGGGCATCAACCTGTGAAGAAAAAATCAGGTTTTAACATAAACTGGAAGTAAGAAAACAATAAAAGTGACTATACTCTGTTAATCCACAGCCCACAGAATAGAAAATATTAGGACTCTCAAACTATTACTGATTTTACCCATGAACTCTTAAAAATATATGCAAGCTTCAATAATTAAAAGCTACATTTTCTACATAAAATACTGCTCAAGATTCAAATAAGAGTCTAGGAAACCACTGGTAAGAGTCTTTTCCATATTACCAAGAATAGAGGAAATAAATCTACAGATGTTTCTCCCATCCCATGAGGTGGGCCTTCAAAGCCTGGCAGTTCCCCCACAGAATCAATGGCCTGTAAGTTACATCTAAAATGAAAGTCCATGTGTATCTCTTTCAGAAGTCTTAAAACCCCAGTGCCCTAGAGTCAATTCCAACTCATAGCGACTCTATAGGACAGAGCAGACCTACTCCATAGTTTCCAAGGAATGCCTGATGGATCTGAACTGCTAGCCTTTCAATTAGCAGACATAGCACTTAACCACTACGCAACTAGGGTTTCCAGAATTGCTAGAGTCTAAAATAGTCTTCTTCTTGAAATGCACGTACAAAGTAAAATCAAACAATATTAAAAGGTGAAAAGCAAAATCACATACCCACTTATTAACCCCACATCTTCAAACTCCTATCCTAACATCTTGAGGTAGCATTCCAGAAATTTTCTAAATGCATAGCCTGTGCATATAAATACACGGTACTTTTTTTAAAAAAACATAAAAGTGATCATAAAGCAAATGACTTCATTATAAACACTTTTCCACATTAAAAGATCTAACATTTACATTGTATTCCTTTCCAGAATGCATAATTTATTTACCTGATACCCTAATGATGAATGCTTTATTTTCTAGGTTTTTCCCCTATTACAAGTAATGCCATAACATCATTCTTCTATACAAGCAGAATGGACTATGACTCAACAGAATGGAAAGTTCTATTCATCCTCATTACCTGAGTCTTCAGAGTCAAAACCTGATCTGCTAGCTCCTCTTTCTCCTCTTTAAGCAATTTGTGAATCTGATTGGACTTGATACGTTCTGACATGAGCTTGAAGTTGGCATCATCCTTCTCCCGCAACTGCTGCATCAAACGGATATTTTGTTCCTGCATGTCTTCAAAGGCCTGTCCTGTGACATCCATCTCAGACAGGAGAGCTTCTTCCTCCTAAAACGAAAAGCAAAAACCTTTATCTCAATAGCACCAGACTGGTCAGGTATGCCTAAAACAGAACTGATTTCTAACTCCAAAGAAATGAGCACAGGAATCTAAATTTTCCCACTATTCACTCAGAAACAATAGAAGTTGCGGTGCCACAGTCGATAACCACTCGACTGTTAACCACAAGGTTGGCTGTTCAAACTCACCACCTACTCTGTGGGAGAAAGAGGCGGCAGTCTGCTGCTGTAAAGATTCATAGCCTTGAAAATCCCAGGGATGTCCCATAGGGTAACTACAAGCAAAATCAATCACAACAGGTTTGGCTTGGGTTGGTAACAGAGAGAAATTTAGTTTCAAGAAGCACAGTTTGGTCACTAAATTAGCACTGGCAATGCAGAAAAAGTCCCATTATGTGAAGCTACTGACCTTCATTACTGCTGGTCTGATACTCAGAATCAGTTCAAGCAGATAAAAATTGCACAAGGGGGGGTGGAGTCAAGATGGCGGACTAAGCACTCGTCTCCTCATATCCCTCTGGAAACCAAGACCTGAACTGATAATCAAATGGAGCCTTCTGATAACCTAATCAGCCTCAGGACACGGCACAGCACTGTTAACTGGGACTTCATACCACTGAGTGAAAAACCTCTGCTCTTTCACTGACTCCCGCTCCTGGCTAGCCCTGGCTCTCATGGACTGAAGGTAAACGCACCATTTTGACTTTTTTTTCCCTCTGTCTTCGCCGGTGGGTGGAGCTGGGTCTTCTCCAGCAGCTAGACTCAGACACACTGCTGGGGGACAGGCAGGTGAAATTCTCATATTTTCAGAGCCAGGCTTAGGACTCTGTTAATCTAGCCACTTTCGGCCTGTCTTTTTATCACTGCCACAGCGGGGTTTGTACAGAACGGCACTGCCAGAGTGCGGGATGCCATGTTCGATACAGAGATTTTAGCAGGACCTAATTCTTAGCCTGAGAACCAGCGCCTGCAAACAGCACAGTGCTTCTCCAACAGAAAACCAGTAATTTACACAGTGTCACCTACAGCAGGGGGCCGGCAACAGAGACAGAGGAATCACTACCTCTCAGCACCTTTAGCCCCTCTGTCTGCTGCCTGTGTGGAGGGCGCCATCTTGGATACAGTGGCCACAACTGGACCTATTTCTTAGCTTGGGAGCCAGAGCCTGCCCACAGGAGAGCGCTTTTCTACCAGAAAAGCAGTAGTTGACACAGTGTCGCCTAAGGCTGGGTCCTGTCGGCAGAAGCCAACAGGGCAGTAGCACTGCTGTATTCTGAACTAGTTTGTATCCTCTGGGGTTGGATGTAGTGGTGCTTACTTTGCCGAGGGACCTCTACACCTGAAAACCCAATTGACTTGGGATGTGGTCAGATACCTTTTGCTTTACATTTTAAGACAGCCTAGAGAAACATCTGCAGTCCATCCTCACAGTATCTCTTCCAGCCTCTACTTACTCACATGGGACCTAAAAAACAACAGACACTTGTGGCATACAAGAAATCACCCATGGTTTCAGAAGGCTCCCAAACAAAACAACCAAGGAGTTTTCCAGATGAAGAAACTTTTATGAAAACATCAGAAAGTGAATACCAAATGATTATATTCAGAGCCCTTCTAGACTTTATACAAAATGCAGCAGAACAAAAGGAAAAATTAAACAAGCTGTTGGATCTGATGGAGTACCAGTACTCTGAAATCCAACAGATCAAGAAGAAAATAAAAGACATAGAAATTTCCATTCAAAGCCAAGAAAACAGAATGGAACAAATGGAAAAAAGAATTTCTGACTTGGAAGACAGAGTTACTGACACCTACGTCTATGAGCACAAATCAGAAAAAAGAAAAATGAAGAAGCATTAAGAAGCATGCGGGACTCTATTAAGAGGAACAACTTTTGGTTAATTGGAGTCCCTGAACAGGATGAGACACCTGAGAACACAGAGAGAATCGTTGCTGAGCTGCTCACAGAAAACTTCCCAGAAATCATGAAGGAAGAGAACATAGACATCTCAGATGGATATCGTATACCACTCAATGTAGATCTCAAAAGAAAGACTCCAAGACGTATTATAATCAAGCTTAACAAAATGAAACATAAGCAGCAAGTCTTAAAGGCAGCAAGACTGAAAACAAAAGCTAACTCAGAGGGAAACCCTGCAGACTTATGCCAGATTTCTCAGCAGAAGCCATGCTGGCACGGAGACAGTGGCATGACACATTCAAAGCCTTGAAGGAGAAGAACTTCCAACCAAAAATTATATATCCTGCAAAACTATCTTTCAAATATGAAAATGAAATTAAGACATTCCCAGATAAACAGAAACTCAGGGACTTTGTAAAAACCAAACCAAATACAAGAAATACTGAAAGAAGTTCTTGGCTTTGGCTTAGAAGAACAAAACCACTAACTTTATATTTTAGAATGACACATTACTCAGAACTCTACTCAGTTAGGGAAGGCTCCAAAGTCAATCACAGCTTTAATACTGAAAGAACCAATCCAGTGATTATCATGAAAACTATGGTGCCACCATATTGAAAAGAGGGAATACTACAGTAGTTATAGTCCTTCCAGATGGAAAGGAAGATGACAAGACTGGTAGTAATTAAAATTGGGTTTATATATACTTTATTAAGGTGGATCTTAGGGACAGCTATAAAGCACAACAAAGATGTATCATACTTTTCAAGAAATGTAACACAGAAGTTTCAACAACTACAAAAACAGCTCTGAAAAAGTTGAAAAATCAACTCACAAAAAAGAACATCCCAGAACAGACTAATAAGAACAACAGAGAAAACATCAACACAAAAACAAACATATCACAATGGCAGCAGTGAACACATACCTATCAATAATTACATTGAATGTGAATGGACTGAATGCTCCAGTAAAAAGAGACGTCAAGTGGCATCTTGGATCATCTTGACCTATCTATATGTTGTCTACAAGAAACTCACTTGAGACCTAAAGTGAGGAACAAACTGAAAAGTAAAGGATGGGAGAATATATATCAAGCTAACAATACACAAAGAAGAGCAGGTGTGGCAATTCTAATCTCAGACACAATCAATTTTAATGTAAAATCCACCATCATGGACAAAGACGGACACTATTGCTGAAAGGTTCAGTACACAGGCAAGACTTAACTATATTAAATATTTATGCACCTAATATCAGAGCACCGAAATACGTTGAAGAAACACTGACTACACTCAAAAAAGAGTTAGATCACTCTCCACAATAATAGTGGGAGACTTCAACACTCCACTCTCAATATTGGACAGATCAACTAGAAAAAAGCTCAGTAAAGATACAGAAGACCTCATTGCCACAATTAACCAACTAAACCTCATCGATATATACAGAACTTTCCACCCATCAGCAGACAACTACACCTTCCTCTCCAGTGCACATGGAACATTCTCCACAATTGACCATGTGTTAGGACATAATGCAATTCTTAACAAAATCCATACTACTGAATTACTGCAAAGCATCTTCTCAGATCATAAAGCCATAAAAGTTGAAATCAATAGCAGAAAAAACATAGACAGAAAGTGGAGCTCTTGGAAACTGAACAATATCTTGCTCAAAAAAACATGGGTTATAGAAGAAATCAAGCATGAAATAAAGACATTCACGGATTCCAATGAGAATGAAAACACTTCCTACCAGAACCTATGAGATACAGCCAAAGCAGTGTTCAGAGGTCTGTTTATCTCCATAAGTGCACACATCTGGAAGGAAGAAAGAAACCAAATCAAGGAACTAACCCTACAGCTTGAACAAGTAGAGAGAGAACAACAGAGGAACCCCTCAGGCACCAGAAGAAACTAAATCATAAAGATTAGAGCAGAGGTAAATGAATTAGAGAATAGAAAAAACAACTGAAAAGATTGAAAAGACCAAAACCTGGTTTTTTTGAAAAGATCAACAAAATTCACAAACCACTGGCTAAACTTATTAAGGAAAAGCACGAAAGGAAACAAATAACCCAAATTAGAAATAGAGGGGAGTTGTCACAACAGATCCAACAGAAATCAAAAATATCCTAATAGAATACTATGAAAGAAAATGTATATTCCCGTATAAATTTACATGCCTGCCTATATGCAACTTCCGCTGCTCTCCCTGTCCGGTGACAGCACACTATTCATCTCTGCTCCATACATGTCTAAGTCAAAATCATCAATCTTTTCTTTCTTAGTTTCCAGACTTACTTATAGTTAGAAAGGTCTTCTCTACTTCAAATTTATAAATGAGTTTACCTATGTCTCTTCTAACTCTTCTATGGATTTGCTTTTTTAACATCATATCTTTGATCTATATGGAAATCATCCTAAATCTCATGTTCCAGCATGCATCCAACCCTGTCCCAACACTGTTTTACTTTTGCCTCATCACATGTAACAACCTTCTTCTTCCCTACTGATCTAAAATTACATCTCGGTCATCTGTTACACACTTACATGTACTCAGTCTATTTCTCACCTTTCTGTTTGGCTCTAATAGTGTACTAGTTCCATCCTACTGCACTTACTGAAACTTGATGTTACCGTATCTGGTGGAGACAGGAATCCCTTCCCTCCCCACTGCCAGTGGTCTTGTTTTCCACTTTTCCTAACTGTTCTTACTTACTTTGCCATAGGTACCATAAAATCCGTTTGCCTAGTATCAAAATATACAAAACCACAAATATTTGGGGGGGTTGCATTAAATCTGCACATTCACTTTTAGAGAACCAATACTTGTAAGATAGTTACCCTATAATAATGTAATGTCTTTGTTTCCTTCCACTTGTTCTAGAAACTGAGGAAATACACTTACTGATTTTTTTAACAAAGTAAAGGGGCAATCAGCAAATTTAACAAAAGCCAAAGTATCATTTTTCAAAAGAATATGTACAGGACCTAGTGCAGTTCATCTTTTCAGGGTACGTAACGATCAAGTCACCGGCACACAAATTCATTATCATTATCATGCTATTTCTCAGACGCAGTAACAGTGTTCCTAATAGGGAGCACACACCATAAAACTTGCAAAAGCTGGAAGCTGTATGACACAGAAACCTGCCAGAGAATGAAAACTCAAGTATTTTTCACTAAACACAGAGTGAAAGAGAAATGGCAATGGAACCCTGTCAAAGGGGGAAAACTTCTAAGACTTGGAAGAACAACACAATCCCACAGAGTTTTGTCTCTCACAGTTTCACTGTATATGCTTTTTCTAACCATTCTGGGTACCTTTATTATGGAATGCCAACAAAATTAAGTATAATTTACAATTAAAACATGTGTATTATACGGACCCATAGTTAACATATTGGTTATTTATTGATAATTTTTTACTTGGTGCATGATTTTCTTGGTTTCACTTACTGGTAATCGTAAAGTATATTTCTTTTTCCATTTTATATTCACACTATCCTCTGCTTTCAGATCAACATGGAAAGCACAGGTTTCTCAATAAACCATGTTTGAACTACTGGCTATTCATCTGAAAATAAAAGTAACTTTCTGCCTCAACTCACAGAATTACAAAACAAGACAACCTATCAGTGAAACCAAGAAAACCCATAAAAGAAAAAAAATTAATTAAAAAAAGGCTGGAATGAAAGAGCAAATTTCACTGACAATGACTTCCTCTTATCAAGTACCATTTGTCTAAAAAGCCAATTTAATAAAGCAAGTGTGCCCACCTGCTTGGCCATGGCCAGCTTCTTCTGTAGGTACTCGATCTGCTCCTCTACTGCCCGGATCTTCCTCAAGGCATCTTCATCAGCCATTTTCTTGTTCTCCTTTTTCTCCTTTTCCTCTAGATCCTTGAGCCTTTGCCTTAGGTCTTCCAACTACAGGAGGAGTCACATAAAAATGAAGACTAAGTTACAGTGCAATATTAAATATTAATACTGTGCACAAGTGGAGGGCCCACACTTTTACACAATCATAGAACACAGAGATAAACAGTATACTGATGAACACCACACTGATGCTATTTTACCATCACTTCCTTCCAACGACACATGCTTCTACAAGCCACATATTTCGACCAGTGCATGTATGCCTTTCTTTAGAATAGGCTCTTTCCTTTTTCTTCTATATCCTATATTTTTAAGATTATAAGACATCTCTCCCAAAAGCAATCAGAAAGAGAATCACTATAGCAGTGACTTCTATGAAAAGCAGTAATGAAAGGTCTGACAAAGCTACTCCCATCACCAATGATGCTAATGTACCTTACCACCTTATGGAGAATCTGAAAATCTCTAATCTAGATAGTCTCTGAAAAAGCAGAAAATGTTACAGAGTTAAATATTAACTTTAGAGTTAAAGACACTATAACCTTCAAAAGTAAAAGAAAATCCTGCAAGTGAAGACTTGAAGCAGAATGACAGGTAACAGTAGACCGGATTACCTCAGCCTTAGACTTCTTCTCAGCTGCCATCAGCTGAACTTTATCTCTCTGTTCCTTCGGAGCAGAGCGGTACATATCTAGCAAAAGTTTCATTTCCTTCTGGCTCTCCTGTGCCTTCCTGTGACAGACAGAAAGGAATGACATAATGCCAAAACAAAGGGCATGAGAGCAAGGAAACTGGGAATCAAGCAGAATATTTTACAAGTTTTATTTTACACTTTATATCACACACCTAAGGACAAAATTTTTGCAAAGACTATCAAGAAAATTCTGCATATAGTCAAAGCATCAAAAATTGTATTAATGAATCATTTTTCCCTTAAAATTCTCCAGCAGAGTTACAAACAGGCAAATTTCTGGGACCTCACTATCAGAAACCAAGATTCATAAGTCCAGGATCAAAAAACCAAACTATTTGCTGTCCAGCTGATTCCAACTCACAGCAACACTACAGGACAGAGTAGAACTGCCCCACAGGGTTTCCAAGAGAAACTGCTGACCTTTTGGTAAGCACTCAGCTCTTAACCATTATGCCACCAAGGTTTTCAAGTCTCAGTCAGAATCGAGGAATCTATTTCAAACAAATCATCACCTAGAGGATTCTGATAACACACTTGAAAAAAATTTTTTTCCTTAAAAAAATCAAAAGGAAGGAGGAAAAATTTAAAGGTTTAAAATTATATTGCTAATCTTAGATTTGACAGTTGAATGACTAACCATCAACTGAAGATGAAAACTTCAGCTTGTACTAAACTATCAAACCTCTTATCTTGCTTTTATATACAAAAGGAGTTCAGGTGTTTTAAAACACAGTGGTCTCCCAAATGCAAAAATCAAAAAAGAGTCAACCATGAAAAACAAGGAGTAAGAAATATTGAGCTTAACCAGTTTTATCAGAGAAGTTACTGGTAACACATTGGAAGAGACACCACATTAGGTTATAACAATGGTACTGCTTCCAGGCCTGTAAGTAAACCTCTTAAGACATCTTTAAAAAGGACATGGCATATACACAAACTAGTTCATTTTCAAGAAAATATATCAGGTATTGTTCAAATTAAAGTGATACATATTCCACCTCGTATAATCAAATTGTACACCTTGGTGGCACAGCAGCTAAGAGCTACGGCTGACAGCCAAAAGCCCGTTGTGTGACTCTACCAGCGAGTCCTTGCAAATTCTGTGGGGCAGTTCTACTCCACAGTATAGGGTCATATGAGTCAAAACTGACTCAACAGCAACAGGTTTGATTGTTTGTTTTAAATGATCAAATTATAGTTAATGCCTGTAATCTGTCCAAATGCAGAAAGTAGCAGTAATTAATTTCTAATAATTCTCATGAACATTACTACCGATTTTTACACCCTCTGGCATAGCTGTTATAAACTGCAGCTACTAACCAGAAGGCTGGCAGTTCAAATCCCTCAAACGCTCCTCAGAAAACCTTGGGAGCAGATCTACTCTGTCCTATAGGGTTGCTAGGAGCTGGAATGAACTTGACAACAGCAACCTTTGTTTTTCGCTTTAATTAAGAGTCATGAAGAATAAGGCTACGGCCACAGGGTTTACTGATAATTGACTACTGAACCAAGACACACAATAGTCATACAGGCAGTTCTGGCTGTATAAATGCTCAAAAGCTGAGGCCACATTAACTACACATTATACTCAAAATATTAAAAATTATTAGATGTCAAGCCATCAGTCAAACAATTCATGCATGATGTCCTAATCTTAGCTCTCAGTCAGAAACAGTTATTCCAAATACTGCACTTACTTGAGTTCAATTTTCAACTGCTTAATAATTTCTGCTTCTTTTTTCCTTCCATCATCATGTTTTCCTTTCTCTTTTTCCTTGGCAGAATCTCTCTCTTTTTCTGACTCTTTCAGTTTCTGCTTCTCTCGTTCCCTCTCTTTTTCCTTCTCTCGTTCTCTTTCTTTTTCTCGCTCCCTCTCTCTCTCCCTCCGTTCTCGTTCTCGTTCTTCTTCATCCCGTTTGGACTTCACTTCACTGACTTCCTCCTGTGAGGACTTCGATGCCGAGGACTGTGTGGACAAGTCCTCGGGATCCTGTTTCAGCTCCGTAGGCTCATCCTTAGGGTCCTCAGTACTTGACTGAGACTGCAGGAGGGCACTGCCACTGCGAAGACGTGTCTAGGAGGATACAGAAAGAGAAGATGTACATGACTTACAGTAACCACGGTGCTTTCCTCACTCAAAGACAGCTCTGAAAACTTCACAGGAAATCAAACTAATGTTACTACTCCTGTACCTTGTTCAAGTCAGACTGGGCTTCTCTCAATTTCCGCTTGTATCGTAGGACCTCCCCCTTCAGCTGGTGATTGTGATTCTGGAGGCTACTGATGAGATGGCGCATCTCCCGATTTATAGGGCCTTAAACACAGCAACAGCAATGTTATGAGGAACTGTGATGAGGGCAGAGGCACAAGGAGAGAAAGTGCAGAATACATCAGGAACCTCTAAGAAACAGGGAGAATTACCCAGAAAGATTTCTTCTCAGGAGATGAAAATAAAACTAGTCAACTTGAGTTAAAACACAAACACCTAGGCTGTGAACCAAAATAAATTACAGGATTTGATTTAAGGTGTTTTAGGTCTTTTGAGCTCTAGTTAATAATAACAAATTCAGGTGACAACGTTGTACCTTTCCAGAAAGGCATTCACAGCAGATCACTGCAGAGTGGAGTGAGAGTAATTAATTATACCTGCTTGTTCATTGGCAGCGAGTGTCTGCTCAAATTCTATCCTCAGCATTTCATACTCTTTGCGGACCTGAGCCAGGGTGTCTTCGAGCTGGATCACTTCAGTTCGCAACTTCTTGTGAAGACTAACCTCATCTCGCTAGAGAAAACGGAACCAATCAGAATTCCTTATCAAAATGAGAAATACCACCATATTGTATCATTTTGTTTCTAAATTTGATCTAGAAGAACTGAGAAGAGAAAAAAATGCCAAGAAAAGAAGGGATCATTCTGAAATGCTGTTAATCAATCAATGAACACTGGCCAGCAACAGAAGCCAGAGCTGGGCACTGGCAGGACACTAGTACATAAAGGAAACAGATGCTAACTCCGAGAATTTTTTGCATTAGTTGGAACACTAAACCATACAAGTAATACATAATGACACAAAAAGTATGATGTACCAAATTCAATTCACAGATCTGTTAGGAGACCTACTACATAAAACATTACCTTAAGGACTATGGGAAATACAGAAGAGAATGTAAGAATAAAACAATTTCTACCTCAAAAAAAATTATCTCCCTATGTCACTGACATGCTATAATGGCATGCGGTGACGCAGTTTCCACCTGTCCTTCTCGCCATATGCATATGACTACAGCCATACTAAAATATATGTCATACTCTCTCACATTCTTATACATTGTTCTCACTGCTAAGAATGCCCTCCCTCTGTTTTTCCCTACCAGTCAATTTCTGTTTATCCTTAAAATCACATTTCACTTCAAGTGAAATCAGGAAAGTTCCATAATTGAACCAGAAAAAGCTCCCAGTCAATCAGGTGCTCCGTCACCACGATCACTGCGTTTTTTGCAGTGCCTCCATTACACCACACTGCACCCTGAGAGGCACTTTTCTCTCCACTAGACCGTAGGGGCCTTGAGGGCAGAAACTCTATGTTTTCACTTCATATACCCTGCATCTAGCAAAGCAAAGATACACGGTCACTCTGTATACGTTTGCTAAGTAAACGAAAAACTGAGCTTAACAGAATAAAATTTATGAGGCAGAAATACTTATTAAAGACGACCAAGTACAGGTATTACCTCAATGAGCTCGACCTGGCGCTGGTGGGTTCCCCGTGTGCCATGGAGCAGGGTTCGAGCCTCATCCAGGTGGGCTTTCAGCTGCAGGCTCTCATTGTACAGGACCGAGAACTGCGACTGCATGCAGCGGTATTCTGGGGTCTCCTTAACCACTTCCTCCACTGCACTCCGCAAATCCACCTTAGAAGCCCCAAAACACAGAAAGAGTAGAATTTAGCATCAGTGCCCCAGATGATAGATGGGAAATAAAATCTTGAACTCATTCATGTCCTGCACAATTGAAACAATCTTTATGAAGGACCATCTTAGATAAATTTACCCACGCCTCTAGTTACATAAAATCTATCCTAGATAAAATCAGACCACCTCTGAGGTCATACCTAGATACACAGTATTCTTCCCCCTAGAATTATTTTAACTGGTATGTGTTTTTGCATATGCTGTCAACCTAGACCTAAGCACATGAGATGAATCATATGCCAACATTCACAAAGAAAAATATTTCTGACATTATGTCAAAAATATCATGCTTCTCCTAAGCAACTGCTTGCTTTAATTATTCACTTTTAATTAATCCAGGCTTTTTGTTCCATCGTTTTCAGTTTAAACATCTTCATTCATGTATTTACGTGAAAGCAAATCAAACTATAAAAGACAAGTGACAGTGCATGAAACATGGATGAGGAGACTAATCTTCCTGCTTCACCCTAAGAATCTGAGGACAGAAAATGATGTCGGGCATGTTTGCAAACCAATAGGATCAGTGGTCATACTTCTTTCTGTTTTGGCAGCTAGACATCTGCAGCAATTACTGACATGTGAGTGGCCCGGCCTCCCACGGCACAGATACACATGCTCCTGGCACACAGTTTATAGGCAACATCCATATATTCAACCCATTTTCAATTCTCAACCTAGTTAGCCCTACTTCTCGTTTGCCTCAATGACTCCAAAGTAGAGTGCATTGAGTTACTCTATATATTTTTGTAAGTTGCTTTAAATTTGTTTTGGAAGAAGGCAGGGTATAAATAACATACTATAAATAAAAAGATACAAAAACAAAACTTACGTTTTTCTTTTCCTTCATAAATTACAAGGGTACCTAAGTATGCATGTGAGTAAATCAGCTAAAAGTTTGACTTGACTGCCCCTCAGAGATGTGTCTCCTACCTTCAGCTTTTCATTTTCCGTAGTGACCTCCTCAAAGTCCTGCCGCAGTTTCTCCAGCTCACAGTGACGGTTCTGAGCCAACTCCTTGTTCTCTTCAAGTTCAGCATTCATTTCCTCAAACTGGAGGGAAGCAGGAAATAGTCAAACAAGAATCAAGAAAAATAATTCTTCTAAATCATTCCCATATCTAAGCAATGAGTCCTCACTGATTCACTCTTCCAGAAAAATTCCACTTGGTGACTTGCGAACACAATCTGTAGTTCCTTGTCCAATATCTAACAGCAGCCCAAAAAGCATTTCCTGAAGGAATCACTCACTTTACCTTCCGGGCATTGATAGTGATTGTGCCACCATAGAGACTGCTTCCAGCTCCATACACCTTGTAACCTTTTGAATTCACCTACAGAGAAAAACAAGATTGTTTGGTGTGAGACCTTACGACTTTAGTCTTACAGCGGAAGGGCTTTTATAGAACTGTTCTGCTCCCAAGCACCAGTACCTAAGTTAATACTTTCTGGGGAGGCTCCTGAAACAAACATAACCCCTAAATTACAAATACAACAGCACTTACCCGTTCTAGGACATCTGCTAAGTGTCTGTTAAGTCGCTGTTCCCTCTTTCGAATTTTGTCAATATCCCACTGTAAGTCATCAATCATGGACTCCAGGACAGAGACTCTTGACTCAGCCATTTCCACTTTACTCTGCAGCTTGGAGAACTACATCCCAAAGACAAACATTCAAAAAATTATAGCAAAGAAAGACTGAGCTAGAAAAGGAATTTCATCAAATTAATTCCTGCTTACGTATCATTACAGAAAACACATAAACAGAAGATGCTTCCCCCTCTACAAAAAGGGAATTGCAGATCTTTGTGAAGGTCTGTGTCAGCCACCATCATGAAAACTGGAAATCTACAATAACTCTCTCACCATGAAAAGACTATTAAAGGTTCAACAAATTTTCTACCTCTGAAAAGTACCATCTCCTTTGATAGACCACAAATCACCAAGAAAATGTATTTTTTTAAGAGACAAAAGATAATTTCTTAACTTTACCAAATCTTTTAGAACAGAAAAACTTACATATCCATTCAGAAAAGACAAGGTCTTTACCCCCAGCTTCCACTCCCCACATTCCCACAAATGATATTCTGTATAGAACAAACAGAAAACTTCCATTCTGTTTTATAAGCTGATCCTAACACAGTCTAGAATCAGATACTACACAGTCACTTTGACACCTCTGTAGTTCTCTGTTTAGGAACTACATACCAACTAAAGCAACTTAGTATTTTAATTAAAAAACTGTTAGCACAATCACATTAATCTATATATACCCTCTGTGTTAGTTTTAAAACATAGTCCCAAAATTGAAGACCCCCATCTTTTGAAAAGGGGTCACTTACAGCAACCCAGTAGAAATGACACTATATAACTATGTATCCAAAAGGCCTGGTAGGTTCTGCCTGGTGCTCGAGACACCTACTCTCTGGAATAAATCAGTTGCCATGACAGAAGTCCCAACTATCTGAAAATGCCATGCTAGAGAGGTCACATGCAGGTGTTCCTCTAAACAATGAAGCTGAGCTCCCAGTGAACAAGTAGCATTAATGGTCAGCTATGAGAGTTATCTTGGACATCAGCCCACTTATGCACAGCGACACACCTCTCTAGCTCAGTAATGCTGAGATTTCGGAAAGGACTAGAAAAGAGCGAGCTTTCCACATCAATAGAAAGGACAGTGAGACTTTATCTCATGTTCTTTGGACACACTATCAAGAAGGACAAGTCCCTGGAGAAGGACATCACGCTTAGTAAAGTAGAGGGTCACAAAAGAGACGAAGACACTCAATGAGCTAGACTGACAGTGGCTACAAAGATAAGCTCAAGCATAGCAATGCTTGTGAGGATGGTGAAGGACTTAGCAGTGCTTTGGTCTGTTCGTCTATTTTACATCTTAAACTATTCCCTTTTCTTACTACACTCCAATTTGTTTATAAGTACCATTCATAAGGATCATTTCTGAAGGCTGATAAGAATCCACATTCATCAATGAACTTCCCAGATGATCTTCACACAACCAGCCCAGCAAGAACCTTGGCAGTGGTGTTCAGGAAGCATGGTTAGAGGAAGAATGTGGGCATTTAGGCTAAAAAACAACTGTATTCAAATCACAGCTCAATCACTTTCTAGCTGTGTGCGTTTGGACTAGGCACTCAATCTCTATTAACTGTTTTCCTTAGCAATAAAATAGTAGTGGTCTGACCATTACAGGTAGTAGTCATAAATGTATGTAAGCATTAGGCAACTAAGAAAATGACTAATAACTTACTAATCAGCACAAGAGCTGAGTGGCCAATCTAAGTAGGTGAAATCCACAGAAGCGCATCCTTAACTCTAAACCAAAATGACTGTCAATGATGAGGCCTATCATCCTTTTATCACAATTACTTTCAATGGATGAATAAATGCCCCAAATTCTGGTGAAGTTTGGTACTATTTGTGCCCACGTTAGGACTGAAAATCTACTTTCCACAGGTTGTTAGACCATTATCCATGCCGTAGTTCCTACTGCCTTATTCTGTTAAATTTCTAGCAGTTCATAACTCAGTAACATTGTACATGGTCCTTTATATTTGAAGTAATTTATTATTTGGGGGGTTAGTTTTGCTTTCGCTTTTTATTTTTTTTTATTAATTACAGTTAAAGAATAAAATTTCTAACATCTATCAATTATCTCATCAATGATAAACCCTCAGCCCCCCCACCCACCCTTGTTTTTGCTTTTTTTTTAAATCGCATATGAGGTTACTTTTTTCTGAACACTAAGATTCTCAAGTGTATGTCTGAACAGAGGCCTAATAAAGCAGACTTGAAGCAATTACTGATGAAGATCAAAGACTATAGTCTTCAAAACGGATTAATCCTCAACATAAATAAAAATCCTCACAGCTAGACCAATAAGCAACATCATGATAAATGGAGAAAAAAACCAAAGTTGTCAATGGTTTTATTTTACGTGGATCCACAGTCAAACCCCATAGAAGCAGCAGTCAAGAAATTAAAGTACACGCTGCATTCCACAAACCTGCTGCAAAATACCTCTTTCAAGTTTTAAAAAGCAAAGATATCACTTTGAGAACTGAGGTGCCCCTGATCCAAGCCAGAGGGTTTCAATTGCCTCACATGCATGGGAAAGCTGGATAATGAATACAGGAGAATGAAGAATTGATGCATTTGAATTAAGGTATTGGTGAAAAATACTGAAGACACCATGGACTGTGTAAAGAATTAACAAATGTGTCCTGAAAGAAGTACAGCCAGAAGGCTCCTTAGAAGCAAGGACAGTAAGAGTTTATCTCACGCACTTTGGACACACTATCAGGAGGGACCACTCCCTGAAGAAGGACATCATGCTTGGTAAAGCTGTGCGTCAGCAAAAGAGAAGACTCTCAAAGATACACTGACGCTGCGGCTGCAAAGATGCG
Organism: Heterohyrax brucei; assembly: GCA_028571685.1. Taxonomy (NCBI): domain Eukaryota; kingdom Metazoa; phylum Chordata; class Mammalia; order Hyracoidea; family Procaviidae; genus Heterohyrax; species Heterohyrax brucei. The sequence continues at coordinate 49,294,348 of CM053150.1, read as the reverse complement.
CTCAAGCATAGCAATGACCATGAGGATGGTGTACGACTCGGCAGGGGTTTGGTCTGCTGGACACAGGCTTGCAATGAGTCAGAAGCGACTCAACAACACCTAACAACCTAGCAACGGTACAGGAGAAATAAATTATTTTCTTCCCTTATCCTTTCCTCAGACTTTATTTCTTTAGAACTGGTTGCTGCTTTACCTTGTTCTGCATGCCCTTCAGTGTAAAAATAGGCTTTCTAGAGTAAGGTAACCTGTTGAAGCTCCTGGAACTCTGAGTCAAAGCCTGCCACAAGCTACCAGAAAGAGTCCCCTCTGCTTTCTGGTCAAGTACCTCCTGAGACATGGTGCGATGTTTCTCCTGTAGCAGGTCTGTCAGTTCTTGTAGCCGCATGTTCTCTTGTGTGAGGAAGGAATTCAACTCCTGCACTGCTTCCTCCACTATCATATTATCTAAGGAAGAAGAACTGTAGTTCAGTTCAGTATCTCTGGTGTCAAATTTTAAAACTCTATGCCCCACATTAACATATTAGCTCACTTCTTTTTCCATATAACTTCATGAAATAGGTTGGTTATTATTATCTTCATGTGATCAAAATGAAATGCCCAGAGTTTAAATAATTTTCTTATACAGAAATGAGTCAACTTGCACTTCTGTAAATAAACAGCCTCTGTTACCCACCTCCCAATTCTATAATTTTATTTATATAAGGCACAGTTCAAAAAAAGAGAGACTTCATTCTAGATTGCAAATAAGACAAAAGTATCTCCAATCAGGGTCAGACTAAACAGCAATATAACTGTATGCACAAATACCTATTATCAACTACTAACATAAAGCATCTCTCTGCTAGGAGAAAGGAGAGAATCAAGAAACATAAATTTTCTTCTTCAAATAAGCACCTATAAAATTACGAAGGATAAAGACCACGAAATCATTTACATTCTAGAATGCCATGCAAGGGGCACTCCTAAAGCTCAAAAAGTAAAATGTACACTACTATTTACAAAGCAGGTAGGTAAATCCATAGAACTTATTACACACGGATGACACATTTAAAATCACAGTTACAAACACCGTAACTCAAACTGGAATGTCACTAAGTTAAACCAGGTACTCTAGGTTATCTACCTGCCCTTCAGAACTAGTTACTAGGATGGTTCTATACATCTATAGGATATCATCCTGCTGACCTCTGGCTGGAGGAAGGAGAGTGGGTGGAGAGGAGGGGAAAGGAGGCTGTTGGGAGGATGAGACATGTATGGAGCAGAGAGGAATAGTATGCTGTCACCGGACAGGGAGAGCAGTGGAAGCTGCATATAGGGGGGCATGTAAATTTATACGGGAATGTACATTTTCACTCAGTCATGTTAAATAAAAAATAAAAATAAATAAAAAAAAAGAACTAGTTATTAGGAAGAAAAAATTGTGCTCTTGCACAATACTTCCTAGCATCACTCTCAGAATTCAGACCAGGATCTGGACCAGGGATTTTCACACTGGATTTCCCAACAGAATCACTTGTGGAATTTTAAACTCAACACTTTTCTAGGCCTCATGCCATACCTATTAAAATAGAGTCTCCATACTGTAATTGCTGTTGCTGGGTGAAGTCAAGTCAATTCTGACTCAAACTGCACCCGTATGACAATACATAGGATCTTCTTGGCTGTAATTTTTACAGGAGCAAATCCTCAGGTCTTCCTCCTGCAGAGCCACTGGGTGAGTTTGAACAACTAACCTTTTGGCTAGCAGCCAAATGCATCGTCATTGTACTACCTGAGAGCTCCCAGAGTCTCCACAGCAGGGGCAAAAGAAACGTATGCTCTAAAACCTTCCCAGGTGATTCTCATGCATAACCCAAGTTAAGAACTAGGGAATAAACTTGACTCATCTCAGTATCCTAAGTAATGAGAACAGCTCCCTAAACATTTAGTGAATTAATAAACAAGTCAATTAAGTAACTTTTCTAAAGCAAGAACCAAATAAATATAAGAGAAAAATGAACTCCCCCAAAATTTATACTTGACACCATAGTTCATACTTTATACATCTGCACCTCTCAGAACATTGAGCTTATCACTGGTATTGTCTCTTGTGTTACAAACAATAGCTTCCCCCCAAAAAACAAACTCACTGCCTTCGAGTCAACTCTAACATGTAGTGACCCAACAGGGTTTCTATGGCTATAAATCTTCACAGAGGCAGTCTGCCAACCCTTCTCCTGTGGCGTAACGGCTGGCTTTACATTGCTGATCTCTTGGTTGGCAGTCAGCTGCCTCTCATCACTGTGCCACCACAGCTCCTTCTGTAACAGCTCAGAAATGTGTAACTGTAATGCGTGTTTCTAACATTTAACTTAAATCCCACCTTAAAATGCAATGCCATCAAAGAGGATAATTTAAAGTACTGTTTAATATGCTACTAGTTTTAGTTCCTTTTTAAATGTAACAACTATTTGATGTTATTTAAAATTAACAATATTAACAAAGCAATATGACCAGTCTCAGTAACTGCACTACTGGATTTAACAGAATCTTCTCACAAACCACTCATGGATAACCAAGGGAGAAGAAACAGCACAACATGGTTCTGTTTATACTAGGTGACAGGAAGGATTCATGTTCATTGCACTCAGCGTAACTTAGCCACTTACTTAACGGACAGAAACGGGAGAAACAAGGCAATGTCAGACAAAGTTACAGTGAAACAGTTTAGTTGGGAAGATGTATGGAAATACACATGATATGTGACTAGGAAAGTCTAGAAAGAAATGAACCAAAATTACTTATGATGCTGACCTCAAGTGAGATGGAAAGATTTTTATGGATTACTTTTATAGACTTCTGATTTATATGTTTTACAAGTATCTGTCATTTAAATCAGACACAAAGACACAAACACTAAAAAAAAGCTAAGATCCCTTGTCAGCCCAATTTTTTCCCCTCACAGTTCTGACATGCCTTTTGCATGCTGCTGCTTTGATTCTATTGATAATTTAACCCAAGTATCCTTAAAAACAAAATTGCAACATAATATAAGCCCTTATGTTCACCTGTGCTTCAACCTCTTATTGTATTTACCATTATTTCTTTCAGAAATGGAAGGTTAAACATCTTGATGACAATCACAGAAATTAAGATACTGCAAATAGAACATGACGTGTTGAAAACATGAAATCAGGACATTTACTTGCATTCGAGTAAGGAGTTATATGTCACAAATGACTAATGGAGATACAACTTAGCTACACCTTTCTCATCACAAACGGCACAAAATTAGCTCTGAAGAGCAATTATCTCAATACTTTCATCTCAAATACATCCATACAATATTTTATATTTTGTGTATTTTTAAACCCAGAGGTCATCTAACAATCTAATAGCTGAGACCAATATTAGCAATCACAAAAAATTATATTAAAAACTGATTCTTTGAAACCAAAGAGTACCAGAGGAGGCCTGATAAAATATTTCCTCCACTTCTCAAAGAGCTGCCATGTGTCTCAGCATAAACATCATGTGAAGCACTCATAAAATGTTAACATGCTGTAGTAAAGGCATTACCAATATTAGAATGCAGGAAATTTAATTAGAAGTAAATATGTAGACCTGCATACTACAAATTTAGCAAGCACAGTAACTTCCATGAGTTCTTATTTCCCCTCCCACTTCCCGATCTCCTGGTTCTCCCCTCACCTCCACTATTTAGCTTCCGGGAGAAGAGTTCCACTTTTTCTTGCAATTTATCATAGACAGTCACAATCTGAGACACAGCCCGACGGGAGGATTCCACACGCTCCTGTAGCTGAGATTCCATCTCTTCACTGGAACTGCTGGCCAAAGTAGCAAGGAAAGAGAAAGCTGGCTCTTGTCCTTCCCCTGAGGACATGGGGAGAAAAAGAATCCCACCAAAATTATAAAACTGAAAATGTCAAAAGCTATTTCTTCCCCTCCAACGGACAGCCGCAAAGAAAGCTCTACTTCAAAAACCTTGACAAGCAGCGGTAGAATTCTTCATTAACACTCACCTCTCTCTCGGTCATCTTTACGCTCCTGATTGCTATCCGAGTCTGGTTCTGGTTCGGGCACAACAAGGGCTTTTCTTTCTGTGAGTAGGTCTCCCAAGCCCTGCTCCAGATCATAACGTTTAAGGATGATACGAATGTTTTCATCAAACTGGAGAAAGGTTTAAGTACAATTACTCAAAAAACCAAAGGATGCAACTTGGGAAGTGAAGAGAGTACTAAAAGAGAACTAAAACGCCCAAATAAAAACCTGAGCTTTTAGCTACCTGACTCCAGTACCGATTGACAATCAACAATGAGGCATCATCAGTGGCCTGTCGTCGTTCCAGCTTTTCAATGTGCTCACGGAGTTCGTCTTCAATGGCCTGCCGTTGATCCAGCATTTCTGCCAGCTTGCGATTCTTGGTTTGCAACGTTCGAATGTCTAACTCTTCCTACCCCAGAAAACCAATCTCATTAGTCCCACCAAAGCAGTCACACAAATTCACTGTTAAACTCAAGAAGATCACATTACTTCATTAGTATTTCCTGTGAATACTGTTTTTTTAAATGTCACAGCAATACAGTTAGGTATTAAGTAGGTGCAGAAGGGATAACGAAAATGGTCTACAATAACGTAAGCAAAGAATGACATGCAAATACTCTAGAACTCTAACCTCACCCACCTCTTTATTCTATCTACACGTACATCCACCAAGTACTGCTACTTTGAGGCATCACCATCTATTCAGATCACCCTCTTCTGAGATCATCACTGTTATCTCCTAACCACTGCCCTGTGTCCACTCAAGACTTTGGCAGCTGGTTCCTTCTCTACCCCATCCCTGTCGTCTCCAGTGACTTCAATATTCATGTGGATAAACCATCTAATCCTCTAGCACCCAGCTTGTTGGTGTCCTCGATTCTTTAGCTTGGGTTATCAAGTCTATGACACTTCAGCAATCCATTTCAAAAGTCACATCTTGGACTTCTATATTATCTGGAACTTCACCACCTCTGAAATCTTAAATTCCAACTTCCCATTCCTCGAATAAACTCTTATCTTTCTAGGTATCTCATGTCCTTATTCCCCATATACGTTATTTCAAATAAATGACCTCACCTAGACCCAGACTTCTGAATTCTTTCTTCTTTTCAGACCCCTCTACCTCTTCCTTTCATATCTTGACTATACCTCAGAGTGCACTCCTGCAAGTACCTGTCTATCAGTATCCTCATTTCTCTACCCTCAGTTCTTTCAATCTATCTTTGGGAAAAGAATCCCAATCTGAATTAATCCAAGTATCCGACCACTCCACTCCTACACCCAGGATGCTGAGAGCTTCTAGTCAAGGTCATTATACCAGGGACACTGCTGCCTTTACAAAATGATTTCCTAACTTGGATAGGTCTCATAATTTTTCCAAAGATGTTTCTTTAATACGTAATTTATCTCCCAATCTGCACAGTGGTAATATCAAACTCTAGGAAGCTCTGTCCCCTTTCACAATGTACTGAGCCAAAGACCCTGCTTTCTATTTTAAAGCAAAAACAGAATTCACCAGAAAGTTCTCCTGCTTCCCATCTCTTTGATTCAGTGGCATAATTTATCGGCCTATGTTCACATTCTTAAAACCTCAACCTATACTCAGGATCTCCTCATCAGTTTCTGCAGACACTTCGCTCCATCAGTAATTCTCCGCTCCATTCAGGATCTTTAACCTCTCTCTCAGCTCCTCTGCATTAGCATTTAAATTTCTAGCTTTAATAACTAAAAACAAAGACATCCCAAAGGAAAAACAAAAAACTTTCCTCTAACCCTTCTGGCTGCCCCTTCTGGCTGCTGCTCAACTTCTCCTCCCAAGGTCCCAGTGCATTACCCAAAACTGCTCTACCTGATGCCACTCTTCCTTTCACTCCTTAAGTAACTGCCAATCCATTACAGCAGTTTTCAGAGTCACCGCTGCTTATTTAATTTTTCATCCACAGGAGGCGATTTTCAGTTGTTAACTTACTTGACCTCTGTACAGGAGCTGACATTAGTGACCACTCCTTTCCTCTTGAAATGCTTTCTTCCCTTGGCTCACATGAATATTATTCTACTAGTTTTCTATTTCTTTAGGTATCCTTTTTCTATCTTATTTAATTAATTCAACAACTATTTGAGGACCGCTTGGCAAATGTAATAGCCAAGCCAAGCGCCGTCAAGTGGGATCCGCGGTGTGTTAAACACAGGTGATGTTTTAAGAGCTTACAAGGTAACTGTAGTGTCAGCCCTCTGAGGCCACAGTCCAACATGGGAGAAAAGCACACACTTATAAAAACCAATTTCAATACAATGCAATAAATGTTAAGATATATAAAGGTAAGGGGTAGAAGACAGAAAAGGGCTACGAAGGCTTCTGGAAGATCAACTTTAAACTGACATCTAAAAAAGTCTGACCGACCTAGGACAAGAAGAGGAGGTACCACAGGCATAAGAAACTGCAAGTGGAAGGTCTTATGTGTGCTTACCTTACCTAGGAATTCATGAATACTTTAAAGTGAGAATTATTTATTAAGACATCAATTTCTTGTTTCACTTTTTTCTCCTCCATGTGACTAAACCATTTTTGACAAACTAGTCAGCAGAATCCGCAATAGTACTAGTTCATTAATGTTATTAATAAACTACACGTATATCCTCAAACTCTTCTCTGATTACTACCTTCCCCTGTTCTTGCTCTAACTGAAACCTGCGTAAGATTACTGTTTCCCTGGAAACCTCTCAAGGGGTGTGTGTTCCTCCCACAGCCCTTGAGCCCCTGGGCCTTGAAGCAGGTGGCTGTCCTCCTTGTTCTCCATTGGTACCTCTAGGCACTTCTAGGACACCTTCCTCCCTAAAATCTCTTGACTTTGCTGTACATGCCACTAGTCTGTACCACCTGCCACCCTGCCTTGAAGCAGTCATCTAGATCATTTACTGGCTTATTATATTACTTTCCGTAATACTACTTCTGTCATTTTCTTACCAATCTCATTTGCCACATAAGTGACCCTTCCAATATCTAGGATTACCAATTTGCTGACCTCCTCTCCTCCAACAAGTTTGTTCTCTACCTCTCTCAGCGACCAACTCCCACAGCTCTTCTCAGCAATACAGGTGCAGTCCCTAGCAGCATGATTTCAAGCACCCCAATCTCCACAACTAATACTTATTTTTCCAGATCATGCTCTCTAGTTTCCCGACTCCAACGATTCTTCAAACCTACCATGATCCACTAGTCCTACCTTCATTCCTCTCGTTTCTTTCCTTAGTAAACATAAACTCCATGATGAGTCACTATGATCACCCCCTCTTATATGCCTCCATCTCTCTCCTTGCTCCTTCAGCACATTTGTCTGATAAAACCAACCCACTGCCATCAAGTCAGGTCCAACTCATAGCTACCCTATGGGCCAGAGTAGAACTGCTCCATAGAGTTTCCAAGGAACAGCTGGCGCATTTGAACTGCCAGTCTTTTGGTCAGCAGGTTAGCAGACTTAGCACTTAAACCACTATGCCGCCAGGGTTTCCATTTCCCTGACAAGATTCTCAATTCTGCTAACACCCAATTCTCAGACTACTCCAAGAAGACCCTCATGCAACTAAATGTGCATGCTAGCAGCTAGAATAACTAAAGAACCATCTCGATAAGTCTCATTTTAACTCACAGTTGCAAACCTCCAGCAGGCCCTCACAGCTGCCAGCAGTCCTACTACATCTCTCTAGTCCATTCTCTCATCAAGACAACTACATCATACCTTCTCTGCCTCTTCAAACCTCCAAAACTTCCTCCCCCATTCTCACTCTCAGATGAGTCTTGTTTCTGATTTCACTGAAAAAAAATAAAAGCAATCAGAAGAGAGTATCCACACGTGCTTTCCACAACCACAGCTATTAACCTGTGCAGAAACTCGTATCCCTCGCACTTGCCTGATAAGAACTTGAATGTTAAGTTATACTCCCTCTTGCCCATTCAAGGACATCATACCAGTAACTGCCTCCCTTGCTGCTGTATTATCAACATTATCCTCTCTACCAAATCATTACAATCAAGAGATAACATGCTGTGGTATCTCCTCCCTGGGAAAAAAAAAAAACACACCTTTCTCAGCCCCTCATTTCTCTTTGGCTACTGCCCCCTTTCTTTGCCGTACTTTGCAGCAAAACTCCTCTTTTCCCCAATTCCTCTCCTCTCATGCTGTCCTATATTCACTGCAATGAGGCTTCCACCTCCACCCCTCCACCGATATAGTTCTTGTGAAGTCTCCGCTGAACCCTCTATTTCTAAGTTTAATGGTCATGTATCACTCTTCACCTTACATAGCACCCAATGAAGCCCTTATCTAGCTGTTGGGACTCCACAATCTTATCTTCCTCCTACCTCACAGGCTCCTCTTTTACCATCCCCATCTACTTCATGTGAAAATTCTGCACAGCCCCACAGCAGTCTTCAGACCTCTTTCTACCTACACTCTCCCTAAACAAAATCCTTAGTCTCGTACATTTGAATATCAGCTATGAAATAATGATTTCCAAATAAATACCTTTAGCCTAGACCTCTTCCCAGATTCCAGGCTACTATGTCCAACTGCCTATCCACTCAGAAGTTTAATAGCTATCTCACACTTTCATGTCCAAAATCAAACTCAGATGCCACCCTCCACATCTTCCCAAAATCTGCTCCTCTCTGATGATCCGTAGCTCAGTAATGAAAATTCCATACTTCCAAAATCCTCAGGGGACCTCGCCTCCTTCTTCTCACATGCTTTGTCCAATCCTTCAGAAAATCTTGTCAACACTGTCTCCATAGGGGGTCCAAATCAATCAAGGTTGAAGTAGCCTCCTGCAGCACACACTTTGTGCCTTGTGACATGTCCTGTCAGCCTCCCAGATTTCAGCACATGTGTGGTGGACAGCTCCATTCACATTGGCTGCTGTTCCTATTCCAAATACACCTTGGAGTCTCAGTTTTTCAGTCCTACAATCTCAGCTGGTTCACTACAGACACTGGAAGCAGAGAAGTCACTACTTCCAAAGGCAACCTTCAACCAAGGGAGATGGAATCAGTGGATTATGCCCCAACTTCCCATGCTTGGGGAGACAAGGCAATGGGGGAAAGACAAAAGGGGATAGTTCTGCTCCTCTATAATCTATCCACCAAACACAAGTCAGAGCATGTCCCTTCTCTGCTTAAGATCTTCCAGTGACTCAATGTCTTGTGGACAAAGCCCAAACTGTGTACTATGCAATTCCCTAGAGTCTATGCTTACCACAATTAATGGTACACCAAAACCCAAAAACCAAACTCATTGCCATCAAGGTGAGTTCAACTCACAGTCACCCTATAGGACAGAGTAGAACTGCCCCACAGCAATTCTATTAAACTCTATGCAACTTTACTATAACAGTGTGGCCCCCTGTATTATAACAGTACTATCCTACAAACTGAAATCCAGGGCTGTCCTTCCTCAGTGTACAATACGTGCCTGGCACGTAACAGATGCTCACTAAATATTTATATTCATTAAAGGAATAAATTGTCCTTTGGTGCATGATATGAGGCAATGCTAAGAGGAAAAATCACTTTCTGGCAGCAGCCTGGTATAGCTAAATCACAGACAGACTGAGAAATGACACTTCTTCAACAATTTGCTCTCAATGTTCCTAGTATCATTCCTAACTCTAAAAACACAAATCAACTTCTCTGTACCTCAGCCTCATAATCAAACAGGGAATAAATGTAGTTTGTAAGCTATACAAATCTAAAGCTTCTTAACACCATGTTCTCACAGCTGAATTCCAAAATATAAAACTCTAATTTATATCAAAACCATTATCTTCTGATGTCTAATGGATATACAATATTACAATGAGCTTTTGATATACAATAGTCTAATGAAACTGTCAGGTCCATAAAAGCAAAGATAATAACTACTTTATTTGCCATTATAGTCACTCTGGCCCAATAATAGTGATTAGTAGTTCACACTTACGGAGTACTTACTTTGTCAAAGGTAATGCTGTAAGCTTTTTCATGGGCTCTTATTTTATCCTCACAACAACCTAATGAGGTAGGTACTGTAAGGACATTTTATAGACAAAGACACAGAGGTGCAGGGAAAATAGCAAAAAGTCACACAGCTAAAAAGTGGTGGAGCTGAGCATCAACCCCTAGTAATCTGGTTTCAGACTCTCACTCTTCACCACAATCTTAATGATTGTGCTCTTACTTTCTGACACTGTGAAAGAAAAATACAGGCTTCCATAAAATCTCAGTTTCAAATCACCACTGAGAAGGAAAGTACTCTCTCTCTCGTAGGATTATTTTCACATACCGTTGAAGACACACCTCCTAGCTTAATTGTTTCCACAGTGGTCCCTGAATCTTCAACAGCTGCCTTCTTCTCTGGAGGCATGGATGTGCCAGGCTCTCCCGCTGCTCTTTTATTTCCAATTCCTGACATCCTGGCATAAAATGACAGCTGCTTTCCTAGAAGGGGGAAGAATGCATAAACTGAGGTACAATTCCCAAAGAGAGAGGCAATCAAAAATGTCTTAAAAGAGACTACTAATCTTTGCAGCCAGCCTTTTAACTTTCATTCACTGATTCCACACCAAACGACATAATCCTTATATTTCTCTTGGGAAAGAAGTAAACTGTGGACTGTGAAGTAAGAGTCAGGGCTGAATTTATGTGACCACAGATTTCTAAATATGCTATTATAAGACCTAAAACAACCAGCCAAAGATGAAGAGACCAAGAATAAATTTCTGCTAAATTTTGTACTTCCTGACAGTGCAAAAGAGAAAAGTAGAGTTTAATTAGGATAGAAATTAATCATATAATGTTGGAACCACAGAACTGAAGAGATCTGGGAGATGTCTACTGAGTTGTTAACACTGAACAAATCCTTTAGCATCTCTGAGCACTCCTACAAATAACAGTTTATACTTCCTATGCTTATTATGAGGACTGGGTGACATTATATCCTTACAGAAAAAACTTAACTCCACGCCACACGTGGAATAAGCACTCTTCATGCTAACTCTCCTTTCTATGTTCACAGTTTCTCTCCTACTTTCAAATTCTGTCCCCGCGATTTTGTGCAACCCTACGGAAACTAGAATGCATAGGTGCGAATCCCAATTCAATCTCCAAGGGATCCTTGCTGTCTTGAACGAGTGAGTTCTCCAAGAATTTCAGTTTCCTCATCTGTACAATGGAGGAGAATAATTACTTAGTCTGTCTTTCTTGACCCTCTGGGTTTCGGAGCTCAAAGACAGAATGGATACTAAAGCACTCTTTGGTTACGTTAAAAAGCCGACTTGCTATCACAGAGACTAGAAATTACAGTGGCAGCAACCTGAGATGGACCTCGCTTTGCACAGAGAAAACAGCAGAGCAACGACCGGAGCCACAGTCCAACTCGAGAGTGGCCGGGGACCCGTCACCGGCGCCGCCAACTGCAAGCAGGGGAAAGAGAAGACCCAAAGCTGCAGAGGCTGGAGATTTCGAGGGCCCGAACCTTCCCGTCGCGCCCTCAGCCGTGAGCTGACCTGGTTCCCTCAACTCGCGGAGCACAGGAGCAGAACTCGCAGCAGTTATCCACCAAGGCCCGCGGTGCCCTCCCACCTCTCACCCCTGACCCGCAAGCGACGGCCGAGCGAAGCTTCCGGGAGGAGGGGCCAGAGAGATGAAAGGGAAAGGAAAAAGGAAATCGCTTCAACCCTGCCTGGGCGGAAGTGACGAAATGCGAGAGAGCCGCGCGACCGAGTAAACGCGACTTCCGTAGACAGGCTGGATGAGTGGCGAGGGGTCCTCTTAATAGTAAGAACTGTTGGGACTCGCCGATGCTGGAGGGATTCGCCCGACGTTTAGGCTCGTTATCCTCTACTGCTACAGTCTTGGTTTTCCGCTAAGTTAAAATGTCTGGTTCGTTTGCTTGTTTCGTGGTTTGTCTCTGCCGATTGACTGATGATCACGTCAGTATCCGAGCTGACGAGAGCTAAGCTTCAGACACCCCCGACTGTTGTTCCCGGATCCTTTTGGAGCTGAAGGAGGGGATTTGATAGGTTTCAGCGCTTTCAGGTTTTTCTTACAGGGAACATTATACAGCATGTCTGCATATTAGGATCATTGGAGGAGCTTTGGAGCCTAGTTAAGCGTTTGGCTGCTAACCAAAAGATTGGCAGTTCGAGTCTGCCAGGCGCTTGAAAACCCTGCGGAGCATTTCTGCTCTGTTCTACAGGGTCACTATGAGTTAGAAGCCACGGGATCAGCAACAGGTTTTGCGCGTTCCCTCCGCAGAAACCTTGGTGTTATAGTGGTTTAGAGCTGCTGCTAACCGACTCTACGGCAGCTAAGCAAAAAGGTCGGCAGTTCTGATCTACCAGGCGCTCCTCAAAAACTGTATTGGGCAGTTCTGCTCTGTTCTCTAGGATTGCTGTGGGTCAGATTCCACATTCAACAGTAATGATTTTTTTGTTTGTTAGAGTAGGGCCTGAATACTGACACTTTTTAAAAGCCTCAACACACACACACACACACACAGCCCTGTGATTCCAGCATGCAGAGGAGATTCAGAACTACTTAGTACTCTTATGCCTCCTTCAAACAAGAAAATGGCCATGAAAAAAGATAAGAATCACAAATCAAGAGGCAGTCTCTGATCTCAACACTAGTCTGTTTTAAGCTATTTAGCAATTGATTTTCGTTAATGACAATCTATTTTCCATTTAGTTAAACTAGATGTTTTATTGTTTAATGACAAAGAAAGTGATGGATCTAGTCCCATCACTAAAGCTGCATGCCTCCCAGAACATCAGATGAGGGCCCAGTGGAACTTAGGCATTACTGGAAGAAAAGATCAAATTCACATTGGATTTCTGGTAGTGTGAAGAGTGTGGTTCCTGTACCTACTGGGTCTTGGCCTGTGGATAAAGTAAGAGGGGAAATTATGCCTGGGCCTGGTAGTAGGACACCATTTCTGGCTCCAGATGGTCTTCACATTTCGTTTGGTTTAACAGAGGCCTTAGAACTCACATTCGGGAAAGCCTTGTATAAGACAGTGACCCTGGTTCTCTGTCTCCCTCCTTTGACTGATCTACTCTTGGCAAGCCATACATCCACAAAACCACTGAATAGCAGAATTTTATGAACCTGCTTATAGCCTAGACTTTGTAAACTAGAGGTTCACAGGCAGGACTTGGCCGAAATTAATCTGCTTTGTTTGATTTGAACACTGTTGACCATAAACACATACACAAAACTGACTTGTTAACAGTTTGAATAAGGATATTTTACATAAAAATCCAGATAATTAACTTCTCTTGAAATTTTTGAGGCTGTAGTAAAACGGTAGTTACAGTATTGCCACATTGCCCACACCTAAGTAGTGGCTTCCTCTTTCTATTAATTGTGCATCATATTTCTCTGGTTTACCTCAATCATCATTCTAAAAAAAAAAAAAAAATGTCAACTCATAGCAATCCTGTAAGACAGAGAGCTGCCCCTGTAGAGCTTCCAGGGAGGAGATGGTAGATTCAAACTTGATCTTTTGGTTAGCAACAAATTTCTTTAACCACAATGTTTACTTAACAGTTCCAACACTAAGAGTGAGTTTCCTTTGAGTATTATCACCATGCATTATATAATGATCAACAATCATTGAACATTGTTCGTCACTGTCTTAAGTTCATAGGGCTGCTGTCAGAGAAATACCACAAGTGAATAGTTTACAGAACAGAACTGTATTTTCTCACAATTGAGAATGGAGTCTAAATTCAGGGCACTGACTCTAAAGGAAAGATCTCTGTGTGACATCTCTGGGGTAAGATCTCTTTCAGTTTCTGTGGACTTGGCATTCTATGATTCTTTGACAGTCTTCGTCTTGCCCTCAGTTTGTCTTTACTTCTCTGTGCTTAAGCTGTTTGTGTTATATGTCAAAAGTGGGTAATAGGCTTAAGACATCTTGTTCCATTAGGGTCTCATTGATGTAACGAACAACCCTTTTCCTACATGGGATTACATCCACAGATACCTGCCTATCACGTGCATTCCAGTTCTTCACAACCCCGTTTATGCAGAGATTTGCTGTGTTAGGTTTTCAAGATAGTGGCTCCCCATAAGCAGATTACTTGTCTTCTGGGGTACTTTTGGGTAGCTTCAAACCACTAACCTTTAGGCTAGTAGTCTAGCACTTAACTACTTGTGCTACCTAGGGGTTAGGATTTACAACACACATTCTTGGGGGGAAACAGTTCAGTTCATATTAGTTGCCTACACAGTATCCAAGGAACGTTGGTGACAATGGTTGAGCACTTGGCTGATAAAGGTTGGCAGTTTGAACCCACTCAGCAGCTCTTCAGGAGAAAAACCTGTCTATCTGTTTTTATAAAGATTACAGCCCAGAAAAAAGTTCTATGGGGCAGTTCTCTACTGTCCGGTGGAGATGCTATGTGCTGACATTGATTCAACAGTACATAAGAACAGTAATCCACTTTCTATCCTGCCCCCGACCCCCCCTTAGATTCTTAACAGAGCCTGGGTGTTCATCTGTCTGTTTAGCTACCTTGATTCACTATGTCTTAGGGAAACCTGACTCCACGTATACATCCACAGATTTTCTTAAAATAAGTAGTAAATCCTATTCTCTAAGACATCCTAGGCTCAATAAAGTGTCATCTAATCAGAGTGAATTTGGAAGATGAGGTCTAAAACTATCTTCTTTCCTCTGAATTTGTTGTGTGTGGCCTGAAACTGTTGCAACTCTTTTGCTTCCAGTTTAAGAATGAAGTCAACCCACAGAGGAAAACAGAACTAAGGGAATCTCAGGGAAAAGGAGTCAGTTCTACTCAAATAGGTCTTCCCTAATTTCAGCCTACACTTCAGAGTACTAGAGAAGATATGAGAGACATAAAAACTTCATAGGACCGTCAGTTCTCACCCCGTAGGTAACCATATTCATTAGCTACTGGAGAGAATTGTCTTTTCTGAACATGCTACTCAGTCATTTGATATGAAGTCTGACAATGAAGTTCACAAACATCCTAGAAAAAGTGCTACGTGTATCATTGCTGGATACCACTACCATAACCTAAGTACTCCCCTTGGGAAGCTATGCACGTAGTCCACCCTTCAAAGCAATTTTGGAAATCTTTTTCTGGGATGGCCATCAGAGCTGTTGTCATATTACCTTGATGTTCTGACTGTCATCAAAATGTCTTCCTTTCATTATTTCCCTTATTTTCAGGTAAAGAAAAAGGGCATTGGGTGCCAGATCGGGTGAGTAGGATGGTATAGTTATTGGTTTACTGGCGAAAAACTCCATCACAGACTGTGCCACGTAAGCTAGTGTGTTGTCAGGATGCAAGAGCCATAAATTCTGGCAAAAAGTTCAGGTCATTTTCATCTCACTTTTTCACACAGTCTTTTCAGCACTTCCAAATAGTAAACTTGGTTAACTGTTTGTCCATTTGGTACAAATTCATGATGAATAATCCCTCTGATATTTAAAAAAAGGTTAGTAACATTTGCTTGGACTCTTGATTTGGACTGACAGAACATGTTTGGTCATGGGGAATTGGCTAACTTCCGTTGTGCACTTTGATGCTTTGTTTCAGGGTCGTGTTAGTATACCCATGTTTCATTACCAGTGATAACATGGCCCAAAATGTAATCTTGCATCTCCAAAAGGTTTTAGCAAACTTTGACTCTCCTTTGCTTTTGTTCATCAGTGAACTCCTTCGGGACCGTTTTTGAACACACCTTTCTCATGCCAAAATTTTCGGTTAAGATTTTTCTGGTTGTTTCTCTACCAGTGTTTATTTGGTCTGTGATTCTTCTCATAGTTAGCCAATGATTTTGATTTGATGCACAGTCCAGTGAATTTTTGCAAAATTTTTGTTAGTTCTGCTCATTACTGACTGTTCTGACCTCTCTTCATCAGTGACATTCTCCCCTCAGAAAAATATTTAATCCATTTGTACACTGCTGTTTTCTTCATGGTATTATCCCCATAAACTTGGACTAACATATTCCTGATTTCACTTCAGCTGTTGCCAGGTTTAACAAGAAATTTAATGTTTGTTCATTGCTCTAGTTCAAGCTCCAACATTCTCCTGATGGCACACATAATCATGCAACAACAATGATGAATGCCACTAAGCAAGACACTGCCACACCTCAACACAAACACAGCTGTGAGACACTGATATGCGAAGGTTATGAAACCATACTGAGTTGTTCGTATAGTGCTGCCAATGTAAGCACATGGTGGCTAGTTTGTGAACTTAACTGTCAGACCTAGTACCTTCCAAGTAACCTGGCCTGATCCTAGACAACTAGGACAATGGAATGGGGAGATGAGGAGGCAGGAGACCAGTTTCACTGATCACGTTCCACATCTGTTCACTATCAGAAAGACAGAAAAAAGAATAACCTCCAAGAAGTGAGGTTTTCTCTCATAAGTTGGAGGACAGCATTGACAATGCTAAGAAAAAGATATGTATATATAAGGAGAGAGAGATAGATAGATAGATAGATATTTAAAACCCACGCACTGCCATTGAGTTGGGTCCAACTCGTAGCAACCGTAGAAGTCAGAGTAGAACTGCCCCATAAAGTTTCTGAGGAGCACCTGGTGGATTTGAACTGCCAACCTCTTTTGATTAGCAGACATAACACTTAACCCATTATGCCACCAGGGTTTCATATATAGATATGTATATGTGTGTATATATATGTATATATACATAATATTTGGAATACTTCTGTGTAAAAACTCTGATCATCTTAAACCAAAAGCCAAAGTCATTGAGTCAGTTCCAATTCATAGCAACCATATAGGACAGAGTAGTACTGCCTCACTGAGTTTCCAAGGAGTGCCTGGCAGATTTGAACTGCCAGCCTTTTGGTTAGCAATCATAGCACTTAACCACTACACCACACATCTCGGCAACATTATAGTTTAAATAAACTCATATACTTAGATATAACAATAATGCTTTGTAAAAAAGAATAAAACACTCAGATTTCAAGTGGTTATTTTCCAAATTACTAGGTAAGTATTTGTCTTTATCAAAAGACCAACGTTTTCTGATTTCTAGGGTTGCTAAGTCAAAGGAAACCCTGGTGGCATAGTGGTTAAGTGCTACAGTTAACTAACCAATAGGTCGGCCATTCAGATCTGCTAGGCGCTCCTTGGTAGCTCTGTGGGGAAGGTCTATTCAGTTCTATAGGGTCCCTATGAGTCAAAATCAATTCAGTGGCAGTGGGTTTTGTGTTCTTGGTTTGGTATAAATTGGAATGGACTCCTTGGCAGTGGGTTTGGTTTTTGAGTTCTTCTTTGTTAACTACACAGTTACACCGCAAGGTGGCAGCAGGCCACATGCCTGTGTCCTCAGATGTCCTTTTAATTCTCATTGGAAAGTACTGCACTAACTCCTTAGTGGAGTCTTCCATTTAACTCTTTGAAACCGGGACAGTGCTACTTAACCCAAAATCTAACCACATCCACTCTCATGGAGTCCTTAAGGTGGGCTTAGTGCACTCCTAAAAGATGAAATTAAAATAGTCTTTATTCTTTTTTACCAAAACTTTGTCAAAAACACCTTTCTAGTCTTTCTGCCAGTGTGCAGCTGTAAGATCCATGTTACATCCCCGTGCATCCAGATACTTCACAAACTCTGAATTGAGTTGGGGGCTACACGTAATTCTGGCATCCCCTTGTTTATGTTTATACTGAGACAGCTGCAGTTTGAATCCACCAGGCGCTTGGCAACTCTGTGGGGCAGTTCTACTCTGCCCTGTAGTGTTGGTATGTATGAGTCAGGACTGACTGGAGGGCAGTGGGTTTGGGTTTCATGTATTTCATCTAGCATAGGATTACTTGTTGAGCAGACATACAGATTCCATCGTGTTTGCCCTAGACTTAGTGATGTAGAAGGATCTGGAAATGCAAGTTCTTAGTTTTGTGATTATGCTCCCTACCTAGCCATGTTTGAGGTGATGATTCCCAGCTCTGTCTCATAGTGTGCTGCAGAAACCAGTCCCATTTTTGTCCTCAGCCTCTTCTACCTTGTAGCCGTTCACCAGTGCCACAGTCTTCGCCTTCAGCTTCACACTCTGTCTCCCTCTCCCATGATCACTTTGGACGTTACGTTATGCCATCACTTACCCCCTAACTCCTCTGACCACCCCCATGCCCCTACTACTTTGTGCTGCCCATGGACCAGGGTTATAACTTAGGCCAGGAGCCAAAGCAAGACCTCTCATCATCTGAGAGTAGGAAGGGGGAGCTCCAATACAGACTAGGGGAACAGGAGAGGTGATACATAGTCAAACTGTCAGGGGATCCTTACTTCATTCAAAGTGCTCCTAAAAAGTTGCAATGTGTGTACTTTCAAAAAAAAAAAAAACAGTTGCCATTGAGTTAATTCCAACGTGTGGCAACCACATGTATTTCCCAAACTACCTTCCATAAGGTTTTCAATGCCTGTGATCTTTCAGAAGCAAATAATAAGACGCCTTCCAAGACACCTCTGAGTAGATTCAAACTGCCAGTGTGGAACCACACTCTGAATTTGGACTTCTAGTTTCCTAAACTGTAAGAAAATAAACTTCTGTTCTATAAAGCCACCATTTGCGGTGTTTTTGTTAGTCCAGCACTAGGAAGTTAAGACAGCAACCTGATTTATAGCAGAATGGTCTCATTTTCATTTTTTGTAATTAAAAAAAATACAATAACCATTACCCCAGCCCAGGGTTCTTCTTCTGTTCAGCTCCTGCTAGTAAAGGTTTAGGCCAACAGTGCCTAGTTAGGTTCCTAGACACATTCATCTTTACCTTTGTAGTTTGCTGGAGCCTGGGGAGAACCCACGTGGATAGAGGTCAGCATCTTTCCCAGTGGGCAGTCAAAAGTGAGGAAATGGATCATTGAACTCTGAACTATCTATATCCTAACATATTTACGTTACAAACAGGGTTTTAATTTCAGCAAAACAGTATCAGGTGTCATGTTAAATAAATTTTGCAGATTTGGCTTTTACTTGGCCATGTTAGCTCTGTTTATGTTTATTTGTGAAAGTATTTTGGCTTTTGTAGCTGTATAGGCATAAAGCATTTATACCAAGTTTACGTACTTTTAAGTAACATAACAAATAATTTAAATAAACACAAGTAGTCTGTGAGAATTGTTTTTCTTTCAACTGGACACCAGTGGGTTTGATTTTTTTTTGCTTGGTGTATTACTAAAGTTTGAAAAACATTTAGTTAAGAGTAAGCATGTATGTTATGATAATTTCTTTTGTCTTTTTCGTTCCGTGATTGTTATTTTAAGATCACGATGGAGAAGTTGACATGAATGTAACTGACGCAATATAAAATTTAAACATCTATTGACTCCAAAAATCTATATACATATATGAAGATGTTTCTCATATTTATTCACAGTTCTAGTGACAAAGTGATTAAAAGCTCAGGCTGCTAACCAAAAGGTTGGCAGTTTGAATTCATCTACCAGCCACTCGCTAGAAACCCTATGAGGCCCTTCTGTGCTGTCCTAATAGGGTTATTAAGAGTCAGAATTGACTGGATGTCACACGACAGCAACAACTTTATCTGGATATTTTCTGTATGAATTTTTGGTACCAGTAGCATGTGGCCAAAGCCAAGTCAAAGAATGTCTGGTAGCAGTAGTCTATGGCCAAGACCCATGAATGTTCATATTCTTGCCTTGTCAACATCCCTTGCCTACCAAAGAGAAAAGAATTAGTCTGACTAATTAATGACTCACCCAGTTACAGGTACAGTTGTGAAATCAGCAGCCAGCCTCCAGCTTCCATACTCTGTGAAAACTCTCCCAGCCAGGCTTCACCTCCGCTCCCCTACCTCCCATTCATTCCCATGACACTTCAGGTATTCTGCAGATTCTTCCCTGTCTTCTCACTGTCACAATCTCAAGAAACACCCTGGCCTTAAGCACACACGTACTAACATGCTACATTTCACAGACAGTCATTAGCATGTGAAGCTTGGTCTTTGCTGTGGGAGGATGGCAGTGTCTCCTAGTGAAGATGTTTATAAAGCAGGAGACATATAATCTTGCTTAGAGCAGATGGAGTTCAGGGTTTTTCTGACATTTCTCTCTTCTTTTCCCCTCCTAAGCATAGTTCTGGTTGGTGACATATACTCTTTATAATGGTGTAAGTCATTATGCTTTACTTGTTAAATTAAACTTCAAATTACAAGTTATGCACCAGCTAGAAGCTAGATTAGTTTGCAGCTTGTAATTGGATAAGGCTTTAGAAGTAATCAGATGCCAAGGTAATAGGGATTTCAGAAGCCAAGGTAGTAGGGATTTCAGAAGCATAGGAATAGGCTATCTTGAACATATCCAAGCAATAGAGCAAATTTTGACAATGAAATGATACTTCAAGTTTTCAGTTAACCTTGAAACTAAGTTCCCTTTCATATCATACACATTTTGTTGGTACTTTTTCTTGTTTTTATTAACATAGTGATTATCTGGGTGGACACTTTCAACTGAGCGATGACTAAGCCTAAAATTAGATCAGCTTATTTGAGATGTGACCTTCCCATTTAGAATAACATCAAAGTGATGTATAGTTTCAAGTTGTGTTAAAATATCTGTGGCCTGAAATTTTTGTTTTGTTTTTTCTTCTTGCAAACACTTCCTGGCCAATCAATTTGTCAACTTGTACTAAAGGTTTAAAATATACACCTATCCAATAATCCAGCAATTACAGGTCTAACTATGTATTCTGGGGGAGAGGAGAGGGGTGATGAAATAACTGTAAATATAAGTGTACAAAATGCTTACCATGCATTATTCATGCTTTTAAAAATTTAGACTCAACCTACATAAACTATAGTAGATCCATCATTTAGAGCACTATGTAGCCATTAAAAAATTGTGATGTTAAACTATATTTCTTAATATTGAAAGATACTTACAATGCCAAATTAGACATGCATATTACAGGAATATATGTATAGTATCCATTTTTCTATATACATAAGGAAACCATGGTGGCATAGTGGTTAAGTGCTATGTCTGCTAACCAAAAGGCTGGCAGTTTAAATCTGCCAGGCACTCCTTGGAAACTATAGGACAGTTCTACTGTGACTTGTAGAGTCTCTATGAGTCAAAATCGATTCAAGAGCAGTGGCTGGCTATATATGTATATGTATATATGTATGTATATGTATATATGTATATGTGTGGTTTTAAAACAGGGTACTTAAATTACAAGTATTTTGTTATATGTGTTTTTACCACAATGAAAAAAGTAAAACAGCAAAACAATGCACTCACCAGCTTCATACTCACGAGCTGTCTCCGCTTGCAATCCCTATTTCCTCATGTCCCATTCCCTCTAGTTCCTAAATGAATGTATTTCATTAACTAGATATGTATAAATAAATATGAAAAGAGTTTAATGCATAAATTGAGTAGCAAGCACAAACCCAGATAGGTAAGGAGGTGTTAACACATCCATTTCTATCCTCTGTATCTTTTAGCTTTTGTATAATTTATGTCTTTCTTCTTTCCCGCTTCCTTTTACAGAAATTCCTCAGTCTGGTCCCCCTCATTCATTCCTCAGCCTTATCCATTCTGCCATTTCACCTGGTTTTCATACCTAATATTTCATCTCAGTCCTTCTTTACCTTCTCTTGTTCTTGATTCATACTGTCTTCCCTTACCTCTTTTAGAGTATTTTGCTATTTAGAATTATTGGCCTGTTTGTTGTAATATTGTCTCTTCTGACAGAATGTATAGTCCAATATATTGTCTTTTAAGTAGTTTTTCTTCTCAAGCATTATTGTTCTTTTTACCTATGGGATTATTTTTCCTGGGTACAAGCCAGGCAGTGCATTGGAGGAAAGGCCGACCCTATGTGAGCTCCTAGTTTATGGTCAGTGAGCCCAAACACCTAAATATCTAAGCCAGTCACACTGACTTTTCAGAACAGTTCCTCTGGGTAGGGCTTCACTCTTTGCCTCCAGAGAAAGTGGCATTAGGGAGAGAAACTTTTAAAATTATAACTTATCAGCCCTGGAGTTTAGGAGGGGAAGAGTGAGAAACAGACTGCCTAAAGTTAGTATTTTCCTCAGTTATTTATAAAGCTGGGGATGTCTGGACCAGAGCTCTAGTCTTCACAGGTATAGACACAGGCCTAGTTTGTCCCAAAGCAAACAGAGAAGCAAGAGCAGAATTTTCAGAGCTCTTTTCCTATTTTGTCATACTTTAACAAGCCCTCACCCCACACATATCTACCAGCTCAAAACCTCTCCCATCCAAAGCCAGCGCCTTCTCAGAACTTTCTCCATTTCTTGGCTTTTCCAGGATTGCTCTTGGTAGAGGGAACCAGCAGTGGTGTAGTTCAGCGCTTGGTAGGACCCGGAGCAGAACCTGCAGCCAACCCAGTAAGGTGGTTGCTAAACCACATTGCTGCCTTCACAATAATTCAAGACAAAACGTGTTGCTGTGGAGTGAATTCAGCCTCATAGCAACTCTATAGGGCAGAGTAGAACTGATCCATAGAGTAGTTTCCAAGGAGTACTTGGTGGATTTGAAGTACTGACTTTTTGGTTAAACAGCTGTAGCCGTTAACCGCTGTGCAACTAGGGTTTCCCAGCCCTTATAATATATCAGGGCTTCAGATCAAAGCTGTTTGACCAGGATTAACCACATCCTTCCTCTTTACATCATTTTAACTTCAGTAAATTCTGTAGATAAGGGTCACACACAAGCTCCAGGAGACCAACAGACTGGCAGACATACTCAGGTAGATCCAAAACCTCATCCCAAAGAATGAAAAGACTCACATCAAGGGGCAAAATGTCACCAAACTTAGTCTTCTATGACAGATGAGATCATTTCAAAAGTATCAGTCACAGCCTGCCAATTCCTAGCCCTGGCCCACAAATGAAAAATCAGCAAGGACTCATGAATATGTGTAACATCTTGAATCTGTTCTCTGTAGTGGCCCCGCGAAAACTGGCCCTTGCCCAGTTCAGGGAGCCGCCTTGGCTACTGGTGTCCTGGGACACTCCTTTACTTAGCCTACTAAATAAACAGTTTTCCTTACCCTTAACAGCTATGTGTGTTCCTGTGTTCAGCCAGGCTGTGCTGAGTGGAAACCTGCACTTGACCTGGTTGTATTTCAGTTCAGGCAGTTACACCAGCTCCACACCCCCTTCTCCAGCTGCTTTCCATGCCCCCCCAAATTCTGTTGCTTCCTTCTCCTTGCCGTTTCATTCGTTTTCTAACATCACCTCTACCCTTTCACTCTTTAGCCTGCTGTGGTCTGCTTTTGCCCTCAGTGCTCCACTGAGAGATGACTGTCATCAGTGTCACAAGAGATTTGGTCCCTGGTGTTAAAGCTGTTCCATGCTCTCAGTTTTAACACTCCAAATCACAGTTGAGGCCATCCCTTCTGGAAGCACTTTCCTTGGGTCTTATGACACTGTCACCCTGAACTTTTCTGCCTGCACATATCCCTTCTTTTCAGGTTCATTTGCTTGTTTTCTCTGTCTCCAAACCAAACACTGAAATGAAACCTGTTGCTGTGGAGCTGATCATGCCAACCCTATAAGACTCAGTAGAACTGCCCCATGTGGTTTCAGAGGAGCAACAGGTAGATTTGAATGTCTACCTTTTGATCAGCAGCCAAACTCTTAAAACCACTGTGCTACTAGGACTCCCTTCCACCTCCCCCCGAAGCACTCAGCCAGTCACAGAAGGTAGACAGAAAATAAGACACCTCCAAACCATTGACTTCATAGAAACCAGAGGAAGCTTTTGAAACACCAGCTGAATAATATCACTTCCTACTGAAAATCCCATAACAGTTTCTATCATACTTAGAATAAAATCCAACCTTGTGACTACAGTCATAAGCTTTTACATAGCTTGGTCACTCTCCCCACCAATTCATTAAGCTCAAGCTCTTTCTAACCTTGAACTTTCTGATGTATTTACTGTTATGTCCCCCAGAAGAAGGAGCCCTGGTTGCACAGTGGTTAAGCCCTTGACTGCTAACTGAAAGGTTAACGACTTGAACCGACCAGCCATTCTGCTGGAGAAAGATGTGGTAATCTGCTTCTGCAAAGATTTTCAACCTCAGAAACCCATGGAGGCAGTTCTGTTCTATCCTGTAGGAGTGCCGTGAGTCAGAATTGACTCAGTTACAAAGCTTTGC
The DNA here is from genome assembly GCA_028571685.1 of Heterohyrax brucei. Lineage (NCBI taxonomy): Eukaryota > Metazoa > Chordata > Mammalia > Hyracoidea > Procaviidae > Heterohyrax > Heterohyrax brucei. The sequence goes on along the minus strand of CM053150.1, from coordinate 49,270,099 downwards.
AAAACTGGAAACCAAACCCATTGCCACTGAGTCAATTCCAACTCACAGTAACTCCATAGGACAGAGTAGAACTGCCCCATAGAGTTTTCAAGGAGCATCTGGTAGATTTGCATTGCTAATTTTGGTTAGAAGGCATGACACTTAACCACTATATCCCCATAAATTACAGTAGTGCCCAACACAGCAGACACTTGCTGTAAGCTGAATAATAGCCCCCCAAAGTTGTTCTTGTCCTAATCCCCAGAACCTGTTGATGTTACTTTATACGGCAAAAGGGACTTTGCAGATGTGATTAAGTCAAAGATCTTGAGATAGGGAGATCATTCTGGATTATCTAGTGGGCCCTAAACACAATCAGAGGGCCCTTATAAGAAGTAGGCAAAATGGCCAAAGGCGGAAGACAACTCTGTGAGTACAAAAGGTGATGTGATACAGGCTTGTGAGCCAGGATAGGCAAGCAGCCTCTAGACCCTGGGAAAAGGGAACAAATGAATTCTCTCTTTAAGTCTCCAGAAAGAACCAACCCTGACCACACTTGATTTTAGTCCCTACGACTCACTTTGGATTTTTGACATCTAGAATTGTAAGAGAATAAATTTGTGTTGTTTTAAGTCACTAAGTTTATAGTAGTTTCACAACAGCACTCAACAAGGATTGGTTGAAAATTTTAACGAATTTAAAATAGCATCAAATTGGTATGCGTGTCCAAATACAATGTCTCTGAGCCACCACACCCCCAACCCCAAAGCAGAAGTTTGGTCCCAGTTGTAAAATGGCTCTAGTTCTTTGGAGGAATTTTCCTAGAAGGCCTGTTGAATATACCCACATGACAAAGGAAATGATGTGAATGTAACTCAACTGCAAAAGGTTGTTTCATTGCTGACTGATCAGAGTGTCTCAAACCTGCTTCGGTTGGCAAAATGAGATAAATAATAACCTGTGTCATTCCATTTAGATTTTTCATTTCTGTCTTCACCCCCTGTCCCAAACCAAACTCCTCTGTTCTCCTCCAGGTGTAAAATAAAAGGCCCAGTATATAAATGAATGCAAACACATTATGGTGGGAAACTGAGATGAGGTGACCCCCTCAGACATTCACAGCCGATAATGTATTTTACACCCACACACGCTGCCACTCACACCATGAGAAAGAGAAAGGAACATACAAAGATGTGAATAACTGCTAAATCTGAGTTGTTAAAATTTTATTTTATTTTTTTGCTTAACTTTAATTTTTCCACAATAAATACGTTATTTATAAAATAAACTTTGAAACAGAAAATGTTTAAATCTGGTATAACCTATTTTTAGGAAGACTGGAATTATTGCCATCAGAGGAACGTCAGTTCCCATCGCTTTAGAAAACAAGCCAAATACAGTAGGGATGATGGAAGTCAGTTACCAAATGAAATTAAGCAATCAACGTTGGTGCTACAAGACATGGAGTCTACTATAAATAGACTGGGGTTGTGACTATGGTAGGGAAAAGCACACCCATCAGTGACTTACAGAGAATCATTCTATTCCCAAATATTTGGTCCAGTACCTTCAAGTTCCCTGAGAAGGTAAAAGAGCTTCTTTAGTGTCATGGATTGAGTTGTGTCCCCCCAAAAATATGTGTAGCCATGTGGCTAGGCCATGATTCCCAATATTCTATGATTATCCTCCATTTTGTAATCTTTCCTATGCTGTATGTTGAAGGATTAGGTGGGACTGTAAATCCTTTCATAGGATCACCTCCCTGCTCCACTGTAAAGGAAGTTTCTGTGGAGTATGCTTTGCCCCACCCTTAATCCTTTCATCCTGCAAGAGGTAAAAGGAAAGAGAAACAAGCAGAGAACTGGGAACCTCACACCATCAGGCAAGCAGCACCAGGAAGAGCATGGCCTTCAGACCTGGGATTCCGGCCCCAAGATGTTCCCTGGACAAAGACTGACGCAATACCAGGCTTTCCTCCAGAGCCGACAAGGGGAAAGCTTTCCCCTGGAGCAGACATCCTGAATTTGGTCTTGTAGCCTACCGAACTGTGTAAGAATAGACCTTCCTTTGTTAAAGCCATCCGCTCTGTGTTATTTCTGTTAGAGCAGCCCTAGCTGACTAAAACAGAATTTGGTACCGTCAGAGTGGGGTGCTGCTCTAGCAGATACCTAAAATGTGGGAGCCATTTTGAAACAGCAAATAGGATACAAGATTCAGAAGCAATGGAGAAACCCACAATGGTTAGAAACAACACAGGACTGGTGGCAGCAGCAGCAGCAGCAGCAGAACCAGAGACAGGGTTGGAGCCAACCCTTGGCGCAAGAGAGCTAAGCGCCTGTGCGCAGAGTTTTCCTCGCGGAATGGGGTGCCTCCGGGCGCTTGAATCAGTGGAACTAGCCTTGCTAACCCACAGAGCAAGAGAGCCGAGTGCCTTTGTGCATTAGACTTCCTAGCTGAGTAGGGTGCCTCCGGGCACTTGAATCAGTGGAGCCCCAAAGCTTTGAAACACTTGCCCCAGCAGGGCAGATGTGGGCCTGAGGCCTGGGCCATCCAGCCCTAGGAGGCAAAAGCTGAAGAGACAAATAGCATAAAAAGCTGAGTTACCTCAGTCTCAAAAGGTATGGCCATGACCTCAGGGGTTTGATAGGGTGGAACTGTAGCGTCCTGTGTTTGTAAGAGTGAAATTGCCACTCATTTGGGCTTAGGGTGCACCTAAAGCTGATAGGGCAGAGTTTCTGTCCAAGTGGGCCTTGAAGGCAGAGTTGTAGTAAAGGGCTGGGGTCTCCACTGAGAATCCAGAGAGGGTGGCTAATATCTAGAGTCTGGAGGGCAGAACCATTGTGTAAAATGTCTGAGAAAATGTAAGAGTATTTTCAGAGCTTTGAAGGCTACTGCCATGAGTTCTGCTGACTTGCCTGCTGCCTGTTAATGCCTTCTTTCCCTGTGATTTCTCCCATTTGTAATGGAATGTCTGACCTGTGCCTGTTCTACCATTGTATCTTTGGAAGCAGATAGCGTACATTCTAGGTTTCATAGACGTAAAAAAAGTTTTGAATTTTCAAATTGGAACTGATTTAAGACATATCATATGGGATGAATGTGTTTCATATTTCAATGATATGATTTTTGAGGGTGCCAAAGGGTAGGATGTCCCCCCAGAAATTGTGTCCCCCCAGAAATATGTGTAGCCATGTGGCTGAGCCGTGATTCCCAATAGTCTATGATTGTCCTCCATTTTGTTATCTTTCCTGTGCTATATGTTGAAGGATGAGGGTGGGACTGTAAATCATTTTCATAGGATTACCTCGCTGCTCCACTGTAAAGGAAGTTTCCCTGGAGTATGGCTTACCCTACCCTTAATCCTTTCATTCTTCAGGAGATAAAAGGAAAGAGAAACAAGCAGAGAATTGGGAACCTCACATCATCATCCAAGCAGCACCAGGACCACGCCCTTCGGACCTGAGGTTCCTGTCCCAAGATGTTCCCTTCACAGACTGATGCAATACTGGACTTTCCTCCAGAGCCAACAAGGGGAAAAGCCTTCCCCAGGAGCGGATATCCTGAATTTGGACTTGTAGCTTACCAAACTGTGTAAGAATAACTCTTCCTTTGTTAAAGCCATCCACTTTGTCATATGTTTGTTAAAGCAGCCCTAGCTGACTAAAACACTTTTGTCCTTTTTTAAATTCATGTATTTTTTGCATCAGTTGAGATAATCCTGTTGCACTTTTCCTTCTTTTGTCTAATGTGGTGTATTTCATATTCATATTGTGAACATTTTGTCTAATGTGGTGTATTCCATATTCATATGGTGAACAACCTGTGCGTTTTTAAGATAAATCCCATGTGGCACAGTGTATAATTTCTTAAATTAAGATTTGCTAGTATTTTGTTGAGGATTTTTTTCATCTGTATCTATAAGGAATGTACAGCTCTTGAGGGTTCTTTGGCTTTGATATCAAATTTATGAAGTCTGACAACTCTATGAACTTAATTGTTCTAAATGCTGCCTACCTCACTGCTGAATATCACTGTAGTCACCTTCAAAGTACTCCTGTTGGGAAGCTATGCACCAACACTAGCACCTAGTCTACCCTTCAAAGCAATTTTGGAACTCTTTCTGGAATGGCCATTGCACGTGGTCTCAAGTTTATGAACTTCACTCCGTAGTTGTCTGTGAGAGAGTTTTTAGCCAGTAAACAAATAACTGTATTGAATCACCCTTCCCTATTCACCTGATCTGACCCCCAATGACCTTTTACTTTACCCAAAGATAAAGGAAATATTGAAAGGAAGACATTTTGATGATATACAGGGCATCCAGAGTACAGCAACAACAGCTCTGATGGCCATTCCAGGAAAAGAGTTCTAAAATTGCTTTGAAGGGTGAACTAGGTGCTGGCATCAGTGCATAGCTTCCCAAGGAGAGTTCTTCAAAGGTGACTGTGGTGATACTCAACAGTCAGATACGTAGCACTTTTTCTAGGATGAGTTCGTGAACTTGATTGGTAGTTCTCACATAGTAGCATCTTAGAATTAGTGAAGGAGGGTTCCCTACACTTTTATTCTTTTGAAAGACTTTAAGAAGGATTAGTGTTCAGTCTCACCATTCATCTGTCAGTTTGTCATACTATAGTGGTTTGCATTTTGCTGTGATGCTGGAAGTTATGCTGCTGGTATTTCAAACAGCATCAGGGTCACCTGTGGTGGACAGGATTCAGTGGAGCTTCCAAAATAAGACAGAGTAGGGAGAATGACCTTGTACTCCTGAAAAAATTGGCCAATGAAAACTTTATGAATAGCAGCAGGACATTGTCTGATATAGTGCTGGAAGATGAACCCCTCAGGTTGAAAAGTATACAAAATATGACTGGGGAAGAGCTGCCTCCTCAAAGTAGAGACAAACCTCATAATGTAAGTGGACTAATATTTTGGGGACTTCATCTGCTGATATGGCATGACACAAAATGAGAACAGGTGTAAACATCCATTAATTAACCAGAACATAGAATGTACAAAGTGTGAATCTAGGAAAATTAGAAGTCACCAAAAATGAAATGGAACACATGAAGATCAGTGTCCTAGGCATTAGTGAGCTGAAATGGACTGGCATTGTGTATTTTGAATCAGACAATCACATGGTATACTATGCTGGGATTGATAGATTGTAGAGAAATGGCATCACATTCATTATTGTGATGGTTAAGATTGTGTGTCTACTTGGCTTGCCCATGATTCTCTGTTTAGACAGTTGTATAGTGTCATGTCAGGCCTCGTAATGGAATCTGCTGATAGGTACCGGAGGGGTGGGCCTCTGCTGACTTACCACTCTCTCAGCCTTTCTCTCTCTGCCTTCTGCTGCCTACTTCCTTTCTGCTTACCTTGCCAAGGTTTTTGGCTTCATATGGATCCAGCAGGTATGTCTCTTTTGTTTTCTGACCTCTGGCTCTTGGGATCTGAGCTAGAAGCTTATTTGTCAATCCTGGGATTTGTCAATCTTCATAGCCTATGAGTAAAAATCCTGTTCCTCAGCCTGCCAACTTGGGTTCACCAGTTCTTATACATTTATGAATCCACAGAGATCGGAAGTTTTGCTTGCCATCTTGGAATTTGTGAACTTTCACAGCCTGTGAACTGGAACACTGCTCACTGACCTGCTTACCTTGTGTCATGGGTTGAATTGTGTCCCCCAGAAAATAAGTGTAGTAATTTGGCTGGGCCAGGATTCCCTATATCCTGTGATTGCCCTCCATTTTGTGATTTTCTGATGCTGTAAATCCTAATCTTTGCCTGTGGTTAACAGAGTGGATTATGTTAGAGAGGATTAGAGTAGAACTGTAAATCCCTTCATAAGATCACCTCCCTGTTCCAGTATAAAGAGAGTTTCCCTGGAGTATGGCTTGCACCGCAAGCAGAGAATTGGGAACCTCACACCATCAAGAAAGCAGCACCGAGAGCAGAGCATGCCAAGATGCTCCCCGACCAAAGACAGATGCAACAAAAGGATCCTTTCTCCAGACCGACCAGAGGGAAAGTCTTCCCCTGGAGCAAACATCCTGAATTTGAATTTGTAGCCTAACAGACTATGTAGGAATAAACTTTTGATCTTTGTGGTATTTGTTAGAGCTGTGCTAGCTGATTAAAACACCTTGGGTTTGCCAGCTTCTGCAGCTATGTGAGGCATCTACCCTGATCCAGGATTTGGAACATTTTAGCCTCTATAGTTTCTTTGATGGAAACCTTGGTGGCATAGTGGTTGAGAGTTATGATTACTAACTGAAAGGTTGGCAGCTCACATATACCAGGCTCTCCTGGAAAACCCTATCAGGCAATTCTACTCTGCTCTGTAAGATTGCTATGATTAAGAATGGACTCAGTGAGAGTTTGCTTCCTTGATCTTTCTCTCTCTCCCTAGACGTATATTAATATACTTTACTGATTTTGCTTCTCTAGAGAATCCAGCCTAGGACAGTTGTTAAAAAGAACATTTCAAGATCTATCCTCAAGTACAATACTGTCAGTGATAGGATAATATCCATACCTATGTTTTAGTCAGCTAGGGCTGCTCTAACAGAAATACCACAGAGTGGATGGCTTTAACAAAGGAGGGTTTATTCTTACATCGTCTGGTAGGCTGCAAGTCCAGATTCAGGATGTCTGCTCCAGGGGAAGGCTTTCCCCTTTGTCGACTCTGGAGGAAAGTCTGGTATTGCATCAGTCTCTGTCCAGAGAGCATCTTGGAGCAGGAACCTCAGGTCTGAAGGACGCACTCTTCTTCCAGTGCTGCTTTCTTGGTGGTACGAGGTTCCCAGTTCTCTTCCTGCTTCTCTGTCCTTTCATCTCTCATAGGATGAAAGGATTAAGGGTGGGACAAGCCATACTCCAGGGAAACTCCCTTTACAGTAGAGCAGGGAGGTAATCCTATGAAGGGATTTACAGCCCCACCCTAATCCTTTAACATACAGCATAGAAAAACCACAAAATGGAGGACAGTCACAAGATACTGGGAATCATGGCCCAGCCACGTGGCTACACACATTTTTGGGGGAACAGAATTCAATCCATGACAGCGTACAAGGAAGACTAGTTAATATAACTGCTTTAGTCAGTTGGTACTTCTGCTCTAACAGAAATGCCACAAAGAGAATTACTTTAACAAAGGAAAGTTTATTTTTACACAGTCCAGTTCGCTACAAGTCCAAATTCAGGATGTCCACTCCAAGAGAAGGCTTTCTCCCTTGCTACCTCGGAAGGAAAGTCCTTGTTTTGCATCAGTGTGTTCAGAAAACATCTTGGCACAGGAACCTCAGGTCTGAAGGAAGCACTCTTTTCCAGGTGCTGTCTTCTTGAAGGTATGAGGTTCCCAAATCTCTCTGCCAGATTTTTCCCTTTATAGTTCAAGAGAATGCCTCAAGACACAAAACAAACTTACACATTGAATCTTGCTCTGCCAACACAACTGCTGCCCATCCACCCTTATTAACATCTGAGAATCAGGAATTCCAACATGTAGGAACATCACACAATACCAGAAATTATGGCACAGCCAAATTGCTACGATTTTTTAGGGAAAACATTCAAACTGTGACAATGACTATTGTTCAGATTTACCCACCAACTACTAAGGACAAAGATGGAGAAAATGAAGACTTTTACCAACTCGTACAGTATAAAATTGATTAAACATGCAATGAAGATGCAGTGACAAGATGCATTGATAATTACTGGTGAATGGAATATGAAAGTTGGAAACAAACAAGAAGGATCAGTCAGTGGACTTAGTGGTGGAAACAATACCAGAGATGGCAATATAGAATTTTTCAAGACCAATGATTTCTTCATTGCAAGTGCGTTTCTCAACAACATGAATGATGACTGTACACTTGGACCCTAACAGATGCAATATGCAGGAATCAAATCAACTATACCTGTGGAAAGAGACAATAGAAAAGCTGAATATCATGAATGATAACAAGGCCGGGGTGCACTGTTGAACAGAGCATCAGTTGCTCCTATGCAACTTCAAGCTGAAACTGAGGAAAATTAAAGTACATAAGAGTCAAAATATGACCTTGAGTGTATCCCACCTAAAGGCAAAGACCATCTCAAGAATATATTTGGTGCAATGAACACTAATGACTGAAGATCAGATGAGTTGTGGAATGATAGCAAGGACATTATCCATGAAGAAAATGAACGATCATTAAAAAGACAGAAAAGAAGAAAAAGACCAAAATGGATGTCAGATCAGACTCTTAAAGTTGCTCTTGAACATACGGTAGCTAAAGCAAACGAAAGGACGAAGGAAGAAAGTCAAACCGAAGATTTTGAACAAGGCTCAGACAAAGTAAAGTGCTATAATGAATTGTACAAAGACCTGGAGTCCAAAACTTGGAATGGAAGAAAACTCTGGATTTCTTCAGCTGAAAAACTGCAGAAAAAATTCAAGAATTCTACAGGGAAAATATTGAATGACACAGGAAGCACCAAAAGAAGATGACAGGAATGCACAGATCAGTGTAACAGAAAAAATTAGTTGACTTTAAACATTTCAGAGATAGCATGTGGTCAAGACAAGGCAGAAATCCAGGCTACAGTGGAGGCATTGGGGAAAAACAAGCCTCCAAGAACTGATAAGGTAGCAAGTGAGATGTTTTGACAAGTGAATGCAGCGGTGGAGCTGCTGACTCATCTATGCCAAGAAATTTGGAAGATAACTATCTGGCCAACTGATGGGAACAGACCTGTATTTATGCCCATTCCAAAGAAAGGTGATCCAACAGAATATGGAAATTATTTAACAATATCATTAACATCACTTGTAAGTGAAATTTTGCTGAAGATCATTCAAAAGTGGCTACAGCCGTTCATTGACAGGTGACTGCCAGAAATTCAAGCTGGGTTCAGAAGAGGATATGAAAAAGGGGATATCATTGTAGATGTCAGGTGGATCCTGACTGAAAGCAGAAAATATCAGAAAGATGTTCAACTGTGTTTTATTGATTTGCAAGGGCATTCAACTGTGTGGATCATAACAGATTATAGATAACATTGCAGAGAATGGAAATTCCAGAGCACTTGATCTGTATTTAGATCAACAGGCACTCATGCAGACAGAATGAGGGCACACTGCATGGTTTAAAGTCAGGGAAGGTGTGCTTCAGGGTTGTATCCTTTGACCATACCTTTTCAATTTGTATGTCAAGCAGATGATCCAAGAAACTGGACTATGTGAAGAAGAAGGAAGCATCAGAATTGGAGGAAGACTCATTAACAACCTACATTATGCAGATGACACAACCTTGCATGTTGAAAATGAAGAGGATTTGAAACACTGATGAAGATTGTACCCCAACTTCAGGAAAACAAAAATCCTCACAACTAGACCAGTAAACAGTATCATGATAAATGGAGAAAGGTTTGAGGTTGTCAAGGATATCATTTCACTTGGGTCTACAGTCAGTGCACATTGAAGCAGTGGTTAAGAAATCAAAGAACATACTGCACTGAGCAAACCTGCTGGAAAAGACTTTTTTAAATTGTTAAAAAGCAAAGATGTCACACAGAGGTTAATAATGTGACCTAAGCCATGATATTTTTAATTACCTGATACACATGCAAAAGGTGGACAATGAATAAGGAAGACTGAAAAAGAATTGATGTATTTGAATTATGATGTTGGCTAGGAATATTGACTATATCATGGACTTCCAGGAGAAGAAACAGGCCAGATTACTCCTTAAGAAAATGTAGTAAGACTTCATCTTGTGTACTTTGGACTTGTTATCAGGAAAGATCAGCCCCTGAAGAAGATCATACTTAGAAGAGTCTGAGAAAAAGAGGAAGCCCCTCAAGGAAATGGAACAGTGGCAGCAACAGTGGGCTCCAGCATAACAGTGACTATGAGGACGGTATACGACAGGGCAGCGTTTTGTTCTGTGGCACACAGAGTCTCTATGGGTTGGAATTGACTCCATAGCACCTAACAACAACAGTGTTCAATCTTGCTTGAATGTTTGGTAGCCTTCAGTAGTGCTTCCATCCTGCCCTAAAATTCTCATTGTTGCAGGGTTTTCCATCACTGATTTAATCTCTTCACTTGTTATAGGTTCTATTAATTTTCTAAGACTGCTGTAGCAAAGTGCCACAGACTAGGTGAATTAACTCAACATAATTCTAGAGACTGGAAATGGAACTGTGTTAGCCAGGACTCGCTCTCACTGAAAGCTCTAGGGAAGATTCTTCCTTGCCTCTTTCTAGTTTAAAGTAGTTGTGTGCAATGTGTGGCTTGTAGATGCGTCACTCTGTTTTCAGATGGCTGTCATCCTTCTGTATATCTGTCTCTTCCCTTCTTCGTATAAGTACACCTGTCCTATTATGGCCAGGCTACTCCAGTGTGACCTCATCTTCAAAAACAGTAATTATATCTGCAAAAACACATCTCCAAACAAGTTCAGACACAAGTGTCATGGATTGAATTGCATCCACCGAAGAAAATTTGTCAAATTCGTTAGGCCATGATTCCCAGTATTGTGTTGTGGCCCTTCATTTTGTGATTGATCGTATTTTCCTACGTTCTGTAAACACTAATCTCCACCTGTGGTTAATGAGGAAGATTGGGCTATGTTAAAGAGGATTAGGGGGAGATGTAACACTCTTTACTCAGGTCAAATCCCTGATCCGATGTAAAAGGAATTTCCCTGGTGTGTGGCCTGCATCACCTTTTGTCTGATGAGAAATAGAAAGAGAAGAGAACAGAGAGTGGGGAAATTCCATAGCACCAAGAAAGCTGCACCAGGAGCAGAGCACAACATTTGGACTCCAAGATTCCTACACAGATTAGCTCCCAGACCAAGAGAAGATTGATAACAAGGACCTTCCCCCAGAACCAAGAGAGACAGAAGGTCTTTCTATGGAACTGGCACCCTAAATTTGGACTTTTAGCCTACTAGATTGTGAAGAAATAAATTCCTCTTTGATAAACCATCCACTTATGGTATTTCTGTTATAGCAGCAGTAGATAACCAAGACAGAGAGGTATGGAGGTTTAGACTTCAACATATCTTTATGGGGGACATAATTTAACCCATAGTTTTCTGCTTTCTGCTCCCTCTCTCCATTCGTGTCCTTCCCATTTGGGAATACATTCATCCCCTTCCAACATCCCCAAATGTCTTAACTCATTCTATCATCAGCTTTCCAAAATATCGTGTAAGTATAATACAACTCAAAGGGTTCCAAACCCTATCTTCTGAACCACCTAAATCAGGTAAGAATGAGACTCTCTCTTGCTGGTAAAGATGAAAGAATGATGTTGTGTAGGTCTGATATCTACTATCTCAGGTGATCTCTGATTTACAGACTGAGTCATGTCGTTACAAATGTGTCTGAAAAGACTAGTTGGGCCTCAACAGTTTACAGTTTATAGCCTCCATGGGATACTTGTGGTTTGGTCATTTCTTGGGAATATGAGCCTTTTCCATGGGGAAAGATGAAAGATACAGCATGACAGGAGGAATGATGCCATCATGGCCTCTTCTGCAGACCTCAGGGAAGATCTCCTGGGCATACATGAATGCAGCATTACCAATTAAAATACTTTCAGTTTGGATGGTAGCAGGTGCTGCCCTAAGCCCACCTGGAGTCCCTTCTAGAGCTCCTACATGAACAAGATATAAAGAGTAAACACCTAACCTAGCATTGAGCCTCCAGGATCTGCAACAGCCTCCAGTCTGCCCCATAACAGTAGTTTCAATACCAACCCATGGATATACCCTGTAAAGGCCAAAGCCAGATTAATTGTGGATTAGTTAGGAGTTATCCTCTCCTTCCCAACAGCTGCAAGTGTCACCCAGACACAGAACAGCTCAGCTCTGCCAGGGAGGCCTTTATAGCACAGCCAAGAGGCTGAGCGCAGACCCTGATTCATGACAGCTCAGGCCTTGACTAATGTGGCGCAGCTGTCCAGGAATGTGATTTACTACATGAAAGACTGCTACAGCTGTGCTTTTCCACAAAAAAAAAAGTGACTGACAGATCCCAAGGCCAGTCCTTGCCCAGGAGTAGGGGCCTAACTATTGAGAACAGTGCCTAGGGCAATTAGTGTTAAATTGCTGAATGATCTCTCACAGCTGGTGTTGGAAAGTGTGACAGCCAATAGGAAAACAAACAAAACCATTGCCCTTGAATTGATTCTGAATCACAGCAACTGTATAGGACAGACTAGAATTGTTCATAGGATTTCCAAGGTAGTAAATGTTTATTGGAAATTCTATGGAGCAATTCTACTCTGACCTGTAGGGTTGCTATGAATTGGAATCGACTCAACAGCAATGGGTTTGGGGTCTACATCTTTATGGTTGCAGACTGTCACATCTTTCTCCTGTAGAACAGTTGGGGGTTGAAACCACTGACCTTATAATCAGCGGTTGGGCACTTAATCCCTGCACCATCAGGTCTCTGCTAACTTGTACCCAGCCTCAAGTGTTGCCAGTGCCCAGGACATGGTATCCTACCTGCCCCACTTAGTTAGGCATCTGGCCAGGAGGAAGACACTGGTGCCTAAGGGGTTTCTTCGGTAGGGCTGGAAAACTCCTGAGAGCAAACCCAGCAAGCGTAAATTGTTAATCACTCTACATACCAATATGATGGAAGGAGGAACATACTACTGCAACTTTGGACTTCCATTGACTGGTAGTGCAGGGCCAGTAACCAGATGAGGCCCATATTTGCAGCAAAGGCTCGCCGCTCTGTGTCTTTGGTAAGGAATCCTCATCTTACACCTGGAACTCCTTAGCAAAACCAAAAAGTCCAGGGTGGCCAAGGTAGTCACAAGCAAGCTCTGTGTGTCCCCTTACTACTGGAGGAGAGAGGTTTGCACTTAGCTCAGGCTGTGCTCCATGAGGCAGCAAGACTCTGGCTGGACTTGATTCTCCATGGGAAGATGTTACATCAGTTCCTGACAGAAAACATGTCCAGTGGTGGCAGTTCAGCCTAGGGGACAAGGATAGATGACCTGAGATCTCCTAGGTCTGCCTTTCCTCAGGAACGGCTGCTTCTTCGTTTGTGGTGGATGTCAAATCCTTAGCTGTGGGCAGGGTGGTCACTTCACTTTACTTTCTGCATGAGCTTCAACCATTTGATTCCCCACCCCCACATTCCATTATGATGCCTTGACCTCAGATTCTCTTGGATGAAGTGGGCAGTCAAGGCTCGGAAATATGCCAAACATTCTCTTCCATATAAAGTATACATGCAAACATCAATTAACAGAGCTGAGGATGGGAGACCCTATACACTGGGCCCTTTGACCAAGGGACTGAGGGTCACCCTGCAACATGGACTTGCTTCACCCTCCTGAGGAGGCTCACACCTAAAGTGTCTCCTGACTAACACTGGCACGAAATCAGCCTGAAGAACAACAAAAGGCCCTGAGGTGAAGGGGAGTTCCTCAGGATGTATTTTTACTTTCTGAGGGCCAGACAAGCAGGCAGCTCTTCCAGTGCTGGAGAAACTCCAGAAGGGTTTGGAGCCTCACAATCATGCTTAGTGATGCCTAGGATCTCCTCTTTGTTCATATGTGTCTTTCCATGGGGGACGCAAGCAAAGAAGTGATCGATCTCTGCTCCTGCCCAGCAAGTCCCAGCATCCTTGCTGCATTAAATGAGACCAGTCTTCACATGATGTTTAAAAATCTGGAAGTCATCGTTTTTACCTTTACGTGTGTGAAAGACAAGGAAACTATTTCTCTTTCTGAAACTGAGATGTTAACTTGAATATTACTGTGTAATTTGAATATTATTAAGTAGACTTAGCAAGATGACCAGACAGAATGACAGCAGGTTTAGAGGTTGTAGATCTGCAATCAGATCTCTCTGGATGGGAAAGGAGGCCCTCATGTCTGCTGCTGCAGCCCTAGGCTGAACCCCAGACCTTACCCAGTCATCCCAGTTGTCTAGTGCTGCTATGACAAATACCACAAGTGAACAGCTTCATCAAACAGAAGTTTATTCTCTCACAGTCTAGTAGACTACAAGGCCAAATTCAGGGCGTCACCTCCAAGGGAAGGCTTGCTTTCTCTGTCAGCTCTGGAAGAATCTTCTTGTCATGAGTCTTCCCTTGATCTGGGAACTTCTCTGTCTAAGAAGCCTGGGTCCGAGGTAGTGCCCCCAGCACTACTTTCTTGGTGGTGTGAGGTCCCCAGTTCTGCTTGTTCCCTTTTCCTTTTGTCTCTTGTAAGATAAACGGTGGTACAGACCACACTCCAGGGAAACTGCCTTTACATTGGATAGGGGATGTGACCTTGGTAAGAGTGTTATAGTCCTACCCTAATCTACTTTAACGTAAAATTACAGTCACAAAATGAAGGACAGTCACATAATACTGGGGTTCATGGCCTAACCGACTTACCACATATTTGGGGGGCCACAATTCAGTCCATCATACTTACTGTTGCAAAGCTGATCCATTAGGCAATCCATGGAGACTGAAATGGAAAGGTCAATAAAAGAGATGGAAGGGCTGAGGAGTCAGTTCTACTCTGTGGGGCAGTTCTGCTCTGTCTGTGGGGTCACTATGAGTCAGAATGAACTCAACAGCAAAGATCTGTTTTTATTGGTGGTACACTAGTTAAGAGCTCAGCCTTCGTTTTTAAAAGACCATATAATTCTGAATTAGATGGGCATGAGTGAAGATGGAAGAAGGAGATTCAGTTGGACTTCTTGTTTTATCTGTGTGCGTGTCTTGCTGTGTGATTCAAGATTATAAACTGTCATCCATCTTGATACTCAAGAAATCTGACTCTGGAAATGTGAAGGATCACATTCCTCCTTTCAGGTGGCTCTTATGCCTGCTGTGGATAGTTATCTCCACAATAATACTGCCACTATCTGGACATTAGGTTCAGCGCAGCTCAGCTTCTGCCCTTTGCTAATTATAAGGCTGAATTTGTCTGTTGCTGCTACAGCATCGCTATGGCAACAGTTATAGCACAAACTGGCGAATCCTAAGAAGAATCAAACTACAATCTGTGGACCAAGGAGAACATCAGGGAGGGCTGGACATGTTGCTTCAGTGTGGGTGTCTGAGAGAGAACGGTTTTCCTTTTGAGCCCCAATTTCTGCTTCACACTAAGCAAACATTGTTTTTTGTACAATGATGTGCAAAGGAAGTGGTGAGACTTATCAATTTGCAGGGGGGAAAAAGATACTGAAGGATATAGTTCTGTGTGTTCTTGGAGGTTGGCCACTGCTCATAGTAGGATAACACTGAGAAGAAGGAGAATACCAGAACACTTAGTTATGCTCATGCAGGACCTGTATATAGACCAAGAGGCAGCTGTTTGAACAGAACAAGGGGATACTTCACAATTTAAAATCAGAAATGGTATGCATCAGGGTTGTATCCTTTCCCCATATCTAGTCAGGCTGTATGCTGAGCAAATTATCTGCGAAGCTGGACCATATGAAGAACGTGGCATCAGTATTAGAGGAAGATTCCTTAACAACCTGTCCTATTCAGATGACACAACCTCGCTTGCATAAAGTGAAGAGGACTTGAAGCACTTAATGACAGAGATCAAAGACTATAGCCTTCAGTATGAATTACCAATCAACATAAAGAAAACAAAAATCCTCACTGCTGGACCAATAAGCAACGTCATGATAAACAGAGAAAAGATTGCTGTCATCAAGGATTTCACTTTACTTGGACCCACAACCAATGCCCCCAGAAGCAGTGGCCAAGAAATCAAATGACACATTGCATTGGGCAAGTCTGCTGCAAAAGACCTCTTTGAAGTGTTGAAAAGCAAAGATGTCCCTCTGAGGACTAAGGTTGCCTGCCCAAGGCCATGATATTTTCAATCACATGTAAAAGCTGGCAATGAAAAAGGAAGACTGAAGAAGGACTGATGTACTAGAATTATGGTGCTCGCAAAGAATACTGAATATTCTGTGGACTGCCAGAAAAATGACTGAGTCCATCTTGGATAACATACAGCCAGCATGTTCCTTGGAAGCTAGGATGGCAAGATTTCATCTCACCTGCTCACAACACATTATCCCTGGAGAAGGACACCACGTTTGGCAAGGTAAGAGGGCTGCTGAGAAAGAGGAAGACCCTAGACAAGGTGGACTGATAGAGTGGCTGCAACAGTGGGCTCAAACAATGACGGTAGGTGGGTGGCACAGGACTAGTCATCGTTTCCTTCTGCTGTACATAGGGTGGCCGTGATGTGGAACATACTTGGGGGCACCTAACAACATGCTAGGATAGAATTTAATCAAATAGAAGTCACTGTTTTCTAACAGATTCCCACCAGAAACGTCTAAGTTTTCCCAAAATTTTACTTTTAAAAATAGGTCCATTTGAAGGCAGACTTTATTACACCCATCAAGAAGGGAGCCTAGAGTTACAGTACTTTGCCAAGCCAGAAATCCAGACTAATATGCTTCTGCCCCTCTCTCCTCCCTCTCCTGGGCTTTTAATTTCATCCTCATTATCTTCTTCTTCCTACCTTTTCCATCCTTCCTCCGTCCCTGCCTTGCTTCCCTCTCCACCTTCTTTCCAAAAGGATTTACAATGACTTTAAAAAAAAAGTACACTGTGTTATAAGACTGGTAGGCTGATCAATAACTCCCCAAAGATGTTATAAGTCCTAATTTCCAGGACCTGTGAATTTTTCAAGTGTAATTAAATTCAGGATTTTGAGATGGGAAGATTATCCTGGGTTATTCAGAGGGGCCCAGTGTGATAACAAGGCCAAGCCACTGCTGTTGCATTGATTCTGACTCATAGTGACACTGTAGGTCAGAATAAAGCTGTTCTAAAGGAGTTTCCAAGGAGCACTTGGTGGATTTGAAGTGCTGGCCGTTTGGTTAGCAGGCAAAGCACTTAACCACCACACCACGACGGTTCCTTGTAAAAAGGAGGCAGCAGTGGCAGAGTCAGTCGTAACAGATGCGATGAAGAAAGTAAAATGATGGAGTGATGCAAGAAAGAATTCACTGACCCAGAGTGGCCACTAAGTCAAAACCAAAAAAAAAACCAAAAAACTTGATGCTGAAGAGTTGATTTATAGCAACCCTATAGGACAGAATAGAACTACTCCGTATGATTTCCAAGGAGTGCCTGGTGGACTCAAACTGCCAGCTTTTTGGTTAGCAGCCATAGCACTTAACCACTATGCCATAGGTTTTCCAGGACAGCCTCTAGAAGCTGAAAACAGCAAAGAAAATTATTCTTCTCTCAGAACTTCCAGAGGAACCAGTCCTGCTGACACCTTGACTTTAATCTAGTGATACTGATTTTCATACCCAGAGCTATAAAATAATGAGTTTGTGTTGCTAAAAAAAAAAAAAAAAAAAAAAACAAGTAAACATACAAACCCAGCGCCATTGGGTTGATTCTGATTCATAGTGACCCTATAGGACAGAGTAAAAGTGCCCTGTAGAGCTTCCAAGCATGGTGTTTTAAGCCACTGTGCTTATAGTAATTTATTATACAGCAATATGAAACTAATAGAAAGACTAAGAAACAGTTCCAGTTTAAAGAAAACTAAAGAGACAGGACAAATAAATGCAATATACAATTCTGGATGTCATGTCCAACAAGAGTTTTTTTGTTTTGCTGAAAAAAAAAGGATATTAGTGGGACAACTGCAGCCAGCCAAGTGCCGTTGAGTTAGGTCCAACTCATAACTAGTGGCATTTAAATAAGCACTCTGAATTAGATCTTCTAACTAATCCAAGAAGTGGAGACAGTTGAGAAAAAAATATTTGACAGAATTTATGAAGAAAGGCTCAGAGTATTATCATTACCTTAAATCTCTTCTATTTTAAGCAAACAGCACCAGCCAACAGCAAACAGCCAGGCAAAACTTGCCCTCTCCTGTCTGATTCTCCATACAGCTCTGGATGTGGCTCAAGCCAGTGTAACTCGGTTTACTAGCACACATGCCAAAGCAAACATGACATTTGTCTTACTATACTAGGGTATAACCAGGATAACCTATGTAGCCCATGTTTGTGTATACTTCCTCGTGAAAAACAGTATAAAAGTTTCCACCTCTCTTTGTTCAGGAAGCTTTATTTGATGTACACACCTCCTTGTTCCTTGCCTGCATGCTTTCAATAAACTGTCTTCCTCCCACCTCACTTTGGTGTCTCTTTATTGATGGGAAGCCGTGCTGAGCAAGACCTGCTTTGGCTAACAATATTTACGATCATATTAGAGTTTCACGTTTGCAAATCTGGCACCCCAAAGGTGTATCCTTCTCTATATTTTATAGTGTATTAAACAATCTGCTAAAATTAGTTTTTAAAATAATTGAATGAGTTCTGAATGGCTGCTGTTTTATTTCCTGAAAGAAATTCCAGAAGTATAAGATTAGGAGCCACAGGAGGTTATGATCTAAATGAAGAAACACAGCCAAGCCAAGTGCCGTCGAGTCGGATCCGACTAGTTTATTTATTTACCACATGGGCTATACATGGGCTATACTTGGCAGAACTGACACCAGCTAGGAATACGGCCCTAGGCAACAGGCTGTGTCAGTGAAAAGTTCTGAAGCAATCACAAACAACGTCTTCTGGATTAAATACCCGCCAAGACTGAAACCCTCTCCGCACTCCCTTTTATTGTCCAGTTTACGAGGACTGACAATTAAGTTCGTGAACTAATCCTAGAAGAAGTGCTATACCTCATTGATGAATATTACTAAGATCACCTCGGAAGCACTCCCCTTGGGAAGCTGTGTGCTAATGCCAGTGCCTAGTCCACTCTTTTTTTTTATTTATTTAACATAACTGAGTGAAAATGTACATTCACATATAAATTTACATGCCCACCTATATGCAGCTTCCACTGCTCTCCCTGTCTGGTGACTGCACACTATTGCTCTCTGCTCCACACATGTCTCATCCTCCCAACAACCTCCTTTCCCCTCCTCTCTGTCCACTCCCCTTCCTCCAGCGAGAGGTCAGCAAGATGATATCCTGTAGATGTATAGAACCACAAAGTGCTTCCAATATATGGTCACTCTGCATTGCCAAGTCCAATCCATTCCTGTCCAAAGAGTGGACCTTTGTTATAATTTATGGGAAAGGGCAGCATCAGGGCTGGGGGCCATGCTCTCAGAGGAACCCCAAAACCACTGGACCATCAACTGAGGTCTTTTAGTGGAGATCTCATGATGCACCCCTTTTTATTCTTGTGTTGCCAGTGAGACTCCTCTCTGTGAGCTCCATCATGGCTATCACTGGTGGTGGCCGGGCACCATCCGGTTCTTCCGGTCCCAAGTCGATGTAGGCACCCACACATGTGGGTCTCTCTGTCTTCTCGGTTGTCTTTACTGCATGTCATTTTGGTCCTCGTTGAGCATCTGTTCCTGCTGAGTTGGGACCATTTGCTGTGTCCTCGGATGGCAGCTTGGCAGCTTTTAAGACCCCAGATGCCACTCACCAATGTGGGGTGCAGAGAGCTCTCTTAGCAAAACGCTAGTTGTGCCAGTTGGCCTGGAATTCGCCTAAGAGCATGGTCCCCCGCCCCCCGCCCCAGCTACTCTATCCTTGCAGTACTGAGTTAAGATGGAAGGAGTACTCAAGTTATGCTGAAGTCCACTTAATGTTGTTCTAGTCCACTCTTTAAAGCAGTTTAGGAACTCTTTGTCTGGAATGGCCATCAGTGGTGTCATTACATTACACTTTATGTCCTGAATGTCATCAAAATATCTGCCTTTCAGAGTGTGCTGTCCCCGTGCAGGGAGAACAGTGGAAGCCGCATATAGGTGAACATGCAAATTTATATGGGAATGTACATTTTCATTCAATCATAATAATAAAAAGAAGAAAAAAGTCTTCCTTTCAATATTTCCTTAATCTTTGGGTAAAGAAAAAAGTCACTGGGGGTGATTAGGGAGGGTGTTCCAGTACAGCTATTTGTTTACTGGCTAAAAACTCCCTCACGAAAAACTGCACGATTAAGTTCACAAACCTGCTACCATGCCACTATGCACACTGGCCCCTTCAGAAAGAGTTTCAAAATTTCTATGAAGGGACAACTAGGCACTGGCATCGGAGCATAGCTTCCCAAGAAGAGTACTTCGAAAGTGACTGTAGTGATATTCAGCAATGAGGTATGCGGCACTTAGAACAATTAAATCCATTGACTTAATTGTCAGAACTCATATAGTTATTTTTCATGTCTATTGTCTAGAATCAGAATCCTGGGCATGCCAACAAGAGATCCGAGTGACTGAAAAATGACTGTATCCTATAGTGACACCTGCCTAGGAACCAAGAAACTTATGTCAGGGAACCAGAAATGCTGGAGGACATATGTCACCAGATGGTAGCCAGACCCAATTCAGCAGCCAAAGGTCTGACAACTACTTTCATACCAAGTTTCAGCCCATCCCTTTTAAAATACATCCTATTTCCCTGAAATTCAATGACTATGTATAACTTCCCTTTTCCTGCATAGCATAATACTTCTCCCAGCACTTTGCTCTGGGTAATACTGCTTTGAGACTAATACCCAGACTCCTTACTTGTTACAAGCAATACATTATACCTTGCTTTGAATCTACTTGACTCTTAGTTATTCCTGACAAAAGTACAAGCAGCAAACCTGTTATGTTTGGTTATAGAGCTCCTGTCCTATTTCTACAGTTTCGCATCATTCGTGGTAATTTTGCCTGCTATTGACAGTTCTGCCTGCTTCAAGATACCTATGTTGTTTGCCGTTGAAGTCACTGATATGCTAAAATTCTCAGTGTGGTGCTGTGCAATTTGGTATCTTCACTTTCACTAAATGAGAATTAGAATTGTCCCCAAACTTCCCCAATACATTTTATTTCCTAGTGCTGCTGTAATAGAAATACCGCAAGTAGGTGATTTAAAGAATACAGATTTATTTTCTCATAGTTCAGAAGGCTGAAAGTGTAAGTTCAGGGCGCTGACTCCAGAAGATCTTTGTCTCTTTCAGCTTCTACAGCCCCAGTGTTCTTTGGTTTCTTGCTAATGCTCACACGGTATTTGTCTTCCCCTATTATGTGCTTGGAAATCCTGGTGGAGTCGTGGTTAAGTGCTACTTCTACTAACCAAAAGGTTGGCAGCTCGGATCCACCAGGCACCTCTTGGAAACTCTATGGGGCAGTTCTGCTCTAACCTATAGCGTCACTATGAGTCGGAATTGACTCAATGGCAGTGGGTGGGTATTAATGTGCTTGCTTCTGTGTTTGACCTCCTGTTTTAACCCAGAACTGATTTGGTTTAGGATATACCCTCCACTGATGTGTCTGTGGTGTGACAAAGAAAACGCTATTCCCAAATGTGACTATAGGCCCGGTATTGTTTTGGTTGTGTCTTGCTGATTCCCATGCACAGCAACCCTATAGTACAGAGTAGAATTGCCGCATATGGTGCCCTAAGCTAAAATCTCCAAGGGAGTAGACCAAAGTACTTTCTCTGTCAGAGTGGCTGCTGTGTCTGAACCTATCTCTGACCGTGCCTTTGGCAGCAGGTTAGCAGCTCCTCAGCAGCAGGTTAGCAGCCAAGTCCTTGATCACTTCACCACTAGGGCTCACAAAGTTGTTGTGTGCCACCAGCAGGGCTCCAACAGGGGGTTGAGATTTAGAATAGATGTTTTGGTAGGACACAGTTCAATCCATAACTTAGGAATTTTGATAATCAAAAGTAAATCATATATTTTAGAGAACCTTTACATTTATAGAAGAAAGAGAGAAGCAGAAATAGAAATGTCTATCAGCACTATCGCTGACTGGTAGTTTCATCAGCTACTACCTGTACTGCTTATGATCATTATCTTCATATGCTCTTGCCTACATGACATACAGAGTGAAACAGAAGTGCCTACAAAATACCTAAGTGAGTTTCCACCTTCTAGTAACGGTAAAGTGAATTGGTCAGTCAAAGTCTCCTAGAGATAGCCTTTATAAGATCTGGACAAAATGTAAAAAGGAGTTAGAAAACAATCCAAAGTGAGCAGACACTGGAGGAGAATTTACCCTTGATAAAATAGCCACCAAGTTGATTGCACCTCATGGCGACCTCGTAAGTATCAGGGTAGAACCGGGCTTTTTAGGGTTTTCAGTTGTTGCTTTTTCAGCAGTAGATCACCAGGCTTTTCTTCCAAGGCACCTCTTTGGAAACTCAAACTTCCAATCTTCTGGTTAGCAGTCAAGCGTGGAAAACCATTTGCGCTACCCAGGAACTGTTCACCTTTGATAAACAGGTGGCTTCTGTGCCTGAGGGTGTTCTCGCACCTCTACAGCTCCTGAAGAGAAAACCACAAGTTTACCTAGACTGAGGTGGCAGATAACATAGGTTCTATGCTTCCAGAACAGCTGGAAAATTAAGGGAGAAATGCTAGAAGCAAGAAAGCAACAATCAGAGACTCAGCTGAACATCATGTTGGTCTACTAAAAAACCCCAAACCCACTGCTGATTCTGACTCACAGAGACCCTATAGGACAGAGTAGAACTCCTTCAGAGTTCGCAAGGAGCACCTGGTAGATTCAAACTGCTGACCTTTTGGTTAGCAGCTGTAGCACTTATCCAATACATCACCAGGATTTCCCATGTTTGTCTAGTACATGCTAACTGTGTACAACAAATAGCAAACACCCACATGTTTCAGAAACAACATATACACTAAAAAAAAACCAAAAACCAAACCTAGTGCTGTTGAGTTCATTCCGACTCATAGCAACCCTATAGACAGAGTAGAACTACCCCACAGAGTTTCCAAGAAGCACCTAGAGGATTTGAAATGCTGACCTGGTTAGCAGCCATACCACTTTACCACTGTGCCACCAGGGTTTCCAAATATATGCGTTAGACTGTGGGATATAAGTTCAAAGAAATTCATAGGCCTGCTCCATCAATGATTCTGCCACATCCCCAAAGTTCAGTGGTCTAGTCCATGTTGAGATATCCCCTGTAAAGTGAGAGACAGGTTGCTATACTTTACACTGTCCACTATGAATAATGAATGATTCTACTTGATTGGTCTCTTTGAATTTTGGAAGCTTCCAGTGGGCACAGTGCTCTGACCCATTACCTGGTAACTCACTCTGAAAGTGACATGGTGGCAGAGTTCTCTGACCTGTAACTTCCTGAGGTGAAGGAGAATCAAGATCAACAGCCCAAGGCTGATTCCTGCGAGGTGGAGGGAAGACATGCCTCCTCTCTCCACCATCTTTACCAGTTCTGACACCAACTGTCCCTCTCACAATAGTCTCTGCTGGATTCAAGAATTCATTGCAGTGGCCACACAAAACCCACAGACAATATTCACGATTAGGGAGTTTATTAGGGAAGTGACAGGCTACTTCAGGTTCGGGGACACTCAAGGTACAGTTGTTCCATCAGGACTGCTTCTACCCAGCTGTGCTGTAGACACAGCTCTTTCTGTCCCCCTAGGCCTCCTCTCCATTTCCAACAAGAGTTACAAAGCTCTTTCACAAAACACAGGCCCTGCTCAGGTACATGTTTAAAAGGTATTTTAACTCTGGCAATAAATGCCCAGAGGCATCCAACACCACCAGTTAGTAAGCCTTGGCCCAAAGGCTCTCAGCTTTATTGGTCCATGGGCAGGGAAATCAACTACACCAACTCCTTCTGGTCTCTTGTGCCGCTGTTTCTCCTGCTGCTATTTTCCTGCCACAGCCTAGGGTACAGAAAGAGCTGTGTCTACAGCACATCTTCAGTATTACAGCTCTATCCCTCACTTCTCTCTGTCTCTTGGGTCAAAGAGCTTCTCAGTGTAGGTGTCCTGAGTCCAAAGGATGTGCTCTGCTCTTGGCCTTTCTTTCGTCGTTGGTGTGGTAAGATCCTTTCTCTGCTTTGGAATTGGATCTCTTTTAAGCCTAATGGAATGGCAAAATTAATCAATCTCCTTGGTGGGCCACAATTACCTTACTTGCACAATCCCACCCAATCACTTGAATGTGAACTATAAGACCATGGCACGACAGGCCATACAAAAGCAGTCCCTCACACTGCACCCACAAACCTATCTATCTCGAGTGGTTCCAGACCAAGGAAGATCTCTGCAGCAGGTCGAGGCTTCAGTCAATGCAAGCCGCCCTGTCACTTGGACCTATGACCTAACAATACCAGCACATTCAGTGGGACTGAAAGTATCTGTGGAATATATAGTTTATGGAGTTGCTGATAAGTCTCAGCAGAAGAATCACAGAGAAGATCTCCTACGATTTTGAAGTACCTCTTCTCTAGACAACTGTGTCCTATTTGAAAAGTATCTAATGGATCTTGGCAGAGACCAACCGTTTCATATTATAAAAACCATTCTTAGCTCATGAGCTGTACGCAAACAGGAAGCAACCCAAAGTTGGCCAACCCCTAACCTAGAAAGATGAACTGATGTACAGGAGCACTGTGAAAGGCAATAAAACCCTTGTAGCGAAAACTCTGGTTTTGGAAAAAGGGAAAGATCAAGGTGGAATGCGCTTGGCTTTTTTTTTTTTTTAATCATGCTTTAGGTGAAAGTTTGCAGCTCATGTTAGTTTCTCAAAATTTATACACACACTGTTATGTGACCCTGGTTGCTATCCCTATAACATGACCACACTTACCTCCTTTTCACCTGGATTTCCTGTGGCCACTCAACCGGCTCCTATCCCGTTATAGCCATCTAATGCCCTCTCCAGGCAGGAGCTGCCCATTTGGTCTCCTTATGTGCTTGACCTAAGAAGCACACTCTTTACAAGTATCATTTTATGTCTATTCTTTGAAGAGTTGGCTTCAGGAATGTCTTCAGTTCTGGGTTAATAGAGAGTCTGGAAGCCATGTCTTCTGGGGTCACTCCAGTTTCACACAGATCACTATTTTTTTTTTTTTTTTTTACTAGAATCTGAGTTCTGCACCCAGCCTTTCTCCTGTACTGTCAGACTCTCTACACTTTTCTTTTGAGCTCTCTCCCTTCTTTCTGCCCTGGTTCATTTCACATCTGTTTCCTGTGTTTCTCTTTTTCAGGGATTGTTTATGACCACTGTACATATTTTCTCATACTTCCAGTGTTATCCTTGTTAGGGTCATTTTTGTTCAAACAGAATGTTTCCCAAAGACTAGACCCAAAGTAATAGCTTCTAATGAAAGTCTTTCATGCATTAAGAGATGTAGTTTCATTAAAGTAAATAAATCTCTACATACATACCCGATGATATACATCTTTGGCTTTTATTCTTCTCACAAAAGAAATGCCAAGCTTTCTGTTTGCATGACTTAACAGGCAACCCTGAAGGCAGGAACAGATTACACACATCTGTTTCAATTTGGTGAAGGACCTCTGAACTTCTCATTTGGAGACTGAGTTAACTTGAGATCTCTAGTCCTAGAGTTTAGGTACTTTGTATGTAAATGATAAAAGTTACAGTTCATGTAGATTACATTTGCAAGTACCATTTCATTAAATCAACATTTATCATACAGTTAGTGAATACTGAGCTCTTTCATAGGAAACATCATTATCTTGTTCAGCTATCACCTGTTTATGTATAGAGTCTTTGGTGAAACTCTGTGACCTATTAACTGAATGATTTCTGAGGGGTAAAGCTCAGGAATGATGGCCCTCAATACATGAAACCCTTGATTAGTAATCATGGCCCCTCTTCAGGTATCTGCTTCAGGACCCCATTCTCCTTCTGTTCACTTGTCTCTCCTAGATGCTCTGTGGAAAGAGTAGAAGTTCTAGAACCTGGAGTTCACATTTATTCACTCATTTGTTCATTTACTGTGGAGAAGAATAAAGGGAAGATAAAAGAGATAGCATGGAGTCCCCTACATGCTGCAAACAGGTAAGTGTTTGACTACTAATTGAAAGGTTGGCAGTTCATACCCACCCAAAGGCACTTAAGAAGGCCTGGTGATCTGCTTCTAAAAGGCCATAGCCCTGCAAACCCTATGGAGCAGTTCTGTCCGCACATACGGGTTTTCATGAGTCAGAAACAACTTGACAGCAACCACCACCAACAAAGGGGATAAGTAATATAGGCGTGGAGGCAGGGATACTGGAGCTGCTCAGGGGCAGGGGAGGAGCAAACCCCATGGAAATTAAGGGGGAAAATGTTTCAGGAAGGGGAACAGGAAGTACAAAGACCCTAAGATAGGGTAGGTTTAGTATATTGGAGGAACATCAGAGACCAGTGTGACTAGAGTAGAGGGCAAAAGTGGGGAGTGGTCATAAAGGAAGCCAGAGCCAGAATCATTAGCCAGATCCTATAGGACCTTGCTGGCAACTGTAAGATGCGCAGTTTTTACTGTGAGTAAAATATACCAGCTCTGGTGTACCCCTAGAAATTGAAGTATGGTACCCTTCAAGACAAGCATCAGGACCATAAATGATAAGGTCTAGACCCTATGCACAGAAGACTAACCTCAGGGTGATAAAGACTTCAATGTATTAAGACAGCTTACATCATCCAGGAAGTCCCAGACTAATGACCCTAACACTGGGCTAGGTGCTGTTGTAATACACCGAGCTTTTGGACACAGGGTAGACACACCATTCAACCGGCAAAAGCTAGGAGCAAGTGGAAGGAGTAAGTTGTATCATGTCGAAAAATAACCTAACTTTACAGATGAAAAAGACATAGATTCAAATATGCATTCTGCCACAGTCATGTCTCTTTGAGCAAATTCATAACCCCTCTGTGGTGTAATAGATTGTTTTTGTGTGGCATTTCTTACCATGGTCTTGTAACTTCCATCAAATGACTCAGTGGGACCACGTCAGCACGGCATATGGAACCCTAATGAGGACCGTGGTCAGTTTTGTTACCCCAGTAGGCTTAAAAGAGAACCAGTTTCAGAGTAGAGAGAAGACCTCACCGCCACCAAGGACAAAGGACTAAGAGCAGAACAAATCCTTTGGATCCAGGATCTTTGCAACCAGAAAAGAGACAGAAAACTGTAACACTGAAGATGGTGAGACATGGTATCAGAGAAATAGCAGCAAGAGAGATCAGCAGGAGACGATGGGCTTTCCAGACCACAGAGCAACAAAACTGAGTGTCTTGGGTTGAGGCTTACTAGAGGAGCGGGGTGCTTCTGGGAAATTATTGACAGAGCTATAACAGCTTTATAACACTTGGCACTTGGCTGGCAAATATAGCAGAGGCCAAAGGGTGAGAGAAGAAGCCAGGCAACTAAGGTTATCCTGATGGAAGAAATGTATCTTGCAAATTTTTGAATCTGAATTGTAATCTGCTGTCTCTCTAATAAACTCACAATCAGTGTGAGTTCTGTGTGTCTATTGCAATGAATTACTGAACCCAGAAGTAGATAGTGCTGTGGGAGGGACAGTTGGTGTCAGAATTGGTAAAGACGGTGTGGTGAGAAGAGACACCACCTTGGAGGAATCAGTCTGGTTGTTTATCTTGATTCTTTATCCCCCTTGTGAAGTTCAGAAGCAGCCCTCCACACCAGTTTTACACCCTCTGATCTCGGTTTCCTTAACTTTGAATAATACCCTTCACTACCTGATAAGATTTTTGTGACTACAAATATAATGAAAACTGTGACTATAATGTAATGTAAATTTGCATAGTTCTTCGCAAATAAACATTCAGTTATTGTTAGCTGGTAAACTAGACTAGACTGGATGTGAATACCAGTTCTTCCACTTAACAAGACCATTCACTTAGCCAAACCTCAGTTTTTCCAGCTATAACCCAGTACCATCCAGTCCATGCCAACTCAGAACGACCCTATAGGACAGAGCAAAATTACCCCCAAAGAGTGTCCAAGAAGCACCTGGCCGATTTGAACTGCCAAACTTTCAGTTAACACAATGACACCAGGGTTTTCCCATGATGTCACCTACTTGCCAAAATTAAGGAGCAGAGAAAGAGTTAAACCAATGGCCATTCTGGGAGAGGCTGACATGGAAGTAGAAAGAGATACTGACCTAAATCTAAGGCCTGAGTCATCCGGTGAAGACCACCTACAATTTCTGCTTTTTAAGAGGTGTTTCAATTTCAGGCTTTTGGAATAACAAAATTATTCTTTCAAATTCTCTCTGGTCGTACACAAATTCAGGGCGTTAACCCCTAATGTAGAGGAGTGAAGTGCGAGCCAGAAGTAATGTTCATAAGGCACCTGGCATAGCATTTGCTATGGCAGGGTTTGGGGGCGGGGTGTTGGCAGCTATTATTATTATTAGGAATGACAAACGTCTCCAGGACAGAACATGCTTCATGTCCAGTTGGGGCTCCAAACAGAGAAGAGACATAATCCTTTGCAGCATTTTAAATGCTTCCCTTTGCCCTGAGCCTGCTTTTTCCTCACTGCCCCTCAGTTGCCGCCTTTTGCCATCCTTTTTTCATCTCCAAGCCCGCTTTGGGGGCTGCGGTCTCCCCTCTCCTCTCAGGTCACATGGCCTGCCAGAGAGACGGGAGCCCCACGCCCGCGCCGCGCGGCCAGAAGAGATGAGGTGCCCAACCCACGCTGCTCCCACTCCTCCGGGTCCGGAGGTGGCGCCTCCTTGGGGATGAAGTCCGCCAGCCGGGGCGACACCCAAGGCGGCCCCTGCTGTGCACCGGGGACAGAGTCGCCCCTCTGGGTAGGTATCCTTAGAGAGCGATCTGCCCACCCTTTTATCACGGTGGCTCTGGCGCCCACTCCGGAGCAGCACCACAGCAAGGGGCAAGGATGTGAGGGCGGCAGTCGCGGCTGGGACTGGAGAGCAGCTGCGGGGGATGGGGCAGCTTGGGAGGGGCCAGCGTCCCCGGCCGTGTGTCCCCTAAGCGGGCCGTGCCGCCGCCTCGCCCGTGGCCGCAGCCGTTTCCTGCCGGCGGACTGCGGAGAGCCCACCGGCCTCCCTGAAGGCGCGGGAACGCGCCCCCGCGCCTGGGGACCCCCAGGAGTGGGCGTTCCTCGCGCAGCTGGGACCGGCGTCAACAAGGGGCTAAAGGACCGTCGTGGTGGGCGCCTTGTCACCCCTCGTCGGCGTCATCTGCGCGCGAACCGGGCGCCGGTGGGACTAGGTAAGCCCCGGCTCCCCCCGGGCCTAGCTGGGCGGATCCGCCTAATGGCCGCCGGCGGGCTGCGGCCCCGCGTCGCTAGTGCGCCCCGGAGGCCCACCCGTCCGCCGCTGGGGCCCACTCGGCGCGCCCGAGTCGCGCGAGGACTGGGAGGGATGCCTGGGTGGGCGACCACTCAGTTCCAGGATGAGAGAGGCGACCGGGCAGTGGAAGGCGACCTTTCAAGCCGCTGGAAAAACCATCGGGACCGCCAGTTAAGGCCTAACGGGTGGGGAAACTGAGGCTTGACTGCGGAAGGGGTTGCCCACGGTCAGCGGCCACTGCCAGATTCTGGACTTCGGTCTTCCATCCTCCTTCTCTTTCGAAGAGGTTTGGAACCACTGGGACTTGTCTTGCCGTCCTCCCGGCCTCCGGGGGCGGGCGTCGCTGGTGCCGCACTGCGCCCACGGTGTCCCGGGGCCTGAGCACCTGCGGGGTCGAGGTGACCCAGACACCCCTAGCTCGGCCCAAGCTCCCCTACCGGGAACCGCAGGGCGGCTCGCCGCTCGATGACCTCACTCTGTAGACCATTAACAGAACCTGTGGGCGTGTTGTGCGCGTGTTATTTTACCAAGCGAACTAATCCTTTTAAGAGGGAACAGGGTTGTGGTGGTTTTTGGTTTTTGGTTTTTTTGATGTGCAGGGTGGGGTGGGTGGGCACAGGGTGCATTCTAAAATGCCCTGCACCGGGTACTTGGGAAAGTGAGACGTGAAAACAGCTAGTATTATTAAAATATTTTTCAAGGATTACCAAACATTTAGTAAACAAAGCCGTAAAGGAGCAAAGGATAGCTTAAGAATTTATTCTACAGATTATTAAGATTTTCTGGATAGCTTCTTAAATTTTTTTCTAAATATATACAGATGAACTTTTACACTAGTAATGTATATCCCAAAATGGTACTTTGTTTGAATTTTCATCTTTAACTACCCATGAGAATCAACACTGTCTGTGTATTGGACTGTTGCTTTTGGGTGAATTGACCGCTACTTCTTTTTGCCTATTTTTCAGTTGGAGTGTCTTCCTGATGTCTAAACACTCTTTAGTAATTCTCTGTCATATAGATTGCACAAATTTTCCAAGTTTGCTTAATATTGTTTTTGTTGATTTTGTGTGTGTGTGTGTGTCACTATACACAGGTTTTAACCTTTTTTCTTTAGTTAAATCTACTAGTCTTTTACTTTATGATTTCTGCTTGAGGATCTTGCTGAGAAAGGCCTTCACTCACCCAAGTTTATATAAATATTCTCCTGTATTACCTTCAGATACTTTCAAATTTTCCTTTTAAAAATTTGGTGTGAAATGTATTGTTCTCATTTAAGTTATAAAGTGGAGAGAGAATTTAGTTTCCCTGAATGAGTAACCAATTGCTGCAAAACCCTATATCCCTGATTGCTACCGTTATGACAGATTAAATTATGTGTGCATTTCAATGCGGACTTTTCCATCTGTCTATCTTTGTATTTTAATGTCAGCATCATGTTATTTTAATCAGTGAAACTTTAGAATAGGTGTCAGTGTCTGGTAAGGCAGCTTCTCTGTGATTATCTAGCGTCATAGTTTTCCTGGCTTTTTAAAAAATAACCTCTATTAAGGTATCATTTACATATAGTCAAATGCATCATGTAAATGGGTACTCCAGTGAGTTCTGACAAACTTCTACACCCATGTAACCACCATCAAAACCAAAAACACCAGACCCATTGCCATCGAGTCTGTACTGACTCAGATCTCTGTAACTTCGAGTCTGTTGCCATTCTGATGGTCAGAAGCCCAGTTGAGAACCAATGCCTGGGAGAATGATGCTGCTGTTCACATAAGAGGACAGACTTGAGAAACAGGGAGCATTCTTAAATGCTGATTTCCTGTTGTTCAGTCTGGTGTTCTACGTTCCATAACCCTAAAGCTACTTTAATTTTCAGAAGCTGCGTTAAAATGCAGCTGTCATTGTCACTCCATTTATGAGCCCTGCAGCTATTTCATGCTCATTTATTGGAGTTTTTTGTTCTTTACTGTCTTCCTCAAGGAAACCCTGGTGGCATAGTAGTTAAGGGCTATGGCTGCGAACTGAAAGTTCAGATCCACCAGGTGCTCCTTGGAAACTCTATGGGGCAGTTCTCCCTGGTCCTGTAGGGTTGCTAAGTGTCAGGACTGACCTGACGGCAATGGGTTTAGGTTTTTTGTTTTTTGTTTTTTTGGTCTTCCCTAAACCCTTCATACTAGATGTGATAACCGGCAAAATCCAGTGTAAGAAACGGTTGTATTTTCAAAGTAAACTTGCAAGGCGCAGATAAGAGATCATTTAGCATTGTTCCATAGAATGCTGTCTATAATGATGCAGTTGTTACCAGGACAGTTCACAGATGCCAGTTAGTTTCAAGTGTGACTAGAGGGTGACCCAGAGCTAGTGATGTTGTGGGTCCTGACATGGGTAACTACAGAATTGTGGAAAAGGGCAATCAGAGTTATAACACAGGATGCTGGGAACATAGTCCTCCTTCTGTCCCACTCCTGTGATTGGACTGGCAGGCAATACGGCATGGCCCTCTTCCAAACTTGCAGTGGAAAATCCTGATTTTAGGTCTGTACCCCTAAGGCCAGTTTGTCCACAAGCAGATAAAAAGAGTGAAATAAATTATAGTCAGTGTTGGACACCATACTCCATTGTGCAACAATTGGTTAAAACCCTTTAGGAAATTGTTTGAAAAGGCAAATATGGTCTTGAATGACCATAAGTAAGTGTTGTTCAATTTTAGGCAAACCAGTCATTTGACAATTGAATGAAGGATCTGACACCAGCTCCCATGGCCCAAACCTTATCAGGCTGATCCTGACTCAGACCAACCCTGTGTACAACAGAATGAAACACTGCGCTGTCCTGCATCATCCTTAGAATTGTTGCTGTATTTGAGTGTACTGTTACAGCCACCGCGTCAGTCCATCTCATTGCAGATCTTCGTCTTTTTCCCTGTTTTACTAAGGGTGAAGTCCTTCAGCTGGTCCTCTTGATAACATGTCCAAAGTATTTGAGAAGAAATTTGGTCATCCTTGCTTCTTATGAGCATTCTGGCTGTAGTTCTTCCAAGACAGATTTGTTCATTCTTCTAGCAGTTCCGGATATGTTACTATTCTTCACCAACATCATAATTCAAAGGCATCATTTCTTCTTCAATCTTCCTTATTTGTTGTCCAACGTTTGCATGCATATGAGCTGATTGAAAATACTATGGTGTGAGACAGGCACACCTTAGTTCTTAAAGTGACATCTTTGCTTTTTAACACTTAGATTTCTTCCAACAGATTTTCCCGGTGCAGTGTGTTGTCTGACTTCTTGACTGCTGCTTTCATGGGCATTGATTGTGTATCTAAGCAAAACGAAATCTGTGACAGCTTTAACATTTTCTCCTTTTGTCATGATGTTGCTTGTTGGTCCAGTTACGAGGATTTTTTGTTTTCTTTATGTTGAGATGTATTTCATACTGGAGGCTGGGTTCTTTGATCTTCATCAGTATTTCAAGTCCTCTTCAGTTTCAGCAAGCAAGGTTATGTCATCTGTGTAACACAGGTGGTTAATGAGTCTTCCTACAATCCTGATGTGGCATTCTTCATATAATCCACATTCCCAGATTATTTGCTTAACATACAGATTGAGTAGATATACTGAAAGGATACAACCCTGATGCACACTTTGGCTAACTTTAAACCGGGCAGTAGCCCCTTGTTCTGTTCAAGCAACTACCTGTTGATCAGAGTGAGCACAGTTAAGTGTTCCAGAATTTCCATTCCTTGCAATGTTACTTGTAATTTGTTGCAATCCACACATTCAAAGCCTTTGCATAGTCAAAAATACAGATGGGTGTGCATTATTGTTTGAAATATTTGTTCCCTTTCCCTGAAAAGACATGTTTTCCCCAGTCGTTGATTTCAGCCTGGGCCTTTTGTCTTGTGGCACACCGTTCTAGTAGGAAAATCACATAACTCTGCCCTTCTAAGTTCAGGAGTGGTTATATGACTTGCTACAGTCAATGAAATGTGGTAGAAACAACGTTTGAACAGTAGCTTTGAGGACAAGTTTGTGGATCACTCCTTCCATCTGCGATAAGACCAACAACAGTCAAGAAAGAGGCATTTCCATCTCTCAGGGTCCTGGAGTGTGGGAAAAGAGTCAAAATTAATCTGTAATAAATAAACAAGAATTAGGTTTTAGTTCTCATAAATCACTGAGATTTGGAGATCATTACTGCATCCCGCATGACTGATACAGTGTAGGGGACCTGGGCTGTATCTCTTGTCCACATTCTAGAAATTTCTCGGACTCTCTGATCCTTTCTCTTCTTTTGGGACTTAGAAATTGGCCTGCTGCTTACCCTTTCTGTTGAATCTTCACTTTCCTCTTACTCTGCTCAATGAGAAGAGTAAAATTCCCTGCCCCTGTAGCTAACAGACAGTGAATGAACTTGACTTTCAGACCACGTAAGCGTGGCTAGAAGTGGACCTATGTGGTTTGGCTTGACCTCTTGTGCTGGTTTGACTTCTCCTGTCCTGAAGCCCCATCCCCTATAAGAGCATGCCTCCGGTGACTCTTGCTTCTGCAGCTTGACCTAGAATGAGAGGCAAGTGGAGTGATCCGGATCAAACCTGCAGCCTGGAGCTGAATCCTTCTCAGCTCCAACTGTTCACCGACAGATGAGCAAGATATACATGTTGTTATTGTAAACCCCAACATCTGTGCTGTTCATCACTTCAACAAAAGACGGTGTTTTAGTTATCTAGTGCTACTTCAACAGAAGTACCACAAGTCAATGACTTCGCAAAGGGAAGTTTATTGTCTCACTGTCCAGTAGGCTAGAAGTCCAAATTCAGGGTGCCGGCTCTGGAGGAAGGTCCTTTTGATGCCTCAGTCTTCCCTAGCTCTGGGAGCATCTCAGTGCAGGAACCTCAGATCCGATGGATGTGTTCTGCTCCTGGCACAGCTTTCTTGGTGGCATGGGGTCCCTGTGTCTCTCTGTTTGCCTCTCTCTTTTATATCTCAAAAGAGATTGGCTTAAGACCTTATCCAGTCTTGCAGACTTCATCAGTATAACTGCCACTGATTCATCTTATTCAGCCATAGTGATAGAATTTACAAGGTACAGGAAAGTGTCATCAAATTGTAGACAGTCACACAGTCATAGGAATCATGGTATAACCAAATTTATACACACATTTTGGGGTACATAAATTGATCCATGATAGGTGGTCAATATAGGCAGGAACCACGTCTTCATTTTTATATCCCTAGCACCTAGCCCAGGCCCAATAGGCACTTAAGACTTGTGCACCTGAAGTGAACCCCTTTCCTTCCCAGATCTTCAGTCTCACAGCTTTAGCTCTGAAGTAAGGGATGTTTTGATAGGGTAATGGTTTTATTGCCCTTAGTAGAGAAATTGCCTGGAATTAAAGGTCCTCTTTGAGGGCCCCTGGTGGTGCAGTGGTTAAATGTTCAGCTGCTCACTGAAAGGTCAGTGGTTGGAACCCACTAGCTACTCTGCAGGGGAAAGATGTATCAGCCTGCTTTCATAAAGATCTATAGCCTTGGAAATCCTGTGGGGCAGTTCTACTGTGTTCTGTAGCATTACCCTGAGTCACAATTAACAGCAACAGATTTGGTTTGGTTTTTATTTCGGAACTAGTTGGTTTAGTCTGTTTCACTTGCCAGAATGAAAGAGAATCAGGAGCCTGGAGTATGTTGTCTAGGGTAGTGCTGGCTCATGAGGAAGAGCAAGGGCTGGAAGAACGGATTCTCCAGAGAGCAGCATGTAGGGTAACTCAACTAAGATTTATACCTCCTTTGTCTCCACTGCTCTAAATTAATAACGAAATCTAAGCAAAGTCATTGTACTTGCATTACTGCCCCGACCCGCGGGACAAATCAACGAAGGGACGAGGGGAAGCCTGTGAAAGTAAAGCAGGGAGGGCGGAAAAATGGAGGCAAGACAAGATTCTGATCAAGCCTCAAAGTTTATTATTAAAATGAGGTATATTTATAGCAGCGGGAATATAGGGAGGGATCAAGTGACGTAGGGATGGAATGACATTTGGAGTGAGGTAGTTGTCGGCTGGGGATTGGATATACATAGGACTAAGGCAGTGACATCAGGCAGGAAGTTTTTCGCGCGCGCGGGCCTTTTGAATTTCGCGGGCACAGGCTTTTTCAAACTTGGCGCGCGCGGGCTTTTTCAGCCCTACAAGCTTCCTGTATGTCGGGGCCTGGGGGCTCACCCATGGCTCCCAACATCTTCTCCCTTTTTGTTTTAATTCATGGGAGGTGGGCTTTAACTGGGCGAGGGGGTATTGACCAAGGCTCCTCCGCGTGGAATTTATGGCTCTTGGTATCTTTTGAGGAGGAGAGGCAGAGCCGTTTTAATGTTGAGATAGATACCAACCTCTATGCAAGCCAGGTGTGCCCCAGGGAAACGTAGAGGAGTTAGTGTTAACTTTCCCTTGCAATGCTTTGCTTCGCACTCGTCCCAGTACCCATACCTCTCTTGCCAGATTGGTAAGGAGGTAAGCATGCCTCTACTTTTCATGCTGTCCCCGTGGGGAGGAAGCTAGGGTACCCCATTTCAGTGGCATAAGCTTCGTCAACTGCCAGGCGATGGTAGTGAACTTGAATAGGTTTAGCTTGTGCAGCATCTATTTGTTGTTTGATGAGGCTTGTTATTCTTCTGAATACCCAAGGGCCGAAGGTCAGGAACAGTAATATTCCTAAAACAGGGCCAGCAAAACTGAGAAGTAGATTAGTAAGCCATGAAGTTCCGGTAAAGTTAAAATCAAGTGGTCTTGAGCTGCTTCCCCATTCTCGTTGTCTTTGATTTAATCGCTCTCTGAGTTTAGTCATAGTGTCCTTAATGACCCCTGAATGATCTGTATAAAAGCAACATTGCTCTTTGAGGGCTGCACATAAGCCACCTTCTTTAAGAAAAAGTAGGTCAAGCCCCCTTCGATTCTGGAGGACCACTTCTGACAGGGACGTTAAGGAATTTTCCAAGTTTGAAATGGATTGCTCAATGGCCTTCAGATCCTCAGTTATGGCCATGTTTAAGTTATGGAGCTGTTTAGGGCCTTCTACCAAAGCTGCAGCACCGGTACCGACTCCTGCTGCTACGCCCAGGCCCAAGAGGACCGCCAAAGTTAAGGAGATGGGTTCTCTTTTAAATCTGATAGTTTGTGACTGGTATTGGGATATAAGTTGTGCTATTCTCTTTTCTTTTGGAACAGACAGGGGCCCCAATGGAGCCGAGGCCAAAAGAGTAATTTGTCCTGTGTAGTCATTATCAATGACCCCAGGGATGACATGAAGGCCGGCCAAAGAGGAACTGCCACGCCCTAAGATTAAACCAAACATTCCTGGGGGCAGTGGCCCATAAACCCCTGTAGGGATGAGTTGAACACCCTGATCGGGCACTAATATTGTATTGGTGGTGGAACACACGTCTGCGGAGGTCCGCCATCAGCCTTGTAGACAAAGTCATAAGCCCCTGCAAATGACGGGCTGAAGCATTTAACCTGTGACATGTTTTTTTTTTTTTTTTTAGCCTACTGTCCTTGATATTATTTGGCTTCCTAATCAAATTTTCTCCTCTCCTGGCACAAGGATCAGGGGATATGCCTTCTGAGAGGCGCCCTTTACTACCCCCTTGGTTTATGAAATAATATCGGGAAAACCTGTACAGGAATTTTTGGGTAAAAAGAGCTCAGAGGAATGATCCCTAACACAGCCAGCATTGAGAGCAGCGAGGCCGGCCCAACCCCTGCTGACTTCCCCCAACTGCACATCCAGAGCAAAGTAGGAACAAATAGAGATCATAAACTTTAGACCCTTCCTCGTGAACCTTTTAACCTTGAGGTATAAGTAGGGCTGATTGAGCTTGAGGCATCCTTAGGCCATTATCTTTAGATAAGCCTTAGCAGTTAAAAGGATCACCAGGTTTCAGTTAACTAATAGCTCTTGTGGCAGGGTAAAAAATTGCATCACCTCAAGACCACGAGGTTTTGGTTTTAAACTAGCCCATAGATTGTGTGGTCAGTGGGCAGGGCAAAATTCACAAGGTCTCTCCTGTCTCCTTGATTCATTTACCGCCGCGCCTCTCCCTCCCTCCGTGCCTGACCCTGTAAAGTGTTGGGGCTGGCCCCCGGCACAAGTCCAATCCTGTGCTTCCAGGGGTGGCACGGCAGAGGGAGCTGATACTTGTCTTTGTGTCTGTTTCTGGGGGATGAACCTGACTGCCCCTAGGTTCTGTCCCAAGGGTGGGGCCGGCCGGGCTGAGATTTGTCAGCGGGCGGGGCGGCAGCTGACGGCAGCCGCCCCTTCTCGGCCCGCGCGCTAGGAGCTCGGGGCGGCGCGGCGTAGGCCGGGGCCGCGCAAGGAGAGCGCGCGGCGCGCCGAGCCCTGAGCGCCGGAGCCCGGTCGCCCTTGTGGCGACCGTGGTTTGGGAAGCCCTCTCGCCTGCCCCCACACACCCCCGAGGAAATTTTTAACGCCCTGTTGCTTCACAGGGGACTTTCTCTGTTCCAAAGGTTCTATAATAATCATTCAGACAGTCTCTAACCCTTTTCCAACACAGGGTCTATCGCCCCCTTCTGGGGAAAGCTAAGGTCAGACATTAGACAAGAAATTAAAGAAGTGTACTAAATCTCTTTGTTAGCCTTAAATTTCCGCCCCTTGAAAGAATCCTTGATTGCCGTTAGCAAGAGCTCATGTGAACTTAATTCTTGCTCCATAAATTTCACCCACTTACCTCTTCAGACCAAACTCGCAGGGCGGCTACTCCCGTGATCAGGTGATCAGGACGAGTTTGACTCACGGGCAGCTTTTCCCGTGGAAACTCCAGTCGAGCTAACTCACACCCGGTGCGGCAGCTCAGGACGCCTGGCCAGGACTTCCTTCTCCGTGGTGGGTTCTTTCAGCAGCTCCGTACCTCGGGCCCCACGTTGAGGCGCCAGTTTTGCCCCGACCCGCGGGACAAATCAACGAAGGGACGAGGGGAAGCCTGTGAAAGTGGAGCAGGGAAGGCGGAAAAATGGAGGCAAGACAAGATTCTGATCAAGCCTCAAAGTTTATTATTAAAATGAGGTATATTTATAGCAGCGGGAGTATAGGGAGGGATCAAGTGACGTAGGGATGGAGTGACATTTGGAGTGCGGTAGTTGTCGGCTGGGGATTGGATATACATAGGACTAAGGCAGTGACATCAGGCAGGAAGTTTTTTTGCACGCGCGGGCCTTTTGAAACTTGGCGCGCGCGGGCTTTTTCAAACTTGGCGCGCGCGGGCTTTTTCAGCCCTACAAGCTTCCTGTATGTCGGGGCCTGGGGGCTCACCCATGGCTCCCAACACATTACAAACATTGCTTTGAAAAAATCCTTTGCTTCCTTTTATCTACAAACACCTCATTTGTACAGAAATTATGGAACTAGTTCTGCAAGTGCAAGATTTTAGCAAGATCCTGGGAAATAAAGCAGGAAGCCCCAGGATTGGGAGGACATGTGGCTCTCAGGGCCTGTCCATATCTGGATTCAAAGCTGTGCATTCAGTTGGTTGGGTTGATCAATAAATACAAGGTGCTGGTT
This sequence comes from Heterohyrax brucei, assembly GCA_028571685.1. Lineage (NCBI taxonomy): Eukaryota > Metazoa > Chordata > Mammalia > Hyracoidea > Procaviidae > Heterohyrax > Heterohyrax brucei. The sequence continues at coordinate 49,231,444 of CM053150.1, read as the reverse complement.
ATTAGAATGGAGCCCTGATGGTGCAGTGATTAAGAGTGGTGTAGCTCCTAGTCTAAAGGTCAGCAGTTCAGTCTACCAGCTGCTCCTTGGAAACCCTGCGGAGCAGTTCTGCTCTGTCTCATAGGGTTGCTATGAGTCAGCATGGACTCAACGGCAGTAGGTTTGTTTCTTGGGTGGTGATTAAGACAGACAAGCTCACTGTCCTCCATAAGACTGTGTTCCAGTGGAGGTGCCCAGCCAAAGCAAGGGCTAGGAAGGAGTCTATTTCAGATAATATTGGTGGTAGGCCAATGATATTTATGTTAAATACATCAAAATGTAAATTTTATTTCCTTTAAATGTGTACCTTGAAATCAATACAAATTCAATGAAAAACTTCCATCACACCCCACTCCCTAAGCCATCCAGTTTCCTCTGGAGGTAGTCAGTGTCTCCAGTTCCTGCATACCCTTCCAGAGATAGATATACACGCCGACACACATGTGTATATTTGCCCCCGTTTTTTGGACACGTTGCCAGCTGGGACCATTCCCTACAGAAGGACATCATACTTGGTGAAGTCAGCATAAAAGAGGAAGACCCTCAATGAGATAGACTGACACAGTGCCTACAAACATCAGTGACTGTGAGGGTGACACAGCACTAAGCAGTGTTTTGTTCAGTTGTCCATCGGGTCACTCTGAGGTGGAACAGACTCAGTGGCACCCTACAACAACAAAACGGTAGTATAGTACACGTACTTACATCTTCTTTAACTAAAAGTATATCTTTAAAATCTTTCCATACCTCTGTATTAAGAATTCTGTTATTTTTAATGGTCATTTAGTCTTCCTTTGTTTGCCAAGTGTCGTCGAGTCAGATCCGACTCATGGCAACCCTTAGACATTCCATAATTTATCTGGCCAGCTCTCACTTGATGGACATTTAGCAATGTTTTCCCATAAACATCATGCTGCAAATCATCTGTCCCACAGGAGGATTTATATCTAGGCAAAAATCTTAGATATGGAATTCTGTGTCTGGTTTGGGAGGCTAGTCCCAAATTACTTATATAGAGATTGTGCCAATTTATACTCCCATTAGAGAAATGTGTGAGTACTTATTTAATGCATCCTGTGCTATGGGAGAGCCCTTCTAAGGGGATTATACTGAAGGGGGAAGAAGAGCTAGCAATGCGAAAAGATAGGGAAAGCAGGTAAAAAGGGAGTTGTATGAGCAAAGACACTGAGCTTTGTGAGAGCATATCTCTTCAATGATCCAGAGAAGATCACTGTGTCTAGATCTGACGTATTCACAATGGTAGCCACTGGCCAAATATGGTTCTACTGCTGTAATAAGGCTTGTGTCTCTATATCCTTAAATTACTGTGTCATACTAAAGAAAGAAGTTTGGTACCCTATACAAATGTGCTAGGCAGGGTAGGCAAATTGTTATAATAAAGAAGTCCAAAAATTAGTAATTAAACAGTGGTTATTTACTTGCTAACAACACAGTTGACTCTGATTTGCAGGGGGCTGAGAGGTAAGCAGTGGCAGGAAACTCTCTGTTCCATACAGTCATTCAAGGCCCCAGGCTCCTTCCGTCTGTTGGCTCCATCCTCCTCTGCATCCACAGAGGCTCTCCATTCAGTTGGGAGATGGAAAAAGAGAAAGTCAAGAAGGCACATTTGCTCTTACTGGCCTTGGCCCATGAGAGACTCCTGTCACTTTGCTCTTGTTTTACTTACAAGCTGTTGTCACTTGATCTCATCTGGAAGAAGGTAGGTTGGGACTTGTGGTCTTACTATGTGCCCAAGACCAGGAGTATATTGATATGAGAGCCTGAGCAGACTCTCACACATATCTCTTATGGGGCCTGGGCAGTCCTTCCCTGGTGATAATGCACAAGCTAGTCCATTTTCAGAAACCCTGATGGCTTAGTAGTTAAGTGCTACAGCTGCTAACCAAAAAGGTTGGCAGTTCAAATTCTCCTTAGGAACTCTTTAGGACAGTTCTACTCTGACCTATACAGTCACTGTGAATTGGAGTCAAGTCGATGCACTGGGTTTGTTTTTTCGGTTTGGTCCATTTTCTTCCAAATGTGTGCAAAGCGTATGCTTCTCAGGTTAGAGGCTGATTTTCTACACTGTAGACGCCATTCAGCTGTACTTGACCTTAGTAGTTTTATATTAGCTTTGCACTTTAGGTATGTTTTTTGGTATGAGTCTGTTTTCCCATAGATCGTTAAGCCTTACGTCAAAAATGTTACTTGAGTTTGCACATATGAATATATGTTAATGGAATTTTTATTCATTATTACTTTACTGTCTAACACATTTAATCTTCACAATAACCTAGGAGGTAGGAAATGCTATTATTCCATTTTAGAGGTGAGGAATCCAAAATGTGGAGAGGTGAAGTGACTTCCCCAGCAAGTGAGCAGCACAGCTGGATCCATACCAACATCCAGTGTCTGTATCATCACGTCACACAGCTTTCCTTTCTGGACCAGAATGGGGGCCACTGTCTGTCCCATCCTTGTCCATCTCCTTCCCTCCCTATGGAAAAGCTGCTTGTGGGTCTTCTTTCAGATGTTCCCCCCTGACACACATTTCACCCTACCTCCCAAACTCAGGCTGGGTCACCAGAGTTCACTTGCATATGGAAAATCTTTTCTCTCACTGATTTCCATGATAGCTCTGTAAAATAAAATAGGAAAACTATTAGAATTAAGTTAAAACGCAACTTTAAGTGTATCTACATGAGATTAAAGAAATAAAAATGGAAGACCTAATATAGGTGTTTCAGGAGACCCCAGGTACTCCTTTTGTGTCTGTTTGGCATGTGTGGAGAGGGCAGACTTTTCAGAAGTTACTCGGCACGGTCGCAACAAGTTCTTACTCTGCACCTGTGTTGCAGTCTACACTAAATGTTTGTTTTCTTTATGTCAAACCTTGCTTTTTTTTGCATCTATTTTAAGAACTCGCATATATGCAACTGCTGAATACACGTAATGATTTCAGTAGCTGAGCTGCTGGTTTTCTGGCATACCATAAACCCAATATTTAGGCATGCAGACTTGGTGGATAGACCAAAGTTTCATTACTCATTGAAATTACAAAAGCATCATTAACAGTTAAAAAGAAAAACCAGTTTACTGCAGAAAATAATGCCATAGTCTCTCGTATATACACGGCCTACAATTAGAATTTCTGGTTTGGTAGATGCTGAGATCAGCCCATAGATTTCATTTTTAAGACCTCTTCACCACTCTCTACTTTTTCCCTGTTTAGGTTTTACATGTGCTGATTTTGACCTGAGTTCTGTGATGGTTTGCTCCTGGGACCAGACATGACCAGAAATTGACCTCATGAGCACATCACCCTCTACAGCTGCCATGCTGCTCCGGAGGCTGAGGCGACTCTCCTGGGGCAGCACTGCTGTCCAACTCTTTATCCTAACAGTGGTGACATTTGGCTTGCTGGCCCCTCTGGCCTGTCACCGGCTTTTGCACTCTTACTTCTATTTACGCCATTGGCATCTGAACCAAATGAGCCAAGATTTCCTACAGCAAAGTTTGAAAGAGGGGGAGGCTGCCCTCCACTACTTCGAGGAGCTGCCCTCCGCCAACGGCTCAGTGCCCATCGTCTGGCAGGCCAACCCCCGCCCCTGGCTGGTGATCACCATCATCACTGTGGACAGACAGCCTGGCTTCCACTATGTCTTGCAAGTTGTATCCCAGTTCCACCGGCTTCTTCAACAGTGCGGCCCCCAGTGTGAAGGGCACCAACTCTTCCTGTGCAACGTGGAGCGCAGTGTGAGCCACATCGACGCCAAGCTACTATCCAAGTATGTCCCTGTGGCCAACCGCTATGAGGGCACTGAGGATGACTATGGTGATGACCCTTCCACCAACTCCTTTGAGAAGGAGAAGCAGGACTATGCCTATTGCCTGGAGTCATCCCTGCAGACCTACAACCCTGACTATGTCCTGATGGTGGAAGATGATGCAGTGCCAGAAGAGCAGATCTTCCCCGTCTTGGAGCACCTTCTGCGGGCTCGCTTCTCTGAGCCGCACCTCAGAGATGCCCTGTATCTAAAGCTCTATCATCCTGAGAGACTGCAGCACTACATCAACCCGGAGCCCATGCGGATCTTGGAGTGGGTTGGGGTAGGCATGTTGCTGGGGCCCTTACTAACCTGGATCTACATGAGGTTTGCCAGCCGTCCAGGATTTAGCTGGCCTGTGATGCTCTTCTTTTCCCTGTATAGCATGGGTCTCGTGGAACTCATTGGACGGCACTACTTCCTGGAACTGCGGCGCCTGAGTCCTTCCCTGTACAGTGTGGTTCCTGCTTCACAGTGCTGCACCCCAGCCATGCTGTTCCCTGCCCCTGCAGCCCGCCGGACCCTCACCTATCTGTCCCAGGTGTACTGCCACCAGGGCTTTGGCAAGGACATGGCACTGTTCTCGCTGCTGAGTGCCAAGGGGGAGCGGGCCTATGTGGTGGAGCCCAACCTTGTGAAGCACATTGGGCTGTTCTCCAGCCTCCGATACAACTTTCATCCCCGACTGCTCTAGTGTGTCAAGAGATGCCTTTCTCCAATTGGCTACTTCCTGGAAATTTGAATATTGAGCTATTTATTTGGACCTGGTTGCTTGCAGATATGTGATTGTTCAGTGTTGCTAGAGATGTTGGTGCTGGGATATCTGAACAGCATATGCATCAAGGACCTCAGTTTGCCGCAGGTCTGGACCTCTCTCCCTCCACACAGCCACACTGCCTCATGCAGTCTGACCCACCCAAAGAGGGCCCATTGAAATGCCAGTGATATTCTCCATTTGTGTTTTCTTTGCTTTATGAATGAGCTCATGACTGCCACATAACCTTGTGCACAATGAAATGACTGTTTTAGGATCTTAAGGATCGCGTTTGGTGAAAGGCAAGATCGTTTTGAATTGATTTCTTTCCCACTGGGTGTGAGAATGAATATGTGTTTAGAATATATGTCCATAAAGGCAAGCCCATGTTGACAGAGTCCATTTATTTCTTTGACCTGGTGTAATCAAATACTATGATACAAGCCGTGCAGTGCCCAGTACCTTTGGGGCAGAAGAGCTGCCTTCTTGTACCTGGCACTTTCTTTCCCCACATATGTTCAGTCCACTGGTAACTGATGTTATCAGTGAGAACACTAAGGCACAGGAAGATCTGGAAGTGCCTTCTGAAACATCGAAGTCAGATCATGACTGTGTTCTATAGCAACTTAATATTGAGTAGTTCTGTCATATTTTGATTCTTTCAATATTGGACATTTCAGAATGATACGGAATGGATGAGCCCTTTACTATAGCAAATCCTTTTCTGTAACTTTGCCAGCTAACAGTTCACCCTGTTTTTATTCTAGGTAGCATGAGGCTGTGGAAGGAAAAATATGGACTGTGAAGTAAGAAGACATGAATTTTTCTTTCAGATCTGCCATGTTCTAGTGGTGCGACATTGGGCAAGTTGTATAACCACTCTGGGTCTCAGTTTCTTTATCTGTATAATGGGGACAGTGACGCCTACCTTTTAGAGTTGCCTAGAGGACTAAATGACAGAATGTATGTGAAACGCCTAGCAAATGCTTGGCCCACAGGAGGTTCTCAGCAAACACTAGTTCTTTTCTATCCAGTTATAAGCATATTAAATTTAAGTGTGTTTTGGATACAGATGTTAGTAATGTTGTTTAAACTGTGAGATCAGGCACAGGGCTGACACCTGTGTGGCTGCTGTTCCAGACCAAACGCTGCTGGAATAAAGGCTGAGTTTTCATTGTTCATTCTTAAGGATATGCAGCTCCACTTTTTTCTGTCCCCAATTTGAAACGAAACCACAAATAAGAATTATTCATTCTAACTAAAAGTGATCCAAGACCCATCTTGAGCTCATTCCAAAACTACCCAAATCAAACCCACTGCTGTTGAGTTGATTCCAACTCATAGCAACTCCATAGTGTCCCCAAGGCTGTAAATCTTTACAGAAGCTGACTGCCACATCTTCCTCCCATGGAGTGGCTGCTAGGTTTGAACTGCCAGTCTTTCGGTTAGCAGCCCAGCACATTCCGAAGTTTTTTTTTTTAACAAAAACCTGTTGCCATCAAGTTGATTCCAACTCAAAGTGACCTTATAGGGCAGAGTTGAACTGCCCCATAGAGTCTCCAAGGAGCACCTGGTATAGTCAAACTTCTAACCTTCCGGTTAGCAGCCGTAGGTCTTAACCACTATGTTACCAGGGTTTCCATTCTAAGACAACCCTTGAAAATTCCTTTCTTCAAAAATTAAAAACAAATGCCCCTTGAAAGTATTTATCACATTAGTGGCCAGCAAGTCCCCTGTGGAGGGTGGATGGTTATGTCAGAGAGTTCAGGCAGCTGTCTGGTTCATTTCAGTACAACGTCTTTCAGTTGCTTATAAATGTTTCAAGTCAGTCTTCTATCTCAGGATCCACTCAAGGACACTGAGGGAGTTCATGAGAGGTTTATCACCCGCATTTTTTTCACATAAATTGAGGCCCAGAGAAGTTAAATAGCTTCTCCAGTTTGAGCATCTGAACAGCAGCTGAGCTAGAACTGGAGCACAGTACCTCTTCTGACTCTCAGTCTCTGCTCTCTTTTTCTTAACCACATTAATTCTATAAATATCTATACGATTAAATTCTCCTTTGTAAAATCTGATTGTAACCTGGACTAAATGTGTCTGTAAGTGAAGGCAGCAGAAACCCATTTTCATGTTGGTCCTGGAGAATGAACAGGTACAAGTCTGTGCTGTGTTGTTACTGTGAACTGTGACGTTATCTCATGGCAACGTCTGCACTGAGCTGAGTCACTGGATGACTTACTAAGGTGTTCTGCTCATCTTCCCACTCCTTTGTTCCTCTAACCCCAGTGACTAGTCCACTCCTACATTTTAGAACTGAGATCGTTAGAGTTGGTTGCATTTATGACTGACTGGGTCTCCTCACACAAGTTTTTTGATCAGTGACAGGAGAGCTATGTCTAAGCTAGCTGAGCCCACAATACAGAATAATGGCCAGTTTAGATGTCTGTTCTTTCCAATTCAGGTTTTTCCTGCATGCAGACATACCCTCCTCTGACTCCTCCACTCTTCTGAGTGGCTAAGACCATCTCCTCCTTGTCCTGTTTCCACATTAGGCGCTACAGTATTCCTCCTTCCTTACTATGACCAGGGTCTGTTGGGCTGTGACATTTTGTGCAGACACAGCCTCAGTTCTGCCCTTTTATCCCGGCTGACTCCTAGATCTTCCTGCTTTTTGCCCCTCATTCCTTGAGTCTTAAGTTGTGTTTATTGTCCTGGTTCAGGACAGCTGACAGCTTTACACCAAAGCTGAAGTCTCTGGTTTTATCCCAAGCAAGTGGCCTGCCTGGAGGAGAACTAAGATCCCCTTCTTAAGGTTAGGGGAGGGCTAAGTCTCTCAGTTCTGGTTATCTCTCTGAGTTTAAATTATAATCAGGCCCAAGAAGCTCCCTATTGTGTCTGAGTGTATTTGCGTAAACATATCAGTTGAAATAAAAGCTCTTGTTTCACTGAGAATTTTCTGACAAGACTCATTGTGCTCTCATTTCCGTGGACAGATTTTTCTGATGTGACAAACAGCGTGAACCCACACACATGCTTGTGGACTCCCAAGGTGGTCATTCAAAAGTGCGGACTGTACAAGTAACCATGGTCACAGTACCCTGGGTCACAGCTGTGCCAGCACTTAAGTCTTGCTGGATGACATCTCACTAAAACCAGCCGGCATGGGGCATTTTTTTGGTCTTAACATGGCAAGACTGTAAGTTTTGTAGAGGGCTAAACTTACTCACATTTAAACAGAGCTGCGTAAGCCAAAGCCAAGAGCTGCGTAAACAACACACAAAACATCAAAAATCATGTATCAGAGTAATGATTCTTAGAATTTTCAGTTCCTGTCTCTGGAAATATTTACCTGTTTGACTTTGGATAATGATAAATCACAGTGTTTTGGCAAAGCTCTCCCCTCTCCCCTCGACCCCCGCCAAGAAAACCATAAAAACCTCATCCCTGACCAGTGTAAACATGGAAAGCGAGAGTTCATTGGCGTAGTGTGGTGGTGGTTCCTCCATGCTCCTTCCTGTCTCCGGGTCTTAAAGTCCTGGAACAGGCCGCAGAGCCACCTTGTGTGGTGCCAGTGTCTGGGTGTTTCCTGCTGGCAACATCTGAGCTTGAAAGAAATCCCCGTCTTTCCCTGATGGTGACATATAGGTATCCAAGGGTTTTGAACCTTCCACACACTTCCAACACAGTGGAAACAGAGCCACAATGACAACAAAGAAAAAGGTTGCTGTGTAGTGCTTCTGGAAGGTTACTCTTTGCATATGAAGAAGTTTTTATACAGACCAAACTAGTAGGTTAAAACCAATCTTTGGTACCTGACCCCACTGTGCTTTCTGTCTGCCCTCGTTGGTCTCATTTCTCTTCTGCTGTCCCTCTCATAATGGGCAGTTCCCGTGTGTGTCCCTTTACTTGCATTCATCCGTTGCTCACTGTGTGTCAGACACTGTTCTAGGGGTACAGTGTGGCAGTGAATGAGGAAATGACCCTAGCATTGAAACTTATATGGGGGCAGCAAGGGGAGATACAGAGAAAGAGTGAAAAAAAGGAATTGCAAGTAATAAGTTTGAAAGGAGTTAAACCAGATAATGTGCTGGATGGACTGGGGGGTGAGAAGAGGAAGGACTGCTTTAGACAGGGCGGAAAGTCTCTTCAAGGAGATTCAAACTGAGCTGAGACCTGAAGTACAAAAAGGATGCAATTTATTCTACACAGTTTCTTCCAGACAGAGGGAATGGCAAGTGCAGAGGCCTTGCAGTAAGAATGAGGATGGCAAGTCTGAGGAACGGAAAGCAAGCCAGTGTGATTCGGCTCGGAAAATGAGGATGGAGGTGGTAGGGTAGAGACGTTCACGTCACTAGGCTTGCCATCTTCCATCTTTCTGACATCTTTATTTTGTTGAGAATATACACAACAAATATACACCATTTCTGCATGTACTATTTAATGACACTGATGACGTTCTTGAAGTCGTGCAACCATTCTCAACCTCTTTCTGAGTTATTCCTCCCCTGTTAAAACAAGCTCACTGCTGACTAACATTCCTATCTAATCTTTCAAGTTGCTATTGTCAGTTTGAAGCGACACTGATAGTTCTTAAAAGGCAGGGTTTTTGTTTTTTTGGTTTTTTTTTTTACTAGTTAAGTTAAATCATGGTTAGATTTTTAAGAAGCTGTCAGGGGATTATTTTGGCTCCAGATTTAGAGAGTATCTCAGGGCAATAGAAAATGTGCAGTTCTGTTCTTTCCGACATCTCAGAGCTACCGTATTCCTATGTATTTATGACATCTGTTCCTCAACTATTTTTTTCTTTTTTTAAATTCATCCTTTGTCTTTGGATTTCTCATCTGTCTTTTACTTCAGAATTGTAAAGTAGTTGCTTTTTTTCACAATCAGGCCATGATTCTATTATGTCTTCCAGGAAAATGTTAAATTGTAAACTCAAAATACCTAGCCACTGCAGAATGATCATTCACAGCACTGCTGCAGTCCACGTGCTGGAGTGGCCCACCAGTCACAGCATCTCCACATTGCAAACCTAAAATATTAAGCATTTGTTTGCTTCTAGGAGTATTACATTTCCATCCATTTTTTAATATTCCCAAAGGTTTTCCAAGTAAAATCCGACTTAAAAATCCAGTGCCAGTTGATAAGCGTTTCCCAGCAAATTCCACTTCAGTTGGGATAAAAACACCCAAAAGGATCACATGACTTAAAATTACCCCATTTTATATTATGTAGTGCTCTAACTCACGGTATACTGTGGTGTATATAAAAATCACACAGTACTCAACTTCAATTAGAATACCTCTCCTCCCAAATTAAGTTACCAGCTAAATATATTCTCCCAAATGAGGAGTGTATCCAAGGTAAATTAATGCTATCAAATTTGTATTCTTCAGTGGCACTGCAGTATTCTCGTCATTTCTCCTTTTAACAACTGAGATGATGAAAGAAGGGGTAATTCAAATGATTCCCTTTACGAAAGACAGCAAATTTTTGTCAATTTTTAATTTTCCAATAGTTATTAATTTTTAAATGAACTGAACAATAACAACAAAAAATGCAAACCTGTTGCCATCCAGCCAATTCTGACTCCTGGTGACCTTATAAACCCAAACCAAACTCACTGCCATCGAGTCAAATCCGATTCATAGTGGTCCTAGGGTACTTAGTAGAACTGCCCCCTAGTGTTTCCAAGAAGCACCCAGAGGTTTCAAACTGCTGACCTCACGGTTAGCAGACGTAGCACTTAATCCCTACACCACCAGGGTTTCCCTATAGCACAGAGTGAAACAGCCTTGTAGTGTTTCCCAGGATGTCGTCTGAACAGAAGCAGACTGCCACACCTCTTTCGGAGTCGCTGGTGGGTTCCATCCTGGGACTGCTCTTTGGCCAGCAGCTGAGCACTTAACCATAGTGCCACCAGGGTTTCTTTTTTTACAGCTGTATCTGATTTCCTACTGTGCTTTCTTTCTTTAAACATCAGCCACTATTTTAACTTCCCTGGAAAAGAGTCATGAACCAGATTCGACTTGAAGGCAGTAGATTGGGTTGGGTTTTTCTGGAAGAGATACACAGAATGAAGATCTTTCCAAGTTTCCCTGTTAACCAGGACACACACACTGATGTGATTCTCCTTCTGTGTTTAACTCCAAGCAGGGAAAGACATTCTCCAGCCAGCCAGCCAGCCAGCCAGCTCTCAACAAGTCTGTATAAGTTTTTTTCTAGCAACATTTTGGGTGATTCCTCCTTTCAGCTATGTCTTCCTCTAGCACAATGTATCCAAAATCCACAGCCAGCTGGGCTGTGGCAAAGTCATAGCCATTCTCTATCTGTCCCTCCTCTGAGGTTAGTGATAAAGGAGGAAGTATTCTATCTTCTTCCTGGAATATACACATGGGGTACTCCCACCTCTTTAGAAAAAGAGAAGCAGAAAGCACTTAACTTTTAATGTTCTAAGCACAGTATGTCTGCATCACATTGAAAATTATGGTTCACGTATTATTCTTCCAGGAAATGCATAATAAAGGAAAGTCAACTATAATGGTTTATTTCCATCTTAATGAATGCCTAAATTATCTTAGCAACATACATTGACATGACTCAAGTTTTGTTTTTGTTTTTTTAAATCTGGTTGAAATTTTAGCTGAAATACCATAGTCTTGCAGAAACATACTTGCATATTTGAAACAGAAGAAGCTTTAAAGAGACTACCGTCACATTATCTTTCTCCTCTTGGTACCTAACACCGGAAGAAGAGCAACACCAGATAAGCCAAATTAACCCCTTATGGGCACACTTAAACATAACCTGCACACTGAGGAAACACACTCAAATTCAGAATTTCAGCTCAGGAGCCCTTTAGAGCAAATTACTTTTTGTTCTTTAACAGGCACCCGAGTCTAGCCTCACACATTGTATTTATTCGACAGCACTTGACTTGGCAGGTGACAGGTCATGGCATAGTGGTTAAGCACAGTGTCTGTTAACTGAAAAGTCAACAGTTCAAATCCACCAGGTGCTCCTTAGAAACTCTATGGAGCAGTTCTACTCTGTCCTATTGAGTCTCTATGAGATAGAGTCAACTGGATGGCACTGGGTTTGGTCTGGTTTCGTTTGGGGGACAGGTACTGTACTGAGTTCTGGGCACAAACTGAATGAGTGAATAAATCATGTCCTCTGCTTTCAGAAGCTGGTCCTTGGTCAGGAGTGTGTACAGTGGGATGAGAGCTAGGATGGCAAGATAACAGGGTGCTGTCTACATGTTGCCCCCAAAGCTTCAAAACTGCCTCATCCCAACTTCCTTTCCAGCACCCTTTGCTGAGGACAACATGGTTTACCAAAGAAGTCTCCTACTAACAAAGGAAATGTTTCCCACAAACATTTGTACAAATACATCACAGTCAAATTTTCTTGTCCAAAAATCACCCTGCTGGCCGCAACTTGCTACACCTTTCACAGAAATGAATTCAGAAAAGACACACACAAGTTGTTTTCTTGTTCAGCCCACTTTGCAAACAAAAGCTTGTGGACAACTGGAGGAAAGATTGTAGGGATTGCACTAGTCCTCACTCCTTCCAAGTGAGTCTTATTCCCGAAAGCTTTGCTGCTGGTTCGTTGCCTTTTCCCAATCTTGTGGTGTTTGGGTTTCTGTTCTTTTTGTATCTCCTATTCTCTGTTCTCTGTGGTTGAAACCCTGGTGGAATAGTAGGTAAGAGCTCAGGCTGCTAACAAAAAGGTTGGCAGTTCGAATTCACCAGCTACTTCTTGGAAACCCTATGGGGCAGTTCTACTGTCTTTAGGGTAGCTATGAGTCAGAATCAACTCAACAGCAGTGGATTGGGTTGGTTACATTGAATTATTCTCCATGGCTGACTGCTAAGTTAGCAGCATCTGTGGAGCCAATCTCGTGGAACTTTCTGCTCGTCTTATGGGATGACTGTAGTTCACCCCACATGAGCTGTGAGGGAACACACTTTCAGAGAGTTTTTAACCAAGAGCTATGTTTTTCTTCTACATGTTCACATCAGTGTTTCCACATGGGTCCCCAGTCCTGAAAATAAACATCCTTTACTTTTTATTTTTCCCTCACCAAGCCACCCCACCACACTGCTTTAGCCCTGATTCACAGTCTGGCTCTGAAGACAGCTGGCTTAGCTGCTGCTGCCCTATCAGCAGCATTCTTCCAGACGAGGGCTGTACCCAAGGTAAGTTCAATTAATTCTGTCAAATCTGTTTTCTCCAATTGCACTGTGGTATTCTCACCACTACCTGCCACCCTCCACCCCTGTTTAACAACAGCAATAAAAATAATGCACACTTCAAATGTTTCTATTTAGGGAGGCTAATAAGTTACAAAAATTTTAAAGGAACAGGTCAGTACCCTGGATTTCAGGAGTTTCCTAGTGATTGTTTTAGGATGTAGGATAAACCTGAAGAAACTCAGGAGACTTTTCTCAGTCTTGTCTCTGCCAGAGAGGATGACTCATTTTGCTGACAGTAACTTTCCACAAACTGTGGTAGCAACTGGGTATCTGTACATTGTGAGACAATGCACCTAACTTATTGCTGCAGCCAGCAACTCGGTAAGAGAGCTGTCCAGGCATGTCAGGAGTTGTCAAGGCAGTAGAAACCAGTTTGGTGGAATTTATTACCAGGTTCTTAGTCAGCTCTCATCAGTTAATCAATAGAGGAAAATTAAGCCACTCAAATTATCTCAATCCAAGGTAGATATGCTGAACGATGTTTAGGTATCTGTCTTAGGCTGGGTTTTCTAGGGAAGCAAAACCAGTGACACGTGTAGGTACAAGGAAAGATTTATAATATAGATAGATAGACATAGCTATAGGAAACAGCTCACGCAGTCATAGAAGTTGAATGTCCCAAGTTCTGGCACAAGCCTCACGTGGCCACGGAAGCTGAGGAACCCAAAGTTAGCAGGTCAGAGACCAGAGTTCTAGATCACTGTTTGTATAGGTCGGTGGATCCCAAGCTGGTGGCGGGAGGGAGCCGCAGAGGCTGGCGAACCCAGGATCGGCAGGTCAGGGAGCAGAACTCTCAAGTGCTGACTGTAAGGACTGACGAATCCAACAGCTGCTAGCTCAAGTCCAGGAACCAGACGCCGGAAGAAGAGAGCAGGAGCTCCTGGCTACGTGAGCAGTAGTAGTGGGAGGTCGAGAGATGAGAGCCAAGGGGCAGGAAGCCACCACAAACCCCGCCCTGCCACTTAATACATCAGCCAAATATGGAGTAGCCAAGTTGACATAATCCTGACCACCACAGTATCCTATATGAAATTATAGATGGAAACACCTACCTTCATTCAGTGAAGGCCATGAATAATGAAACTCTGTGCCGTAGTCAGTTAAGCGAAGGGATAGGGAACTAGACGTAAGGATATGGAAGGAGGAAAGAACTGTGGGCATGAGACAGACAAGCACAGGAGGAGGGAAACAGACAAAAAACAAAAAAGAAAGGGAGAAGATCTCAGAGGTTCCCAGTTGAGACTTAAAGGGTGTGTTAGGCGGGGTTCTCTAGCACAACAAAACCATTAAAGTGGATAAATATCTATGTAGGAGATTTATGTTAAGGAAATGGCTCACACAGTTGTAGCGGCTGGAACATCCCAAACCAGTGGATCAGACTGGAGGCTTCTCATGATTCACATGGCCACCAGGGCTGGAAAACCAAGGTCGGTGGGTTGGACAGCAGCGTTCTTGCTCACAGGCTGCGATGACCAACTGTGAACTTAAGAAAGCAGGTAAGCCATAAGCTCAAGTCTCCCGAATGCGGGAGCCTGTGGCAGGATGTGGAGCAAGCAAAACCCTGTCAACCTTGCCTGAGAGTCTGCTGACACAGGATATAGGCCACACGCCTTAGGAAACTTGCTTTCAAATGATTGGCTACTTAGAGCCGATCCCGTTGTGGGAGTGATTAGACGTCACATCTCATCATGGAAGTGATCACATGATCATACAACTGCCAAACAACAACACAGCTGCCAAAGCAGTGAGAACCACGACCCAGGCAAGTTAAAACACAACCTTAATGTTCACAAAGGGTGTATACTTCATAGGCCCAGAAACTGCCTGAGAAATTTTTGTCTGTTTTTGGATTGTATGTCCCTTCAGGGCAGGGACAGTTTGCCTTTGTATGTACTTTGTAGATGATCAACATTTGCTGAACTGAAATGAAATACTGCCTCCTCTTTAAATATTTATTTCACAACCATTGTTCATAATTCTTCAACTACTTACCTTCAAGGATTTCCCTGTGTGAATGAGCTCAACAGAGGAAGCCAAAATCATGAAAGGGACTTGATAGTTAGAGCACATGTAACTGTTGACTAGTTAAAGGACATCCATGAACTAATCACTTCCGACCACTTGTCAGCAGGGAAATAGAGACGTTTGGTTTGTACATGAAAATTCTGATTCTCCTGGCTAAAGATGGAACACCAGGGACCAAAAGAAAAAAAAAAAAAAAAGAATGTTAGTGTGTTATCCAAAAGATGTTTAAGTGCTTTTTCACATTCTTCTCAAAGTTCAGGAAGCTTTGTGTTATAAATTCTGCAAGTCCTTTTTAGTGCATGCTTCAGACATCTGTAGTGTTACGGTACCTGCAGTTTCCAGAGACAGGATCCAGTCTACCTGTGGCTTACACAGTGGTGATGCCTAGTTTTTTCACCTAATAAGAAATCTGGAGAAGGCAGTTGCAGCAGCTCCATGATGTCATCAAGGGTCCAGACTCAAGCTGTCCTTCTGTTCTTCCCTAGCCTTTGCCATTTCGTGGCTACTACAGCTTCAGATAGTAAGTCCTCACAGGACTGCATTCAAAGTAGGAAGGAAAAAAACTGGGATAAAAAACTGTTTTTGTTTTTCAGAAAGAGAAATTTTCAGTAACTCCTCCAGCATCCCAGCATATGTCTCCTTTTGTCTCATTGGCCATCTAGATTTTGGTCACTTGCCGACTCCTGGATCAGTTTAAGAAATATGGGCTAAGACCAGTCACATTCATGTCCTGGGGTTTGGGAAGGGACCTGTCTCCTCTGACTTGCTGTGCAAACTAGACAGGGCTTTTTGTTAGCCAGGAATAAGGCAGTGTGGGGACAGTTCTTGGGCAGAATGTGAGCAGTGAGTACCGTGCCGCAGGGATAAATGATCATGATTTTTCATATTCTTCCTACTCTTGTGACCTCATATAAAATTTAGAAGTTGAAGCAACAAAAAATTTGTCTTGGTATCATCATATAGTTAGTTCATGGGAGCTTATAGAAAAGATTTAATTGCTACCAGATGAATTCTTTGGCAGTATCAAAGTTCTTTGCGAGATCTAGGTCTTTGCCAGAGCCCTGCTGTTGTTGTTAGGTGCCGTTGAGTCAGTTCCGACTCATGGAGAGCCAGTGAACAACAGAATGAAACACTTCCCCGTCTGGCACTACATCCACAGTCGTTTTTGCTTAAGCCTACTGTTGCAGCCACTGTGTCAATCCGTCTCATCGAAGGTCTTCCCCCTTTTCACTGACCCTCCATTCTACCAAGTGTGATGTCCTTCTCTAGGGACTGATCCTTCCTGACAGCATGTCCAAAGTATGTAAGACACAGCCTTGCCATCTTTGCTTCCAAGGAGCACTCTGGTTATACTTCTTCCAGAACAGATCTGTTGGTTCTTTTTGGTGGTCCATAGTACATTCAACATTCTTCTCCAACACTACAATTCAAAGGCATCAATTCTTCTGACTTCTTTGTTCATTGTCCAGCTTTCATATGCATATGATGTGACTGAGAATAACATGGCTTGGGTCAGGCACACTTTAGCCTGCAAGATGACATCTTTACTTTTGAATACTTTAAAGAGGTCCTTTGCAGCAGATTTTCCCAATGCAATGCGTCTTTGGATTTTTGACGGCTGCTTCCATGGGCACTAATTGTGGACCCAAATAAAATGAAATCCTTGACAACCTCAGTCTTTTCTCCATTTATGACAATGTTGCTTACTGATCCAGTTATGAGAACTTATGTTTTCTTGACATTGAGGTGCAATCCATACTGAAAGCTGTGGTCCTTGATCTTCATCAGTAAGTGTCTCAAATCTTCACTTCTGGCAAGTAAGGTGGTGTCATCTGCATAACACAGGTTCTTAATGAGTCATCCTCCTCATTCTTCTTCGTATAATCCAGCTTCTTGGATTATTTGCTTGGCATACAGATTAAAAAGGTATGGTGAAAGCATACAACCCTGACACACACCTTTCCTGACTTTAAACCATGCAATGTCCCCTTGTTCTTTTTGCACGACTGCCTGTTGATCCATATACAGATTCCTTAAGAACACAATTAGGTGTTCTGGAATTCCCATTCTCGAAAATGTTAGCCATAACTTAGTATGATTCGCACAGTCTAATGCTTTTGCATAGTCAATGAAACACAAGTAAACATCTTTCTGGTATTCATTGCTTTCAGCCAAGATTCATCTAACATCAGCGATGATATCCCTGGTTCTATGTCGTCTTCTGAATCCAGCTTGAATTTCTGCAAATTTCTTGTCAATATACTGTTGCAATCACTTTTCAATGATCCTGAGCAAAATTTTACTTGCGTGTGATATCAACAATATTGTTTGCTAATTTCCACATTTGGTTGGATCACATTTCTTTGGAATGGACATAAATATGGATCTCTTCCAGTGCTGCTTCTGTTTGTTGAAATATCTCAGTTGACATTCCATCAACTTCTGGAGCCTTGTTTTTTTGTTAATGGCTTCAATGCAGCTTTGACTTCTTCCTTCAGTACCATCTGTTCCTAATCATATGCTACCACTTCCAGTGGCTGAATATCAACTTGTTCTTCCTTGTATAATGACTCTGTGTATTCCTTCCATCTTCTTTTGATGCTTCCTAAGTTATGTAATAGTTTCCCTGTAGAATCCTTCACTATTGCAACTTGAGGGTTAACTTTTTTCTTCAGTTCTTTCAGCTTGAGAAATGCAGAATGTGTTCTTCCCTTCTGGTTTTCCATTTCCAGCTCTTTGCACATGTCATTATAATACTTCTTTTCATCTTCTCGAGCTGCTCTTTGAAACTTTCCGTTTAAGTCTTTTACTTCGCCATTGCTTCCTTTTGCTTTAGCTGCTGGATGTTCAAGAGCAAGCTTCAGCGTCTCTTCTGACATCCCATTGGGTCTTGTCTTTCCTGTTTGTCTTAATCTGGAAGCTCAGCTGAAACTTGTCTACCATGGTTGACCCTGCTGGTACCTAAATACTAGTGGCATAGCTTTCTGCATCAGAGAAACAAGCAAGCCTGCGCTGACAGACAAGTGGGGGTAGCTCACTTGTCCTCACTTGTCCTCACCTGATGCTGTTATGCTGCTTACTTGCTGTCAGAGTCCTAGAAGTCCATCAAATTATATTTTCTTTCAGATATGGTAGGACACCTGGGCAACTGAACATGAAACGTCCTGGAAACAATAAGATCATTGTTACTAGCCACAAGGAAGTATAGCTATTCAAACTCAAATTGCACATAGGAATTGCCCAGGTGACAACTGAAAGTTGTGTTCACTTTCTTTCTGTTGTCAATTGTATGCTACAGACTTAGGGGAATTTCTGCAAGATGGGGACTACTTTGATAAAAAGCAGGCAGTTCCACATATAGCAACTCAGCCACAGAAGGAACTGAGCCAACAATTAAAGTTGCCTGGACGCTAGCAGAATTCGTATCTTTTTGCAGACTAGTGCTGGAATGAGAGTGAAACTTCCAGACTAAGGCAGACTAGGAAGAAAGGCCTGGCAAACTGTTTCCAAAAATCAAATCAACGCTGTGGATCAGCAGTTCAAACCGCCACTGATCCTGGGGATAGCGCAGGACCAGGACGGTTTTCCCTCCATTGCATGTCGTGCATAGGATCAGCTTGAGTTTGGACTGAACAGAGGAAAGCAAACAATAGAGATACTGCAAACGCTTTCCAACCACAGAGAGAGAAAGCCTTGAGCTCCCTCTAGAGGAAAGAGCTTGAGGCCACTTCACCATTCTGACCTCTCCTCTGGTTAATTTTCACAGGGGTCTTCACTCCCCTTCTTAAAGAGAACCAAGACTCCCTTGCTGCCTCGGACACAGTAGTCTGGCAGCACTTAGCACGTTATGGTTTGGGCGTACAGTCCTCTGCCCCTTGCACTGGGAGCCACGTGACAGCACCCACTGTTAGGGCTCTCTATTAGTCATAGCAGCTTCTCCTACATGGTGGGCCCTCAGTGACTGTGTTTATTAGAGGAATGAGAACATTTCTGAGAAGCAACAATAAATGTTCACATTCTGCGGGTGACCACTTTGTATCTTGCAGTTATTTCTCCTGCTTTCTTCTCTATTTTTTTCCTCCATCATATATTGCAACTAACAATCTATACAGCCTGTAAACATGCAATATTTCACATAATTCTCATGATTCTACAGGGGCGTATAGCTGTGTCTGCGCTTTCTCTAGACAAAGAAGCTGACATTCAGACAGGTGGAGTGAGTTGCCCAAGGTCACATTGCCAGTAAACAGAGCAAGGAAGGGATCCATGCCAGACTTTTCTGACTTCAGATTCCAGGATCTAATTAGACTAATTTACTGCTTTCCTGCGGATTTCTGCCAGTTTTAGCCTTCATTCAGTTGTGTGCAGCAGCGTGTATAATGCATGTACACTTCAACTGGCAAAGCAAAGACTAATTTCCTTGGCTTCCCCCATCACTTGGTAAAAAGGAATCAGTAATTGTAAATGATTCAAGCAATGTAACATTTGTTCTCAAAGCTGACTGCATAATTGAAATCATCTGGGGAACTTTAATAATTACTGAATCTTGGGCCTCGCTCCCAGGGAATCTGATTTAATTGTTCTGTAAGGTGTGGCCTGAGCAGTGGGCCTTTTAGCAGACTCCCAGAGGATTCTAACATGCTGCCTACGCTGAGACCTACTCAAGGGCAGAAACTTGTGAAGAAAATTTACAAAAACATAGTATCACCTCTGAGAGATAACCACCACTGTTAATATTTTGGTGATATTACCTCCTCTTTGCTTGGACACCTGTACCCAGTATTACAAAACCAGCATATCATACGAGTTGTTTTGTCACGTAGTTTCTTTATCTCTTGTCTAAAGTGTGTTTGTGTATACATGTTTTGTTGTTGTATACTGTGAGGTTGATTTTTAACTCACAGCAACACTCTGTGACAGAGTGTGATTGTCCAATGAGGATTTCTAGGCAGTAGTCTTTACAGAGGCCAATCACCAGCTCTTCCTTCCATGGAGCCAGTAGGCAGGTTTGAATCACCAGCCTTCTGGTTAGCAGTCAAGCGCACAACTGTGGTGCTTCCAGAGTTCCTTATACACGTTTAATGCCTGCATAATATTCCACTGGACAAATGGAACAATTACTTTAACAATCTGTCAGGGATTGAACTGTGTCTCCCCCCAGAATACATGTCAATTTTGTTAGGTCCTGATTCCCAGTATTGTGTGATCGTCCTTTGTTTTGTGATTGTAATTTTATGTTAAAGAAGATTAGGGAGGGATTGTAACATTTACTAATACCACAATCTTGATCCCAGGTGAAGGGCATCTCCCTGGGGTGTCCCCAGCACCACCTTTTATCTTACAAGAGACGAAAGGGATGAGAGCAGAGAGTGTTGGGCCTCATGCCACCAGGAAAGAAGCACCCAGAGCATAGCTGTCCTTTGGACTCGGGGATTCGGTGCAGAGAAGCCCCTCGTCCAGGGGCAGACTGACAAGAAGGACCTTCCTCCAGAGCTGACAGGAAGACTTCTCTGAAGCTGATGTCCTGAATCTGTACTTGCGGCCTACTAGACTGCAAGAAAATAAGTGTCTCTTTGTTAAAGGCGTACACTTGGGTTGTTTCTGTTATAGCTCACCAGGTGACTAAGACAAAATCTCCTATGATGGAGATTTCCATTAATTTTTTCTGTTCAAATCAGTGCTGCAATAAACATCCCTGTAACATCCTTACTAGCAGCCTCGTTAAAGCCCCACTGTTTATTTCTGCTCCCTTATACATGGAGTCACCGTGAGTCAGGGCCTAACTTGATGGCAGCTGACAATCATCATTTATTTCTCTAGACTCAGGTATGCTTTATTACAGTATTGTCTCACCATCTAAATGAAGAAAGAGAAAAAGGGAGAAAGAAAGGGAGGGAGGGAAGGAAGTCACGTCCAAAAGGTAGAAAACTCAGCTCTCTTCTGGTATTTCCTACTTCTGTATTTCCTCAGCTTACATCTGAGATGTTTTTGTCTGTGGGATCCAGTGAAGTTTCATTTCCTGGCCTTGGCTCTCTGCAGCCCTTTTCTGGTCCAGAGAAGGGCATTCTGGAAGCAACAAGTCAGGGCTACCCTTGAGGCTGGTTTCCCAGAAGGTTATCTGTTAGCCATAGGACATCACTAACAAGTAAAAGGCTGCTGCTTCTCTGTGCAAACTGTTCCAGGTCAACACACAGGTCTTCAGGTGACAGAAATCACAGGAGCAGGGTGAGCTGACAGGATACAAGGATTTGAAATTTATTGCAGACACTGATTTGCTGCCTGATGTAAATGAAAATGCCTCTTTTTCCTAATCGCACAGTCAGCCATTGCTTTGGGAAATACTTTGACATCATAGAAAGGTCAAGTAGAGAGAAATAGTTAAGAACACAGGCTTAACACCCTTGGTGTCCATTGCTTATCCTTCTGGTGCCTTCAAAATTTAGAAAATACAAGCACATAGGAAAAGGAAAATTAAAATCCATTTCATTCTTCAGTTGCCCCTTCCAAGACTGGAAACTTCTACTAGAGGAAAATGGACCCAGAGACCAAGTTTACTTCCCCTTGCCCTCACCCTCCTTGGAATCCTACCTGTCTGATTTGTCCCTTTCTTGTTAACTCAGTGATGCATTCCCATAAATTCTGTGATGTTTTTAATATTTTGTCTAGATTTTTAGTTATTTCAGTAGGAAATACAGCATAAATTAGTCAGTCCACCATTAGTAATAAAGAAGTAAATGTCCTTTTACTACTTAAAAAGAGTGTAGTTGTCAGGGAATCATTTCTAAAAGCACAGAAATCATTAACACAGGATCCAGGGTAAAGTTTCCTTCTATAGGGAAGGTGGTGAGGTGGGTGAGAAAGAGTCCCAGAGGTATGTCAACTACTCTCAAGGTTCTGTGTTGAGTGGTGAGTTCCAGTATACCTAAATAAATTAATAAGATGGTGCATAGGTCCAAGATAAGAGTGTATTATGAATAAAAAATTATGATAACCCAGTGTTGTGAACACCATCCAGTTGTTCAGAGTCTTTCAAGGTTTTTGGTAGACTTTACTAAAGATTTGGGAATCATGTCTTGGGGTTACATTATTATTCACATCGTCTTCTTGTGATTTTTCACCAAAGCTTTCTTTTTCTCTCTCTTCCTTCCCTGTCTGTAGTGAAAAAGTTATTTTTTAGAGTAGAACAGTCCTCTACACAATCAGAACCCTTAGGATGCCAGTATCAACCACCAACTATATTCTCAAATAAACACGATTCCCTACCTAAGAGGAAGAGCGTGTGGTTAAATTTTCTACATCTGCTTCCACTAGCACTGTGGGGGTGGGGTTTCTAAGGCTGTCATCCTACAGAAGCAGACTGCCACACAGTTCTCCCTTGGGGCAGCTGATGGGTTTGAACCACAGACCTCTGACTAGTGCACAACTAGACTGCCTTTCTGTTGACTTAGTAGGGTTTAAGTGGTAAGAAAGAGGCCTGAAATACTTAAGAAAATTCAGAGAAGTGATTATAAAACAGTGAATTTCCGAAGGAACTGTTGAAGTATTAAGGGCCATAAGCTGCAAATACTATGCCTATTCTTTAGAACTTGGCCTGTCCAGACGAATGGGCTCACGAACATTAGACTAGGAGGGAGGAGGCAGGTAATAGGTTTTGATCCATTTTGTAGACTTTCAGGCACAAGATTCACAGCCCTTTATGCCATTACGCTGTCAGTCAAAGCATAAGACCCTTTGGGGGCTGGTTACGGTGGAAATCATTTTCATTCTGACAGAGGGCTGGCCACAGGGCTGGATTTTGACCAAAATGGGAGTTAGTGATCTCAGTTTAGGGGCTATCCTAGCTCTCCCTTTTGCAATTCCTTCTCCTGTGTTTCTCTTTGCAGTGGTACTCAGTCTAAGCTTTCCCTTCTCTGGTCTTACTCCTCCCATCAAAATTTCCCAGGTATGTGTCTGTGCTTTCTGGGCCTCCATAAACTTTCTGAGTTACCTCATGCAGTGACAATGACAAACTGGGGGACCTAGGACAGTTAACCTAACAAAGCCTGTCTCCTATCCAGTAGCATTGGGGTAATAATACCTTGGAAGCTGAAGATATTACAAAGGATACTGTTCATAAAATGCTCACCTTGATGCCTTTAATTAGCAGACATTCCTGTTCTTATATGGTTAGTTGAGAAAAAGTTCTAGTAATTAAACATGTAGACTCTATATAATATGCTACTTTTTTCAAGAGAAAGATTGGAAATTCAGAAAATATACATGTATTTGCTCATCTTTAAAAAAAAATAATGTTTTTAAAAGGCACTGGAAGAACAAACCCGAAAAACAGTGAAGTTGGTTTACTTACAAGGAACGAAGAAGAGGAACTTGTGGAAGGATAAGAGTTCAGGTGGTTTTACTGATGACTTGTGTCAAATGTTTAAGAACCAGCTAAGTTCAATGCTTTAAAATTTTTATTACAGAAAAATTCAAGCACATATAAAAACAAAGACTAGTATAATAACATTCATGTACCCTTGTCCGTCTTCAGTATCATTCAATTTTTGGTCAGTCCTGTTTCCTTTGTATTCCCACTCACTTTTCCTACCCCAACGTAATAACCGTTGTTTTAAGTGTTTTGAAATCCAACTTCTAGAAATAAAGCTTTCTAGGACATTTAACAAAGCCAATCCTGATACTAAACCTTGTCAGAGATAGCAAATAAAGAAAACCATGGACCAAGTTCACTGAATGAAAATCTCATTTAAGATGCTGGCACATGACACATTATTCCTTTGTAAATGCTAACTATGCATAAAAGTAAATAAGTATATTCCACAGTTACAGAATGCAGTGAATGCTCCATTAAGTCATGCTTACTAACCATGCTATCAGCTCTTTCTTATCCATAAAATATTGCTAAAAAGGGTATGGATAAATCTATATGAGCCAAGCCAAGTGCCGTCGAGTCGGATCTGAAGATCTTACATTTATCTGTTTGCCTGATAGCTATTTTTTCAGTATATTTCAAGGCTCTGTTATTGGTTGCATTGTGTGTAAAGTAAAAGTTACTTCTTCTTGGTGAATAAATCCTTTTAGTGCGATGAGCTAATCCAGTTCTTCCTCTATTAATGCATTTGCAGATGTGTGTGTGATTTCTCAGTGTCTCTCTTTCTTCCTCTGTTGTTGCAGACAAATTATCTACTTTGAACTTAATGTAGCTTTATCAGGTTAGTTTTGTTAGTATTTGCCTGAAAACTTTTTCCATCTTTTTATCTGACTCTTCTGACACAAATCTTAACTGTGTGTCTTATAACCAGTATATAGTGTGTATACATATATAAATGTAAATTTATATACATGTATATATAAATTTCAAACTGAGGATATGTTAATTGAAGACTTTAATCATTTACATTGGTCATAACTAAGATTTTTGTGTTTATTTCATACCATTGTATTTTGTACAATCTGTTCTGTCTTTTCTATATTTCTTTCTCTTTTTGAATAGAGTATTTCTCCTTCCTTCCTGAGGCGTGTATTGGCAGTATTTTCTTTTCACACATTGAGGACACTTTCCTGCTTTCTCCCGGCTTCTGCTGCTGTTGTTGAGACGTCAGTGCTCAGTCTGTGGCTCCTTTGAAGGTCCTCTATCTTCTACAGCTGCTTTTAAGATTTTTCTCTCTGTTGTCATTCTACCACTTCAATACAAACTTGTGTGTATATGAACTTTTTATGTGTCATGCACTGATTCACTGGATTTATTGAGCCTGTGAATCGATGCGTCGCCAGTCTGGAAAATTTTAATCACCTGCTTTTGAAATACTCTGCTTCACTTTCTTCCTTATCTAGTAGTCTGTTTATGTGTAGGCTGAAATTTCTCATTGATTCCTCTGTGTCTCTAATATGTTCTTTTAAACAATCCCCAGCTTACGAGGGGTTCTTACATAAGTTGGATCTGAAGTAAGTTGAAAACTTACTATTATTTTAGTTTTCATTATTACTGTCTTTTATTATCAGTATCTTTATTAGCCCAATCTTTATTCATCTTTGGGGGTTGGAAACATCACCTGTGAGAATGGTGACATCAGCAAATCACACACTGCAGTGTTGTACCAAACCCCAAAAGATGCTTGTAAGTGTGCTTTGTACTAGGTCTTTTCTATGAATGCATCTTCCTGCTTATTGGCTCTCTCTGCAGCTATTAAAGCCATTCATTAAGTTCTTGATATCAATTATGTCTCTGGTTCTTTTTCAGATCTGCTGTATAACTAGTTTCAAGTCCTATCAAAGTTTTTAACTTTACCTTTCATCTCCTTGAATATTATAAGCCTAAAGTTTATAGCCTTTGATAGTTACAATATCTAGAGTCGCTGAAGATTGATTTCTGCTGGTTCCCCTTCATGTTCTCTGGTTCCTTATTTGTTTACATACTTTTTAAGGAGTGCTAGACACTGCATTTAGAAGTTTATTTGCAGAAACAACTTGAGATCTACCATAACATTATCTTCATATTTTTCTACCAGGCATTTTCTACCAGATGCTTGGTTGACTGTCTCTATAGTCCATTAATTTTTTCCTATTTTTGTGAAGTGCTTTCACTCTTCAAAGTATATGAGTGGGTGTGGACTTCTATTTAAAAAATATCCAAGGACCTAAATTTGAATTGTATTGTATACTTTCACTCAATCTCTGTAAAAAAATAAACATAATTAATATATAATGTATATTATAAAATTATAAAATACAATTATAAAAATAATATAATATATGATAATATGGTATATAATATAAAATATATCATATCATATATAATGTCATATCATATATAAGCATATATTATGTATAATAAATATACAATACATAAAATAATATAATACGATTTTATATAATGTACTGTACCAGACTATAATTTTTTGTACTGTACTGTACTATACTATACTAATATAATATGGACCTGACCTAGGCTCTTTCTTTCCTCCCAGGCTCTCTTGTTGACCTGGCAATACATTGATTTAGTCGCACATTTTATTGTGCATCTAAAGTTAGTCCATCTGACAGCGCTTTCACCTAGACTCACTATTACTTGTTAACTACATTGTTTAATAAACTGCCTGAAGACATGTCATTTATATGGTTGCTCTATTTTCAAACTTGGCTTGGCTCTGAGATTTCTCAGGAATATACTGCTTGCTTTTGGAGAGTAACCAGGATTTGATTGCAAGGCTCCCTGTCGCTGACGCCTTGCAAGTGGTGGCTCGTGTCTTCGGAATTCCAACTCTGGTGACTGCGGTGGCCTCAGCGGACAACGAGTCCCCGCGCGCCCCCTTGTGGTCATCCAGCCCTGTTCAGCGTGGGTTTAGGAGACCGTAACCCTGTTGGCCCTACTGTGTAAGGGCTACGGCTGCTAACCGACAGGTTGGCAGTTCAAATCCACCAGGTGCTCTTTGTAAACTCTATGGGGAAGTTCTACTCTGTCTATAAGGTCGCTATAAGTCGGAATCAACTCTACCGCAGTGAGTTTTTTCTTCTTCTTCTTCTTTTAGGATTAGCATGTTTCTTAGGGGACGCTTCGGCTCTGCGCTCCTCTCTCGCTGTTCGCCCCTAGACACCGCGGCTCCGCGGGGCCCAAGGGCTGCCCCTCTGACCTCAGGGTGCGACCCTGCCTGCACCCCTCCCCCGAGTCTCACTGGGGCAGAGTTTCCGGCCCCAACCCCATGTCCCCAGCCCAGCCCGTACTGCGTCCCTCCGGTAGCCGACTCCCTCCTGCCGGCCCTACACTTGCGCACCACCCTACTCACCAACCCAAGCATCTACCTGGGCTTCTCAACTTTCTGTTAGTTGTGAATTAAGATAGATAATTTTCTAAAAATTATCGTTAGAAAATCTCAATCCAAAACAACAACAGATGAGCTCTTAGCCACTAAAAACAATTAGGAACACTAATAACAATTAATTAACTGCAGTGGCCCTCACTTGCTATGGATGAACTAGCAATGAAAAATGGAAAACTGGGCCAGTTTAACCATCTCAAAAACAATATAAGGTCAAATTAAACAGAATCCTTAGGAGGACGACTGTTCTAAATTCTCGGATCAGATAGGAATTTCTGTGTGAGCATTTCACAACGCGCACACCCAGGATGGGGCCCTCTGGACAACGGATGAGAGTGAGTTGCAGAGAACAATGTCTGACCATGATCCTCAGCGAAGTCACACATTATCACACCAGAAGCATAGAGGCCATTCACTGAGAAGGATTCCAACAAAAAAAAGTGCATATATGACTGTTTAATGTGCCCACTCCCTGTGCCTTTGACGTCATCAAAGAACTGTATGTTCCTCAAGTTTATAACACTCCTCCATGCCTCCTCAAGATTTCTTTCAGGTGATCTTTAAATGTTTTGTGGAGCTGAATTCTACTTTCTAAAGATCTACATTTATAAACAAACAACCAGAGGCAAAAGAAACCCATTTCAAAGAATTATTTTACTTTATTTCAGAACTCAGACCAACAGTTGCCTGAAACACCAGAAACCTGCAGTCTATATAGCACAACCAAGTAGCTCTAGCCAGGAAGACCCGACTCCCCACGTGGGAGATAAAATCTCTCTGACACATGCCTAATTTAAAGCATTCCTCGTGGCGCTGGTGGTTAGTGATAAAACTCTCACCTTCCATGAGGAAGATCAGGGTTCGGTTCTCAGCTAGTGCAGCTGACCTACCGTCACCATAATCTGTCAGAGGAGCCTTATGAGTTGCTGTGACGGTGAACAGATCTCAGTGGAGCTTCCAGACTAAGACGGACTTGGGAGAGACGTCTGGTAAATGAAACTCTCTGGACCTCAACAGTCTGATTCCCAGTGTTACAGGATGGGGCAGCATTTCTTCTTTGGGCACGAAGTCACCGTAAGTCAGGGCGGACTTGATGGCAGCTAACAACAACATTCCTGGTCTCAATAAGCAAGTGTGTAACAAGGCAATTAACTGAGGGCAATTAACTGAGGTCTCTTCTTGTGTGTTTGATATTCGGTTTAAAGAAGATGGATGTCTGTGATGATCACTTAAGGTTCAGAGTCCTTCACACCATCTCTAGCCTTTCTTCCTGGCAGTCACTAAGTGACAGAGCTAGCATCTGCTCTAGTCACCTAGGGCTCAAGAAAGTGACATTACCTCATCTAGGTACACAGGATGCTTGTACTTGATAAGTTCTTTTCTGACTCTGTCCTACCCCCACAATGACAAAGCAAAGGGACAGGGAGAAAACAAGCCCATGACAGGACTGCTCCTCTTCGCAGCTCAGTCTCCACTTTCAGCCTTCATTAAACACACACACACACACACACACACACACACACACACACCCCTCCAGCTTCTATGTCATAGCAGAAAACACTCTCTGCACTCCCACCTCTGTTCTTGTCTTTCTCGTTTCTGACTCTTCCCAGCCAGTCTCCGAAAGAAAGAGACTATGATTTCCAGGAACCTGCATATAATACCCCACCTTGCCTTGCCTTTCTTGTGGCCTTCAGCCCACAACCTTGGAATACACTTGAAAGAAACAAAACTTTGATACAATATCAAAGGTGCCCTCTAAGGAAGATGGAACCTGCTAACGCGTGTCTCAGAGCTTCTGTGAGTTGGCAGGTGTTAGCAGAGTAGTGTCCAATAGCCAGGGAGTTGATGTGTTTGGAGATAGTGGTGTAGAGGTGCGCTGAGGAGTACTGCCCAGCAGGGTAAAAACAGATCAGACTTCTAAGGACCATCCATGAAGGAAGAGGTAAGGAAAAGAGACTAGAAGGGGGAGGAGGGAAGAAAAGCCTGCAGAAGTGAAGATGGAACGTTCCAGCCGCTGTGCTTAGAGAACTTTCAGGATGATTAACGCTCAGTTTTAAATTGTCTATTGCTGTTATGTTTTCCTCTTCTCCTCTGCAAACCTCTAATTAAATCTACAAAAAGCCTTTGTGTTAATGTCATTCTTTGTTCATTGGTTTTTGCTTTTTTATGAAATCTAGGCGCTTGGCTGGCTTTAGACAAGGGGTCCAGTTTCACATCTAGGTCCACCATGGACAGACAGGGTTGGTGCACTGGAGCTGAAGTGTGATCTACAGGCTTGACTGAAATGCTTCAGTAAAGTGAGAAGCTCTGAGACAGAAGCAACCTCTGTAGCATAAGCCCTCTGGGAATTTTTCCCAAATTGGGGGAAGGTGGTAGACCTTCTGTAAGTTATGAAATGGAGGTCGGAGCCAACCTTACCTGTCTCTAGAGAGACCTTAGGAGAGCTGTGCTAGGATCTGAACTATATGAAAACCAACTTGTTGCCATCAATTCTGACTCATAGCGACCCTGTATGCCAGAGTATAACTGCCCCATAGAGTTTCCAAGGAGCACCTAGTGGATTTGAACTGCACACTTTTGGGTTAACAGATGTAGCACCTAACCACTATACCACCAGGGTTTCTCTGAGTTATATAGATTTATTTATAATCTTGCTTTCCCTCCCTGCTAGACCAGAGCTGTAAACAGTCTTCATTTCTATAGAAGCACTAAGGAAGCATTCAGCATAGCTCCAGTATGGGTTTTCCGTGGGTATGAGAGAGAAGATCCCAGAAACAATCCTTCTGGGCACTGGGGACAGAGAGAAGACACTGAAACAATGACCGACAGATTTCTCCTCACGCAGTGTGAACAAGAGCTCAAGCAAAGCAGCTGTCTGTTCCCTCTGACCATCACATCTCAGCATGCAATTTGTTTTACTAAGTGGCAGAGTCTTTATTCTTTCCACTTTCTAAAGCAGCAGCTTTTTTTATTTCTCCCTGGGATCCAAGTGATTGTGTTCTCACTTGGCAAATGGCCCAAAGAAAAGACACCCAAAGTAGCAGCAGACAAGGGCTGCCCTGCCTTCCTAGGACTGGGTGAGAACCAGATCAGATGAAGGTGAATCCTGTCCCTCCACCACCTCCCGGGAAGCCAGGGCATCTGCTGCGTGTCATGATGCCCTTGCATGCAGCCTCCTGCCGGGAGCCAGTGATTGGATGCTCCTCTCCTAGGCTCCTGCCACAAAGACAACTGGTTCCAGCCTCTGAGACCTCCATCTGGCTGCCCAGCAGAGGCCAAGCGAACCCAGGAGTCAATCTTCCCACAGGGAGCGAGCAAGCTCTGGGCAAGGCCAGCTGTGTGTCCCAGATGGTGCAGCCCAGGGGTGCTAATGAAGCCCGCTCATCTGTGGACCCGGCAGGTGGGCCCTTCCTGCCACTCAGTCCGCTGCTGACTCTGGAAATGGGGGTGCACAGCCCTGTCTCTATTCATCTCATCCTCTATCCCCTGTATGCCTCTCATAAATAATATTGTCATTTTCTTTCTTCTGGTCAAACCACCTTCTAGCTCTCCAGCTCTTTCTGTGGATAAGTCCAAGTCTTTTCTGGTCATTATAACAGGATAGAAGCCTTTTTAAATTCACAGCTCCCACTCCCTTCTAAGGTGGAGGGTGTCTCTTCTTGGGGTAAGTATGATCTCAGGGCTTACCTTCTCTGTGTATTAAATGGAGAAAGCTTTTGAGCACCGAGGTAGAATGGAAGGCTTCAGGGTGAAGGACACAGAATATTGTGAGGCTTTGGTAAAATATGGACACAAAGGCCAGCCAGAGAGAACCAGATTCCAACTCATAGTGACTCTATAGGACAGAGTAGACCTGCCTCATAGCGTTTCCAAGGAGCGCCTGGCGGATTTGAACTGCTGACGTTTTGGTTAGCAGATAGAGCACTTAAGTACTACACCATCAGGGTTTCTGGTGACAGAGAGAAATGGGGGAATTTGAAAACTATGGAAAGGAGAAAGAAATGATGATAAAGATAATAAAATACCTGTTATTTATTGACTTTTTGCAAACATTACGCTGAACCCTTTCGTTCGTTATCTAATCCAACCCTCCACCGATGTAGTGAGTTAAGTTTTATTATTATGCTTTTGCTCTAAGGAAAACAAGGCTCAAAATGGTCAGGGAACTTGCTCAAAATCACACAACTAGGAAATTCAGAGTTAAAATGCGAAGTAATTTCTATCTGGCTTCAAAATCCAAATTTCTTAAATATAATTTTGCTTATTTTGTTGCTGAGAATACACACAGCAAAAACACACTAATTCAACAGTTTCTACATGTACCATTTAGTGACGTTGATTGCAGACTTTGTGTTGTGCAATCCATCTCACCCTCCTTTTCTGCGTTATTCCTCCTGTTAACATAAATTCACTGCCCCTAAGGCTTCTATATTTAATCTTCCAAGTTGCAATTGTCAATTTAATCCCATATAAATAGTTCTTAAAAGAGCATGATACTCAAGGCAGACATTTTTTACTAATTGTTAAACTATTGTTTACTTAAGTCCAAACTCTGAAGACTAAGTTATACTGATTCTCTAAGAATATTTATGGTTGGATCTTCAGAAGGCCGGAAGGTTGAGTCTGCAGGCAGCTGGATTAGTTACCAGAAGGCTGAGTGACTTCATTTCATTTTGAGGACAGTGGATGACACTGAGTGGCCACTAGACAATTGACAGGTCCTCCTTTCACACAGCTTGCTAGCTGCATGCCTCCCTTTGGTCTGGTCTTCTACCTAGCCTTCCAAAAAAATTTAATGTAGAATCTGGGCATAAGTTTCTTATTGTTTATGAGTATGTTATTGTGTGAGAGAAACTAAGTAATTCCAAACCAACTTTTCTTATTCTTTCACACTTTCTGTTCACTTCATTTAAGCCTCAACACTCTTTAGCAATGAAGAAGGCAAGGCTGACCATATCAAAAACAAATGAAAGTCACAAACATGTAATTTAGAGGGAAAAGAACACAGACACTCATGGGTGAAAGGGATCCCTTCTTCATAGTACAGATGAGAAGTTCAAGGCCCCAAGCTGGCGGTAGAGTCACAGACCTAGTTCAATCCTTTTCCTGCCACTTACCAACAGCATGAACTTGGGAAAGACGCTGGATCTCCCTCATCTCCAAAGCAATACCCACCTGCTGGTACAGTGGGGATAACATGGGAGCTCTTCTGTGGGAAGTGCCCAGAAAAGTGCCTGGTAAGAAAAAGAGTCTCAACAAGTAGTAATGTGTTCCCTTGTGCACGATCACCCAGCCATTAAAGGCAGACCTGGGCCAGAATCTCATTTTCTGATTCTCAGACATGTGTGTGTTGTGTGTGTGTGCATGCCCACATGTGCACATGCATGCACTTGCCATGCGTGCACCACAAAAGTATGGAATAGCTCCTTTCATGAAGCAACACAGTTTATAACTCTTTGAAATTGTATAGGGCTTAGAGTTATCAGAGCACTCTCATTTAGATAGTGTCATGTGATTAGGGTCACAACATGGCCCAGTTAGGCAAAAGCGGTATTACCAGGTCCACTTTATGCTCAGGAAAGGTGGGCTCAGAAAAGGTGACTTCCTTCAGGCCTATGAACCACTTGCCAGGCCTCCTGCCTACTCATCTCAGGCTCTTTCTTCTAGGGCACAATTCCTTTCCCCCTAACCAAACCCATTGTCATCGAGTTGATTCCAACTCATAACAGCTCTATAGAACAGAGTAGAATTGCTTCATACACTTTCCAAGGAGTGGCTGGTAGATTCAAACTGCCGACCTTGTCATGGCAGCCCTATGTCCTAGCCACAGCACCAAAGGGCAAGCAATTTCCTCAAAGAGAGAAGGAGTAGTAGGAGAGATCTTAGTCTGGGGGTCATAAATGACGTAAGTAAATGACAACTCTGATTAGATAGTGAGGAAAGAATTGGACTTTGAAAAGGTTGAGCAAAAGGTAAAGAGAGAAAACACCGTCAAGAGAGTAAACAATCCAACACAAGGGACTGTGGGAAAATGAGGACTGACATCTACTGCAGACCACACATAGTGTAACCTTTTCCTGCCAGGTAAATTCTAGTCATTTAGAAATTCTGAAATTCTTAGCCTATTCTTTTCAATTCTGCAGCACCCTTTCTTCTCACAAACATTTCCTGAGACAAGAAAATCCTTGAGTTCTCCACCAAACGTCAGGTTTCACTTTTGTTCGCTAAATTCAAAAAACTCAACCAAACCCACTGCTGTGGAGTTGAGACTGACTAGCAACCCTATAGGACAGAGTAGAGCTGCTCCATGGAGTTTCCAAGGAGCACCTGCTGGATTCAAACTGCCAACCTTTTGGTTAGCAGATGTAGCCCTTAACCACTACACCACAGAGTTTCCTCTAGACTCAAAGAGAGGTAGTATTTCTAAGACCGAGAATCTAGATACTCTTAAATTTACTTATTCTAGGTACTTAAGTGTAGACAGGCCTTGTAGTTTTCCTAGATTACACAAGAGTTCAGATTTATGAGCAATGAAGTATGTAAAAATCACTATGAGGGGATTGAAGGTGACTGTTGAATAAATGAACCAATAATTGTGTGATTCAGTAATGCCTACATTTGCTACCCCAAATGACTATTGTTCCTGGACTTTGGTGCTTTAAAACCATTTAAACATTTAAAAACCTAACATATCTCTCTTATATAGTGGCATTTAATAACATTACCCTGAACAGTAGCCTGTCACTGAAGCACTGTACTTTAGAACAGATCTTGAAATGTTCTTTTTGGTGATGAATGCAACATGATTCCTCTTCAGATTTTCATTTCCAGCGCACTAGACCATATGATTATTCAACTCAAAGTGGCCAACACTGGTCAATTTCAGCTCACTAATTCCTAGGATTTCAATGTTTATGTATTCCATTTCATTTTTTACAATTTCCAATTTTCCTAAATTCATACTTCATACATTCCACATTCTGATTACTAATGGAAGTTCGCAGCTGTTTCTTCTTATTTTGAGTCATGCCACATCAGCAAATGGAGATCCTGAAGGCTTCACTCCACCCAAGTCATTAAGCTTGACCCTATTTTGAGGAAGGCGCTCTTCCCCAGTAGTCTTCTGAGTGTGTTCCTAGCTGGGGTCTCATTTTCCAGCACTGTATCTGACAGTGTTCTGCTGCTATTCATAAGGTTTTCATTGGCTAATTCTTTTTAGAAGTAGACTGTCATTCCCTTCTTCCTTTCAAGATCTGCCCTGAAGTACAATGCTGTCAGTGACAGGATAGTATCCATTCGTCTACAAGGAAGACCAGTTAATATGACTATCATTGAAATTTACACAGCAAACGCTAAAGGTAAAGATGAGGAAATTGAAGATTTTTACCAGCTTCTGAGTCTGAAATTGGCTGAACATGAAGATGCACAGATAATTACTGGTGATTGGAATGCAAAAGTAGACAGCAAAGCAGAAGGATAAGTAGCTGGAAAATACAGACTTGGTGACAGAAATGATGGCAGTGATGGAATGATAGAATTTTGCCAGACCAATGACTTCTTTATTGCAAATACCTTTTTTCACCAAGATAAATGGCCACTATACAAATAGGCCTCACCAGATGGAACACACAGGAATCAAACTGACTACATCTGTGGAAGGAGACAATGGAAAAGCTTCGTATCAGCAGTCAGAACAAGACCAGGTGCTGATTGTGACACAGACGATCAATTGCTCATATGCAAATTTAAATTGAAACTGGAGAAAATTAGAACAAGTTCACGAAAGCCAAAGTATGACCTTGAGTATATCTTAACTGAGTTCAGAGATCGTCTGAAGAACAGATTTGATTCACTGAACACTAATGACCAAAGACCAGACAAGTTGTGGAATGACATCAAAGACATCACTTATGAAGAAATCAAGGTCATTAAAAAGACAAGTAAGAAAGAAAAGACCAAAATAGTTGTCAGAGAGACTCTGAAACTTGTTTTGAACATTGAGTAGCTAAAGCAAAAGGTAAGAATGACAAAGTAAAAGAACTGAATGGAAGATTTCAAAGGGCCACTAGAGAAGACAAAGTATTATAATGACATTTGCAACGAGCTGGAGATAAAAAATCAAAAAGGAAGGACACACTCTGCATTTCTCAGGCTGAAAGAACTGAAGGAAAAAATGTAAGCCCTGAGCTGCAACAGTGAGGGATTCTACAGGGAAAGTATTAAATGACTTAGGAGGCATCAAAAGAAGATAGAAGGAATACAGAGTCATACCAGAAAGAACTGCTTGACATTCAAACACTGCAAGAAATAGCACATAATCAGGAGCCGATGGTACTGAAGGAAGAAGTTGAAGCTGCATTAAAACCACTGTCGAAAAACAAAGCTCCAGGAATTGATGCAGTTATCAATTTCCGTCTTTTATTTTATTTCATCTGTTTCAACAAACAGATACAGATGCTGGCAGTGCTCACTCGTCTATGTCAAGAAATTGGAAGGATGTTTGCATGGCTAATCAACTGGCATATTCATGCCTATTCCCAAGAAAAGTGATCCAACTGAATGTGGAAATTACTGAACAATATCATTAATATCATATGCAAGTAAAATTTTGCTAAAGTTCATTCAAAAGTGACTGTAACCGTATATTGATAGGGAACTGTCAGAAATTCAAGCTGGATTCAGAAGAGGACGTGGAACCAGTGGTGTCATTGCTGATGTCAAATGGCTCTTGGTTGGAAGCAGGGATTACCAAAAAGATGTTTACCTGTGTTTCATTGACTATGCAAAGGCATTTGACTGTGTGGATCATAACAAACTGTGGATAACATTGTGGAGAATGGGAATTCCAGAACATGTCATTGTGCTCATGAGGAATCTGTATATGGATCAAGAGGCAGTCATGTGAATAGGACAAGGCACACTGCATGGTTTAAAGTCAGGAAAGGTATGTGTCAGGGCTGTATCCTTTCACCATACCTTTTCAATACGTATACTGAGCAAGTAATTCGAGAACCTGGACTATATGAAGGAGAACCAGTCATTAGGATGGGATGAAGGAAGACTTATTAACAACCTGCATTATGCAGATGACACAATCCTGCTTGCTGAAAGTGACAAGCATTTGAAACACTTACTGATGAAGATCAAAGACCACAGCCTTCAGTATGGATTGTGCCTCAACATCAAAAAAACACAAATCTTCACAACTGGACCAGCAAGCAACATCATCATGAATGGAGAAATGACTGAGGTTGTCAAGGATTTCATTTTACATGGTTCCACAGTCAATGCCCATGGAAGCAACAGTCAAGAAATTGAAAGATGCATTGAGTTGGGAAAATCTGCTGCAAAGAACCTCTTTAAAGTGTTAAAAAGTAAAGATATCACCTTGAAGACTAAAATGCCTAACCCAAGCTATGGCATTTTCAATCGTGTCATATGCGCACAAAAGCTGGACAATAAATAAGAAGATAGAAGAATTGATGCCTGTGAATTGTGGTGTTGGAGAAGAATATAGAATGTGCCATGGACTACCACAAGAACAAATAGATCTATTCTGGAAGAAGTACAACCAGAGTGCTCCTTGGAAGGAAAGATGGCAAGACTGGGTCTCACACACTTTGGACATGTTGTCAGGAAGGATCAGTCCCTGGAGAAGGACATCGTGTTTGGTAGAGTGGAGGGTTAGTGAAAAACAGGAAGACCCTCAACAAGATGGATTGGCACAGTGGCTGCAAAAATGGGTTTAAGCATAAAAACAATTGTGGGCATGGCAAAACAACTGGAAAGTGTTTTGTTCTGTTGTGCATAGGATCACTATGAGTCAGAACCAACTTGAAGGTGCCCAATAATGAAAACAACAACATTTGTACCACAGATTGAAAAATTATTTTTAAAAATACCATATTGACCCAATTGTAATTTGTTTAATTTCGTTGTTTAAATGTGGCCTCTTTTTATGGAAGTTCTTTTACTAGTACTACAGTGAGTGTGAGTCTAAGAAAACATGATTTAATTGTGTGTCCACATATAATCACCAAAATGTCATTTGTGGATTCATCACTGATGCTGCATAGGATTGTGTGTGTCTGTGTGTATAAAATGTTATAGCCTATTGTTGACTTATGTAGATATCACATTCAAAACAGAAGTATCTAGAGGGTGGCAGAGAGTAAAGGACAACTGAGGCAGTTGGAGACATTTGACTAACGATCACAAATGATATCATCTTGCCTATCAGAAGAGTCTTAGAGATTTTGAGATCAGAATCAGTGTCCCTACATAGAACAAATGGTTACATCTTAAGCTGTTAAGCAAAAGGTTGGCTATTACAGTCTACCCAGAGGCATCTCAGAAAAAAAACCTGGCAATCTACTTCTGAAAAATCAGCCACTGAAAACCCTAGATAGAGGGCAGTTCTACTCTGAAGATCTTCAGTTCTACTCTGAAGATCATTATGAGTTAGAATGGACTAGATTACAGCTGGCTTGGTCTCCTTTTATTTTATTATTATTTCTTTTATTCTGATTGAGTTAAAAATGTACATTCCCATATAAATTTGTGTGCCCACTTACATGCAGCTCCCATTGCTCTCCTTGCCCTGTGACAGCACACTCTTCCTCTCCACTCCATGCATGTCTTATCCTCCCAGGGATCTCCTGTCCCCTCCTCTCCACCCACTGCCACTCTTCTGTCCAATATTGAGAGTGGAAGTGTTGAAGTCTCCCACTACTATTGTGATGTGATTTATTTCATTTTTGAGTGTAGTCAGTGTTTCTTCAGTGTATTTAGGTGCTGTAATATTAGATGCATAAATATTTAATATTGTTAAGCCCTGCTTGTATACTGAACCTTTCAGCAATAGTGTCCATCCTTGTCCACACTGGTGGATTTTACATTAAAATCTATGTTATCTGAGATTAGAGTTGCCATACCTGCTCTTCTTTGTGTATTGTTAGCTTGATATATGTTCTTCCATCCTTTAATTTTCAGTTTGTTCCTATCTTTAAGTATAAGGTGAGTTTCTTGTAGGCAACATATGGATGGGTCATGACTTTTGATCCAAGACGTCACTTGTTGTTTCTTTACTGGAGCATTCAGTCCATTCACATTCAATGTAATTATTGACAGGTTTGTGTTTAGTACTGTCATTGTGATATGTTTATTTTTGTGTTGATGTTTTCTCTGTTGTTCTTATTAATCCGGTCTGGGACTTTCTTATTTGTCAGTTGATCTTTCACCTTTTTCAGCGTTGATTTTGTGGCTGTTGAGACTTGTATTACATTTCTTGATTTGTCTCACCCTATTCAAGAATTCAAATTAATCATAGATTGTTCCTCTTAATAGAGTCCCACATGCTTCTTAATGCCTCTTCATTTTTCTTGTTTCTTTTTCTGATTCTTCTCATAGATGCTGGAGTCAGTAGCTCTGTCTTCCAAGTCAGAAAGCATATTTTCCATCTGTTCCATTCTGTTTTCTTGGCTTTGAATGGAAGTTTCTATCTCTTGGATTTTGTTCTTGATTTGTTGGATTTCAGAATACTGGTGTTCCATCAGATTGAACAGCTTGCTTAATTTTTCATTGTGCTGTGCTGCATTTTGTATAAGGTCTAGTAGGGCTCTCTATATAATCCTTTTGTACCTGCCCTCTGATAGATTCAGAAAGGCTTCTTCATCTGGGAAGTTCTTTGGTTATTTTTGGGGGGCCTTCTGAAGCAATGGGTGATTTATTTGTTACAATTTTATCCACCATTTGTTGCTTTGGGGGCATCATGTGAATCAATAAAGGCTTGGAGAGATGCTGTGAAGATGGACCATAGTTGTTTCTCTAGACTGTCTTAAAATGAAAGGTGAAAAGTATCTGACAACTTCCAAAGTCAATCAGGTTTTCAGGTCCCTCTTCCTAGCTGGCAAAGTAAGCACCTCTATATCAAACCCCACATGTTACAAACTAGTTCAAAACAGAGAAAGGCTACTGCCCTGCTGGCCTCTTCTGCCAGACCCCAGCCATACTTGACACTGAGTAAAATACTGCCTTTCTGCTGGAAAAGTGTTCTCCTCCAGGCAGGTGCTGCCTCCCAGCCTAGGAATTACGTACAGCTGATGCCTCCATATGGATAAATCTGCCTCCCAGTGGAACAAGATGACATCCTGCACAAGCTCCCCGTCTGCCTCAGTACAGGCTACTCAATGGTAGAGGCAGAAAGAGACACCAAAAGTGCTGAGATGCACAGAGCTCTCAAAATGTGACAATTTCACCTGCCATTCCCACCAGCTGTGCATCTGACATTAGCTGCTAGTCAAGTCTCAGCTCTGCCCGATGGCTAAGACAGAGAAAAAAAAAAGTTAAAATGGTGAGTTGCCTTTGGCCTGTGAAAGCAAGCATTACAAAGAGTGGAGACAGCAAAAGAGAGGAAGTTTTCCATCCAGTGGTATGAAGTCCAAATTAACAGCAGTTGGCTGTGTTGTAGGTCTTACTAAGTGTCTAGAAAGCTCTGTTTAATTATCAATTCAGGTCTTGGTTTCCAGACGGATTTAGGAACACATGTGTTTAGTACACCATCTTGACTCCACCTCCCTCCTTTTATTTTTAGCAAGAATTATGCACGCAGTTTCAGTGACTTAATAAAACCCTAACTGTGTGCTTGGTCCTGGTCATAGTTTACTTCATTTACAGTTTGCTGTCAGTTTTTGGTGAAAGTATTACTAGCCCATTTTACTGATGCTGAAACTGAGAAGTAAAGATGTCAGAGGATTCCCCAATGTTTCACAGCCTTCAAACTCCATGCCTTTCCATGCTATGATATATCCATCTTGAACATTTTACTGAGATAGCTTTGTCTTTTTGTTTTTGGTCTAGGACATTCAAAACAAATAAACAAAATGAACAAAACAAATTCTTTGAACACTTGGTGTGGGTCAGAAGTTTCTCGTTCTCCAAGGTCCAGTAAGTCTTGGCCTTGCTTTCTGAACTTTGAATTTCAGTTCCATGTCAAGCCCCAGAGGTGGGCAAATGCTGATGCCACAGGAGCAGCAACAGGAGGCTCTGCCTGGGGTGAATGTACTCATATGCCTCTGACATGCCCGGCAAGGCTACTGTTCACGTGAAATGATAATTTGCAAGGCCAGAGGCACCCGAGTCTGCCGACGTAATCATTCTTCCTGATTAATGAAGGGCTTCACATCCAAGGTCGCAAACTGCCAGGAGTGGAAAAGTGGGAAGAATAATCTATGAAGTCTGTGGTCAACCAAATGCCAGAAGCTCTCCTTTCCGCCACCGACTGGGAGCATGAGACCCCTGTATGCCTGTCCTGTGA
Source organism: Heterohyrax brucei (assembly GCA_028571685.1). Lineage (NCBI taxonomy): Eukaryota > Metazoa > Chordata > Mammalia > Hyracoidea > Procaviidae > Heterohyrax > Heterohyrax brucei. Next base: position 49,191,407 of record CM053150.1, on the reverse strand, counting down.
CTCTCGGCAAGTCACTTGCCCTCTCTGAGCCAGGATTTCCTTGTCCAGGGGGTAACAAACCTTCCCTCAGACAGGTGCTGGGACTAGAGATCATGTATGAAAAGAACCAGGTACATTGGCCTAAACAAAAGATCATCACAGGCAGAAGTAACATGAGCAATATGACTGCAATGTGTCTCTCCATCTGGTGGAAAGTCACAGTTCTGACCAGCCCAGCCCTGGCTTCCAACACTATCACTGCCCCACTCTGTTTTTTCTTTCTTTTTTTTTTTTCCTTTCTTTCATACCACTCACCTCTTGTTTTTCCATTTTCCTGTAGCAAAAATCAAACCTGATGAAACCTGCATGTGTCCCCAGGTCAAGTCACCTTGGTCTGGTGAATTAAGAACCACGTGCTTGAATGAGCACCAGGTGAAGATGAGGAAAGCAAAAAATGTGACAGCAGGTGGTGAGTGGAGTCGGGGACCTGCAGGACCCGTACCTGATCTCACCCCTCCCTAGTCCTAGGGTCAAACCTCACCCTAACCTTCCCAAACAAAACGAGTTTCAGTGCTGTGCTTCAAACACTTTTCTTTCTCTCAGTAATTACATTCAGTATCTAACATTTGCTGCTTAAATGTCTGATGCCAAGCTCCATTTGGGCAACCTTCATTTCACCAACATCTTGCTTTCCAGCCGTTGACTCTAGCCTTAACACCCTGCACCCACAAGAAACTTATTATTTTCCATTTTACAACTTGTTCCAAAGGAACGTGTTCCTGAGAATTCATTGTTTTCTGTGCTCCTGTTCATTCCAGTATTTTTAGGTTTCTCTGTAACTTCGCCCTCTCCTCTCCCATCTAGAAAAAAACCAGTGCGACAGCCTTCAGGAAGTATATAATATTTTTATTTATTCTCTCTTAGATTAGATTTTAATTTAACATTCCCCTTAAAATCTTCAGAATGAACCCATACCCAAACAGTATCCTAGTTGGAGCCGATGTCTTAAATCAATCACTCTGAAGTTTGTTCTGGTTTTCACCAATTTTGAAGGCAAAAAGGTAAAAGCTGAGAGATCACATAGACAGACGACTGTATTCTGGAATTAAAGACCTCCAGGCTTATGGAGACTGGGGAGGCTGGAGGAAGCTACAATTCTTGAATGCGTGTAGGCATTTTACTAACTCATTTAACTTTCCTGTCAAGATAAGATCCCACTTCACAGAGGAGGAAATTAAGGCTCAGAGACCTAAAAATGCCTTCGTCAAGGCTATGTGCTTAGGTAGCACCAGACCTGAGCTAGCATTCTTCCCAACAGCCCTGGATGGCCTCTGGCGCGCAGTCACTCACTAGCAGCGTGATTTGTGGGGAATCCCCTAACCCTTCTGCCCTCAATTTCCTCCCCTGTAAAGAGGCTGGATCAGGGACATCGCCTAGACGTTTAACATTCTGTGAGTATAAAGAGTGTTCCACGCACGACTGGGAGGATTGGCTGTTTATTAGCCAATCAGAGGTTTTGAATAAACACCTCCCTGCAGGCCAAGTTGCCTAGAGGAAGGCAAAATTAAAAAAAAAAAAAAAACAAAAAAAACAACCCAGCAACTTCTAGGAGAACTCTATAAAACCTGTGCATTCCAGTAGACTTGTACTGTTTGGCACCCGCCGGCTCTCTCGCAGCTTCTGACGTCTAACAAGTCTGCTCTCACCCAAAAGGTAAGTAGAGGAACTTGCTTTGTATGCCTGGACTGCGCCTTGGTGTCGGGAGTTCACGAGACCACTAAGCCTGCTCTGGGACGGGTATGTTTGCTTTTGTGTTCAGAAAAAACCTGAGGGTAGTTGTTGATCTGCTGAGAAGTGCATGCTCAAATTACCTGTGGCTCTTTTGAGAAGCAAAACCCTCAAGACTGACTGCCAGTTGTCGCTGTTATGAGCATGGTGGCACTTTTTAGCCTTTGGACTAAGAAAAACAACTTCAGCAGCTCCTATTCAGTCAGTTTTTTCCTTTTGCTTTCAGACTTTGCGATTCCTGATCATTTCTCTTAATCTCTTTCCACTGTGGTTATTCGCTGACGTCCAGTTAGCCCCAGCTCTTAGGGACCTTGCGCACCGTGGAAGGAGACACTGCCAGGTCCTGCGCCATTCCAATGACGGGTTGCAGCCTGGACTATTGTGATCCGTTGGGTTTTCACTGGCTAATTTTCAGATATCGATTGCCAGACCTTTCTTCTTAGTCGTGTTAGTCTTATAACGCTGCTGAAACCTGTTCAACGTCATAGCAACATGCAGTCCTCCACTGACAGACACGTTAGCTGCGCAGGAACATCGCCAGGAACGTAAGCCACGTATCCTAGGTAGGAGGTGAGAGGTCTGCCACTAAATCACCTGTGCTCCCTTTTTTCCTAAGTGATTGCTTATTTCAATGATTTATTTACCTATTGTCTTATGTCATTTTCTTCCCACACCTGCTGGCATTAGCAGTGAAATTATTCTGGCACAGAAATATGAACTCTTGCCACGGTTTGCACTTTGCCTTCAACCGCTGCCCAAACAAGAAAAGGAAACAGACGTGGACACTTCACAGCATAGTCACCATTTGGTTGTGAATTTTTCAACCTACCCTAGTTCTATGCATCCAGCATTTACTGCTGGCACCAAACAGTTTGAAGACCCTACAGCTTAAGAAATTAGGAGTTGAAAGATGTCAGTCTATTTGAATACATTGGTTCTGCTATCTGGAAAACAGCTGTGTTGTGAGGACATGTTGCTTTTTTAACTTCTCTTTAAATAGTTACCTAAACCAGTTATTGTCAAGTTAATTCTGACTCATGGAGTCCCTGGCTGGTACAAAGGGTTAATGTGCTCACCTGTTTACCAAAAGGTTGGAGGTTAGAGTCTACCCAGAGGTGCCTCGGAGGAAAGTCCTGGTGATCGGCTTCTGAAAAATCAGCCATTGAAAACTTCATGGAGCACAGTTCCATTCTGACACACATGGGGTCACCATGAACCAAAATTGTCACTTGGGCACCACTAGCTGATTTGGGATGCAGCAGGCCTGTGCTCTGCTGTCCCAGTATTCATCACAGCAGCCAAGGCTCATCTGAAGAGATGTAGACAGGGAATGGATGCATTACGGTATGCCTCGGGATTCCTTTGGCTTAGTTACCAGCTGCAAGGAAAGAGCAGTGCTCGGGCCTCTTTCTGGGCTGCTCCATGTGTGTTCCACACCAGGGATCAGGCTGGCCTAGAGCACATCACTGCAGCTGTCGTGGTGGCATTTATGGGGAATGAAGCAGTGGGCATCTGCATGCATCTGTATCTAAAAGTGCTGAATGTGTGTCTGCAATCACAGATATTCAATGAACAAGCCCTTCATGTCTCTCTTCTTGAAAATCCACCTGCCTTGCACATGGAGGAGCAAAGGGATTCTGTTGCCTAATGTTTGTCCAAAAGTTAAAGACATCTCTATTTTAGGAATTATTTTTTCACAGAACCTTTTTGAGGAGGGCAGAAAGAACTGTACTGTAGGGTTCCAGATGTTATTTTGCTGAAGAAAGATTCCAGGTCATAAGGCAGCCGGATGTGGCTTAGAGTACTAGAACATCACAGCTTAGCAGGAGGATCAGACGTATTCCCTTTGGGCCTGCTTCTTCAGTTCTAAAATGAAGGCGTTGGTACAGATATCTCTGCTGTCTCTTGTCATACTTTTCTGTGTTTTTCTTTTATTCAAACATGTTCACACAGCTTTCTCCCAGATTGCATATATGTTCACACAGCTTTCTCCCAGATTGCATATATGTTACCGTTACTAATCCATACTATGTCTACATGTATCTTGATGTCTGTGTCAGTTCATTAAGAAATCAAACATTACAAAAAATATATAAAGGGAAATGTGAGACTCACTGTATTCCATCTTATTTCCCAGATGTGACCCTGGCAGATAGGGTGTTTCTCTGCTCTTTTAGACACACAAACAATACGTATGTATAGTACTTTTTAGTTAAAACCATAGGATTATATGCTTTTCTGAAACTTCCTTTTTTTGCTGATAATATACTGTGAACAACTTCCTGTAACACTTAAAAAGGAGGAAAAAAAAGTTGGCCCAAGAGCTCCGCGAGGAGAGACACACGGGCACAGAAACTGTTCTCACTCCTTACCCACAGCTGTGCGCCCCTGTCTCTCAGCAGTGAACATTGATCTGTGAACGTGTTTTATGATTAACAGAGAGACAATATTTGTGCTGATGTGGTACAGACTTTAATCCTTCTGTAGAAGTTTAACTTCTTGTAAACAAGTTCAACTTGACCTTTCCTCTGTCACTCAGGCTAAGTCAGCACGACCAGCCTGAAGGAAATAGCTTGGTAGTAAGTAGAAACATGGAAATCTCTTCCAGCAGTACTATTTCAAAAAAATTTTGAAAGGGAAAAACATTCATATCTTGCATTGTGACAGTGCTTTGTAAAGCATCTTTGTTTATTACGTAAATCAGTGAATATATTTTGAGCAACCGTGATGAACAAAGTGTTTGCCAAGCCAAGCCAAGTGCCGTTGAGTCAGAGGATCCAAGTGTTTACTTGTTTTTTATTATTATTATTTTTTATTGTACTTTAGATGGAGGTTTACAGAGCAAACCAGCTTCTTGCTGAACAACTCCATGACAGGTCAACACTCTTCCTTCTCGACCTTGGGTTCCCAGTCATCAGCTTCTCTGTCCCCTCCTGCTTTCTCATCCTTGTCCCTGAGCTGACATGCCTCTTCAGTCACATTTTGTTTTATGGGCCTGTCTTATCTTTGGCTTAAGGGCAAACTTGGGGAGTGACTTTATTACTAAGCTAAAAGGGTATCCAGGAGCCACACTCTTAAGGTTTCTCCGGTCTGTCAGGTCAGTAAGTCTGGTCTGGTTTTGATGAGTTAAGAGTTTTGTTTTACATTTTTCTGCAGCTCTGTCTGGGCCTCTGTTATGATCCCTGTCGGCAAACTCAGTGGTGGCAGCTGGGCCCCATCTAGTTGTATCACAGTCTCATTTTATCCACTTAGCAATGAGACATCCAGGGTGGATACTACTGTTACTCAAAAAGCCCAGGAGTTCAGCTTTCTGCCGCAAAAAGCCGGTTCACTGAGACAGGAGCTTTGGGGGTGAAAGCAAAGATTTTATTTGCAAGCTGGCACTGCTAAAGGACAGGAAGATATTCTCATCCTGGAAGTCTGTCCAAATTGGTCAGGTGAAGTCTTGAGTATTTAAAGGGTAAGACCACATGTAGATACACAGAATACTGTGGGCAGTTGGGGCACCCCAGGGTCCACTGAGTGGAGGTCAACTGGGTGGAGGTCAACTGGGTGGAGGCCAACCACGCAGAGGAGGTCAACTGGGTGGAGGCGGCCGCAGGCCATCACCACCATCAAGGACAACAAAGTGGTGGTAAACTCATCTGGCCAGCGACCTAGAAGAATAATCCTCAAACACAAGTCACTTCTCCATTCTCTTGCTGGATTCCTTTATCATCGGCTTTATCAAGACAAAAGGAGTCATTTATTGTCTGTAGTCCACTGAATCTATAGTAGAGCCTACAGAAGCCCCCACCCTAGTGTTGCCACCTAGGGCCTCTGCGGTGTGGAGGTCATGTCTTTTGTGTAAGGGGTGATCTGAAACAATGTCTCTTAGGTCCCCTTAGTTTTGAGCACTCCCGACCTGGAGGCTATTTCGGCCTCCAGTTTCATTACCACCATTTAATCCATAGTAAACTGAGACCCAAGGAAGTCACCTGACTTGTCCGAGATCCCAGCTAGGGGGAGGCAAAGCTAGCACATGGACCCAGCTCAGTCTGACCTAGTAGCAGTGGACCTCTACGGAGGGTTGTGTTTGTGTTTGTGAGTTGGTAATGTCAGTGTGGCGGGATAAAGATCCGCTACCTGAGACCCACACAAGTGGGTGCCTACATCGACTTAGGACCGGAAGAACCGGAGGGTGGCCGGCCACCACCAGTGACAGCCACGATGGAGCTAAGTTGAGTCTCACTGGCAACACAAGAATAAAAAGGGGTGCACCCTGAGATCTCCACTAAAAGACCACAAGTGATGGTCCAGTGGTTTCGGGGTTCTCCTGGGAGCATAGTCCCTTGGCCCTGATGCTGCCCTTGCCCGTGGATCATAATGAAGGTCCACTCTTCGGACAGCAAGAGATTGGACTTGGCGATGCAGAGTGACCTTACAGTGGATGCACTTTATAGTTATAGCATCTATAGGATATCGTCCTGCTGACCTCTGGCTGGAGGAAGGAGAGTGGGTGGAGAGGAGCGGGAAGGAGACTGTTGGGAGGATGAGACATGTATGGAGCAGAGAGGAATAGTGTGCTGTCACCGGACAGGGAGAGCAGTGGAAGCTGTGTATATATAGGTGGACATGTAAATTTATATGGGAACGTGTATTTTCACTCAGTCATAAAAAAAAAAAATGATCCACAACCTAAGGCACTCTAAGAATCCATCAAGGACTTTAAGATTCATCCAAATGCTGATTCTGTAGCAGGAAGAAGATAAGTTCAGCCTACAGAGCAGAAAACAGCTTGAACACCATCTTGTCTGTAGAGGGAGGGGCTGCTTATTAGCTAGTGGCACAGCAGATGGACTCAAGACCGAAAAACAGCCACACCCCATTCTGTTACCAGACATATCTATTTATACATCTTTCCGAGAAAGCAGACAAAGGAATTTCCATATGTTTTCTTAATTGGCAGTTACAGATACAGAGATTTTCATGTTGCATTTCTATTGGCCCAGCATACTTAAAGCGGCACTAGATAAGCAGTTAGCATTAAGTTACATGGGAAGAAGCTATCCCCTCTTTAGAAACTGGGCTTATCAAGGATTTCTATGGGGGTGGGAAGGGAGTATCCTGGGCTGGCTCTGGAGAGAGGCATCTGGACATTTACCTTGTCCTGAGAAACTGAGCTTATCTCAGAATTTCTTAAGGGGGGGGCGGAGGGATGCTGGTACCCCGACTCTAATTTGGGCATCAGGCAGAAAGCAGGCACATTGATTGGAATAGGGTTTGTGAAGTTCCTCCCAAAGCAAGCTGGTGCCTTCTTATCTGAACAGTGTAACAAAGGCTACTTCCTCAGGTGAATTCACCTCTCAAGGAGAAAAGCACATAGGCCAGGGTGCAGGTGCAAAGGTCACATTCAGCAGGCCAGAGCTGTCCTTTTCTCGATCTGATGTCCTGCATTCCAGCCATTTTCGGCTGTTCTCAGTCATTCATTTACAGGGTCACGAGCCCTGCACCCAACACTTCTGGAATTTAAGTGGTATTTTCTTAAAAGCTTTTTCTTCCTCTCTCAATTCCTTTTGCCAAACTAATCCTTTCCTTGAGAGAGTGGGGTGCTCCCCCCCGATCCCACCTTTGAGCCTTATTAGCTGTGTCTTCTTTGAAAATTATTTAAACCCTTACATAGTTTTTCTGTATTAAGTAAAAGGGGGGAAAAAAGCACAGGTGCCTACTGAGAATAACTTACATAATACAAGTAAGGAAATTGGCAGTTATTTGCACTAAATACTTATTTGTTGTTGTTATTACTGAGCTGTTTTTTCTTTTGTTTAATTCCGGAAGTGTCCTTATCATTTGGTAATTGTCATCTCCTTTGTGCAAATACATAAACTGAGACAAAAGTTTGCAACTTAGCCTGAAGGTCACACCCTTATGTTGGCTTTTATTAGCATGAACCTGGAGATCAGGTATAAAGCTAAAACCCCACCTAAAACAGTGTGAAGTAATATTTAAAGCAGAACAAATATCAACTGCAGTTGGGATTATAGGGGACCTTGAAAGATCATCTTATCCAGAAATCACTACCCACTATCCTGCCCTACTGTCCTAATGATACCATTGTGATTCTACTATTTTTTATTACAGTCACAGTAGCAGTGCAGTCAACAGTTAGATTTGCATTAATAACTTTAGTAGCCCTCAACTCTTTCATCAGCAGCAGGGTACTGAGCACCTGCCTTGAAAGGATTCAGAAAACGGGAGAAAATAATCTGTCCTGAGGTCCCAGACTCTATTTTATCCTAGTGGGGACCTTGGGCAAGTCAGTTAACTTCTCTAAGTTTTAGCCTATTCATTCATTAATGAAGATAACCTACCCTGGTTATTACACTGCCAATTAGGTAAAATGAGATCTGAGGTGTCCTTGGGCTTCTGGAAAGTAGTATGCAGACACGCAGCATTCATCCGGTGTATGAGTTTATGGCGGTGGTGAGAAAGGAGGAGGCCATGGTACTGGATAGGAGACTACTTGAGATAAACTTCACTATGAATTTTTTTCTTTGATAGCCCAACCTGTGCAAAATCCACTCTTTCCAACATCCAAAATGAAAGCCTTGTAAGCTTGTATTTTTAATACTAACCCAAAGTTAGTATTTCACAACAGGGGCAATGATCCTATTCACAGAAACCACTGCTGAGGAGAGTGCTTGGGTAAGAAATCTTTGAGACAGTCTCTCCTTACTGAAGTAGCCAAGTTGAGAATTACTGGAGCACAGATCACTATATTGATTTCAACAGCCTCAAAGGCCATGGACCTATCATCCCCAGTGCATAGGAACTGAGGAAAAGTCCTCTTGGGTCTGCCCCACGTGGTCTCATAAGGAGGCTGAATATAAGAAAATGCAGAACCAGCACTCCACTCTTTCTGGCCCAAAGCTGAAGAAAACTAACTTCAAAGCAGAGAGTGGGTTCCTCCTCTGGAACTTGGTACCTGGACCGTGATCTGGTGGGACTAGAGGCTAACAGAGCAAGCAGAAGATAGCTCCAGAGGCCAAAGTTTCACTGCCCTGACCTCAAAATATCCAGGCTTATCTGATGGCACTAGGAATCCAAAGAATAGAGAGTAGTCAGTTAGTGTACTTGCCTCTATTTGCCAGGTTAGTCGGTTCTTAATTAGCTAGCTCAGTCTTGAATCAGTCATCCCAAAAGTCTCCTGGAGGGCGTTATATTTAGGATCACTATGAAAGTTTGACATCCCATTTTTATCCATTATGGCTAGTTGCAACTACTTAGGCTGCAGGAATGTGTGTTGGGGAGAAGGGTGAAAAAACATGCCTCATTTATCTAGCAGGCCCAGGTAATGGGCCCAAAGTGCTGGAGGGGCCTACACATCTTGTCTGTCTACTCTGGCTGTCTCGGTAGTGAATCCACCTGACTCTGTGGCTCTTCGGGCCACCTGTAGTTCTCTTCATGACACTTTTGCCCTGCTCTCCAGATCTGTTGCCATGGCCCACCAATTCCCAGCCCTTACTCCAGAACAGAAGAAGGAGCTCTCAGAAATTGCCCAGCGCATTGTTGCAAATGGAAAAGGGATACTGGCTGCAGATGAGTCTGTGGGTGAGTGTAACAGACAGTCACAACATACAACAAGGCTACTCTTGTTTCTACAGTTAGAAAAAAGCAACTTGGTAATTACATTCTCCTTCCTCTCTCTGTGCAAATAGAGGGTTTATGTATGCAGCAGTGAGACCAGAAGGCTCAGTAAGCACAGACCTTCTCGGTTATGTAGAGCCGATAGGCAGATTCCTGAAAACCAAGGCAAGAGGTGCAAATGTTCAGTGTTAAACCAGGGCTGTCGCAATGCCACTTAGTAACCAGAATGAGGACAGACACATAGCCTTCTGCTGCTAATGAAAGTCAGGTTAAACTTAGGTCAAGGGAGGGCAGAGAAGTATCTGCAGCTAGCAGAGGGCAGAGTTTGTGGCTGAGAAAATCTGAGCATGGTACAAGGGATTGCTGTGGTGTGCTTGCATAGACTACCATGTAAAGGTGAAAAGCCAGGAAAGTCAAGAGCCCGCTGCCCTGCTTCCCTTTCTGCCATGCAGACGTCCGGTCAGACTGGGGACTGGGCCGGGGGAGATAGGAGACCTGAAGGCCTTTTATTCCAAGGTGGGCCCATTGGTTGTTCCACCTTGATCTGTACGCACCTAGCCAACAACACTGGGCATTTTCCAAAGCAGCATTCTGACAAAAACCAAGGTTTTTCCACAAGGGAACAATGAAAAGAGGCAGGTGCTGTGAAGATCTGACTTTGAAAAGAGAGCCTTGTTTTCTATCTTGGTGGGATCACGACATAGAATGGAAGAGTGGGAAAGGGAACCCTGCTTGTCCTCGTGCCGCCTCATCCTGCCCATCTTAGGCACCATGGGAAACCGCCTGCAGAGGATCAAGGTGGAGAACACGGAGGAGAACCGCCGTCAGTTCAGAGAAATGCTCTTCACCGTGGACGACTCCGTCAACCAGAGCATCGGGGGTGTGATCCTTTTCCATGAGACCCTCTACCAGAAGGACGGTGAGGGAAAGCTGTTCAGAACCATCCTCAAGGAAAAGGGGATAGTGGTGGGAATCAAGGTGAGTACTTCCTTGCAGGCCTCACCTTGCCCTTGCCCCAGGAGATCTCCCAGCGTAGGGCCAACACTCCAAATATCTGAATTTCTGTTACCACTCTTTCTTCCTCTTCTAGACTTCTAGTGTCTTCTTTTTTCAACCAAGTTTGCTTCAAAGTACTTCATCACTCAGCATCTTAATTTCCTCATTTAGAAAATGGGAATAATAGTGCCTATGGTGTAAATTTCATGTAAGCTTAATTAAATAAGCTTTAAAAGTAGTTCTTGTCACATAGTAATTACTCAGTTAATGATAACTATTATTACTGAGGAAACCTTGGTGGAATAGTGGTTAAGTGTTACGTCTACTAACCAGAAGATTGGCAGTTCAAGTCCACCAGGCAGTGCTTGGAAACTCTATGGGGCAGTTCTACTCTGTCCTATAGGGTCACTATGAGTCAGAATTGACCCGACAGCACTGGGTTTGGGTTGGGTACTTTTTTTTTTTTTTGGCAACAGACAAACTGATGTATCTTGTATCTCAGTCTATATAAATGTCTGCATGTAACTAATTTAAACATAAATTTCTCAGGAGTAAAAAACTAGGATATGTTGGGTACTTCCAATGCTGAGAACTCATTTAATCCCTGACTACAAACTCAGGACATAGATTCAATTATCATCCTTACTGTAGAGGCAAAGTGAAAAACTGAACTACAAGAGGAGACATAACCTGCTGTCAGTCAGTGAAAGGTGGAGCTGCTTTAAAGCTAGTCTTTCTAACTCTTGGGACCTCTGCTATACTGAGGATGCAGACTGTATGCTTACTCCTTTGAGTTCTTGTAATAACACAGTGCATGATATGCTCAGTAAGTATCTCTTGAATAAATGAATGAATGACTCTCACAGGCAGCTTCTGTTTTTCTGCCCTCTGCATCCCAGAAACTATTTGATTGCTCCTTACTTTCTAAGCTCTGTTGTTATGAGTTGATTTTGACTCATGGTGATCCTGCAGGACAGAGTAGAACAGCCCCAAAGGATTTCCAAGAACTGCATGCTGGATTTGAACTGCCGACCTTTTGGTTAGCAGCTGAGCTCTTAACCACTGCACCACCGGGACTGTGCTTTCCATACTTGGTGTACTCCTAGAGTTGAATTTCTTACATAGTTCCTTCTGGGTAACTCCTGTTCTTAATTCAACCCCCTAGTTTGTGAAGGATGAGAACTATCAGTAGCAGGAGCTCTGTCTATGTTTTCTTTGACATCAAACATGTACTGATTACTTGTTAATGATTTGTTTTCACAGTTAGACCAAGGTGCTGCACCACTTGCAGGAACAAATAAAGAAACCACTATTCAAGGTAAGTATACTGCCCTTTGATGTGAGTCATGCCAATATATGCTAGAAATGAAGGCAAGCAAAGAAGTGAGGAAGGGAAAGCAGAATGTGAACTCACACTAGCATTAGAACCACACACACCTGGTTTTGAATCCCAGCTCTTTCATTTGATAAATGCATGACTGGGAAATATCATTTAGGTTTTCTGAGTCTCAGTTCTCTTATCTCAATATCTACTTTGCAGCATTAATTGTGTGTATTAAATTAGACAAAATATAAAAAGGGGCTATCACAGTGTTTTCTATAAGGAAGGTGCTCTGTAGCTGGAACTATTATTTTTAGAGAAAAATCTAGCAACAGTAGAGAAGAAAGGCTCCAGGCTTTGGATTTGGACACAAGTGGGTTTGAAACCTAGTTCCATCACTTAAAACTTACATCACTTTGCAGGATATTTCACTGTCCAAAACGACTACTATTAACTGTAGCATTGAATTCTAATTCTAGTTCTGTCGCTCTTTAGCTACATAAATTTGTTAAATTCATTTAACTCCTCAAAGCCTCAATTTCTGTATCTGTAAAGTGAATATAATATTCACTATTTGGGTTGTTATGGTAATTAAATAAGACAAGGTATGCAAAATGCCTAGACTTATGCCTGGACTAGAAAAAAAAAGAATTATTTCCCTCCATTCTACTATGTACGCCAAACCCATATCTGTTCCATCCAAGTCTCCTGGCCCATTATTGTGATTAATGTTTTTGGCTTGGGCATTTTCAGTCTTTAAGCTCTGCTGACAGAAAGCTAAGTTAAGAGAGACCCTTTACTATAGCAGAGGTTCAGTGAATGAGGGACGGGGACTCAGAGAAGACTGACTTTCTTTTGTGACTCTCAGGGCTTGACGGCCTCTCCGAGCGCTGTGCCCAATACAAGAAGGATGGTGCTGACTTTGGGAAGTGGCGTGCCGTGCTGAGGATTGCCAACCAGTGTCCATCCAGTCTTGCTATCCAGGAGAATGCCAACGCCCTGGCTCGCTATGCCAGCATCTGTCAGCAGGTGCTCTGCCTTCCCCTGGTGCTAACGTACAGTCGACTCGCACTTCCCCTGGAGTCCAAGGGGGTGTAGATGGTTAAGTAATTGGCTACTAACCAATAGATTAGTGGTTTCAGTCCATCTAGGGCTCCTCAGAAGAAAGGCTTTGTCATGTACTTCCAAAAATTAGCCCTTGGAAACCCTGTGGAGAACTCCACTTCTATACTGGTGTTCACGTCCAGTTCCTCTCTGATACACATGGGGTCACCATGAGTCAGAGTCAACTCACTGATAAAGGAACTGGACTGGATTGCTTCCTTCAGAACCTCACTTTCCAGTTTACTATCTTCACACCTTGGTCTACTTCTTAACTTTCCACTATATCTCAATGGCTTTTCCCATTGTTTTTGCTTTAGCCACGTATGGTAGGGAAATATTTGTTCCTGAAAGCCAGAGCAAAAGAACAATGACCTCAGTCAAGTCACTGCAAAGCTGAGCATTAGAAATGATCAGATCCTTGAGACCAGAGCAGTTTCTTCTCTAAGTTCCGCAAAGTCCGAGGCATAATCCTCCTGAGCCCCTACCTGAAGGATGATAGTTCTAACCTCGTCACAATCCAAATACTTTCCAGATGTGATGTGAGTATCAAAGAGGCTGAGGTCCAACTTAAACCTCATTTGCTCCTGTGGGGACTATGTTGTGCGACTCTGAGGTTGCCGGTTAGAACTGTATGTAGTGCTTAACATCCTTAAGTAATGAACGGGTGGCAACTAAGTTCTGGGGATAGCTGACATAGTCTCTAGAATAAAAGATAGAAATTAAAGGTTTGTATTTTTTAAAACTCCATTCCTTTTCAAAATTAACTATTCTTGGCCCACTTCTTTTTTAAATTTTTTTGGCCAAGCCACAAATGCTCACTAGATATCCCTTCAAATATCTTGTCACCTATATAGTAAGTAGTTCTCCATAACAACAGCAACAAAAAATCTATTGCTGGTGAGTCAATTCTGACTCACAGCAACCATATAGGACAAAGTAGAATTGCCTCATAGGGTTTTCAAGGAGTGGATTCAAACTGTTGACCTTTCTCATTAATGGCTGAGCTCTTTGCTAACTACTCGGTGAGGAGAGCTTCATTTCTCCATAAGGGTTTATTTTATTTTATTTGTTTTACATGAGTTGAAACTTGTTGAATCTCCTCCTAAGGGAAGAATTACAGTGAGCACAGCTTTACGTTTTCCCCCCTTTTCTTCCTTCCAGAATGGGTTGGTACCCATTGTGGAACCAGAGGTCATTCCTGATGGAGACCATGACCTGGAACACTGCCAGTATGTTACTGAGAAGGTAAGTTTTGAATATAAAGGTCAAAAATCTGGTTGAAAAGTCTTGCTTTTAAGTGAAATTTGCTGTGACTATTTTTTATTTGGAATATTCTTCAAATTAGAATCGTTACACAGCATTGAGGAGCTAAGAAGTGTTTATCGATCCTTCCACTTTTTTGGCACACAGTATGCTTCTTGTGGAAAAAGCACAGTGTTTGGAATAGTGAAATTTGGCTTGTATAATATTAGATGAGTCATATTATCTTTCTAGATCTTAGTTTAATTATGTATAAATTACAAAACTCAAAAATCAGATATAAGGCTTACATGAAAAAAATGGAAATAGAAAGTACTTTGTTCACATCTGATTTTCTAAATTTGCCCCACCACCTGAGAAGGGTAGTTCTGCTCACACACTGTGAGACAGTAAGAAAGTCATAATGTAGCCTGACCTCAGCTTCTTCCCTTGAAAACTTCAGTGTATTGATATGAGCTCTTAGAGCCCTTCTGTCTCCAAAATACAAGTTTTTTTATGACCACCTTATGGAACGGGGAGCCCTGGTCCTAAAAGCACTCAGTGGCTAGCCAAAAGATTGGCGGTTCAAATCCACCAGTTGCTCTACAGGAGAAAGATGTGGCCGTCCCCATCTGTAAAGACTTACAGCCTTAGAAAACTCTTGGGGCAGTTCTTCTCTATCCTATAGTGTGCTGTAGGTCAAAATTGACTTGATGGCAATGGATTGTTTTTACCTGTGGCCTGGAGAGTGGAGGAAGCAAATCTGTATGTCTCCAACTAACCCAAGGTAGTCTTAAAAGGAAGTATCATTAATCAAAGGGAGTAATGGGAAGGAAGGAGTGAAGGCCTCTGGGAATCAGGGTCATGCCAACAGCCCAGGCAGTGGAGTAGCTAGTACAGGGGTGATGGGGTTAAGCTGGCTCAGCTGTGCGTAATGGCTATGCCTTGCAGTGAAGTGCCCTGATGAGGTCTTCTGGCTGGCTAGGAAGCCCTGGCTAAACATTAGGTGGGCATTTGTTCATTATTGTAGAGTAGGAGTGCCAAGGTTTTCCTAAGGCTGGCTCTCAGTTCACCTCTGTGAGTTTCTTGTCCCTCAGGTCCTAGCTGCTGTCTATAAGGCCTTAAATGACCATCATGTTTACCTGGAGGGCACCCTTCTTAAGCCCAACATGGTGACTGCTGGACATGCCTGCACTAAGAAGTATACTCCAGAGCAAGTGGCTATGGCCACTGTCACAGCTCTCCACCGTACTGTTCCTGCAGCTGTTCCTGGTAAGAAGGCCTTCTTCCTTCACTAATTTACAGTCTGAGGCCTTGTCCTTTGAAGAAGTACCATAAGCATTTGTGTTTGTCCAGGAGATAGCATTTATCCGTGAAGCGGACTGTCTCACAGGCAGGCAGTGCTTCCCTTCTCACTCCACTGGACAGTATCCTCAGTCAACCCAGATGCTCACAGACAACCCCCTTATTTTCTCACCATTTCACTTCCCTCCTTATTTGTCGAAGCCCATCTCCCCTCGGCTCAGTGAGCCAAAGCAAAAGCAAACACTTTTGTCGGACCCAGAGCCCTAAGGAAACTAAGCAGAGAAGCTACCGAGACATTTGTTTGAGGTTCACTACTTGCTGTCTCAAGCAGCGTATGTAAACTGGGACTAGTAGAATGTAACAGCTTTTCTCCTTTCAGGCATCTGCTTCTTGTCTGGTGGCATGAGTGAAGAGGATGCTACTCTCAATCTTAATGCTATCAACCTTTGCCCTCTACCGAAGCCCTGGAAACTAAGCTTCTCTTATGGACGGGCCCTGCAAGCCAGCGCGCTTTCTGCTTGGAGTGGCAAGGCTGCTAACAAGAAGGCAACCCAGGAGGCTTTTATGAAGCGGGCCTTGGTAAGATTCTATTACCTATTATCTGCTTAGTCATGTTAGTACTTGGGACTGACTCTCCCACAGGGAGATGTGTGGAGTTTTTTCAGGCCAGCAAGGTATCTTCAGCAAATGTCCACTAGAAATTTGAAAATGTACCATTAGAAGTCAGTAGAAATGTTAAGGCTAGAGAGAGTTTTGAATTATTCACAATGATGGTGTAGTTCAGACAGCAGATAGAAGGACAATTCCAACAAAGACACTTCAGAGGGAAGAGGACTGAGGACTGAATCTGGGACACCATTCACTTTGGGAAGAGGAGAAGCCACCAAGAAAATCAATAATAATATGACAGGATGAACCAAAGATTCTGGGAAGAACCAGAAAAGAGTTTTAAGGAATCTTCTACAGAGAGATTCAAAACAAAAGTTGAGCAAAGGTGCTAAGATTGGCATTTAGGGCCATATGCATGACCCTCAACAAAACCATTTCAGTAGGTAAAGAAGACAAAAGGTACACATTCAGGAAGTTTGTGAGGAAAAGACCCAGAAAGGTTAACAGGAAAAATGAATCCAAAAAAGGTTTTGCTCAGTTACTAACCATTACTTTTTGAAAATCTATGAGCCAAGCACTGGAGTGAACAACTCAGACACAATCTCTGCCCTTAGGAAGCTTAGAGTCAAATACAAGTGAGCCGGATTAGTTTCAATATAAAGCAAAATATTAATGGCAAGGAGAATGGGCATCATTGAAGGAACAAGGACTTACAGAGAACAAGACTACATGTTACCTACAGTTGTTAGAGATGGCCTTAAAAAGGAGGAAAGAAAAGAGAAGAAGGAGAATAGGTTTGGGATTAGTTTTGTAGAGCTGAAGAGATGTACAGCTGAAGGGATCTGTTGAGAATGAGAAGGCATGGAGTTTCAGTCCTAAGGGGGGAAGGCTAGAATAGCTGTTGAAGGAGTTGGCTAGGAAACTGACTGTACATTAAGTCCAGACATTACCACAACATACAAGGGAAAGTGCAGCTGAAATGAGAGCTTGAGTTTCTGGTACATTAGCTAAATTCCTGAATTGTCCTAGCAGCTCATTTATGTATGCTGAAAGATTCAAATGAATCTTAACAGGAAATAGCAGGGCTAAGAGTAAAAGTTTAATAAGGAGATGGAAGAATGTGGAATTTTAGCAATAGCTCCATCTAGGTTTAGAGAAGGCTGGATAAAGCATCCAGTGTAGTAAAAAATTTGGTGATGAGGCATTAAGGGAAAGAACGACCCCAGGGAAGGTCAAAAATAATTCAGGGCCATAGGAGAGGACTGAGATTTTAGAGATGGATTGTGGCTGAAAGCAGAGAACACCAGAAGGATGTTTACCTATGTTTTAGTGGCTGCACAGAGGCATTCAACTGTGTAGATCATAACAAAGTATGGCTAACATTGGGAAGAATGGGAATTCCAGAACACTTAATTGTGCTCATGTGGAACCTATACATCGACCAACAGGCAGTCATTGGAACAGAACAGGGAATAATGCATTATTTACCATCAGGAAAATGTGCAACAAAAGATTGTATCCTTTTATCCCACTTAATTCAGTTTGTGTGCTGAGCAAATAATCAGAGAAAGTGTGTGTCAGGGCTGTATCTTTTCACCATACTTCTTCAATCTGTACGCTGAGCAAACAGTTTCAGAAGCTGGACTATATGAAGAACACAGCATCAGGACTGGAGGAAGACTTCTTCATAATCTGTAACATGCAGATGATGCAATTTTGCTTGCTGAAAAGTGAGGAGATATGAAGCACTTACTGATGAAGATCAAAAAGTACAGCCTTCAGCTAAAAAAAGAAAGAAAACACCTATTCTTACAACTGGACAGATAAGCAACATCATGATACACGGAGAAGAGATACAAGTCGCCAAGAATTTGATTTTACTTGGCCCACAGTCCACACCCATGGAAGTCAATTAAATGATGTACTGCACTGGGAAAATCTGCCGCAAAAGACCTCTTTCAAGTATTAAAAAGCACAATGTCATTTTGAAGACTAAGGTGCACCTGATCCAAGCCATGGTATTTTCAATCACCTCATATGCATATGAAAGCTGGACCATCAATAAAGCAGACAGAAGAAGAACTGATGCATTCAAACTGTAGTATTAGCAGAGAATGTTGAAAATACCTTGGACTTCCAGAAGAACCAAAAAATCTGTCTTCGAAGAGGTACACCCAGAATGTTCCTTGAAGCAAGGATGGTGAGACTTCATCTCACGTAAGTTGGACACGTTATCAGGAGGAATCAGCACTTAATTGTGCTCATGTGGAACCTATACATAGACCTATACATAGAAGCATGCAACTATGTCCTTCCTGGAGAAGGACATCATGCTTGGTAAAGTAAGGGTCAGAAAAAAAAGGGGTAGGCCTTCAACAAGAATTGACACAGTGGTTGCAACAGCAGACTTACACATAACAACAGTTGTGAGGATGGCGCAAGAGTACTCCTCGTGTCATTCTGCTGTACAAGCGTCTCTATGAGTCAGAACCGACTTGATGGCACCCATCAGTTTTACCTTCTGATGATGTCACTGCTGGTGTGTGGCTGATAACATGGGCAGACAATGACGATAATAATGGGATTGTGCAAGTAAGATCTTAAGGGCTGTTGCTGCCAAAGAAGAGAAGCTGAGTTTGCCATCTGCAAGAGTGCTTCTCAAGCTTGAGCGTGCAACAGAATCACCTGAGGGGACTGTTAAAATGCAGATTGCTGGGACCCAACCCCAGAGTTTCTGATTCACCTGGTTTGGATCACTGGTTCTCAAGTGTCTCCAGGCTTTGCTGATGGTCCATGAAACACACTTTGAGAACAAGTGATCTAAGCTGTAGAAACAGGTCTTGGAGAGAGCAGACAGTAGTATTAGTGATTTGAAGAATTTCTACCACTGAATGCCATTTGGATATTATCATAAATTTCATAATTCTCAATTTACTTTTAATTGGAACTTACACATTAGAGCCTGAATGGTGTAGTGGTTGAGAGTTTGGCTGCTAACCAAAAGGTTGGCAGTTGGAATTCACCAGCTGCTCTTTGGAAAGCCTGTGGGGCAGTTCTCCTCTGTTCTTTGGGGCTGCTGTGAGTAGCAATCAACTCAACAGCAACAGTTTTTTTTTTTTGATAACTCAAATGGGGAATTAAATGATACTGTGATTACAACTACATAAAAGTTGCTCATTTTTGTGTAGAAAAATATAAGTAAAAAATGGAAACATTTTAAAATAAGTTTTTTTTTTTTTTTGCTCTACCATGGGAAAGTTTCTCAGCCTTAATTTCAAGTACTATTGTAATAGTGTTGGTATTAAAGAATTTTTCTGGTAACTGACACTAATTTCAAGTTTGCCAAAGAAATGCTCAGAAATCTGGGATATAAAAGGAGCTAGCATATTGTAGAAAGAAATAGATGTTATCAGTGGCAGTATTCAGCAAAATCACCATAAAAAATAGTAATTCAAATGAAGGTATAAACTCCACACTGCAAAACCAAACCTATTGCTGTTAAGTATATTCCAACAGCTGGTTTCAAATGAGAAGCAGGCAATGTCAATTATAGGGCTTGAGTTTGATCTGACACCGTCTCCTCTTTCTTCCTTGTTTTTCAGGCTAACTGCCAGGCAGCCAAAGGACAGTACGTTCACACAGGCTCCTCTGGTGCTGCTTCCACCCAGTCCCTCTTCACTGCCTCCTATACCTACTAGGACCTGCAGCCAGCTAGCCTTGCTGTGGCTCTTCTAGGTGTCTTCGGAGAACTGAAAAGGAATGACTTTTTGACTGCCAAAATTAGATCAGAAGTCTTGGAAACACAGTTCCATATTTTTAAAACACAAGAAAAAAATAAATCAATTATTGAAGCATGCCAAGTATGGCAATCAAGGGCTGGACAAAATTTCATACAACTCATTTCTTGCAGTGCTTCTAGCTTCCCACTCCTCAGAGTATTCATTTAAAGAAAATAGGGTTTAAAAGAAAATCAGCTATCCACCCAAATAAAAACCACCAAACAAAACATCTCAAAAGCTGAGTTCAGAGAAATGCGTCTTATTAAACAATCTTAGTAGGTGATGGAGACAGCTGCAAATGAAAGGGAAAATATTCTATAAACCTTTAGTTGGTATCAAGTGTTAATTTTCTGCCCTTCTTTTCAAAGGGCTCAATATATTCATTACTTTTGACTGCCTTAGATGTAACTGACACTAATGGTTAGGGTCTATAATTTGACTACTGACAGGAATCACCTGGTGACATTTTTAAAATCCGTGTGTCCAGGCCACACCCTAGGCCAATTAACTCAAGGCTCTAGGCATGGAACCTGTTTTAAACACTAGGATTTCTTAGAGCTCTTTGGTGACTACAATGTTAGCCTAGTTTAAAAACTACCAGCCTATGTTTCAGGTTGGGGAAGATTTAAAAATTAAAGCCATTCATAGTATGAAATAAGCTAAATGTAGCATGATTTTGAGCAACATATGGAGTATAATAAAAAAAAAATAATAAAAAAGTTTAGTACTTGGAACATTCCTCTCCAAGCGTCCCAGGTGTTGTGGTGCAGGACTGCTACAACTTCCTCTACACATCCAATCAGATTATCTAGTTTTGTAGCAAATAATATTTACATAATTATACTTTATTGCCCCTTAATTTTCAGAAGCAACCTGTAGGAAAACAAACATTAAAAACAATCAGAGTTATAAATTTCAACATTATAACCTTGGAAAATGTAAAAGATTTCACTGACAGAAGCTGGAAAATGAAAAGGGGAGAAGGAGTGGAGGAAAGCAGAGGAGGCACTGCCGCACTTAGGGGGAGTCAGGAACACCACTTAAAATTGATAATTTAATAAATAGTGCGTAACTCTATTAAAGTCACAAAAGAAACGGATCTAAATGAAGTCCATAAATGTAATTGTGATAAGTACTACATACTTTATTGCTGAGTATCACTACAGTCGCTCTGGAAGTATGCCCCTTGAAGCTGTGCACCAACACCAGTGCCTAGTCCACCCTTCAAGGCAATTTTGGAACTCTTTCTGGAATGACCATTGTGCACAGTGGCAAGGTGGCAAGTTTGTGAACTTAATTGTGTAGTTTTCTGTGAGGGAGTTTTTAACCAGTAAACAAGTAACTGTATTGAAACACTCTCCCTACTCACCTGATCTAGCCCCCAATGGCTTTTTTCTTTACCTGAATGAAGATAAAGGAAATACTGAAAGCAAGACATTTTGATGACATTCAGGACATCAAAGGTACATGACAACAGCTCTGATCGGCATTCAAGAAAAAGTTCTAAAATTGCTTAGAAGAGTGGACTAGGTGCCAGTGTTGGTGCGTAGCTTCCCAATGGGAGTACTTCAAAGGTGACTGTAGTGATATTCGGCAATGAGTTATGTAGCACTTTTTCTAGGATGACTGCAGACTTAATGGTGAGACCTCACATCTTTAAAATGTAGGACAAAGTACTTATAAACATGGTGTCTGACCTCCTATCACTTCACCAGGGGGAAGGAGAATCAAGACCAACAAGCCAAGGCTAATTTCTATGAAACTCTGAATCTCCTGGCTCTCAGCACAGGGGTCCCAGGTCCAAAGGAAGTGATGTTAATATGGATAACTGAGACTGAAAAATTTTCCTCCCCCTCCTTGCTGCTCCCGCTCGCAACTGACAGGATACTCCCCTTTCCCCTTCTCAGCCCTGCTCCCCGCCTGACAGGATACTCCCCTCAGATAAGCCTCACTCCCGCCTAACAGGATGCACCCCTTCAAAGCCTCACTCCCGCTTAGCAGGATGCGCCCCCTCAGAACCCCACCCACTCACCCCATTTATCTCGACCACGACATCCTCAAACTGCACTATATCTGCCCTCCTGAAACCCCACTCGGGGCCAATTGTTGGAACCTGTGAAGGTCCTGTTGGCCCGCTGGTGCAATAAACAGCTTCTTGCCTCCTCCTGGGTGTCACTTGCTCCCTCATTTTCTGTAACAGTTTTGGTTCCCTGACCGGGAAGCAAATAGACTGACCCCTTGCTGTCACCTGCCTCTCGGGACCTTGGCCGTCAGCCGGGGCGGACAGGCTAGGAAGGACAGGCGCCACTCATTTTCTGGTTAATGAGGTCCCCCTCCTCTCCACCTTGTACCTGCCGGAGAGGTTTCCGAAGATGCAGGACCCTGAAAGGATCAGGTGACAGGCATCAGAAGACTTCTAGTGACATCAGTGGGAAGTCCTCTCCCAGGGAATGAAAAACAATCCCACTCTTTGTCAGAAATTTATAGATGCTGCGATAGAGAATGTTCAAAAACAATTTCACTCTGTTTATCTCATTCATCATATGGATGACATTTTGTTAGCTCACCCTGATCGTTCCTTTGTACAGGAGTACTCAGTGACACTCACCTCTGCCCTGAAAGCTAGAGGCTTGATAATTGCTCCAAATAAAATCCAAACTCAGCCTCAATATCCGGCTTGAGCCACATATTAAATGACACTACAGTGGCTTGTGTTCCTTTTGTCTTAAGAACCACCCCAACCGCTGTTAAAGTTGCAGGTCACACTCCGTGGATTCACCACACATGGATAAAATCGATAATGCCACCCCGTGAATGGACTTCACTCAGTCACCCCGATCAGCCAACCAAACTGATTCTCAAACACATTGGAACCTAGCCTCACTGGCCCACTACTCCCTCATAATCTCTGTTCTCATTCTCTGTCTCTTAGGACCTTACACCACCTCTCCCCAGACATGGGCCTAGAGACAAAAAGCCACACTCCTAAGGTGCTTCCTCCTTATAACCCTCTTATTTGCCTCATTTACTACCTTTTATATTTTCCCCAAGTAACCCAGGGTGGCCTGCGGCACCGTGTCACTCTGTGCACAGGAGACTCCTCGGCTTGCCCTAATGGGGTCATCTCCTCCACACATCAGGACTTTAGCAACACAGTTTCCTCTCCTCAACTCCACTGTCCCCATTTGCTGGAAACACACTGGTGCTATCCAAACCGCCACACTGAACTGCCTACAAACACAAACCTTCAACACCACCACCAACCTAACCTGTACTGACAATACCATCTTCCTGTAGTGTGACTCTAACCTTCACAAGTGTCTGCCCACCAACCATACCTGTACCCCGGTATATGCTTTCCCCAATTATCACATCTACTCACCAGAAGATTCTGAGTCTCTCTTCCTCCCCACATCTAACCTAAGAAGGGCCATGGACATAACTGTATTAGGACTCACTTCACTCATCAGACTCGCTGCAGGCACCGGTGGAGTCACCACATCAGTTACTCTCTATAAAAAGCTATCTGAGGCACTCAGTGCAGACATGGACCAAGATGCTGACACACTTCTTACACTTCAGAATCAAATTAACTCCCTGGCAGCAGTTACTTTACAAAACAAATGAGCGTTAGACTTATTACTGGCAGAGAAGGGCGGGACCTGTGTGGCGCTAGGTGAAGAATGTTGTTATTTTGTAAATGCTTCTAACATTGTCACATCTAAGGTTACAGAGCTCAAAAGCCAAATCAAACAGAAATGACGTGAACTTACCCAGTCTGGATGGGGATTCATGTCAAATTGGGCCACCTGACTGGCCCCCCTGTGGGGACCACTTGCCTTCGGATTCATAGTCCTGACCTTCAGACCCTGCCTCCTGCGCCACCTGCGAGACCAACTAGAACAGAACTTACTCAACAAAACCGTCTCCAGAGTCCCCACCCTCCGAACTTACCAACAACTTCCCCAAGCCGACAATGAAGAGTTGTGATACCCACCCTTATCAAAGGGGGGTGTCAAAGGGGAGGGAATGATATGGATAACTGAGACTGAAAAATTTTCCTCCCCCTCCTTGCTGCCCCCGCTCGTGCCTAACAGGATACTCCCCTTTCCCCTTCTCAGCCCGGCTCCCCGCCTGACAGGATACTCTCCTCAGATAAGCCTCACTCCCGCCTAACAGAATGCTCCCCTTCAAAGCCTCACTCCCACCCAGCAGGATGCACTCCCTCAGAACCCTGCCTGCTCACCCCATTTGTCTCGACCACGACATCCTCAAACTGCACTATATCTGCCCTCCCGAAACCCCACTCGGGGCCAATTGTTGGAATCTGTGAAGGTCCCGTTGGCCCGCCAGCGCAATAAACAGCTTCTTGTCTCCTCCTGGGTGTCATTCGCTTCCTCATTTTCTATAACAGTGTGTTCTTGGCTCTTCAGCCTTGGTGGTGCTGAGATCCTCTTGTTTCTGTTTCTAGGCTTTAAGCCTTGTAGAGTGGCAAAACCAATAGTTTTGTTGGGGTTCATTCCATAGAACTTATGTGCATAGTCCTGTCCAGTCACTTCAGTGAGAGTTACGTAAGTCATGGTGTAAATGATCACACAAAAGTGATCCATCACACTGCAGTAATAAACTACATTTCTGTCTTGAATAGTGCAGATACAAATGCTACAACTTAAAGTACATACAGTCTAAAATAGAAATATAAGCGTGTTACTTAGAGGGATAAAACAGAATTAGTGCAAAGAGATTTCTCCAGAGAAAAGGGGCATGGAAGTGGTGCATAAGGAGTTTTATTTATTATGTGCCTTCAGTGCCATCTGAGTATTTAAATTCTGTGTTCTTGTGTTACTTTTATAAGACAATTGTACTCACAGAAGAAATTCAAACCCACTTTGGAGATTATTTAGCCTAGGACTTTCATTTTACTGATGATAAAACCAAGCTTGGGGAAGTTAACTTAGTTGCTGGGGGTCACACGATTAGTGTAGAGCTGAGAAATTAGAATTTAGGACTCTTTCTCAAACAGTAGGCACGTGGCCAGGGAGGAAGGTAAAGGTAGCACTCCAGGCAATGGTCAGTACATCTGCCCCAGGTGGTGTATGTCTTCTACGTTTTCTATTGTATTCATTCATTCAGTTAGCAAAGAGTACTGAAGCCTTGGTAATATAGTGGTTAAGAGCTCAGCTGTTAACCGAAATGGTGAGCAGCTCGAATCCACCAGTCACTCCTCAGAAATCTTATAGGGCAATTCTATACTGTCCTATGGGGTCCCTATGAGTTGGAATCAACTTGGTGGCAACAGATTTCCTTTGGTTGGTGGCCTGAATTCCTACCATGTGCCAAGTTGCCCTAGAAGTTGATCACACTTGATGTGGTGGCTCTTCTGCCAGCATTTTTTTTCTAGAGCTTGCTCAGAATTCCTGAACCTGTGCTGTAAAGAAACTGCTCAGATTCTCGTTGATCAGTTGAGCATGAGTTTATAATGAAAGCTGAAATTCGCCCAGGGTGAATTACATTTCACTGAGAGTGAGGATTTATAAAACACATTTTCTCTGGCTATCATCTCATACATTTTCTGGATGAAAGGACTACAGTTGCCTTTGAAATTTCAACCCTAGTAATTTCTTCCACTCAAGGTAATTTGAAGACCAGTAAGTTATGAGACTACAGACTTTAATTTCTATTAACTGTGTGTGATCAGTAAGTGAATGTATTATGGGCATCCTAGTTTTAGGTACTTTGTCAAGCTTATTCTAGTAGTTATTGAGTATCTTCTAACAAAACCAGGAACTAATCATGGAAAGTAATTGAGAGAAGATTAAGCTTTATCATAGTAGCCATGGAAACTGCATACCAAACAATTAAAGAACTTGAAATACTGTTGACTGGTTGCTGGGAAGTAGGGAGGAAGGTCTAATCAGTGTGGCTCGGTATAGAAAGGGATGAGGTGTCATTTGGATTGGACAAAGCAGGATAGCAAAAAGGAAGGGAACTGTCAGAAAGGAAGCTGCATTTGTGTACGGAAATTGATAAATTACTAGGAGAAGATGATATCTTGAAGGCATAATTATCAAGAGCCAAAGCCACAAAAGAAATTACTAAATGCAGGGAGGAATCAAAAGAAGAATTTATTTTTTTGCTCTGAAACGGGAGGAAGAGAATGGAAGGAAGAAGGAGAGAAATGAGAAAGAAATGAGAAAAGGAGAGCAGGCAGATAGAAGCAAGGGCAATAGTAATTATGGCAAGGTGACCTGGGACTTTTAAGACTGGAGAAATATCCAACCATCTACAGGAATTCGTTTACTTGTTAGGAGAGCTAAGTTTTACATGAGTCTGTACTATGTTTTACAAAACAAGCACTCATAAGGTACAGAGGAATTCTTCATGATTTGTAATGTGAATTAATTCAGCAGAAGCATAAACCAGAGGCAAGAGAGTGTAAGTGTCCTAAAATTTGCAGAACTCTTGGAGCCGGCTTTAAGTGAAGCAGGAATGGAGCTTCAAGTCCATCTGATTTAGCTATCTTGGACTGAAAGACTCCACATGACATAGAGATCTCAGTGACAGCAACAGATGAGAAAACAGGTCTAGTGTGCTAAGCTGTTCAAATTCACACAAAAAGTAGACAAGAGACTTAGGTTCTCATGGTTTCTAAAGTATTCTAGGGAAGCAATGTTCATGGTGACTAAAAGCCCAAGCTCCAGAGTCAGGTTTAGAATCTGTTGAGTAATGTGTCCAAAGCCACTCAAGACTGCACATCAGTATACATGAACATGTATAAAAAAATTAGTCAAGTATTTATTCAACAACCATTGCATGCTCAGCACTGAAAGATGCTACTTGGACTTTGTATGTTTACTACTGAAATGAGGAAGACAAGGATACAATTAGGAAACAAACTAAGTGGTACATAATCATGTGCTAAATTACAGTGGCATAGACTGGGAGCTGAGACAAAAAGGGAAAGGAATGCTTTACAGAAGAGGTGGAATAAGCTGCTGCCAGTTTATTACCAGTCATATGATCTTGAAGAACATGCTTAGTCTCTCTGAATCTCATTTTCTTCAGCTGCAAAACAGCTGAGGGCTGGCCATATTTTATCTGTAAGTTGTGATTGTATAAGTATGTATATTTGTATTTATATATGTACTTATATACATATACATATTTTTATTTATATAAACATATTTATACACATATATATATATATTTCTTCCATGTCCTCTGGCTCTTAAAGAATGGTGAAGGCATATGAGTGAGAATGAACATAAATCACTTGTGTCCTGGCTAGGCTAGATTGTATATTTTGAAGGAGAATTATAGGATATTA
Source organism: Heterohyrax brucei (assembly GCA_028571685.1). Taxonomy (NCBI): domain Eukaryota; kingdom Metazoa; phylum Chordata; class Mammalia; order Hyracoidea; family Procaviidae; genus Heterohyrax; species Heterohyrax brucei. Next base: position 49,164,334 of record CM053150.1, on the reverse strand, counting down.
GAATGGTGAAGCCAAGTAGACTGGAAAGTCAGGAGGAGGGAGTACTATGGAAAGCCTTACCTTGAAGTGATGAGAAATAGGAAACTATGGATAATTCTTGAGCAAGGAATGATGTAACAGAAGGGTATTGTTAAAACAACTTTTGGAACGTAGAGAATCAGGAGGAAACTAGGAGCCTGCTAAGAGTCCATAGTAGTAACTGTGTGTAGAATCTGGCCTTTTGTTAGTGGGGTGGGTGAGTGGACATGCTGTCTTTACTCTTGGGAAAACAACAAAAACTTCCCTTAAGTAGTAGAGCCATTTGCTCTGCTAATAAAAGTCTTTGTGTTTTATTTCAACCCAAGAGGTAAATACTGGGACAAATGAAATCTCAGACTTTTTCTTAAGAAGGATATACATGCACAGACTCAGTCCTTTGAGTACTGTGGCACAGTGAAAAATAGGGCATCATCTAAACATAGCCCTAATTCAGTTCAGAATAACCAGGGCTAGACTGCCGTCCGGGTTTCAGGTATCATATAAATCTACCCAGCCCTTTTAAGATATGTAAGGGCAAGACGTCTTTCTATAGCTATTTCCAACTTTTCCTTGTCCTGTCCTTGTTTCACCCTAAACTCCTAAGGGGGTTTACAGGCCACAGAAGTTGGCATACACTTGGTTCCAGGGATGCAATGAGTGTCACGTGATATGGAGGTTTTCCTTAGCCATTGGACTGACAAACCTGTTTTCTAGAGCATAGGTCCTGGACAGGAAACAGCACAGGCAGAGGTATGTACTAGTTTTTGTGTAAAACGAATAATCTAACCTCAGTGTGTGGTGGAAAGTTCAAGTCTTTGTGCCTTGTTGGCAAGTTGCTGCTTGATGCAACCATGCAACTAATCCTTGCAGAATTAACAAAGCAACTAGAAGGTATTTAAAAAATACAAATTAATTGAACTAGTATCCTTCATGCACGAAATAAGCCTGTTTTGTTTTTCCATGTATCATGGTTACACAGATGGCCATAATTAAAGATAAATCTATCAAGCCACCACCATGAAACACTTCTGAAGGAAGAAGAGAAGGAATAATCTATCAAAGGTATCAAACACTGATGGGAACAGTAATTCGTAAAAGAAAAAAGATTGGGCCATCTGAACTACATCTTGAGAGTTGAAATGTACCTGCAAGCAAATACCATGTTCAGCCGGAAATGCTGTGTATGCCCCTAATTTTGTTGATTACATCCTCCTTTAGGAAGACAGAAGCAAAATGTCTCACTCATTAAAATTAGAGAAATGAAATACACTAGAGAATTCTAATCTTTTCGCCATGACTCCTTTAACCTTCTTGTTTTAAAATGTTACCTATTAATAACGTTTCATCTACTTTAATGCTAATTTTCTTTGAAAATTTTTCCTTGCATTAATTCCCACAAGGAATTTGAGTAGTTCCATTCGAACTGCATTTTTTTTCCTTTCAGCTGGGCTCTAAGCAAAACCCTAAAAGCCCCACCCAAGTTTGTTTTTGGTTCTTTCTTCCATTTTCTATGAATGCTACTCCAAACCCTTACTTCTGACAAGGGCCTAACTCTATTCTTATTTTCCTATCTCTTATCACAGAATTTTAGGCAGAGGAATAAAGTCCCACCTCGTTAGCATGAAAACTCTTGATAATAAGTCATACAGTCACCTTCTAAGTACTCCCTCTGGAAACCTGTGGATCAACACCCATGCCTAGTTCACCCTTCAAAGCAATTCTAGAATTCTTTTTCCACAATGTCCACTGGAGTTGTTGTCAGACCAAGTCTGATAAGTTTGTGAACTCATCCTAGCAAAAGTGCTACATACCTCACTGCTGACTATCACTACAGTCACCTTCAAAGTACTTCCTTTGCAAAGCAATGCACCAAAGGCAGCACCTAGTCAAAACCCTTTTTTCTACCAGGGGTTCACAAACTTAATTGTCTGAACTTGTATAATCAAGAACTGTTCAACACTACTAGAATTTTGTTACTCTGAATTCACACACAACGATGATAGTTCTAACAGTACTAGCTTGTGCCATGTCAACAATAGCCAGAAATTATGCTAAGCAAGATAACCATAACATGCAACTAATGCCAGCCAAAAGCAAAGAAATGGTGTTTTAGTGTAGACACAGTGAAAACGTACATACACTTTATGTTTTTCATCATACTTAAAACAAGTGTAAGACTCTGGCTTGGGAACCAATAGTACAGAACAATTAGTAAAACTAGGGAGCTTCAGGGCAGGACGATTTTATTGAAGAATCAGGTGCAGTTTTACTTATTTTTGTATTTTTCATTGGGTTACAAACTGTTTTAAAATGTTAAATGTATAGTAACCATGAGTAGCATAATTTGAAGAGTGTACAGAGGACTATTGCTACAGATGTACCATGACCTCCACTCTTATGTATACACACAGCACACACACCATATATATTAAGAGATGGGAAGACAAAAGTTTGGTGATTGTGGTCTGGGGCTATAGGAAAATGTATGTCATTTGTTCAAACTATTAGGACGTTAGGGTCAGAATTCTTTGATAATTTAGAAGTCTATACTCAGAGAATCTTGACTTAACCTTAGGTGAATTACTCCAATGTTGGAATAGGCACAGTGAGAGCAACTTCCTTTTACAGGATAGATTTTTCTCTAGAAAAGAGCCCTCACACAAAGCAAAAAACAAAACAGGTTTTAATGATTAAAGCAGAGATGAATTCATCTGTTTATAAAAATCTTTAACTAAGGGAAGCCCTAGAATCAGAAAGAAGGATTTTCAAACTGCATGCAAAAGCTAGCTACCATAAAAAATACCAAAAACAAAACAAAACAAGCAACCCTCAGGTTCCTAGCTAGACTCCAGGCCTTTTTTTCCCAATCCTTGGTGATCAGAATCTGTAGTTTTACATGGTCTCAGTAGCAGAGAAGATTACCTGTATAGAACTCTTAAGATCTTTCACATATGTAAGATACAAATGAACAGTGGCTTCTTCTAACTTTTCAGGTCATCTTGGGAAAAAAGACTCCCCAAGGTTCCTTGGTATCATCTTTGCTAGGTTTTTTACTCACATAACCTTACATGTAAAGTTAATAGTCTACTCATCTGATAAACACAGGGACTGCAAGGCACTGGAACTACCTTTAACTCACATGCCAATCAACCAGCTTTCTTCACCATCATTTTGGATACCACTTTCAAACAAAACATCTAGGATCTGTTTCCTTGAAAAGTTAATCATATGCTTAATCACTCAACTAAGTCATGCTTAGCCAAATATATTGTGGAAATGACAGTATCACCAGAAATAAAGGCAGAGGACTCTTTCGATCACTATTCTAACACCATCTGCTTCCATCTACCTCCTTCCAATTCAACTTTGTGCCAGTCCCTTAAATACAACTCAGTGTTCTGAACCTAGGCTTAACCTTTCTGCTGAAAGATATGTTAAAAAAGCATGCTTAGATTCATTACTATCTTTCTCTAGGACAATCAAAATGAAGAGTAAAGGTCTGCAATTGCCTGTGGGCATCTGCCTACTATTCACAGAATCTTCAGACACCATAGCCTCAGGCCAAGGAGAATTTGCTTTATTTATCAATAACTCTAACTCCATGTTGAGTCAGTGAAACTGCACTTGGGGAGCTAGTCTCAAATAGAACTTTAACATTTCTTTACATTTACTGCATCCATGTAGTGTGCAATTTCTGATGCTGAATAAGAGAAATGCGACAATTGAAGGCTTCACCACAAGCATCACATTCATGGGTTTCTTGGATTTTCACCTCTGCATGGATCTTCTGATGGTTGACAAGACTGCGCTGTTGACTGAAACTTTTGTCGCACTTCTCACATTTATAAGGTTTCTCTCCTGTGTGTATTCTCTGATGTTGAATAAGGCCTGAGTTCCGGCTAAAAGCCTTCCCACATTCATCACATTTATGGGGTTTATTACCTGTGTGCACACCCTGATGTCGAATAAGATTACAAAGTTGACTAAAGCTTTTGCCACACTGTCTGCACAAATAGGGTCTCTCACCAGTGTGGATTCTCTGATGTTCAATAAGAAATGAGCTCCGACTGAAGCTTTTTCCACATACAGTACATAGGTAGGGCTTTTCACCAGTGTGAATTCTTTGATGTTGTACAAGATGAGCACTAACACTGAAGGTCTTACCACATTCTTCACATTTGTAAGACTTCTCCTTCGGGTAGACCTCTTGCTGTATAATAAGGCTGCAATTTGGGTCAAAACTTTCCCTAGTTTCATTATACGGGTAAGTCTTCTCTCGGGTGTGAATTCTCTGATGTTGAATAAGGCCTGAACTTCTACTAAAAGCTTTTCCACATTCCTCACATTTATGCGGTTTGTCCCCTGTGTGAATTCTCTGATGACGAGTAAGGTTGCAAAGCTGACTGAAGCTTTTCCCACACTCTTTGCACTGATAAGGTCTTTCACCTGTGTGGATCCTCTGATGTTCAATAAGGAATGAACTCCGACTGAAGCTTTTTCCACATTCAATACAAAGAAAAGGCTTCTCACCAGTGTGAATTTTCTGGTGTTGTATAAGGTATGTACTTAATCTGAAGGCTTTTCCACATTCTCCACATTTATGAGGTCTTTCCCCTGTGTGAATTCTCTGATGTTCAACAAGCAATGAATTTCGACTAAAGCTTTTTTTACATTTGGTACAGTGATAGGGTTTCTCACCAGTGTGAGTTCTCTGATGTTCAATAAGGTGTGACTTCCAACTGAAGGCTTTCCCACAGTCTGTACACTTATGGGGCTTCTCACCTGTGTGAATCCTTTGATGTTTAACAAGGCTCCTTCTCTGGCTGAAGCTCTGTTTACACTGATTACACTGATATGGTCTCTCTCCAGTGTGGATTCTCTGATGCCTAATAAGTGTTGAGCTTACACTAAATGTTTTTCCACAGTAATTACACTCATAGGGCCTTTCCCCAGTGTGAATTCTCTGATGTTCAATAACAAATGAACTGCGACTAAAGCTTTTCCCACATTCATTGCATTGAAAAGGTTTCTCACCAGTATGGACTCTTTGATGCTGAATGAAATGAGCTTTGCGGACAAAACCTTTTCCACACTCTTCACATTTATGACATTTTTCTTCTGAGGTTGGTCTCTTACGGATTATGTTAGTGTTTCCTCTAAACATTCTTTGTTCCTGGGTCAAAGATTCCTTTGGTATTTCCCATAAGAAGATACCTCTCTGTTTATCTAACCTACCAACAAGTTCAAAGGTTTCTCTACTCATGGAATCCTGATCAATTTCACTTTTGATTCTTGTAACAATTACACTCTGTGGTTCCACTTCTTCAATTTCCTCAATTTCCTGTTTCACAGTTGGTTCCTCATCCTTATCTTTGTTCAAAACATCTAGAATAAACAGGAAATACAAACATTAGTCAAGTTATTACTGATAGCAAGAAAAAACTGTAAGAAAAATAGTACTCAAGATGAATCAATCTACTTTATAAAGCACACTTTAGTATCTTACAGTATTGTGAGGATTAGTTCATACATAAAGCATTTAGAACAGTACCTAGCAACAAGTATATAAACTATGTGAATACTATCATTAGTTATATGACTCACTGAAATGGTTTTCTTGGGGAAGGCATATGAAAAGAGAATTTAGGAGGCACAGAATGACCCAATAAAAGCCAGGGTTGGAAGGGCTGACAAACTAGTGAATTAAGCAAGGTAACGTAGGTAAGCACAGAAATTAGTGGTAGGATGAACGAGTTTATCAAGGATGACAGGATAGCTTGGAAGGAAAACAATAGGTTCAGAAAAGCTTAGAATGACAAAGGATTAGTGGGATATAAGTATGCCAAGTAACAGAAAAGAATACAAAAGGATGCTGAGAAGGATAAAAAACAAAGAACCAGGGAAAGAGACAATTCATTTATTAACAAGAATTTATTTACTGCACAGCAAAAGCATTCCAGGCATAATAAGCCACAATGCAGACATAAGACATGAACTCTGCTATTGGTCTGAATGGATAATGAACACAAACGTGTAAAGAATATGACAAAGACAATATTCATATGTAACGAAAGAAACACAATGGCTTAAAAAAATGCTAAAGTAACATGGCATCTACATCAGAGAGAAAATAAAAGTGATTACAAAGCAACACAGTCAGACTTAATGGAAAAAATGGAAAGAGCAAGCTGTGATAGGGCATGACTTCATCTACCACAAGCCATGGTATTTTCTTCAAGTGTAACTGATTCTTATTCCTCTGAAGATGTACGGCTCACTATCTTGTTCTGGAAATCCTGGTGGTGTAGTGGTTAAATGCTACGGCTATCATCCAAAAGGTTCATGGTTTGAATCTACCAGGTGCTAGTTGGAAACTCTACAGGGCAGCTCCACTCTGTTCTACAGGATTGCTAAGAGTCAGAATTAACTCAATGGCAGTGAGTTTGGCTTGCATTTACCTTGCTCTAACTTGTAGTTTGTATAGTATCTGAGAAATGAAAATCTGGCATGTGTTGAAGTAAAGAAAATAATGGTCTATGAGGTAACAGAGGAATATGTCTGCTTCTGACTTCTTGATTTTCCATCTTTTGCTGCCTGCTGGATAACTCCAAAAGGAGTCAATCCCTACCAAATTCATAGTTGACTGTAACAAGTTTCGTTTTCAGCTGTTCATGTTTCTCGATTTTCTAATCTTCTAACTGTAGAGTCATCTTTGAGTTTTCTTTTCATTTACCTCAATCCAGTCACTGTTATTTTATTCCAGAAAATGTCTTCTCTTATTCCCCTAGAAGATGTTAGAAACTTAAATTTCTAGTTAGGCTACTCACAGTGTCCCCTCTCAAACTCTCTTTCAGTGGACTACATTTTCTTTCACCCAAGAAAAATAAAAGAGAGAAGTCACTCAACTTTCCATCTTCTATTTATAGCATTATCTGTTAACAGTATAGTAACACATAGCCCATTCCTATCCAAGTCTAATTCATTCACCTTTCCTTGAGCCCTCTTGCTTCTGGACAATTGTTCAGTTATCATTATTCTTTCCCCTTTTTTCAATCTGCACTTTCCACTGACATCTTGCAAATGACAAATATGCCCAACTTTTGTCTCATTTTTGGCAAAAAAAAAGAACTCTTCATTTGAATCTGAAATTCTCTTAATAAAAGTCTACCTTTGAAAAACAATCTTAATACTGTAACTTGTCTAACTCTTAGCTTTGTTTCCCATGTCCTCTTCAGACCCAATCTATTCTGCAACCTACTGTAAAATCTGGTTTCTGTTTCCAGTATCTAGTGAAATTTCTCATTAAAGCACCAGTGACTTTCAAGTAACAAACAGAATTGTGCATTTTTCAGTTCTTATTTTACTCAGTAGCATATGATACTGGGGACCATCCCTCATTTCTTGATACTAATCACCTTTGGTTTCCAAGGTACTATATTCTTCTAGTTCTCTCCCTACGTCTCTAGTCTTTTCTTCTCTGAAGTTTGCTTTCATTTCTCTTCCTTTGTCATTGTTTAATATTAATGAAACTCATATTTACCTTGCTCGCCATACATACTCACCTGTCCTCACCACTTAGGTTCCTCAGAGGGCTCGCAATTAACGTGGTCATTATTATCTGTTCTCAAGTCTCTCCCTACCTCTAATCATCTTTTCTTAAATGGTGCCACCATCCATTACCCTAAAGTCCTGAAGCAGGAAATCATCCTAGATTTCCTCTTTTCACTATAATCAATCACCAAAACTACTGATTCTATACTCCAGCATCAAACCTCTCCTTTTCACACTCACAATTATTCTAACAGTGATGTAATAATCCTTGGCTATAGTCTTTAACTTGTCCTCCTACTACATCTGCCCCTAGAAAGGTCTCTATAAGACAGAATTTGATTCATGTTACCACTAGCTCCCTGTTGCCTCTAAGGTCAAGTCAATGTTCTTTAACTATGATACATAAAGCTCTTCATAGTCTTTTAGCTTCAACTCTCCATCCCAACCCTAATCATATTTTTTACTAGCAATTGCTTGGGTTATAATCTTTTATGCCATTTGTTTGCATATCCCAGTCACTAAATGTCCCTCAACACTGTTCACCTGGAAAACTCTTGGTTTCTCTTTTTCAGTTCAAAGTAATAGATCCGCTATAATGTCTTCACTTAACCCACTAAACAGACATAGGTATTCTATTTTTATCACTGGCCCATGTTCGTAACTCTATACCTGTTAGCACTGAGTTGACTCCAAGTCATAGCAACCCTACTACAGATTTTAACTGTTCATGTGTTTATCTCTTCCATTGGAAGTCTCTTTCTTGCATATTGTTATGGGGTTTTATTCAGAAGACAAAGACAAAATTATTACTTGCACATGATATGACCATCTATCTAAAAGTCCTAAAAGAAGCAAACAAAATAAAATAGAGCAAGACAGTACAGTAAGGTGGCTAAAGACAAGATTAATATATAAAATAAAAACTGCTTATTATACAAGAATAAGCAGTTACTATAAATTATAAAAAAAGTCCTGGTAGTGCGGTAGTTAAGCACTCAATTGCTGCACAAAAGGTTTGCAATTTGAACCCACCAGCAACTCCAAGGGAGAAGGGTGTAGTTTGCTTCTGTAAAAATTACAGACTTGGAAGCCTGTAGGGCAGTTTTACTCTGTTCTATAGGGTTTTTATAAATCAGAATTGACTCAGTGGGAATGTGTAAATGTTACTGAAAATAAATAAACTATGCTTTTCATAATAGTACCAAAAAACATAAGACCTAGGAAACTCAGTATTTTAAGGATCTCAAGTCTTCCTAATCTATGAAGCTAATTACATCTTAATCAAAATGCTATGAACCAATCAGCCTCCCGCCCCTAAGAAGTCTAAATTTCAACTGGATGAACACAGAAAAGTAGTTAACTGTATCATGAAAATCCAGGATTAAAGAAGGGCTTACTGTATCACACATAAAAACATAATACATTTGTGGTGTAATTAATTATTTAATATGGCCCTTCTAGCCATGGTCTTTGGGACTCATATACAAAGACACACAAAGACTGAGCAGAATGATGCAAATATTGTATATGCAATCTGTGACAGCTGGGGTTCTCTGTCAACCTGGCTAGGCCATGATTCCCAATATTATATGGATACCCTCCATTTTATGTGTGGATTCTGACCGCTACAAGATGATGAGGCAGGACTGGTATAGGTTGTGTCTTGGGGCACAGCCTCGGAGGAGGGCATGACTTAAGTCCCACCCTTACTAAAGTTATGTCCTTCCCTGGAGTGCTGCCTGAATCTAAGGCATATGTGTGTCCTGGCAGGACTCTCTCTGTATCTGGATCCTGTGTCTGGTTCATGATCAACAGATCTCTGACTCTTGGGACTCAAACCAGCAACATACCATTTAATCTGCTGATTTTGGTATTCACCAGCTTCCACAACCTTGTGAGCCAGCAACCTACGGTCTGAGCTTCCGGTTTGGGTTCATCAGGCCCTGCAACCGTGTGGGTCAGAATGCTATGCTTGATCAACAGATTTAGGACTTGCCAGTCCCCAGAACTTCAAGAGCCTTTTCATTTACATGGTTTGTGAGTTCTATAAGATGCTGCAGCAAATTAGGGAACCCAAAGATGGGAAGGTAAGTATTAAAAGGGAGAGAAGGAATAATGGATGTTAGAGGTGATGAAGTGGTATGCAGTTTCAAAAAGGTGGACATCTTAAACCTTCACTTCATAGGAAACAGCTATGTGCTGATCTTTATAAAACAAAATTTATTTAACATTTCTGCAGTAAATAAAACTTAATAATACTGGCATATAAAAATAGATTAGAAAGATAGGCAGGTAAAGAAGACAAATGAATCTAGGATCCTACACACACAGCAGTCTTGAAATGACTATTACATCTACAGTTGGTAACTATAATCACCTTCTGGGCTATTCGTCACGCTTGTATCATAAGCTCCCAGTCAGCAGTCACAGCTTGCCTCAAAGTGAGTCTCTCCCAGGAATTCAGAATTGAAACTGAAATTATCTACTTAGTACAAATATGACTAGAATTATAATCTACCAGCTAAGAAGCTAAAGGATAGAAACATGTAAATAAACAGGAGGAAGAAAAACTGGCCTGCTAAGGAGACAGAAATAGAGCACAGAGACAGAAAGAGGAATTAATGACTTCCAGAGAGAATTTCTCGTTTTGGTTCTTTCCTAACATCCAGCTATAATCATGCTCATATACTTCCTAAGAGATCCCTATGCCCCTATAGTAACTTTCCTTTTTGGCTTAAATGAGATTGAGCTGATCCCTATAATCTTTAAACCAAATGCTTTTAATAAAATAGTAACCGAGGTGAGAGAGAGCGAAGGCAAGGAAACAGTGAGGTGGAAGTGGCTGAGCTTTAAGCCAGAAGATGAGCCAGCAAACTTTCTGTAGAATGTCAGACAGTAAATATTTTTGGCTTTGGGAGCTATATGGTTTCTACTACAACTGCTCAATTCTGCCATTGTAGTGTGACAGCAGTCAAAGATAACACATAAAGGGACAGACATGTCCATGTTCCAGTAAAACTTTATTTACAAAATGGACAGTGGCCCAAACTTGCCTGAAAGCCACAGCCACCAACTCCACTATCTTGAGTATATGAACAACAGCAGAAGATGGAAAAGAACCTGCCTTCCTAACACAGTGGATGATAACTACTTATTAAACAGAAAACAATTTGAACAAATGATTGAAGAGAGATTATAGCCAAAGACAAAAAAACAATGCTTTCAAGGTCTTATAGATACAGAAATTTCCAGTTCTATAAAGGCCTAATTTGGACTCAAATACTTCAGAAAGAGGCCATTAAATTTACAGAAGTCAAAGAACTAAGAAATCATGTCATCAGCTGTTATCATCAATGCAGTTACTAAAGTTTTCAAAGAAAAAGCAACATGGAATGGAAAAGTATGAATGAGGAGCCAAAACTTACAAAGTTAGAGGAGAGACGGGTTATGAAATGGAAAGAGATGCAGTGGAGGAAAAGTACTACATTGCAACAGCAGATTACTAACAGTGATCTCTCATCAAAGGGATGAAATGGGGTCTATAGAGGAAGAGATGAAAGGATTGAGGGTAGGAGCAAAAATAATAAATGATGGAGTACTGTATTTCAGTTAAAGAAGAGAGCCTGAAAGTAAGGACCTCAGATGTGCCCACCACCACACCTTTATTCATATGGTACTCACATGCTGTTGTCCTTGGAGCCAGCAAGGCTGGGCACATGGTATCAACCTTATGTGTGGATAAAGCTGGTAGTGAATCAGCAGCTAATATGGGCGGAGACTGACGTGATGTGCAGGAAATGACAGATACGACTAGAAAGCTAGACCGCGGCTATATTTAGGGAGGCCTGGTACAGAGGATAAGGGATCAGCTACTAACCAAAAGGCTGGCAGTTCAAATCTACCAACCACTCCTTGGAAACTCTACGGGGTAGCTCTACTCTGTCCTCTACGGTGGCTGTAAGCTGGAGTTGACTTGACAGTAAGAGGTTTGGTTTTGGGTTTAACATGGCAGAAAGAGGTCCTTGGGTGGTGCAAACATTCCACTTTGTGCTCCTAACAGAAAAGGCAGCAGTTCAAATCGACACAGCAGCACTGCAAAAGAAGAAAACCTTAAGCAGTTCAGTTCTACTCAGTGGCGCATGGAGTCACTATAAGTCATCATCATATTCTGTTTGTAATACTGTAAGAAAATTTTTATCTTGAATGCTATCAAGAACCACCAAAAGTGTAAAGCAGTTAACTAACACAAAATCACTTTCATGGCAGACAAATGATATACTGAGAAAGGAGCATGATGACAAGGTGCCAGCTTAAGGGCTAACGCAATGGCCCAGTCAAGAAGTCTTGAGTTTTCAATTCAGTATATTTGGTCACACAAGTATTTCAGAAGTATATAACGTGCTAAATGCCAGATATTGAATGGAAAAGACACAGGAACTGCCCTCAGAGGAGCTCAGTCTGATTCCAGAAATAACACACAAAGGATGATTACAGTACGATAAACAGTGGAAGTGTTTACAAGGCAGCACAGAGAAAGGTGTGTTGAATTCTGAAAAGAAGACCTTTGAGATCTTAATGGACTATTTCTGACATGCCAGATGTGAGTTACTTATGTTTTCTGCAAAGGACATGACTAGGAATGGGAGTTCAACAGAGAAGACAATGCTGGTAATGGTAATTAACATTTAAATCACTGCATGCCAGTCGGTGTTCTAAGTGCTTCACACATATTAACTCAGTTAATGCTCACAAAACCTGAAGACGTATTATTACTATCTCTATTTTTAAAACAAGAAATTGCAGCACAGAGAGGCTAAGTATTTCACCCACGGTTACAAGGCTATTAAGTGGATGAACTGGGATTTGACCCTAGGCAGTTAGGCTCCTATTTCATCTCTCAGGTGGAGATGAGAAGACTTGTGATTTATCATCACATAATGACAGCTGACGGCCTGAGTATAGTTAAGGACCCCTATGAACAGCATACAGAATTTGGAGTAAGTAGAGTGTGCAAAACAGGACAGGAAAGCAATAGAGTTTCAAATACCCACATCCATAGAGAGGTGGAATAACAGGGTTAAAAAACGTCTACCACATCTGACAATTACGTCATCATAAACCAATGTTACAGCAATTTATGGAAAGTAATAGCAAAACAAAGAGACTTGGAGATAACAAAGTATACAACATGAATTAATTATTCCACTCTTACAAAAACCTGGCTGTGAAAAATGAGTAGCAAGTTACAGGCAGTGGCGAGAGACAGACCTTTGTGCAGAGGAGCTCCCACACCTCTTCCCACCTTTCTTCTCCCACTGGGACAGCCAAGACATACCTGTTATCAGAGCAAAGTTACCATGATATAAGGAGGAGACATGGAATTCTGTAAGGAAAAAAAGGATGACTTGATGGCTAAGTTTCTGGTGAAATGAGAAGATGGGAGCAGCGTTAAGCTTGCCGACGAAGTGTACAGAAACTGACAGCCCGTGGTCAGTGGTCTTTTGCTCTCTGTGAAACAGAAGGTGAGGTCCACTATTGAGTGTTGAACTCAAGGAAAGTTCTAACTTTTGGCAATAGTCACTAAAAAAGGAACAGGGGTTTGAGCAAATCAGGGATAGGAAAACTGGTAAGATACAAAGACCCAGCGGAGGCTAGAAGAAAAACAGTCACGCATATATAAAACCAAAATAAACCTGAAGCTGGCTGCCACTGAGTGGAGGCCCACCATAGCAACCGTGACTCATAGCGGTCCTATCAGACAGAACAGAACTACCCCGCAGAGTTTCCAAGGAACACCTGCTGGATTCAAACTGCTGACAGTTTGGTTAGCAGCCACAGCAGTCAACATACAGGGCCTATAATACAAGTCTTTTGGTTACAGAAATTCTCCTGCCATTGTTAGTAACTCAGGTAGTGGAGGAGAAATGGCAGATTTTATAAATGATGCAGAATTTGAACTGAAATGTGAGTAGAGCATAAGGACAACGTGGCAAGAAAGACAGCATGGTGGTGACGGACTTTTTTTATACACAAGATGAGGAGTTAGATGAGGAGACATACCCAGGAGGGGACTGACAGCCTCCAGGAAAAAAAAACAAGTCAAGAGACAGGAAACTCCATTAGGAAAGTGTAAGTTTAGTAGGACAGGAGTGGGAGGGGCAGGCGGATCAGTTACAGTAAGCTCCACTTCAAGAACACACAGCAGACCCATTCTGATTACCCTGGTTTAGTCCCCATCAATAAATATCTATTGCATAAAATAAGTGGTGAGGTGGTTGATACTCGGCTTTAACATACAACAAAATTGAGGGTATGAGTACAGATGTGCATTGCTGAATAAAACTGGAAAGCAGGGTTTTGGGGGTTAATGTGTTCAAGATACAGTACAGCTCAAATATTAGTGGGGTCATCCACATGCTAACATCAACAGTGATCTTGTGGGTTAGCATGAAGAACAGTGTGAAATGGGACGCAGTCTACGTGTGAGGGACTGAAGGAATTGACAGTGAAAAGGAACCAAGTGGGTAGAACAAGACTGCTGAAACCACAAGGGAGAAATTTTTGTTTGAAGGTGAAGAATGAGTGCTTCAGGAAGAACACTGAAAAGCTGGGAGAACACCACTTCTCCCTTCCAGCCTTCAGACAAAGGATGGGGAAGGAAGAGAGGTGTGGGAGAAGCAGCAGCCCCCACTTGAAGGACTGCCAGAGAAGTGGTGTCCTTGAGAAAGTGCCAGGTTTCAGTCAGGGCCAGGAGGGGTAAGGAACAGTATGTGAAGAGGAACAGGGCTCCAGAAGGCAGAGCAAAAGCAGTGGGAGGAAAGGAGTGGGAGGATGAGCCCGGAAAGCAAGTACAGACCAATGTGGGAATGAGATTATGAAGACATGAGGCCAGAATGGCTTTTATTTTGGTCATTGCAAGGACATGACAGTTAAGAGTCATGGAAACAAATAACTGGCTGTAAGGTTTGGATTAGAACTTTGAATAAAGTAGTTTTGCTACCGGCCCAAGTGTTCTCAGAGTCTGATTTGTAGCAGGCTTTTAGGTAGTTTAATCAGAGAAACAAGATTCTTACCCAGTGACACCAGGTTTCCATAATTCTCCATCATCACATCTTTATATAGGCTTCTCTGAGCTGGGTCCAGATAATCCCACTCCTCCTGGGTAAAAAACACAGCCACATCCTCAAATGTCAGCAACCCCTGAAATAGTACGATTTCCGTAGTCAGTTCCTGATGTCTCAAGGACAACTCTCCCACTGGAAGTGGCAGAGGCAATCCCTTAGCAGGGACCACAGGCTAGGAGGAACACAGCAGCTAAAGAGTTCCAAGTGGGGTCCCAGTCTCAGAACTGGCTGAAACAGACAAGCACCTTACACTACAAAACAATTAGCTGGAATCCTGCCCCCGGTTAGTCAAGTGCCTGAGAATAAAGCTTTTTTGGCTTACGAATTCTGTCCTTCAATTTTGATTTTAGTAAGCTGTCTCAGGACCTCTCCAGCTTCTTTTCACTTTATTGCTCCGCTCCATTTCTCTACTCGCGCTGACTAGCGATTCCGTTCAATTTAATTCTGCCAGGTTCTCTAGGTATCTACCCTCGGTCCAGGCATGGTGCCTGGGGCGGAGGACAGAGATGAGTGCCTCATCTGGAAGAACTCACAAGTGAGGAGACAGCTGGAGGCATTACTCATTCTCTCCAGACGATTTACAAAGTCGCTCTAGAAAAAAAGGAGTCAGTGGGCAGTTTGGTCGTGACTGCACCCCAGAGCACTAGGGAGTAGCTCCCCGCAGGTGCTGGCCCTGAAAACAGCCGAGGGGCGGGGGAGAGCGGTCCAGTGGCGCTTCCTAGCTCAGGCAATGGTGAGAGCACTGGGCTACCCAGAGGGGCGACTCACCTTCGGCTCAGACTGGGGGCTGAGGGTGGCCATCTCCGGCCAGCGAAACGGGACAGGAACCTGCGGCAGCTGCACGGAAAGCAGCCTCTAGTGAGGCCTACCTGAGCACTGATTAGGCCCGACGAAGACGAGGCCTCCTGGCTGGGTGCAGCCAGGTCCTGCCTCAGTCCCCTACGGTCACGACCCCAGCAGCAGATGAGACACGCTGCCTGACCGTCCCCTAGCCCCCAACCCCAGCCTCCGCCAGGTTGCGCAGCCTTCCAGGCCTCTCTAAAGCCTCCTCCCCGCTGTTAGTTCCACCTCCTTTCAGCCTAGGAGCGCTGTGACCGCCCGCCCCCGAACCAGAGGCGTCACCCGGAATCTTCCCGGGACGCCCCCCAACTACAACTCCCGTCATGCTCCGAGAGAGCGCCGCGGTCCCGCCTCTGTAGGCAACGACGGCCGGACTACATTTCCCGGCGTGCACCGGGGTGGTGGATTGATGACATTGAGCCCTAACAGGAAAAGGTGGCGCTTGCCATTAAGCTTACACTCCATTGGCTGGACTTGTGCGTCACTGCCGGCTCAGGGCTGAGCTTCGGTCCTTCATGCTTCTCGGAGATGGCGGCTTTTTCCGTGCTGGGTATTAGCAGAAGAGGTCTCACATGGATAGTCTCAGGGGCGCCGCGCAGGGAGTTTTGGTCTCGATCCAGGTAAAGCTGGAGGTTAGATGGTGGGTCACTTCCACGGACAGGAAGGAGAGATCCTGATGAACATGAAAGGTGTTCTAAAGGGGGTGTCATGTTATTATACTGAATGTTTTCGTGGTATAATAACATGAAAGGACAAGTTGGGGGGGGGTCATGCAAGAAATTGTGTCAGGATCCTGAGTTAGAAGCTTCAGCACCGCTGTCCGCGAAGGTGGGACCCAATCGCTTCGCCTCCCGGCTTCAGTGTTCTCAGACGGAAATACTGCCCTCTTCCACTTCATTTAGTAATTTTTTAAGCAAACAGTACTGACTGCGTGCCAGGCACCTACTGAGGTGTCAGGAAACAAACGACTCGAATGATCTACTTGAATCACGAACGTGAAAGCTCCCAGTAAACTAAACCCTCTGGAAGGTATATTCACAAGCAAGATTGAGAAATGAAGTGCAGTCTTTTCATTTTGTTCATTGTTCCAATTCATTGACACAACAGATGTTAAACATCTTCTCTGAACCGGCATTTGTCTAAGCGTGGAGGCCATAGCAGCAGAAACAGAGTTCCTTATCAAAGCTTAAGTACTCTTGACATGTGAGGAAACTGAGGCCGGTAGAAGGGCAAATGTTTTTCTCAGTCACAGAGCAAGTTAATTGCAGAGCTGGATCTAGAACCTAGGTAGGCTAACTCACCACCAGCTCTTCTTAGTGCACCCAGGGAATCGTTTGGAGGTAGTATCTAAGGGACCCAGAGAGTGTTGAGAGCAGGTTCCTCAAGGAACAATGTAGGTCACCTCTTAGGTTTCAAACAAAAACTATAAAAGGATTTTTTTTTTCCCTTAGACTTCAACATAGTTCATGTATTAGCAACTTTTCTTCATTGTCTAGTGTCTGTTATCTCTCAAATCTTCAAGTTTGTTTCATTCATTAGTTCAGCAAAATTTAGACTATCAACAATATGCCGGGCTGTATTTGAAGTGTTAGGGTTATAGAGTGAAGAAGACCAAGTTACAGTTTTGTCTTCCTAGAGTGTGGGAGGAGAAAATAAAGTAAATAAATCTAGAAACAATTTCAGGAGGTGGAAAATTAAGACAAGTAGAGCAAACAAGAGATTAATGAGATGGAAGGAATGACATTCTGAGTGTCGTAAGATGTGATCGGACTGGTCTGAGAAAGTGAGAGCTAGTTTGAGAAGCTTTGTGCTAAAGGGGGGAGCATGGAATCTGGGGAGTTGTTTTTTTTTTTCTTTAAAGATGGAAGATATTACAGCACACTGTGACCCCATGAGAATATTATGGCAGAGAGGGAGAAATTGATACAGAATCAATGCAGACAGAGGGGTTAACTGCTGGAAGAAAGTCCTTGAGTAGGCAAAGGGGAATAGCATTAAAAACTATATTCTTGGCCAGGTGCAGCAGCTTCATGTCCAGCTTCTGTAGGGATGACCCAATCCAGTCAGATGCAACTCCTGGGAGAAAAGGAATCCTAAGAGAGTTCATGAATAAAGTGCTTATGTTGAGCACTTGGAGTATGTCAGATTCCATCATTGGACCATGCATTCTATAAGACTTACTCAAATAGTTATTAAATGTATTTTCAGAGGATCCCAAAAGTAATAAGAGAGGTCTGTGTTTCTTCTGAAATTTATGATCTGGTATAGTAGTTCTCAACTGGGGACAGTTTTGCCTCCCCTCTTCTACCCCCCATGACTTGGGTGTGGGGCACTTCTGGCATCTACTGAATAGAGGCTAAGGAGCCTGTTCAGTGTCCAACAATACATGGGACAACTTTCCATGCAAGAATTATTTAGTTCAAAATGTTAATAGTGCTGAGGTTGAGAAACCTTGATCTAGTAAGAGAAGTGGAATATCAATAGGATTAAAACTCAGGTAGGATGTGATAAACTTTGAGGATAATACAAACAAAGGAGCTCACAGTTATATCTGGTTGAGGAGACTAGGGGAAGCTCAGAATAGTTTTCTCCTAGAACTTGAAGGATAAGTAAGGTTTCTGCAGGTGGAGATGAAAGGTAGTCGTTTTAAATAGGACATAGCTTCAGGCAACACATGGTGTCAGGAAAGCAGAAGCATGTTTGAGAAACAGTGTAGCTTGGGTAGAATTTAGAGGGTATGTGGGAGATTAGGTTGGAGAGGTAGGTTGAGCTCAAATCCTGGAGGACTGGGAATCCCAAAAAGGAAGATGTAACAACTTCATCGTTATTTGTTTTAAATTTCATCCATTCTTAAGAATTCTTACAGAACTTAAAATACAAATACTATATTAGCAGTTACTTTGTATCTGTGTCAACTTAAAACTGTAAACATTCTGCAAGCAGAGACCTTTTCTTACCTTCTGTTTTCCCCAGTGCCCAGGAAAGTGGTGTGTAAATAATTTGTTGATTCTTTCTTTTTTTTTTTTATTATGATTGAGTGAAAATGTACATTTCCAAATAAATTTGGATGCCTGCCTATGTGCAGCTCCTACTGCTCTCCCTGCCTGGTGACAGCACACTCTTCCTCTCTGTTCTATACAAGTCATATCCTCCTAACAATCTGTCCCCTCCTCTCCACCCTCTCCCCTGCCTCCAGTAAGAGGTCAGCAGGATGACATCCTTTAGATGCATGGAACCATAAAGTGCACGTACAGTATGGTCACTCTGAGTCGCCAAGTCTAATCTATTCCTATCAGAAGAGTTGACCTCCATTATTATTTATGGACAAGGGCAGCATCAGGGCCAGGGGCCATGCGCCCAGGGGAACCCTGAGGCCCCTGGACCATCATTTGCAGTCTTTTAGTGGAGATCTCAGGGTGCACCCATTTTTATTCTTGTGTTGCCAGTGACACTCAACTTTGTGAGCCCCATCATGGCTGTCACTGGTGGTGGCCGGGCACCATCTGGTTCTTCCAGTCACAGGTTGATGTTGTCACCCACTCACGAGGGTCCCTCTGTCTTCTGGGTTCTCTTTCCCCTGTGTCGTTTCTTTTCCCTGTGTCCTTGCTGATCATCCATTCCTGATCAGTTGGGACTGATAATTTGTTGATCGTGATTGAGTGTAGTGTTTGCCAGCCTCACTAATGCAGTAAGCCAAAAATTCACTTACATGTTTTTGATGATTCCAGGCAAGAGAAGGAGCCAGTGATGGCTGAGACAGTAGAAGAGGTGAGAAAAGAACCTATCCTGGTGTGTCCACCCTTACGAAGCCGAACATACATACCACCTGATGATCTCCAGAGTCGTCTGGAAGCTCGTGTCAAAGAAGTTTTTGGTCCGTCTGTTTCTGGGAATTGGCAGGACATTTCCCTGGAAGATGGTTATGTGAAGTTTAGTCTCCTGACTAATCTGGCTAATGACTTGGGTCATGCAGTGCCTAGCTCCAGGCTTCATCAGATGTGCAGAGTCAGAGATGTTCTTGATTTCTACAGTGTTCCTGTTCAGGACAGATCAAAATTTGATGAACTTATTGCAGGTGATCTGCCTCCCAATTTGAAAATCACTTGGGGTTACTGAGCATTTCAGAAGAATGCACTGAGCTCTCCCCTGCTTCCATAGCAAGTTGGTGTTACCAGACCTTTTATTGTACCATGTAAAATACCATCAGACTGTTCTCTAAATCTACTTTTTTTGTGGAAGAATTGATAAATAACGGGAAATTTTTTTCCTCATTTGCTGAAATCTTTTTTTCCTTTACTATAATTAATTCATTAATAATTTATGCAATTCTTTTCCTACGTTTAACTTTTGTGTGAACCAGGAGACCATTACAAATTCAGATATGGACTTTACCCTTTATAGACATGAAATAGTTGCAAAAAAGTTTTAACCCTGTTAGAACAGGTATTTGTAAAAGAAGCATAAAAGGCTCTGTTGCTTATTATAAGAAGCTGTTTGTTTTACTGTTTGCATTACTATACAAGAAGAAATAGTAGAAAGTGATACTGTGCATTCTATATTCATTTCTGTTGGAATTAAAGAGATTTCTTGAGATGTGTAGTATGTACAAATTTTTTTAAAACATGAAAATTGACAGGGTGTCTCCCTGTAAAACAGTCATCTGAGTTTAGTCTCTTGGAACATCTAGCTTATGTCTTGGGCCCTATCAGATGTGCAGAATCACTGGTTCTTGATTTCTACAATGTCATTATTCAACATACATAAATCTGATGAGGTCATTGGTAGTCATCTGTGTCCCAACTTGAAAATCACTCAGGGTTGCAGGGCAGTTCAGAAGAAATCTTTGCCCTTCTCCGAGCAAGGTAATACTTAAAATGATATTATAACTTTGAGAAAATTAGAATATATGTCAGCTACTAAGTTCTATGACTTATTTTTTTCTTGTAGTAGATATATACTTATGTTTTTAAATATATTTTTATATTCTAAATGAGTATTCCTTAATGGGGGTAATGCTTATTTCAAACTCTATTAATTCTGTAATTTTAAAAAAGTGACCTTAATACCATTGACATATAAGTAGCCAATAGGGTGACTGCTCTTGTAGTTTAGTGTACTTCATTTGTGGGTTCCAGTAGCAAATTACCAGATGGTTCCAAATAACAAAACTAGTGATTAAGTCATTAATTATTTGTAGTCTAAATGAGATAAGGAAGACATTTCTTAAATTGTATGATCGTGGCTCCACTAATAATCCTGATGAAAAAGGGCTAGAAAAGTTTTAAACAAAAGAAGACTGCATCTATTTTACTTCCTAAGGTGACTCCTAAAGAGAGCAAAACTCAACTGAATATGTAAATTCTGGCATATGTATTAGAAAAATTAATTACAGTCCAGTCATGCCCTGTAAGTATCTTCAGCAAATTTTCAGTTAAACTCTGAGCATCTCATAAATGACTTGACTGTCCGTATTTGGAGCCCTAGAGCTTTAACAGCTATCACAGTTGAACTCCTGTTTACAGAAAAGAGGTTCAGCAGGGAAATTTTTGAAGGTGACGTACATTTATTTTCTATGCAACTTTTAATTCTTATCTGGAGGGAGGAAAAAATTGCAAAAGAGAAGACCAAAGTAAGGGGTCAGGAGGTCAGTGTGGAAAAACAGTTGGTCACAGCCAGAGAAGTGGCTATAAAAATAGACTTTAATAAGTGTTGAGACAGAAGAAACTTCTTTGTAGTCTAGAGCATTCTAGAACAGTTTCTCAAAATTTAGTGTGTGTGTGAATCTCTTGGGGGATCTTTTTAAAATATGGATTCAGATTCAGTAGATCTGGAGTAGTTCCTGGGCTAATGCATTTCTATAAACTCTCGAGTGATGTTCTCAGGGATTATGTTTTGACTAACATGGTGTCTTAGTTATCTAGTGCTGCTGTAACAGAAATACTGCAAATAGATGGCTTTAAAAAGAGAAATTTTAGTAGTAGTTTAAAAGTTCAAATTCAGGGTGTCAGCTTCAGGGTAAGGCTTTCTATGTTTGCTCTGGAAGAATGTACTTGTCATCATTCTTCCCATGGACTGGGAGATTCTGAGTGATAGGGACCCAGGGTCCTTTACAAAGGACATGAGCTGTTCCCCTGGCACTGCTTCTTGATGGTGTGGGGTTCCCGAATGTCTCTGCTAATTTCCTTGATGTTACACAGTGAGTCCAGCCCCACCAACACAACTGCCCCTGATCCTGCCTCATTAACATCATAAAGGCAGGGTTTACAGCCTGTAGGAATATCACACAGTGCCAGGAATCATGGCCTAACTAAACTGCTACACACCTTTATTTGGGGACACAACTGAATCCATCAGATTTGGTCCTAGGCACTAGTATTGACGTGAGAGATATATTAAAAAAACAAAACAAACACTACCGCAGAGTTGATTTTCAAAGGACAGAATAGAACTGCCTTGCACACATTTCCAAGGAGCACCTGGTGGATTCAAACTGCCAGACTTCCGGTTAGCAGCCGTAGCTCTTAGCCACTGTGCCACCAAGGTTTCCAAGAGATAGATAATGCCACTTAAAACATCAGTGTTGGTAAAGGTATCTTACCAACAAAGATGAACTGCATTTCTATTTGACTCTAGAGGGCATCACTGGTTTATAGTTGAGTACAGTGAACATATCAAAATCACATTTAGTTTTGCTGAACAGATCCAGTTTATTTTGCTAACTTGTCTATTAAGGTAACCAAACACATGTAATTTTAAAAGGCTGACATTTAAAAATAAATGAATGTTTCCTATATAACTGGTGTCAGTTGATTTTACTTCATTGAATCCTCTCTAAGTTTATTAGGTATGCTGAGTTGTAGAAAATCCTTTAACAGAGATGTACAGTGGGTAGAAATGGTCTTACATAAACAATGCATTTTAAGAAGTCTAAAATATTTAGACTTTGCCTTCTGCTCCTTTGTATTTTAACACAGTTTTTCTAATTATAAAAAGTAATACACATTGTTCCTAGAAAATAAAAACAATCTGTCCTTTGGCATTCTAGTGTATTTCCAAATGAAAAAAAGTTTTTTGTGTTTTACAAGTTACTATTTGCCTTCTGATATCCCTCACTCTTCATATAATAAATATTTCTCCTTATTCTTACATAATCTCAAGAATAACAAATTTGATTAACAGCATCCCACTATCCTGTTGTCTTCAAGTCAAATTCCAACTCATACCAACCCTATAGGACAGAGTAGAACAACTCCATAGGGTTTCCTGGGCTATAATTTTTATAGGAAACTTCTATGGCACAGGGATTAAGAGCTCAGGTTGCTAATCAAAAGCGTGAGAGTTTGAATCCACCAGCTGCTCCTTAGAAACTCTATGTGGTTCTTCTACTCTTTCTATAGTCACTATGAGTCAGAATTGACTTGATGATAATGGACTGGGTTTTGGGGTTAATCTCTACGGAAACTAGATTTGAACTACTAATCTTTAGGTTCAAAGCTGAGTACTTAACCACTGTGCCACCAGGGATCCTTCCAGTTAATTGCATATTATTCCACAAGTGGATGCTATACAATTATTCAAGCAATATTCTATCACTAGATATTTAAATTCTGTGAAGTTTTTTGCTTTTATATTATTTTTTATCTAG
This sequence comes from Heterohyrax brucei, assembly GCA_028571685.1. NCBI lineage: Eukaryota > Metazoa > Chordata > Mammalia > Hyracoidea > Procaviidae > Heterohyrax > Heterohyrax brucei. The sequence continues at coordinate 49,141,156 of CM053150.1, read as the reverse complement.
CCTTATTAGTTTTTTTGATTATTCATCTCCCGTAAAACTCCATCCCACATGGAAGTCATTGCTCTAAATTGTTGTTGTGTGCCTCAAGTTGATTCTAGTTCGTAACAGCTCTTTAAGACATAGTCAAAAGACCCCATAGCATTTCTTTCCTAGGTATGATCTTTATGGGAGCAGATCACCTGGTCTTTTCTCCCACTTTAAAACTGCCAGCCTTTGGGCTAGTGGCTGAACACTTAACTATTGTGCCATCAGAGCTCTTGGCTGTAAATCTAGGAATGATTCGCTTCTGCATCTTTGATTTGTGATCCCATCAGCACCCATTCTGTGTATTTTAAAGCACAAAGGGACAGGTACCAAAACCAAAAACCCACTGCCACTGAGTCACTTTTGACTCATGGTGGCCTTATAGGACTTTAAAATGCATAAACTCAGTCTTACCTGGGATTGCCTTTCTGTCTTTCCATTTTCACTAGGTTGAATCACCAGTGCAAAGATCCTGAAAGCTTTTGCTTGAATTGTGTCCAATTTCAAAAATATTCTCTCTAAAGTTAACTTCCGGATCCAGCTCGACGGCACTTGGCTGGCTTGGCAAAGTTAACTTCTAATTCCATAGAATTTCAACATTAATCAGGGTTGTAGGGTAGCAGACTTAAGTACCACCAATGTTCTGATTTCCATCATGAAATACCAAACTCTAGATATTTAATACTGATGTAACACTGGTCATACACTACCCGTATACAGATTTCACCTGTGTCCCAATAATGATTCTGGTATCAACTTTACCATCAGTGCAGAATTTAATCCATAGTCATGCTTTGCATTTGGTACCATGTCTGTTTAACCTTCACCTTTGAACAGTTCTGCAGCAAACTGCAGTTTTCAAGGTATTTGTTTGTTTCATCTAAATTATCACATTGGTGTAAAGTTGTTTACATTCTCTTATTTCTCTTTTAATGTCTATTAAATCTGTTGACCTTTCATTTTGGATATTATTTGTGTTCTATCTCTTTTTTTGTTTGGTTGGTCTAGCTAGGAGTTTATCACTTGTTGGTCTTTTCGAAGAATCGATTTTTGTTTCTGTTACTTTTTCTCTGTTTTCTAATTTCAATGGCATCAATTCTTATTTCCTTTCTTTGCTTCCTTTGAGTTTACTTTGCTCTTCTTTCTTTTTAAGCTTCATAAAACAGAGTCTTAGGTCACTATTTTAGACCTTTCAGAAATGAAGAGGACTTGAAAGACTGATGAAAATCAAAGACCACAACCTTCAGTATTGATTACACCTCAACATCAAGAAAACAAAAATCCTTACAGCTAGACCAATAAGTAACATTGTGATAAATAGAGGAAAGCTTAAGGTTGTCAAGGATTACATTTTACTTGGATCCACAATCAACACCCATGGTAGCAGCAGTCAAGACATCAAAAGACATGTTGCGTTGGAGAAATCTGCTACAAAAGACCTCTTAAGAGTGTTGAAAAGCAAAGATATCACCTTGAAGACTAAGGTGCACCTAGGACAAGCTATGGTGTTTTCAATCACATTTTATGCAAGCAAAAACTGGACAACAAATAAGGAAGACAGAAGAAGTGCTGACGCCTTTGAACTGTGGTATTGGAGAAGAATATGGAATATACAATGGACTGCCAAAAGAACAAACTGATCTGTTTTGGAAGTAGTAAAACCAGACTGCTTCTTAAAAGCAAGGGTGGTAAGACTACGTCTTACGTACTCTGGACGTGTTGTCAAGAGGAATTGATCATGAAAAATGAGATCATATTTGGTAGAGTGTCCACAAAAAAGAAGGATTGACACAGTGGCTGCAAGACTGGGCTCAAGCACAGCGATGGTTATGAGCATAGCCCAGAACTGCACGATGTTTTGCCCAGTTGTATACTGGGTTGCTGTGAGTCGGAACCAACTAGACAGCACCTAACAACAACAAAGTCACCTAAGTTATAAGCTCTTCTTCTTAGCGCTGTCTTTGTATTACAAAATTTTTATGTTGTAATTTCATTTTTGAAATGTTTTGTAATTTACCATGTGACTTCTCTTTTGAGGCATGAATCATTTAGAAGTATGTTTGATTTTTGAATATTTACAAGGTCGGCTCTAGATATCTTACCAATTTCTGATTTAATCACATTTTAATCAGAGAATACAGTCTATGGTTTCGGTGTTTTTACATTTCTCGAGATTTGTTGTATCGCCCACTGTATGGCATGTCTTGTTGAACATACCATGTGCACTTAAAAAGTCTCTTTTTACTCTTGAGCCTTCTTTTCCAGCAGTGAAGGAAGAACTATCCTCTATATAGAGTTTCCCAGAAGGTCAAAAATCAAATATGCCTTTTGCAGTCTAGTAGAAGTACCAGCTAATTGCCCACTTCTTGGTCTGGTTTCCAATTTAACTTTTAAAATTTATTGAACCCACCCTCCTAGTTTCCCTGCTTTCATTTTTTATTGTCCCTATCAAGTCACTGTGAGTCAGAAGCAACTCAGCAACAGTGGGTTTGGTTTTATTATTATTATTATCTCTAAACATGTAGCTCCTAGGGATAGCCCCTACATTCTACTGACATACGAATTTTCTATATTAACAAGTTTGACCTCTAGTGGCACCATCTGGGTATGTCTTTCCTCTGCAAATAAAGAAGTCAGAGATGAAAGACTCACACAAACACTCTTTCCTGAGACCACGTCAGCTGGGACATATAGATGGGAAAAAACTTATTTTTCTAATTCTCAATCCCTATTTTCAGAATGTGAGCTACATGGAATTCTCTACTCCGATATCCTCTCCAGCTAATTCACAGGGGCTATAGAGATAGCATAAGAGAGAACATTAGGATTTTACATGACAAGAAGGTAAAAGATCTACGTCATTACAACTATTGGATCTTTTTATTTGACATGATAAAAAGACCATTACAAACTATAAACTTAAAAAGAAATGATTGGTAAATTAAACTTCCCTAATATTAAGAACTTCTGAAAAGCTAATATTTCATAATAAAACTTTAAAATACAAAACATTAACTTTGCAACAGATTTATGCTATACATAAAACTGATTAAGAATTATTTTTCAGAATACACAAAAATTATAATAAATCAATTTATAAAACAGCAGATTGTATATTCTGTAGTTGTTTAGTATTCTACAATGAGCAATTAGGTCAAAGTTGTTGACAGTGTTCCTTAAATTGATATCTTTATGAATTTTTGTCAAGTTACCGTATCGGTTGCGTATAGAGGATTTAAATGCAACCAACAAAGCAATATCATTTACAATGATACCAAAAACTGGAATAGTTATAAATCTAGCAAAATAGAAGGACTGCCAGTTAAGTTCACAAACTCATCTTAGAAGAAGTGCTACATACCTCATTGCTGAATATCACTACTGGTCACCTTCAAGGTACTCCCCCTGGAAAGCTATGTGTCAATGTCAGCACCCAGTCCACCCCTCAAAGTGATTTTGGAACTTTTTCTGAAATGGTCTTCAGGGCTGTCAGTGTATTGTCCTTGATGTCCTGAATGTCATAGAAGTGCCTTCGTTTCAGTATTTCCTTTATTTTCGGTAAAGAAAAGAAATCACTGAGGGCCAGATTAGATGAGTAGGATGAGTGTTCTGATAGACTTGTTTGTCTGCTGGCTGAAAACTCCTTCACTGAAAACTATACAATTAAGTTTGTGAAGTTGCCACCTTGCCACTGTGTGCAATGGCCATTTCAGAAAGAGTGCCAAAATTGCTTTGAAGGGTGAACTAGGTGCTGGCATCAGTGCATATCTTCCCAAGGGGAGTACTTTGAAAGTGACCATAGTGATATTCATCAATGAAGTATATAGCACTTAGAACAATAAGTTCACGTACTTAGTTGTTGAAGTTCACATATGTAGGATTTGTATGGTGAAAACTACAAAATTCTGATGAAAGAAAGAAAAAATAAAAAACAAAACCAAACCCACTGCTTGTTGAGTTGATTCCAACTGATAGTGTCCTTACAAGATAGAACTGCCCCCATAGAGTTTTTAAGGAGTACCTGGTAAGTTTGAACTGCCAACATTTTGATTAACAGCAGTAGCACTTAACTACTACATCACTAGGGTTTTGAAAGAAATTAACAAAGAATTAAATCAACAGAGAAAGATACCGTGTCCTTGAATTGGGAGATTTGATAACATTAAGATGTAATTATTCTTAATTTTATCTATAAGAATTCCAGCAAGCTTTGTTTGTTGATATTAACAAGAGGATGACATAAGGTACATGAAAAAGCAAAGTGACTAAAATAGCCGAAAGAATTTTGAAAAATTAGAGTAAAGTTGAATCATCTACATTGTTTCATTTCAAGACTTCATACAATAACTACAGAAATCAAGGAAGTGGAGTATTGGTGAAAAGTTACATTTATCAGTCAAAGAAACAGAAAACAGAGCCCAGAAATAGATGCATGCAAGAATTCTTATTTATTTATTTATTTTATTTAATATGACTGAGTGAAAATGTACATTCCTGTATAAATTTACATGCCCACCTATATGCAACTTCCACTGCTCTCCCTGCCCGGTGACAGCACACTATTCCTCTCTGCTCCATACATGTCTCATTCTCCCAACAGTCTCCTTTCTCCTCCTCTCCAACCACTCCCCTTACTACAGCCAAGGTCGTCAGGATGATATCCTACAAATGCATAGAACCATAAAGGGCATCCAATATATGGTCACTCTGCATCGCCATGTCCAATCCATTTGTGTCTGAAGAGTGGACCTTCGTTGTGATTTATGGGCAAGGGCAGCATCAGGGCCAGGGGACACGCTCCCAGGGGAACCCCGAAACCGCTGGACCATCAATTGTGGTCTTTTAGTGGAGATCTCAGGATGCACCCCCTTTAATTCTTGTGTTGCCAGTGAGACTCAACTTAGTGAGCTCCATCGTGGCTATCACTGGTGGTAGCTGGCCACCATCTAGTTCTTCTGGTCCCAAGTCTATGTAGGCACCCACTGATGTGGGTCTCTCTATCTTCTGGGTTGTCTTTACCCCATGTCATTTTGGTCCTCAGTGAACATCTGTTCCTGCTGAGTTGGGACCATTTGCTGTGCCCTCGGATGGCAGCTTGGCGGTTTTTATGACCCCAGACGCCACTCAACAATGTGGGGTGCAGAGAGCCCTCTTAGCAAAATGCTACTTGTGCCAATTGGCCTCAATTTCGCCTAGAGTATGGTCCCCTGCCCCCTGCCCCAGCTACTCTATCCTTGCAATATTGGGTTAAGATGGAAGTCCATTTAATACTGTTCTTGTTTCTAATGTGTGCTGTCACCGATTTCACCCAACCAAATTTCTAGCAACTATCTAATCTAAACCCTCCCCCCCCTCTCCCTTCCTCCTTCTCTCCCTTGCAGCTGTCAAAGAGTCTTTTCTTCTATATACAAGTCTGTTTTTGAGATCTTACTATAGAGGTCTCATACAATATTTGTCCTCTTGTATCTGACTTTCACTCAGCATAATGTCTTCCAGTTGAAACCAGGTTATGAGATGTTTCCTGGAATCATCATTATTATTTATCATTGCACAGTGCTCCACTGAGTATATATACCATAGTTTACCTATCCATTCTTCTGTTGTTGGGCATCTGGGTTGATTCCATCTTTTTGTGATTGTGGACTGTGCTGCGATAAACATTCTGGTGCACGTGTCCATTGGTGTGAAAGGCCTTGATTCTGTAGGATGTATTCCAAGTAGTGGAGTGACTGGGTCAAATGGTATATCTATATCCATTTTTTTAAGGAAGCACCAGATTGCTTTCCAAAGAGGCTGGATGATTTTGCAACCCCACCAACAGTGTAGGAGAATTCCACTTTCTCCACAGCCTATCCAGAATTTGTTGTTTAGTCTTTTTTGGACCATGGCCAAATTTGTTGGGGTGAGATGGTATCTCATTGTCATCTTGATTTGAATTTCTTTAATAGCTAAAGATCGTTAACATGTCCGCATGTGTTTTTTAGCTGCCTGGATCTCCTCTTTAGAGAAACGTCTGTTCATCTCCTTTGCCCATTGCTTAATTGGATGATTTACCTTCTTCTTACTGATATTTTGCAGTATCTTATAGATTATGGAAATCAGGCGTCGGTCTGACATAGAGTTGCCAAATATTTTTTTCCCCATTCTGTAGATGTCCTTTTAATTCTATTAGTAAAGTCTTTGGATGAGCATTCTTAATAGTTCCCATTTATCTATTTTCTCTTCTGTTGATTGTGGTTTATTTGACAGATTCTGGAGTCTGTCCACATTGTGTATTAAAACTTCTGTTGTTGTTCCTATCTTCTCTTGGATGAGCTTTATCATTTTAGATTTGATATTTAGGTCTTGCTTGGCTGGCATCCAGATGGAGTTGGTTTTTGTATAAGATGTAAGATGTGGATCTTGTTTCAGTTGATTGCAGACAGATATCAAATTTTGCCAGCACCATTTGTTGAAGATACTGTTTTTACCCCAGTTTAATGTCTTAGGGCCTTTGTCGAATATCAACTGTTCACAGGCAGATGGTGTCATCTCTGGGGTCTCAGTTCTGTTCCACTGATCGATCTGTCTGTTCTTATACCAGTACCAGCTGTTTTGACCACTGTGGCAGTGTAGTATGTTCTAAGGTCGGGTAATGAGAGGCCTCCCAGTGTGTTCTTCTTCTTTAGTAGTACCTTAGTTATCCGTGGCTTCTTCCCTTTCCAAACAAATTTGGTGATTTGTTTCTCCATCTAATTAAAAAATGACACTGGAACTTGTATTGGGATTGCGTTATGCAAGTAGATTGTGTTGCATAAAATAGACGTTTTGACAACGTTAAGTCTTCCTATCCATGAGCAGGGTAAGTTTTTCAATATTTCTAAGTCTTCCTTAGCTTCTTGTAGTAAGGGCTTGTAGTTCTCTTTGTAAAGGTCTGTTATTCTCTGGTTACATTAATTCCTAGGTACTTTATCTTCTTGGGGGCTATAGTAAATGGTATTGATTTGGTGATTTCTTCATCAACAGTCTCTTTGTTGGTATAAAGGAATCCTACTGATTTACTTATGTTTATCTTGTATCCTGAGACTTTGCTGAACTCTTCTATCAGTTTGAGTAGTTTACTTACAGATTACTTGGGATTCTCTGCATATACAATCATATCATCTGCAAACAGGGGGATTTTTGACTTCTTCGCTGATGCAGACGCCCCTTATTTCTTGGTCTTGTCTAATTGCTGTTGCTAGAACTTCTAGTACTATGAATAAGAGAGGTGAGAGTGGGCATCCTTATCTAGTTCCTGTTCTCAAGGGAAAGTCTTTCAGTTTCTCTCCATTCAGGATGTCGTAGGCAATGGGCTTTGTATAAATGGCCCTTATTGCATTGAGGAATTTTCCATCTATGCCTATTTTGCTAGGAGTTTTTAGCATGAATGGGTGTTGGACTTTATCAAATGCCTTTTCAGCATCAATGGACAAAATCAGGTGATTCTTGTCTTTTGTGTTATTTATGTCGTTTATCACATTAATTGTTTTTCTGATGTTGAACCAGCCTTGCATCCCCGGTATGAATCCCACTTGGTCAAGATGGATTATTTTCTTGATATGTTGTTGTATTCTATTGGCAAGAATTTTGTTGAAGATTTTTGCATCTAGATTCATGAATGATATCGTTCTGTAGTTCTTCTTCTTTGTTGGGTCTTTCCCTAGCTTTGGTATCAGGGTTATGCTGGCTTCATAGAATGAGTTTGGGAGTACTCCATCCCTTTCTATACTGTGAAATAGTTTCAGTAGTATTGGAGATAACTCTTCCCTAAAAGCTTAGTAGAATTCTGCAGTGAAGCCATCTGGGCCTGGACTTTTTTTGGTTGGCAGTGTTTTGATGACCTTTTCAATCTCTTCCTTTGTGATGGTTTATGAAGTTGTTCTGCTTCACCTTGTGATAATTTCGGTAGGTAGTATGAGTCAAGGAATTTGTCCATTTCCTCTAGGTTGTCAAATTTGTTAGAGTACAGTCTTTCATAGTACTCTAATATGATATTTTTGATTTCTGTTGGATCTGTGGTGACAAGTCCCCTCTCATTTCTAATTTCTCATCCTGCTTTTCTTTAGTAAGTTTAGCCAGTGGTTTGTCAATTTTGTTGATCTTTTCCAAAAACCAGTTTTTGGTCTTTTCAATTTTTTCAATTGTTTTTCTATTCTCTAATTCATTTAGCTCTGCTCTAATCTTTATGATCTTGTTTCTTCTGTTGCCTGAGGGGTTCCTCTGTTGTTCTCTCTCTCTATTTGTTCAAGCTGTAGAGTTAGTTCCTTGATTTGGTTTCTTTCTTCCTTCCAGATGAGTGCATTTATGGAGATAAACAGACCTCTGAGTACTGCTTTGGCTGTATCCCATAGGTTCTGGTAGGAAGTGTTTTCATTCTTATTGGAATCCATGAATTTCTTTATTTCATCCTTGATTTCTTGTATAACCCGTGGTTTTTTGAGCAAGATGTTGTTCAGTTTCCAAGAGTTCCACTTTCTATCTATGTTTTTTCTGCTATTGATTTTGACTTTTATGGCTTTATGATCTGAGAAGATACTTTGCAGTAATTCAATGGTATGGATTTTGTTGAGCATTGTATTATGTCCTAATGCATGGTCAAATTTGGAGAATGTTCCAAGGGCACTGGAGAAGAAGGTGTAGTTGTCTGCTGATGGGTGGAAAGTTTTGTATATATTGATGAGGTTTAGTTGGTTAATTGCAGCAATGAGGTCTTCTGTATCTTTACTGAGCTTTTTTTCCTAGATGATCTGTCCAGTATTGAGAGTGAAACGTTGAAGTTTCCCACTGTTATTGTGGAGTCATCTAACTCTTTTTTGAGAGTAGTCAGTGTTTCTACGAAGTACTTAGGTGCTCTGATATTAGGTGCATAAATATTTAATATAGTTAAGTCTTGCTTGTGTACTGAACCTTTCAGTACACCTTTGTCCATGATGGTGGATTTTGCACTAAAATTGATTTTGTCTGAGACTGGAATTGCCACCCCTGCTCTTCTTTGTTCATTGTTAGCTTGATATATATTCTTCCATCCTTTAATTTTCAGTTTGTTCCTATCTGTAGGCCTCCAGTGAGTTTCTTGTAAACAACATATGGATGAGTCATGTCTTTTGATCCAAGATGTCACTGGATGTCTCTTTACTGGAGCATTCAGTCCATTCACATTCAATGTAATTATTGATAGGTATGTGTTCAGTGCTGCCATTGTGATATGTTTATTTTTGTGTTGATGTTTTCTCTGTTCTTCTTAGTCTGTCCTGGGACATTCTTTTTCGTGAGTTGATTTTTCACCCTTTTCAGAGCCGTGTTTGCAGTTGTTGAGACTCCTGTGTTACATTTCTTAAAATGGTATGATACATCTTTGTTGTGCTTTACAGCTTCCCCTATGATCCCCCTTAATAAACTATATATCAACACAATTTTAATTATTACCAGTCTTGTCATCTTCCCGTCCATCTGGAAGGACTATTACAACTCTAGTACATTCCTCTTTTTTATATGATGGCATTGTAGTTTTCATATGATCATTGGATTACTTCTTTCCGTATTAAACCTGTGATTGACTTTGGAGCCTTCCCTAACTGAATAGAGTTTTGAGTAGTGTGTCATTCTAAAATAAAAAGTTAGTGGTTTTGTTCTTCTAAGCCAAAGCCAAGAACTTCTTTCAGTATTTCTTGTAGTTTGTTTTGATTTTTAAGAAGTCTCTGAGTTTCTGTCTATCCGGGAATGTCTTAATTTCATTTTCATATTTGAAAGATAGTTTTGCAGGATATGTAATTCTTGGTTGGAAGTTCTTCTCCTTCAAGGCTTTGAATGTGTCATGCCACTGTCTCTGTGCCAGCATAGTTTCTGTTGAGAAATCTGACAAAAGCCTACAGGGTTTCCCTCTGAATGTTAGCTTTGCTTTGAGTCTTGCTGCCTTTAAGAGTTTCTCTTTCTGTTTCATTTTGTTAAGCTTGATTATAATATGTCTTGGAGTCTGTCTTTTGAGATCTATATTGGGTGGCGTATGATATGCATCTGGGATATCTATATTTTCTTCCTTCATGATTTCTGGGAAGTTTTCTGCCAGCAGCTCAGCAAGATACTCTCTGGATTCTCAGGTGTCTCACCCTGTTCAGGGACTCCAATTAATCAAAGATTGTTCCTCTTAATAGAGTCCCAAATGCTTCTTAATGCTTCTTCATTATTCTTGTTTCTTTTTTCTGATTTCTGCTCATAGACAGTGGCATTAGTAGCTCTGCCTTCCAAGTCAGAAATTTGTTTTTTCATTTGTTCCGTTCTGTTTTCTTGGCTTTGCCTTGAAGTTTCTATGTCTTGATTTTGTTCTTGATGTGTTGGATTTCAGAGTACTGGTGTTCCAGCAAATTGAACAGCTTGTTTAATTTCTCCTTTTGTGCTGCTGCATTTTGTGTAAGATCTAGAAGGGCTCTGTATATAATCATTTTGTATTCACTTTCTGATGTTTTCATAAAAGTTTCTTCATGTGGAAAACTCCTTGGTTGTTTTGTTTGGGAGCCATCTGAAGCTATGGGTGATTTATTGTATGCCACAATTGTCTGTTGCTTTTTGGGTCCCATGTGAGTAAGTAGAGGCTGGGAGAGATACTATGAGGATGGACTGAAGATCTTTCTCTAGATTGTCTTAAAATGTAATGCAAAATGTATCTGACTACTTCCCAAGTCAGCCAGGTTTTCAGGTGTAAAGATCCCTCTTCACAACTGGCAAAGTAAGCACCTGTACATCTAACCCGAGATGATACAAACTAGTTCAGAATACAGCAATGCTAATGCCCTGTTGGCCTCTGCTGACAGAGACCAGCTTTAGGTGACACTGTGTAAAGTACTTCTTTTCTGGTAGAAAAGCGCTCTCCTGTGGGCAGGCTCTGGCTCCCAAGCTAAGAATTAGGTCCAGCTACAGCCACTGTATCCAAGATGACCCCCTCCATACAGGCAGCAGATGGAGGGGCTAAACATGCTGAGAGGTAGTAATTCGTCTGCTTCTGTTGGCGGTCCCCCACTGTAAGCAACACTGTGTAAATTACTGCTTTTCTGTCAGAAAAGCGTGGTCTTGTTTGCAGGTGCTGGCTCCCAAACTAAGAATTAGGTCCTGCTAAAATCTCTGTATCCGACATGGTGTCCCGCACACTGGCAGTGCAATTCCATACAAACCCCGCTGTGGTAGTGATAAAAAGACAGGCCCAAAGTGGCTAGATTAAGAGTCCTAAGCCTGGCTCACAAAATATGGGAATCTCACCTGTTTATGTCCCCAGCACTGCGTCTGAGTCTAGCCACTAGGCAAGACCCAGCTCCGCCCGCCGGCCGAGACAGAGAAAAAAAAAATCAAAACGGTGCGTTTACCTTCAGTCCGTGAGAGCCAGAGCTAGCCAGGAGTGGGAGTCAGTGAAAGAGAGGAGGTTTTTCGCTCAGTAGTATGAAGTCCGAATTAACAGCCCTGTGCCTTGTCTTGGGTTGATGAGGTGATCAGAAGACTCCGTTTGATTATCAATTCAGGTCTGGGTTTCCAGAGGGATATAGCGAGATGAGTGCTTATCCCACCATCTTGACTCCTCCTCCTGCAAGAATTCTGAACTGATTTTTGACAAATGTGCAAAGAAACAATAGGGAAAGAGTAGGCTTTTTGACAACTAATACTGAAACAGTTGGATATGCAGAAACATAGATCTAAATATAAGCTGTAAAACTATAGTCATTCTGAAAGAAAACTAGGAGAACATCTGCAAAACCATTGAGTCAATTCCAGCTCACAGTGACCCTATAAGACAGAGTAGAACTGCCCCATAGAATGTGCAAGGAGTCACTGGTAGATTCAAACTCCTGATCTTTCGGTTAGCAGTTGAGTTCTTAACCACTGTCCCACAGTAGCACATAAAAGAAAAAAAAAAAAGACTTTATAAAAATTAAAAACTGTTACTGTTAAAAGAATGAAAAAAGAAGCCTCACATTTTACGTATTTGCAAATCATATTTGTAACAAACCTACATCACCATCCATTTCTGTAGTCTTGTTTATCCTTTGGGGTTTCTAATTGTTGTTTTGTGTGATATCTTCTTATGAATTTATCTTGACATTTTATTCTTGTACTACCTTCCTGAATTCTTCCATTTTTGTCTGTATTTTCCATGAATTTTCCCACTTTTCCCTCATTTTTTTTCCTGCATTTTGCTTCAACTTTTGGACAACTCTCAGTACTAGAGATTTGAGTTCCCTTTCAGATAACTGCAGTGCCTTTTCTTCTATTGGAAAGTCATCTGGTGTTTTACTTTGTACACCTTCTGGGACCATCCTGTCCTTTCATGTATAGACATCACCTGCTGTCTTAGGGGTCAGGGTGGGCAGAGAAAGGGAGTGTGTGATAGTCTACACCTGTGCCAGTAGAGGGTGTGGTTCCCAGAGCACGGTGCAGATAAGAAAAGAACAAAAACCCACTGTCTTCAGTCGGATCCGACTCATAGTGACCCTATAGGCAGGAGAAAATGAGAGGATGTGATGTGTGGAGTTAAATGGGTACGGGAAGAAGAGAGCGAAACAGAAGATGAAAAAATAAAATGAATACATAAAAAGGGTGCAGTGGGAGCCTACCAGTGAAGTGGTGCAGACCAGGGAAGCCATATGCTGGTGGTTGTCTAGCTGGATGTTGTGGCGCCACAACCTGGGAAGAAAGGGCCGAGTTGATACACAACTAGGTGGGCAGGAGAACAGAAAGAAAGGAAGGGGGAAGAAGGCAGAAAACCAGGGGGAAAATGCCAGCTGTCTGGGAGGAAAGACGAGAAAGAAGGTAGCGGGAGTTAAGAAGCCAAGAAAAGAAAAACTGTAAATGACAAAAAAAATCCAATGGAAGCCCACTGGAAAAAGATCCCCAGCTTAGTGGTGCCTCTATAGCCTGTCAAGGAGCTGAGGTGGCTCCCAGCACTATGTGTTTGGGAAAAGGATAAGAAAGGAAGTTAGAGACAAGGAACTGAGAAAAGAGTGGGGAAAAATGTGCTGAAGGGGCCCACTGGCACAGTGGCATGGACTGGGACAATGGCTTCCCAGCCAAGTGGCACTGCACAGCACATCGAGAAGGGAATACGGCACATGGCACCAGGTGTTCAGGAGGAAGGAAAGGAAGATAGAAAGAGACAAGAAGTGCCTTGAGAGAGCCCACTGGTGGGGTGATGTGGACTGGGTAAGCGGCCCAAGGCTGAGTGACGCTGCATAGCTAATCTAGAAGAAGTAGAAACGGGCATACAGCATCAGGTGTTTGAGATGAAGGAAAGGAAGGAAGGTAGAGAGAGACAAGAAACTGAGGGGAAAAAAGCCCCAGAGAGTTTGCAGTTTAGCAGTATGGACTGATGGAGGGGCTTCCCAGCTGAGTGGCACTGCACACCAGTCAATAAGAAGCAGAGATGGCACATGATGCCAGGTGTTTGGGAGAAGGGAAAGGAAGGAAGTGAGAGACAGACAAGGAACAAAGAAAAGAGAAAAAGAAGGTGGGGGAAAAAAAGAACATCCCAAGGGAGCCTACTGGCTTGGCAATGTGGCCTAGGGAAGTGGTTTCCTAGCTGAGTGGCTCTGCTTAATCTGTCGGGAAGGAGTGGAGATAGCAGGAGGACATGGGAGGATGTGATATGTGGAGTTAAGTGCTGGGGAGGGGAGAAAAAGAGGAGAGAGAAACAGAAGCTGAAAAAATAAATACACAAAAGGGTGTGGAGGAGTCTGCCGTTGGAGCGGTGCAGACCCAGGGAAGCATGTGCTGGTGGCTTTCTAGCTGAAGTGGTGTGGCACCTAGGTGTTCATGAGAAAGGAGAGGAAAAAAGTGAGAGAAAGAGCGAAGAAACCAGAGCAGCAACAACTGCAACAAGAAAATGGCACCGAGGGAACAGGTGCCCCAAACCAAACTCACTGCTGTCAAATCAGGTCTGACACAGAGGTCAGAGGAGAACTGCCCCGCAGAGCTCCCAAGGAGTGCCTGGTGGGTCTGAACTGCCAACCCTGTGGTTAACAGACATGGCACTTAGCCCACTACACCACCAGGGTTCTTGAGCGTGTGGATAGGGTAAATCCCAGCAGGGAGGAGCCAGTACCTCCGGGCTCAGCAACTGCATCTGCCGGAAAGCAGCAGAAGCTGAGCAGGGGACAGAGGTGGTGGGCCTAAAAGGAGGCACCATTGGTTTACCAGGTGCTCTCTCTGATGCTGAGACTGTCAAGCTGCCCTTCCACAATCCCTGTATGATGTTGTTGGTAGCTAAAGGATCCAAGACAGCACATGAATGCTGAGGTAGCTGATGGGGTACTTCCACCCTGTAGCTCTGCGCATTCTCTGTTATCTGTCAGTTTCTTACTCCATTCAGTGCTTGCCAGCCCGATGCTTGGGCTTTCAGGGCTGGCATTTGTATCGGTTTTACTTAGTTTTGATGACACGGTGCCTCTGAATATAACACCCTGTTAGCTCTGCCTCTGTATGTATTTTTCTTGTTCAGCCACAAATTCCCTTGAACTCACTACATGTCATCAGCACTGCAGGGGACAGGATGGGTGTGGAGAGTCACAAAAGCACCATTTTCACAAAATTGTCCTTCTTTAACCTGACTGAAAGTTTTCTGGAAAGCCCTATTTATAAGGCTTCTCTTTATTTGACCTAATTCACAGCTCACTTAGTGTGAACAGCATTGTCAATAAAGTATTTGTTAAAAACAATCAGTAGCCATTTAACAAAGCAGTGTACAATGCAGCAAAACAGTAACTTTAACAAAGCAGTGTATGATGCAGGAAAAACATCAACCTTTTAACAAAGCAGTATACGATACAGCAAAAATATTTAAAAAAACAGCACAGGACGTGAGCACACGAGAAGCTCACCAAAGCACTGAAATGAACAGCTAAGGCTCTGAAACTCTCCAGAGTATTTCTGGAAGTCCGGAAGGCCACATTCATGTATACAGCTGTGTATACGCCCAAGACAAACCTGAGAAAGCCCTAAGCTCTCAGGTGTTGCTGGTCTTGAGGCTCTGCCCAAGCAGGAAGAGAAAGCTAAGACAGTGTCACGTGCAGTGTGTCTGCGCACTGAAGGCCAGCCGACCACACACACAGTGACCCCCTTGGCCGGCTGGAATACATACCGGTTCCAAGCACTTAAAGCAATCTCTATGCAATAGTTAGCTGACTTCTAATTTTACTGTGCAGCAACTTCATTGACCACTTAAAGTATAAAGGCTTGACAGAATCAGTTCTAGAAACTCATCCAACAAATAGCAAAGACAGCACAGATTGTTGTTGTGGAATTCTGGATGAAAAACTCTGCAACAGAATAATGAAGTTAAAGGAAAAATTGATGAAAAGTGTAACTGAATTGTTCCAGGCTTGCTCTGCATGACCACAGAGGCATGAAACAGGTGAGAGTGTAAGAGGAAACCTGATTTGGTTGGACAAGTGAAGGAACACACTGGGACTTATGTCGCCAAGATGTCTCACCCAGATAGCTCCAGGGATTTGTATGGGTGAGCTAGACTGAGCCCCCAGGAACGCCTGCAACGGGGCCAGCTTGCTGGCTAGTTGGCTCAAAAAGATGTTCCTAGGCAGTCCAGGCTTGTTTTTTTTTTGCTTTCTCGGTCTAGAAAGAGGAGCCTGTCAAACTGGATCTTAGGCTCAGACCCCTCACTTGTGAAAGGTTTCCCCCAGTCTTGGGCCACTAAAGTTTCTTTCCGTCTGGTGGGAGAGTTCTGGGATTGCCTATAAGATGGGGTAAATGATTCCACACTTGTCAAGTCCTTGCCAGCTTCCACTCCTTCTGTGGATCCCAGTCTCTTGTTTGTCTCAACTTGGTCAGAAACAGGAAGCATACCTGAATAGAGACAGCAGAAGGACAGGGAGTTAGTTCCTATGTTACAGAAAGTGGCAGGCAGAGCACTTTGCCTGTTCGAGAAGGCCGGCAGACTGCAGCTCTCAAAAGGCTGCAGTTTAGTTAGTAGCAATTTACCAATGTTACTTACTAGATTAGATAACTAATTTTGATAATTGTATTATTATTTGGTAAACTGTTTACGTTAGAGAAAGCTGTGGCAATGGCGTGTAGGAAATCCTTACAGTACTTTCGCAATTCTTCTTTAAGTCTAAACAAAAAATAATGAACCAGGAAACTTTTAAGGTGAAAAGATATAATAATGTATAATTTGTTTAAGGTCCCTGGGTGGTGCAAAAATAGATTGCACTTGACTGCTAACTAAGGATCAGAGACTGGAATCCGCCAGGCACTCCTTGGAAACTATTTGTGCAGTTCTACTCTGTCCTATAGGGTTACTATGAGGTGGAATCAACTTGATGGCACCTAACAGAGGTGGTTGGTGGTTCACTCTCTCCTAGTGGCACTGTGGAAGAGAGTCCTAGCTTCTGTAAAAATCACAGCCAAGAAAATAATATGAAAGAGTTCTACTCTGTAATACATAGGGTTGTCAAGGGTTGGAGTCCACTGACAGCAACCAGGCTACTCTTTTAAAAAATAATTGTTCAAAATGTTCGCAAAACATTTAAAACCTTTTTTTCCTGTTGAATATATACATTAATTTAACTAAAAGAAAATGTCAACAGTACTTACAACAGTGGAAAAGGGTGATGGGTGAAACAACAGTATAGGCATCTCCCTTTTTACACTTTATACTCAATATTACAGATTTTTTATGATAAATGTATTCATGTATTATTTGCATTCAAATATTTAAAAAGTAAACAAAGGAAGCTGCTGGAAAAAAACACCAAAATTTGCAATAACTTTTTTAGAGTAATGAAAAACTGGTGTATTTCATTGCTATCTTGGCCAAGAGTTAGGACCATTTGAGGTTAGAATTTTCAGGGCAGTCCTGGGAAGGTAATCATTTATTATTGAAAAGATTGACTTAAGAAGAAAGAGTCAGGTACTTCTGCATGCAGTCCTAAGTGACTGGAAATAAATGAAACTAAGCTTTCTCCAGACCTTGGACCCTAGCAGCTTGAGGTGACGGATATTATTCTATTTCAGAGTCTGAGGCAGCACTAAAGTTTTGATGAGAGCTCAGGTATTTATATTTATATGTATGTAATATAAATATACACAGCATGTAATTATATATAATTTACATTTACGGGTGGTGCTTCCAATTATGGCTACAGTCTAAATGGAAGCATACTCGTTATTTTAAACGGAGCAGAGATATCCACCACAAATCAATGATATTAACTTTGTCTTATGAAGAGATAACTTCGTTTAGGAAAAAAAAAATGTTCTATCCTGGGTTTTTATTATCCCATACTAATATTTTATCCTTTCACTTCACAACTTCTTTTATAATATGACTTGGAAAAAAATACTTCATTTCCTGAAATGGCAAAATACCAAATACAAAACACAGAATTATTTTTCGTTTAACTAGCTAATTAATTTAAGCCCCATTGGTATTTTGTTTAAAATACAATTTTCTTTTAAGCTGACATTTATTCTGTTAATAGGTTTCTTTGACCGGGAGGTATACAAGTCATAAACATTTATGCGATTTAGGGATTTTGTTGCTATGCTTAGTTGCTGTCAAGTTCACTCAGCCTCATGGCAACCCTTTGAGTGCAGACTAGAACTGCTCTACAGAGTTTTCAAGGATGTGGCCTTTCAGAAGCAGATTGCCAGTCTTGTCTTCCAAGGCACCTTCGGATGGGTTTGAACTGTCAACCTTTAGGCTAGCAATTGAGCGCTTAACCATTTGCACCACCCAAGGTCTTTGCCCAGCACTTAAATGCAATAGTAAGTCGAGATGTTAAAGACATGATATTAACATGGCAAAAGAAGTATGAAACTGACTTAAATTTAAACCTTTTAAGTAATTACTTTGCATTCAAATGGGGGGTACTCCATCTACTGGTGTCCACATGGCAAAAGATTGTTGAACCGAGCAATTTGGCCTGAGATTTCGGAGATATATCTTCTGGTCTTGGCCCTGCCGTACACTGCTGTTTGAGCTTCAGCATTACTTAAAGTTTTGGAACATTTTAAGGAGTTAGACATGGTATGTTTCTACTGTAAAGTCATCTGACTTGAAGCTTCTTGGGAGGTGGACAGTATTTTATTTCTTATTGACATCTCGTTTGTAGCACTGTCTTTCGGCTCCTTTTTATCAGCAAATTATTTCTGATTGTTTCACTGACATCTTAAAAATCATATCAGTAGACAGCAACATACAAATAAAACACTACTGTTAAACTGATTGAACAAATTGTCTATGCTTGAATTTTTAAGTCACCGGGTGTTGCCAACAATTAAGCAATCGGCTACTACCCGAAAAAGTTTATGGTTCAAACCCACCTGGAGACACCTCCAAAGACCTGGTAGTCTGCTTATGAAAGGTCGCATCCTGGAAAACCCTGTGGAGCAGTTCTATCTGTATACAGGGGTCACCGTAAGTGAGAATTGACCCAACAGCAGCTAAGAACAAGTCACTCCACAACTCCCTTGCAACAATTTCTGCCTTCCCTACTCCATGAACACTATTTTCTGTAAGTTGCAGTGTTTTATGTGTTGTCAATCCGATGGCATTGTTTCAGTCCTACAGTTCTGCTTTAACAGAAGTACCACAAGTGAATGGCTTTCAAAAGAGAAATTTTACTACGTCACACTCCACTAGGCTAAAAGTCCAAATTCAGGATGTCAGCTCCAGGGTAGGGTTTTTTCCTGCCAGCACTGGAGGAAAGTCCTTGTCCTCAATCTTCCCCTGGGCTGGAATCCAGCTTTATAGGCAGAGGGACCCCAGTCTTTTCTAAAGGATGAGCTCAGCTTCCAGTGCTACTCTCTTCCTTGACGGTATGAGGTCCACAGATGTCTCTGCTAGCTCCTTTCTTTTATATCTCAAGAATCTGCCTCAAGGCACAAAACAATCTTAGACACTGAGTCCTGCCCCACCAACACAACTGCTGCCTGTTCTCTTTTATTAACATCATAGGGTCAGGACTTACAACAGGGGGGACATCATACAATCACAGCTTAGTTAAATTGCTACGCAGTTTTTTGGGGGAACACAATTCAATCCATGACATCCCACCCTTTGTTCTCTAAACAATCACACCTTTGCAACTTGTAAAACATATTCATCCCATCATAGCAAAAGTCTTAAATTTCAAGTCCAAAATCGAGGAATTCCTCTTTAACTGTGAAATCTAGAATACAAGTTGTCTGCTTCCAAAATATAGAACAGTCAGGCACAAGTTAAACATTTCCTCTAAAAATGGGAAAAAGAAGGCAAAACAGGCAACAAGCAAGTGAGCAAAACACATTACCGTAGCCCTCTTCATTCTCTCAGACATTTGACACAACGGCCCCCTGCCCTCCAGATTCTAGGGATTGGCCACACTCTCCGGATTCTGAGTGGAAGCCTCCCGGCCTTGTACTACAGTTCTGCCTTCTAGGCCTACTGGGACAGTAACCCTACCCCGTTGGCTTTAGAGGCATACAGCAGGCTGAGTGGCAATTCCATCCTTAGAAACACAGGAAGCCACCCTTTCAAACCCCTGAGGTTGCAGCCATGCCTTTTGAGACTGAGGCAGCTTGACTTTTTCTGTTCTTTGTCTTTTCAGCTTCTGTTTCCTGTATAGTCTCATGGCCCATGCCTCAGGCCTAAATCTGCCCTGCCTCAAGGCTGTAACATAGAAACCCTACTGGTATTTTCTAACCAGCAGTTGACCTGCCACCAATTTCAGAGTCAAGACTGCTAGAATCTCCAACCTGTTACTGACCTATGCATTTTGGAGTTGCCAGCCTCCACAATTGTGTTAGCCAATTTCTTAAAGCACTCTCTGCTCAGTGAGTATGGTTTCTTTTGAAGTGATGAAGAAGTTTGGAAAATAGGTAGCTGTGATGGTACCTCATTGCAAATGTAACTCATGACACTGAACTGTGAACATAAACGAAAGTTAAACTGGCCAATTTCATGTTATATATATTTAGCACAATAAAATTTAACCAAAAAAAAAAAAAAAAACAAACAAAAAACTTATCTTGTGAGATTTCAGGTAGAATATATACTGATAATATCTGTCATGGTTTGAATTGTGTTCCCCCCAAAATCTGTGTAGCAATTTAGCTAGGCCATGGTCCCTGGGATTGTGTGATGTTCCTCTACATTGTAAATCCTGCCTCTATGATGTTAATGAGGGAGGATGGGCAGCAGTTGCTTTTGTGGGACAAGACTCAAGGTGTAAGATTGTTATGTGCCTTGAGGCAGTTTCTTGAGATACAAAAGAGAGAATCAAACAGAGAGATTTGGGGATCTCATATCATCAAAAAGAAGGCAGTGCTGGGAGCTGAGCATGTCCCGGTAGAAGCAGCTCTTCTGCTTTGGACTGAGGAAGCTAACCCAGCGTTGACTGAAGAACCTTCAATGGCCCGAGGTGATACAGACCAACCAGTCACTCTAAGGTAGAAAGATGTGACAGTCTGCTGCATGAAGATTTACCATGGAAATCAGAGGGCGCAGTTCTATTGTGTCATATAGGTGGATATGAGTTAAAATTGACTCTATGCTGATTCTCCTCAGGATCTATACCCACCGCTTATCGTTGTTTCTAGACCTACAGCTGAGCTCAAGTTGCCATGGGCCCCACTGGGACTGATACAAAGGATGATATTAATAATCAAATAGATCTGATGACCTATTCTGAAGTGGAGATTCTATTATCTTCCTTGGATATTTGGATACTATTCATGAGTAATCTTGTCTACTGCTTCTTCAGCCCTGGTTCATTATTATAAAATGTACCTACCAGCCTTATATCTTCTAGTATTCTGTTGAAAGCTCTCAGGTGTCTTCCATTGGAAAATTGCAGTAGAGTATTTGCTAAATAACTGTAAAGTTAAGTCTGAATCCCAAATGAACTGATAACTGTCCATTTTACCTTTCATTAACCTTGTTACCACCTTTATTCCCTTTATTTCATTCTATGTTGAGAATTTATTGAAGACTTGTCTGAGGAATCACTCAAGGTGCCACGCTGTCACCATGATTCAGCCGGCAGCTACTCCTACAAGTGCACTTGTTGATGAGCCAGTGCATTTTCGAGCTACAGTCCTGCATTCTTCTTAGATAATAGTTTTTGCAGCATCACTGCAGGATGAAAAGGGAATCATGTTTCATTCCCAAGCCTGCTATAGGGCCAATGAAGCTGGTGAGGTAGATCTGCAGTGTGCTTCTGCACTTGGAGGTGACTATGTCAGAGTCCACTCTATGGGTCTCTTCTGATCCATGAAACCCAAGAAGATATTAGCTAGACTGATAAAAAGAGACGTGATGAATAGTGCCTTCCATGTCCATTTGAAACTGTATGACTTATATACCTCAATAGTTAAGCTAACTACAGCTACTCCAAAGGCCAGCCTGACTGTGGAGAGGTGGTATGTGGCACCTGGTGTCACACGGACTCAGGTCTGAGAAGGTCCAATCCGGGGAGCCCTCTTTCTCCCTCCAGGTGAGTAGAATTACTCTATTTACTGTCATCTTTGTTTTTCCTCTTTTGAATGTTTAATTTTCCTAGAGATTTTTCTTGGGTATGAGTACTACCTAGTTTACCTGTTTGCTGACTTAGAATGAGGGCTAACTTTGGGTAAGAACAAGAATGCAGCAATGCACCATTCCAACTCAAGTTCCGTTTCACAAATTCTGCATCTTATTTAAGGATAAGACTATATGCATTTTATGGGGTCTCTGAATTTGAAATTTCTGTGTTGTTAGTTGTTAGGCACCATGAAGTTGGTTCCAATTCATAACCACCCTGTGTAAAGCAGAATGAAACACTGCCTGGTACTGTGCCACGTCCACTATTGTTTTTGTGCTTAAGCCTGTTGTTGCGGCCACTGTGTCAATCCATCTCGTCAAAGATCTTCCTCTTTTTCCCTGACCCTACACTCTACCAAGAATGATGTCCTTCTCCAGGCACTGATCCTTCCTGACAACATGTCCAAAGTTTCTAAGATGCAGTCTCCCTATCCTTGCTTCCAAACAGCACTCTGGTTGTACTTCTTCCAGAATAGATCTGTTTGTTCTTTTGGCAGTCCACAGTATATTCAATATTCTTCTCCAACATCATGATTCAAAGGCATCAATACTTCTGTCTTCCTTATTCATCATCCAGCTTTCGTATGCATAAGATGCAATTGAAAATACCATGTCTTGGATCAGGTGCACCCTACTCTTCAAGATGACAACTGTACTCTTCAACACTTAAAAAAGGTCTTTTGCAGCACATTTTTCTAACAAGACTGAATAAAACAAAGTTATCTTCCCAGAAGTAGCTCTCAGAAGACCCAGGATTCAGTTCTGTTTGATATATATTTTGATTTGGGATACAGTCATCACATCATCAAAATGTATAGCCTCAATTTATTTAGTTTTAATAGTCCACTTATAGAACTGAAATGGGTTGAGAAAACCTGAAGTGTTTTCATGGCTTGTAACAACATGTGATTACAAATGGTGTAAGGAGTAGAAGCTGCCTTTTCCAATCACTGTGACATATGCAATTTTCCAGATAACTTTGGGTGCTTTTCCCCCATAGCAGTAGTGGATTATTTCATCAGTGTAGGGTCCGGGGAGTATGTTGGGCACCTATTGTCTTATCCCAGTCAAAAATCTGAACATTTGTTCAGGCCTTTCACTACCATGAGTTGATTTATATTCAAGAAAAATACGTGTTATAAACCCTGAAGTCTATGCCTGTGGTTATAATCTCACAGGAATGGGTTGTCTTTGTTATGTTAATACAACAGGATTAGTGTAGGGTGTGTCTTGAGTCAATTTCTTTTGAGATGTAAAAGATATTAAACAACTAAAGAGAAGAAGATAGAATGAGATAGATGCCAAGACTCTTGGAGATCTCTATGGCAGCAGGAAGCAGAAGCTGAAGAAACAAGGACCTTCTTCTAGAGGCAACAGAGAAAGCCTTCCTCTGTAGCCAGTGCCCTGAATTGGGACTTCTAGCCTCCTAAAGTGTGAGACGGGAAAACAGATTTCTGTTTGTTAAAGCTGTCCACTTGTGGCATTTCTGTTATAACAGCACTAGATAGCTGAGACAGCCCACCTTGGGCTGATGTGCTAGTTTAGAGGATGCTGTTCGAGAACACTCTTTGGACATTGCATGTATTTGATCTCCTGTATCAGGTCCTGTTTTATAGGGAACAATAGAAGATTGAGTTGAATGGGGCTGTATGTTGGCTGAATCAGGTCTCAAACATCTTTCAACTTTAGCATTCTTCTGGGATGGACTGAGTGCTCTTAAACGCTCCCCAATTCCTGTATACTAGAAGATGAAAAAGTATTCTTATTCATTCACTCAGATGGTATGTAAAAATACTAACACAACATTTGGTAACTCAATGTTTTTCACACACACAACTGAGTGACACTGAGTACATTAATCATTTTGTGCAAGTATCACCAGTAACTATCCTTTGCCAAATTTCCAATCACCATAAACAGAAGCTCAATATTCCCTAAAAAATGACTCCCCTTTACCTCTCCCCCCCACCCTGGGTAACCAGGAATAAACTTGACGTCTATACATCAAATGCTATCTTTAAACCAAGATATATTTAGCATAATTTTATTTCCTCTTTTCTTGAGATGAAGTAACAGTAACAAATGTAGATTTGGGTTTTCTTTGGAACATTCTTAATATGACTTTAACTCAAGCTACTCCTTTTAGACACAGATAAGGCCAGTCTTCTATTTAAAGTCACATGAACAAGAATAGAATACTCCCCAAAAGTGCACTACAAACTTCTTTCAGTTCTGGCATATTACACAAACAAGTTGCCTACACAGAGACTGAGTGCAGGACGGCACTCTGACTATTCTAACCTTTGGCCATGACTTAGGCTGTAGTGAATGCACAGTGTTATTGTATGAAAGGACTCATTATTCATACCTTCTTACTTGTGAGATTTCTTAACTGTACAGTCAGATGAGTGCAACGGAGCAATGTTAAGTCAGGACTTTATCTATCATAACATTTCAAAACCACTTTTTGAGTCATGTATTTCACTGAGATTTCATTTAAATATCTTGACTGGCTCTTCCGTGAATCTCACGTTGTTTTAGTTACCTAGAACTGCTGTAAGAGAACATCATGAGTGGGTGGCTTTAACAGACAAAATTTATTTTCTCACATTGTAGGAGGCTAAAAGTCTGAATTCAGAAACCCTGGAAGCATAGTGGTTAAGAGATACGGCTGCTAACCAGAAGCTTGGCAGCTCAAATTCCCCAGATGCTCCTTGGAAACTCTATGGGGCAGTTCTACTCTGTTGTATATGGTAGCTATGAGTTGGAATCAACTCAGTGGCTACAGGTTTGGATTTTTGGCTTGGCACTAGGGCAAGAAGGCTCTGTAGGCTCTGGGGATACATTCTCATCTCTTCAGCTTGTATTCCATGGCTCTTTGGCAGTCATGTGTGGCGTACAATATCTTCCCCTCCATTTGTGCTTACTTGTGTAACTAACTCTTTTATATCCCAAAAGTGATGGATTTAAGACATACCCCACACCACACTGTCTCATTAACATAACAAAGAAAAACCATTAACAAATGAGATTATAACCACAGATATAAAAAAAAACAACCAAACCCTTTGTCATTGAGTACATTTTAATTCATACCCATCCTTTAGAATGGAATGGGACTGTCCCATAGTGTTTGCAAGGCTATAGGGTGGTTATGAGTCAGAACTGATTCAAAGGCAAAGGCTTTGGTCTAATCTTCTATGGAAGCTGACTGCTACATCTTTCTCCCTTGAAATGGCTACTGGATTTGAACTTCTGGTCTTTTGGTTAGCAGCCTAGCTCTTAAGCGTTGCATCAAAAGGGCCCCTTAAGCACAGGGAAAGAGGTTAGAATTTATTATGCATATTTTAGGAAGACACAATTTGATTCATAACACACATAACATTTTGGCATGTATACCACATTTTGTGTATAATTTCAGGACTTCCACAGATTTCTTGTAGCCTATGTGTGCGTCTGTTCATTTGTTATAAAGCTCTGGTCTAATTTCTAGTTTTTCTTGACTCTAGGACTATAGAAATGAATCACTATGAGTTCCCATTCTTGGCTTCAGGGATTAAACATGTCTGTGAAAGTGGTTCCCAAATAAACTTTTGAAAATTATGTTCCGTGATACACTAAACAGGCCTTAATTCTGTCCCAGATACCAGGCTGAGAACTTTGGAATTCTGTTTGAAAATTTATAGGTTAATTCCAAAGCTTGTAATTTATTTCTTCTTTGTAGCCTCACGTTGTTCTTCTCTTTTCCTTACCATCTCTTCATATACAATTCAGTTTTGTTTTGTCCTTTTCCAAGAGATGGCCCTTTCCCAGGAGTAACTGACTTGTTTGGTGGCACTGGGGGCCTGACTGAACACCGAGCCAGTCTCTTGGCCAGTCATGGCTTTGCCTCCTTGGCCTTGGCTTACTTTGACTATGAAGATGTGCCTTCCAGCGTAGGAAAACTAGATTTGGAATATTTTGAGGAGGCTGTCAACTTCCTCCTGAGACATCCCTAAGGTGATTTTTGCCTTTTCAGTAAGTTTCTGTACCTGTTTTTAAATAGCCGTGATATTCTCTGACAGCTCCCACCAAATTTTAGTCTTAGTTATCTATTACTGCTGTGACAGAAATGCTGAATGGCTTTAACAAAGAGAAATTTATTCTCTCACAGCCTAGGAGGCTAGAAATCTGAATTTAGGGGAATTCAGCTCCAGGGGAAGCCTTTCTCTTTCTGTCAGCTCTTGGGGAAATTCCTTGTCATTGTCTTCCCTGGTTGAGGAGCTTCTCAGCCTGGGGAATTTCAGATCTAAAGGACGCGCTATTCTCCTGGCTTTTGCTTTTTGATGGTATAAGGTCCCCATGTCTCTCTGCCCACTTCTCTGTTATACTCAAGAGAGTGGCTTAAGCCAAGCCAGCCAAGTGCCATCCAGTCAGATCCGACTCATGGCGACCCTGAGTCACGAGTCGCCACAACCTAATCTTTTATACTGAGTTGTGCCAAGTTGACACAACTAGTGCTAATCCCAACTATTAATATCATAAAGGTAGGATTTACAACACATGGGAAAATCTCATCAGATGACAAAACTGCGGACAATCACACAATACTGGGAGTCATGGACTAGCTAAGTTGATATTCATTTTGGGGGGACATAACTTGATCCATAACAACTTCCAAGTAAGATTCTCCTTTAGTGTATTGTGGTGTTGGAAAAGAATGTTGAATGTGCCATGGACTACCAAAAGAACAAATAGATTTCTTCTGGAAGCAGTATAACCAGAACACTCCTTGGAAGCAAAGATGATGAGACTGTGTCTTACATACTTTGGACTTGTTGTCAGGAGGGATCAGTCCCTGGAGAAGCACAGCATGCTTGGGAAAGTAGAGGGTCAGTACAAAAGAGGAAGACCCTCGACA
This sequence comes from Heterohyrax brucei, assembly GCA_028571685.1. Taxonomy (NCBI): domain Eukaryota; kingdom Metazoa; phylum Chordata; class Mammalia; order Hyracoidea; family Procaviidae; genus Heterohyrax; species Heterohyrax brucei. The sequence continues at coordinate 49,114,655 of CM053150.1, read as the reverse complement.
AGATGGATTGACCCAGTGGTTGCAACAATGTGCTTAATTTCAGAAACAATTGTGAGCATGGCACAGGACCAGGCAGTGTTTTGTTCAGTTGTGCACAGCATAGAGTCTGTATGAGTTGGAACTGACTTGATGACACCTAACAACAGCAATATGTCTGCTCCTATAGTGATACCAAACCAAAGTCATTACTGTTGGGTCAATTCAGAATCACAGAGACCCTATAGAATAGAGTTGCCTCGTAGGATTTCTGAGTCTGTAATCTTTGAGAAGCAAATGCCACCTCTTTCTCCTGTGGATTAGCTAGCACTCAACCACGATGTCACCAGGGATGCTTTCATAAGGATTACAGCCTAGAAAACCCTATGGGGCAGTTCTATCCTGTTACATGGGGCCATTGTGAGTCAAAATTATCTTTTTGTTACATAAGGACAACAGCAGGTTTGTTATCTCTTCTTAATTGCCTAAGATGTATTTTTGTCTTAAAAAAAACCTAGAATTTATCTAAGTAAATCAAATGTATATAACATTCTTTTTTATATATGGATCAAAATATGATTAAGACTGCACCAGTAAGATAATACTCCATTAGTGATAACCTCCTAGTGCATTGATATTTTAAATGACTATTCTTGGTGCCTGTAATAGATTGGTCCTTAAACTTTCAAATAGTTAATGATATCAGTGTGTTAGATCTCTGCTTGGCTTAAATGCGAAATGAAGAGGTTATGTGATTCTGTTTTTTACAGTATCAAGTTTCTCTTATACTTGCTGCATTCCGTTTCTGTCACCCTTCTCGCTGATACCACTATGACATAGATGGCCTGGTAAGGACTAAGCTGGGCCTGGATGTCAGGTCTCTTTCCCGGGCTCTGAGTCCTTCCATTAAGCATGTTCCACACTGTCTGTTCTGTACAGTGATAACCACAGATCTTTCAGTTCCTTATAGGTGTTATTCTCTACTTAGTGAATTTAACTGTCTTCTAAGGATTCTAAATTCTTTGAGCCAAATTTGGTGGCAGAAGATGTAATGAGAATTAGTATTCTGTCTAGGGCCAGAAACAAATTACAACAGATCTGCACATATTTGACTCACTATCTTTTGTTCATTCACGTTATTGTGATGCTTTTAGTTTATCTTTCACGACAAAATCCGTCTGGAGTTCCCATGTCTCCTTGGCCTGTGACTCTGTATCTTTTATTGTAAGACATAGAATTTCAGAGTTGGAAGGGACCTTTTGTTTTAAAATTGTGGTAAATACATAAGTAACAAAGAATTTGCCGTTTAAACTACTATCACATGTACAGTTCCAACCCACTAAACCCAATGCCGTTGAATCCATTCTGATTCTTAAAGACCCTGTAAAGTAGAACAGCCTCGTAGAGTTTCCAAGGAGTGACTGGTAGATTCAAGCTGCCAATCTTTTGATTAGCAGCTGTAGCACTTATTCACTATGTGGATGTTGATGGCTTGGTAGCAGAGTTCTTGCCTGCCACCTGAGAGACCAAGGTTTGGCTCCCAGTAGATGTTCAGTGGCGTTAATTGTGTTCATCATGTTGTTCAGCCATCAACACTAACCGTTCCTGAATTTTCCATTGATCTTAATACAACTTGAATATCCTCTGAACACTGTGTCTCCCCTTCCCCTTCCCTGTTGCCTGGAAACCACTGGTGAACTTCAATCTCTAGACACTTCTTGATATTTTATATGAGCTGAAGCATGCAACGTGGGCCCTTTTGTGGTTGATGTTTCAAATAGCATAATATTTTCAAGGTCTCCCATGTAGTAGCATGTACTGGGACTTCATTCCTCTTTATGGTTAAGTAATATTTCATTGTATGTATAGACCACTGTTTATACATTCATTTGTTGAAAGTGTGAGCTGTTTCCACATTTTGGCTATTATGAACAATGCTGCAGTGAACACTGGTACACATCTGTTTATGTTGCTGTGTTTAATTCTTTTAGCTGTTTATCTTGGGATGAAATTGCTGGATTATATAATATTTCTACATTTAATGTTTTAGGAATTGCCAAACTGTTTTCTATATGGCTGTACCATCGTATAATTCTACCAGCAATAAAGGAGGTTTCCAATTTCTTCACAGCTTCACTAATACCTGTTGTTTTCTGTTGAAGGGAACTTCTTGTTGAGTCAAGCTACCCCTCTTAATATAATAACAATAAAAAAAAACCAAACCAGCTGCCTTTGAATTATTCAACTCATAACCACCCTATAGGAGAGAATAGAATGGCTCCTTAGGGCTTGAATTGGTGTAGCTGAACTGCCAAACTTTGGATTAGCAGCTGAACTCTTAATCACTGTGTTTCCAGGGGCAAGAAGTAGAGAATATGTATCGCTCCTTCTACTCAGTGGCACTTAGCACTTGGCTGGCCTTCAATTTATCTAGTTTGTTTTTCATTACACTTGGAATTGCTCACATTTCTATCAGATGGATATAAGTGATACAATCATCTAAATTTCTGTAACAAACAAAACAAAAATGAACACTCACAGAGACCCAGTATGCCTTATTTCCTTAACAGGAGATTATGTGAGGGTTTACAAAACAGAGAAGCTCTTGGACACATTATCCTTGCATCTAGCTGATACTTAAGTAGGTTTAAGCCTTTATTTTGTGCCAAGCAGATCACCTTTAACTGCTTTTTCTTCTTTGCTCTCCCATACCGAATTTGTAGCTTGGTGCTATACATTTTGCCCTTGCAAATAACTAATGATCTAGTTTTCTTTTCACCCCAACTGGTGCTACCTCAGTTCAAGACACTCTCCTTTCTCGCCTGCACCATTGAAGAAAGCTCTGGATTTTCTGGCTCAATATTTGAAAGGCAGTTTGCAACCAGATTGTAAGAGTAGGTTTTCTACAGCACAATGGTTTTGCTTATTGGCTTAAAACTGTCCTCATCCACTACAGGATCCAGGCTTCTTAGCATGTTAAATAAACCTTTCATGATATGCCCTCTGCATGTTTCTTCATCCTTATTTTTTTTACCCATCCTTCGAAATCTGTTCTAACTCCCCTCTTCAGTTAGGTAATGAGTCAAGGCTGCCTAGGTTGTCTAACAGATTGCTGGTTTTATTGTTTCCTCATCTTGTTTTGTCAACTTAAACTCTAAACTGAAGTATGTAGTTCCCCAAAAGAATTGTTCTTTTTTTGCTTCTGAGTTTTTGTACATGTTGTTTCCCAAGGTGAATCCATTGGGAGTGTTTCAGCTACATTTCTCAGAAAAGTGGCTTTTGGTTATATCATGTTACAGGAGCTCTGGAGAGACGGGCTTCCATTTGGGGCTCAGAAACTTAGTGATATGAAGACACTAGATTGACATCCCTATAATTTCCTGGGTTTATCCTCAGAGCTGTAAGGTGGCTGTGGAAGTTTCAGGCATCAAGTAAACAGGCTAGCACCCCGAGCAGGAAAGAGCAGGGAACACAGAGCTTCCCATCATGATGCTACGACATTTACTTGAGGGAAAAAACAAGTCTTAGATAAAATGTATGGGCCTTACAAGAAAGGCTGAAAACCGTACAGCAAAGAGGAATGGATTGGGACCCATTGAACTTACCTCTGGAGTCTGTATAGATCACTATTACACACAACGTTAAGGTTATGTAGCACTGAAATTGTGGAGACAGCCTCCTGTGGCAGCTACACTCTGCTTAGAATGCCATTTCCTTTTTATCTGCTCCCATTTTAATTTTATTTGTTCTTATTATAAAGAGTCAGTCCATGGGCTATTTCTTCTGGGAATCTTTCTTTGATTCTGCCTTTATTCCCTGACAGTCTGAGTTGGCAAACTTCCTCCCTTGCTTACGTGCATTCCAAAACCATAAAATTTGTAAAATAATCTGGTTTTATTTTTCTCTCTTTTTCTCCTATCTCACCACCTGGAAGTGGGTCCCTTGATGACAAAAGACTATGCCTGGGCTTTCTGAGCCCTCAATGCCTGGCATAGGGCAGATGATCTCTAAATGCTTGCTTGATGACTGACAATGAAAGGGAAAGCTGAGTTAAGCCTCTTTTGTTGGTGAAAACTTTGGTTGTTTGGGACTGTAGGGCTTTGCTAAATGAAGGATAAAATCAAAGTCTCGTTTCTATTATTCTCAGGTCCTGGGTCCAGGCATTGGAGTTTTTTGCACATGCAAGGGAGCAGAGATTGGACTTTCCATGGCCATTTACCTCAAACAAATCACAGCCACGGTGCTTACTAATGGGCCGAATATTGTTTTCCAAGATTCGCAGGAATATTGTGGTCAGCTCATTCAGGCCTCACCCTTTGCTTTACTGCTGCTATCCAAAAATGCTTTAGGTTTATTAGAGTTCCGTCACTTTTTAGAGGACCCTCGAGGTGAGGCCAGTAGGCCTTTTCTCCTCCCCATTGAAAAGGCCCAGGGACATTTCCTCTTCGTTGTGGGAGAGAAAGATAAGAATTTAAGCAGCAAAATATTTGCTGAGCATGCCATAGGGCAGCTGAAGAGTAATGGGAAGAAAATTGGACCTTGCTGTCTTACCCCGGGACAGGCCACCTGATAGAATTTGCCTACATCCCACTGTGCTGTGGCTCATGGGACATCAACAGCCCAATACACTGGGGAGGAGAGGTAGTCCCTCATGCAGTAGCACAGGAGAATTCTTGGAAGGAGATCCAGAAGTTTCTCAGAAAGTACCTTATTTCAGAGTTTGCTAGTCACCTTTGAGGAAAGTAGATATTCCTGGAAAATATTCAAAGAAATCTCTTTACCAGCACCTTCTCTTAATTTTTATGAAGGAATGTCTTTGATCTCTTATGGTAAGAAGAAAGTTATAACACGAGAAGTCAGGATGACTGAGACAGTAATGCCGTGATTTTGAAAAAGGAAAACTCCTTTATCTTTAACCAAAAATTTAATATTAAGGATGCTCTGTTTGTAGAAAAACTTTAGAGATTTACCTTCCCACCAATATTCTAGTTCACAACTACAGTGATTGTCAAGGGGGAAAAATTAACAAACAATGAACAGTAGAATCCTTTGGCCTATAAAACATTTTAGACTGTAAAACAAATAAGCAGAGAGAGTCAGATGTGCTATTTGGTGATTTCCTAAAACTCTAAATATGTCTAGCTCTCGTGTAAATGAAAATACGTTCACAGCTTGTGATTATTGGGAAACTAGAGCTGGGTTATGAATATATGTAATTTTGAAGCAATATAGAAGCTGATATAGAGACAATCTCACTGAGTCATCCTACAATTAATTTAACAAAGCTAATGTAACACAACAGAAATCTTTTTTTTTTTTTTAAAATCTAAACACATATAGGGATCCCTGATTGTACAGTGGTCAAGCACATGGCTGGCAACTGTAAAGTCAACAGTTTGAATCTAACAGCTGCTCTCCGGGAGAAAGATGTGGCAGTCTACTTCCTTAAAGACGACAGCCTTGGAAATGTTGCAGGACAGTTCTGCTCTGTCCTGTTGGGTCGCTATGAATCAGTATCAACTCTGCCAGCAACCTGCGAATACATAAAGCATTTTGGTATTCTCAGTAATGAGAGAAAAGCTATCTGAGATTCACACAAGAACTAGGGCAAGAAACTATCCTGTAATGGGTTTAGGCCTCTAGATCATTGTTGTTAGAGGCCATCAATCTGCTTCCAACTCGTAGAGACTCCACGCACAACAGAAAGAAACACTGACTGGTCCTGTGCCAATTTCACAATTGTCATGCTTCAGCCTACTGTTGCAGCCACTGTGTCAGTCCATAACATTGAGGGTCTTCCTCTGTTTTGCTGCTCCTTTATCAAGCATGATATCTGTTTTCAAAAACTTGTCCCTCTTGGTAACTCCTCTAGATTAGGGGGCTTGGGAAACATTTTCTGTGATACACTAGATAGAAAATACGTTTGGTTTTCCAGGCCATATGATGTCTGGCACTAATATTCACTTCTGCCATCACAGAGGCAGAGTAATCATAGCATGCAAATTAACAGTTATGGCTGTGTTCCAATTCAACCTTATTTATGAATACTGACATCTGAGTTTCATATAACTTTACATGTTACAAAATAGTGGTTTTCTTTTTATTGTTTTTGAACTATTTGGAAATGCATAAACTGTCCTTAGCTTGTGTGTAGCACAGAAACAGGCGGCAGGTCAGATTTAGTTAACAGGGTATAGTGTGAGGACCTAGGGTAAAGAGTAATCTGAACTACCTTGTCCAAGATCAAATTCGTGGTGGTTAAGTGCTGTAGCTGCTAAACGAAAGGTAATCAGTTCAAAACCTCCAGACAGTCCTTGGAAACTCCACGGGGTTGGGTTGTTCTATTCTGTCTGTAGGGTTGCTATGGGTTGGAATTGACTACACAGCAGTGGGTTTGGGTTTGGGTTTCTCTAAGAGGCAAGCCACAATCTGAAGTATATCTGAGCCTACTGAACTGCACTGAATGGAAGCTGAGAGTGATTGGTGGATAATGGTGGTGAAAATGAACCAGTGTGACCGGGAGGCAGTGAAGAGTTTACAGTATAAGCTGAACATAGGAACACTTACCAGTGTCTGCCCTTCCTTTTATCTCCCTCTTTCTTGACCTTAAGTCATTCCATTTGTTTGGAGTCAGACTAATGACTCTCCTGTCTGTCACTCACAGAAGTGGTCACATGGCACGGGCCTGACCAATCAGTATACCTGACTCCCTTGACTGTAATAGCTGTCTAATTGCAATGACGAATACCTGCAAACCCATGTTATACGATATTGTCAAAATGGATATAATTTTTCTTACTTTCTTTTGTGGGCTTTAGGAAGAATATCTCTGTATGAAGTATAATGCTGGCATTTGAATTGATATGTATCAGTTGGCTGATATTTATCTTTCTTTCAGAGTACTCATATTTTCAAAAACAGTGATTTTTTTTCCAGGTGTATTTTTTTGAATCAATAAAAATGATCTTTATGTTTTTTTCTCTGTAGATCTATTCATATGGTGAATTTTTTTTCTAGCATTGAATCATCTTTGACTTTAGGGAATGCAATTCATTTGGTTATGATATATTCTTAACAAAAATTAATAAAAAAGATTGAGCTGTTCTCATTTTTTGTCTGTTTTTTTCATCAAGTGGTTCATCCATGTTGTACTTGCTTCATAAAAAGGACTCAAAAATTTTACTTCTTTACTGAGATACTTTTGTTAGCACTGAAGCTTTAAAGGCTTAGCCACACTATCCTGGGTATTTTATTTTTCTTTCTTTTTTTTTTTATTATGAATGAGTGGAAATATATATTCCCATATAGATTTGGGTGCCCACCTATATGCAGCTTCCACTGCTCTCCCTGCCCGGCAACAGCACACTGTTCCTCTCTGCTCCATACGTGTCCCATCCTCCCAACAGTTTCCTTTCCCCTCCTCTCCACCCACCTGCCCTTACTCCAGCCAGAAGTCAGCAGGATGATATCCTATAGATGCATAGAATCATAAAGTGCACTCAACATATGGCCACTCTGTGTTGCCAAGTCCAATCAATTGCTGTCCGAAGAATGGACCTTCATTATGGGCAAGGGCAGCATCAGGGCCAGGGGCCATGGTCCCAGAGGAATCACGAAGCTGCTGGACCATCAATTGCAGTCTCTTAGTGGAGATCTCAGGGTGCACCCCTTTTTATTCTTGCGTTGCCAGTGAGACTCAACTTCATGAGCTCCATCGTGGCTATCACTGGTGGTGGCTGGGCACCATATGGTTCTTCCAGTCCCAAGTCGATGTAGGCACCCACTCATGTGGGTCTCTCTGTCTTCTGGGTTGTCATTTTGTTCCTCAGTGAGCATCCGCTCCTGCTGAGTTGGGACCATTAGCTGTGCCCTGAGATGGCAGCTTGGCAACATTTAAGACCCCAGACACCAGTGTGGGGTGCAGACAGCCCTCTTAGCAAAGTGCTAGTTGTGCCACTTGGCCTCGATTTCACCTAAGAGCATGGTCCCCTGCCTCCTGCCCCAGCTACTCTGTCCTTGCATTATTGGGTTGAGATGGGAGGAGTACTCAAGTTATGTTGAAGTCCACTTAATATTGTTCTTGTTTCTAATGTGTGCTGCTACCGATTTCACCCAACCAAATTTCAACCACCTATCTAAACTAAACCCTCCCTCCTTCCCACCCACCCTTGCAGCCATCAAAGAGTCTTTTGTTCTATACATAAGTCTGTTTTTGAGATCTTATCATAGGAGTCTCACACAATGTTTGTCCTTTTGTCGCTGACTACTTTCACTCAACATGTCTTCCAGTTGAAACCAGGTCATGAGGTGTTTCCTGGAATCATCACTGTTCTTTATCATTGCATAGTGCTCCACTGAGTATATATACCGTAGTTTACCTACCCATTCCTCTGTTGTTGGGCATCTGAGTTGATTCCATCTTTTTGCTATCATGGACTGTGTTGCGATAAACATTCTTGTGCATGTATCCATTGGTGTGAATGGCCTTGATTCTGTAGGATATATTCCAAGTAGTGGAATTACTGGATCAAATGGTATATCTACATCCATTTTTTTAAGGAAGCACTAGATTGCTTTCCAAAGAGGCTGGATGATTTTGCAACCCCACCAACAGTGTAGGAGAGTTCCACTTTCTCCACAGCCTCTCCATCATTTGTTGTTCTGTGTTTTTTGGATCATGGCCAAATTGTTGGGGTGAGATGGTATCTCATTGTCATCTTGATTTGAATTTCTTTAATAACTAAAGATCGTGAACATGTCTGCATGTGTTTTTTGGCTGCCTGCCTGGGATCTCCTCTTTAGAGAAAAGTCTGTTCATTTCCTTTGCCCGTCTCTTAACTGGATGATTTATCTTCCTTTTCTTGATATTTTGTAGTACCTTATAGATTATGGAGATCAAGTGTCGCTCAGACATATAGTTGCCAAATATTTTCTCCCATTCTGTAGGTGGCCTTTTAACTCTTGAGATAAAGTCTTTGGATGAGCAAAAGTGTTTGATTCTTAATAGTTCCCATTTATCTATTTTCTCTTCTGTTGATTGTGGTTTGTTTGACAGATTTTGAAAACTGTCTATGTTGTGTATTAAAACTTCCATTGTTGTTCTTACTTCTTTGTGGGTGAGCTTTATCGTTTTAGATTTGATATTTAGTTGTTTTATCCAGTTGGAGTTGGTTTTTGTATAATGTGTAAGATATGGATCTTGTTTCAATTTATTGCAGATGGATATCCAATTTTGCCAGCACCATTTGTTGAAGAAATTGTTTTTTCCACAGTTGAATGTCTTAGGGCCTTTGTCGAATATCAACTGTTCATAGGCAGATGGTGTCATCTCTGGGGTCTTAATTCTGTTCCATTGATCAATCTGTCTGTCCTTGTACTGGTACCAGGCTGTTTTGACCACTGTGGCAGTGTAATAGGTTCTGAAGTCATGTGATGAGAGGCCTCCCAGCGTGTTCTTCTTTAGTAGTACTTTACTTATGTAGGGCTTCTTCCCTTTCCAAACAAAATCAGTGATTTGTTTCTCCATCTAATTAAAAAATGAAGCTGGAACTTGTATTGGGATTGCATTCTATAAGCAGATTGCTTTGGGTAAAATAGACATTTTCACAATGTTAAGTCTTCCTATCCATGAGCAGGGTAGGTTTCTCCATTTATCTAAGTCTCTTAGTTTTTGGTAGTAAGGACTTGTAGTTTTCTTTGCAAAGGTCTGTTCTTTCTCTGGTTAGATTAATTCTTAGGTACTTTATCTTCTTGGGGGCTATAGTAAATGGTATTGATTTGATGATTTCTTCATTAGCAGTCTCACTGTTGCTGTAAAGGAATCCTACTGATTTACTTATGTTTGTCTTGTATCCTGAAACTTTGCTGAACTCTTTTGTCAGTTTGAGTAGTTTACTTATAGATTCTTTGGGATTCTCTGCATATACAATCATATCATCAGCAAACAGAGAGATTTTGACTTCTTCTTTGCCACTGCAGATGAGCTTTATTTCTTGGTCTTGTCTAATTGCTCTGGCTAGAACTTCTAGTACTATTCTGAATAGGAGAGGTGAGAGTGGGTATCCTTGTCTAGTTCCTGTTCTCAAGGGAAAGTCAGTCTCTCTCCATTCAGGATGATGTGGGCAACTGGCTTTGTATAAATGGCCCTTATTGTGTTGAGGAATTTGCCATATATGCCCATTTTGCTAAGAGTTTTTAGCATGAATGGGTGTTGGACTTTATCACATGCCTTTTCGGCATCAATGGACAAAATCAGGTGATCCTTGTCTTTTGTGTTATTTATGTGGTTTATCACATTAATTGTTTTCCTGATGTTGAACCAGCCTTGCATCCCTGGTATGAATCCCACTTGGTCATGATGGATTATTTTCTTGATATGTTGTTGTATTCTGTTGGCAAGAATTTTGTTGAAGATTTTCACATCTAGATTCATGAGTCATATCAGTCTGTAGTTCTCCTTTTTGGTTGAGTCTTTCCCTGGCTTAGGTATCAGGGTTATGCTGGCTTCATAGAATGAGTTTGGGAGTACTCTATCCCTTTCTATACTGTGAAAAAGTCTCAGTAGTATTGGAGATAACTCTTCTGTAAAAGCTTGGTAGAATTCTTCAGTGAAGCCGTCTGGGCCTGGGCTTTTTTTGGTTGGCAGTTTTTGGATGACTTTTTCAATCTCTTCCTTTGTGATGGGTTTATTAAGTTGTTCTGCTTCATATTATGATAATTTGGGTAGGTGAGATGAATCAAGGAATTTGTCCATTTCCTCTAGGTTGTTAGAGTACAGTCTTTCATAGTATTCTGTTATATTTTTAATTTCTGTTGGATCTGTTGTGACCCCTCCCCTCTTGTTTCTAATTTGGGTTGTTTGTTTCCTTTCCTGTTTTTCTTTAGTAAGTTTAGTCACTAGTTTGTCAATTTTGTTGATCTTTTCAAAAAACAAGCTTTTGGTCTTTTCAATTTTTTCAGTTGATTTTCTATTCTCTAATTCATTTAATACTTCTCTAGTCTTCATGATCTGTTTTCTTCTGTTGCCTGAGGGGTTGCTCTGTTGTTCTCTCTCTATTTATTGAAGCTGTAGGGTTTGTTCCTTGATTTGGTTGCTTTCTTCTTCCAGACGTGTGCATTTATGGCAATAAACAGACCTCTGAGCACTGATTTGGCTGTATCCCATAGGTTCTGGTAGGAAGTGTTTTCATTCTCATTCGAATCCATAATTTTTTTATTTCATCCTTGATTTCTTATATAACCCATGGTTTTTTGAGCAAGATGTTGTTCTGTTTCCAAGAGTTCCACTTTCTATCTATGTGTTTTCTACTATTGATTTTGACTTTTATGGCTTTATGATCTGAGAAGATATTTTGCATTAATTCAGTGGTATGGATTTTGTTGAGCATTGCATTATGTCCTAACATGTGGTCAATTCTGTAGAATGTTCCATGGACACTGGAGAAGAAGGTGTAGTTGTCTGCTGATGGGTAGAAAGTTCTATGTATATCGATGAGGTTTAGTTAGTTAATTGTGGCAATGAGGTCTTCTGTATCTTTACTGGGCTTTTTTCTAGATGATCTGTTCAATATTGAGAGTGGAGTGTTGATGTCTCCCACTATTATCATGGAGTGATCTAACTCTTTTGAGTGTAGTCAGTGTTTCTTCAACATATCTAGGTGTTTTGATATTAAGTGCATAAATATTTAGTATAGTTAAGTCTTGTGTACCGAACCTTTCAGCAATAAATAGTGTCCATCTCAGGGTGCACCCCTGTTTGTACTTGTGTTGCCAGTGCAGCAAAGATCATTATTGTTCATATACAAGTTTAAATTGAAACTGAAGAAAATTAGAACAAATCCACAGGAGCCAAAGTACAACCTTGAGTATATCCCACCTGAGTGTAGAGACCCTTCTAAGAACAGATTTGATGAGTTGAACACTAATGACCAAAGACCAGATGAGTTGCGCAATGACATCAAAGACATCATCCATGAAGAAAGTAAGAGGTTTCCAAAAACACAGGAAGGAAAGAAAAGACCAAATTTTATGTAAGAAGAAACTCTGAAATTTGCTCTTGAATGCTGAGTAGCTAAAGCAATAGGAAGAAATGCCAAAGTAAAAGAACTGAACAGAACATTTTAAAGGGCAACTCAAGAAGGCAAAGTATTATAATGACATGTACAAACAGCTGGAAACAGAAAACTGAAAGGGAAGAAAACCTCTGCATTTCTCAAACTGAAAGAAGTGAGGAAAATAATTCAAGCCTAGAGTTGCAATAGTGAAGGATTCTACAAGGAAAATATTAAAAGACTTAGGGAGCATCAAAAGAAAATGGAAAGAATACACAGAGTCATTGTACTGGAAAGAACTGATTGGCATTCAGCCATTTCAAGAAGCAGCATACGATCAGTAGCTGAAGGTATTGAAGGAAGAAGTCAAAGCTGCATTGAAGGCATTGGTGAAAAACAAGGCTCCAGAAATTGATGAAATGTCAACTGAGGTGTTTCAGCAAACAGATGTAGCATTAGTTTGTTATGATTCACACAGTTGAATGCCTTTGCATATTCAATAAAATACAGGTAAACATGGATCTGTTATTCTCTGCTTTCAGCCAAGATCCATCTGACATCGGCAATGATATCCCTGGTTCCATGTCCTCTTCTGACTCTGGCTTGAATTTCTGGCAATTGCGTGTCAATATACTGTTGTAGTTGCTTTCAAATGATCTTTTGCAAAATTTTACTTGTATGTGATATTGATGATATTGTTCAATAATTTCTGTATTCAGTTGGATTACTTTTCTTGGGAATAGGCATAAACATGGATCTCTTCTGGTTGTCTGGCCAGGTAGCTGTCTTCCAAATTTCTTGGCATAGGCTAGTGAACACTTCCAGTGACATTTTCGTTTGTTGAAATATCTCAACCGAGATTCCATCAATTTCTGGAGCCTTGTGTTTTGTCAGTGACTTCGATGCAGCTTTAACTTCTTCTTTTAGGGCCATTGGTTCCAGATTATGTGCTCCCTCTTGAAATGGTCGAATGTCGGCCAGTTCTTTGTGGTATAATGACGTTTGAATTGCCATGTGTATGTCTCTTTGGTTTCTGTTTGTACATATTTTATTCAATTTAAGTGAAAACACAGATATAGAAGTCTGCTCTTTGAAATCAACTCAACAATAGCTGTTTTCTTCCTTAGCCTTAATATATTTTAAGTTCTCTTGCAAGTTTTTCAGAATAGGGTGATACAAAGATATAAAACAGAGCAGATTTATTTAAAACAGTTTCAGTCAGTGTTGGTTGTCTGGGTTCTAAGTTTTTCTTCAATTATTTGCAAGAAAAAATAAACTAATATACACAAAGCAATAACATGTGCCAAACACTTTATACATGTAACCTCTGTTTTATGGTTTGTGGTCCCTCTGATTAATATGGGATATCCAAGAAATACAACCAGAGTGCTCCTTGGAAGCAATGTGGGCAAGACTGCCTCTTACATACTTTGGGCATGTTATCAGGAAGGATTAATCCCTGGGGAAGAGCATCATGCTTGGTAGAGTAGACAGTTAGTGAAAAAGAGGAAGACCTTCAATGAGATAGATTGACACAGCAGCCACAACAATAGGCTTAAGCATAAAAACGATTGTGGACATGACACAAGACCAGGCAGTGTTTCATTCTGTTGTGCATAGGGTCTCTATGAGTCAGAGCTGACTTGACGGCCCCTAACAACAATGTCCTTTTTCCTGCAAACAGCATTAGAGATTATTCTGGACATTCTTAAAGGGTGTGTCAAGTGTTTACAGATAGATTCTGCTCTGCTATTCCCACACACATTCCCTTGCTCTAACCACTCATTTTTCTCTGTCTCTTTCTCTGCCTTTTAGAGAATCTCTTCAGTTATATGTTTTTTTGTTCTTAACTCACACTTGCTTCTGAAGATTGCTGGTGCCTCCCTTGTACATGATCAATACTTCACTTCTCAGTGCTCCCACAAATGCCCTTACTCCTCCTGTGCTACAGTCCCTAAGGGTCCATGGAGTGCTAGGTTCCCTGATGTCTGTTTGGGGCAGTAGGGTAGAGAAAGTCTGCCTCTGCATCAGTTTGACTTGTGCCTTGCATTATTGTCTGTGTACTGCTCATAGCGACTTGTCCATCCTTTCCTGTGCCTCTCCACCTCCCACCTTGGATCTGGTTCTGGGAATCAGTCACTAAGACTGGATGCTCACTATTCTGCCCAAGTATGTCTTCTCCAGTAGCAACTATTTACCCAAACACCTCTCTCTTTTCCTAGGTATCCCAGTCAGCCCACCAATTCCAAGATCAGCAACTTCTACCCAAGGCTTATATTTCCCTTTTAAAACTTTTTATTGTATCACTCCCATTTTACTAGTTAGAAAACTGAAGCACAGAGAAAGGTTAAATAATTAGCCTGAGATCATGCTGACAGAAAGTAATGGAGTTAGGCTTACAAACTACGAGGTCTGACAAATTCATGAACTCATCCTAGAAGAAGTGCTACATACCTCATTGCTGAATACCACTACAGTCCACTTCAAACTACTCTGCTTAGCAAGCTGTGCACTGATGCCAGTGTGTAGTCCACCCTTCAAAGCCATTTTGGAACTCTTTTTCTGGAATGCCCACCACAGCTGTCCTTGTACAAGGGGTGACAATTAAGTACGCGAACTCATCTTAGAAGAAGTATTTTAAGGGTGGACTAGGCACTGGCATCTGTGTATACCTTCCCAATTGGAGTACTTTGAAGGTGACCATAGTGATATTCAGCAAAATGGGCATGTAGCACTTTTTCCAGGATGAGTTTGTGAACTTAGTTTTCCGAGCTTGTGTATCTTTCTGATTCCAGGGACCAATGGTCTGCCAATTAGACCTCAAAGGCTGCATGAGATACAAAAATAACAAGTTGCAGTCCTGTCCCTTAACAAATGCACAACCTGGAAAGACAGTCTATAATCTGTAGGTTGAAACATTTGTATGTTTTGGTTATGGACACTGGCTGACATGATTAGCAATGTGACAATGAGGATTTCAGATGTTCTGGGTCCCAGGGAGATATTTTTGCACAGAGGTGACTTTTGCTGTCTCTTAGAAGAGCGGTTCCCAAACTGGGGTATATATTAGAATCATCTAGCATAGATCCCAGCAGTATTAAGTAAGAATCTCCAAGTGTGAGGTCCAGGAATTTTTATTTAACATATTTCTCAGGTAAGTCTTAGGCAGCCAGCCACACTACTGATAGTTGAGACTTGCCTTCTTAGAGATCATCACTTAGATAGCTGTGTAACAGGCACTGACTTAGAGCAGAAGACAGAAGGCAGGAGTTGAGAGGAGGAGTCTACTGAAAAGGCTTAGTAACTAGAACGATGTGATGAAACCGTAGACTGGGTTAATGAAAGGTCTGGCCTGAAAGGCAGACTGGATAGACTAAGGCACAGCCATGATGCTATGAAAACGTATGCCAGCAGGCTTGTCATATTACACTTAAAGGTAGTAGCAGCTAACAGTTTCTGCAAAAATGATTTCAACTTAAGCACCAGGCTGGGGTGTTTTGAACACTATAAATAAGTGAGCAACATGCACATGACTAGCACTTGTCAGTTGGTTCAGCAAGCCATCCTGCTCTCAAAAGCATAGCCCTCTCCTGCTTCTGTAGCGGAATTCAGGGCGAGTGTTTGGGGGAGCTAGAGTTGTTATCACGTATTAGGAAAAGTGTGCTTCCTGATACATCAGCCTGCAGGGCATCTGAAAAGACCGCTTTCGTTCTGCTGTGTGTGTTTCTCTCGCCCCACCAGGCAGCATAATTCTCTGAAGGGCCAGTGATTACCATCCCTGATGGTTTATACTCAGAAACACAAAATTTTGACAGATGGATCAACCTCACCAAGAGGTTGTTTTGAGACGATTTGTGGAGGCAAAATGTGTACTTGGCTGGTCAAATAAGGGATCAGATAATGTGAACTTACAGAGAAACCATTCCTTGACTCTCTGAAGAGATTTCTCCCCTGGGAATCAGTGCATGAGAGCAGAGGGCAACAGACTGGGATGGCGATGATCATCTCCAGGCTGAACGAAGAAGTTATGAAGAAAGGAAATCAACCATCTTCCAAATGGAACGGAATTTTTGTTTGTTAATTAGTAATTTTGTTTCCCATGAGTGACATTTTGGCTTTTGTATTCCTTGCTTCCTGCCTGTTGGTGCCACGCTGCTTTCCACCTCATCATAGGTCCCAGTTTCCCATGTTGCGGGGTTGTTTTAATCGCCTTGGAAGTGTGGGGTCTGGGACCTGCTCAATAATGTGGCCTTCATGTTGAGTTCTGAATGCTTCTGTGTCACTTCTGTGCTCCCTCCACATCACTTCTAGGCACGTCATGCAGCCTGTGTGAGGCAGCAGGCTGTCGTGCCATCTAGATGCTTTGCATCCTTTGTTTCACTCACACCCTGCAATGGGCAGAGTCTTGCCTTCTTCAACAAAAAGAACAGAAGCCTAGGAAATTTATTTCTTTGGGATTTGAAGAGTCTTCCATTATAAAAAGTAGTATTTTATAATTCAATGGGGCCTGCCTTCTTTCTTCTTCGTACTCTCTCTGAGATATTTCACTACCTTTTTTTTGGTATGTTTCACATGCATATTTTTCATTGTTTTGTTTAATCCATCAAACATTTCTGAACAACCATTACGTGTCAGGTACCCACCTGTTGGTTTATCATACTGTGCTGCGTCATGCATATATGATGATGTCAGAAGCTACCCCACTTGTATTTCAAATACCAGCAGGGTCACCAGCGTTGGAGATGTGTCAGCAGGGTTTCTAGACTAAGACAGACTGAGAGCTACTTCTGAAAATTAACCAGAAAATCTTTGGATCACAACAGAGCGCTGTCAGATACAGTGTTGGAAGATGAGCTCCTTAGGCTGGAAGGCACCTAAACGTACCAATAATTGTGAAGATGGAATAGGACCAGGCCACATTTCATGTTATACATATAGTCACCGTGAAGAGGAGCTTACTTGATGGAAATTAACAATAACAACTGTTCCAAGAATTGAGGAACATTGTCTTGAACAAGGTATAATTCATGCCCTAGAGAAATTTACAACCTAGAACAGGGTGTTCAATAGACTTTTATGTGATGATTGAGGTGTTCTTTATCTATGTTCTCCAATCCAGCAGCCACTATTTGTGGTTGTTGAACACTTTAGCTACAGCTAGTGAAACTGAAGAAATAAATTTTTAATTTTTCATAATTAAATTTACATAGAGTGGTAGCTGCTGTATTCACTAGATCAGAAAAGGAAAGGCAGATAAAGAAGCAGATTTTTATAATGCAAGATCTGACAATTAACTCTGTGAAATTAATTGCTGTAAGTGCTATGTACCTCATTGCTGAATATCACTACAGTCACCTCCAAAGTACTCCCATAGAGAAGCTATGCACCGATGCCAGTGCCTAGTTCACCCTTCAAAGCAATTTTGGAACTCTTTCTGGAATGGCCAGTGTGTGCAGTGGCCAGGTGGCAAGTTTGTGAACTTGATTGTACAGTTGTCTGTGAGGGAGTTTTTAGCCAGTGAACAAATAACTGTATTGGAATACCCTCCCTACTCAACTGATCTGGCCCTCAGTGACTTTTTTCTTTACCTGAAGATAAAGGAAATATTGAAAGGAAGACATTTTGATGACATTCAAGACATGAAGGATAATATAACAACAGTTCTGATGGCCATTCCAGAAACAGAGTTCCAAATTTCCTGTCAAGGGTGGACTTGGCACTGGCATTGGTGCATAGCTTCCCAAGGGGAGTATTTGGAAGGTGACTGCAGTGATATTCAGCAATGAGGTATGTAGCACTTTTTCTACAATGAGTTCATGAATTTAACTGGCAGTCCTATATCAATGAGAAATAAAAACAACAAACAAACAAAAAGGTCCTCTCTTCTCTAAGATAAGGAAGGGTATTTGAAGATTGTTGTGAGCAGAAGAACCATTAAAAGAACCAAAAACTAAGAAACAGCAAATCTACTCAAAATGGTTCTAATGATGCTTTTCTAGCATAAAACAGAAATGAACACTCAATCCTTTGCTCTTATTTCACTCTCAGTTAGAAACTGGAGTCTGAGAATTTAAGGTGGTCACTGAAATTTTGTCCACCACTTTGGCGTTAAATAATACAGCCCAAGCATTAGCATTCAAAAATCTTGTTTAAGTTCATAGCAGAAGAGGTTATGGAATAATTGGATAACTTGCAATGAGTTTTTAGGGTAGTCAAACATGAAGTAATGTGTGCCACTGCTAACAGTTCATACAGAGTGTGCATTGACAATCCAAGTGAGGTAGAATAATCTATATATCTAAGATAAAAGGAAAGGCAACCTGGGTATTTAGGATAGACTCAGAATTGTTGGGACTTGTTTTCTCAGTCAGTCCTGTGAAATCCTGAGTCTTGATTATAAAGTGTCTTCCATCCAGTCTCTTTCTTATATAGTACTTCTCGATGACCTTGTATGTCTAATGGTCATATGACACATCTTGTCTCGAGTCTTAAATGTAATCACTTTCCTGACATATAATTCAACAAGTGACTCAAGGACAGAGCAAGATAAAATCACCCTGATGAACAAAAACTGTATCTTCACAAAGTAAATATCTTCAAAGAGAATTGAAAGTGGTGATATAGATCTGGAAAAACTCTGAAGTTCTCTTCTGCAGTTTTGGCCTGATAAGAACTGAAAGGAGAAACTGAGAATAAAATAGTGACCACACTCCTGGGAAAAGATTGATTGTTCTGAAGCTAAAGTAACAAGTAGCTATCACAATTAGTTTTAAATCTGTTCAGTTGACCAGTGACAACTTGTCTTAGTAAATATGCTTTTGCAAGCCAATCAATTAGTAAAATCATACGCTTCTGAAAGTCAGTCCATCAGGAATAAATTCCTTCTGATAAACATACCTCTGGGTGCCAACCGATCAACAACAGACTCATCTAATGAATCATGCTTTTATAGATGATGCCAATCTACTTACGTCCCTGAATATATGCCAATACCTCTAGCTGATCAGTATGATCAGCTGTTCCTCAGGACTGTGTGTTCAAGACGGATTGTGCCTCTAGAGGTGCTGCAACTGCTTTTGAATGATTTTCAGCAAAATTTTACTTGTGTGTGGTGTTAATGATTCTGTTCAATAATTTCTTCATTTTGCTGCCTCACCTTTCTTCATAATGTGCACAGATATAGATCCTTTTCAGCTAGTTGGGCTCTAGTTGTCTTCCAAATCTCTTGGGTTAGATGAGTAAGTATTTCATTCCCTGTGTCCACTGGTTGACATCTTAATTAGTATTGCATCAGTTCCTCTAATCTTGTTTTTTGCCAATGCCTTTGGTGCAGCTTAGACTGCTTCCTTTAGTATCAGAAGTTCTTGATTGTATGGTAGCTTCTGAAGTGGTTGAATGTCAACCAATTTTTTTGGTACAGTCACTGTGTATTTCTTCCATCTTATTTTGATGCTTCACACTCCATTTAATATTTTCCCCCATAGAATCTTTCAATATTGTAACTCAAAGCTTGAATTTTCTCTTTAGATCTTTTGGCTTGAGAAATGCCAAGTGTGTTCTTCCCTTTTGGTTTTCTAACTTGAGGTCTTTGTATGTTTCATTACAATATTCTGTAAGTATGTCCAGCTGATTTATGTCATCATTGCTTCCTTTGATTTTAGCTACTCTATGTTCAAGAGCAAGTTTCAGAATCTCTTATATCTTTCTTGTCTTCTTTAATGACTTCTTGCTTTCTTCATGTACAGAAATCAAAGACATAATACTTGAAGAAAGCAAAAGGTCATTTATAAGACAAGAAAGAAAGAAACTCCAAAACAGGTATCAGAGGAGATTCTGAAACTTATTCTTAAACATAGAGCAGCCAAAGTGAAAGGAAGAAATGATGACATAAAACAGCAGAAGATTTCAAAGAACAGCTTGAGAAAACAAAGTAGAGTACTATAGTGACATGTACAAAGACCTGGAGTTAGGAGGCCAAAAGTAATGAGCATACTTGACATGCCTCAAGCTGAAAGAACTGAAGAAAAAAATTCAAGCCTTGAGTTACAGTTTTGAAGGATTCTGTGGGCAAAATATTAAAAGTGCAGAAATTATTAATGGAATACACAGTCACTATACCAAAAAGAACTCATTGACATTTAACCGCTTCAAGAGATAGTACTTGACCCCCAAACCAATGGTACTGAAGATAGAAGTCCAAACTGCACTGCAAGTATTGGCAAAACACAAGGCTCTAGGAACTGACAGAATACCAGTTGAGATGTTGCAACAGATGATACAGGGCTGGAAATGCCCAATGGTCAATGCCAAGAAATTTGGAAGACTGTTTTCTGGCAAACCAGCTGACAGAGATCTGAATATTTGTGCCTATTACAAAAAAAGGTGATCCAGCAGAATGAAGAAATCAGGGAACAAAATCATTAACATCACATGCAAGTAAAATTTTGCTGAAGATCATTTAAAAGCAGTTGCAGCACTGTGCTGAGAGGGAACTCTTAGAAATTCAAGCTGCATTCAGAAGAAAATGTGGAATACAGGATACCAGAACTAATATCAGACAGAGCCTGGTTGAAAGCAGAGAATAACAGAAAGATGTTTACCTGTGTTTTATTGACTGTTCAACGGTATTTGGCTTTTGGCTGGTTTATTTACTATGCAAAGGCAATTGACTATGTTGATCACAATGAATTATGGATAGCATTTCAAAGAATGGGAATTACAAAACACTTAATTATGCTCACCAGAACCTGTACATGAGACTAAGTGGTGATCATTGGAACAGAGCAAGAGGCCACTAAATTTACATGGTTTTAAAATCAAGGTAGCTGTGCATTAGACCTGTATGTTTTCATCATACCTATTCAACCTGTATGCCGAGAAAATAATCATGAGAAGCTGGCTATATGAAGAAGAATGAGGCATCAGGATTGGTGGAAGACTCATGAACGACCTGAAATATGCAAATGGCACAGCCTTGATTGCTGAAAGCGAGGAGGTCTTGAAACACTTAGGAAAATCCAAGACTACAGCTTTCAGTATGGATTTCACCTTGACGTAAAGAAACAAAAATCCTCACAACAGAACCAATAGGCAACATCATGATAAATGGGGAAAAGATTGACATTGTCAAAGATATTATTTCTTTTGTATCCACCATCAACTCCCATGGAAATCAAATGACATAAACATCAGGCAAATCTGCTGTAAACGAGCTCTTTTAGTGTTAAAAAGGGAAGATATCTCTTTGAGGACTAAGGTGTGTCTGACTGAAGTCATGATATTTTCAATTGCCTCTTAGGCATGTGAAATTTGGACAGTGAATGGAGATCTAAGAAGAATTGATGCCTTTGAATTATGTTTTTGACAAAGAATACTGAATAAATGAGAACTGACAGAAGAATAAACTAGTCTGTCTTGGAAAAAACACAGCCAGACTGCTCCTTGGAAATGAGAATGGCAAGAACTCACCTCGTGTTCCTTAGACATGTTACCAGGAGGGACCAATCCCTGGAAAAGGGCATTATGCTTGGCAAAGTAAAGGGTCAGAAAAAAGAGGTAGATCCTCAATGAGATGGATTTCAGAATGCTGATGTTCCACCAGATTGAACAGCTTGCTTAATTTTTCATTTTGCTCTGCTGAATTTTGTATAATGTCTAGGAGAACTCTCTACACAATTCTTTTGTACTCGACCTCCATTAGTTTCAGAAAGGCTTCTTCATCTGGGAAGTTGTTTGATTCTTTGTTTTGGGAGTTTTCTGGAGCCATGGATGAATGTTTTTTTAAATGTTTCATTAGGGTCTGTTGCTTTCTAGACATCTAGAGGCTGTTTATTTTCTCTGGTGTTGTCTTAACTGGAGCTGAGGCACAGTTCTGAGAAGGAAGTTGATTACCAGCCACGTTTATGTACTCCAGTGAGTGGGCCCAGTGGAGTCTCTGGGGTAGCAGTTTCCACCCCCTACCTGGCAAAGATATGGCCCTTCCTATGGAGTCACTGGGGTTGGGAGCAGCATCCAACCGTATAATGTGGGCCAGTAAAGGCTGGAAGAGATGCTGTTGGGCTGCACTGCAGCTATTTTTTTCTAGGCAGGCTTATTTTAAAAAGGTTAAAGTTATCTGATCATTTCCAAAATCAATCAGGCTGTCAGGTGTGGTAAGCCTCTCCTTCCAGCTGACAATGGAGGGGCCTCATCAGCTGTTCCCAGATGCTGTGATACAGTTCAAAGTAGGACAGGCTACTGGTCTGCTGTCATCCCCTTCTGGGACCCTCTTGTAAGGCTACGCTGTGCTAAACACAGCTTTTCTCCTAGCAAAGTGCTCTGTGGACTGGGACTGCCTCCCAGCCTGGAAATTAGCCCCTGCTGAGGCCCCCAGCTGGGTATTTCCACCTTCTAGACAAACATGATGGCATCCCGGTCGATCTGTCCTACCCCTGAGAAACTGCAGATTATACGATAGAGGTCTGAAAAGAGAGGGTGGGAGGGCTGTGGTGCTCTGAGTCTGGAGCTGGGCTCTCAAAATGTGGCTGCTCCACCCACTGATTACTTTAGCACTGAGGGTCTGTGTAGCTTCTATTTGAGCTGCTCCCCCACCTGCTGGCCAACACAAATTGAAAATAGTTAAAAATTCTAGTTACTTTCAGTCTGTGGTAGCTGGCCAATTCAGCCAGAGTGGGACTCAGCCAAAGACAAGCAGTTTCCCATTCAGTGACATGCAGTCCCAACCGACAGCTCTATGCTAGGTCCTAGGGCTCACTGTGTTGTCCAGAAAGCTCCATTCAATTATCAATCCAGGCCTTAGTTTTCAGAATGAATTAAGGAGACGCTTGTCTAGTCCACCATCTTGATTCTGTCCTCAATAAGATGGATTGACACTATGGTTACAACAGTGGGCTCAAACTTAGTAACTATTTGGAGGATTGTGCAAGACAAGGCAACGTGTAGTTATGTTGTATATACCATCACTATGAAGACGAGCCACCTCAGTGGTACCTAACAACAAGGACTACATTTTAAATGATATTGCTTTTCTGGTTTTATTTTTGCAGTTTTCTTTATTTGTGTCTGGGAACTCAATTGATTTTTGTATATTTATTTTGTACCCTGAAACTATGCTAAATATATTAGTTATGGTAATTGTGGCATCTCAGGGTTCTATATGTATAGCAGCATGTCATCCTTGAGTAGGGATAGTTTTACTTCTTGCTTAACAATTTGGATGCCCTTTATTGCTCATCTTGCCTTATTGCTTTAGCTAGGACTTTCAGCACAGTGTTAAATAGGAGTACTGATACAGGGCATTACTGTCTTGTCCCCATTCTTAGGTGAATGTTTTTACCCTCTCTTTACCCTCTCCCCATTAATAACGATGTTGTTTGCTGGTTTTGTATAGCTGGCCTTTATTATGTTGTAGAATATCCCTTCTATTCTTATTTTATTGAGAGTTTTTGTCTGGAAAGGGTGTTGGAATTTATCAAATGCCATTTCTGTATTGATTGCAATGATCCTGTGATTCTTTTGTTTTTTTTATGTCATGGATTGACACAGTGGCTACAACAGTACACTCAAACATTGCAACAATTGTGAGGATGGCATAGGACTGGGCAGTGTTTTCTTATGGTGCAGGTAGTTTATTTATGACTCAGAACTGACTTGACAGCACCTCCCAATGATGGTGGTTAAAACGATCCCTGCAAATGCAGTGGTTAAGTACTGGGGTGCTCACCAACAGGTCAGTGGTTCAAACCCACCAAACTGATATTTATTACTCCATTGGAAATACATAAAAACAAAAACAAGATTATGTTAAATTTTTGTTTCCCCTCAAAAAGTTAAAGAAAAAAATTACAAACCAATATCACTCATGAACCAACATGTAAAAAATCTTTTACAAAATCCTAGCCAATAGAATTCAACAGCATACAAAAAAATAATTCATCATGATCAAGTTGGTTTCATTCCAGGGATGTAACACTGGTTCAACATCAGAAAAACAATTAATGTGATCCATCACATAAACAGTGTATAAAATAAGAATCACCTGATTTTGACAATTTGTGCAGAAAAGGCATCAGACACAGACCAATACCCATTCATGCTAAAAACTCTCAGAAAAATAGGAATAGAGGGAAAATTCTTGATGCAATTAGTGGCATCTACCCAAAACCAACTGCCTTCATCATCCTGAATGGTAAAAGACTGAAATAATTCACTTTGAGAACAGGAACTAGACAAGGATGCCCATTTTCCCTACTTCTACTCAACATTGTGCTAGAAGTTCTAGCCAGAGCAATTAGGCAAGGCAAAGAAATAAAGGTCATCCGTATTGGCAATGAAGAAGTAAATATCTCCCTATTCACAGATAAAATGATTGCATATACAGAGAATCCTAAGGAATCCATAAGTATACTACTGGAACAAATAGACGAGTTCAGCAAAGTATCTAGACACATGATAAATATAAGTAAGTCCGGAGGATTCCTTTATACCAACAAAGAGTTCTTCAAACAAGAAATAACCAAATCAATACCATTTACTATAGCCCCTAAGAAGATAAAATATCTAGGAATAAACCTAACTAGAGTAATAAGAGACCTTTACAAAGAGAAATACAATACCTTACTACAAGAAACTAAGAGAGACTTACATAAATGGAGACACCTACCCTGCTCATGGATAGGAAGACTTAACATTGTAAGTTTTGTTTTACCCAAGTAACCTACATATATAATGCAATTCCAATACAAATTTCAGTGTCAGTTTTTAATGATATGTAGAAACATATCACCAGCTTTGTTTGGAAAGGGAAGAAACCTCAGCTCAGTAAAGCACTACTAAAGAAGAGGAACACAATGGGAGGCCTCATACTACCTGACCTTAGAAACTATTACACTGCCACAGTAGTCAAAACAGCCTGGTACTGGTACAAAAACAGACATCTAGAGCAATGGAATAGAGTGGAGACCCCAGGATGCTCCACCCTCTTATGAACAGCTGATATTTGACAAAGGCCCTGAGATTGTAAACTGGGGTAAAAACAGTCTCTTTAGCAAATGATGCTGACAAGATTGGATATCCTTCTGCAAAAAACTGAAAAAAGACCCATAGCTCACACCTTACACAAAACTAACTCTAAATGAATCAAAGACCTAAATAGCAAACCTAAAATGATACAAATCATGAAGGAAAAACAGGATCAGCATTGGATGTTCTAATACACAGCTTATACAGACTTCAAAATCTAACAAAACACAATTACCAGACGAAAAAATAGATAAATGGGAACTATTAAGAATCAAACACTTTCGCTCATCCAAAGACTTTATCAAAAGAATTAAAGGACCATCTACAGAATGGGAAAATATATTTGGCAACTACATGTCAGACCATTATCTGATCTCTGTAATCTACAAGGTACTGCAAAATAACAAGAAAAAGGTAAATAACCAATTAAGCAATAGGCAAAGGAGATGGGCAGACACGTCACTAGAGAGGACATCCAGGCAACCAAAAGAAATATGAGAATATGCTCATGATCATTAGCTATCAAAGAAATCCAGTTCAAAACTACTGTGAGATATCATCTCACCTCAGCAAGGTTGGTCATGATCCAAAAAACACAATATAACAAATTCTGGAGAGACTGGAGTGATTGGAACTCTCCTACACTGTTGGTGGGATTGCAAGTTGGTACAACCTTTTTGGAAAGCAATCTGGTGCTTCCTTAAAAAGCTGGAAATAGATAAGCCATTTGATCCAACGATTCCACTCTTTGGAATTTATTCTTCAGAAACAAAGGCTGTCACACAAACAGACACATGAACACAAGTGTTCATTGCAGCACAGTCCATAACAGCTAAAAGATAGAATTAACCCAGATGCCCATCAATGAATGAATGGATAAACAAACTATGGTACACATACTCAATGGAACACTATGCTGTGATAAAAAATACAATGTAAATTTTAGGAAACATCTCATAACATGGTTTTGGTTGGAGGATATTATGCTGGATGAAAGACAAACATTGTATGAGATCCCTGTTATAGGGACTTAAAAACAGAATTATCTGCAGAAGAAAACAACTTTGTTGGCTACAAGGGCATGAAGGGGGGGTGAGGGTTTATCATAGCCGAGATAGTTGACGGATGTTAGAAATTTTATTCATGTACTGTAACAAATAAAATAAAAAATAAAAAAGCTAAAGGAATGAGAACTCTGCAAAGACCTGAGTCTTACAGAGGAAGTTAGGAGTTAGATACTAAAAACAAACCAAAAAGAACTACAATATATTGCTTGTTGATGTAACTGTACTCCAGGCAGTTTGGGGAGCTGGAAAACAGCAATATTTCAGAGTTCTTTATTACGTCTTACCCTCTTTGATCCTGAAAAACACTCAGTAAAATAGATCACACAGGTGTTATCTCAATTGAGGAATTAAAGCTTCATTTACTCGAAACACAAAACTAAGATTCACTTCCGTGTAATAATGAATAAGCAAGGAGGCTGTAGTGTCAAATTCAGTTTGAACTCCCTGTTATACTACAAACATGTTACTTAACCTGTTTTCTGGTTTGTAATATGAGAACAATAAGCACTTTATGCATATTTTCCTTCCTCCAAATAGCCTGTGTACTTTCCACCAAGCCCTTTGAAGTTTAACTTGGTTAGAGCTAACACAAGCCCTGGATTGGTCTTCCCTGGAAATGTAAGGCTCTAGCTCCAAGTGTCCTCTCACACTGCAGCACCGCATGCTTGCTTTGATGGTCACTGATGTTCCAGCTGACAGCCACGCCAGCAAATGCCCTTGCTGATGAGCCGGTGCACATCCAAGTGACAGGCCTGTTCCCATCTCAGATGGTGACTTTCAAGGCATCTCTGAAAGATGAGAAGGGGAACTTGTTCCATTCAAAAGCCTTCTACAGGGCAAACGAGACGGGCAAGGTGGATCTGGAGAAGGACCCTGCAGTTGGAGGTGACTACGTAGGAGTCCATCCGATGGGCCTCTTCTGGTCTCTGAAGCCTGAGAAGACTTTCCGGAGGCTGCTCAAGCAAGACGTGATGAACAGCCCCTTCTGGGTCACTTTGGATCTGTATGACTCTGTCTGCTTCCAAGATTTAGCCACAGCTCATCTCAAGGCCAGTAAGACTCTGCAGCGCTGGTTCTCGGGCCCGGGGCTGCAACGGGTGCAGATCCGGGAAGGTCGCGTGCGAGGAGCCCTTTTTCTCCCTCCGGGTGAGATTCATCCCTGGTGATACAGAAAACATTTGTGGATGAAAATCGAAACAAAAGCAAATGGCATCAAATCATTAGATAACCAGTATTTCCCACTATAGTTTAAAGCTAGCATGTTATTTGTGTAGTGGTGCGGTGGGGGAATGTATGTGTGTTGGTGTGTGCACATGCGCACACGTGTGTCTGAGAAAATGAGATTAATTTTGCTTTCACTGCAATCTACTGGATGCCTTTTTCATGCTTTCTGATCTTATTTCCTTCTTTCTTTGTTGGCCTTAGGGGAAGGCCCTTTTCCGGGAGTCATTGATCTGTTCGGAGGCATTGGGGGCCTGGTTGAATTCCGGGCCAGTCTTTTGGCTAGCCATGGCTTTGCCGTGTTAGCATTAGCATATTTTGCCTACGAAGACCTGCCTAGAAAACTGCTGGAAGTGAATCTAGAATATTTTGAGGAAGCTGCCAACTTGCTACTGGCTCATCCCAAGGTATTGAAAATACTTTCCGTTTTACCTTGCAATATGACAGTGAGTAGTTCACAACTGTTTTGCCTATTTGACCAGTTCATGCAGACTTCAGCATAACAGTCAGAACCCAAACCCGAACCCAAACCCACTGCTGTTGAGTCAATTCCAACTCATAGCAACCATATAGAACAGAGTAGAACTGCCCCATAGAGTTTCCAAAGAACACCTGGTGGATTTGAACTGTCAGCCTTTTTGGTTTAGCAGGCATAGCACCTAACCACTATGCTACCATGGTTTCCTGGACATAGCACAGATTACTGTTAAAACAGAAAAGACAATATCCACCTTGTAGAATAACTGGGTTGATTAGTGATAAAAAGTTTATTACAGTGCTTCCTGGTACATAGAGCACAAGTGTTGAACCTGTTATGATAATTTTGGCTAGAAATAAATTTATATTTGAAGTACTTGTAACTTATAAGTAGCTCTTCAATTTTTATCAGGCACTGATCTCAAACCATGAATTTCCTAGCTTGACATATTTTCAAACTTCAGTGATTTTTCTCTGCATGGAGTAATGCTAGAGTAAGTCACACTGAAGAGTTCTGAGACTGCAAATAATACAAACGTTCAGTAATAGAGCTGAGGCACAAACCAGGGCAGGGCTACCAGCAGCACTGACTTACTAACATCATTTGATTAGATTAGCTAAGTTTACCAATTGCTGTTCAGTTGCCTCCAACTCATGAAGACCTTTGGGTGGATTAAAACTACCAATCTTTTGGTTAGTAGGCCAGTGTTTAACCAATTGTGCCAGCCAAGGACTCTGATTAACTGAGCTATTGTTTTGTTTTTGGGTGTTATTGAGTCATTTCCAACTCATAGAGACCCTAAGTATGATAGAATGAAATGCTGCCTGGTCCTGTGCTATCCTCTCAATCATTCCCACGTTGGAGCCCGTCATTGCAGCCACCGTGTCAATCCATTTGGTTGAAGGTCTTTCTCTTTCTGACCCTCCGATACCCTTCTCCAGTTATGGGTCTCTCCTGAAAACATGTCCAAACTACGTGAAATGACAAACTCTTGCCATCCTCAATTCCAAGGAGCATTCTGGCTGTATTTCTTCCAAGAAAGACCTGTTTGTTCTTTGGGCAATCCATTGTATATTCAATATTCTTCACCACCCCCATAATTGAAAATATCCTGGCTTGGGTCAGGCGCACTTTAGTCCCCATCTTTCCTTTTTAACACTTGAGGAGGTTTGTTACAGCAGATTTCCTGGTGCAGTACATCTTGTGATTTCTTGACTGCTGCTTCCACGAGTGTTGATTGTGGACTCAAGTAACACGAAATCCTAAAAACGTCAACATTTTCTCTGTTTACCATGACGTTACTTACAGGTCCTGTCATGAGGATTCTTTTCTTCTTCTTCTTCTTGTTAAGATGTAATTCATATTGAAGACTGTAGCCTTTGATCTTCATCAGTGTTTTAAGTCCTCTTCACTTATGACAAGCAAGGTTTTGTTATCTGCGTGTTACAGGTTGTGAATGAGTCTTTTTCATTATCACTTCCAAATAGGACAAGGCATAGAGAAGATAAGTGTGTAACTTTCTCAGTCAAAAAAGCTGGTGAATTTGAATGACAGGACTTCAGTCCCATTCTCTCTCCATTGCATTGGCTTACAGTATATGCCAAGCCAAGCCAAGGAACGGTTTATAGGACAGCTCCTTCCCAGAGCAAGGCCCACGATGAGTTCTCCTTTGTTTTGTGCTTGCAGATCCAAAACTCGGGAATTGGAGTGATTTCCGTGAGTAAGGGTGCCGAGATCGGGCTGGCCATGGCCTGCTACCTGAAGCAGGTGGTAGCTACCGTGTGCATCAATGGTTTCAACGCTATCTTTGAAGTTCCATTTAGGTACAAGGATCTGGTTGTGAAACCCATCTGCTCAGTCGAAGAGCGTATCCAGATCCACGTCTCTGGGGCCGTACGCTTCTGCCACGCCATGGGGGACCCGCGGGATGAAATGAATCGGCCAAGTGTACTTCCAGTCGAAAAGGCTCAGGGTCGGATTCTCTTCATCGTTGGAGAGAACGACGAATGTTTCAATAGCAGAGTGTATGCTGAGCAAGCGGTGGGCCAACTACAGAACCATGGGAGAAACAGCGGAAGGTTGCTGGTGTACCCCGGCGCAGGCCACCTCATAGAGCCACCTTACGCTCCACTGTGCTATGCTTCCTGGAGCCCCGGTGTTTCCTGGCCCTTGCTTTGGGGCGGGGACCCTACAGCTCACGCGGCAGCTCAGGAGCATGCCTGGGGAGAGATCCAGAAATTTTTCAGGCAACATCTCATTCCCACCAGAAACAAACTCTGAGCAAGGACTAAGGATGAAGATGGGCAGGGAGTAGAGACTGGAGTAGAAAAAAGAGTTAAGACAGGGATAGTGTGGAGAGAGAGAGTTGGTTTGGCTTCTCAGGATTTCTAGTCATTTTGAAGGATGTTGTTAGTTGCCACGGAGTGGATTCTGACTCACGGCAACCTCACGTGTGCAGAGTAGAACTACTCCCTAGGGTTTTCAAGGCTCTGATCTTTCAAAAACAGATGTCTTCCATGCACCTCTTGGTGGATATGAATGCCAACTTTTCAACTAGCAGTTGAGGCACGACCATCCGTGCCACCGAGGGAACTGCATTTCAATTAGAAGGAAACACGAGGAAACAAAGGATTTGGGCACAAATATATATGTATTTTCATCTCCAACTGGATCTGTTTCCTTGAAACTCATTCTTGTGTTACAGATAGCTCATTCTTTCTTATTCCTGCTTTCACTTGATGCTTTCATTAACGCATCCAGGTTCTGTGTAGAAGAGTGTGATTTTTTAAAATCTTTTTTTTAAAGAGGAGAGCACTTCTTATTGGGATTCAGAAATCTGCTAATCCTCCAAACCAAAATAAATAAATAAATATATGAAACCCACTGTCATCAAGTCGATTTCCACTTGTGGCAACACTACACAAGCACTACCCAAGTTTTATTTTTCAGGGATCTGATTTTAACAAAATAAAACATATATTCTGATTATGTAGTTTTTGTAGCTACCCAGCCTTAGAATTTCCTGTTTTGAGATGCGATAGATTTCCTTATTTTTTTCATTCATTTGCTTTGGATCTTTCTGTTATCTGCCAGTGAAGACTTTCTAACTGATTCTTAATCTCTTGCCACACTGCAGCAGCCCACTCTCTTGTGGATATGGTCTGATGCCAGGTAGAAGGACGAGTTGTATATCTCAACTTTCTATACTTAAATTGAGAAATGTGGATTAAAAATTAATTTCCAAATTCAATTTCATGAAATGTTTACTATACTTCTTAAATTTACTAGGCTGACGAAACATGCATAACCTGAGGACAATACATTGTAGCTAGAGGTGATTGTGTTATGTTTTATTTGAGACAATGGGATGATGGGAAGAAGTAAAACTACCAGTGGTGTGTAGAGTCACTTCCTGATTGGACATGACCTGAAGATAAGACACCCATTTAGCAGAAAAATACTCACAAAGTCTTATTCAGTGTTTATGGTATAACATGAACTCTGTTAAAAGGTTTTAACGAATTGCCTGATTTATTCCCCAGTAAACTTTTAGGCATAGTCACTACATTCTCTCCATTATATGTGAAGAAGCTAGGCCTTGGAGAACTTATTCTACCTAAGCTCACACAAGTACAGTGGTAGAACCAGGACTAAATTTATATAGTCTTCCTCCAAAACTCATGTAACTACTACTTCACCCACCTGATAGCAGTGTCTACCCTGATTCCACTGCTACTGTTGTTAGTTGCTGTCCAGTCCATTCTGACTCATGGCGGCCCCATATATGAGTATGCAGAGTTGAATTGCTCCATAGGGTTTTCAAGACTGTGATCTTCCAGAAGCTGGTCCCAGGGCCTGTCTTCTGAAGCACCTCTGGGTGGTTTTGAACTGCCAGCCTTTTGGCTAGTAGTTGAGTGCTTAACCACTTGTGCCTCCCAGGGCCTCCTCACTGGGGATAAAACAGGATTGAATTTTTTATCCTGCTACATTCAATAAATAAGAGTTTGTAATGAAGGAGTGGTGATCTTTGAGAGACCCAGAGCCTAGTTTCAAACTTTCAAAGCTAAGATCCTGATAAGCCACATGGTGACCTCCATTCTGAGAATCCTGTCCTCATGACCAGCTGGAATCTAAGATCACATCCTTCTTTTCTTGACATTCCCTCTCCCCACTGTTGTGGTAAAAGAGCAATAAAAGTTTTGGGAATATAGGAGGAGGGATAAAAAATTATGCTTCAGTATCCAGGACTTCACAGGGAATATGGCACATGGCCAAAGATGCTGGATAATGAGAAAGAATAAATCAGATGAACCTCTTAGAAATTTTTTGTATCCTTCATCCCACTCTGAATCACTACAGCCACTTCCTGAAGCAAGTCATAAGCATGCTTTTGCTGATACAGTAGCCTCTTAATTGATAATCTCACATTCACCCTTGGTTCCTTCCAATCTGTTCTGTACACATAAGTAGCCCAGAGGATCTTATGAAAATGCAAAGTTGATTATCCCATTCTTCTGCCTAAAAGTCACTGAAGGCTTCCTGTGGCTTTATGGTAAATTCCAAAAGCCAGGCTCCTATGAGAAATGTGACATATCAAGTCATTTGTGATTTAATAAGGGAGTTTCTCTAATAGCATTAGATTCCAACTCCACTCCAATGAGGTGAAGTGAAAGCTGTGGTGATAGACCTGGCCTGTGTTCAGCAAAATCAGTGATTGCAACAGGCAACAGTAGGATAATAAATATCTAGTGGATCTTGGTATGACTGATTTTACTAGTTATATAGAATCTATATTTAACCCATCCTCTCTTACTCCAAATGATGGATTAACTCATAACTGGTGACTAGTTATATCGCCCTAGGTGTGGGCCTCATTGGGCTCACAGCCCTTAATTAGAGACAGCTTCACAGACTAGGATCAGATATGTCTATGTGACACCTGCCTCTACATTTGCCTCCATGGCTGCTGAAGAGCAGAGTAAAAGAAGCACAAAAATGAGGAAAGACGTGACTGTCGGCAGAAACTCTGTTTCCAGTAAAGAAAAAGAGTGAGAAGGAATCATAAATATTTTGTGAAGGATTATTTATGACTTATCTATGTGACTCCAGGGAGCCTGGTCTTTCCCAATTCTACAGTAATACGGAACATTCCTTGAAATTTATAGGAAAATTCAATGGAGAGATGACTTTACGTAACAAGGTTAAACATCATTATCCCAAGAGAAGAATTTTTCTCTGTTCCAAAGCATTAGGATGAATGATGGATGGAAATTCCATTGAGGTTAAAATGGAAAATTAAACACATCCTTCTTTTACAGAGAAGAGAGTCTTTGAGAAGAGAGTTTCACCCTCACCCTACTCTCCACTCTTGACATAGGTCTACTTGGCTTCATGGGAAAACTATAGAACGTAACCTTTGATAGCTGTTGGCACACAGCTACCCCAACAAACTTGCCAGGGTGAGGACAGAGACGTCAGCCTTGGGTGGTACAAGAGCTGATTCTTCTGGAAGAGTCATTTCCAATGTCAGAAGTATGTGTGGAGTTATATGGGCTCTCATTAGAAGCAGACCTGCCAGAGAGCAATCTGGAGGGTAGACCCAAATTCTATTTCCTTTTGTTTCTAGTTTCCCACCCATCAGCAGGATTCTGTGGGGGAGTGGAGTTAGGATTAGGGCAACTGTTCTCCAGGAAGCAAGTATTACTGAGAGCTAGCATCTCACCATATC
Source organism: Heterohyrax brucei (assembly GCA_028571685.1). Taxonomy (NCBI): domain Eukaryota; kingdom Metazoa; phylum Chordata; class Mammalia; order Hyracoidea; family Procaviidae; genus Heterohyrax; species Heterohyrax brucei. The sequence goes on along the minus strand of CM053150.1, from coordinate 49,081,115 downwards.
CAATCCATATTTAAACTCTGTTAATGTCTACTGCTTAGCAGTTTTTCTTATCCTTTCATCTCACTCTGGATCATTACATCTACTTGCTAAAGCAAGTCATAATTGTGTTTTTCCTAATGCAGTAGGCACTTAATTGATAATCTTACTTTCACCTTTGGTCCTTCCAATCTGTTTTGCACACTGAAAGTAGCCTGGAGGACCCTGTGAAAATGCAAATTTGATTATCCCATTCTTCTACAATTCACCCAGGGCTTCCTGAGGCTTTATGGTGAATTCCAAGATCCAAGTCTCTTTTTCCCATTCAGTCACAGTGATTTCCCACATATAAAAAAGGAAGCAAGCCAACTTTTTGACACAAAATGCCATCTATGGCTCTTCTACTGTTTAAATCATCCCACACTTTCCCATTCTCTCTCCTCTTGACTATGAAGTTATGCCTGTTTGCATTCTCTGGTTCAGTAGAACTGGCCTATCCCTCATTCCTCACATGCTTAAAGATTTTCCTGCCTCAGGGCTTTTGCACAAACTGTAAATGTTCTTCCTCCTGCTTTCTACCTAACCATCTTCTTCCCATTCTGAATAGTACAATATAAATGTCACTGCTAAGGAAGCTGTCATGAATTGAACTTTGTCCCCCCAAAAAATATGCGTAGTAATTTAACTGGGCAGGGATTCCCTGTATTCTGTGATTGCCCCCCATTTTGTGTTTTCATGTGCTGTAAATGTTAATTTCTGCCTGTGGTTAATAGAGTGGATTATATTAGAGAGAATTAGGGTGGGACTGTAGAATCTTTCCTAAGATCACACCTCCCTGTTCCAATGCAAACAGGGTTTCCCGGGAGTGTGGCTTGCATCACCTTTTATCCTAAAAGAGACAAATGGAAAGGGAACCAAACAGAAAGTGGGAACCTAACACCATCAAGAAAGTAGCACCGGGAGTAGAGCGCAAACTTCAGACCTGAGGTTCCTGAGCCAACATGATCCCTGACCAAAGACTGATGCAACACAAGGACCAGCAGGAGTGAAAGCCTTTGCCCTGAAGCACCAGCACTTTGAATTCAGACTTGTAGCCTACTGGACTGTGTAAGAACAAACTTTTCCTTGTTAGAGCCATTCACTCTGTTAGAGCAGCACTAGCTGACTAAGACAGAAGCCTTTCCCAATGATCATAGCACCCTAGGTAAATCATATCTCCTTTTCGAGCCATGAGTCGGATCCGACTTGATGGCACTTGGCTTTGGCTTGGCTTTCCGAGCACTAATGATACATCATCTTGTGGTTGTTTTTATTTTTCTCTAAATTCTGTGAGAATAATGAGCAGATTTATTCATTTTTTTGTATATCCCCAGGTCTTGACCATAATTCCTGATTATATAATAGTGCTCATTAAATACTTGTTGAATGTAACAGTTGATTCTGGGACACTCTGGATTAAGCACAAGGATGTAAACAAGAGGTTTGATGCTCATTATGAAATCTCCATACAGTACTAGATCAGGGGCGACAGTAAATGACAGACTTGTTCCAGTACACATTTTGAATTCAGCAGAGCAGAAATCTTTTCATGTGCTAATGTAATCTGCTCCTTAGAGCAAACCAGGGTGATCTGGTATTTGACATGTCTGCCTCCAAGATGTCCAATATCCTTGAAAGGTAGCTGAATATTACAAGGGTAGCAAATGAACTGTTGTTTTTTTTTTAAACTAACTTGCCACTCCTGGCTCTTCCGCTCTTTAAATGATTCCAAACTTACCCACTCCTTCTCCTTCTGACTATGGGATTATTCTCTGATTGAGTAGAACTACATAAAGCTCTTCTATCACAGTCTAATGAGGAGAGCTTTGTAGCATAGCCAGAGCATAGCCAGCATAGTTTCCTCAGTTTCTCTTCCTGTATCCAAAGATTCTCATCTTACAACTACTTTCCCTTCTCATAAAATTCTCTTCAGCCAAATTAGAAAGCAGAAGGCTGGCATCCTTCTACTCTAGAAACTTAAAGTGTTTTCTATGTATCAGGTCTTGCTCTAGGCATGGAAACAAAGAGAAGAGTGATGTCAGCCCTGTCTTCAGGGGCTGACATTCTCTTGGGGTTGCCTGCTTATGTCAACATACATTACGAGTCTTTCTTTAGCTCCTTCCAACTTCTCCCGCAGTGCATCCGGTTTCTCAGGTTCCTCTGGATTTTCCTTAAAGGAAGGAAAAGAAGCTCACTGCAGAATTTATTCATTGAGGTTGTAGTAACTACTTATCCTATTTGGACAAACTGCCTTGTCTTCTGTAGAAGGACCAAGTAGAGGGTCCTAGCCATAAAAAGTTAATCATAAATGGCCTGTGAAGTGACTTGTACTAAATAGAAGGTAACACTAGGCTCACCATGGTACGGTAGAAAAGAATCAAAATGACTCAAAGATCCCAGGCGTGTGGGCCTGGAGATACTGCTTGGCTCCGTCTGCTGCAGGGTGGTATCCTGCGGAGCGAGGCTTGGTTATGTTCCACCAACTTCCTGACCCCAAGGCTGGGAGACTGGAGTCTATGGCCACAGCTCTTGGAGCACTACAGAGAAGTCCTTCCAAAGTCAAAACCAGAAATAAGAGAAGAGCAATAATATGATTCATTTAATCAACTTATGCTCTTGGAAATACCATTCGGTGGCCAAACATGTAAATGATCAAACGATCTCTCATTAAGACGTGAAACAGGCAAAATATACAAAATGGATTTCACTAGTCAGCATTTTCAGAACGTCTGAAAAACAAGGAAATAAAATTGAGTCTGTTTCTTTTTTGTAATGTTCTAAAATGTTTAGAGACAGAAAACGAATCTGTCTAAAACCGAGTGATGTTAGTCTCAAGTAGCTGATACAACGTTGGAGAGCTTGGCACCTGTGAATTACTCCTTCTCATTATAAGGATGCGTCCTTCCTACCATGCCTTTGTTTTGCTGCATCACCCCTAGATCCATCTTAATAGTTACATCACATTGAAAAACCTCTGGAAAGATGTGAGCTTGGTCCAAAGGCTTTTTGATATAGCAGAAAGAGTGGAGTTGCAGGCAGATCTGGATTCTAATGTTGGTGCTGACACACAGAGTACGATCTTGAGTCAACACAGCTTTCCTGGACTCTTTGCAATGAGAATGACCAGATTGTAAGGCACCTGGAGTGAGGAGAGCCTTAAATTTCCTTTTCCTTCTTGTTGCTTCCCCAACTTTTACCCAACACCACCCAGAAGATGTGTGTGAGACTGTGCATACATATATAAATTAGCATAGGCCAGGATAAGGGGTATCAGAGAAAATTTTAGCAGATGTAAATTTTGTTCCTAAATATGACTGCCTTTTTTATTGACAAAAGTTTCAGGAGACAGATGATGTAGGTAGCATGCTAGACATTCAGAAAGTCTTGAGTGTCTTAATAATTTTTTTTTTTTTTTGCCTTCTTTCTCCCTCTCATCCTCCTCTCTCCCTCTTGCCCCCTCACTTAAGAAATGACCTCTCATCCTGTCCCCATTAGAATTTATGCCAGCAGGCATGGCACTAGGAATAAATATTTGTTGAGGTCATTTCATTAGGATGCTTCAAATATCTTGTCCAATAGATGAGGCTTAAAACAAAGGACATGAGCCAAAATAGATTTTGTGATAACGTTTTTTTTCCTTCTCTTTAGAAAAAAAAAAATGTACAAAAAAATGCTAAGAAGAGCCAACATGGAAGTGTAAGGAGAACATTCTGGTAGGTACAGACAAGGGAGCTCCTTTGCTCAAAGGAGGTACACATTAGTTATCACCATGCTAGAAAAATGAGATGCAGTTAAAATCTCATACAATTAAAACAATTAATTGTATATTCCCAAACAATTAAAAGCCCCATAGTGAAGTTGTTACTCTGAGGCTCTGTGTTGTAGATGCTGATACCTTTTCTGTAAAATAACACTGTGCAAACTGTAAAATATTCATTTTCATATAAAGCCCAAACAATATGATATACAAAACAACTGAGTTGATAAGGAGACTGGTGCTGGCTGCTGCTTTCCCGATGGAAGGCGTCACCTGCCTGCCTAAGGAAGTGGTTCCAGAAAGATTTTGAGCTTTTTAGGTGGGCAAGGCCATTTTCTGACAAGGAATCATCTAATGTCAGATCTAACCAAATCTATTGTTGTTTAGTCAAACTCTTGACTCATAGCGACCCTGTAGGACAGAACAGAACTGCCCTAGAGGGTTTCCATGGCTGTCAATCTTTACAGAAGCAGACTGTCACATCTTTCTCCTCTGGGGTGCCTGGTAGGTTCATACCACCAACCTCTGGTTAGCAGCCAAGTGCCTAACCATTGTGACACACAGCTTCTCTCATCTAACCCAACATCTCTCTCCAAATTCCGGATTATCTGCCAATTGTATCATGAGTAACTTCCTTAACTCATTACTTTTAATCCAGAATGCAACAACATGTTAAAAGATCAGAACACAGAGTACTTTTTGAAGTAATGTTTCTTCTTTTAGACAATTGATTTTAACATTTACCGTTAACCAACATCGCCCTTCCTGCAACTCAAAAAATTAAGTTTCATTAAAATTCAAAACTTCTGGAAGAGGCAGCAACTGTGTTAACAAAATATTAAAGTGAACTGTTGTGTTAATTTTCTTTGTGTTTATAAAACTGAAAAAGGTTTGTGTACAAATATCACAAAACAACAGCAACCATTGAATAAATGTGGTTCTTCAGTGCACACCTGAACAAGAAAATGTTGTTGATTTTAAAATTCTGGCATAAATATATTAAAGCTGACCAAAAAAAAAAAAAAAAAAAAAAAATTCAGGGCAAGCTACACCACTTCTTCATACAAAAAATGTACAAAACATTAGCCTCTAACTAGATAAACGTAATACTTGTCTTCACAGTTTGACGTTGAGTAACTGTGTGTCTTGAAGTATCGAACTGCAGGGTGATAAAAAAACAGCCTGTGGTACATCAGCCTTCTCAGGTAACTTCAGTCATGGAGGCAGAGTGATTCTGCAGAGGAAACACAGGCAGATGAGAAGCTTAGGGGTGGGTTGACATGCATGCACACACTCACTCTTCCCTGAATAAAAATGTTGTTGGTTAGTTGATTCCAACTCAGGGCGACCCTCGTGTTATACAGCAGAATGGAGCTCCCTAGGATTTTCTTGGTTGTAATCTTTACAGAAGCAGATTGCCAAGCCTTTCTTCCATGGTACCTCTGGGTGGGTTTAAATCTCCACTCTTTTGTTTAATAGACAAGTAAAAACCATTTGTACCACCAGGAATCTCTTCTGTAAATCTTCTCTTGGTTTCTTATCTCTTGGAATTTACTGCCTCTCTCTGACAAAACTCTTTTGAGACCCCTCAAAATCTGTTACTTATTCCGTCATATCTTCAAACAAAAGAGGATTGCTTCTTTTCCTAAACTTATTCTCTATACCACTCTGCCTTCAATCACACTTACTCAACTTTCTAATATAAGCATTTACAGATCTCAAAGCTGTATCTGACACTTTTTAATATGTAGTATTTTTGATATTGAACAGTTTTAATTAAAAAAATTTCAATATGATTTATTGTTTAAGTTGTGAGTTACATATAAAGAAGTGAGTTTTAACATTTCCAAATCTATAGGGTTATTTGTTTCAGTCACTTAAAATTTTTTTTTCTGGTCTACATGATACACATCCTACAAATTTATTGAGATTTTCCTTGACTGTCTTGTATATGGCCTATTTTTACAATGTTTCATGTGTTTCGGGAGGATTATCCATAATGCTCATTAGATCAGCCCTACTGATCATGTATATCCTTAATATACTTTGCTTCTTATTAAGTACTCACAGAAATGTGTGAAAATGTCCTGTGATTGCAAATTTATTTTTTCTTTGCAGTTATATGTACTTTTGTGTATGTAATTAAATTTTTTTTTTAATTATGATTGAGTAAAAATGTACAATTTCATATAAATTTGTGTGCCTGCCTATGTGCATCTCCCACTGCTCCCCCCGCCCGGTGACAGCACATTCCTCCTCTCTGTTCTGTACATCCTAATAATCACCTATCCCCCACCCTCTCCCCTGCCTCCAGTAAGAGGTCAGCAGGACGACATCATATAGATGTCCCCCATGAAACCATAAAGTGCACACACAACGTGGTCACTGTGTGTCACCAAGTCCAATCCATTCCTGCCCAAAGACTTGACCTCCATTATGATTTATGGACAGGGGCAACATCAGGGCCAGGGGCTATGCTCCCAGGGGAACCCCGAGGCCCCTGGACCATGAATTGCAGCCTTTTAGTGGAGATCTCAGGGTGCACCCTTCTTTATTCCCATGTTGCCAGGGAGACTCAACTTTGTGAGCCCCATCACAGCTATCACTGGTGGTGGCCAGGCACCATCCAGTTCTTCTGGTCATGTGTCAATGCAGCCACCCACTCATGTGGGTATCTCTGTCTTCTGGGTTCTCTTTCCCCCATGTCGTTTTGGTCCTTGGTGATCATCCATTCCTGCTGAGTTGGGACCATTTGGTGGACCTCAGATGGCAGCTTGGCAGCTTTTAAGACCCCAGACACCACTCACCAGTATGGGGCACACAAGACTCTCTTAGCAAAATGATAGTTATGCCAACTGGCCTTGACATCCCCTGAGAGCATGCTCCCTAGGCTTCCACCCGAGATACTCTGTCCTTGTAATATTGGGTTAAGATGGGAGAAGTAATCATGTTATATTGAAGTCCGGTTAAAATTGATCTTCTTTCTAATGTGTGCTGTCACTGATTCCACTCAACCAAATTTGTATCAGCTATCTAATCTATACCCCACTCTTGCCCTCCCTCCCTCCCCACCCATGCACCCATCTAAGAGTCTTTTCTTCTATGCATGTGTCTGTTTGTATGTTCTTACTGTAGGAGACTGTGCCCTTTTGCCACTGACTACTTTCACTCAAAATAATGTCTTCCAGTTGAAACCAGCTTATGAGATGCCTCCTAGTATGATCATTGTTCTTTATCATTGCATAGTGTTCCATTGAGTAGATATACCACAGTTTACTTATCCATTGCTCTGTTGTTGGGCATCTGGGTTGATTCCATGTTTTTGCTATTGTGGACTGTGCTGCAACAAACATTTGTGTGTATGTATCTGCTGGTGTGAATGCCCTTGATTCTGCAGGATATATTCCAACCAGTGCAATTACTGGGTCAAATGGCATATCTATCCCTAGCTTTTTAAGGAAGTACCAGATTGCCTTCCAAAGAGGTTGCACCATTTTGCAATCCCATTAACAGTGTAGGCAAGTCCCAATTTCTCCACAGTCTCTCTAGCATTTGTTGCTTTGTGTTTTTTGGATCATGGCCAACCTTGCTGGGTTGAGATGGTATCTCATTGTAGTTTTGATTTGAATTTCTTTAATAGCTAATAATCATGAGCATTTCCACATGTGTTTTTTGCCTGCCTGGATCTCTTTCATTAGAGAAGTATCTGTCCATCTCCTTTGTCCATCACTTAACTTGGATGATTTATCTTTTTGTTATTGATATTTTGTAGTACCTTATAGATTACGGAGATCAGATGTCAGTCTGACATACAGTTGCCAAATATTTTTTCCCATTCTGTAGGTGGTCTTTTAGTTCTTTTGATAAAGTCTTTGGATGAGCAAAAGTGTTTGATTCTCAGTAGTTCCCATTTGTCTATTTTCTATTTTGTTGATTGTGTTTTGTCTGTCAGATTTTGAAGTCTGTCTACATTGTGTATTAAAGCTTCCATTGTTGATCCTATTTTTTCTTGGATGAGCTTTATCATTTTAGATTTGATACATAGGTCTTTTATTCAGTCTGTGTTGGTTTTTGTATAAGGTGTGAGATATGGGTCTTGTTTCAATTTTTTTGCAGGTGGATACCCAATTTTGCCAGCATCATTTGTTGAAGAGATTGCTTTTACCCCAGTTTAACGTCTTCGGGCCTTTGTTGAATATCAACTGTTCATAGGAGGATGGTGGTATTGCTGGGGTCTCAACTCTGTTCCATTGGTCTATCTGTCTCTTTTTGTACCAGTACCAGGCTGTTTTGACAACTGTGGCAGTGTGGTAAGTTCTAAAGTTGGGTAGTGAGAGGCCTCCTGGTGTGTTCTTCTTCTTCAGCAGTGCTTTACTTAGCCAGGGTTTCTTCCCTTTCCAGACAAAGTTGGTGATTTGTTTCTCCGTCTCATTAAAAAGAAAGTCACTGGAATTTGTACTGGGATTGCATTATATAAGTAAATTGCTTTGGGTAAAATAGACATTTTCACAATGTTAAGACTTCCTGTCTATGAGAAGGGTGTGTTTCTCCATTTATGTAAGTCTCTCTTAGTTTGTTGTAGTAAGGTCTTGTAGTTCTTTTTGGAAAGGGCTGATTTCTCTGGTTAGATTTGTTCCTAGATATTTTATCTTCTTGGCAGCTACAGTAAATGGTACTGATTTGGTGATTTCTTCATTAACAGTCTCGTTGTTGGTACAAAGGAATCTTACTGATTTACTTATGTTTATCTTGTATCCTGACATTTTGCTGAACTCTTTTATCAGTTTGAGTAGTTTACTTATGCATTCTTTGGGATTCTCTGAGTATACAATCGTATCATCTGCAAATAGGGAGATTATTACTTCCTCTTTGCTTATGCAGATGCCCTTTACTTCTTGGCCTTGTCTAATTGCTCTGGCTAGAACTTCTAGTACAATGCTGAATAGGAGAGATGAGAGTGGGCATCCTTGTCTAGTTCCCATTCTCAAGGGGAATTGTTTCAGTCTCTCCATTCAGGATGATGTGGACAGTTGGCTTTGTATAAATGGCCCTTATTGCATTGAGGAATTTGCTGTCTATTCCTATTTTGCTGACAGTTTTTATCATGAATGGACGTTGCACTTTATCAAATGCCTTTTCTGCATCAGTAGACAAAATCGGATTATTCTTGTCTTGTGTTATTTATGTGGTTGCTCATATTCATTGTTTTCCTGATGTTGAACCAGCCTTACATCCCTGCTATGAATCCAACTTGTTTGTGATGAATTATTTTTTGGATATGTTGTTGCATTCTACTGGCAAGGATTTTGTTGAAGATTTTTGCATCTAGGTTCATGAGTGATATTGGTCTGTAGTTCTCCTTTTTTGTTGGATCTCTCTCTGGCTCTGGTACCAGGGTTATGGTGGCTTCATAGAATGAATTTGGGAGTATTCCATCCCTTTCTATGTTGTAAAATAGTCTCAGTAGTATTCGAGATAACTCTTCTCTAAAAGCTTGATAGAATTCTGTGGTGAAACCATCTGGGCACGGGCTTTTTTTTGTTGGTAGTTTTTGGATGACTTTTTCAATCTCTTCCTTTGTGACGGGTTTATTCAGTTGTTCTGCTTCACCTTGTGATAATTTTGGTAGGTGATATGAACCTAAGAATTTGTCCATTTCCTCTAGGTTTTCAAATTTTTTGGAGTATAGTCTTTCATAGTATTCTGTCACGATATTTTTGATTTCTGTTGGATCTGTTGTGACGTCGCCCATCTCATTTCTTATTTGGGTTATTTGTTTCCTTTCCTGTGTTTCTTTAGTAACTTGAGCCAAAGATTTGTCAATTTTGTTTATCTTTGAAAAAAACCCACTTTTGGTCTTTTCAATTTTTAAAATTGTTCTTCTCTTCTCTAATTCATTCTCTCCTCTAATTCTTTGTGGTCTGTTTTCTTCCAGGGTCTGAGGGGTTCTTCTGTTGCTGTCTCTCTACTTGTTCAAGCTGTATGGTTAGTTCTTTGGTTTGGGATCTTTCTTCCTTCTGGATGTGTGCATTTATAGAGATAAACTAACTACTGAGTACTGCTTTGGCTGTATCCCATAGGTTCTGGTAAGAAGTGTTTTCCTTCTCATTGGAATCCATAAATTTCTTTGTTTCATCCTTGATTTCTTCTGTAACCCATGGCTTTTGGAGCAAGATGTTGTTCCATTTCCACAAGTTGTTGGGGTGAGATGGTATCTCATTGTCGTCTTGATTTAAATTTCTTTAATAACTAAAGATCATGAACATGTCCGCGTGTGTTTTTTGGCTGCCTGGATCTCTTCTTCAGTGAAATGTCTGTCCATCTCCTTTGCCTATCACTTAATTGGATGGTTTATCTTCTTCTTGTTGATATTTTGTAGTATCTTATAGATTATGGAAATCAGGCGTCAGTCTGACATAGAGTTTCCAAATATTTTTTCCCATTCCGTAGGTGTTATTTTAATTCTATTAATAAAGTCTTCAGATGAACAAAAGTGTTTAATTCTTAATAGATCCCATTTATCTATTTTCTCTTCTGACGATTGTGGTTTGTTTGACAGATTTTGGAGTCTGTCTATATTGTGTATTAAAACTTCCCATTGTTGTTCCTACCTTTTCTTGGATGAGCTTTATCATTTTAGATTTGATATTTAGGTCTTTTATCTAGATGGAGTTGGTTTTTGTATAAGGTGTACGATATGGATCTTGTTTCAGTTTCTTGCAGATGGATATCCAATTTTGCCAGCACCATTTGTTGAAGATACTGTTTTTACCCCAGTTTAATGTCTTAGGGCCTTTGTTGAATATCAATTGTTCATAGGCAGATGGTGTCATCTCTGGGGTCTCAGTTCCGTTCCACTGATCGATTTGTCTGTTCTTATACCAGTACCAGGCTGTTTTGACCACTGTGGCAGTGTAATATGTTCTAAAGTCAGGTAATGAGAGGCCTCCCAGTGTGTTCTTCTTCTTTAGTAGTACCTTGCTTAATTGGGGCTTCTTCTCTTTCCAAACAAAATTGGTGATTTGTTTCTCCATCTCATTAAAAAAGTCACTGGAACTTGTATTGGGATTGCATTATATAAATAGATGGCTTTGGGTAAAATAGACATTTTCACAATGTTAAGTCTTCCTATCCATGAGCAGGGTAGGTTTTTCCATTCATCTAAGTCTCTCTTAGTTTCTTGTAGTAAGGGCTTGTAGTTCTCTTTGTAAAGGTCTGTTGTTTCTCTGGTTAGATTGATTCCTAGGTACTTTATCTTCTTAGGGGCTATCGTAAATGGTATTGATTTGATAATTTCTTCCTTAACAGTCTCGTTGTTGGTATAAAGGAATTCTACTGATTTACTTATGTTTATCTTGTATCCTGAGACTTTGCTGAACTCTTTTATCAGTTTGAGTAATTTACGTATAGATTCCTTGGGATTCTCTGCATATACAATCATATCATCTGCAAACAGGGAGATTTTAACTTCTTCTTTGCCAATGTAGATGCTCTTTATTTCTTGGTCTTGTCTAATTGCTCTGGTTAAAACTTCTAGCACAATGTTGTATAGGAGAGGTGAGAGTGGGCACCCTTGTCTAGTTCCTGATCTCAGCGGAAAGTCTTTCAGTCTCTCTCCATTCAGGATGATGCGGGCAATTGGCTTTGTATAAATGGCCCTTATTGTGTTGAGGAATTTGCCGTCTATGCCCATTTTGCTAAGAGTTTTTAGCATGAATGGGTGTTGGACTTCATCAAATGTCTTTTCTGCATCAATGGACAAAATCAGGTGATCCTTGTCTTTTGTGTTATTTATGTCGTTAATCACATTAATTGTTTTCCTGATGTTGAACCAGCCTTGCATCCCTGGTACGAATCCCACTTGGTAATAATGGATTATTTTCTTGATATTTTGTTGTATTTTATTGGCAAGAATTTTGTTGAAGATTTTTGCATCTAGATTCATGAGTGATGTCGGTCTGTAGTTCTCTTTCTTTGTTGGGTCTTTCCCTGGCTTAGATATCAGGGTTTTGCTGGCTTCATAGAATGAGTTTGGGAGTACTCCATCCCTTTCTATACTGTGAAATAGTTTCAGTAGTATTGGAGATAATTCTTCTCTAAATGCAGTGAAGCCATCTGGACCCAGACTTTTTTTGGTTGGCAGTGTTTTGATGACCTTTTGAATCTCTTCCTTTGTAATGGATTTATTAAGTTGTTCTGCTTCACGTTGTGATAATTTGAGTAGGTGATATGAGTCAAGGAATCAGTCCATTTCCCCTACGTTTTCAAATTTGTTAGAGTACCATCTTTCATAGTATTCTGTTATGATATATTTGATTTCTGTTGCATTTGTGGTGACAACTCCCCTCTCATTTCTGATTTGGGTTATTTGTTTCCTTTCCTGCTTTTCTTTAGTAAGTTTAGCTAGTGGTTTGTCAATTTTGTTGATCTTCTCAAAAAAACCAGCTTTTAGTCTTTTCAATTTTTTTCAATTGTTTTTCTATTCTCTAATTCATTTAGCTCTGCTCTAATCTTTATGATCTTGTTTCTTGTGGTGCCTGAGGGGTTCCTCTGTTGTTTCTTTCTACTTGTTCAAGCTGTAGAGTTAGTTCCTTGATTTGGTTTCTTTCTTCCTTCCAGATGTGTGCATTTATGGAGATAAACAGACCTCTGAGCACTGCTTTGGCCGTATTCCATAGGTTCTGGTAGGAAGTGTTTTCGTTCTCATTGGAATCCATGAATTTCTTTAATTCATCCTTGATTTCCTCTATAACCCATGTTTTTTTGGCAAGATGTTGTCCAGTTTCCAAGAGTTCCACTTTCTATCTATGTTTTTCCTGCTATTGATTTCAACTTTTATGGCTTTATCATCTGAGAAGATGCTTTGCAGTAATTCAATGGTATGGATTTTGTTGAGCATTGCATTATGGCCTATCACATGGTCAATTCTGGAGAATGTTCCATATGCACTGGAGAAGAAAGTGTAGTTGTCTGCTCATGGGTGGAAAGTTCTGTGTATATCAATGAGGTTTAGTTGGTTAACTGTGGCAATGAGGTCTTCTGTACCTTTACTGAGTTTTTTTCTGGATGATCTGTCTAGTATTGAGAGTGGAGTGTTGAAGTCTCCCACTATTATGGTGGAGGCATCTAACTCTCTTTTGAGTGTAGTCAGTGTTTCTTCGACGTATTTAGGTGCTCTGATATTAGGTGCATAAATATTTAATATAGTTAAGTCTTGCTTGTGTACTGAACCTTTCAGCAATAAATAGTGTCCCTCTTTGTCCACGATGGTGGATTTGACATTAAAATTGATTTTGTCTGAGATTAGAATTGCCACCCCTGCTCTTCTTTGTTCATTGTTAGCTTGATATATATTCTTCCAACCCCTAATTTTCAGTTTCTTCCTATCTTTAGGTCTCAAGTGAGTTTCTTGTAGACAACATATGGATGGGTCCTGTCTTTTGATCCAAGATGACACTCGATGTCTCTTTACTGGAGCATTCAGTCCATTCACATTCAATGTAATTATTGATAGTCATGTGTTCAGTGCTGCCATTGTGATATGTTTATTTTTATGTTGATGTTTTCTCTGTTGTTCTTATTAGTCTGTTCTGGGATGTTCTTTTTTGTGAGTTGATTTTTCACCTTTTTCAGAGCTGGTTTTGTGGCTGTTGAGACTCCTGTGTTGCATTTCTTGAAATGATATGATACATCTTTGTTGTGCTTTACAGCTACCCCTATGATCCCCCTTAATAAACTATATATAAACCCAATTTTAATTACTACCAGTCTTGTCATCTTCCTCTCCATCTGGAAGGACTGTAACAACTGTAGTACATCCCTCTTTTTAATATGATGACACCATAGTTTTCTTGATGATCACTGGATTGCTTCTTTCCTTATGAAAGCTGTGATTGGCTTTGGAGCCTTCCCTAAAAGAGTAGAGTTTTGAGTAGTAAAGTCATTCTAAAATATAACGTTAGTGGTTTTATTCTTCTAAGCCAGAGCCAAGAACTTCTTTCAGTATTTCTTGTAGTTTTGATTTGGTTTTTACAAAATCTCTGAGTTTCTGTTTATCTGGGAATGTCTTAATTTCATTTTCATATTTTAGAGATAGTTTTGCAGGATATATAATTCTTGGTTGGAAGTTCTTCTCGTTCAAGGCTTTGAATGTGTCATGCCACTGTCTCCATGCCAGCATGCTTTCTGCTGAGAAATTTGACAAGAGCCTGCAGGGTTTCCCTCTGAATGTCAGCTTTGCTTTGAGTCTTGCTGCCTTTAAGAGTTGCTGCTTATGTTTCATTTTGTTGAGCTTGATTATAATATGTCTTGGAGTCTTTCTTTTGACATCTACATTGGGTGGTGTACAATTATGCATCTGAGATGTCTATATTCTCTTCCTTCATGATTTCTGGGAAGTTTTCTGTCAGCAACTCAGCAATGATACTCTCTGTGTTCTCAGATGTCTCACCCTGTTCAGGGACTCCAATTAATCAAAGTTTCTTCCTCTTAATAGAGTCCCACATGCTTCTTAATATTTCTTTTTTCTGATTTCTGCTCATAGATGCTGGCCTCAGTAGCTCTGTCTTCCAAGTCAGAAATTCTTTTTTCTGTTTGTTCCATTCTGTTTTCTTGGCTTTGCATTGAGGTTTCTATGTCTTTGATTTTGTTCTTGATCTGTTGGATTTCAGAGTACTGGTGTTCCATCAGATCGAATATCTTGCTTAATTTTTCATTTTGTCCTCCTGCATTTTGTATAAGATCTAGAAGGGCTCTGTATATAGTCATTTTGTATTCACTTTCTGATGCTTTCATAAAAGTTTCTTCATCTGGAAAACTCCTTTGTTGCTTTGTTTGGGAGCCTTCTGAAGCCATTGCTGATTTCTTGTATGCCACAAGTGTCTGTTGCTTTTTGGGTCCCATGTGAATATGTAGAGGCTAGAAGAGGTACTGTGAGGATGGATTGCAAGTGTTTCTCTAGGCTGTCTTCAAATGTAAAGCAAAAGGTATCTGACCACTTCACAAGCTGGTTACATTTTCAGGTGTAGAGGTCCCTCTTCTCAACTGGCAAAGTAAGCGCCACTATATCCAACCCTGAATGATACAAACTAGTTCAGAATACAGCAGTGCTACTGCCCTGTTGCCCTCTGCTGACAGGGTCTAGCCTTAGATGATACTGTGTAGAGTATTTCTTTTCTGATAGAAAAGCGCTCTCCTGTGGGCAGGCTCTGGCTCCCAAGCTAAGAATTAGTTCCAGCTGTGGCCACCGTACCCAAGATGGCGCCCTCCACACAGGCAGCAGACAGAGGGGCTAAAGGTGCCGGTGGTATTGATTCCTCTGATTCTGTTGCAGGACCCCCAAAGCAGGTGGCACTAGGTAAATTACTGCTTTTCTTCTGGAGAAGCACTGTCCTGTTTGCAGGCGCTGGCTCCCAGGCTAAGAATGAGGTCCCGCTAGAATCTCCGTATCCAATGTGGCGTCCCACACACTGAGTGCAAAACGCCGTCCAAATGCCACTGAGGCAGATATAAAACAACACGTTCAAAGTGGCTAGATTAACAGAGTCCCAAGCCTGGCTCTCAAAATATGGGAATTTCATCTGCCTGTCCCCCCAGCAGCGTGTCCGAGTCTAGCCGCTAGGCAAGACCCAGAGCTCCGCCCACCGGCCAAGACAGAGGGAAAAAAGAAGTCAAAATGGTGCGTTTACCTTCCGTCCATGAGAGCTGGGCTAGCCAGGAGCGGGAGTCAGCGAAAGAGAGGAGGTTTTCCGCTAGTGGTATGAAGTCCAAAGTAACAGCCCTGTGCTGTGTCCTGGGTCCAATTAGGTGACCAGAAGGCTCCGTTTGATTATCAATTCAGTTCTTGGTTTCCAGAGGGATATAAGGAGACGTGGGCTTAGTCCGCCATCATGACTCCGCCCCCCCATGTAATTATTGATAGCTATGTGTTTAGCACTGTCATTGTGATGTGTTTTTTTTGTGTTGATGTTTCCTCTGTTGTTACTATTCTGTTCTGGGACATTCTTCTTTATGAGTTTATTTTTCACCTTTTTCCATGTTGGTTTTGTGGTTGTTGAGACCCCTGTATTACATTTCTTGATTTGATTTATTGCATCGTTATTGTACTTTGCGGCTACCCTTGTGATCCCCTTTAATAACCTATGTTTAAACCCAATTATAACTACTGTAAGTCTTATTAACTTCCTCTCCATCTGGAAGGGCTATAACAACTGTTAGTGCATCCCTCTTTTTAATATTATGATGTCATTGTTTTCATGATAAGATCACTGGATCAGTTCTTTTAATATTATAGCTTTGAGTTTGGAATCTTTCCTAACTGAGTAGATTTCTGGAAGCTATGTCTAAATTTTCCCTTAACATATAGAGTTAATGGTTTTGTTCTTCTAAGCCAAGAGCTTCTTTCAGTATTCCTTGTAGCTTTGGTTTGTGTTTCATAAAGTCTGTGAGTTTTTGTTTATCTGGGAATGTCTTAATTTCATTTTCATATTTGAAAGATAGTTTTACAGGATATATAATTCTTGGTTGGAAGTTCCTCTCCTTCAAGGCTTTGAACGTGTCATTCCATTGCCTCCATGGCAGCACTGTTTCTGCTTAGAAGTCAGATGAAAGCCTACAGGGTTCCCTCTGAATATTAGCTTTGCTTTGAGTTGCTCTGCCTTTAAGAATTTCTGATTATGTTTCATTATAAAGCTTGATTATAATATGTCTTGGAGTCTTTCTTTTGAAATCTATATTGAGTGGCATTTGATAAGTATCTTGGATATCTATATTCTCTTCTTTCATAATTTCAGGGTAGTTTTCTGTGAGCAGTTCGGCAACAATACTCTCTGTGTTTTCAGGTGCCTCTCCCTATTTAGAAACTCCAGTTAATTGTAGATTGTTTCTCTTAACAGAGTCCCACATGCTTCTTCATTTTTCTTGTTTCTTTTTTCTGATTTCTCCTCATAGGTGTTGGGGTCAGTAGCTCTACCTTCCAAGTTAGAAAGCCTATTTTCCAATAGTTCAGTTCTGTTTTCTTGGCTTTGAATGGAAGTTTCTATGTCTTTGATTTTGTTCTTGATCTGTTGGATTTCAGAGTACTGGTGTTTCATCCAATTGAACAGCTTGCTTAATTTTTCATTTTGCTCTGCTGCATTTTGTACAAGGTCTAGGAGGGCTCTCTATATAATCCTTTTATAGTTGCCCTCTGATAGTTTCAGAAAGGCTTCTTTGTCCAGGAAGGCCTTTGATTCTTTCTTTTGGGGGTCTTCTAGAGCTATATTTATGTTTCTGTATAAAGTTTGTTGCTTTTTTGCTTTTTGGGCATCTGGATGTTGTTTTGTTTCTCTGGTGTTACCTTAATGGAATCTAAAACGCAGTCTGAAAAGGAGAGTGATCACCAGTTACCTCTATGTACTCCAGTGACTGGGTCCAGTAGAATCTATGGGGTAGCAGGCTCCACCTCCTGATTGGCAAAGACACAGTCCTACTTACAGAGTCACTGGAGGGCCATCAGCTCACTCTGTGATGTGTCAGTAAAGGCTAGAACAGATACCATCAGGATACTCCACAGTTATTTCTCTACACATTCTTATATTGAAAGGTAAAAGGTGTCTAACAGCTTTGAAGATCAGTCAGGCTTTCAGGTGTGCAAGTCCCTCTTTCCAGCTGGCAAAGTAAGCACCTCTACAGCCAATTCCAGATGTTGTAAACAAGTTCAAAATATGGAGAGGCTATTACTCTGCTGTCATCTGCTGCCGGGCCCCACCTGTAAGGCCACACTGTGAAAAACACGGCTTTTCTGCTGGAAAATTTTTCCCCGGGCAGGCACTGCCTCCCAGCCAGGGAATTAAGTCCTGCTGGGGCCTCTGTTTGGTTAAATCTGCCTCCCAGTTGAACAAGATGGTGTCCCACACAAGCTCTCCTGCCCTATGCAGGCTAGGTGATTCAATAGCAGAGGCTCAGAAACAGGGTGGAGAGGACTTTGTACACAGAGTTCAGAGCTGGGCTCTCGGAATGTGGCCATATCATTTGCTGATCCTGTCAGCAGTGCATCTAAGCTTTGCTGCCAGTTAAGCTCAAGCCTTGCTTGCTGGCTTGCTGGCTGGTAACTCCACATACCAGTCAAACAAGATGGCATGCTGCACAGGCTCTACTGCCAGCTCGGTTATATCTGATTCAGTGGCAGAGGTTCAGCGACAGAGGTCAGAGGTCCTCAGGTACACAGAGTTCAAAACCAACCTCTCAAAATGTGGCCATCCCATCTGCTGATCCCATCTGCAGTGCATCCGAGATTTGCTGCCAGTTAAGCCCCATCCCCACCCACCAGCTAAGACAGAGAAAAAAAATGTTAAAATTGTGAGTTACCTTCAGACTGGGAGAGCTGGCACTCAACAAGGGAAAGAGAAGAAATTTTCCATTCAGTGGTATGTAGGCCAAATTGACAGCCCTATGCCGTGTCCTAGGGCTCACTAGGTGTCCAGAAGGCTCTGTTTAGTTATCAGTTCAGGCCTTGGTTTCCAGAGGGAATTATGGAGACGTGTGTTTAGTCCACCAACTTGACTCCATCTCCCTTGTGTATGTAATTTGAGACTAAGTTTTGATTGTTTTATCTTCTTGTGAATTTTACTTTCAAATATTTATTGTTCTGGGAACAACCTTTAGATAGAAGACAAACTTTCTCCTTACTGAGGAAATAACTTCTCACTGTGTCCTGTGTGCCATGCAGCTTTGCTCGTACTTTTCCTCTTTTTGACTCTCTGTGTTATATATGGAAATCCTGGTGGCATAGTGGGTTAAGTGCTGCATTTGTTGACCAAAAGGTTGGCAGTTCAAATCCCCCAGGTGCTCCTTGGAAAGTCTATGGGGGCAGTTCTACCCTGTCCTATAGGGTCACTATGAGTCAGAATCAACTCGACCACAGTGGGTTTAGCTCACCCATGGTGGCTTTTACCTTTATACAGTGTGTAATTTTGTACTGCAACACAGCTTGAGGTTAAACTGCGAATTCAGATAGCATGACCCAACAGTGTACTGTCCTAGAGATATGTTTACATTTGTTTCAGCCCTGAAAGGACTCTACAAATCTAGGACCACTTCAATTCCTTGTTTAGTGTTACTACAAAAGCTATACAAATTCAAACTCTAAACCGTAGGATAGTATGTTAGGCAGCTATGATTAGTCAGAAGGACTCTCTACATGGAGCCTAGCCAAGACTGACAAGTCACCCACTGAAGCAGATGCATCCCCAACCTCTGGTAGATTCTTTCACTGAAAACCTCTGGGGCCACTGGATTTATTCAGGAATTTCAGTTACAGATGACTGCACCTCCCATACTCCCCAAGTCTCCTCCTTCCTCCCCCCTTTGAAACTCAAGCTCTGAGCCCATCAAATTGTAAGTGCCTCAGAGATGCTGTAAAAATTCTAAGTGATTATTTTGAGTTTCTTGATACTTCTCTTTTTAGCAAACTGGGGATTTACATTGTATTCTTGAGAACTCAGCTATGCATTTAGAAACTGAGTACTTTGTGTATTTCAAGGTTCTTCTGTTCTTTCATATTTGTGGAAACTGAGGCATTAACTTCTGTTTCAAGCATTTCTTGTCATCATGTGCAAAACAACTTTTCCATATATGCTTTCTCTTTTTTCTGACAACTTTTTTTTTTTGTTGTTAGGGAGCATCAATTCTTTGATCATTTACAATATTCCATTTAAGAGTGGTAAAAATCAAGTATATCCACATCCCCATAGAGCAGAGTAGAAATGCTCCATAGAGTTTCCAAGGAGCTCCTGGCAGATTTGAACTTCTGACCTTTTGGTTATATCAGCTGTAACACCCACTACGCCACGAGGGCTTGGGTTCGCTGTGAGTCGGCATTGACGTGACAGCACTGGGTGGTTGATAATATAACTAAGTGGTGACCTTGGGCAGATTTAACTTTCAAATTATTTCCCTTTATAAAATGAAGTCTATACTATTACTAGTTCTTAACGAAGGGAGCCACCTGAATTCTCTGAGGCCATTTTTTTTTAAATACCTTTTTTCACCCCGGATCTCCTGAATCAGAATCTACTAGGCTGAGGTTGTAGGCTTCTGCTTAGTGTAGATTTTGCTTTTTTTGTGTTAAAGTAAACAAACGTTTTCTTCCCATCCCACCTCATTCCATCTTCATCCTCCCCACCTAACCTCTATCTTTGGAAGACATAGGGAAACTTTTGTACCATAACCAGACAGCTCATTTCCTGCATGAAAAAAATCCAATTACTTCATCTCTAGTTTAATTTCTTTGTTGATCTAAACAGACAGTGTTCAACAAGGATACAATTCAGTTGTTCAGCACTAAGCTTGATTGCTCAGAGAAATATAGACATTTGAGCATGGAACTGGGAATCTAGACGTGCTCTCTCTGGGATCACAATAAGTCTACAGAATCACACAATACTGCTCCAGAAACTTGGCCATCTTTGTTCTGAATTTCTCTAATTATTTACTTTTCAGTGTCTCTTTGGTACTTAGAAAATATTTTAGAAAAATACCACTGGGACCTAATCAACTACACTGAGGGAAAACGCGGAAGGGCAATATTCATATCTGATGTGATATTTTAGAGAGAGAGTTCAATGTAGTTCTACGAGTTCCACGCAGCAAAAGGGAAAGAAGGCCTCAGAAGTCAGGGAAGGAGGGCCCCCTGCCTGTCCAGTCAGGCTTCTCCTGGAGGTATTTTCAAAAGTGAGAAGGATTTCATGTGTGTATCTGTGCTCTGAAGCAAGGCTCATATGTCTTCTCACACACCCCAAAAGGCCCCTTACCTGGGAAGACAGTTGTATTCCAGAAATTACAAAAGGGCAATGTCTTAGGCTGGGTATTCCAGAGGAGCACAACCACTGAAGTGTGTATAACTGAAGCGTATATACACACACGAGGACTGCCCATTAAGTTCACAAACTTATCCTAGAAAAAGTGCTACATACCTTATTGCTGAATGTCACTATAGTCGCCTTTGAAGTACTCCAGTTGGGAAGCTACGCAATGATGACAGTGCCTAGTCCACACTTCAAAGCAATTTTGGAACTCTTTTTCTGCCCATCAGAGCAGTCATCATATTACCCTTGATGTCTTGAATGTCATCGAAATATCTTCCTTTCAGTATTTCACTTATCTTCATTCAAGTAAAGAAAAAAGTCACTGGGGGCCAGATCCGGTGAGTAGGGTGGGTGTTCCAATAGTTATTTGTTTACTGGCTAAAATCTCCCTCATGGACAACTATACAATTAACTTTGTGAACTTGCCACCATGTACAATGGCCATCCAGAAAGTGTTCCAGAATTGCTTTGAAGGGTGGACCAGGCTTTGGCGTCAGTGTATAGCTTCCCACAGGAGTACTTTGAAGGTGACCACAGTGATATTCAGCAGTGCAGTATATAGTACTTAGAACAATTAAGTTTGTGGATTTAATTATCAGATCGTTCGTGTGTGTGTGTGTCAGATGTTGTCGAGTTGGTTCCAACTCCTAGTGACCCTATGTATGACAGAATAAGATAGTGCCTGGTTCTGCGCCATCCTCACAGTGGTTGCTATACTGAAGCCCTCTGATACAGCCACTGTGTCAATCCATCTCACTTAGGGTCTTCCTCTTTTTCACTGACGCTCTACTCTAACAAGCATGATGTCCTTCTCAGTGGCTGGTTCATCCTGAAAACATGTCCAAAGTATGTGAGCCGTAGTCTCACCATTCTTGTTTCTAAGGAACACTTTGACAGTACTTCTTTCAAGGCAGTTCTGTTCATTGTTTTGGCAGCCCATGGTATATTCAGTATTCTTTGCCCACATCATAATTCAAAGATATAAATTCTCCTTTTGTCTTCCTTATTCATTGTCTAGTTTTTGCACACATTTGAGGCAACTGAATACACTGTGGTATGAGTCAGCCATACCTTAGTCTTCAAGGTGACATCTTTGCTTTTTAACATGTTTAAGAGGTCTTTTGCTGCAGATTTGTCCAATGTAATGCATTAAGTGACTTCTTGACTTCTGCTTAAGTAAAGTGAAGTCCTTGATAATGTCAATCTTTTCTCTGTTTATCTTGATGTTACTTATTGGCCCAGTTGTGAGGATTTTTGTCTTCTTTTATGTTGAGGTATAGTGCACACTGAAGGCTGTGGTCTTTGATCTTCATCAGTAAGTTCTTCAAGTCCTGTTCACTTTCAGCAAGTAAGGGTTGTGTCATCTGCATAATGCACACTGTCAATTATTCTTCCTCCAATCCTGATGCCCCATTCTTCTTCATATAGTCCAGCTTCTCAGGTTATTTGCTCAGCATACAGACTGAACAAGTATTGTGAAAAATGGATACCATCGTGATGCACAACTTTTCTGACTTTAAATCACACAATATACCCTTATTGTGTTCTAATGACGGCTACTTGATCTATGTACAGGTTCCTCTATAAATATATAGAGATTTCAAGAAAATGGCTCATGAGGTTGTAGAGGCTGGCAGGCCCCACATCCTGAACTTGTTTCTAATACAACCAAGTTAAAATTTTCATTCTAATACAGTTTAAGGAAAACAACAAGCATGTGGCATTTGGCTTAATGGAAAGGCACAGATGTTTCTCTGAGATGAAAATTTGCCACCTCCTTCATGAATAAAATTAGAAACACTTCACCAAAGGTAAAAGGAGAATGTATAGTGTGTCTTAGAGAGAAATCTGATTGGCAAAAATCTTTAAAGAGAGAAAAATATTATTTTCTACTATACTGACATGAAGTATACGCTAATGCCAGCTGGAGGTGACCGGCTGCACTACTTATAAAAATCATTTAGTAAGAAAATGTCATAGAATCAAGAGTTCAAGGTAAATGGACTGTTAACAGAAAAGATACATTTCAGCAAGGCCCACTGGGCTGAAACAAGTGGCAATGCTAATAAAGACCTTGTTGTCTTCTTAGTCATTACCCTCTCTCTTTTCTAATTAAAAAACTCCTACTCATCCCAGGAAGGCCTGTTGGCACAATGGTTAAGAGCTCAGTTGTTAACTAAAACATCAGCAGTTCGAATCTACCATTCCCTCCTTGGAAACCCTATGGGGTAGTTCTAGTCTGTCCTCTAAGGATACTATGTAGTGGAATTGACTCAAAGTTAATGGGTTTGGTTTCAGGTTTGCTCATCCATCTCTCCCATTAGCTTGCTGTGTTAGCCTTGGGCAAATGAATTAACGTCCCTGGCTTTGGTTTTCTTATCTATGAGATGGGAAGTATAGCATCTTGTCCAAGATCAGTAAGGTAGATACTGATCAAGTAAGACAGCATTTGTAAAGTACTTAGCAACACTCCTAGGCACAAAGTAAGTGCCTCATACCATTTTTAAGACTTTTCGCTGGTGGTGTAGTGGGTTAAGTGCTATGTCTGCTAACCAAAAAGTCAGCAGTTCAGGTCTGCCAGGTGCTCCTTGGAAACTCTATGGGGCAGTTCTACTCTGACCTCTAGGGTCGCTGTGAGTCAGACCCAACTCAATGGCAGTGGTTTTTTTTGTTTATTTTGTTTTTCAGTTTGTGAGTCTTCTTCGCAGCTTTACTTGCTTTATCAGATGCCCCCAAACCCACTTCTGTCAAGTTGATTCTGACTCATAGTGACCCTGTAGGACAGAGTAGACCTACCCCCATAGAGTTTCCAAGGAGCGCCTGGCAGACTTGAACTGCCGACCTTCTGGTTAGCAGAAGTAGTGTTTAACCTACTATACCACCAGGGTTTCCACTTTATCAGATAGAATAGTTCTATTTTGTTTTCACAGAGCATTTTATGAATTCTGACTCACCAGGTGATATTATTTACTCAGTAACATCCACTGTTCCTGATCATCTAGGAGTTCCTTGAGGGCCAAAACTATCTACGTGTTTTCTGTATCCCTAGTATGAAACAAGGCCCTGGTATTGGTATACAGGAAGTGATCATTAAGTATTGCTGTATTTAATTTTTAATTGTAGTGATCAAAACAGATCCAAAAGGATATCTAAATATGAGCCCCCTGTGTCGGACCCAACTCAAAGGCAGTGGATTTGGGGTTAATTTTTGCTCTCAGCTTGCATTTATCACTGGATGTTAACAAAGCATTTTTCTTTTCAAATACTGTCCTAACCAATAAATGAGGTTGGTTTTCCACAAGATTGCACCAAATTTACCAGATTACTACATTTGAGGTGAGGGCGTCCTGAAGTTAGGTATTACTAAGAACTTCCTGAGGATCGGATTGCCTGCTCCCCACTGAACACTGGACTGACTGGGGGACGCTGTGGTGGCACTGGGAGGTCTCAGTGAAGTCTTGCCTTCAGGAAAGAAGCAGATTTGTTGACCACCCAGCACTATATGTGTGAGCCTGTGTGCTTTCATTTGTTAATGACTTTACTGTACCTGTGCACTTAAGGTTTCCAGAGGGCTTTCTATCCTTGGGAAAGCCATCAGGGGCACTCCACGGGGATCCTCAGGTTTGGGTTTGGAAGGAGATCCTTGTGTTCCTTTAAAGTTATGGACCACACACATTCCCTGTAGGATGAGGGGAAAAGAGATCAGGGTCAGACTGCAGCTGTCACCACCTGGCCATCTCTGAGGATGGCAGGATTTTCTCCTTGAATATTGTTTCCATGGTGACTTTTTGCCTTCAGGCAGGTAGGGACCACGAAAGACCTGAGGCATGACACAAGGTGTTTGTGATGAACATTCTAAATGTGTGTGAGTGCATGTGTGAGTGTACAGAGGGGCATTTTTTAAATCACAAGACAGCCAGCGATGAACAGCACACCTGTTGTGCCTGTTTCCTCACCAGTAAAATAGAAATACTAATACCCACCACATCAGATTTGTGATGATTAAAAAGCACCATGGATCCCAACTGCCGAAGGATAACACTGATGTTTATCCAGGGCTACCACGTGTTGGGCATTCCACTGAGGGTTTGGCTTTTCTTCGTCTAACCCACACGATACTATTCTAAGGCAGGTGCTGTATCATCTTCAGCTTAGCTAAGGAGGAACAGAGAACCCAGGTAACTTGCCCAATGTGATATGAACACTAAAGCCCTTAACTCTCATCAGGATGCTATTTTGCCTCTTAACAAGCACCAAACATATACCAATTAATCAGTAAATATTAGGTGCTCCGTTATCTCCAACCTAAAATGTTCACTCTTACACTGTGTTACTAGGTAGCTGATTTAAATAACCTATCAGTGGCAGTTTTCTTTACTGTCTTCATTAAAAACTTTCCCTATAAATTACTACTCACTTTATTTCCTACTGAGGCCCTTTTCATGACATTTCACCATCTTCTCTGCTTGCTCTGTCTGTATAGAGTTAACTTGCCTCTTTCAATTTTTCTCTTCCTTTGGCTGAGTGGTCTGTGACACTGGATTTAGGCTCCAGTCTCTGCAGGGACATAGGTTCAAATCCCACTGCTGCCAATTCTATGCAGCCCTTGGTGGTGTAGTGGTTCAGTGCTATGTCTGCTAACCAAGAAGTCAGCAGTTCAAATCAACCAGGCACTCCCTGGAAACTCTATGGAGCAGTTCTACTTTGTCCTGTGGGGTCACTAGGAGTCAGAATCAACTTGATGGCAGTAGGTTTTATTTGCCTCCACATCTTTCTTTCTATATCCAGTGTGGTGTCTTTGAATTGGCATTTTTCCTGCCATGCTTCAAACCCTGCAAAACACTTAAGTAAAACAATACTTTCTACCTGATTCACCTTCACCTCACTCCCCAGCTCTGCGTAAGCCTCCTCCATTCTAGAAATGGGGAAAATGGAAGATGCAGGAGCTTTGCAGTTGGAGACACCCAAGTCAGAGTCATGGCTTATTAATGGAGTGGCCACTGGGCAAGTTAGTGCCTCTTGAGCCACTTGTTTCTTATCTATCAAATGAGGAAAAGGATGTTGCCAGAGTTGTTCTAGAAGCATGCAACTGGACATACAAAGTAGAAGATACACAGTGATTGTTCAATTTTCTTGCTCTTTCCCCTACTTTTGCCTTCGTAGCAAACAACAAACGA
Source organism: Heterohyrax brucei (assembly GCA_028571685.1). NCBI lineage: Eukaryota > Metazoa > Chordata > Mammalia > Hyracoidea > Procaviidae > Heterohyrax > Heterohyrax brucei. Next base: position 49,055,322 of record CM053150.1, on the reverse strand, counting down.
GTAAGACAATAATGAACATATGTAGCAACTATGCTTCTACTCTCAGACATGGCTCTTCTCTCCTTTGACACTTTCTTTTCAACTTCCTGCTTTGGAATCCTCTGGTCTCTTCCATGACATCCATCCCTGGAGTCTTCCTTCCCCTTTCACCTCCCAGCAGAGTAGGTACGTAAGTGTAGTGTGTCTGGGGTAATCTGCCTCATGCAGAAGCAACCCAACAGAAATCTGGACCTTACAGAAAGATCATTTGTGGAAAACACATACTGACATCAACTGGGAAATCATGTAAAGGAGGCAGAAATGGAACTAGTACATTACTGAAAGAAAACAAGTTTAATATTAAAATAGAATTTGTATCTAAGGTATCAGCAAACACAAAGGTCATCATCCCACAAAGATGTTCTAGGCATTCAGCATTGCTCCTTTCTTGAGCTTGGGAGGGCTGGCTTCAGCACTGATGGGCAGAAAAAAAATTTGGCTTTTCTTTGGAGTCCAAAGCCTTTACTTATATGCTATTGATCTCACTCTGAAACCTCTCTCTCCTGTTCAAATCACCCGTTTTTTTTTTTTGTTTGTTTGTTTTTTTTACCTCTTTGAAAAAACATTCTTGGTGAGATACCTGTTACGAGACAGCAACATTTCAAGATCATCTCCACACTGCTGAGATATGTCCTTCATCTTTCATGAGTGGGAAGAAAATTTGGATACATTCAGACTAATTTTGGGTTAGACTAGAGCTTCCCAGTCACTGTCCTGAGTAAATCTGATTATTTTGTGTATGTATCTTAATAAGTAAAAAAGGTTTGGGAATGCTGAACCAGAGGTCGCAAAAGGAGTCTGTATGTTAAGGAAGGCAGGGACTAGGGAGAGCAAAAGAAGGAGCGGAAAAGGAGATGATATGATGTTCACCTATGTGTAATGCCAGTCTTAACAGCTTCTTGAACCAGAAAGGGCAGAGTGGTAGGAGAGAGGTTTTTGCAGACAGCAATGGCTTCTGTCTCCTTCAGGAAGCTTTCCAAATACAAGCTCTGTCAATTAAGTTCACAAAACCAACCTAGAAAAAGTGCTACATACCTCACTGCTGAATATCACTGCAGTCACATTTGAAGTACTCCCTCTAGGAAGCTATGCACTGAAGCCAGCACCTAGTCTACCCTTCAAAGCAATTTTGGAACTATTTTCCTGCAATGGCCATCAGACCTGTTGTCATATTACTCTCAATGTCTTGAATGTCATCAAAATGTCTTGCTTTCAGTATTTCCTTTATCTTTGGGTAAAGAAAAAAGTCACCAGGGGTCAGATCAGGCGAGTAGGGAAGATGTTCCCATACAGTTATTTGTTTACTAGCTAAAAACTCCCTCACAAACAACTACACAATTAAGCTCACTGTGCTACCATGCACAACGCAGTTCCAGAAAGACTTCCAAAATTGCTTTGAAGGGTGAACTGGGCGTTGGCATCAATGCATAGCTTCCCAAAGGGAGTACCTTGAAGGTGACTGTAGTGCTATTCAACAATGAGGTACATAGCGTTTAGAACAATTAAGTTCATGGATTTAATTGGTGGACGTTATGTCATTAGGAGATTCATTTCATGTGTAACACATGAGACAAGAGTCTTGGTGATTCATTGTAAATTAGGACAAGAATGTTGCTAGGGTAGTTCTAGGAGCCCAGGTTAAGCCTATTTTAAATCCTTGAAGACAACATGAAACTACTTCTTATGTTATGGGCATGCAGTGGAATACCACACAGCAATAAAAGGAATGAATTCTGAGTGCGCTCTATAGCATGGATGAGTCTCAAAATAATTATGCTGGGTGAAAGAGGCCAGAAAAAAGGAGTTTATTCTATATTGGTGTAGTGGTTAAGTGCTATGGCTGTTAACCAAAAGGTCAGCAGTTGAAATCCACCAGGAGCTCCTTGGAAATTCTATTGAGCAGTTCTGCTCTGTCCTATAGGGTTGCTAAGAGTCAGAATCAACTCAGCAGAAGTGTGTATTCTATATTAATCCATTTACATGAAATTCTAGAAAAGACAAATGAATATACAGTGACAGAAAGACAGCCAGATGTTGTTTTGGAAAAGAGATAGGGGAAGAGTGGAGGTAGGGGCTGCAAAGGGGTACAGAGAAATTTCTGAGGGTAATGGATATGTTCATTATCTTGATAGTAGTAATGACTTCAAAGGTATATTCCTATGTCAACATTTTTCAAATTATCCACTTCATGTACCACTTATTGTGGGCTTATTATATCAAAATAGGTTTGTAAAAATTAAGAGAAGACTTAAAAATAAACAAGAATGAAAAACAAACCTCATCATATAACCTAACACAGATTAAGGGGTTTCCAAGATGAATAGGTGAGTGGGATCCCCATCTATCAGAGGAGTAAAAACATTGTCAGAAATAAAAGGGTATGGAAAGAACTGTATCAAGAAACACTCTCCTCCAAGAAGATTATTAACTGTGGGTATGAAGCCACTTGTGATGGGTAGGTGTTGTCCAAGAGGCATGTTCAGTTGATAACAGGCTTTCTAAGAAGTACGGATGTGGCTAGTGATAAACCCACTGCCGTTGAGTCAGATCTGACTCACAGCAACCCTAGAGGTCAGAGAAGAACTGCCCCACAGAGTTTCCAAGGAGCACCTGGTAGATTTGAACTGCTGACCTTTTGGTTAGCAAGTGCAGCACTTAACCCACTATGTCACACAGGTTTCCGTGGCTAGTGATAGGACTGTCATTTTTCTCTGCAGGGTAGGCAAGTCTGGGTTGAAGTTAATTTCCTTGGGATCTTGGAAAAGAGGCTCCATGCATCTATCAGGGATTTTTCTTTCTGCTCTTCTTTTAAGCAACATCCAATTCAGGCTCTAAATACATTCAGAACAAGTATTTCAACAACAGCGCTTTTTAAGGTATGCCAAATTACTAGTTTCCTCAGCGTAAGTCCCAAACCCAGTGCTGAAGAAAGCAGAGTGAGCTATCCTTCCTGGGGTGATTCCCTTCCCTGACGCTCAGAGGGAGTACAGCCAATCCTACTTCTGAAAGAAAAGATGCTTTAGAAATTACACTGGCAGCAGAAGGATGTATAATACTTGGAGAATAACGGGAAATCACATGGTTAGGACAAGAAGAACTCGAATTTAGTCTGAAACGAAGTCTTCTGGAAGCCTGATTTTGTTAACTCACCAAGATATCAGGCAGCCTTTCAGAGGGCACTAGAGCAGAAGGAGGGCAAGTGACATACCAGGAACAGGGCCACAGCAGTGCCCAGGATGAAGCCTGCGATCACATCAGAGCAGTGGTTCCGATACTCGGAAACCCGGTTGAGGCCCGTCAGGAAGGCTGCACAGAGGGTTCCAAGGCACAGCACTGGCTTAGCCAATCGACTGCTCTTGGTCTTGATTGTGCTTGTGATGTACATCTGGAAGAGGAAAGAACCTGGGAGTGATCAGTCACCCTCTTGGGCTGGCGTATACAGACGCATGCATACACACCCACTAGCACACACAAACAGGGACTCAAGCCAAAGCAACCACACCAGCTGGCTTTCTTGGAACAACTCCACTGAACTACTTAGTAGAAACTCAGGGTGGGAAAGTAGCACAGCAAGAGCCATGAACAGATGTCCATCGGTCACGGTGCTGTGCATTCTAGCGCGCATGGGCACAGAAGGTAGAGGGACACGTGGAATGACTGCAGCATTGGTGATCAGACTCAGGCCATGCAGCTTTTAGGTAACAAATTAAAGAATCACTGGGGCATTAGGACATCCTTATAAGAATTTTAAATTCCAGATAAACCTTATGGCAAAGATCAGGCAGGTGAATGACTAGAAATTTTACCTTTGTGACCTCTGGAGGCCTAGCTACTTCTTCACTTTTAAAACCCCTTACAGTCAACACCAACTGATGGCAAACAGGTAATCCATGGCAAAATGGTGACTGATGAGTGTATTGAGTGAATCAGAACTTTCCAAACAGCATTTCCTACAAATGAGTTTTAGTTGTATTGGGAAATTGATTCTCACTTTCCTTGGGGCAGCTGTGATGCAGTCCATCCAATCATTTACTTTAATATGCTTTAAAATATTCAATTTTTTGTGTCCCACTGGGTAAAAAAGCCTGGATTAAGTAAGTGATGAGCCAATTTTTGACACCTAAGATATGAGCTGTTACTGTTTTACTGTAAGGAGTGGGGAGAAGGTCCTGTGTTTCACAGATTTATCAAATGTGTCCCTGGCAGCCTAGAAGTAGGAAGATGTGCCTAGTAACGGTCCCCGAAAACAAAACAAAAAGACACTAGAGGGCATGACTGATCCATCATTTCTTAACACATGTGGTAAGTTTTGCAGTCCCTATAAAATAGTACTTCAATACTGAACATTAGAGTCAATGGCAAACAGGGTATTTGTACAGTGTGAGCACATGTAAGTGCAAATAGATACGCTTTACCATACACAATGGAAATGGCTAATTTCACAGTGATGCTTCGACACTGGTGTGAAAATCAAAAGACAGGGCTCTCATTATTCTGTGTAACAGATGCCCTACAGGACCATAATTAGAGCAAAACTACAAAAATTACAGCATACTACTGTACTATCCTGTGGGAATTGTCAAAGCCTCTACTATATGTCTAACACTAACATTTTATGCACCTATGTTGCTTTCTAATTATATCCTTCATAAACTTTGACAAGATTACAAACTATTAAGACCAATGGCCTATGGTTAGTTAGTATTCCTCATAGTATTAATGAGTACTTAGGAAATACTTGCTGAATAATAATAAAAACAGTCAACATGCAATAAAAAAACCAGACCAAAGCCAAACTTCCTGTTATTGAGTCGATTCCTACTTACAGTGGTCCTATAGGACAGAGTAGAACTGTCTCATAGAGTTTCCAAGGGGCACCTAGTGGATTTGAACTGCTGACTTTTGGTCAGCAGATAGAGCACTTAACCACTATGCCACCAAAGTTTCCTAACACGCAGTAGGGGTTCAAAAAATGTTTGTACAATTGGAATCTTATTATCAGGTATTGTCTGATTTTATGTTGTGTTTGGGACACACGATTTGAAATGGATTATTTTTGAATCTTTGAAAACATGTGTTAGAAAAGAACACTTTGAGCAAGTTGACTACACTTTTTTCTTCTCCAATAGAGTTTATGGCATCATTGGATAAGACAGCAATTTATTATGAGTAAGGAGCCCTGGTGGTACAGCAGTTAAAGTGCTTGGCCATTCACCAAAAGGTCAGTGGTTTGAACCCGTCAGCCATTCTGCAGGAGAAAGATGTGGCAGTCTGTTTCTGAAAAGATTTACAGCTGTGGAAAACCTACAGAGTCACTGTGAATCAAGATCAACTTCAAGGCAGTGGGTTTGTTCGTAAAAATTAATTTCATACAACAATGACTGGACTCTGATAAAAACAGGAGAAGATGCTTTATAAAATTTTAGTTCCAGATAATTTAGGATAAATCAATAGGAAATGCACTGTGTGCCTTAGAGGGCTTTGTCTCTCTCTCTCTTTCTTTCTTTAAATCAAGGAACCCTAACCAATTGACCAGCTATATGAATTGAGGTTTATTAAATTAATTTGTGTTCATATGTTTCCTAAATATGGGGGGCAAGTGGCATAATCTTTGTCATGCATTTATTGAAGACCAGATGTAAACAGAATGCCTAGGAAGACTGATACTGAATATTTGGTGGTTGACAGGTTCATCCTATAGATGCGATTCTGTAAATGCAACATGGAGGCCCTATTTGCTTCCATTGTGTTTATGAGGATAGTCAACCAGTAGTTCTCAGTTTTACTAAATAGGCACCCTGAGTGTATTCAGGCGCTTCTTCCATCAGAAGCAGCTACCGTTAGTGGAAGAGTTGGGAGCAGCCCCGGGGAGGGGGGTGCTTGAGAGTGCTCAAGCTCAGAATCCTCAGGAAGAAAGAATGGTTTGAAAAAGGGCCTGTCTTTGCTTCTTCCTCCTCAGCCTTTCATTGGGAATCATTATTCTAATCATCTCCTGAATATAAAAAGTTTGAGGAAGCAAAAGGGGTGTTTTTGACCAGTAGTTGCTACTCTACAATGAAACACACATTGAAGTATATTTGGCAATGGAGTCTCTGAGCTGACCCCAACATGTCCATGGTCTGCATAAGCCAGCGAAAGGTGAAATGAGGTCATTTCTAAAAGGGATGCAATTAAAGAGAAGGAAAATAAGAGGACACCATTTTTTTTATCTTGTATGTAAGATGAAACACACTTTGGGATCTCTCTGCAAAAAATGTAAATGGAGCGTTATACCCTAGTGGGGTGGTCAAAGTCTGGATGACATCTTTAGCAGGGAGAAATAAGCTTCTGGGTGCTCAGGGTCTTCTTGGATCACTCATCTAGGCCAGCAGAGGAACAGAGAAGAGAAAAAGAAAGCTGTGCATTTATCCGGGGTTGGCCATATTGTTAGAACAGCGGTCAGTGAGCCCACACCTGCACATTTTAGGCAGGTGTGAGAAATGTGTGCCACTCTGAAACCCATGGAAATTTCACCAAGCGGTGGTAGTGTGAGCGGTAAGAGAATTCTAGATACAGTGTCAGGAGCCTCGGCTCCAGCTTTCCACATGTATCTTTAGTTAGTCTCTGGGCCCAGTTTCTGTATCTGTAAAATGAGGGGATGACTATCAATATACTTTCCAGAACTAGTATCCTTTGGTAGGAAAGGATATTGTAGGGATGTTGGGAGGTAGCCAACAGCATGATACAAGAGACACTTGTTGTACGTGGCTATACAGATTACTACCAGTCACAGTGATAAAACAACAGGGGTGCGGGTGCAGAGAGAGCCAAGGTCAGGCAAAAACGGAGCTCGGGAGAGACAGCAGGACTGGCACACTCACCGTGGCATACAAGGCGGAGTAAATGCTCAGAGCCGCGTGTTTGGAAGGAAAGGATCTCCGCGCCTTCTCTATCACTTCTAAGTCTCCGGTGCAAACGTTCCCGTTGTTGATGAACTGGTGATGCGCTCGGCAGTCTGTGCTGGTGTAGTTGGGCTTGCACACTGTCAGGAAGTACGGCGTTAGGTGCCCAGTGACCACTTGCCCGGCGTTTACAAAAATGTCAGTAGCAAAAAGTCCAAATGCAAATACGCCTATAAGGAGATTTAACATAATTAGGAACTGGCGCAAACACTGCTGAGAGGTTTCGTCCTTGAGAGGAAATAGCTTTCAGGGAGCAGAAAAGGTGACAGGAAGTGCTCGCTCAGGATGATTCCCCCTTCTCTTCCTTATCTCAACCAGCGCAATGGGAGACTCCAAGGTCACCAAAACAAAAAACAAAAAACCGCTGCCGTCTAGTTGATTCTGACTCATACCGACCCTAAGACAGAGTAAACTGAACCACAGAGCTTCTGAGGAGTGCTTGGCGGATTTGAACTGCCAGCTTCTTGGTTAGTAGCTGTAGTACTTAACCACTATGGCACTAGGGTTCCACAGTCCACAAAGGCATATCAAAAAGATGTAGAGTACTAACTTTAGTTAAATTATGCCCTCATCTTATTTTATATAGCAAGTGATAACTGCTTCCCAAATCAATGTTTCTTCCAAACTGAAGCAAAAATCCTATTACTAGCATGTTACTGCTTTCTATAAGAAAATTAGAAGAAGCATGGAAACAATCTGAGTATAAGAACCCAAGACCTAGTCCCCCTCTCATGGCTCCCTTGAAGTTTAAGACTTTTTTTTTTACCTTCTCAACTGTAAAATGCAGGTAGTTGGGGGAGAGGGCTGTACCCCAGAGAGAAGCTGGGAAGGTGAAATAAGATAATCTGCAAAGTACACACTGTGATGCTTGGCTTCAGGCAGTTACTTTCCGTAGAAAGAATGTTATCTCTGGTCCTTTTCAGAAATGCAAATACTTTTGGGAGGAGTTATCAACAACATCATGGCATTTAAGAATGAGTTATTTTAAGGACCTGTCCCTAACAGAAGGGGGGAAAATCATTCCAAAATCCCCGATTAAATCTGATTGTTTCATTTGATGTTGGAAATAGGAAAGAAGAAAAGAACTGTGTGAAGGACAAATGTTGTAAACTGTATCAGTTTCCCCCTGCTGCTGTAACAAATCACCACACATTTAGCGGCTTAAAACAACTGAAGTTCATTCTCTTACAGTTCTGGTGGTCGGAAGTCCAAACAGGTTTCATTTGGCTAAAATAAAGAGGCTTACAAGGCTTCATTCCTCCTGGAGGCTCTAGGGGAGAATGCATTCCTGCCTTTTTCAGTTTCTAGAGGATGCTGTCTGTATTTCGCCTTCCAGTAGTGGCATCGCTCTGATCTCTGCCTCCATTGTCACACGTAATTATCTGACTCTGGCTCTCTTTACTAAGAGCTGTCATGATTACAATGGATCCACCTGGATAATTCAGGATAATCTTCCCATCTCAAGATCCTTGATCACATCTGCAAAGTCCTTTTTCATAAGCAAGATAACATTCACAGGTTTCCAGGGTTAATAATGGGGTGTCACTGAGAGATCATTATTCTGCTCACTACACTGACTTTGCTATTTGGTTGAGGATCTTGTGGCTGGCCCTTACTTCTTAGATATCATTGTTTTCTAGGGAGTTCCTTAGGATAAGTTTCAACAAGTTTGAACATGGATAAACAGAACTGGAGCTGGAGTCTGTGCAGCACATCTGTAGACTGGATGTGAACTGTTTTATCTGTTAAATACATCTAGCGAGACTGTGCAGACCCAAGGTAAGCACAGTGGGGTGGAAAAGACTTTACAAAGGTATCTCAACAATGGGAGTGGTGAGCAAGGGTAAGAGGGAGCAGAAATACTTGTAAATGTCCAGGGTCTGCGACAATTTCAACTAAATTTCTGCCCAACTTGGACCCCCAAATGCAATATCCTGAATCTGCAAATTGTGCTGATTTCAGCACCTAAAACTGAAGATGAGTTTGGCTGAAACCTTCATCCAGTTTCATTTGATCTATATCAATTATGCTAACTTTCTTTTCTGTGGCTTTGCCAGAATGTGCTTTATCACAATGATAACTGGCTCTTTTAATAGCTGCAGCTGGCTCACACCCATAGGCTCTGACCTCAGAGGCAGGCACTGGGCATCTGAGGCACTTCCCACCCCCAGATGCAAGCAGTTGGAATGCGGTGGAAATCACTTTACATCTTCAAGCAAGATTCTTACAGGTCATGTCTCCAGGGTTTCCTAGGGGCAATAATTCTGCCTAGACCAACTTTTCCAGGAAAGAAGGGTCATTTATGATTTGAAAAGGTAAACATGACAGCATTATGCTGCGGCATTTATCAGAAGTGCTTCCAGTTAGGGTGGGTTTGTCCTCTCTGAGACTGAGGCTTTCTAGGCTCCTTGGATCAGTGTCTGAAATGCCAGCTCTGTGTCACAGCGATTCAGTGACTGCCATCTCTCCTCATCTCTGTCCTCTGATCCTGTGCTGCAAGTTGCTCCCCCCCGCCCTTTTCTCTCCACCTCCTCTAGATTATGTCTGCTTCTTCTGATGGTTTAACAAGCATCTGCTTTCAAAAGATTTCATTCTGGTACATTTGATCTAGCTTCAGAAGGACACCGCAGGGGCCAGAGGACCGCACCTGCCTGGCACAGGCCACACCAGAAAAGGGCCGTGAAGCCTGCGGCAGTGATGCTCACCCAGCATCAGCTCCTACAGGGCTTTTGTGAGGGAACTTGAGACATCCTTCTGTTACTTAACCTGGAGCCCCTTGTGTGCATTTAAAACAAAAAAAAATCTCCTTCAAGCCTTAGAAGCTAAAAATAGCACAGATACTTTTGTCCTCAGAGTTGGGAGAAGCACCGTCTGTGGTCTCTTGTATTGCAAGGCATGATTTGAAGGAAATATTCTTTTAAAATCTCTGTTATTAGCTTTCTGTCTAAAATTCTTTCTCGAAGCAGCATCATAGTTTTGAAATTTTAACAGCTGAATTCTGGTTACTCCTAGCTGGTTCTACTTACGGCTCTCTCTGTTTCTGTAAATGATGTTCCTTGCTTCAGGGGAGCAGATTACAATGCTGAATGGATTTTCAAATTTACAGCAGACAGAAAGTCTTTTGAGCCACAGAGCTCTGTGCTGGAGAAACTTGTTGCTGTTATTGTTGTTTCTCCATTTGTTCTGAACTCCAAAAACAGCTTAGATGGGGCAGTCTAGAATCATGGCCTGGAGGACTAGCCCACTGAGTTTCTAAAACAACTATAAATGAGGAGGGATGCAGAAGATAAAGTCACAGCTCTTTTCTCCCCATATCAGGAGGAAACAAAGCCCTGCCTCAAGTTGGTACAAACATTGCAGGACTGGGCAGTAGAAATCTCCAGAACGGTTTTTGAAAATCTAACTGAAGACTGTCCTGTGCCTCTCGTGGTGTAGCTCATGAAGTCTGCAAGCCTTCTAGAGAAGTTTCACATCCAGCATGGTACCAGAGCAACACAGCACCTGTATCAGCAATTGCAGGGTGGGTGAAGGTGGCTGACCCCAAGGGCCACCTCACACAACTCCCACTGTCAGGCATAGTGTGAAGTAGACAGACATGAATTCTCAGGTTTCTCAAGGGTGAGAGCCACCAGAAAGCTAATAGGGCCAGGGGGCTGGAAGAGGCCTGCAGTTAGAAGAAAAAGATTCGACTCTGTTAACATACCCATGGTCTCTGTCAAGAGGACATGGATACTCTACAGAAACCCGACGGTGCTTCTTCTTTGTGGCCTGAAAGAATCTAATTGATACTTATCAAGCAAGTCCAAGGATGAAGTAATAGAAGATGAAGTTTTTTTTTTAAAAAATTCCTAATTGGTTTCTCAGTGTCATGGCCCCATCTAATCTCCCATAAGACATCTTTGATCACTAGTTTAGGACACGGAGGTGAATTTTGTGACCTGGTCCCTGCTATGGAATCAGACAGCACATGGCTCTAGCCTTTCTACCTGATGAAGAATGTAGTAAGAGAAGCAGCGACACAACCAGGAATCATGCATGATGAGGTCTTTGAAGCCATAGATAATTGGCTGAAGCTCCACTGGCCAGTGATGATAGGGCTCATTCCAGGAGAACTTCAGGCTGCCCAGACACAGAGCTGGTCTAAATCTGACACCAACCAGTCCACTGCTGCTGAAGATTCTGTTGCTTTCCACACGGGAGAACTTCCTTAGGAGGCCAAGACTCAGGTAAACCAAAACCAAACCAAATCCACTGACATCAAGTCACTTCTGACTCATAGTGACCTCATAGGACAGAATACAACTGCCTGCTAGAGTTTCCAAAGAACACATGGTGGATTCAAACTGCTGACCTTTTGGCTAGCAGATGTAGCAATTAACCACTATATCTCCAGTGTTCCCAAGACTCAGGTAGTAGAGGAATCATCAGAAGAATCTGGTGCGGTGGGCAAAGGAAGAACTGAGTTCCTTTCAACCTCAAAGAGGCTGTGACTCGGGGAGGAGCCCTTGAAGAGTGGTCGTCCTGCATTAAATTATAATTCTATAACTCATAGTTCAAAATGACATCTTGTAAACCACCTCTGATGGATCATCGCTCAGTTTCTCACTAAAATATACATGATGGTAGATGCAAAAGATGGAAACTCATAATGACACTGAGGACTAAGACTGATGCCACCTCAAACAAAGAGTCAGTAAAGGGTCTCTGTTACTACTAAGACACACAGGTGAGGGTGGATTTCTTTTGCTTGACTTCTGTCTCTCTCTTTCTTACACACAGACAAAGAGCTTTTTATCTCATGGAAACTTATGCTTATTCTCAGAGAACAGAGACTACAGGAGAGGACCCAAGGAGAGAGTTTTTCTCTCCCATATTGTCTGGCCACTGACTCAGAGATCTAGGATTTAGAATGCTTAAAAAATAGGGCTGCTGTCTCTCTATTGGATAGATTCTGCTCTTTGAATTTGTCAGACAACTGTCTCTTCTCTGCCCTCATCTTTTTAAATGTGTTTACAGACACATTCTTGGACAACAACCAAGCAGGAAGTGGCAGGGCATCTTGAGAGCAGACTCATGTTATTCCTTTCTAGAGAGCATTGCATTTTGGCTACTGTAGCTCTGTGTGCATTCTTTTTCAGAGCAGTGGAAAACCAAGAGGTAGGTAGGAAGAGGAGCTAGTTCAGTAGAGTCAAGGAGCTGTAGTTGAAAGCTTGCTCACTAGGGACTGGTCTCCGCATTGTACCAGCAGCCTGCTTTCAAGCTGTAGCTCTGAGAAGTCAGCCAAGAGCAAGTCACACCTCTGTAGTTGTAACGATTGTCGGTTTACGTACTAACATATGGACACATGTATTTGGTTGCTATGTGTTTTCTGGTGGAAAAATTAACCCATAAAATTTTTGAAAAGCAAAGTGTAGAGAAAAAGGCACAAAAGCAAGTTATTTGGGTAACAGCAGTAGCAGCATTCTTCATATGTGAAAAGTGAGGTGAGTGTTCCCATCCTGGAAGGCTTCCAGTGCTCTGTGGGCGTTTGTTACTCTCTCCTGCAGCTTGTGCCACCTTCTGCCCCACTCCTTCCTGCACCTGTATTTTCCACCTCTCATCAAAAATTGTTAAAATGAGACTGTTCTTTTGTCTATACATAGCAAAATTATGCAATGAAACAGAATGAAGTAACTACTCCATAGTGTGATATTGAGCACATTTGAACATTTTCTCTCCTTAACATGCTTTATTCAAATGAGGAGTTTTCTAATAAAGAAAGTACTTTATGTGTAGTTAGCATTTCCTTGAAAGGATGTACTGAGTTGATGGGATGCTTGACTGTGACTACCGCAGATAGTATGTAAAGGTAACAATAGCTAACACACAGTGCTTAGTGTGCACCAGGCTCTGTTCTAAGTGTTCTGTCATTTTAATTCATTTAATCTTCATGAAAACTCTAAGGCAGATACTATTATTATCTTTACATTTCACAGATAGGGAAATGGAGGCACAGAGTAGTTAGTTAACCTGACCAAGGTCACACTACTAGTAAACGGAACAGTTGAGACTGGAAACAATCTGGCTCTAGAGTCCGTATTCTTAATCATAATTCGCTGAGCATTAAAAAATACAGCTAGGCATTAGACCACGATAAAAGCACTTTAGCTCTATGTGCTTTGAGACAATTCACACACAAAAAAGAACAAGGTAAGGATTTAAAGCATGTCTTCAATGAAATGCACATTATTTGCCACAGCAGAATAAGAATGCCTCAGTTCGTAGCCAGTAATTTCCAAGGAGAATATGATGGAATACCTATGACATGTCATAATTGAATAAGGTACTATTGTCATCAGTTTGAAAATGAATCTACTTTTTTTTCTAGCATGAGACAAATTTCATCAGTGCAAACTGATCCACATACATAAAATATTATTTATGCTTAAAAAGAAGTTTGTGACAAAATTGAAAACATCAGTTCCAAGAATACTTCATTTTAGGAGTTCAGAGGGCAGGAATTCTTGTGGAGTCTTTCTCCTGCAGGTGCTATGCAAACACCAACAGCTGACAGCAGTCTGTTTCTCTTGGTGATACAGTTTTAATCATAAGAATAGATTTTATCTAAATCAGTTAATTTAAAGCTCAGTTTCTTCATCTACAAAATGGATTTCAGTAGCCCTTACATCATATTATTATGCAAAGCATAGAAAATAGTTATAAAAACACTATACAGGGGGCCTTACATAGAAATTGGAGCTCTGGTGGCACAGTGGATGAGTATTACAGATACTAACCAAAAGGTCAGCAGTTCAAATCTACCAGCTGCTCCTTGGAAATTCTACAGGGCAGTTCTGCTCGGTCCTATCGTGTTGCTGTGAGTTGGAATCAACTTGATGGCAATAGATTTTTATTTTGGGAGGTGGTGGTATGTAAACACTGGTTACTATTATTGCTAGAACTTAGAACTTAGTACAGTAGATGCCCTCAGTATTTTCGATAAACTTATTATAAAATTATTTTGGAAGTAGAGGAAAGAAATAAGAAATGCAATTCTAATACTCTAAACATTTGACCCTGTTAGCCGCTTTTGCTTTAATAGAATGCTTTTTACAATGTGACGACCTGGTGAGTGTGGGTGTGGGTGGTTGGATGGGCAGGTGCATGTTTTAATTGCCCTGGATTTGTCACTAGTGTAACTGTTGATCATGACAAGTGAAGATGAAGGATAATTACATAATAAAGATGATGTGTAATCAACTAGAAAATTCTGGGTTGTGGGTTGCAGTCCTGTGCATTATAGGCTGTTTAGCTGCACCCCTCACTGCTACCCACTAAATGCCAGTTTGTCACCTCGCTTCCCCTTTTCCCCCACCAAGTTGTGACAACCAGAAAATGTCTCCAGATATTGCAAAGTATCTTGTGGTGGGCAAAATCACTTTGATGAGAACCACCGAGATAGATGAAAAATTAAAACACTGAAGATGTTTAAATCTTGATTCAGGATACTTTTGTTATTTACGAGGGTGGCTGCTGAAACATAGTAGGGGTGAAAATATCCTTGTGAATGGAGACGAAATGTGAACCCTAGGAAAGATCTAAGCTTGCATTTGTTATGGAACTTTTATAAAATTGCACAGAAATTATTATTCTGGGTGTGGGTGCTACTTAGGTGTGGCTGAAGCTTTAAGCACCGGTGCTGCTAAGAGTGTTCTTGTCTCAACAGGAGTGTCTTCTAAATGCCTCCCTTCTGATGACATCATCTCAGGGCTTTCTCTCTCAAAAGCATCATGCTTCTCGCTGTCTCTCCTTTAGTGTCCAGATATCTGATTCTCAGCGCCCCAGGCACTGTGGATCCAAATATTCACTGATAGACAGGAAAATCCAACAAGTTTGCCAGAAGTAATGCTATTTTAAAATAAAGCATAATGGATGAGGCTGCAGGTAAGTTTCAGAGATGCCCCTAGATACAAAGAAAATTTAGTGAAAGAGGTACATGAGTGCCGCCAGTTAAGTTAGTGAACTCATCCTGGACAGAATGCTACATACCTCATTGCCTATGGTCACCTTCGAAGTACTCCGCTTGGGAAGCTGTGAACCAAAGCCAGAGCCTAGTCCATTCTTCAAAGCAATTTTGGAACTCTCTTTCTGGAATGTTCATCAGAGCTGTTGTCGTATTAGCCTTGATGTCCTGAATGTCATCAAAATGTCTTCCTTTCAATATTTCCTTTATCTTCATGTAAAGAAAAAGGTCACTGGGGGCCAGATCAGGTGAGTAGTGAGGGTGTTCTAGTACAGTTATTTGTTTACTGGCTAAAAACTCCCTCAAAGACAACTATATGGTTAAGTTTATGAACTTACCACCATGCCACCGTGTAAAATGACCTTCCAGAAAGTGTTCCAAAATTGCTTTGAAGGGTAGACTAGACACTGGCATCAGTGCATAGCTTCCCAAGGGGACTACTTCGCAGGTGACTGCAGTGACATTCAGCAGTGAGATAGGTAGCACTTCAAATAATTAAGTTTGTGGCCTTAATTGTCAGGCATCGTATCTATTGAGGAATCTGAAAACAGCCATACCAAAACTTGATTTTTCAGAGGACTCTCAAAATAGTCTTCAGCAATGGCCCTTTCTAACGAAACATGTTTTTAAGTTTCTACAGCTGAATTTGGTTATCTGTACCCACCCCATCATTGCCACCCGGCCAACACCAAACTCTGATGGTTGGCTTCTAACCCTTTTGGTGACTAATAGATACTGCTCTGGTACCATTTTCTGCTGCCTAGTGCATTTCCTAATTGCTTTCGTTATGCTACAATGTAATAATGTGGAGTCCTTGGGTGGTATAAATAATTAAGCACTCAACTACTAGCCAAAGGTTATCAGTTCAAACCCAGTCACTGGTGCCTTGGAAGGCAGGCCGGGCCATCTGTTTCTGAAAGATCCCAGCCTTGAACATCCGGGTGAGCGGTTCTCCACTGCACACATGGATGCTCCATGAGTCAGAATCTACTCATAATAACAACAACACAATACTTTAAATCTTGTTTCCAAAACACATTGCTTTATTATTGCATTACAGAAA
This sequence comes from Heterohyrax brucei, assembly GCA_028571685.1. Lineage (NCBI taxonomy): Eukaryota > Metazoa > Chordata > Mammalia > Hyracoidea > Procaviidae > Heterohyrax > Heterohyrax brucei. Next base: position 49,039,277 of record CM053150.1, on the reverse strand, counting down.
GCTTTGAAACAGGCTCGTCACTAATTAGTAGGGCTCATTTAGATATTTGGATGGTATTTGTGTTCTGGTGTGCCTAATTTGGTTATGTTTGTTGTCGCTGTCAGCTGCTGTAGGTCACTACCCTGTCCTGGGCCACCCTCATAGTCCTTATTATGCTTGAGCCCATTGTCACTTCCACTGTGTCAATCTATCTCTTCGAAGGTCTTCCTCTTTTTTGCTGACCCTCTTCTTTATCCCGCATGACGTCCCTCTCCAAGGATTTGTCTTTCTTGATAATATGTCCAAAGTACGTGAGAGGAAGTCTTGCCATACCCACTGCTAAGGAACATTCTGGCTGTAACTCTTCCAAGGCCGATTTGTTCATGTTATATGTTTAATACCTCGCATACCAAAAGTATTAAAATAGTTTTAAAAAAATCTTTGAAACTACATTTAAAATATGCAGTGGTTCTCAACTGGGTGTGATGATGGCCCTTAGGGGACATTCTGCAATTTATGGAGATAATTTTTTTAAATTTTATTTATTTATTTTATTTTTTATTATTATGACTGAGTGAAAATGTACATTCCCATATAAATTTGCATGCCCACCTATACACAGCTTCCACTGCTCTCCCTGCCTGGTGACAGCACACTATTCCTCTCTGCTCCATACATGTCTCATCCTCCCAGCAGTCTTATGCAGATAATGTTTATTGTCATTTAGTGGAAAGGGAAGTGCTTCTGGCATCTGGTAGTGGATGCCACAGATCTTGTAAACATCCTGCACTGTATAGGACAGTTTTTTCCCACCTGCATGAAAAGAATCATCTGGTCCCAAATAGCAACGATACTCAGGTTAAGAAACTCTAAGAGGATTAACCTGTAAGGTGCTACAGAAAGCAGCTCCCTGCTTAGTTAGTCCTACTGAGTCCAGCATCTAAACCCCAGTGCTGGGGAGGGCTCTTTGCAAAGGATGATTAGGTTCACATAAGATTAACTCTCCTCTTGATAACAAGGGTGCTCTAGCAGTCTCATTTAGGTCTGTCACACTCTGGTTCATAGAGGATGACATTCCAAGGAGAGTAGATTTGCCTCTGCCTTGAGCAGAGTCACCCAAAGTAGTCTCATCAAAGCTTCTCCAAACCTGAGCAAAGGTTGACCCCTGGCTATCTACACCTTTTAGGCCAACCACAGCTCCCAGCTTCAGCTTCCCTCCTCCCTTATATCCTTGAACCTCACCTATCAGATCTCTGATAGGAATGATCAAACATCTTAGTCTCAAAGTCTGGTGGCCTGGCTGCTTGTGAGGTCTGAACACTGAGGTTCCATTTTGGTCCCCAAGACCCACCTTGGCTATCTCTTTCTGACTTGCACATCTGTTGCTGAGTTCTAGAAAGATATCCATCTACCCGTCGGTCTGTATCCTGCCTTGCTCTTAACATTTTTGTTTTATAGACTAGATTCATATTTCATGCTCTAATTTGGGTACCTAGGGCCTGGAGAATTATTTTAAGGCTACCTGTGCAGGCTAGACTTCCTGAATCAGCGCGCAGAGCTGGCCTAGTTGTCTGGGCACCCATCTCCTAGAGTCGGTAATGAAGTTTCAGGGACCACGCTTGCTGTGATTGCTCCATCCTGTTGTGATGTCACTGCCACATGTAGACATTATTTTCATTGTATGACATCTTCCCTCCATTCAGAACTGTGTACCTATTGCCCCAAACTCCCTGTTCCTTGCCCTATGTTATTTTTTCTTCACAGCCTTTATTTTCTTAAAACAAACAAACAAACAAGCGAAAATTCACAATTCACTTAATTATTTTGTTTGATGTTTGGCTTTCCCCACTAGAATATAAAGTCAATGAGGAAAATTTTCTTGTTGTTTTAATATGTCCTCAGCATTTCAATCAGTGTTAGGCAGGCAGCAGATGCTGAATAAATTATTTGTCAAAGGTTAAAAGAATATGACCAGTTCGTTGGCCTATGATTTAATTATAAATCCTGGATACAAGTAGAAATGAACAGATTATATAAAACAAATTCTTTTTTCAGATAACATACACTTAAATGACTTCTGAAATTGGGAAGTATTTTCCAGTTCTTGAAAAAGCTAACATTAAGCTTGTCTCATAATATCAGTTTTTACAACCATAAAACACTGTGACCTTTGAAACTGCATTTAAAGTATTCGTGCCTCATTTAGATTACACTTAATTTATGGCAGTTAATTAGTGTTACATGAATTAATTGTTTACTAGGTCACTTTCTATCCTGTCCAGTGCTCCCTATTCTTTGGATCTGACCTAAACGGCATAAAACTTGCTTGGTATTTAATTAAAATTTTATTAGAAGTAATAACAGAACAAGCATGTGATGCCAAATGAAAAGACCATAATCACTACTTTTAGGAAGACAGACTATTTTACATGTTGACAGACAGTCTAATCTTGTATATTTGGATCAATGGTTTTCTTTAACTCAAAAAACAAAAAAAAAGAGACATGTTATTCAGGACTAAAAAAGAAAAACATTCATTGATGTCGAGTTTATTTCTACTTACAATGACTCTACAGAACACAGTAGAACTGCCCATAGCATTTCTACACAGTGGCTCTGTAGGATAAAGACATGGTGATCCACTTCCATAAAAGAATCAAGTCCAGGAAATGGGATGGGGCAGTTCTGCTTTCCCACACAGACTCACTGTAAGCCTAAGTCAACTCTATGGAACTAAACAACAAGAGTAGTTCACTGGATGTGAAGACTGAAGGAAGAACAAATTTGGATTGGTGACATAGATTGAATTGTGTCCACCCAAAATGTGTGCAGCCGTTTGGCTAGGCCATTATTCCTGATACTGTGGCATGCTCCTTGTCTTAGTCATCTATGAAAACCAAACCCACTGCTGTCAAGTCGATTCCAAGTCATAGTGACCCTATAGGACGGAGTAGAACTGCCCCACGGAATTTCCAAGGAGCACCTGGTGGATTTGAACTGCTGACCTTTTGGTTCACAACCATAGCATTTAACCACTATGCCACCAGGGTTTCCCTTAGTCATCTAGTGCTGCTTTAACTGAAATATCACAAGTGACTTTAAAAAAAGAAATTTTATTTTGTCACAGTAGGCTAAAAGTCCAAATTCAGGGTGTCAGCTCCTGGGGAAGACTTTCTCTGCTGGCTCTGGAGGAAGGTCCTTGTCATCAACCTTCCCCTGTCCTGGAAGCTTCTGAGGCAAAGGAACCCTGGTACTTTTGAAAGGATGCACTCAACTCCCAGAACAGCTTTCTTTTTTGATGGTATTAGGTCTCCAACTTTGTTTCCCTCCCTTTGCTTTATATCCCAAAAGATTGTCTCAAGGTATAATACAGTCCCACATACTGAGTCCTGTCCCACTGACTCAACCCATCTTCCCTCTTCATAGAGGCAGAGTTTACAAAATAAAGGAACATCAGGCAATACCAGGCATTATGGCCTAGCTGAACTGCTATACATATTTCTGGGGGAATACAATTCAATCTATGACATTCCTATATACCAAGAGGCCACAAGAAGCAGAAGCTGAAGAGACAAGGAGCATGAGAGCTGAGCTGCCTCAGTCTCAAAAGGTATGGCTGTGACCTTAGTGGTCTCTCAGGGTGCAGCCATGGCCTCTGGTGTTTCTAAGGGTGGAGCTGCTCCAGGTGACAAATGTGTGTCACTTGGTCTAGGAACATGGTGCACTTAATGCTGAGGAAACAAAGTTGCTGTCCCAGTGGGGTTGAAGGCAGAGCTGTAGCCCAGGGCCAAGGGGCTTCCACCCAGAATTTGGAGGTATGGGCAACAATACATAGAGCCTGGAGGTCAAGGCCATTTTGTAAAATGTCTCAGAGAATGGAAGATCATTTTCAAATTCTTGAAGGCTAATGTAATGTGTTCTGTTAATTTGGTTGGTGCCTGTTATACCTTCATTGCCTATAATTTCTGCCATTTGTAGTGGAAATGTCTCGCTTATGCTTGCTCGGCCATTATACTTTTGGAAGCAGATAACTCGTGTTCTAGATTTTACAACTGAAGAGGAATTTCTGGATTTCAGACTTAGACTTAAGTCTTTTGTTATGATGGGGTGAATATGTATTATGTGTTGCAAAGACGTGATTTTGGTGTTCCAAAGGGTAGAATGTCATGGATTGAATTGTGTCCTCCGAAAAAAATCTGTGCAGTCATTTGGCTAAGCCTTGATTCCTGGTATTGTGTGATGTTTCTATATGCTGTAAACTCTGCTACTATAATGTTAATGAAGGAGGATGACTGGCAGTTGTGTTGGTGAGGTAAGACTCAACGTGTAGAATTGTACTGTGCCTTGAGGCAATCTCTTGAGATATAAAGTAAAGAGAAGCAAGTAGAGAGTTGGGAACCTCATACCACCAAGAAAGCAGTGCCAGGAACAGAGCGCATCTTTTGTAAAGGAGCCAGGGCCCCTGTACCTCAGAAACTCCCTGTCCAGGCAAAAATTGACCATAAGGACCTTCTTCCAGAGCCAGCAGACAAAGCCTTCCCCTGGAGCTGATGCTCTGAATTTGGACTTGTAGTCCACGGTACTGTGACAGAATAAAATTTCTCACTCTAAAAGCCATTCACTGGTGGTATTTCAATTAAAGCAACACTAGATGACTAAAACAGCTGGCTCTTGGATTTTTGACTTGAATAACCAAGTGGATCCTGGTGCCATAAAACAAGAGGTAAAGCATGAAGTAGGCAGTTCATTATTCAGCAATTCCTTTCCCATGCTCTTTTTTCTAGTTCCCTGATGTCTACATGTTGTCCTCACTCTCTTCCCGCCTTATCAGCCCTTTCTTACAAGCAGCACCTCATGCTCATGAACTTTAACTGATCTAATTTGGATGTCCATGGTTGCTTCCAAGATCCAGCTCTCTGTTAGCTTATGGTAAACACAAATGGACTAACACATCATTGATAATGAACATGGGAATCTGCTCCAGGTGACAAATGATTGTTAATGGTAGTCTTCCTGAAACTATGTCTTTATCCAATGTAGTGACTTGGGTGAAAATTTCAGGCACCATAACAGGTAATCTGGACAATTCATTCCTATATAGTGGAAATCTTCCGATGTCCCTCAAGTCAGACTGCACAACGAACACAGACTCATTATGCTAATGTACACTCATAAAACAAGCTGCCATTGAGTCAGTTCTCACTCATAATGACCCAATAAGACGAAGTAGAACTGCCCCCTAGAGTTTTACAGGTAGGCCTATATAAAGGAGAGCCGTGAGTTAAAATTTCTGGTCTTTGGACACTGTTCTAGCTGGGGTATGTGTTGTTAATCTTTCCCAAGGTATATTACACATGTTAATTTCCTTATTTATAATTAATGAGCAGTCCTGGTTGCTCACTGCATGAGAGCTTGGCTACTAACCAAAAGGTAGGCAGTGTGAACTCACCAGTCACTCAAGGGAAACCTCGTGGGCAATGCTACAGTAGGGACTGACTTGATGGCAATACGTTTTTGTTTTTTAAACAGGATTGTTGCAAGGAGTAAAGGATAAAAAGGGACTGGCACAATACCCGGTAACAGGTATTGTCTTATACTATAATTATTATTCTTACCACCTCAGAAGTTTTTATAAGTTACAGAAGGAGATCTCCGGAACACACCTTCAGTATTCCTAGTCACCAGATTACCTGTGGCTAATTTTTGCCAAGGCTAAAATCAGCAACATTTTATGAGATTTCCATTTAATTGTAAATGAATAACATCTTGCTTTGAAAACCTTGCTTTAACTGTCTGTGTAGGTAACAGATCAGATGTTGTTCATAAAATTAAATTATGTACATTTGTGTTCATGTATGATCACAAAACCATATATGCACGTATACCACTTTATCTCAGATTCTTCACCTGTAAAATTAAAACTCTAATCCATTTTGCGGAAACCCTGGTGTAGTGGTTCAGCGCCATGTCTGCTAACCAAAAGGCGGCAGTTGAAACCCACTGGGTGCTCTTTGGAAACTCAATGGAGCAGTTCTTCTTTGTCCTATAGAGTCACTGTAAGGTGGAACCTGCTCGACAGCAGTGGGTTTGGTTTAATCTGTCTTACCAGATACTGGAAGGATGAAATAGTATATTTGAACTGCCTAGTTCAGTGTCTTGTATAATAATTTTTTTCTCCTTTTTTCTGTTCATGATTTATTATCTAGCCTCTTTGGTGAAAAGTCATCAAAATTTGGACCTTTTTTAAAGGCATAGTATTTGGAATGAGTGGCATCCACTAGGCATCATGTTGATTATCTGATGAGCCAGCTTCAGACTTCCACAGGTTATTTTTCAAATATCATCAGTAAATGTTGAAGATTATTTTATTTTGGGAGTTGATTTAAACTAGATTCTACTAGGCTGTCTACTCTGCCACCTCCCTTATCTTCGTTCAAATAAAAGAAATCATTGCACATTTGATTTTGATGTAGTCACTTGCTCACAATTTCAGGCAGTTCAATACTTCTGCGCCTGCACACACACACACACACACACACACACACACACACACACACACACAAGCTAAGGATTACCAAGAGATTTAAGAGTATGCTGTGTTGTGGCCCTTACTTTCCTAGCTATTGATTTTATATGTTCTAAATTATATCATGGCTTGTCTTAATACCTGCCATGTTCACATTTTAGGAGTTTCTTCTGTAGTTCACAGGAAATTCAGGTTGGTTGGTCCTTGTAGGATCTTTGTCAGAATACTGTAATAGTTACCATTCATTGAGTACTTACTATATAGCGACTTAACTGCTCTATATTCATGTTCTCTATTCTTACCTGTACCCATGCAGATGTTAATTCTCATATTTATAATTTTCATCTATATTGCCCCAGGAGTTCTTAAGGAAGTTTCAGAAGGAGATCTGTAGAACACACCTTCAATATCCTTTATGAACACTGATGCTAATTAATTATTTAGCAATTTTGGAAAGTAATTCTCTTCAAGTACCTGAAAAATAAGATTTCCTGCACTTTGTCAAATTCCCTGCATAACAAAATTACCAGTTGGGAAATTTCTGTCACAAATTTTTGATTACTTCTAAATTCATTTCATTGATGTTCTACACTGCCCCTCACCTTCACCTGGCTTGGCTAAGGGTTTATGGCCATACCCAGTTAATAGTAAAAGATAAGCTCAGAGGCATTCTCAGATAAATGTTAGATAGAGGGAAAAAACCAAAGTTGAAATCATTCATAAAATAATTTAATAAGTACTACTACACTTCAAAAATTTGACTTGATATCAAATTATACAATTAGGTTCAATTTCTGTATTTGCTGGGAAATCTCCAAAGTGGCCAAGATTTTTCAACTTGATGCTTCTGTAGCTTAGATGATTTTCTAAAGCATGTTCATCATTTTACCTATAAGCAAAGTATCAGTTCATCATGTTCTTGTACTCACCTATGAACCTTATTATCCTTCGGAGTAAGGGGTTCAGGTAACAGCATTCTCCAGTCAAAATTGTTTTCTCCTGGGCAATCAGGGATTCTCTGGTTGACTTTATGAAATACATGGATATCTCACCAATAAAAATCTGGGGAAGGAATATTTAAGAAATATCAAAGTAGAGAACTGTTTGATAAAAGAGACCACTTCACCCCCTTTTTATACTTTTTGAGGCTCCACAGTCCTTTAAAAGATAGATAGGTAGGTTACAGGTAGGGTGGTGGCTCAGTCCTGGCACAGAAAGAGCCAATCAAGTCAGAATGGGGTGGGGATATGGCAGAAAATGAGAGACTTCAGGGTCAGATAGGCAAAGAGTTGGGTCTAGATAGGGTTTTGCAGTTAGAAATATTCAGTGCCTAATATTCCTAGGTATTAAGACTGAATTGATCCTTCCATCTTAACCCAATATTGTAAGGATAGAGTAGCTGGGGCAGGGGGCAGGGGACCATGCTCTTAGGTGAAATCGAGGCCAAATGGCACAACTAGCATTTTGCTAAAAGGGCTCTCTTCACCCCACTTTGGTGAGTGGCGTCTGGGGTCTTAAAAGCTGCCAAACTGCCATCTGAGGGCACAGCAAGTGGTCCCAACTCAGCAGGAACGGATGCTCACCGAGGACCAATATGACGTGGGGTAAAGACAACCCAGAAGAGAAAGAGACCCACATGAGTGGGTGCCTACATCGACTTGGGACCAGAAGAACCAGATGGTGCCCGGCCACCACCGGTGATAGCCACGATGGAGCTCACTAAGTTGAGTCTCACTGGCAACACAAGAATAAAAAGATCTCCACTAACAGACAGCAGTTGATGGTCCAGTGGTTTCAGGTTTCCCCTGGGAGCATGGCTCCTGGCCCTGATGCTGCCCTTGCCCATAAATGGTAACGAAGATTTACTCTTTGGACACGAATGGATTGGACTTGGTGATGCAGAGTGACCACATATTGGATGCACTTTACGGTACTATACATCTATAGGATGTCATCCTGCTGACTTCTGGCTGGAGGAAGGTGAGTGGGTGGGGAGGAGGGGAAAGGAGGCTGTTGGGAGGATGAGACACGTATGGAGCAGAGAGGAATAGTGTGCTGTCACCGGACAGGGAAAACACTGGAAGCTGCATATAGGTGGGCATGTAAATTTATATGGGAATGTACATTTTGACTCAGTCATATTAAAAATAAAAATAAAAAAAGACTGAATTGATTCTGTGTTGTCTAATAATACTTGAAAAGATGAAATAACTAAGCTTTCCCTCTTTGCTCATAGAACCTACTTCTGCCAAAATAAGGCATCAAGGGCTTTTCCTGTCCCTAATGTACATAGGAGAACAGTATTACTGTTCGTCGTCTATGGGATAAGTTTATGCATGCTTGAATAAGTGAAACAGTATCTCTTTGAGAGAGCAGTCCCTGGTCTGACATACTAGTTCAGGCATTATTGTTGTACCTGAATCTATTGCCTTTTTTTTCTCCTTCCTAGCTCTTACCACACCTAACTACGTATCATTACTTTTCTTTCCTCTCTGTCTATGGGATGTCTTGCCTGTCTTATTCACAGTTGTATCCCTGAGGCTTACCCCTGTGTAAGGTCCGCAGCAGTTGCTCAGTGCTGAATGAGTTAAGCATATGAGATTACTAAAGTTCTTTTGATTCGATGCGTCAGACTGTAGAGAAAGACCAATTATTTCCGGTATCTACCTTCCAAGAGCAGTGAAAATGTCCCTGGGTGGAATGGGGTTGGGGGACCACAGTTTCAGGGACATCTAGACTAACTGGCATATACAAGGTTTTTCTTTTTTTCTAAAGAAAATGTTCCATGTGCCACTTCAGTGTGTAGCATCTGGGGTCCTGAAAGTTAACAAGCTGCCGTCTCTATAGCATCAATTTGTTCCAATCTACCTGGAGGCAAGGTAAATGGAGGACATCAAGAACAGGAGGAAACTATGATCCTGGCAGACAAAAGGTACCACAGGATCCTGTAACTACTTCAGCACTGAACCTGGAGAACTAGATGGTGCCCAGCCACCATCAATGACTGCCCTGCTGCGATGAACAGGGTACAGCCCCTGATGTAGTGAGACATAAGTGTGCAGAACTAGAACTCTACCAAATGACCACATTTGATGGTCCATCAGTCTGGAAGGGCCCCTGAGGACATGGCCCTCAGACACTTTGTCAACCCCAAACTGCACACAGCACCAAAGCCAGCTCTCCAGACAAAGGCTGAACCAGACTATAAGACATGGCATAACGCTGGTGCCGAACATGCTTTTAGACTTGAGTCTCTACATGGGGCTGTCCGAGAGGCTCATCACTGGGTGCGAGACGGTAGGGTCTGGGGGGACAGGGCTTGGTCAGACGGACATGAGAAGTTCAGAGTGGAAAGAGAGAGGGGACTGTCATCAGTGGGGTGGGCAGTCAGAGCAGAATAGCAGTGTGGGTTCCAGGTGTTATATGGCCATTTGATATGGATCATAAACTTTCACTTAAAAGACAGTAAAATTTATTTTAAAAAAAGAAGAAAAGAAAGGAAAACGTCCCTGTGCTTGGTGAAGCCTTGTCAGGTCCCTCAGGAAAAGGGAGACACTGTTTTTTGTTACTCTTACAGACCATTATACATGTATCTATCTTCCCAGTTAACTGTAATTACTATTTGTATGTTCTTTTCCTTGACTGTGGTATCCTTGAGGAAAGTATACATGTTCTTCCTTTTACTTTGCCTCTAACACAGAACATGAATCAGCTTTATTTATTGAATGAATTAAATATTGAATGCTTAAAGGAGCTACTTAAGGGAAAAATCTTCTACCTTTAAGTTCTCTGAAGATGAATACTTTTAGATGTTTTCAACATTAACCAGAACACATGAAATAACCGGTATGTTGCTGAAGCAAACATGAAAACTAGGGACTAAGTTACACTAAGTGAGCTGTCACTTTTAGACTAAGTTTGCTGATTTATTCGTTTAGTAAAGTCCCAGGGTGGTGCAAATGGTTAGGTGCTGGACTCTTCGCTGAAAGGCTGGCAGTTTGAACCCACCCAGAGGCATCTCAGAAGACAGACCTGGCAATCTGCCTCTGAAATGTCACAGCCTAGAAAACCCTATGGAACAGTTCTGTGCTGCCTGTATGGGGTCTCCATGAGTTGGAAGTGAACAAATCACTTACGTGAGCAGTTCTGGAGGCAGGGGTAGGCTACCCACTCTGTTCTTGGTACCGTTACAATACTGCAGATACAGCAGTGAACACACACGGCGAGGGAAACATAAACAGACATAACATATACATGATTAAGAAATGAAACGGCACTGAGATGGAGAGTGGCAAACGCACGATGCTCAATAATTAGAAAAGAAACAAACATTTGTTTCAGGCATTTCAGAAGCCCAAAACATTCTTACTGTACAGGAAATGAGCAAATTCCAGAAGTTCGTGAAGGCTTTCCTTTATTTACACAAGAAGAGGCCAAAAAGAAGCAGGAGAATATGAGAGAAAATCTGCACACAACCCATCCTGATTAAAAACAAACACACATGTGCACACGTGTGTGTATACACACACACACACACACACACACACACATACACACACACGCAACACACCCCTAAACAAAATCATACCCAGGAAAAACAGGAGAAATAAAATTTGTCATGGAAGAGAGCACGGAATTCAAATACATCGACAAGGAAAAACATCCTAAGACTCTCATGTCAAAAGTGATAAGTGGTACAAGGATTGTTATAGTCAGACAACAACATTCAGATCACAAAATGAGGCACAGAGAATTAAAAAAAAGAACAAGACTATGTACTAATCTAAATATCTAGTTATGTATATAAAGGCTGAGGCATATTAAACGATAATGACTGCCTGCATAAGGTAGAATAGAAAAAAGAACGAGAGGGAGGGAGTCATTTATTAAGAGAAAGTGAGACAGTTCGAATTTCTTGTTAAGACTGTGATTTACTGGTGAAATAGTCCAGCTCTCGTATGCCGGTTGGTTAAAGGGTTTCTCTTGTCCTGTGTTTACTAGCCAGCCATCAGGCCTGCTGTGTCCTGTAGTCTCATTTAGGGTCTGCTTATGCTTGGAAGCTCTGGTGGCACAGTGGTTAAGTGTCACCACTGGGCTGCTAACCAATTTGGTTAACAGTTCGAATCTACCAGGCACGCCTCAGAAACTCCCTGGGGCAGTTCCACTCTGTCCTGTAGGATCCTATGAGTTGGAATTGACCCGAGGGCAGTGGGTTTTAGTGGTTTTATGCTAAGAAATCTTGGTGGCATAGTGGTCAAGTGCTACTGGTGCCAACCAAAAGGTTAGCAGTTAGCAGTTCAAATCTGCCAGGTGCTCCTTGGAAACGCTATGGGGGCAGTTCTCCTCTGTCCTGTAGGGTCACTATAAGTTGTTGTTGTTTTTTTTTTTTTTTTAAATGCTTGAAAAAAGGGAATCTGGGAAGATAAAGGATCTTTCTTGCTTCTGCCAGATGTCCAGCCCACAATGGCTGCTGTTTTGTGCATCAAGGCAGATTCATGACTCTTGTTTTGGCAATGGCCATGGTCCTCCATCTGTATCTTTGCCACACACTCAGTCTCCATATCCTACCCTGCTGGAGAGCTGCCAGGGTATGTATGACTCTCCACATGTACAGCCCCAGCTGTGCGGTGTATCATGGTCTTTCTGATTGTTGGCCAGGGAGATCAGATCACTCAGGGCAAACGAGAGTATGCTCTGCTGAGATGTACTCCAGGCCAAACTCCTTTTCTGGTAATAAATAAACAGCAGATGAATTCCACTGGCCCATTTATCATCCCTCAGATACTCCAATCCCTGCTCCAATCCCTGCTCCAATCCCAAGTGACAACTGACCTTTTGGGAACAGCAAATGTACTTTAAGTAACAAGGATAATGGTTCTATTTTCATAAAGTTATCTTTCAAATACAGAAATTGCATGACAGATAAATAAGTGGACAAATAACCCAGAAATACAATGCATCAATATGATATATTATCTTTCGGGTTATGAATGTTCACAAATGTTTTATAGGAGATCTCATAAGTAATAAATAAATGATATAAACAAAAAATTCAGGGTATAGTTTTTTTTATAGTGGTAAAATATGTATAACAAAACATTTGTCATTTTGACCATTTTTACATGTACAATTCAGTGACATTAATTGCATTCACTGAGTTGTACAACTGTCACCACTGTCTGTTTCCAAAGTAAGGGATAGCTTTTAGATTTCAAAGTATAAACAGTCTGTGGAAAAAATAGTCCTGGAACATGCCCTTGAATTACATGCTATAAGAGAATTTCTCTGCATGTTGTGTGTTGCTCCCATTAAAAAGAGTCTCTAGAATTTGTGGAATACATAGTCTGTGCTCACACACATGCTAGTTGTGGTCTTTTGGTCCTTGGCAATCTCAGACCGTTGCTGTTTCTTTGAAAGTTGTCTCTGAAGCTGAAATCAGCTCTCTGATTTCCTGATGTGTGTCTCTGGGCAAGTAACTGAACCTCTTCCAGCCTTTGATGTTGTTTGGCTTTATTTTTTTCATGATTTTAAAGTGAGGTCTACTTCTATATCTGATAAACATTGAAAGAATTAAAAGAGTGTATGTAAAAGACCTACAGATGCACAGAAAATCAAAAACCCAAATCCACTGCCGTTGAGTCAGTTCTAATTCATAGCGACTCTATAGGACAGAGCAGAACTGCTCCATAGAGTTTCCAAGGAGCACCTGGCGGATTCAGACTACCAACCTTTTGATCAGCAGCCACAGCACTTAGCCGCTACACCACTAGGATTTCCATAGATGTAAAGGGATGTTTAGTGCCTGAGCTGCCTGTTTTATGTGGGTAAGACTACATGAAAAAAGTGATTGTACCAAATCCTGGCATAATGGAGCGTGGTATGATTTTAGCTCTGCCCTGTCTGTAATCAGGTGTTGGATCTTGGACCAGTCACTGGATCTCTGTGGTCCTAAGTTCCTCATCTGCTGAATGACAGAGCTGTACTGGGAGACTTGAGAGTTGCTTTTCAGTTTCAAGTGCTTAGCTTTTATGACAAGAACTGACAAGAGAGGTCTCACTGAGTGAAACTGTGAGATCACGTCATTGGGCTTCAAAATCTGTTCAGGGGGTTAAGCTTTCCAGGCTCTGATTTCCTGCAGTGCCTCATCAGTGAGCCATCTTTCACTTTACAATCCCATGGGACTTTGTCCTAGCTGGGTAATCTTCCCTTAAATGAACTGGATGCTGTCTAACTCAGTGTTGTCACATCTCCTGATAGCTCTGTTGCTTAGTTCTTAAAGAGCAGCAGAGGCTACCCACCGAGTCTTGCCTCCCCCTGGGGTTTCTGTGTCTGATACTGAGGGAGAGGAGACAGTACTCTATGCATTTCCCACGATTAATATCTAAGTAGCTTAAGAGTTCCTGGGTAGTATGAATGGTTAACATGTTTAGCTGCTAACTGAAAGACTGGGGGGTTTCAGTCAATGCAGAGGTGCCTCAGCTTTCTGGTAACCTATGTTTAAAAATTTAGCCACTGAAAACCTATGGAGCACAGGTGACCATGAATTGAACATTATGGCAACTAAAAAAAAAACCTTTCAGGTTCTCAGTCCCGGTGATTTTTTTGATGCTTTTAATATTTTACCTGGCTGGCTTCAACAGTCATGAGCATTTCCATGAAAGGCAGACATGGTTTTCATTGCAAATTGTATTTAAAAGTGACTCAGGAGATTTTAAACATGCAGACTATGCTGCTGACCCTGACTACCAAAGCCCTAGCACTTTGCTTTAATCCCCCTTGATGGATGTGGTTGACAAGTCCACATCTGCAGAGGTTCACCTCACTTCTCCTTCATCACACCTAGGTGGAAATGATGAAATTAAGTTCAAGACACTTCCTATGCCTTCCCAAGGACTAAGGCTTAAGTGAAGTTAAAGTCATTTGGAAGATGGCATTTTGATAATGGTTTTGTAACTGGGGTAACAAAGACTTTTGTGGGCTAGAGCCTTCCCAGGAATTTTACTCTAGAGGTCATCTCTATCCATGCAGAACGTGACCTGTAGCAGACACTTGATATAAAATATAGCACCAAACCGAACCACTGCATCTCATCTCCAAAGGATAGTATTCTCTTCTCTCTCTCTTCCTCCCTTTTTTTTTTTTTTTTTTGCTTCTGAGTAACAGGTACAAGAAACATGACCATTTAAAGTGAATTAACTAAAATAACAGCCTCAATAAAAAGTAATAAATTCATGGTGTTCCCTAGGAAATTGACTATTACGTATTCTTAGACAACCACTCATCTTTTCAAGAACACAGGCGATCAAGCTCCTTTAATTTTATCATCACCAGTCATTGGAAGGAATAACTTGACTGGTATAAGTACAACTCTCTATGTGATGGTGTTAAGGGAATAAAATAGATTTTTTTTTTCAATCCAGAACAGTTAATGGGGATATCTATAAATATTTCCCAGAAAAAAAAATGCAAATTGTAATGACAGAGTAAGAAAATGTGGCCATCGTAAAAGTTGCTTGTTTTTTTTAAAAAAGGAAGTTGTGAAAATATAAAAAAAGAAAAGATGTGAACTGTAAGAAATAATGTTAATATATGAGGTTTTTCAGAGGCTGGAAGAGGCATATTACAAGGGAGTACAATGTCCTCAATGTCTCCCTTGCTTCAGCTGGGACATTCCTTCTTGAAAAGT
The DNA here is from genome assembly GCA_028571685.1 of Heterohyrax brucei. NCBI lineage: Eukaryota > Metazoa > Chordata > Mammalia > Hyracoidea > Procaviidae > Heterohyrax > Heterohyrax brucei. The sequence goes on along the minus strand of CM053150.1, from coordinate 49,024,086 downwards.
CAATAGGCTTGGTGTTTACAGGGAGTGCACTCTGTGATCCACACACTGTCTGTTCAGCTTTTACACTCACTAGGAGAGCTAAAAGTCCAGAAGCCCTTGAGTCAAGAGTCACAGTTTCCTTCAAATTGTGTCTCTCTGTCATGTTGTGTTTGTCTTTTCCTTCCCTAGGAAATGCAGGATGAGCTACGTAGGTGTACACTTGCACACTTGTCTGCAAATCAGGAGCTGTTTCCACACTCCTGGCCTGGGAGTCAGATGTACTGCCGCTTCCACACTAAGCTAAATACTCCCTCGTCACTTTGTTGTGAGGCCAAGAAAAAAGCTTAATAGCCATTTTCTCATGCCTTGTGGTACTGGAGCTAAAATAAAGTAAGGATAAATCAGATTCTCTGCCTTGTAAATCCTCTTATCAGATGGACTCTCTGTCTTTAACTCTGAGTATATGAGTCTATTCAGGAGGCCCCAGGCAATAGCTAGCTGAGATTTCCAGAACATATCCTGAAGATTGTTTTGAAGCATTTTTGGCTACACTTATAGATAATCAGTTCTGCAGATAATAAATTCCCCAGGTGCCCATCTTTCCTAAAGGCCTGGGACAGCAGTGGCCTTGGCCTGGTGTAATTCATCCCACGTGGCCTCGCCTCAGCATGATGCTCATCTTTTCTGACAGGAAAGCACAAAAGGAGAAATAGGAAATGACAGACCAAATGTTGGGCAGAGTCTTTTCTCTTCTGCCTTTCTTGGAAGTCCCTGCAGTTGTTAGAGCTTGTGTTATTGTTGCCCATCCACAGAGATCCACAGTGTTGTAGGATACAAGGGTTTTTTTTTCCATAGTTAATGGATCTGAGGATCCCAGAACACTAAGGACTGAGCTAATTTTTGAAAGTTGCCATCAGTTAGTCACCCAAGAGGAGTCCTGCCTGTTTTCCTATTTCAGAGAGACTAGCAAACGGTGTTGAGGAGAAATAAGGAAACATTGGAGTTCCCTGATACACTTGCCAGGCACAGGGGTGCAAAACTGAACTCAACACAGAAGGAGAGGCTTAGTGCCTGGGAATCTGATGTTTTAAAACTTTCCAATCTGAATTTTCTTCTTTTTTTCAAGTCACAGCATCTGAGAACAGGAAGGAATGTTAGAGACAATTTGCCTAAATCATCTTTTTATGTGAAGATGAGGAAGTCTAAAGACGAACATGATTTACCAAAGGACATACAACTACTAGAGATAGAGCTGTGACCAAGTTACTCTGCCTGTCTTGACAGACCAAACCTGGAAAAGGATGACTGCAACGTGAAGACAACAGAGAATAGACTCAGAAGCAGCGGGTGTGCTGAGTTAGACAACTGAGATCTTTGATAAGGTAGCCAAGCAAAGGCAAATCTTAGGCCATGCCTCACTAGGATTGGGCAGAAGAGATGAATGCAGTTCCCAGATCCCAGGAAATGGCCCTAAGCATCAGAAAGTTTCTGCTTTCCGTCCTGCTGCTGCTCATGTATTTTCATGTCTTGGAGGAGGATCAAGCACCATCAGCAGGGTTCCAGGGCCACACCAAGTCTCTGCCATTAACCTGTCAGCTATAATCAGCCCCAGTTCCTAGCAATGGCCCTCACTTGGGAGGAAAACAAAAGTGGAACCCAATGGGTGGCCATCTGTCCAATTGTGTAGGGAGGCAGCTGAGGCCACTGGTGGTCCTTTAGCCTCAGTGTTCTCAACTCAGAAAAGAAGGAGTTAAAACAAACACTTCCCCTATGTTTTCTGGGGTGGTCTTATTTCTATTTTACTGGGCCACTGTAAGACAAGTTAGGCAAGGACTGTAGAATATAAGCAAAACAATGTTATTCCTACAATTATCATTTATGCAATATTCCTCAGCACATATTTTAGGAGCCCACTGGCATTACTGGTCATATTTTTTCATAATTGAAAGTTTGAAGGAACTTAATTTATAGTTATATACTCCCAGTACTATTTTGTGAGGTAACTTTAAACACATTTAAGATTGTATTCTATGGATATCATATATTCAGGTTTTCTGCATCTTCTTAATGTACTATGGATAGATTATATTTTCATAGAATGTTGTCAACATTATCGAGATTTAAGCATTAAGTGTCACAGAATTGTACATATAATTGAAATAAAAATAGAGTGTAGACTTTTAAAGGTTTATATGTATTTGTTTACAGATTCTTATTTCTTCTTAATTTTCTTTATTTATATTGTCTTGTTAGGAGCCTTGATGGTGCAGTGATTAAGAGCTTAGCCACTAACCAAAAGGTCAGCAGATCAAATCCACCAGCTGCTCCATGGAAACCCTATGGGGCAGTTCTACTCTGTCCTATAGAGTCACTATGAGTCAGAATCAACTTGACAGGCAACTGGTTCATATTGTTTTCTTATGTCAAACTAGCCAGAGACCTGTTCATTTTGCTTTTCAAAGAATTAGCTGCTGATTTTATCAGTTCTACTGTTATTTTGAATCATTAATTTTTGCTCATAACTTTTAAAAATCATTTTGCCTTGCTTCCTTTAATTTGTTTAATAAAAAAAATCTATAATTATAAGTAATGATTAGAAGCTAGGAAATGATATTTTCTTGCATGTTTGAATGCACAGGAACATCACATGCTTATGAGACAACGAAGAAACCAGGATTTGACTTTACACTAAGCCCTTTGCCTTCTGGCAAACGAATAACCAAACCCATGCTGCTGAGTTGATTCTGACTCATAGCGAGCCTATAACCAAAAAACCCACTGTTGTCAAGTCAGACTCATAGCAACCCTAAAGTCAGAGTAGAACTGCCCTACAGAGTTTCCAAGGAGTGCCTGGTGGATTTGAACTGCCGACCTTTTGGTTAGCAGAGGTATCACTTAACCTACTATGCCTTCCTATAGCACAGAGTAGATCTGTCTCAGAGTTTCCAAGGACTGCTTGGAGGGTTCGAACTGCTGATCTGTTGATTCGCAGCTGTAGCACTTAACCACTATGCTGCCAGAGCCACTAGACAGAAAGAACCCAATCTGGCCTCCTGATTTTCTCTGGGGTGTCAAGTGTGTGGCTTAGTTGACAGAAGAAGAAGGGTGACTTTCACATGCCCTCCTTCCCCCCAGGCTGTTAAGAAATTCAAGTAAGATGAATGCAGAAGCTAACCGTCCTGTAGGGAGGACATACCCCTCATCGTTCTAGAGCTGCGTGTTCGCAGAGCGATCTAATTCTCTTCAAACTGAACAGGTTGGTCTGAGACTGTGAAGGGAGCAAAGATCGGCTTCTGGTTAAGATGCTCACTTTTCTTATTTTCCGTGTTGTCACCTCTGACTATTTAAGACATGCTGGGTGCTGTGCTGGGCTCATACATGATTCATCTATGAAGAAATTGGCAGTCACACTAATCCCATTTTATGTGGGAAAAAACAGTAATCACATGGCCAGGACTTGAATCCAGGTACACTGTGATACAAAGCTTATGTTTTTAACCACTCTGCTAGACCATACTGCAATTTGTCAACTGTGACCTTAATCCCTACAGCATAATTTTGTCATTTAAGGGGAGCTCTATTGAGCCCAGGAATCAGTGATCAAAACGAACTCAGCGTGCTCTATGTCCATGTTATTTCTCCTCAAAATTCAATTCAATTTTTCATCTTGTTGCTGTAGCTACATGCTGTCGACTCAATTCTAACTCATAGTGACTCCACAGGACTGAGGGTAACTGCCTCGCAGGGTTTCCACAGAGCAGTTGGTGGATTACAACTGCCAGACCTTTGGTTAGCAGCTGGAGCTCTCCACTGAGTCACCACGGCCCATTGTTTGTCTTAAAACAAGTGAAATAGTTTCATAGGAAACACTACCACCTGAAATCTGAGTAATCAGCATACTCCTGGGCATGTCTGTTGGTACTGCTGTTACTGCCCCAAAACAAGGGAGGTAGAGGACAGGCAGGAGACATCAGAGAGCTGGGGGAGACAGTTATTTGCAGAGAAAAAGGAGATCACATTGCAACTAATCTGACCTCGTAGTATGTTTAGACACAGAAAAGTTTCCTTTACATCTCTCACAAAACATCATTTTAATTAAAATGTCTAAGGGTTAAATCACTGTACCAAATGACACAGATCTACAGGCTTTAAGCTCTTGAAGCATTCCCCTCTAGAGGATTAGCTGGCTTGGTTTTCACCTCATGAGAAAGAAAATGAAATAAATGAAAGTAAAGTTGCAACTTAATTGAGTGTAATGTAAAGTCAAGAGAGCTAGAGGCATCAAGAACAAGTGACAGCAAACTTGGGGCAAATGATCTCGCCTCATCTCTGGCTTCTCTGGGAGCTGAGTCAGAAGAGCCAGAGATGCGGGCTGGGCAGTCTATTCCACATTCCACCCTGACCCGAGTGTGTCTACCAACGTCAGTATTTATATTCAGACACTCTCATGAATATGCACATCCCACTGCCTGTTTTTCCAAGGGCCACACAGTAGGTGTCCTTAACATTCTAGCTACTCAGGCCTGTTAATTTGTGGCATTCCACTCGTGATTTTCAAAAAATATATGTATTTTTAATTCAAATACTAAAAAGCAAAAGCCACCAATAAAAGACAAGCTGTATTTTAATGAACTGTCATCGGGAGCTCTCCTCATTCTGTTTTGGCTAAAACAGGATACCACTGATAAAACTGCTGCTGAATGTCCCGGAAGAGAGGAAAGAGGAGATGAGGCTGACAGGAAATGCTCTTCGGTGGCTGACATTAAAGAGGGAAGTTGATTTCTGTACTTACAATAGCAGTTGGTGTGGCAGCCAGCACGCAGTAGAGCACCAGAGGGGTGATGAAGCTTTCTTCCTCAGTCCCCGGGTAAGGCTTCATTAAGTCTCCATCCTGACAGAAGAATCCTTGGATGTGCACCTGAAAAGTGTTGGTGCATTCGAAGTAGTAGGCAAGCAGCACCGTCCCAGCCATGATGACAAGCTGAAAATACAGCATGGCCACACAGAGGCATTAGCAGGGCTTCGGAGCAGTGCTGGCCCCACAGAACATACCCCCTCCATCACCCCTGCAGCTCTCCTCCTGGGATTGGTATTGGTGAGTGTGTGCGTGCCTGGCTCATGTGCTCTGGGCTCTGGGAGTATGTGTTTGTTTGTCTGCTTAGTAACATCTGTTATATAAACCTTCCAGGAAAGAATCAACAGCTCCCATCTGAAAGAAGAATCACAGCAAGGCTGGAGAGAGACCTGGCTTCTGCTGCTTCCCTCTCTGAGGACGCATGGGTACCAGGACAGAGGGTATCAAATCAAAGGTCAGCAACATCAAAATTGGCAAGACAGAGATGTGAGATTGGTTCACAAGAAATTGTTTTAACTATCAGAGGTAGACCAACCTTGTTATAAAGTATTAGAGGTAGGTTGAATCACAAATGACTGAATGAATGATTGAATGAATGAATGAACAAAGAATGGGAAAGCTAAAGCATATAAGACTTAAGGGAAATTTTCAGGGCTACACCCTAAATTACACAGTGGGAATGAAAACATAATATAGGTATTCTGTATCAGTAATAACTTGTATCCCATTCAAATAGTTTCACTTTTATTCCAAAAGATTTTCACTAGTAAATCAAAATTTTATATATATATATATATATAATCGTATATTATTGTAGACAAATATCCTTTGTAAGGTTAGACATAAAAAGGACACAATTATTCTTTAATTTGATTCAGAAATGTCCTAGATACTCACTGAGGTTTAGATGTAGGCTTTAATAGGTATGTGGGTTGGGGGCACCTAGAAATGCCAAGATAATTTTTCTCATTCACCTTTGGAAAACACCAAAATCCCACGATAAGATGGGAATAAAGATAGACGGAAAATAGCTCTTTAAAGTGTTGAAATAACAGAAACATAAGCTAGGAGCAGTTCTAGAGACTTTCTAGTCTAATACTTTTATTTCATAGGATGAGAAAACAGAGGCCCAGGCAGGGAACTGACCTCTGCTGGATCACCCAGCAAGCAAACTGAATGCCTGTTTAGGCTGAGCACCTGCAAGGCAGGGAAATTACAGTGGAGAAATGTATATTTAAACATAGATTTGTTTAGTCATCCAAGCAATCACTATGGGAAAACACTGGAACTTGGGAGGACATCTTTGTACATCTTGTTGTTATTGTTGTTAGACGTCATTGAGTCTGTTCCAACTCATAGTGACCCTATGAACAACAGGAAGAAACACTGCCTGGTCCTCCACTATGCCCACAATTGTTTTTATGCTTAAGCTCATTGTTGTGGCTACTGTGTTGATTCATCTCATCGAGGGTCTTCCTCTTTTTCTCTGACCCTCCACTCTACCAAGCATGATGTCCTTCTCCAGGGACTGATCTTTCCTGACAACATGTCCAAAGTATATAAGATGCAGTCTTGCCATCTTTGTTTCCAAGGAGCACACTGATTGTATTTCTTCCAGAACAGATCTGTTGATTCTTTAGACAGTTCATACATTCAACATTCTTCTCCCACACCACAATTCAAAAGTATCAATTCTTCTATCTTTTTGTTCATAGTTCATCTTTCTCATACATGCGATGCGATTGAAAATACCATGGCTTGGGTTAGGCGAGTTTTAGTGTTCAAGGCGACATCCTTACTTTTGGATACTTTGAAGACATCCTTTGTAGCAGATTTTCCCAGTGCAATGTGTCTTCTGATTTCTTGACTGCTGCTTCCAAGGGCATTGATTGTGGACCCAAGTAAAATGAAATCCTTGACAACCTCAGTCTTTTCTCCATTTATGACAATGTTGCTTACTGATCCAGTTGTGAGGATTTTTGCAGTCCTGATGTTGAGGTGCAATCTATACTGAAGGCTGTGGTCCTTGATCTTCATCAGTAGATGCCTCAAATCTTCATTTCCAGCAAGTAAGGTGCTGTCGTCAGCATAATGCAGGTTGTTAATGAGCCTTCCTCCAATCCTGATGCCTCGTTCTTCTTCGTAAAATCCAGCTTCTCAGATTATTTGCTCAGCATACAGATGGAAGGATACAACCCTGACTCACGTCTTTCCTAACTTTAAATGATGCAGTGTCCGCTTGTTCTGTTTGCACGACTGCCTCTTGATCTATCTACAGACTCGTGTACATCTTAGGTGATTTAAAATTGTCTTTATTTGCAAGTACTTATGGGCCAGTAGGGTCCATGGTGGAATTTTCATCTTCCACACAGCAGACCTGTGTTTGGTTTCTGGCCAATGAGCCTCAAGCAAAGCCATGCTTGTCTGTCAGTGGAGGCTCACATGTTGCTACGATATTGAACAGGTTTCAGCAGAGCTTCCAGACTAAGACTAGGAAGAAAGGCTTGGCAAATTTTGGAAAATCAGACAATGAAAACCCATGGAGCACAACATTCTGATCTGCTGCCAGTCGTGGAGATGGTTTCTTTCTGTTGTGCCTGAGGTACCTGTGTGACAGACAAGGACTCCACAGCAGCTAAAAACAACATAGGGTGGTGAGGGAGAAACCATGATGCTTTCAGGCCTTAGGAAGTCTAGAATTCTTATTCCAGCTCTGGGCTGACTAACCTAAGGTCACAGAGCTAGTTAGGATTAAAGCCACAACTAGAAACTCATGCCTCCCGATCTGCCAAGTAGAGGTGGGGAGCCTTTGCCTCAGTGTCAAAATGGAATCTTATACAAAAGGGGGAGAGACGTGCACGCGGAAGGTGAGGGTAAGAGCTGAACTCTAAGGCACAGCATTCACTGCTTGGGGTTCCTGTCCATTCTCCTACCCATCACTTTAGCCACAACACTGAAACAGAGCTTCACATGTGGCCCCACTCAGCCCCACTCTCTGGAATCAGGAACGGTCTCTGCTTCTGAGCTCTCATCCTCTGCCCTTCCTCCTCACAGCAGCAAAAAGCCTCACCTTCTCTAAGGCTCATTTAGATGAAGACTCCTCTTCCATCCTTCCATTTTCCCCCTTTCAGTACACTTCCTCTCTGACTCAGGAGCCTTTAGGATCGCTCAGCTGTCGTTTGTCTCAAGCACAGACTCCTAATCATCTGTCGTACAAGTTGTTACCCTCAGACCAAGCTATCATCACCTTACTTTATCTCCAGATAAGCCACAAGTTGTACTCCACCGTCTTGGACATGACTCGGTTATGGCTCCACAAGGATTATATTCTTCTGGTCTCTGATACGTTTTCTACCCTGCTAATGGCCTCCCTCTCTGACCATCCAGTAACCTGACCATCCAGCTCTGACCACCCAGTAACCTCAGGATTCTCCATGCCTGAAGCTGTTTATGGTACCCTGTGTAAATCACCAGCCACCAACTGTCAGGCCAGCCATCACCGCTGTTTTGTTTGGCTTATTTCTCTTTCTGATGGCTGCAGGAAAAGGCTTGGGTAAGTATTTTCCTGTAAGACTGACAGACAGGCAGCCCAAAGCTGCCCATGCTAATGAGTGCTCTTTCCAAAGGCTATTTTAGAAGTCAAGGCCATGGAGTTTCTATTTCTTTCGTGCTTGACTGGTCAACTGCGTCCACCCATGGGGAATGGATCTAGCCAGCTGACTTCAGACTGTAGCAGACAGGCAGTAACACTGGGATTCCAGAAGATCTGAGGCTCTGCCACGGGGACTGTCTTTGTCCCCTGCACATGGCTGAGATGGGATTTTTTTTTTATTTCATGTGGGTGGTTGAAAACACACAGTTCTCTCTCTCAGCTGAGGCAGTAGACTTTCAAACCCTTCATCAGTCTGTGGGAGATAAAACAAAAACAGTCCCATCACCATCGAGTTGATTCCAACTCATAGTGACCCTACAGAACAGAGCAGAACTGCCCCACAGGCTTTTCAAGGTGTAAATCTTTAAGGAAGCAGATTGCCACATTTCTGTCCCACCTAACAGCTAGTGTGTTTGAGCTGCCCACCTTTCAGTTAGCAGCAGAGCTGCTTTAACCGCTGCACTGCCAGAGCTCCTGACGATATGTAAGGGTGGGGAGGAGAGCCTGAAAAAAAGTCATCTAGCTTCCTCTATTGCGGACGAGCGTTGCGTTTTATTGAGTGCCTTTGTGGTGCCCCTTCCTACTCCTTTCAGGAAAAGAAAGCGGTGAAGAGGAAGTACAGCAAGGTGATGGACGTGTGTGTGTGTGCGCACGTGTGCATGTGCATGTGTGTGTGTAAAGGACTCCATAGAAAAGCAAAGGACAGAACTTACACAACTGTCTTAACATCACATACATCAAAATCAGCAACCATAAAAACCGGTCACATAACTAAATTTGAAATCTCTAGAACATATCTCAAATGCCTGCTTGACTGATTTCATCCCAGAAACTGCATTCAGAGAGAAGTAGATGAATGAATCAATCAACTGCAAGACTTAGAGCAATGAACAGAGAACCTAGAGACTGACAAGCTTCACCGAAGCACAGGGTGGGTGGGAGCTTCAGGTGCCCGAGGTACAGACCCGACCACCAGCATGATCAGTGTGCCCTGGTTCTTTCTCTGAGCAGCCAGAAACCTCTGCTTGTGATTTTTACACAATCCTTAACTCCCTGGAGAATCCCGCGAAAACACCACACAGAGATGCAGAGAAGCAAAAAGAGACCACTCCATGCCACGATCTGGTCTCTTTTCTTGTGACCACACATAAAAAAAAGCTGATGTTTTTGCTGCAGGAACAAAACACATGTTGACTCTGCCCCCATAAGCAGAGAGGCCTGCCTCTCTGGTGCAGGCCTCTCCGTACCAACGAGGCTGCACAGTTAGCCATTAGTGTCCTGCTCCATGTCCTGGGCCATGATGCAGCGGTCTCTAGGTTTTTGTCACCAGTGCCAGCTGGCACACTTGAGCTGTCCACCACCTTCCTCAGCCACGTTTAGGGATGCACAGAGATAGGCCATAATGTTGGTGTCACAGGAGCAGATGGTGGGGCTGTGCTGGGCCCAAGTGCGGGAGCATGTCAGAGCAAAAGGAGCAGTCACGGCGGTGGGAGGAAACCAAGGTGCGAGGGGCTAACACACCAAGGCTTGGCCTGCGCTGTCACTTACAAGAATGATAACTCCAATATGGCAATGTGTTAAGTCCTGATCATTCTACCGGGACTCAGGGAGTGGAAGGCAGCAGTAGCTGAAAACCAGCCTCTCATTGTTGAGACCAGTATGTTTCTCCACAGGGCCTCTGCTAGTTAGGAGAGAAGTAAATGTCACAGATCGTTGTAAGTGGGGAGGTCACAAAGCTGACAGAAGAGGCTGAGATGATGAGAACATTTTCCTGCAAGCTGATGCTTTGGCAGTGAAGTCTGGAGCAGCTAGAACATTAATTTAGCTGGGGGAACAGTAGACCACGTACAGATAGTACGAAGTGTGGGTCTAAGTGTACATATGAATATGCCCAGGAGGGTGGAACAAAAATGTGAAGTTAGTTAGAATGAGAGAACTTGTATCTGGTCTGCAGTGTAAAGGGCATATTTTAAACTGGGGAATCCCTAGGACTAAGTGACCCACCATCCTAGTTTGTCTGGGACTGAGCAGTTTGCTGGGGCTTGAGACATTCAGTGCTCAAACTGGGAAAGTCCCAGACAAATTCCGCCAGTTGATCACTCTATATGAGACAATAAATGTGTTCTTTCTGAAGAGGCCTCACATCGGATTTGGCTAAGAGTTACCAAACCCAATCAGCAACCATTCAGGGGAGACACCTCTGAAATCTATCCTAAACTAAGAGCTATGAAGGTGAGGAATTCTCAGATATCCTCTCTGACCCCAAGCAATTTGTGACTCAACGGAGGACTGCTCAACAACAGAGGAAACAGATAATGGTTGCAGGGAAGTCTCTCTGTGCCCATGGGATTCATACATGGCTGCATGTGCCTGGGGAACTGACAGAAAGAAAATGGGGACAGGGAGCAATGTACTGGGGAGAAAGGAGAACAAGGGGGTAGAAACAGCAGTATGCTGTCTGTTCAGGATTTGGGTCCTGGCCCTTCTCCAGGGACACATGTTCAATTGCACAAATAAATCTCATCAAGGAAACTTAGAGCAGAAGAAACACTTCATTGAGGCCTAGAGGATGGGTGGGTGTTGGTTTGTTATCCTTCAAACCAATACTTGACACAGTCACAACAAAGAAGCAGTGTCTTAGTAAGGACTCCAGGAAATAGCACACTTGAAGGATTAGCTTGTTTATCAGGACTGAGAAAGCATTCTAGGCACAAGGGTCAGTGGCTGTGCAGAGCTGGAAAGGAAACCTTCAAGCTGCACTGATAAAAGTGGAAATTGATGTAGTAGGCTGGAGGGGAAGCACATGAGGAAGCTGATAACAAATCCTTGTGAAACTTCAGCGGGGACCCTTAGAAATAACTGGGTGACCCTTTGACAGGGTCTAGAGGTTCTTTACGAACAAGAGCGAGAGCCAATAGATGAAGGCGGTGGTAACGATAATGTCTTACGTTATATATGTGTTCACAGGAACTGTTCTAAGCACTTACCCTGTGAAGTAGGTACACGAGGTCCAACAGCTAAGCACTTACCCTGTATAAAAGGTATGACAACTAAGTCCATGAACTTAATTGTTTTAAGTGCTACATAATGCACTGCTCAATATCACTGTGGTCACCTCTGAAGTACTCCCCTTGGGAAGCTATGCACTGATGTCAGTGCCTAGTCCACCCTTCAAAGCAATTTTAGAACTCTTTTTGAAATGACCATTGCACACAGTGGCAAGTTCGAGAACTTAATTGCATAGTTGTCTGAGAGAGGGTTTTTAGCCAGTAAACAACTGTATTGTGGTATAATTGGCTATTTGTCTCCAAATGTCCATCTCTTTATCTGTAAAAGGTCAATAATAGCTGTTCTATAAGGATACAATGAGGTCTGTTTAAGTATACTCCTTTTGTTCCACAAAGAAGTTGTGTCAACTTCTATCAGATAAAGTAAGCAAGCATCAGTGAGAATTTGGAATGGAAGAAGAAAATAAGCATAAAAAAATCCAAACCTACTATTGTTGAGTTGATTCTGACATACAGCAACCCTACAGGACAGAGCAGAACTGTCCCATAGAGTTTCCAAGGAAGGTCTGGTGGATTCGAACTGCTGACCTTTGGTTAGCAGACCATAGCACTTAACCACTGTGCAGCCAGGATTTCCAAAAATAAGTATGGTGGCATAAAAAGAGACAGGAATTATACCTTGAGTATAAGTTATGTAGCATTCAACAAATAAGAAAATCCCAATCACATTTCACTGTGTTTATAAGATAAAAACAAACCAAGCATTAAGGACACGTAGAATACCTCTGATATGGCAATTGGACAGGAATTACTCCTGCGGGTCCACTGGCAGCATGTGCCATGAGATGGAGAGGTGAGGATGATGGTGTATGTATGGGATCCGATGATTTCTCATCCAAGTGGAAGTGTTGGGTAGAATGGAAGAGACTATTAGGACTCCACCTAGGTTGTACTTTGGGAAAGATGCAGAACAGAAAGCTAAGAGGGTAAAATAGACTGCCTGGGTTAGAAACTCACTCTGCTCTGTATTAGGTGTGCAAACTAAAGTCTTGTGCCTCATTTTCTTGATCTGTAAAATGGGTCCTATAATACTGAAGTACCTGTCTCAGGATTATTATGAAAGTTAAATGAGGACTGTGTATCAAGTACTACTGAGAATAACATCTGATTCATAACACTGAGTATTTTTTGAAACAGTGGATGAATTCTTCCAAATGTTGACCAAGCATCCGGGACAGTTAAACTTATTCCAGGAAATTAAGACCAGTGCCACCTCTGACAGTTAAGGCATATGTAGCAGACTTAGTAAGTACAATAGGTTTAAGCAGGAACCGAAGTCTCACTAGTCTCTGGAGATGAGGCCTTTTCAGTTTTTAAAGAGCCAGTTGAAGAAAATACATTGATAATATCAAAAGAAAATGCAATTTTCTTCCCATCTTCATAATTTCCTTTATTAATAATCAAGAGTTTTTCAGTAAAAGAGATACAGACTTAATCAGCAGGCACAGCACTACATGAGCAAAACCTGACCCACAAGTGAACACACGAGTGTAGTATTTGAATCATCAATGAAAACTTTGCTTTCTAATTGAGCACTGAATAGGCTTTGGGGAGAGTGGCTTGACTTTCTGCCTGCAGCACAGCTTCTAGCCTACCATTTGTCCTAACAAATCATTTTGAGTCTTGTGTCCAGCTGAAAAAGGGAAACTTATTTTTACTTTCATTGGCCTGCTTATGCTACAATAGTTATCTCATTAAAATCCTAATGTGTAATGCCACCAGTCCCAAGTAAAAGTAATTTATTTAAGGATTTAAAACATTCTAATCCACTCAATTTAAGGAAAGTATGATAGGATTTCAGTCCAACAAAAGAAATTGCCTAGCCATCATGGATCAGCTATAATGGGAGCCAAACAGCACAGGGCTTCCAGATATATTGCTTCTGTATACAGCAATCCTTGACTAGTAAAAATGATGGAGTGCTCTGCTATTAGCTAAAAAGTTTGTGGTTCAAACTCACCCAGAAACACCTTGCAAAACAGGCCTAGTTACCTGCTTCTGAAAGATCATAGCCTTGAAAACCATGCAGAGCAGTTCTACACTGCACATACGGTGTTGTCAAGAGTCAGAATCTACTCAGCAGCAACTAGCAACAACGGCATGTCTCTTATTTGAGGGTGGTGACATGTAATACTACATCACCAGGAGTATTCTGCTGTTGTTGTGTATTGTTGAATCGATTCCAAAGATCACAGCGTTGCTATGAGAAGTATTCTAGTACAGGTCATTAGGTATAGATATCATAAAATGTACTCCAAAGGGGGTAGACATCAGTTCAGATAAACAATAAAACTGCTGAAATTGTCCAGAAGTTATCCTTGGTTATCTTCATTTCATAATATGATGGCCCCCTCCTGTGACCCTAGAGGTCTTGTGCATACTTAACACAGTGCTGTTGTTAGGTGCCATTTGGTTGGCTCCAACCCATAGCAACCCTATGCACAACAGAACAAACACGGCTCGGTCCTGTACCGTCTTCACAGTCCTTCTACTTGAGTCCATTTTTGGAGTTACCATGCCGATCCATCTCATGGATGGTCTTCGTCTCTTTTGCTCACCTTCTACTTTGCCAGGTGTGACGTCCTTCTCCAGGGACTCACCGCTTCTGACAGCATGTTCAAAGGACAGAAGATGAAGTCTCTCCTTTCTCACTTCCGAGGAGCCTTCTGGCTGTATCTCTTCCAAGACAGATGTTTGTTCTTCTGCTATTCCATGGTATATTCAGTATTATTTGCCAAAAACATAATTCAAAGGCATTAATTCTTCCTTGTTCCTCCTTATTCACCATCCAGCTTTTGTACGTGTATAAGACAACTGAACATATCATGGCTTTGGTCAAGTGCACCTTAGTCCTCAAAGTGACATCTTTGCTTTTCAAAACTTTAAAGAAGCAGATTTACCCAATGTAACAGGTCATTTAATTTTCCGACTGCTGTTTCCATGGGTGTTGATTGTGGATCCAAGTAAAACAAATCCTTGCCAACTTTAATCTTTTCTCTACTTATCATGATGATGCTTACTGGTCCGACTGTGAGGAGTTTTGTCTTTTCTATGTTGAGATATAGTCCATACTGAAGATTGTAGTCTTCGATCTTCACCAGTAAGTGCTTCAAATCCTCTTCACTGTCACCAAGCTCCATTATCACAACATGAAAGCCACTGCAGTATGACAAACTGACAGATGTATCCTAACACAATAAAGTAAGCCAGACCAAACCAACTGCTGTTGAGTCAACGAAGACTTACAGGAAACCTAGAGAACAGAGCAAAACTCCCCTGTAGAGTTTGCAAAGCTGTGACCTTTACAGAAACAGACTGCCTCATCACTCTCTCAGAGCAGCCAATGGGTTTCAACTGTCAACTTTTGGTTGGCAGATGAGCACTTTAACCACTGAACAACAAGGGCTCTTTTCAAACACAGCATTAGTCTTTAAGTAAGGATCATGAGGCCTGCTAATGTACTCTTAATATTTTATAAAATGGAAAACAAAACAAAACAAGAACAACTCAAAACATCTGATTGCTGTGACTGTTTGACAGAAGTCCACAAGCATGAAACGGACAGGAGTTCCCCATTTATTAATGTACAGATGTCAGTGTCATTATTTGCTCTAAAACATAAAGGGACATTTTCACAGACCTATTGTTACATTGTTTTCAAAGGATGTCAGAGATATAATGAGTTGCTTTAAATATTAATAAAACACTATTATCTCAAGTAAAAATCTATTGCAAGTTCCCATTTGCTATTTATAATAAGCCTTCTTTTCTCATCACAAGCTTTAAATTACAGATTTATATGGATAGAAAAGGTCATTCAGAATTCATTTTATGACTCCAAATTAGAATGAAAATGTAAAAGTGTCACTGATCTTTCTGCACGCCACATGGAGCAAATGTTAAAGATTCCAACCGAAAAAGCAAATGAAGGAACCAAGGGTAAGTAGCCTACATTTGCTTTAAACCAATCCTATAAAGAAGTATTTAAGATATCATTTTCATTTCCCTACCAGAAAGGAACATGAGTTTTCTTTTGCCATACACACTGCTCTGCTGCTTGGGAATTAGGTAAATGAGGAGGAAAAGAAAAATACTTTCTCCAAATCAATTCCTTTGTTTTCCTTTCTAATTAAAACAGGTAAATCTCAGCCTTGAAAAGATTCAGATGTTCTTATTTTTCTTTAAGTATCACTGAGTGGGGATTTTCCTTATTTCCCTTTAAAATTACTGCATTGGTTGCCACTGAGATACTGTCTCTCCAGAATGAGAAAATTCAGCATAAATGAACACAAACCAGGACCACATTCTAGCTCCTGGAGGCTATGAGAGCACAGGTGCTCAGGCCTGCACCTGCCTCGTGGGCTTGTGTCTGAACAAGCCAACTGTCCTAGTGAGTGCAATCAGTGAACATCTAGGTTCATCCAACACTCCAGGTGTTTCATGAGTTTTTGTTTCCCTCTATCAGCACTGTCCAACAGAATGTTTGTTTTGACGAAAATGTTCTATATCTGAGTTCTCAATATCACGCTACTAGTCACACGAGACTAGGAAGCAGCTGAAATGTGATGAGTATGACTCAGGCACAGAGTTTTTAATCATAATAAATGCAGCTAAAGTTGCCTCTGAGTGGCATCTTCATGTACAACAAAAACAAACACTGCTTGCTCCTCTGCCATTTTTGTCATCTTTGTTATGTTTGTGAGTCCATGGATGTGGCTGTTGTGTCAATCCAACTCACTGAGGGTTTCCTTCATTTCTGCTGACCTTCTACGCTTTTAGTATGGATTATACCTCAGCATAAAGGTTTGTTTACAAGTCTGTTACCTGGTGTGCAGAACACCTTTAATTTTGCCATGCTGTTGTCATGGCGTCAGTGTGAGTCAGGGGCCAAGTCACAATAGATACCAACCACATTACACTTTCAGAGCAAGGTCACAAAATTTAATTTAGTTCTCACCCACAGTAGAGTAGAAACAAACGAGTGTGTTTTGTAATAGTTTAGTTTTCAACTACTATCACAAAGATATGAAGTAATTTTATCTACCATATGTTAGATACTAGGAAAGGAGCAGGACATAAAATGAAGTCTCTAGTCACATAGGGGAAGAGATTTAGGGGCAAACTTTTTAAATAAGAAATTTAATTTTGGACACACAAATTTTGAGAGGCCTATTGGATACCAGGAATCTGAATGGCACAGCAGTTAAAAACTCGACTGCTAACAAATAGGCTGGCAGTTCGAATCCACAGCTGCTTCTTTGAAATCAATGGGCAGTTCTAATCTGTCCTATAGAGTCACTGTGAGTCAGAAACAACCTGATGCTAATGGGTTTAGTTTTTTTTGTTTTGTTTGTTTTTTAATTGGACATCCAAGTGAAATGTCAAAGAGGCAGTTGGATATATGAGTTGGAGACAGGTCAAGGTTAAGATACATTTTGGGGTCATTAAAGCATTAGATCACCTGATGAATGTACACCTGATGAACGTGCAGAATCAAGAGGGGTCCAGGAGACGAGACGGAACCGGGAAAGGAGATGCATCAGGGCTGTGACAAGGGTGGTGTCAGGAAGAAAGTAACAGTGAGCCGAGAACTAGAATCTCCAAGGAATGAGGGCAGGGGGAAGAATGTCCAGGGTCTTGTATAACAGGACCAAGGGTGTAGAATGAGTGTTATTGATTGTTGGCATGAGTCTCCGAGTGGTGTAATTTCAGAGAGGAGGATAATAGCCTGGAAAAGGCAATGAGGAGCAAAGACGACTGACACCCATCGTGCCTCCCAATCTAGCAGTACAAGGAGTGTGGGAATTAGAAAAGGGCCACGTGGTTGGGCTGTAAGGAAGCAACACAATTAAGGAGACAAGTTCAGAGTAAGAAGGTCTGTTCAGACAAAATTACAATAAGAGACTGCTGGTGACACAGGTATGGCTTGGAGTCCGTATGGCAGCAATCCCAGAGTTGAGAAGGATAGTGGCTGAGAGCAGATCTGAGAGGCCCAGAGAAGTGTGTGCCTGAGAAACCACAGGGTGAGAGATGGTCTGGAGCCCTGGTTTATGACTCATATGAAACCAAACCAAGTCCACTGCTGTTGAGTTGAATTCTAACTTAGAGCAATAGGGACAAAAGGTATGACATTACTTTTGATGTTCTTTGGAGCATATTGGTAGAACTGTATTAACAAGGGAGGAAGGGAGAGGAAACCTGTTTTGTGTTGTGTTGTGAATTTTAAGAAATAATAAAAAATCAGGCTTTGTGAGCTAAACTGGAAGGTGACCATGGGACAAATGCTTTTATGGAGAAATAGATTTCCTAAATTACATCAATGTAGCACTAGACTTCTTAAGACAGCTCGAATTCAACCACTATCACCTACTATGGTTGAACACCTTTCTACATATTTGGTGAGGAGACAGAAGAAGAGAAAGCAAGCAGTTAACTCCAGAAAACTTAAGTCCTTAAATACATCTGTGCCTATTGTCTACTGGGTGATGAGAAGAGACCTATAAGCTTCAAAACCTCTTTTTGCTTTTTGGGATTCCAGAAGGCATGTGTCCTCTGCTATTCCCACAGCAGAAGGGACCAGTTGTCCATTTCTCCAAGTGCTCCTTTGTTGAATATTTGTAACTCAGAAATGGCTGAACTGTTTTATGATAAACATGTAATGAACTACAGGAGAATGACACAATGTTAGCTTAATATCTCCCGTGTATAAAGTGTGGAGGCCTGAACTCATCCCCTGAAGACACTTCTCTTTCCTCTAGGTTTTTAAAGAAGTAAGAAAAGGTAAAAAAACATGACAAATGATAATTCAGAGTCAACTAGACTAGAAATGACAAAAACATACCATATGTTTTACCTTCCTCCGTCCATAATTATGACAGCACCAATAATGCTTATGAATCTTTCCCATTGAATTCACTAGGTCTTCAAATCATTTTGCACATAAAACTCTAGGTATTCATTCCAATTTCTATCACCCTTGATGAGACAGGTAGTGTCGTCTTTGCAGACTATTAGTTTCCTAGGGCTACCATAACAAAGTACCACAAATTGGGTGGCTTATTAGGAAAGAAATTTATTGTCTCACAGTTCTTGGAGTATAAAATCAGGTTATTAGCCATGTTGATTCCTTCAGAGGCTCTGAGAAGAAGCTGTTCTATGTATCTCTCCTCCCTTCTGATGATCTGGGGATCTCTGGTGTTCCTTGGTGTATAGATCACTCCCATCTGTGCCTCTACCTTCACACAGCTGTCTTGCCTTTGTACGTTTCTTGATGTCTCTTCTCTTTTATAAACACACCATTCACACTAGATTAGGACCTACCCAACTCCAGTATCACCTCACAGTAACTGATAACATCTTTAAAGACCCTATTTCCAAATAAGGTCACTATCACAGGTACCAGGGGTTAAGACTTGAACACATCTTTTAGAGAGACATGATTCGACCCATAACACAGATATATGAAGTTTCATGGATTGAACTGTGTCTTCCCAAAAACATGTGTGGTAATTTGTCTAGGCCGTGATTCCCACTATTGTGGGGTTGTCCTCCATTTTGTGATTTTCCTATTTGTAAATCCTAATATATGCCTGTGGTTAACAGGGTAAGATTGGATTACGTTAAAGAGGATTAGGGTGAGACTGTAACACCCTAAGGTCATTTCCGTGATCCGGCGTAAATGGAATTTTCCCAGAGTATGGCTTCAACCACTTTGTATCCTTTTATCCTATAAGAGACAAAATATCATTGACATATCATGGCATCTGGCATGAAAATGAATGCAATCATGGTAATTCTATGACACTCAGAGCACTGGATAGCACAGACATCCCCTGCCCAGCCTTGTCCCCATTCTTAGGTTAAGTTGGCCCAAATATATTTATGTAGGGAGATGGTTTCATGTCCCCCCTAAAAACCACTGCTGTTGAGTTCATTCCAACTTAGAGAAACCCCACAGGGCTCCCAAGGCTGAAAATCTCTATACAAACTCTGCCACATCTGTCTCCTGCGGAGCTGCCTGTGGTTTTGACCTGCTAACCAAAGATTTTTACCACTGAGCCACCAAAACCAACCAAAACCCAAACCAGTTGCTTGTGAGTCAATTCCAACTCCTAGTGATCCTATAGGGCAGAGTAGAACTGCCCCATAGGGCTTCTAAGGAGTGGCTGGTAGATTTGAACTGTCAGGCTTTTTTGTTAGCAGTGTAGTCTTAACCACTGCAGCACTAGGGCTCTTATATCTCTTTAAAAGCCTTGGAGCCACTTCTCCATTTGAGTTTGGGGCTGGGGGAGCCTTTCTTCGTTTCTTTGGAGAGAATGCCCAGCTAGGTAGTTGAAAAGCTTAGAGCTTGAAGTCGTTTGAACAGTTATATTCAGGAAAGTAGGCACTGAACAGATACACAGCATCTTTGTTGTCGTGTTGTCTCTAAATTGAAACAGGGTAAGAACAGGCATTAAGCTGCTTAGAGAGCTGAATTAGACGAACAATTATTCTAATATACATGATAGGGGAAAGGCTCTCACAGCTTATAATCTCTTGATTCTTATGAAAAACTGTCACTCAGTAGATGTCCACACTTGACTGGATGCTTTGCAAGGCAATCTAAGCCTCCTCCTTTCCTTTTTATCCCCTTGAATTGATTTTTGTTCCTTTTGAAAACGATCGTTCCAGTTGAAAACTTTCTGAACATGGCACAATGCATAATCGGTATCATTTGGCACTCGAAATACCGTGCCATTATACAATCACTGTTATGACTGAAAATGCCTTGTCAATGGAAATTTATTCAATAGAATGTGAAATTACTTTAGAAGACACATTTAAAGCATTTGGCTTAGGCCAGGGATGTCAGGCTAAAACAGTTCAGGAAGTTATATTTCTAAGTTGTTAATTATTGTTCATTTCACGATACCTTTTCATTGTTGATTCTCTTTTGAACTCTTGGAATAGTCACCAGAGGAAAGGGAATCTAGCATGTGAAAGATCATTTCAATAGTGTCTTCATTTTCTTCACAGTCTTGATGTCAGAGCTGTAACAACTAGAACGTGCAGTCAGTATCTTGGACTGAGCTCCATCAACTAGTCTCCCAAAGTAGCTAGTCATCACACTCACCTAGTCTCCCAAAGTAGCTAGTCATTACAATCACCTAGTCTCCCAAAGTAGCTTCTGAAACCACTCTGCACTATTGTGTAAGCTAATCTTATGCATAGGTCACCCCTTCCTAGCCACCAAGAAGCAAAACAACCAAACCCCTTGCCATCAAGTGAATTCTGACTTACAGCAACACTTCAGGACAGAGCAGAACTGCCCCATAGAGTTTCTAAGGCTGTAAATCCTTACAGAAGCTGCCTGCCATATGTTTTTTTCTGCAGAATGGCTCATGAATTCAGACTGCCCACCTTTCAGTTAGCAGTTGACTGCATTTACCACTGTGCCATCAGGGTTCCTTCTTCCTACATAAGGTCTCTTTATTTTCTATGTAGGGGAATAGGAAGTGTATTTCCTGGGAATCAGGAAAAATATTTTTAGTTGGATACACTCAAGGAGAAGTTATATTCACTAAGCAGGATCAAGGACAGAGGAGCATTGGGAGACGGACAGTAACAATTAGGACACTTTGATTCCTACAGACTTTTAATTATACACTGAGGGACTGGGAGATACATCATTCTACCTGGAAGTCAGTAAAAACTTAGTGCCCCAGACTGTGAGTTCTCCAGGGATGGTGGACACAATGTGACTAATATTCACTGTATATTCCAGAGTCTGGTATGGGGTAGGTGCTTCATGAGTGTGGTCCAGTATATGGACTAAAGGCAGAGTGTGAGAATTATAAGATCCAGGCAGCCAGATCAATGCCAACATATATTCACGTATTCGCCTACAGCCCATTTTCTCTCAAGTCCCTCAAGGAAAGGAAACTAAAAGAAAAGCAAAATAAAACCAAAAAAGCCACTGCCATCGAGTGGATTCCAATGCATAGGGACCCGATAGGACAGAGTGGAACTGGAAGGCACTACAAGTTGCCAAGCAGTAAATCTAAACACCATGAACCCTGAAAGCACTTCCTAGCATAAATATCTCTTTAGACGTCCATCCTGTCCCTGTGGAGGCTCTAAGAACCCTCCTCTCAGATGTTAATGGTAAAGGACTGGTTGATGTACATTAATATGACCATTTTGGTAGTCTAGAAGCCAAAGAGGAGAGGAGTGGGAAAACTGAAGTTGCCTTTATGTTCCTTTTCTGTGTTTTTTCTCTCTTTTGCTGAAACATCTTCTTTGGAGGCCAGATTTCTGAAAGAAGTTGGGGCTTGGTTCTCACTCCAGATGACATGTTGTGAGGCCCTTCCTTTGTCCATGGAAAGGTCTACAGCATCTTAGAGACACTTCACCACCGTAGCAAAAGCTTCTTTGCATGCCTCTTAGTATGGCTACAGTGGTCAGCTAATCTTGTCAAAGGACCTGATTTTGCTCCCTTACCTGCACCTATGTTCTTTACCTTGTAGTTCCTCTCCCTGAAGAGGCAAGGTCTATTTGCTTACACCATGAATCTTGGCTGTGTGGCTTGTGACTTACTTTGGTCAACGGGTTGTATGCAGATACAACTGGAAGCAAAGGATTAGCAGTGCTTACGTATTCTTGCTTGTTCTTGACTTCTGCCTTTGTCTGGAGAACATACTTGGGCGGCCTGCTGAAGGGAAGTGAGAGGTTCATGGAGGAGACCCAAGCCAGCTCAGATAACTCATATTCTCATAAAATAAGGCATTGGATGATTTATATCTAACCTATCATATAATGGAAACCCTGGTGGCAATCCTTGGAAACTCTACGAGGCAGTTCTACTCTGCCCTATGGGGTCACTACAGGTCCAACAGTTAAGTCTGTGAACTTAATTGTTTTAAGTGCTACATACCTCACTGCTGAATTATCACTATGGTCACCTTGAAAGTACTCCCGCTGGGAACCTATGCACCAATCCCAGTGCTAGTCTACCCTTCAAAGCAATTTTGGAACTTTTTATGGAATGGCCATTGTGCATGGTGGCAAGTTTCGGAACTTAATTGTACAGTTGTCTGTGAGAGAGTTTTTAGCCAGTAAACAAGTAACTGTATTGAAACACTTCCCTTCCCCCGCCCCCCCCAGTGACTTTTTTCTTTACTTTAAGACAAAGGAAATATTGAAAGGAAGACATTTTGATGACATTCAGGACATCAAGGGTAATACGACAACAGCTCTGATGAACATTCCAGAAAAAGAGTTCCAAAATTGCTTTGAAGGGTGGACTAGACACTGGCATTGATGTATAGCTTCCCAACAGGAGTACTTCAAAGATGACTATAGTGATATTCAACAATGAAGTATATAGCACTTTTTCTAGGATGAGTTCTAGAACTTAACTGTTAGACCTAGTATGAATTGGAATTGACTCTATGACAGTGGATTTTTGGGGAGGTTATCATATTGATACATTATAATCATTATGCAAACTGTAGTGCAGCCACTGGCTAGTGAAGTGGTCTTAGGATAAAGTGTTAGGATAAAGCTTCACTCAGCCTGGGAGAGTTCAGGATATCTAAGAAGAAAAAAGTTGAGCTTGGCTAGACACAAATCCTAGACTTCATGAAAATAGAATTCAAAAGGTGCCAAAAATGAGCAGAAATGAGCCTAAGGCAAGAGAACCTGAAAAAGAAAATATGTCAGGATGATTAGAAAGTTCTCAGAAATGAAGTTCTTACTGTGCAAATACAAATGATTCTAATGAGGAAGAAGAGGGAAAAATCACCAACATAAACGTTTTGGGCTGTATGTGAAGCTTGTGATGAGGTCAGATTTGGAAACTGGATGTATAAAAGATAGCTGAACAAGGTCAAGAAAAGATAAGACTCTCTTTTTTATGGTGTACATAAACAAACAAACAAACAGAAAACATTGCCATCAGGACAATTTCAACTCAAGTGACACATATGACAGAGTAGAATTGTCCCACAGAGCTTCGAAGGAGACTTGGTGGATTTGAACTGCTAACCTTCTGGTTAGCGGCCATAGCACTTAACCTCTATGCCACCAGGGTTTCCATTGTATACATACATGTCTAAAATCCAAAGTAAACGGTGACTAACAAAAATGCTACAATTAAATTTGACACATAGGAATAAAACATTAATGTGATACTGATGGGTAATTCTGAAAAATCAGAATTCTTTAATATGTCTTTGACATCTGTCTTCCCTGTCAAGAAGAATGAGCTTTAGATTAAAAAAATTAGAATGACACTGGTCTCAAATGTAGGGAGTGATGAAAGAAAGGACAAAGCATAAACCACACTGGCTCAAAGGAATCATATCTCAGGATTCTTGCAAATGAGACTTTTAAGGAATTACTGAGAATGTACGAGAAGCAGGACTGTCAGAAACAGGTAAATATGTTTCCAGTTTCAAAAGCAGGAAGCATATAGACTTAAACACATTACTGATGAGAGCCACTGAGGCTAGACGAACCCCCAAGACTACTGCCCTGAGATCATTTAAACTAAACCAAAAATATCCTTTGAAGCCTTCTTCAAATCATAGTTTAGTTTAATTAGTAAAAGAAAATCTGCCTTGAGCAGATCAAGTTGACAACAGCAACTTGAAAAATTATATGGGAAACTGAGGAGGCAGTGAGTTTATGTTAATGGAAGAGGAATAATTAAGAAAAGAAACGGTTATATAACTTAATCATTTTATGCTTAAGCATAAGAATGATTGCGGACATGGCGCAAGACTGGATAGTGTTTCCTTCGGCTGTGCATAGGGTCCCTATGAATCAGAACCGACTTAATGGCACTGAACAGCAACAACACACAACTTGAAGAATGCAATCAGTGTCATTGAACTGTACATGTAGAATTACTAATTGGCTGAATTGGCATAGGTTCATAAAATAAAATAAAAAACACGGGTTACTGATGGTTGAATTTTGCATTATCCTAGGCAAGACTGTAGAATAGATGTTCTAGAGCAAATTCTTTGGCTCTTAGCAGAGGACTCCCTGGCCATTCTGAGTGATGACGTGTTCACTAAGCACAGGTGAGGTCACATGAAAGTTACCTTACTTCATTCTTTGAAAAGCTACTGGGTAGGCATACTAGGGAAATAGATTATTTATGGTATTTTCAGACTTCACCCAAAAGGTGCTCTTGAGAGTCCGCTGGATAAAACAGAAATACGGACTAGATGATAGGTATATTGATAACTGGATAAACTCAAAATGAATTCTTTAATGGATCAACTGTAATATGAATGGAGAATTCCAAATGCGTGCATGGATCAGTCTGATACCAGTGAATTAGAAGTCAGCCTTATCAAATCTGCAAGTGATATAAAACTTGGAGGAATAACATATACACTGAGAGACAGAATCAGAATCCAGAAAAATCTCAACAGTCTGGAATAAAAGATTGAATTTCAAAAGACGTTAAGTGCAAAGATAAACAATAGGGTCTAAAATTCCAAGTCTAAAAGAATCTAACACTTGGATCTAAAGAATCAATTGCACAAACACTGGGGACGAGTGGGAGACAAATGTAACTTAACAGAAGGGCAGTACCTGAAGGAAACAAGACATAGGAAATCAAGACTGCTTACTCTCAGCTAGTAACTGATGCGCCTTTCTTGGAAGTCCTCATCCATTCATCCTCTTTTCTTCTTGCCTAAATCTTGAACCTCTTGATCTGCACTCTTTGTGGGTACACCCCAGCAATTTAAAACTAACAACATAAATAAAAGCTTTCCCTTAATTTTGTTTCTGTTGTTAGCTACCACTCAATCGTTTTATTTCCTACATTGCAAAAGTTCCTAAAAAATTCCTGGTGGTGTAAATGGATCACGTGTGTGGTTGCTGATTGAAAGACTGGAGGTTCTAGTCTACAACAAGATGCCTCAGAAGACAGGCCTGACAATCGACTTCCAAAACATGACCCACTGAAAACCCCGGGGAGCACAGTTCTACTCAGGCACACATGGGTTCACTGCCAGTCAGAATCCACTCAATGGCAACTGAGTAGATTTAAAAAAAACTGCTGAAGGTTTAAACATGTTCACTCTCTAATCTATCTCATTAAAGTCTTCAATGACTTCCTAATTAAAAAATTCACTGAACACTTCACAATTTTAAGCTTATTTGATGTGTCTGCAGCATTTGACATGCTGGACGTGTTTTTTCCTTTCTTTCTTTCCTCTCTTGGCTCCCTTTGTGGTTTTTCTCTCAGCTCTTGGCATTCGACTTCAGGTATCTTTTGTGAACTATCATATTCACACCTCAAATGGTGACTTTTTTCTAGGGTTTTGCCATCAGCTCTGTACGCTCTTCCCACTGTACATGTGGGGATCTCATTCACTCTGAGAGTTTCACCAGTCCTTTATACAGTGATATCATTACTTCTTGCATAAACACCTTCCCAAAGCTCTAGACTCTATTGGTTTTCTTCCATGGCTTCAATTATCACCTCTAGTTTGATAATTCACAGGTTTATAATGTTATCCCAAACTTGTCTCTTGAATTACTGACTCTAATTTCTAAACCCAAACAGAATATCTTCCCCTAGACATTTCTTAGGCATCTTAATATCTTCTGATGTGAATTATAACATCCCCTCACTCAGAAATCTCTTCCTGCAGTATTTTCTTCTCTGAAATTGGCATCAACTTCCATATGATTACTCAAGCCAGAAAACAGTCATCCTTGACTCCTCCGTTTTAGTCCACATTCAGCCAGACTTCAAGTCTTGCCTACATCATTCCAGTAGAATCTATTTGCAACATTACCACTAAAGAGCTTTTCCTGAAGTACATAGCTATTTATGTCCTTTTTGTAGAAGAAAAAACTCTCATCTCCTTAGCTTGCCATTGTATGTCCTGATGAGGTGAATCCTTCCTACCATTCCAATCTGATAACATTTCTGTATAAGTATCTTCTTCACTAATTGTACAGCCCTACTTAAGGAGACATAGTGGGTTAAGCACTACATCTGCTAACCAAAAGGTCAGTAGTTCAAATCTGCCAGGTGCTCCTTGGAAACTTTAGAGGGCAGTTCCACCCTAACCCAGCTCAAATGTTTTTATACTATTCATCTAGTCTTTCTTCTGCTTCAAATGCTTTTTCTTCCATCCCTTTGTCTGATGTCATGGATTGAATTGTGTTTCCCCCAAAATGTGTGTAACAATGTGGCCATGATTCCAAGTATTTTGTAACTGTCTTCCATTTTGTGATTTTCCTATGCTGTAAATCCTAATCTCTGTCTGTGATTAGAAGATTGGTTATGTTAAAGAGGATTAGGGTGGGACTGTAACATAGTTACTAAGGTCACCTCTCTGCCTTTTATCCTACAGGATATTAAAAAAAAAGAGGAAGAAGAAGCAAGGAGAGAGCTGGGGGCCTCATACCATCAAGAAAGCAACGCCAAGAGCAGAGCACATACTTTGGACCTGAGATTCCTGTGCCAAGATGCTCTGAGACCAAAGAAAGACAGATGCAACTCAAGGCCCTTCCTCCAGAGCTGACAGAGAGAGTGCATTTCCCTGGAGCTGGCACCCTAATTCAGACTTCTAGTCTACTGTACTGTGTGAGGATAAACATTTCTTTGTTAAAGTTATCCACTTGTGGTATTTCTGTTGTAGCAAAACCAGATGATTGAAACACCTGATGAATTTGTTTAATTCAAGTGGTCATGTGCAATGTTGCACTTTTCTTTGTTTCTCCAGTTAGCATTAAAAACTTTCTCCTCTTTTGACACACAGTTCCATTTTTCTATTCACTGCTTAATGAAGAAATGTGGTTACTTGTTTGCATGACTATCTTTACTACTAACCTGCGAGATTCTCAAGGAAAGTGACCGAGTTCTCAATCTTTGTAGACTTAGCATATAGCATAGTTCCTGGTACACACTGAACACTTAACTAATGTTAATGGCATAAATTAACTCAGTGTGTATAAATACTGTTTGTGGTCCTTCTACTCTGTCAGCAGTTCTAGAACCTATACTCAAATGATGGTTCTGCTTTTCTTTGAGCTGATCAGTCCACAGAAAAGTTTGCTCTGATGTGGTAAAATACACAGAGTGGGGCCTACGCACATTGAAAAACATTGAAAGGACAGCAAATAAGGTATCCAACATTATGTCAAAGAACAATAATTAAAGAAACAGGAAACTTTTACATGTTGTTTTGTGTGTGCCACTGAGCCAATTCTGACTCAGCAATGCTATAGGATGGGGTACAACTGCCTCATAGGAGTTTCCAAGGAGAAGCTGGTAGATTCTAACGCCAACTTTTTTTCTTTTCTTTATTTTTTTTCAGGAGTTTTTGTTTTAATTTGATTAAGTCAAAGTTCACAGTCCAAGTCACTTTGCTATATAAAACCCTGAGCACCCATCTCTCTGCAACTCTATCTGTTCTCCTCACCCTGTGATACCACACACTTCTTTTCCACTCTTTGTGGCCACTCAACAAATGCTGTTCCCTCCTCTCTACCCTCTCTTCTTCCCACTAAAAAGAAACCAGTAGGACAGCTTCATATACATATTAAACCATAATATACATACACCACCTGTATCACTCTGTGTCCCCAAGTCCAGTCTATTCTTTGCCTGAAGTGTTGGCTTCAGCACTGGTTTCAGCACCAAGTCTAGGGTCCATGTACTCAAGGGACCCTTGAGGTTGTTGAACCATCAAATCTAGTCTTTTAATAGAATTCTAGATCTGTACATCCCTTTCTCTCATCCTATGTCAGGGACTCTACATTGTATTCTCTGTCAGGGCAATCTTTGTTGGAAGCCAGGGACTATCCAGTTCTTCTATGCTTCTACTGATGTAGTCTCCCAATTGTATGGGTCCTTCTGTCATATGGACTCATTTCTGCTCATGTATTTGGTGTTCTTGATTTTCATCTGTTCCAGGTGGGCTGGGGCCAGTTGATGTTCCTTAAATGACAGCTTGCTGGCTTTTAAGAGCCAAGGCACCACTCACCAATATGTGGTGCAGAACCCTCTCTTACAAAAAGAATAGTTATGACAATTGACCTCAATGTCTCCTGCAACCATGGTCCCTAGGCCTCTGTCCCTGCTACTCTGTCTCTGAAATGTTGAGTTGAATTTAGAAAACATTTTAGCTTATGGTGTAATCCAGTTGTGCTGATCTGCCTTCTACTGCATGCTGTCACTCTCTAACTGAATTCCTATACCTATCTAATCTGTGAATAACCCTCTCTCTCCCTCCCCATGCTTGTAGCTATCAAAGAGTATTTTCTTCTGTGCATAATTCTTCCCTTGAGTCCTTATAGTGGTTTCATACAATGTTCTTTTGCAGCAAACTGATTTCACTCAGCATAATGTCTCCTAGTTGATTCCAGATTATGTAATGTTTCATAAAATCATCATTGTTCTTTATCATTACATAGTGTTCCATTGTGTATATATACACACTGTTTGTTTATACATTCATCTGCTGATGGGCACCTAGGTTGATTCCATCTTTTTGCTATTGTGGACAGTGCTACAATAAACATTCATGCGCATGCATCTGTTCATGTGACAGCCCTTATTTCTGTAAGATATATTCTAAACTCAAACCACCAACCTTTTGATTAGTAGCCTGATCTCTTAACTACTTTGCCACCAGGGCTTTGCATAAGGTACCAAAAATCATAAGGAAAATTAATAGTACCTATTGTAATAGTTGACACCCAGGTGGCATGGTGGTTGACAGTTATGGTTGCTAACCCAAAGATTGACAGTTCATATCTATCAGGTGCTCCTTGGAAACTCCACAGGGCATTTCTATTCTGCCCTATAGTTGAAATAGACTCAATGGTGATGAGTTTGGTTTTTTGGTATTATAATAGTAAAATATTGAGAGCAAATCATTCTTTTTCTAGTAAACACAACTGTGGAAGATTAAACTATGTATAAACCCAATTTTAATTACTACCAGTTTTATTAAGGACTATAACGACTGTAGTAGATCCCTCTTTTCAATATGGTGACATCATAGTTTTCATGATACGATCACTGGATCTTTTCTTTCATTGTTATAACTTTGATTGAGTCTGGAGCCTTCCCTAACTAGGTAGGTTTCTGGGTTATGTGTCCTGCATTTGCTTCTAAAGTATAAAGTTAGTGGTTTTGTTCTTCTAAGCCAAAGCCAAGAACTTCTTTCAGTATTTCTTGTGGCTTTGGTTTGGTTTTTACAAGGTCTCTGAGTTTCTGTTTATCTGCAAATGCCTTAATTTCATTTTCATATTTAAAAGATAGTTTTGTGGGATATATAATTCTTGGTTGGAAGTTCTTCTCCTTCAAGGCTTTCAATGTGTCATGCCATTGTCTCCGTGCCAGCATGGTTTCTCCTGAGAAATCTGAAGAAAGCCTACAGGGTTTCCCTCTGAATGCTTTGAGTCTTGCTGCCTTTAAGAGTTTCTGTTTCATTTTGTTAAGCTTGATTATAATATGTCTTGGAGTCTTTCTTTTGAGATCTACATTGAATGGCATTTGATATTTGTCTTGGATATCTATATTCTCTTCTTTCATAATTTCTGGGAAATTTTCTGTCAGCAGCTCAGCAACAATACTCTCTGTGTTCTCAAGTGTCTTATCCTATTCAGGAACTCCAATTAATCGTAGAGTTTTCCTCTTAATAGTGTCCCACATGTTTCTTAATGCCTCTTCGTTTTTCTTGTTTCTTTTTATGATTTCTCCTCGTAGATGCTGGAGTCAGCAGCTCTGTCTTGCAAGTTAGGAAGCCTCTTTTCCATTTGTTCCATTCTTTTTTCTTGGCTTTGAACTGAAGTTTCTATGTCTTTGATTTTCTTCTTGATCTGTTGGATTTCAGAGTACTGGTGTTCCATCAGATCAAACAGTTTGCTTAATTTCTCATTTTGCTCTGCTGCATTTTATATAAGGTCTGGGAGGACTCTATATATAATCCTTTTGTAGTCACCTTCCTATAGTTTCAGAAAGGTTTCTTCATCTGGGAGGTTCTTTGGTTGTTTCTTTGGGGGGCTTTCTGAAGCCATGTGTGATTTCCTAGTTATGCTTTTATCCAGAATTTGTTGATTTTGGGGTATCATGTGAGTCAATAAAGGCTGGGAGAGATGCTGAGAGGCTGGGCCACAGTTGTTTCTCTAGGCTATCTTAAAATGAAAGGTAAAAGGTATCTGACAACTTCCAAAGTCAGTCAGGTTTTCAGGTGTACAGGTTCCTCTTCCTAGATGGCAAAGTAAGCCCCTCTATATCCAACCCCAGATGTTATAAACTAGTTCAAAGTACAGAAAGGCTACTGCCCTGCTGGCCTCTGCTGCTGGGCCCCAGCTGTAGACAACACTGTAAAATACTGCTTTTCTGCCAGAAGAATGCTCTCCTCCAGGGAGGTGTTGCCTCCCAGCCTAGGAACTAGGTCCAGCTGAGGCCTCCGTATGTGTATACCCACCTCCCAGTGGAACAAGATGGTGTCCTGCACAAGCTCCCCACCTGTCTTGGTACAGGGTACTCAATGGCACAGGCGGAAAGAGAGGCCAAAGGTGCCAAGATGCACAGAGTCCAAAGCTGGGCTCTCAAAGTGTGACAATTTCATCCACCGATCCCACCAGCTGTGCATCTGAGATTAGCTGCTAGTGGAGTCCCAGCTGTGCCTGCCAGCTAAGACAGAGAAAAAAAAGTTAAAATGGTGAGTTACCTCCAGTCCGTGAAAGCCAGCACTCAACCAAGAGTGGGAGAGGGCAAAAGAGAAGAGGTTTTCCTTTCAGTGGTATGAAGTTCAAATTAACAGCTCTATGCCATGTGCTAGGGCTCACTAGGTGTCCAGAAGGTTCCATTTAATTATCAGTTCAGGTCTTGGTTTCCAAAGAGATTTAAGGAGACATGTGTTTAGTCCACCATCTTGATGCCACCTCCCCAGCTGTGGAAGATTAAAGATGACAATTGTGGACATCTAGCCAAACACAGCCTTTGGGTGGGTATAGCTGCCACCACCACCATCTAACTACAACCATATGAGACATCCATGTACAATCCAGTGAGGCAAACCCTTTCTCAATTCCTGATCCACAAATTTAAGAGCAAACTAAATATTTCTATCATTAAATTTTGAGATGATCTATTATATACTGACAAACAACTACAAATGTTGATTAATTAAGGAGTGATTAAAACAAAAAGCAAATACATTGTAAACATGTAGGTTTTGACTCATAGTAGCCCTGTAGGAGAGAGCAAAATTGCCCTGTGGAGTTTCCAAAGCTATAAATCTTTACGGAAGCAGACTGCCACATCTTTCTCTCATTGAACTGCTGGTGGGTTCCAACAGGTGACCTTTTGGTTAGTAGCTAAATGCCTTAGCTCCTGTGCCACCAGAGCTCCTAAAGAGTAATTAGGGAACCATTGTGGAAAAACCTGAGCAACGACTCTCAGATCTGCCTTCAAAAGAGTATTGCTACCAGCTGAAGGAATATGGTTAGCTGATAACCTCCAGCTGTTAGGCTTTCAGTCTCCACCTCAGCTTCTACCACTTAGATTCTGAGCTGAGGCCTTGCTCTTTTCAGAGGTGGCCCCAGCAATGACTAAGCAAGGCAGTGATAGCCAAGACAACATTTCCCTTGAAGCCAATGGCTAAGCAGATGACATACAAGGGTCTAGTCATTTCTGTCCAACTGTGGACCCCAGTAATGAGAAGTCTTTGCTCCAAGGCTCCCCACTGGGTTTGCAGAGACTTTCTCTGGTCTGTATCATGGTCTGATGGCTCCTCATGTCCCATACTGCCTCCTTTTTAATGGGTGCTACTCCTCAGTAAACCTTTTACCTTCCTATCCCATCTAAGTGTCTGCTTCCCTAATACAACAGGTGAAACCATCTTGTGTTATCTTGAGCAAATTATAATAGTAAAGAGCAAATTTTAAGACTTGGTGGCAGAGCAAGCCCAACAGTACTAATGTGGCTATGGTCCTTATTATAGGGACCTAGTATCACTGCTTGTTTTACTATTGTTAAAGTAAAACATGGCATTGGCCATGGCTTTTGGCTCTCTAGAATCTTGGTGGAAACCCTGGTGGTGCAGTGGTTGACAGCTATAGCAGTTAACCAAAAGGATAGCTGTAGGAACCCACCTGGCACTCTGTGGAAACCAAATGAGGCAGTTCTACCCTGTCCTACATGGCCACCATTAGTTGGAATTAAATTGACAGCAATGGGTTTTTGGGTTCTTGGGCTCTCAGACACTTGGCAAAATGAGTACTATAAATAAAACGAGGAAAGTGGCAGAAGACTCACAACGCATCTCACAAAGATTTAACTGGCCCTATGAGACACTTGCTCTTTGAAAGAATCTCAGTCCATATTTGTTGGGAGCGGACCCCCCTCTCCCAACATGAGGATCAAGGAGGTGCCTTCTAAGAGGGGCTTTACGACCCCCTCGGCTTATGAAGTTATATTGGGAAAATCTGACCAGGAATTTATAGGGAATAGAGATCAGAGGAATGGATTTCAATACAGCATGCCTAATAGCACTGAGGCCTGCCCAGCCTCACTGGCTTCCCCCTAATTGCATTCCCCCCTCCCTTTTCTCCACATACACAGGTTTACAAGCTAACCCTTGAAAGGCTTTCCAAGGACAATTCCACACAGCCATTAAAACTACACAAGCATCTCACTCCCTGCTGCAGAAAGAACAAATAAACTTCTAGGTTCATTATAGCTGGTATGGCAAACTGATAAACACTGAAGAGACATCTTTCTTAGTGCAGCTGGGCTTAATTAGAGAATGGCAGACACTATCTACACAGGAAGATATAAATAAAAACTTAGAGAAACAAATGGAGACAGCCAAATGGTGAAGTTCTGAGGAGTCTATCCTTCTGTGCCTTCAACCTTGAGGTACGAATAGAACCATCAAGTTCAAAGTATAACTTTGTTTTCACTGTTAACTTTGTTTTCACTGACATTTATCACCACAAACACCTGCTTCAGACCATTATCCAAAAAGCCTTGGCAATTAACTAGAGTAAGAAGACCACGAGGGGTCAGTTTCTTGTTAGCCAATAATGTTAGGTTAGTTTCTTGTTAACCAATAGTTTATATGGTGAAGAAAATAGAGTGAACACTACGTCACCTCTTCTATAAAAACAATAAAGACAGACAGCTTCTCTCTCTTGCTCTCTGGGTCAGGCTGCCTTAAACCAGAAAAATCTTTCCTGTCTCTCTTTATTCATATCCCACTGACGCCTTCCCTCCCTCCATGCGGGACCCTGAAAAGTGTTGGGGCTGGCTCCCGGCACATATTCATTAATTTCTTGACATTGTCAGAAATTCTCGTTAGACTCTGTTTACTTAAGAATATGTGAGCTCACCAGGAAGGCCTAATAACAATTTTCAGACAATTACAAAGGAGCTTGGAGATTGGATCATCTCATAATTGTCTTATTTATGTAAGTGGATAGCTTTAAAAAAAGAAATTTATTCTGTCAGTCTCGGAGGCTAAAAGTCCAAATTCAGGGCATTGTCTCCAAGGGAAGGTTTTCTCTCTGTGTCAGCTCTGAGGGAAAGTCCTTGTCATCAATATTCTCCTGGTCTAGAAATTTCTCAATGCAGGGACCCTGGGTCTAAACCATGTACTTGTCCCCAGGCACTATTTTCTTGGTGGTATGAGGTTCTCCCTCTCTACTCACTTCTCTTTCCTTTTATATCTTGTAAGATAAAAGGTGATGCAGGCCATACCTCAGGGAAAATTGAGTAGGGAAATATCAGTGACCTGAGTAAGTCAGTGACATCCCACCCTAATCTCCTTTAGCAACCCAAACTTGTCTCATTAACCACAGGCAGAGAGTAAACAACACACAAGAGAGTTATATCAATCATAAAATGGGGACAACCACACAATAATGGGACTCATGACCTAACCAAGTTAACATATAGTTTTGATGGACACAGTCCAATCCATAACATTCTATTCTTTGGCCCCCTCACCAAAAAGTCATGTCCTTGCCACATATGAAACACATACAGCCTATCAAATCATAGCAAAGTCTTTAATCATCTCCAAGTGCAAAATCCAAAAATTCTTCCCCACCTCTGAAATGTAGACTACAAGTACAATACGAAGTCCAAACTACAATGGTGGACCAGGCACAAGCTAGACATTTCCACTATAAATGGAAAAAATTGGAGAGAAAGATGGGATAACAAGCACTAAGCAAGTCAGCAGAACACATTACATGAGCCCCCAAGGCTTTGAAAATAATCCTCTGTTCCCTGAAACCATTTATGCAATGGCCCTGTCCTCTAGACTGTAGGTACTGGCCACACTCTCCAAGTTCAAAGTGGAAGCCCCTCAGCTCTGGGCTTCAGCTCTATCTTCCAGGCCCACTGGTACAGCAACTCTGCTCCCTTGGCTTTCAGTACACCACTCTCCTAATCCAGTGGCAACTCCACCATTACAAATACCAGAGGCCATGGCTCCATCTTTGAGACCCCAGAAGTCATGGCCTTACCCTTTGTGAATGAGGCAGCTCTGCTTTCTGTGTTCCTAGTCTTGTCTGCATCTGCTTCCTAGGTCCTAAGCTTCTTGGCCTCTTGGGTCTTAGTGTCTGCCCTGCTCAGGCAAGTGTTTCGAAGCTCTTTGGTTCTACCAATAAATGCCTCGAGGTACCCCATTCTTCCTGTAACCTTTGGCCAGAAGGCACTCAGCTCTTTTGTTCTGTGGGTGGCAAGCCTAGCTTCACCAGTAAGTGCCCAGAGGCAGCCCACTTTACCAGGTAGCCTCCTGTGCAAAGTCACTCACCTCTCTTACTCCATGGGTTGACTCCAGTCCTGTGTCATGCTGGTCTCCTAGTTCTGCCACTGCCAGTTCTCTGTCACTGCTGGGTCTCTGTGAACTGAGTAGGGTGCAATACGCTACTCTAATCCTCTTTAATGTATAGACCAGTCTTGCCTCATTAACCACAGGCAGAGATTAGGCTTTACAACACATAAGAAAATTATGTCAATCACAAAAAGAAGGACAACCACATAATGTCAGGAATCACAGCCTAACCAAAATGACACATAGTTTTGGGAGATAATATTCAATTTCACAGCAGTAGCCAAACCACACCACCACAGA
Organism: Heterohyrax brucei; assembly: GCA_028571685.1. Lineage (NCBI taxonomy): Eukaryota > Metazoa > Chordata > Mammalia > Hyracoidea > Procaviidae > Heterohyrax > Heterohyrax brucei. The sequence continues at coordinate 48,988,413 of CM053150.1, read as the reverse complement.
TGCTGAATTTGTGTACCACTTTCTTTACTCAGTGAAAACCGGTTAGTTTTTGAATGGATCATGGTAACCATGGAATAAAAATACGTGTGTGTTTAAGAGACAGAGAGAAAGGAAGACAAAAGGAAGTGGAGAGAGAAAAGGAGAGAGAGAGATTAACCATCACCCTATAGTTTAGAAATAGGAATTTTATATCCTACTGTCACTCTGTTTTAAAGTCTTTGTCCTTTTTGTTTGTTTTGACCGTTTACATTATTCCTCCTGGGAATGAAAAAAAAAAAAATGCCAGGAAAAGAGTATTATAATTCCCATGTTCGAATATCTGAAGAACTGAGGACTTAGTTTTGTGTCAGCACAAGTTGCCATAGCAGCCAAAGGTAGATATCAGTCTGGTATGTGGAAGCCAAACTATGAAAAAACAGTTGCATGAGCTTTATGTTGGAATTGTTCAAAGATGCTATGGGTGGCTTTGACAGGTGGTATGAGCCAGAGGAAATTAAACACAGGATGACAACTACTTGATGAGGATGATATCTAGAGGATTCAAGTAAAGCTGAAGCACTAGGTTTGCAAGTGTCTTTGTACCTGAAATTCTATGAAATACAGTAATAAACGGAAAGGCAAATATGAGGGCATTTTGAGAGGGACGTTTCTCCTTAAATAGAACTTAAATAGAAATATAATGTAATCAGAATTCCATTACCATAATCAAATGTTAGTTCTAGTTCCCATTTTGTCAGGTATAAAGCTTTGCTGATACTTTTTAAAACTGTTTTTCTAATAAAGCCAGCCAAGCATGAAATAACTTCATAGCTGCTTTAGTAAAGACTAATAGAGGAAATTACACTAATGAGAAGTTAATAAAGCAGACGAAGTTGACCCTAGAAACACACATCTTCTTCCAATGAGGCTCGTGAATACTGCATCTGCTCTAAGTGAGGAGTTCATGTCCTCATTTTGTAAGGGAAGGTCTGGGGAAATTAATCAGCAGGGGGCATTGGTGCTCTATCAGTGGGAGAACTCGAGTCAGACTAAGTACTCTTGGTATTTCTGAGGAGTTTAGAATGATCAACAAATCAATGTAGACAGGAAAGTATTTTTCTTAAAAAAATTCACATAGAAATGACATCTGTTCTAAAGGAAAGTTTAGGAAATGAAAGCACAGCATGCACATATTTAGTTTTTCTAAGATAAGTAAAAGATGCTGGAGATCTTAACAATTTTCTTTTTCTTCCTTTTTTTTTTAAGAGAAAAAATATCACAGCAGCTGTAGATTCAGCATTTCCAAGTCCTGGAACTGACAAGAGCTGAATTTGCATCATGGTGAAGTAACATCAGTAATGCTCACAGCTCCTACTTAACTGCAACGAGAGGGAAATTAAACAGTTCTGTCTGTGTTAGAAATTTCTCTAACATGACAAATACTGTTGTGTTTTTCTCCATCCCCTCCCACCCAGCCAGTCATGAAACAAACAGGGATACAAGGAAAATGTGTAGATTTGAAGCACTTAACATATGAGATAGAGTTGTATTTTCTCACTTGTAGTACAAGAGATGACTTAATGTGGCCATTATAGCTGGATGTTTGTGACTCATACGCAGTGATTGAGCTGGGCTATGCAAATATGGGATCTGGAACCTGTAATGGTTGGGGTCACATGTCCGCATGCCCAGGCAGTGACTCCCAGTACTGTATGGTAGTTGTTCATTTTGTGATCTAAAGTGGTTATTCTCCATTTTATGTGTTATAAATCCTAACCTCTATATGTCAATATAGCAGGATTGGGGTGGAATGTATCCTGAGTCACAGGCTTGCAGGTGGGTATGACTCAAGTCACTGATTTAAGTCACACTCTTTCCTGGGTGTGGCCTACATCCGCGGTACCTACATTGGTGCTCTCACGGTATTGTTTCAGTCAGCTAGTGCTGCTCTAACAGAAATGCCACGGAGTGGATGGCTTTAAGAAAGGGAGATTTATTCTTACACAGTTCGGTAGGCTTCAAGTCCAAATTCAGGATGTTCTCTGCAGGGGAAGGCTTTCCCCCTTGTTGGCTCTGGAGGAAAGTCCTTGTGTTGCATCAGTCTTGTTCAGGGAGCATCTTGGCACAGGAACCTCAGGTCTGAAGGATGTGCTCTTCTCTCAATTCTACTTTCTTAATGGTATGAGGTTCCCAATTCTCTGATTGCTTCCTTTTCCTTTTTATCTCTTGTATGATGAAAGGATAAAGGGTGGTACAAGGCATACTCTAGGGAAACTCCCTTTACAGTGGAGAACAGAGGTGATCCTATGAAGGGATTTGCAGCCCCACTCTAATCCTTTAACATACAGCATGGGAAAATCACAAAATGGAATACAATAATAAAATATTGGGAATCATGGCCCAGCCACATGGCTACACGTATTTTTGGGGGGATATAATTCAATCCATAACAGTTATAAAAGTTTACACACTTGTGACTGTACTTTGGTCCCTTTACCATGGCAACATGCTGCAAACATAAAAATACTGACGTGTGTATTTGTGATTTTTTTTTCATTTACTGTTTAAAGTGCAATGCTTTGAAAATTCTATTTTAATTGCTGTACATGGACTGATGATAAAAACAGGAAATTTGAAGTGTAAGACTGAAAGAGTGGCAATGTTTAAGGAGGACAGTTAGGGAAATTCAGAAGACATCAAGTCATAACAGATTGAAATCAAGTTGGTGTTCTTCCAGATGGTGCCTACATTCACAAAGCATTACTCTATAGTTTTTGCTTATTGTTACTGCAAAAAGCAAATGGACCATGAGCAAAGTTCACTAAGAAAGTGGAATACACTTAGATGCTTCTCTAAAACCTGCATTTCCTTATTGTAATGTAAACAGGGAAAACAGGCTTTGCAAGACTGAACATGGCTGCCTCAGGCTTTCCCTTAGCTCACTGCTATGTCTGTTAGTCCACTGCTGTTTTCCAAGCCCTTCTGTGTCACCTTGCTGAGGCAGTCTCATGAAGCCCTCTGGCATGGAGCCACCTCCGTCCTTGACCACTACAAAACTTCCACCTCTCTACTGCTGGGCACAGAGATCTGCTTTGGTCCTCCTCCTGCTGCGGACCACTGCCCTGGTGTGTAAATCTTCCTAATAAAGACTCCCTGCCATGCTAGAGCTACCTGCCTCTTTCTTTGGTCTCTCGGCCCCCTCCAATTTTGGTGGCAAATTTCAACTTACTAGTCCATGCCTGGACACAGAAACATAAATGAATCTAAATTTTCACACGGGTGTGAATTCCTTTAGCGGGAAACTCAAGAAATTATTACTTTGCTAGTGACACTTCTAAACCAACTGAGTAAATTTGAAAGAAAAAGTCATCTCGGTTACATCAAAGCATGGTCAAAGAACACACACACTAAAAATGGACTCTCCCTCAACATCCTGGGGAAGTTTTGCAAATCCCTTTACTATATAAAGTTATTTATGTATTATAAAATGTATAAACAATACGTATTATTGTATGTGCATACATACGCACAAACATATATCAGAAACCAGTTTCTGTTCAGTTAATCCTGACTCGCTGTGATGTCATGTATCACACAGGAGAGCTGCCCTCTATTGGGTTATCAAGGCCGTGGCCTTTCAGAAGCAGATTGCCAAGGCTTTCTTCTTAGGAGCCTCTTGAGTGGACTTCAGCCTCCAACTTTGCCGTTAGCAGCCGAATGCATTAATGATCTGCACCACCTAGGGACTACACACACGTGTTAAACTCACATGTATCTGTTTTGTAACAGGACAGCAAAAATGAAAAAATGCCCCACCAATAACCAGGAGGATTTAGGTCATAAATGGTTCTCATGTAAACCACTACCTTCTTCAAACAACTGTTCTTTAACAGGGTGCCATTTTCTGTTCCTGTCTTCCCTCGTCCCCATCTCCCAAAGGTCAGGGCAGTGAGGACAACGGTCAGGGAGACGTTGTGGGGAAGAATGTAGTGAAAGCTGTCCTAAAGAAAAAGCTCTGACGTTGGAGCTGGACAGGTCAATGCCTGACTCTGCTTTTAACCAGCTGTGTGAACTTGGGCAATTCATTTAACGACATGAAATCTCACTAAACATGGATAATAGTTCCAAGCACGACAGAGGAAAAACATTAATGTATGAGTCATGGGCTCCGGCCAAGAACATTCTGACCATTAACAGGCAAATGTCTTTCCTATAGATCCTGAATTAGTTAAACACTAAAGGCAGAAAGCAAAGCAGAATTCACATTAATGATTTAAAAAAAAAAAAAAAAGCCTCATTTAAAAAGTTCCTAAAGAAGTAAGATGGTTTTATGTGTTTTTTTTTGTTTGTTTTGTTTTTGTTTTTTTAAACCACACTTCGTGCTTGGTGGTGCTGAGTTTTAAGGGGGCCAATAAATAACACCTGTTTCCATCCATCAAAGATTCTGAATGAATTAAGAGACAAGGTGTGAGAGATCAACAGAACACCTCAGTAATTCTAAAGGCTGGGTTACAGAGTGTGGCTTATGTGGGCGTCCTGACACTGATCCACAGACTTAGCTACTCATCACCGACAGTGCTAGAAAACCACCATCCTTCCCCACAGAGAACAGGCAGACTACAAGATGTTTCCTACAGCATCTGGCTCCCACGGGGAAAGAGGGTGGAAGGAACTGAGCCATGAACGTTCAGCGGCTCTTCCAAATTTGTCAATACCGTAATTTATTCTACTCCAGGGGAGGAACAACTGAAAGGCTGAGAGAGGAGCATTTATACCCTTACGGATCTCTCTTCAAATGAAAGAACATATCAGGAGTGGGAAGTATTCATCTCTGAACATAAATCATCTCAATCCATTCTCACTGGGCAGAATGAATTGGATTTTACAATAACGTAGTTTATTGCAGGTTACAGAACTCTACATCCATATCCTTGATGTTTAAACCACATTTCAGCCCTCCGGAAGAAGGCTCATCTTGGTTTTATTTTGGAACGTGTTGAAATGAATGGGGTATGATATGTCTGGATTTTCTTTTGCTTTATCAAACCTTTTAATGCATTTAATTTCCAGAGATGACTGGATTATTTCCAGGAGAGGGAGGAGAAAGTACGCACTGCATCTGTAATGATCTCTGACAGTGTGACATGGAACTCTGATTTTTACAGCAGCAGTCAAAATTACAATAATTAGAGAAAATGCCTACATCTTTATAAACAAAGTGCTAACTGATTCAAAAAGAACTTAATGGGAACTTACAAGAGGAAGTGCACTTTTGCCACTGAGTATTAAACATTAATTAAAGTCAGTAGGTAACAGTCAAATTGCCTCTCTGATTCAGTTGCTTGGCAAGGCACTTAAGTTGGAGAGACTTTAGAATCTGCTGACTGTGCTGGCTGTGACCCTCCAAAAGGATTCTCTAAATCTGTGGTCAGTTTTGATGTTGAATTTTACTTCCTGTTAAGATCTTGCAGTAGAAATTCAGAGATGAAAGCTTTCAAAAGCACAGGATTTTGGTTAGGCAACTTATTTTACAAAGATATTTTTAAATTCTTATTTTATTATAAGAATAAAGGAAGTCATATAGAAAATATAGCCTGATTTCAACTAATAAATAAAATATGCATGGACGATACTAGAATACACAAAATACCAGAAGCAAATTTCTTTGGATGATTGTGTAGTACATTTTTCCCCTTCTTTTTCTTTTTTGTGTCTTTCATAAACTGCTTTTAGAAATGGAAGAAGTTTTAATTTCTAAAGGTTTGGTAGTCTCAGGAAATAACTAATCAGTGTCCAATAATTGGTTATAAGTTAGTTAGGAAAACTAGCTTTTGTTTCTGTTTCTAAGGTCTCAGGCTATGTGGCAGAATCAGTCAAACAGAAAATAATAAACAGTGAATAATATTTCACATACTACATTTCTAAGTATGATACAGTCTCACCAGCCCTCTGAGGCAAGCATTACACTCAACTACAGAGAAAGACACTGAGGAAATTAGGACCCAAATAAAGACTTAGTTGTAACTCCTTGCTTCCAAGATCCTGTGTTTGTACCACCGCACTCCTATGCGTGTGACCGATGTGGATAAGCGTTGGAACCAAAGGCAGTCAGGTGGGCTGTGTCAGGCCTCGGGAGACACTCACAGTGGGCAAATAGGGAAGGAACTTGCAACACGATTTTTTTTTTAAATCACCAATTAGTTTTGTCTGAGCTCCCTAATGGGCTACTTGTTCCTTGATGGAGCACGTGTGTGTACATGTGAACGTATGCATGCTTCTTTATCTCACGCAGCAAAACTCCCCAAACATACTAGGTGGCCGTCTTGACTCTGTCAAACTAACCTAAGTTGAAAGTAAAAAGCTAGAAGCCTCACAGGAGCCTCTGTGTGCTGCAAAGAGTTGACACGCTATGCTGTTAACCAGCCAAATGTTTAGAGGTTCAAGATGCCTGCCTGTAAAGACAGATCTAGAGAACTACTTCTGAAAAATCAGCCACTGACAGTCCTGTGAAGGTCAGTCTATAATGACACGGGGTCACCAAGAGTCAAAATCAGCTCGCTGGTGATTGGCTTTAAAAATTATACAGGATTTCAATCATTTTTGCAAATCTTAATAATCACCAAAATATCGCCTCCAGCATTTGACAATTTTATACCATTTGGCTAAACATGCACAGGGTACAACTGGTGTTGACACTAAGGGTACGTGCATGAAGCCTCCAAGGGTGAAGATAGCCTGTGAGTAAGCATGGCGTACCACAGACGGGGTGTGTTAAAAGCATCTCCCTCTTTCTGAGCTGTCGTTGTCAGGTGCCTTCAAGTCACTTCTGACTCATAGATCCTATGTACAACAGATCCCTATGTACTTAGCAATCCCATGTACAGCACAAACACTGCCCAGTCCTGTGCCACCCTCACAGTCATTGTTACTATGCTTGGGCCCACTGTTGCAGCCTCTGTGTCAGTCCATCTCATTCAGCACCTTCCTCTTTTTTGCTGACCCTCTACTTGACCAAGCATGATGTCCTTCTTCAGGGACTGACCCCTCCTGATACTGTGTCTAGCGTATGTGAGACATAGTCTTGCCATCTTTGCTTCCAAAGAGCACTCTGGTTATACTTTTTCCAAGACAGATTAGCTCAGTTTGGGAACAATCCATGGTGTATTCAATATTCTTTGTCAACGCTACAATCCAAAGGTGTCAGTCCTTTGGTCTTCCTTACTCCTTACCCTACCTTCATGTGCAGATGAGGTGACAGCGAACACCACACCTCGGGTCAGGTGCACCTTCATCTTCAAGGTGACATCTTTGCTTTGAACACTTCAAAGGGTTTTTTTTTTCTTTTTGGCAGTAGATTTGCCACATGCAGTGTGTCTTTTTTTTTTAAATTTTTTATTCAATATAACTGAGTGAAAATGTACATTCCCGTATAAATTTACATACCCACCTATATGCAGCTTCCACTGCTCTCCCTGCCCGGTGACAGCACACTATTCCTCTCTGCTCCATATATGTCTCATTCTCCCAACAGTCTCTTTTTTCCCTACTCTTCACCCACTCTCCTTCCTCCAGCCAGGGTTCAGCAGGATGACATCCTATAGATGTATAGAACCATAAAGTGCATCCAATATATGGTCACTCTGCATCGCCAAGTCCAATACATTCCTGTCTGAACCGTGGACCTTCGTTATGATTTATGGTCAAGGGCAGCATCAGGGCGAGGGGCCATTCTCCCAGGGGAACTCCGAAACCAATGGACCATCAATTGAGGTCTTTTAGTGGGGATCTCAGGGTGCACCCCATTTTATTCTTGTGTTGCCAGTGAGACTCAACTTAGTGAGCTCCATCGTGGCTACCACTGGTGGTGGCCGGGCACCATGAGGTTCTTCTGGTCCAAGACGATGTAGGCACCCACTGCTGTGGGTCTCTTTGTCTTCTGGGGTGTCTTTCCCCCATGTCATTTTGGTCCTCGGTGAGCATCCATTCCTGCTGAGTTGGGACCATTTGCTGTGTCCTCGGATGGCAGCTTGGCAGCTTTTAAGACCCCAGACGCCACTCACCAACGTGGAGTGCAGAGAGCCCTCTTAGCAAAACGCTAGTTGTGCCAATTGGCCTAGCTTTTGCCTAAGAGTATGGTCCCCCACCCCCTACCCCAGCTACTCTATCCTTGCAATATTGGGTTAAGATGGAAGGAGTACTCATGTTATGTTTAAGTCCACTTAATATTGTTCTTGTTTCTAATGTGTGCTATCACCGATTTCACCCAACCAAATACCTAGCAACTATCTAATCTAAGCCCTCTCCCCCTCCCTTCCCTTGCAGCTCTCAAAGAGTCTTTTCTTCTATATACAAGTCTGTTTTCGAGGTCTTATCATAGAGGTCTCATACAATATTTGCCCTTTTGTCGCTGACTGCTTTCACTCAACATAATGTCTTCCACTTGAAACCAGGTCATGAGATGTTTCCTGGAGTCATCGTTGTTCTTTGTCATTGCGTAGTGCTCCATTGAGTATATATACCATGGTTTACCTATCCATTCTTCTGTTGTTGGGCATCTGGGTTGATTCCATCTTTTTGCTATCGTGGACTGTGCTGCGATAAACATTCTGGTGCATGTGTCCATTGGTGTGAAAGGCCTTGATTCTGTAGGATATATCCCAAGTAGTGGAATTACTAGGTCAAATGGTATATCAATATCCATTTTTTTAAGGAAGCACCAGATTGCTTTCCAAAGAGGCTGGACCATTTTGCAACCCCACCAACAGTGTAGGAGAGTTCCACTTTCTCCACAGCCTCTCCAGCATTTGTTGTTTTGTGTTTTTTGGATCCTGGCCAACCTTGTTGGGGTGAGATGGTATCTCATTGTCATCTTGATTTGAATTTCTTTAATAACTAAAGATCGCGAACATGTCTGCATGTGTTTTTTGGCTGCCTGGATCTCTTCTTTAGTGAAATGTCTTTCCATCTCCTTTGCCCATCGCTTAATTGGATGATTTGTCTTCTTCTTGTTGATATTTTGTAGTATCTTATAGATTATGGATATCAGGCATCGGTCTGACATAGAGTTGCCAAATATTTTTTCCCATTCTGTAGGTGTTCTTTTAATTCTATTAATAAAGTCTTCGGATGAGCAAAAGTGTTTGATTCTTAATAGTTCCCATTTATCTATTTTCTCTTCTGATGATTGTGGCTTCTTTGACAGATTTTGGAGTCTGTCAACATTGTGTATTAAAACTTCCATTGTTGTTCCTACCTTTTCTTGGATGAGCTTTATTGTTTTAGGTTTGATATTTAGGTCTTTTATCCAGCTGGAGTTAGTTTTTGTATAAGGTGTAAGATATAGATCTTCTTTCAGTTTCTTGTAGATGGATATCCAATTTGGCCAGCATCATTTGTCGAAGATACTGTTTTTTCCCCAGTTTAATGTCTTAGAGCCTTTGTCGAATATCAATTGTTCATAGGCAGATGGTGTCATCTCTGGGGTCTCAGTTCTGTTCCACTGATCGATCTGTCTGTTTTTATACCAGTACCAGGCTGTTTGGACCACTGTGGCAGTGTAATATGTTCTAAAGTCAGGTAATGAGAGGCCTCCCAGTGTGTTCCTCTTCTTTAGTAGTACCTTGCTTAACTGGGGCTTCTTCTCTTTCCAAACAAAATTGGTGATTTGTTTCTCCACCTCATTAAAAAATGTTGCTGGAACTTGTATTGGGATTGCATTATATAAATAGATTGCTTTGGATAAAATAGACATCTTCACAATGTTAAGTCTTCCTATCCATGAGCAGGGTAGGTTTTTCCATTTATCTAAGTCTCTCTTAGGTTCTTGTAGTAAGGGCTTGTATTTCTCTTTGTAAAGGTCTGTTATGTCTCTGGTTAGATCAATTCCTAGGTACTTTATCTTCTTAGAGGTTATAGTAAATGGTATTGATTTGATAATTTCTTCCTTAACAGACTCGTTGTTGGTATAAAGGAATCCTACTGATTTACTTATGTTTATCTTGTATCCTGAGACTTTGCTGAACTCTTTTATCAGTTTGAGTAGTTTACATATAGATTCCTTGGGATTCTCTGCATATACAATCATATCATCTGCAAACAGGGAGATTTTAACTTCTTCTTTGCCGATGCAGATGCTCTTTATTTCTTGGTCTTGTCTAATTCCTCTGGCTAAAACTTCTAGCACAATGTTGAATAGAAGAGGTGAGAGTGGTCATCCTTGTCTAGTTCCTGATCTCAAGGGAAAATCTTTCAGTCTCTCTCCATTCAGGATGATGTGGGCAATTGGCTTTTTATAAATGGCCCTTATTGTGTTGAGGAATTTGCCATCTATGCCCATTTTGCTAAGAGTTTTTAGCATGAATGGGTGTTGGACTTTATCAAATGCCTTTTCTGCATCAATGGACAAAATCAGGTGATCCTTGTCTTTTGTGTTATTTATGTGGTTAATAACGTTAATTGTTTTTCTGATGTTGAACAAGCCTTGCATCCCTGGTATGAATCCCACTTGGTCATGATGGATTATTTTCTTGATATGTTGTTGTATTCTATTGGCAAGAATTTTGTTGAAGATTTTTGCATCTAGATTCATGAGTGATATCGGTCTGTAGTTCTCTTTCTTTGTTCGGTCTTTCCCTGGCTTAGGTATCAGGGTTATACTGGCTTCATAGAATGAGTTTGGCAGTACCCCATCCCTTTCTATACTGTGAAATAGTTTCAGTAGTATTGAAGATAACTCTTCTCTAAATGCTTGGTAGAATTCTGCAGTGAAGCCACCTGGACCCAGACTTTTTTTGGTTGGCAGTGTTTTGATGACTTTTTCAATCTCTTCCTTTGTGATGGATTTATTAAGTTGTTCTCCTTCAGGTTGTGATAATTTGGGTAGGTGGTATGAGTCAAGGAATTGTTCCATTTCCCCTAGGTTTTCAAATTTGCTAGAGTACAGTCTTTCATAGTACTCTGTTATGATACTTTTGATTTCTGTTGTATCTGTGGTGACAACCCCCCTCTCATTTCTAATTTGGGTTATTTGTTTCCTTTTCTGCTTTTCTTTAGTAAATTTAGCCAGTGGTTTGTCAATTTTGTTGATCTTTTCAAAAAACCAGCTTTTGGTCTTTTCAATTTTTTCGGTTGTTTTTCTACTCTCTAATTCATTTAGCTCTGCTCTAATCTTTATGATCTCGTTTCTTGTGGTGCCTGAGGGGTTCATCCGTTGTTCTCTTTCTACTTGTTCAAGCTGTAGGGTTAGTTCCTTGATTTGGTTTCTTTCCTCCTTCCAGATGCGTGCATTTATGGAGATAAACAGACCTCTGAGCACTGCTTTGGCCGTATCCCATAGGTTCTGGTAGGAAGTGTTTTCATTCTCATTGGAATCCATGAATTTCTTTAATTCATCCTTGGTTTCCTCTATAATGTTGTTCAGTTTCTAAGAGTTCCACTTTCTATCTGTGTTTTTTCTGCTATTGATTTCAACTTTTATGGCTTTATCATCTGAGAAGATGCTTTGCAGTAATTCAATGGTATGGATTTTGTTGAGCATTGCATTATGGCCTGTCACATGGTCAATTCTGGAGAATGTTCCATGTGCACTGGAGAAGAAGGTGTAGTTGTCTGCTGATGGGTGGAAAGTTCTGTATATATTGATGAGCTTTAGTTGGTTAATTGTGGCAATGAGATCTTCTGTATCTTTACTGAGCTTTTTTCTAGATGACCTGTTTAGTATTGAGAGTGGAGTGTTGAAGTCTCCCACTATTATGGTGGAGTCATCTAACTCTCTTTTGAGTGTAGTCAGTGTTTCTTTGATGTATTTAGGTGCTCTGATATTAGGTGCATAAATATTTAATATAGTTAAGTCTTGCTTGTGTACTAAACCTTTCAGCAATAAATAGTGTCCATCTTTGTCCACGATGGTGGATTTGACATTAAAATGATTTTGTCTGAGATTAGAATTGCCACCCCTGCTCTTCTTTGTTAATTATTAGCTTGATATATATTCTTCCAACCTTTAATTTTCAGTTTGTTCCTATCTTTAGGTCTCAAGTGAGTTTCTTGTAGACAACATATGGATGGCTCATGTCTTTTAATCCAAGATGTCACTTGATGTCTCTTTACTGGAGCATTCAGTCCATTCACATTCAATGTAATTATTGACAGGTATGTGTTCAGTGCTACCATTGTGATAGGTTTATGTTTATGTTGATGTTTTCTCTGTTGTTCTTATTAGTCTGTTCTGGGATGTTCTTTTTTGTGAGTTGATTTTTACCTTTTTCAGAGCTGGTTTTGTGGTTGTTGAGACTCCTCTGTTACATTTCTTGAAATGGTATGATACATCTTTGTTGTGCTTTACAGCTGCCCCATAATCCCCCTTAATAAACTATATATAAACCCAATTTTAATTACTACCAGTCTTGTCATCTTCCTCTCCATCTGGAAGGACTATAACGACTATAGTACATCCCTCTTTTTAATATGATGACACCATAGTTTTCATGATGATCATTGGATTGCTTCTTTCCTTATCAAAGCTGTGATTGGCTTTGGAGCCTTCCCTAAAAGAATAGAGTTTTGAGTAGTATGTCGTTCTAAAACATAAAGTTAGCGGTTTTGTTCTTCTAAGCCAGAGCCAAGAACTTCTTTCAATATTTCTTGTAGTTTTGGTTTGGTTTTTACAAAGTCTCTGAGTTTCTGTTTATCTGGGAATGTCTTAATTTCATTTTCGTATTTGAAAGATAGTTTTGCACGATATATAATTCTTGGTTGAAAGTTCTTCTCCTTCAAGGCTTTGAATGTGTCATGCCACTGTCTCCGTGCCAGCATCGTTTCTGCTGAGAAATCTGAAGAGAGCCTACAGGGTTTCCCTCTAAATGTTAGCTTTGCTTTGAGTCTTGCTGCCTTTAGTTGTTATTGCTTATGTTTCATTTTTTTGAGCTTGATTATAATATGTCTTGGAGTGTTTCTTTTGAGATCTATATTGGGTGGTGTACGATATGCATCTGAGATGTCTATATTCTCTTCCTTCATGATTTCTGGCAAGTTTTCTGTCAGCAGCTCAGCAACGATACTCTCTGTGTTCTCAGATGTCTCACCCTGTTCAGAGACTCCAATTAATTGAAGGCTGTTCCTCTTAATAGAGTCCCACATGCTTCTTAATGTTTCTTCATTTTTCTTGTTTCTTTTTTCTGATTTCTGCTCATAGATGCTGGCCTCAGTAGCTCTGCCTTCCAAGTCAGAAATTCTTTTTTCCATTTGTTCCATTCTGTTTTCTTGGCTTTGCATTGAAGTTTCTATGTCTTTGATTTTGTTCTTGATCTGTTGGATTTCAGAGTACTGGTGTTCCATCAGATCAAACATCTTACTTAATTTTTCATTTTGTTCTGCTGCATTTTGTATAAGGTCTAGAAGGGCTCTGTATATAATCATTTTGTATTCACTTTCTGATGCTTTCATAAAAGTCTCTTCATTTGGATAACTCCTTGGTTGCTTTGCTTGAGAGCCTTCTGAAGCCATAGCTGATTTCTTGTATGCTACAAGTGTCTGTTTCTTTTTGGGACCCATGTGTGTATGTAGAGCTGGAAGAGGTACTGTGATGATCGAGTGCAGATGTTTTTCTAGGCTGTCTTAAAATGTAAAGCAAAAGATATCTGACCACTTCACAAGTCAGTTACGTTTTCAGGTGTAGAGGTGCCACTTCTCAACTGGCAAAGTAAGTGCCACTATATCCAACCCCAGATGATACAAACTAGTTCAGAATACAGCAATGCTACTGCCCTGTTGGCCTCTGCTGACAGGGCCGACGACAGTGCATAGAGTACTGCTTTTCTGATAGAAAAGCACTCTCTTGTGGGCAGGCTCTGGCTCCCAAGCTAGGAATTAGGTCCAGCTGCAGCCACCGTATCCAAGATGGTGTCCTCCACACAGGCAGCAGATAGAGGGGCTAAAGATGCCGAGAGGTAGTGATTCCTCTGCTTCTGTTGCAGGACCCTCAAAGCAGGTGGCACTGGGTAAATTACTGCTTTTCTGTCGGAGAAGTGCTGTCCTGTTTGCAGGCGCTGGCTCCCAGGCTAAGAATGAGGTCCCGCTAGAATCTCCGTATCCAACATGACATCCTGCACACTGGCTGCGAAACTCCGTACCTACCCCGTCGAGGCAGGTATAAAATGAAAGGCTCAAAGTGGCTAGATTAACAGAGTCTTAAGCCTGGCTCTCAAAATATGGGAATTTCACCTGCCTGTCCCCCTAGCAGCGTGTCTGAGTCTAGCCACTAGGCAAGACCCTACTCCACCTGCCAGCCAAGACAGAGGAAAAAAAAAGGTCAAAATGGTCCGTGACAGCCAGGGCTAGCCAGGAGTGGGAGTCAGCGAAAGAGAGGAGCTTTTTCGCTCAGTGGTATGAAGTCCAAAGTAACAGCCCTGTGCCGTGTCCTGGGGCTGATTAGGTGACTAGAAGGCTCCATTTGATTATGAATTCAGGTCTTGGTTTCCAGAGGGATATAAGGAGACGTGGACTTAGTCCGCCATCTTGACTCCGCCCCCCAGTGTGTCTTTTGATTTCTTGGCTGCTACTTTCGTGGGTGTTGATTGTGAATCTAAGTAAAATCAAATTCTTGACAACTCCAATCAGTGTGAACTGTAGGCTTCTTTTGTTACTATTTTTCACGGGGTGTTCCTTCTTCCTGTTCAGCTGTGCAGTCAATTTCTTTTAATTCCCCATTTCTCCCTTCTCCAGCCCCAGGTAACCAAAAATCTTGTCTTGTTTCACTGAGTTTACATATTCTAAATATTTTATGTAAGTGGGCTCATACAGTATTTGTCATTTTGTGTTTGAATTATTTCACTCAGCTTAATGTTTTCAAGGTTCATCTACGTCAAAGCATAGAAGAACAATTTCTTTACATGGCTGAACAACAGCACATGGTATGGATATACTACATTTTGTTAAGCCATTCATCTGCTGATGAGGCATTTGGGTTGTTCCACCTTTTTCTAATACGAATAATGCTGAAATGAACATTGGTGTCCAAGTATCTGTTTTCAAGTCTTTCAGGTACATATCTAGAAGTGGAATTGTAAAATCATATGGTATTTACATGTTTACTTTTTGAAACCTCCAAACTATTTTTCATGGTAATTGTACCATTTTGCACTCCCACTGGCACTACAAGAGAGTTCTAATTTCTTCACAACCTCACTAATCAATGTATAGTCCAGTTCTGCAATTTGGATTAAACATTCTAGAGATCTGGGAGTTTATGTGAATCTTTGTACATTAGTGGCCTGGTTCTTGCTCCAGCTGACCTATATGGGATGACAATCAGCTAATCAGCCCTACATCACTAGGTGAAACATGGTCACTATTAAATCTGTCTGTCATGCCATCTTTTCAAGGAAGTTGCAACATGAGCAGTGACAATATTTCACTCCACAAATGGCACATAAGAAATATTAAAGATGTCATGTGCTCTGAAGAAACTGACTTAATGATTCTTTTCACTTAAGGAAGAATTGCTGGTAAAATTCATTCCTCCAATGACTCCAAATGACAGATTCCTGAGGAGGCAGATTTCGGCCAAATGTGCTAATACAGCCTTTATGGTGCTCTCAACCAAAAACCAAACCCAGTGCTGTCAAGTCGATTCCAACTCAGAGACCCTAAAGAACAGAGTAGAACTGCCCCAAAGAGTTTCCAAGGAGCACCTGTTGGATTTGTACTGCTGACCTTTGGGTTAGCAGACAAAGCACTTAACCACTAGGCCACCAGGGTTTATGGTGCTCCACGGGGCCTGAAAACACTGGCCCAGGGCATCTATGGGCACTCAGAAAGAGGCCAGAGTGCACTTCCTTCCCCAGGTGACACTGCCACCAGAATTCTTTGTAAGCTATTCCATTACTCTTTGGAAGCCTCAGACAGAGACCTGACTATCAGTAACTCTGGATTCAGTGTAAAGGGGGGAAAACCCCTCAACCCTCAAAAATGAATTTAATTATGTTCCCACAAGGAACTGAAATTAATGTTTGCAACAGAACAGAGAATCGTATCTATTTGAATGCGGCCCCTTGAATCCTCAGTATTTTTCTGTAAGAACATTTTAAACCATTGTTAGTGTAGAGTCAAGAGTCCTTGGGTGGTGCCAATAGTTACTCCATTTGGCGGCTGACTGAAAGGCTGGAAGTTTGACTCCACCCAAAGGCTTCTCCGGAGCAAGTCCTGGTGTTCTGCTTCTGCAGACTCAGCCACTGAGAACTCAAGGGGCATGGTTCTGCTTGTGAGAACCAACTTAAAGGCAGCCAGGATGAGTAGTGTGTAAAACCAAAAAAAGTAAAGACATTTACAAGCTGATATGTAGAGAAAATCCTTCTTGCAGGATCTTTCCATTTTATTCAGCTTCTTACAGCATCAATTGCCAGAGGCTAAAGCACAGCGCAATCCTATTTATTTCTCACAATAGCACTTCTAAGGAGGCCAGAGAGCTTGTTAT
Source organism: Heterohyrax brucei (assembly GCA_028571685.1). Taxonomy (NCBI): domain Eukaryota; kingdom Metazoa; phylum Chordata; class Mammalia; order Hyracoidea; family Procaviidae; genus Heterohyrax; species Heterohyrax brucei. The sequence goes on along the minus strand of CM053150.1, from coordinate 48,971,963 downwards.
TTCATCTTTATAAAAGAGGGAGATTTAGACTGAGATACCAAGCCACGGATTATGACACATTATTCATAGGAATAGGGCAGAAACTCTTGAGTTTCATCTTGTTATAACTTGTTGAAAAGATTAAAAGTACTGTCTAAAATCTGACTACTGATTTGATACAACAGTAAAGTGCTACACTGGCTGTATGTATTTCACACAATGTACATTTATAGTTTATATATATGTGTGTACAGTATATATTTCATATATATAATTTCCTTTAAAGGAGGACTGGTGACATAGTAGTTAAAATACCTAGCTGCTAACCGAAAAAGGTCAGTGGTTCAAATCCATCAGCCGGTCTTTGGTGGGAGGATCTATGGTAGCAAAATGCTTCCATAGATTCACAGCCTTGGAAATCCTGTATCTTCTGCCTTCAGGTTGATTCCAACTCAGAGTTCTATTTTGTCCTGTAGGTCCACTATAAATCTAGAATTGCCTTTAAATTGACCGAACTAACTAGGTCTTCCATTTTACACTGGAATTGTCATTTCATTACTTCCCAGGCAAACTCAAGTTATCCAAAAATACAGCATACTTTTCCCATTTCGTGTCTTCAGTGGATTTCCTCATACTCTTAAGTGGTAGGTAGCAGGGCAGGCAGCAAACAATCTGTAGCATCCTTTGGCTGACACCAGTTGGAATGGACAATTCAAAGGCCCTAGTGCTTTTCTTAGAACTTATGAATAGTTTCTTGCTGGCTGCGAAAAAATCTGTAAAGGTATTTATGCAGTTCTCACTGGGACATGGGTCTCAGATTGTAATGGAATTGTCTCACACAAACTGTAGAAGTTCCAGTTTTAGATATCATGACCAGCATTTTCATCGACCAACCAATTACCATGTGAGAGAGACCAACAGAGCCCTGCCCTCAACAGCTGGTGTCCCCAGCTATTTATTTCTGTATTTGTGTTGCTGTCATTGTTAGCTGACATCACAAAGAGCCTGTGCACAGTGGACTGAAATGCTGCCTGGTCCTGTGACATCCCCACGACTGGTTGCAGACCGGACCCCTGTAATCCATAGCATTTGTCCTGACTCAGTTTAGGAAGTAGATCACCAAGGTTTTCTTTCTAGTCCATCTTAATGCAGAAATTTCACAGAATCATGACAACACACAAGCGTCCACGGTCAGACCAGTTGAGGCTGTGCCTGAGGTACATTGGTCTGGAAACAAACTTGGGTCTCTCATGTGGAAGATGGGAATTGTACCCCTCAACCAGCAACATTCTCACATATTTGTGTTAGGGCCTGTCACTGTGAGAATAACTCGGACTTTTCAGATGAATTTTATGGCATTTCCTTCTAGGACTCCAGTTTCCAAACTTTTGTTAGTAGTGCAATATTGCTCTCAGACACAATCTCACAAAGAACCAAGAAAAAACAAAACCCCAACCTAGTTGCCATGGATTCAGTTCTGACTCATAATGACCTCACGTGTTACAGGGTGGAACTGCACCTCATAGGGTTTTCAAAGCTGTGGTCTTTGGAAGCAGATCACCAGGCCTTTCTTCTGAGGTGCCGCTGAGTGCTTCTGAACCATCAGCCTTTCAGTCAGTAGTAGAGCCCTTAACTATTTGTGCTATGCTGAGACTTCTAATTTCAAATAGCATCCTGATACTAGAAGCCAGTGACATGGAGGTGCCATGAGAAACGGGAGAAGGAGATGAAGGAAGAAATACAGAAGCTTCCTCCTGGTCCTACCCCGTGCAACCTTTGAGACCCTCTCTCCGAATCTTCATGCTCTGAAGAATCTAATTCAAGGACTTCTACTTTTGGTTATCTGCAGAACAAGTTAAAGCATACATAGTTACCTATATTTTCTGAGACACGCAATGTAGAAATGACTATTTTTATTCTTACCATCTTATCTGTGTATCATAGGCAACAGAATGAGCACTGGGGGTTAACTCATAGATAACAACCCTTCAAAGGTTTAAGTGGGTTTAGGATGCCAGGTAAATAAAGACTGAGGTGGGTAGAAGTTGTTCTGGTGTGGCCCAAAGCTCTAGTCTTGCCAGAGCTGAAAGCAATCTGCGTTATACCCTGTCTGGTGAAGAGCACACACAAATTGAGTAGCTACATTTGCTTACAAGAAACAAGCAAACACTTCTTCTGTTTGTTCTTTCCCAGACTGCACAATCTGAGCTTTAGCTAAACTCATGTTCCTGTGTATTGCTGCACCATCTTTCAGTGACACGTGTTCCACTGGGCCAAACCAACCTGGGGAAAGAGCGAGATGGTTTATAATGGGACTGTCACGCACACTGCTGGCTTCTTCTTTTTCTCAGATGTTGCTTCAGTTCCTGAGGTGCTGTGGGGCTGCCCCAGCAGCTGCTAACTTCCCTAGGGACTTTGTGTCACTGTTGAAAGCAATCATGTGTTACACTTATGATCAGGGAATGGCTTCATCCTTGTTATAGATGTTATTGTTATGTATTGGTGCTAGTTTTCCAGGCAGTCTCTGTATGACTTCGGAGGCCAACACTATTCTCATTGCACAGAGGGTTTATCTTTCCTACTTTCTTTCCCTTTTCCATTTGTTTATTTCCAAGGGAAAAGAGAAAGGCTTTGTGTTCTTTCTTATCCAAAAACAATGTGGAGCATATTGCTCAATAAATAATAGGTTCTCAGAAAAGATACATGCACTAACTGACCTTCTTCTGGGGTGTTCGTTTTTTATGACAGAAACCACAGATTTTGAAGTAAAAGAATCATCAGTGTGAATCAGTATTTTGCTTGGTATGACCTTGGGCAAGTTATTTTACCCCTCTGAGCTTGTATTTACTTCACAAGGTGGTTGTAGGAAGACACGATGTGGTGTATGGGACTAGCTGGGTGTACAGCAGATGCTCAAAACAGTTAAGTCCCTTTCCTTTCCCCTTGAGGAATGAAGTACTGTGCTTTTTCAGTGAGGACAGTCTGGCAGTCCCTTCTAGAAGTATCCACGATATAGAGAGGTTCTGGCCACCCCATTAGGGCTGATTGCAGAGGCCTTCAAGAGCACTGCAATGTCAACTGACATCTCCCTATAGTAGGCTAGACTTGCCCTTTGGGCTTTACTCCACTAACTTGGTCTCCTGACTACTGGGCTGTACCTGAGCACTTCTCAAGAAAGTTCCAGCCAGGGCAGCCAAAGGATACAGGTCTAGGTGCTAGGTAGTAACTACCAACCCCAGGAGGCCTGTTAACAGAACTGGTATAGAAATACATTATTTCATCCCTCCAGCATCTGTTCCCTCATCTTCCAAAATCATACTTGCAGCTTCCTTTGAGAACCAAACAGCTTCTCATTTTTGGCTATAAGCTTCAATTGGCTTCAGCCAATCACATAGGCAAACCTCTGGCTCCAGTGATTGGTTTAGGGATGAACACATGACTAGGGAGGTATTTTCTGGGGTTTAAGAGAAAAAGTAGTTTCCTCTCTCTCTGTGGGACAAGAAGTGGGCGTCTCTTCTTTCTGAATAATGCAATATGAAGCTTGTGAGACAACCATTACCGCAGAGGGAGAGTTTAGCGCTGGTGTGAAATGTGAGGATGGAGTTAGCATTAAGAAAGGCAGATGAGAAATGTGTGCGCATTGGAGTCTTTGGTGAAAGTCTTTGAATTGCTGGATCAAGCCTCATCTGAAGTCTGTGCTACATCTGGACTTGTTTGGTTATGTAAACAGGTCAGTTTAAAATCTGTCTTCTGTAGCTTGTAATCGGGAGACCAGATACACCCGGGGAAAAGGAAATCTGTGAATCTAATTACCACAAAGACAAATAACTTTCTGGTTAGCTAGGAGGCAGAACTGTAAGAGCATCATTTGTTCTAACAGATATCTAGTGCTTTAATCACGCAGTGACTGCTAAATTGATGTTTTTCTTTGCTGCTTTATTGCTTCAAATGAAAAATGCTCATAAATAATTAATACTCTGGCTTGCAGCACCACGTAGTAGAATAGCAAAAGCTTCAGAGTCAGAAAGATCGAGGTTCAAATCCAGATTTTGCATTAACTCTGTAACATTTGGCAAAAAGAGCCTCAATTACCTCAAATGAAAATTGGCTTAACAATAACTCTCCTTTAGGGTTGTGGTGATAAACAAATGAGATTATGTATTTATACCAACACATGTTAGGTATTCAATTAAGTGGCATTTATTACATTTATTACAGAAAAGTGCCAAAAGTTTCCACAGGAGTCTCATTTAGAGGAGCAGTTTTCAGCTAGGGTTAGTTTTTTTTTTGCCTTGGGACATTTGGGAATGTCTGCAGACTTTTTGGATTGTCACAGCTTGGAGGCTGATAGCATCTAGGAGTTAGAGACCAAGGATGCTGCTCAACTTCCTACAGCGCACAGGAGAGCATCTCACAAGGAAGAATGATCTGGAAGACTTGTTTGTTGATGTCAGTGGGGCCCCTGAATTGGGCCTGAGTCTGCAGTATTAGTGCCAACAAATAAAAAAAGGGGGGGGGGGGGAATAAAGAGGGGAAAATGGCCCAACAAGCAAACAGATAAGATGTAATAGCAAAACATGATTCCCTGCTCTTCTCCCAAGACTGTGGGTATTCTCTTTGTGAGTTCTGGGTTTCAGAGATAAGAACTCAGCTAAGGAAATGTAGCTTGTGGCCTCAGGAGAGGACAAAGCTTAGCATCCAGTTAGGGTCCATGGGAGTGGAGCAGTGGAGAAGGTGGATGTGGTCAGCGTGGGTACAGAGGCATGACACAACCCTGGACAGAGTGCTCTCAGCTTCGTAAGTGAGTGAGGGGAAGCACAGTCACAATGTCAAGAACTTGGTGTCACAAGGAATGGAACGTCTTAATCTCATGTCCAGCTACTGCCCTCCTCTGGGTTATATATTGTTTATTTTATACTTCTTCATCTTAATATAAATATTCACACTGAGGGTGCTTGCAAATCATATCATTGCAATCAAACAGAACACTGCCTAGACTGCCTCATTCAATCTATCAGATATTTCCAGGTGGGACCGTCTTATAAAATCATGATCTGGCTTTGGTAAGAGGGATAATCATCATGAAATTGCAGAAGATGTTCAGATTTCTGCATTAAAAGTTTCTTTTCTCAAGAAGCTTCCTGGCACCAAACGGTCAAGGTAAAGTTTCTTACAGCCGCCTGAGAAACGGATTCCCACACAGCACTCATCTGCTGGGTATGAGAGCACCACATTCACCGAAAGTGAGATGTGAGGACAAGACTGCAGACAAAGCATCTTTGCATCAGTGCTGATCATTTGGCTTCTCTTTCCCTTTCACTGTGGGGGAAAATCTGGGTCCAGGGGAGTGGTCACCTCATGGCCAGTCACTAACTACCATTTTCTCTCTTCCTCTTCTGATTTAGTCAATTCCCCCAAATGACACGCGGATGCGTGTGAGTGTGCATAGGCGTGTATCTGGCAGCAGTGTCATCGTTCTATCATAGCCCTTCCCCGTGCTCATTCCAATTGCCTTTGTGACTTTGCTTAGCAACTTCTTTTAAGGCTTTTCAGCAATTCTCTCCTCTTTTCATTTGGTGAAATCTTTCAGATAGACTTTTTATTTCCATTTCAATAGTTTTAGTTTGCCACCTGCTGAGATTGCTGTCCTCTTAATCATTACATTTTAGAGGACAGCTGTTAGAAGTCTCTTTAATTGCCCAGTTAATGTAACAATCAAACTAAAAATGAAATAAGCTGTTTTAATTTTCCCATGCTCTGCCAGTAAAACTAAGAACAGCAAACATCTGAAAGCCATGTAGCAAGCAACGCACTATAGCATAATGTCTTCTCACATTAAGTCTCAACATCCTTATGAGCTATGTAGCATCAAGTTATTTACAACTACTTTATAGAAAAGGAAACTGAAGTTTACAGAAGTAAAGTAACTTGCCCCAAACCGAAAACGAAACCTGTAGGACAGAGCAGAACTATCCCATAGAATTTCCAAGGGGCCCATTGTTCATGCAGCTGTAAGGCAGGGCCAGGAAGCCAGCCCAAGGACAGACAGACTGACTTTACAGTTAAAACTCAAAGGATTTTACTTCACCTCTCTGGTTCATTCCACTGTTTATCGTTATGCACAGATACTTCATGCATTTTTGCAAACATGGCATTGATAGGCTTTATTGTGCTGCTAGTTTTCACATAAGAGAGTACTAAAAACAGTTTCCAAGTTGTATCATTTTCACAAGGTTGATCATTTTCATTTGTGCTATATTCTTTGATAAAATGGATATACTTTGCTTGAGCATACTTCCATGATAGCATATTTACACAATTTTCAGTTTTTGTCTTTTTAAATCTCTAGTGAACATCTTCATGCATGTAGTATTTTCTAGTCATAAAGTTACTGAGTCCTCAAACATAATTATCCAGAAAATTTCAGCATCTGTGCAACTTAAAGCTACCAGGTTTACCACAATTTCTTCGGTATGGAAATTTATCATTATCATTACTTTAAGTCTGTAGGAATTTGATAAATGTATTCCATTAATTGGAGCCCTGTGATTCAGTCTTTAAGAGATCAGCTGCTAACCAGAAAGTTAGCTGTTTGAATCCACCGGTTAGTCCTTGGAATCTCTATGGGGCAGTTATACTCTGTCCTATGGGGTCCCTATGAGTTGGAATCAACTCAGTGGCAACAGGCCCTTCTGTTAATAGGCATTTCTTTGGTCATTGCTGAGATGGGGCATTTATTTGCCTATGATTCTTTTTACTAATTTCTATAAACTTTCTGTATAGTATAAACCAGGTGTCAGGGAAATATGGCTCAGGAACCAAATCTGGCTCACTGCCTGTTTTTGTAAATAAAGTTATATTGCAACACCCACATTCAGTTTTGCATTGTCTTATCACTGCTTTTGCATTACAACTGCAGAGCTGAGTAATTGTAGCAGAGACCATAGAGCCCACATAGCACCAGCTATGTAATCTGCAGCACCTCATGTAAAATGACAACGTGGAGTTCCTAGTTAAAAATTATTAAAAATCTCAAGATGTCATCAGATGAGCATTGTGTCAAATGCAGGTTACATGCCCATGAACCTACAGTCTGAACCTTTACAGAAAAAAAGTTTGCTAAGCCATAGTATAGCTATTAATCCTAAATCATTTATAATTGGTTCAAATATTTTTCTTGCCTGTAATTTCTCTTTTTATTTTAAGTATAACATTGGTGTCAAAACATTGACATTCACTTTTATATGTGACAGAATCTAGGGTTTCTTGCAGTGATCACTAACCCCAAAATCAAATAATTAAACCTATTTTCTGTTAGTTCCTTTTAATGATATTAATTCTTACATTTCATTCTAGTCATAAAGCTAATTTTAATGTGCAGTATTAAGTCTGGTTATATATTAATCTATTGTCAAATTGATGGTTAATTACAAATTCAATTGTGAACATTTTATTCATTGCTTAGCAATGCCTATCTTATCATAAGTGATTTTTTTAACATATATAATCGATCAATTTTACAGCTTTCTATTTTGTTTCATTAAATTATTATTTTTTTGTTTCTTAACTCATGGTTCTCAGCAAGTGATGATTTCATGTGCCTCTACCTCAAGGACATTTGGAAGTGTCTGGAGATGTTTTGGAGGCCCTGCTGGCATAGTAGTTAAGTGCTACAGCTGCTGACTAAAATGTTGGCAGTTCAAATCCACCAGGTGCTCCTTGGAAACCCTATGGGGCAGTTTTACTCTGTCCTATACAGTAACTGAGTCAGAAATGACTCAATAGCAATAGATTTGGGTTTTGGAGGTGTTTTTGGTTATCACAACTACAGGAGGTGGGGAATGCTACTGGCACCTAGTGGGTGCAGGCCAGGGATGCTGCTAACCATTCTACAGTACACAGAACAGCACCCCCGTAGTACAAATTTGTCTGATCTCAAACTGCAACAGAGCAGAGATTGAGAAACTCTGCTTTAGCCATGTATTGTGCTTACTGATGCTTCATAACGTCTTTAAGCATCCTAAAGGCCATTTAAGGCCAGCCATCTTCCCCATTTTTGCTTCTTTTTAAATTATTCATGGATTTTATTGAGTATTTATTTTGCTGAGTGAATTTAAGAATAGGTTTTATTGACAAGAACAGACAAATCGATCAATGGAACAGAATTGAGACCCCAGAGATGACACCATCTGCCTATGAACAGGCCTTAAGACATTCAGCTGGGGTAAAAACAGTATCTTCAACAAATGGTGCTGGCAAAGTTGGATATCCATCTGCAATAAACTGAATCAAGATCGATATCTTACACCTTATACAAAAACCAACTTCAAATGGATAAAAGACCTAAATATCAAACCTAAAATGATAAAGCTCATCCAAGAAAAGGTAGGAACAACAATGGAGGTTTTAATACACAATGTGGACAGACTCCAAAATCTGTCAAACAAACCACAATCAACAGAAGAGAAAATAGATAAATGGGAACTATTAAGAATCAAACACTTTTGCTCATCCAAAGATTTTATTAATAGAATTAAAAGAACACCCACAGAATGGGAAAAAATATTTGGCAACTCTATATCAGACTGATGCCTAATCTCCATAATCTATAAGATACTACAAAATATCAATATGAAGAAGATAAATCATCCAATTAAGCGATGGGCAAAGGAGATGGACAGACATTTCACTAAAGAGGAGATCCAGGCAGCCAAAAAACACATGCAGACATGTTCACAATCTTTAGTTATTAAAGAAATTCAAATCAAGATGACCATGAGATACCATCTCACCCCAACAAGGTTGGCCAGGATCCAAAAAACACAAAACATCAAATGCTGGAGAGGCTGTGGAGAAAGTGGAACTCTCCTACACTGTTGGTGGGGTTGCAAAATGGTCCAGCCTCTTTGGAAAGCAATCTGGCGCTTCCTTAAAAAAATGGATATTGATATACCATTTGACCCAGTAATTCCACTACTTGGAGTATATCCTACAGAATCAAGGCCTTTCACACCAACGGACACATGCACCAGAATGTTTATCACAGCACAGTCCATGATAGCAAAAAGATGGAATCAACCCAGATGCCCAACAACAGAAGAATGGATAGGTAAACTATGGTACATATACATAATGGAGCACTGTGCAATGATAAAGAATAACGATGATTCCAGGAAACATCTCATAACCTGGTTTCAGCTGGAAGACATTATGTTGAGAGAAAGTAGTCAGTGACAAAAGGACAAATATTGTATGAAATCTCTACAATAAGATCTCAAAAACAGACTTGTGTATAGAAAAGAGTCTTTGACATCTGCAAGGGAGGGGAGCGAGGGAGGGTAAGGGGGGAAGGGTTTAGATTAGATAGTTGCTAGAAATCTGGTTGGGAGAAATGGGTGATAGCACACATTAGAAACAAGAACAACATTAAGTGGACTTCAGCATAACTTGAGTACTCCTTCCATCTTAACCCAATATTGCAAGGATAGAGTAGCTGGGGCGGGGGGCAGGGGACCATGCTCTTAGGTGAAATCGAGGCCAACTGGCACAACTAGCATTTTGCTAAGACGGCTCTCTGCACCCCACATTGGTGAGTGGCGTCTGGGGTCTTAAAAGCTGCCAAGCTGCCATCTGAGGGCACAGCAAATGATCCCAACTCAGCAGGAACAGATGCTCAGTGAGGACCAAAATGGCATGGGGTAAAGACAACCTAGAAGACAGAGAGATCCACATCAGTGGGTGCCTACATCGACTTGGGACTGGAAGAACCAGATGGTGCCTGGCCACCACCAGTGATAGCCACGATGGAGCTCACTAAGTTGAGTCTCACTGGCAACACAAGAATAAAAAGGGGTGCATCCTGAGATCTCCACTAAAAGATCTCAATTGATGGCCCAGCAGTTTCAGGGTTCCCCTGAGAGCATGGCCCCTGGCCCTGATGCTGCCCTTACCCATAAATCATAATGAAGGTCCACTCTTTGGACAGGAATGGACTGGACTTGGCAATGCAGAGTGACCATATATTGGATGTACTTTATGGTTCTATACATCTATAGAATATCATCCTGCTGACCTCTGGCTGGAGGAAGGAGAGTGGGTGGAGAGGAGGGGAAAGGAGGCTGTTGGGAGGATGAGACATGTACAGAGCAGAGAGGAATAGTGTGCTGTCACTGGGCAGGGAGAGCAGTGGAAGCTGCATATAGGTGGGCATGTAAATTTATACGGGAATGTACATTTTCACTCAGTCATGTTAAATAAACAATAAAAATTAAAAAAAAAAAAAGAATAGGTTTTATCAAGAAAAGAGAAAATGCTATTGTGATTTTGGCCAGAGTTGAATTAGAATTACAAGTTAATTTAAATTTCCAATCGGGTTTCCATTATAGATCTAGTTTTTATGCAAATCGTTGCTAAGTATAACGGCCGGTCAAATTTTCTAGTGTTCTTAATTAGTCACAGGCATCTATCAGGTTTTCTCCTACATATTTCATCATTTTCCTGCTATAATAATGGAATCTCTTAATATCAAATGGCTATTTTGGGATGCTTTTTATTTGAAACAACATCACTACAACCTGTCATTTGAACAGAGTTTGGATGTCTTCTTTAGCTTTCAAGGTATAAAATGATTTGTGGATTTTTTCCAGTACTTAATTAGTTTACTTTGTACCACATACACTTGGACTTTCCAACTACTGTTAACTAGTAGTATTGAAAGTACTGCTGAATTATAAGTATAAATGCTTCTTAAGTAAAACGTTCTTGATTTATAATATTTATCATTTTTAAGTTAAAAATAAACAATGAGATTGTATGAAAAATGTACACTAAGGATCTTCTTTTCAAGTAGTTACCATTATACTTTTGATTAAATTACCCAGTAAGTGTGCATGTATGTGTGTAGTACACACACAACATGCATATATAACAGACTTACAAAATTTAATGTGATCTGATAAAGTGCAAGATGTGCCAGATTGGTTAGAATATGTTAGCAGTGCAATGACGTGCTTAAGCTTCTTGAAGTATAAAAGTTATTCACAAGATATCCAGGGTAACAGGAACCTCTGTAGCAGGTCAGATTGTCATTTCCTCTAGCATCCCTGCAAAATAGCATGATTGATTCTTGGATGGACTCAAAGGAAAGTATTTCTGACCTGATCCTTAGTGCTTTGGTGATAGCAGTCCCTGAGCCCCATCCTACCAGGCTCTACTTTGTCACTTCATCCATCTCTTGACAGATTTTCCTGAAGGAATTGCAAGGATGACTGACAGAACTGCACATTTTCTTTACAGATTAAAACTGTAGACAAACACATTCTTCATACGGATTCGCGTTTCTTACCCTCCCTCTGTAAGGAGTCATAGAAGCTTGCAGGAAGACAGAAAATGCTGATGACATAAGTGATTTCATTGGAGAAAAAAAATCTCCAACCAAATAAAAATTATTTATTAGAAGATTCTCCAACCAAAGAACACATCTATAGTTGAACAAATTGGTTTGTTTCTTAAGATGGCAAGAGAGAATGTCACACAGGGAGCTTAGAGTCTCAGGAAGAGGGTGTTAGAAAGGACTTATGGAATTGGGCTTTGATTAAGTGATGTGAGGAGTGTCCAAGAAGTGGGCCACTTTCAGAAAGTGATAATTCTTTAATTTTTTTTATTGTACTTTAGATGAAGGTTTACAGAAGAAACAGTTTCTCATTAAATACTTAGTATACATATTGCTTTATGACATTGCTTAACAACCCCCAAACAGGTCAACACTCTCTCTTCTCAACTTTGGGTTCTGTTTTAGTCAGCTAGGGCTGCTCTAACAGAAATACCACAGAGTGGATGGCTTTAACAAAGAAAGATTTATTCTTACACAGTCCGGTAGGTTGCAAGTCCATATTCAGGGTGTCCGCTCCAGGGAAAGACTTTCCCCTTGTCGGCTCTGGAGGAAAGTCTGGTATTGCATCAGTCTTTGTCCAGGGAGCGTCCTCACGCAAGAACCTCTGGTCTGAACGACGCGCTCTGCTCCCGGTGCTGCTTGCTTGATGGTAGCGAGGTTCTCAAATTGTCCTTGGTTTCTTTTTCCTTTTATTCCTTGCAAGCTAAAAGCATTAAGGGTGGGGCAAGCCACACTCCAGGGAAACTTCCCCCATAGCAGGAATTCACAGCCCCACCCTAATCCTTTAACATACAGGTTAGCAAAACCACACAATGGAGGACAGTCCCAAGATACTGGGAACCATATCCAAGCCACGTGGCTGCACACATTTTTGGGGGGACACAATTCAAACCATGACAGGTTCCCTATTACCAACTTCCCTCTCCCCTCTTGCCTTTTAGTTCTTGTCACTGGGCAGGTGTGCCCCTTTAAACTTGTTTTGTTTTGTGGGCCTATCCAACCTGGCTGATGGGGGAACCTCAGGCATGACTTCACTATTAAGCTGGAAGTCTGCCTAGGGACCATACTCTCAGGATTTCTCCAGTTTCTGTCAGGCCAGCCAATCTGGTCTTTCTTTTTGAGTTAAATTTTGTTCAACTTTTTTCCTCCAGCTCTGTCTGGGACCTCTGTTTTGATCTCAGTCCGTGGTGGTAGCCACATACCCTCTAGTTGCAGTGGACTCAGGCTGGTGGCCGCCACTGTGGCTGTGGGCCATCAGTCCTCTGAGCTGGTCTTTTCTTGCTCTTGAGTGGGTGAGATCAGCAGAGTATCCTAAACGACCACTCACAGACTTTTAAGACCCCTGATGCAACTCAGCAAAGTACAATGTAGAGCATTTTTTTATTCTCAAAATCTGAATTGTAAAATTAACCAAAGACTTATAAAACCATCATTATCAATAATAGCGTGAATATAAAATTTAATTTATTTAAGAATAAAAATGGAAAAATGCAAAACTTCTCTTGTAAAGACCAAGAATCAAACTGCATTCTTCTTCTACGCTCCCGGCACTTGGCTGGCTCTATTTTTATGGAGTTCTGGTGGTGCAGTGGTTGTGTTCAGCTGCTAACGAAAAGGTTAGCAGTTTGAATCCACCAGCTGCTTCTTAGAAACCCTGTGGGGCAGTTCTACTCTGTCTTATTGGATCACTATAAGTTGGAATTGACTTGATGGCAATAGGTTTGGTTTTGTTTTGGTCTATATTTTTATAAACAAAATTTAAAAAATATGTGACACTCATGGTCGTGTGATGCAAACTCAAGCATAGAGAATAAAATTGACTGCAGTGTAAGAATCCTGTATAGTCAAAATTCAATATAAAGAGCAAAAGTAAGTAAGAGGTCAGTGCACATATTCCCTGCAAAGAGGACTGAATAAAGCAGGCTGGGGATAGGGGTGCACAGACTTGTCTTCCCTCTATGTTCCAGACCCTGTTTGTGTGATTACTTCCCAAACAAATTCCAGGCAGCCTAGTGAACCCTTGAGTCCCCGGATTAAGGATCCAGAGTCCTCCAAGCTGCTTATTTAATCATCTACACATACCCTTATCTTCTCCCAGCTGAATCCTACAGTGCTCTGAAGAAGTAACACAACTATGCTAGCTTCCGTGAGGTGCATATAGTTCATACCTCACTACCATGTAGCCAGAGGTACTTTTAGCTTATTATAGAATATTGTTGTATACCTGTCATTCTTAATACTGTAGTTGTTAGAAAATCACACTTGATGATCACAGCTTCATGTAATTATGGGAGCATAGCAAATGTAGATGATACCTGGTTTAATAACGTAAACAATTATTCTACACATGAAGAGAACCTAAATGGGTATGAAACTAATCAGTATACTGGTGGGAGTACCACACCTTCTTTATCACCACCATACTGTTATTCCTAGGCTCATCTCTGGCTTAATAGTCACTGAACAAGTGTCTGCAGGAATCCCTGTCAATCTTGATGACACAGCAGATGATTAGATTAGAAAGGCTGTGATTCAGAAGATAGCCAATATGCTATTTTTAAAACTGGAGAAAACAATCCACATTTGTGGTGATTGTTTATAGTGATTATGTCGGTAGCTTTAAAACAGGACAAACATAGGATGGTCAGATTCCTTGAAACGTATTAGATGTGAAAATCTAATACTTTGGCTTACAAAAAAACTGCATTGTCAGCTACTCAAAGTAATTAGCAAGTTTTATCCTACTCATCATCAGAGCAGGGGCCAAATATCAGTCTTGCAGTATGAATTGGCTGATCCTGTCTTTCTAACGAACAGACAATGGAAAGGAGATTGCATAAAGAGAAGAAGCTCAGATTACTGGGCTGTGAGGGTGCCGACAGACTCAAAGTATCCCAAGAAATTTGAGAAATGAACCTAAAAAGAGAGATAGACAAGATGTTTCAGCCATTTCACAATTGCCTTAAGGACTGCTCTTGTCTATAACATACCTCTGCTGAAATGCCCACCTACACATGCATCTAAACCCAAACCAGACCAAACCCAGTGTCATCGAGTTGATTCTGGACTTGTAACAACCTTATAGGACGCGTATCACTGCCCCATAGAGTTTCCAAGGAGCGCCTGGTGGCCCTCCACAGCTGCCCCTCGGTTAGCTGCTACAGCACTTAGCTACTGTGCCACCATGGTTTCCACACGTGCATCGGAGCAGAAAAAATTCACAGAAGACAAACGTCTGTCTTTTGAATACCATGGACCACATGCCCTAGTTCGTTTATTGCTTACAGAAGAATCTTTGTGGAGAAGCTTAGAGAGTAGTTCATTCTGGTTCAAACCACTGCTGAGAATTTGTGTTTGTAATAAGTTCCCAGGGGATGCAAATGCTTCTGGTTAGGGATCAACTCGGATGACCACTAGTAGAACAATGGTTCTCAAAAGTCATGCATACAAATCACCTGGGGCTCTTGTTACAATGTACATTCTGATTTAGTACAACAGGGCAGAAATGCAAATTCTCAGCAGGGGTTTGAACCTGAACAAAGTCAAAGTCCTCAGCAGAACACACGTATTTACTAAAACTAAGCAAACTTCCCAGTACAGGGATACTTAGCCATTTGGAAAAATGATGGTTGAGGTATAAAAACTAAAGAATATGTTTTAGATCCCATTTGGGTAAGCAGTGTCTGGGGTCTCAAATGCTTGCAAGGGGCCATCTAAGACACATCAATTGGTTCCATCCCACTTGGAGTGAAGGAAAACGTAAACCAGTGACACAGGAATCTATTAGACCAAAGGACTAAAGAACCAAATGAACTAGAGACTCCACCAGCCTGAGGCCAGAAGAGCAGGAGAAAAATGTGCAACAGAACTCAAATTCACATAAAAAGACCAGACTTAACGGTCTGACAGAGAATGGAGTTATCCCTGAAAGTAAGGCCCCTGGATGCACTGTTAACCTAGAACTGAAACCATTTCTGAAGTCTACTCTTCAGACAAAGATTACACAGGGCTATAAAACAAAAAAAGTAATAATAATATATGTGAGGAATATATTTCTTGGATTTGAACTGCGGACTCAACGGCACTTGGCTTGGCATGCTGCTTAGTTCAGTCAGTTATACGAGACCTAAAGATCTGCTGTTGTCCAAAAGCAGGATGAGAAACAAGAAGGGACAGAACTGGTAGAACAGATAGAGGGAACCCAGGCTTGAAACAGGGAGTGTGCTGTCACATTGTGGGGTGTTGCAACTAATGTCACAAAACAACATATATATAAATTTTTGAGCGAAAAATTCACTTAGCTATAGACTTTCACCTAAAGCACAATAAAACAAACAAAACTTAATAGCTGTAATCCAAAACAGGTTAAAAATGTTTACAGAAAAATCAGCACTAAAAATGCAAGAATATTTAGATTTGCAAACTTTCACTACATGTGTTAGATTCACCTGGTGGGCTTATTAAATACAGATTTCGGGGGCCCTACCTGCAGAGTATTGGATTCATTTAGGGCTGGATTGGAGGGTGAGATTTTGCATTTCTAACAAGTTCCAAAGCGATTCCGACGCTGTTGGTTTGGTGGAGGTCAGCCTTTGAAAGGCGCAGATTTGATTCTTTCACTTTGTTAGTTTCTTAGCTCTCTGAAGCTAGGCTCCTTTCTTGCCCAACATTCTTCACTTTATGTGTTCAACAAATGATTGTCAGTTGAGTTGGGGTGGTTAATCTTATGCGTCGTGTTGGCTGGGCTGTGGTGCCCAGTTGTTACAGCAAACATTAGTCTAGATGGTGCTGTGAGAGTGTTTTGTAGATATGATTAACATTTACAAGCAGCTGACTTTAAGTAAAGGAGATTACCCTCAATAATGTAGACGGGCATTTTCCAATCAATGGAAGGCTTTAAGAGAAAAAAAACTGGTTTCTGGGAAAAGAAGGAATTCTGCCTGAGGACTGTAACATAGAAAGCCTGCCTGAGTTCGAGCCTGCCACTTTGCCCTGTGGATTTCAGACTCAAGGCTGCGGCATCAACTCTTTCCTGAGTTTCAGTCTGCTGGCCTGCCATACGGATTTTGCAGTTGTCAGACCCTAAATCATGTGAGGCAATTCCTTGAAATAAATCAATGAAAATGAATCTTTCCCTTCCTCTCTCTGCATGAGATTATATGGTATGTCCAAGTTGTGTGTTTCTCTTCTTTTATCCCGGACAAAAGGGCACAGGTAAAGAGCTGCCGGTGGTCATACAAATCTATCTCGGAAAACACGAAAATGACCAAATTATAGTTTACCACTACTTAGAATCTGTATGGTTCTTTTAGAAAAACACTCCAAAGGCTTCATTAGAAATTTTCCATTTTCTTTTTCTGACTGTTGTGGAGAAGAATACTTAGTGGAATTACCTTTACAAATGTATTAATTTATTCTACCCTGAGGAAATTATATTCAGTGATTTAGCAAAACTAATCTGAACTAATAATAGATGCACACTTACTGAGACTGAGCAAATTTTCCAGTAGAGAGCTACTTAGCCATACGGAACAAATAAAGGTTGAGGTATAAAAACTAAACAAAAGCTGTAATGTCTACAGGAGGTAAAAATATTTATGGAGAGATCAGCACAAATTGGGTGAAATGCAAGATATGGACAAAGGAACTCATGCAAGGGAATAAAAATGTCATCATTACAGCCACCATATTAACCACTAGGAATTTCTAAACCACTGATAAATGCTCAGGTTCAAAAGATATTCTCCAAACGTGTGTCTGCTAAAAAATTTGTAACCGCTGTGTACCACACCTCAGAACGCATGCTTCTATCCAGTGCAGGCAAACCGTGACTGCCCAGTCACTTTGTCTTCTCAGTGAAACAGCCAATGTATCCTGGCCCTTTAAAAATCCTAGGTCTATTGTGTGGACCAGTATTATAGATTGAATTGTGTCCCCCCAAAAGATATATGGAAGTCCTAACCTATGAGTCGATCCGACTCCACAGCTCTTGGCTTGGCCAACCTATAGTACATTTGAACAAGACTTTGTTTGGAAATAAACTCTTGATGATATTATCCACTAACATGGGTCAAACTGGAGCAGTGCCCTTACAAAAAAGAAAAGAGACACAGACAGTCAGACAGAAGAAAGACAGCCATGGGAAGGTGTAGCTACAAACCAAGAAAGGCCTGGTGCTGACAGCAGCTGAGAGAGACAAGAAAGGCTGTCCTCTTAGAGACTTCAGAGGGAGCATGTCTCTTCAGACATGTCGATTTAGACTTCTAGCCTCCGGAACTTGAGACAATCAATTTGGGTTTTTGTAAGAAACCTAGTATATAATATTTTGTTACTGCAGCCCTAGGAAGCAAATATACCATGGGACAGCACAAGGTAACAGATACTACTGGGATTCAGTTAATCAAAAACTCTTTTGTAAACTACTCCCTAGCTCCAGGAGATTATTGCCCCATGGGAACATGAGCCTCATATTGTCAGCTCTTCCAATTTTTCAAAAGTTATCAGAATCTGAATTTTTATGTCAAGTTTCCTTGCTGTTAAAACAGTATGTTAACCACACAAAACATACTTATAAGTAGAACCGGGACTCTGGGCTTCTTTTAGGGACCTCTCCCTGTACTCTAAGAAGTCCCTCTTCTGTACTGTTTTCCTAATTACCTATTTCATTTTGGGTATGTATTTTGTTTCCTATTGATTCCTCTTCCCACTGACAAGCACTTCTTCTGTTCTCAAACTCCTTCACAGGCTCAGAATTCGTCCCCTAGTTAGTAAAGAATCAGGCAAGCAGATCGTGGGGCTAGCTGGGATTGGCTTTGATTACTTCATATGCTGAGATACTGTGGTTTTGAGGGATGAATTAGCCATCCACGGTTAAGAGGCAGTGTCCAGTGCCTAAGGCATAGAAGCCGTAGTTTCATTCCTCATTCCTCATAGCTACGTCTACTTTCTCTTCACAGGCAATCCCATCTCAGATCCCCAGGGCAACTTGCTGAAAATGCACATTAGTTCTCAGACTGCTGTGGAGTTGAGTCTGGCTTATAGAGAGGATTCAAGAAAGAGAACCCTCTCTACCAGGTCAGAGTAGAATGACTGTCAACCATAAATGAGCTTTCAGAAAAACTGAACTCAAAGAACTGTCAGAGAAGACAGGCACTTAGTTCTTGCAGTTTAGGTACAGTTAAAGAATAGATGTCAGTCCTTATAATAATCCTGTAGGTCACTCAGGTCTAAGGCTTCCAGTTCTTTCTCTGCATTGTTCTCCTTCACTTCTTATAAGGGGGACAAGAATCAGGGGTACAGGGGGCAGGTAGTTGGATATTTAGATTTTTTTTTAAAGGGTTTATCTATTTACTGAACCAACATTATATTATTCAGATATGGAGCTGATGGTCTAGCTAGTGGGGCACACACATAGGAAAAAAAGCAAACACAAATGAAGATAATTACAGATTGTAGAAAGTACAGTCTGGGAAGCAATCAGGATAGTGCAAGTAACCACAGAGAAAAAAATGACACTGTGCACACATAGGTATTGCACATCCAGACTTTTGCTTTAAGGCCTACAGGGGCTTCTTTTTGAAGGAACTCACAGGGGGAGATATTCACTAGACAATGGAGGGGTTGCTCTGGTCACCCCGTCTACGTTCTCAAGGGAAATCTCAAGTCCTGCGGTCTGTAGCCTTGGGATACTGGAGCTTCCTTCTACCCTGGTGGGTTCGTAGAACAGCTTTGAGGTCCTGGAGGAATGAGTACCTCCAAGAATTAGTGGTAGTTACAGAGAAAATGTAATTATTCCATGTGGTACAGCTAAATAGTCAACAATTTAGCAGGAAAGCCTGAGCACTGTGGCTAGGAGCTGATGCGATTTTCATTTCCAACCCCTTTCAAGGAGAGACTCTCCTGACAAAGACCCAAGTTCAAACCTACTGTTTTCTTCGCTCCCACCTCTGCACCACCAATTCCTCCCTTGCTGTGGATCAAGAGAAACTTGGGCAATGTGATCGCAGCACAAAAGTACCCAACAAAAACCACTTCTAAACAGAGGACAGCAGATTCCAGAAGAAAGCTTGGGGTGCAGACTGAAGGAAATGGAGTTTCAGGTTAACACATCAAAGCAGCAGACATCTCCAGACAGACTTCCTTTGGAATCATTTGATGAGAGCAACACTCAAAGAGAACCTGCAGAAAGTTAATCCTCCAACCAAGGGTATGGGTTCTGAAATAGTATGTGGAGTAGGGGTGTGGGTGTGGGTGTGTTTGTATGTGTAGCCATACTTTATTCACTGAGTATGTTCTTTTCCAGATGACAGAGGCAGCCCTTTGCAGACAGTTTGGTATTGCTTTTTACAAAATTCTATGTTTAAAAATGCCTCCAGTTATCATTATAGACCAATAGTTTTTAAACATTTCTCAACCTCATTACATTTGAGGAAGAGTCTAGCTCCCATAAATCCTTTGGTCACTAAGAATATAATTCACACACATGCTAGAATCCCTGGGGCACATGCTGGCATGATTTGTAGGTGTCCCGCTCCTCCTGTCACTACCCTGAGACCATCTTACCCTTTTCTAACCACTAGTTAGATTTTCTCTGAGGAGATAGAGAGTATACCTTTTCAGGAAACTATCAGAAGCCTTATAATGAAGAAGTAAACAGCACCACTTTTTGCTGTAGCAAAACTTATTTTTGTCTGAGCCTGTGTACTTGCACAGCCCTGAAGGATAGGGCATTCATATAACTTTTATGTGAAAGTTTAAATATGGCATCGCCTTTGTGACTGGTACTGGTTCCTACACACACACACACACACACACACACACACACACACACACACACACACCTTGGTGAACATGTATTTAATGAATGTTGCTTAAGTAAAATATAATGTAGCATATCTGAAGTCCACAGACTGTCTATGAGATGACAGATATTTTAAGCTGCCACGTTTATCATGTTTAAAGGAAATGACTCATGTGAATTTAATAAATATAAAAACATAGGTGAAAATATTTAAAAAGAAAAAAAAGCTTGAATGCATGTATGACCCAAACAACAAATTTCAGAAAAGCATTTCATACCTATTAGCTACATTTCCATAGATGATAAAGCATTACATACCCACTCTTTTTTTCCTACTTAGAAACACCCTGTTTCTAGTTAACAAGACCTCTTCTCAGCAAAGACAGTTTTCAACAGCATTTATTATATAAGCTCCTCTAAGACAATTTTTCTCAAAAGAAGATCTGCTCGCCAACAGCATTTGAAGTAACTGTTTAAAATGTGGATTCCTAATCTACCATATTCCCTGAATCCAAATCTCTGAGAAAAGGACTGGAGTACTGATATGCTTCACTCTTTTAGTGATTCTCATGCATATCAATGTTTTAGAACCACTGCTCTATGACTTCAAGGGTAGGGAAACTTAACCTACAAAAGGAAGCAAGAGCACCCTTGGAATTCTAAGCTCCCTTCTGGATGCACAGGGATCTCACAGGCATTAATGACTCCGTTCTTTCTACCAACAGGGAGTTCAATGTAACCTTAATAGCCACTCACTGTGGATAATAAAACTAAGAAGAAGCATGAGAACCTCAAAGTTACCAAAGTGGCTTTGTAATTATTGAAATAAAATCCACAAGACTAGGTCTCATACTTCTTCCTATCGCCAGCATATACACACATATCCTTTCTAAATTTCTTTCAGAGATCCTATAAAATTGAGCATAACCCACCGTATGGTTTGTGCAAGTCTAGACTGGACTAGGGTGAGGCACGGGCCCCTCCTATACCTAGATGTTCTCAGTCACTGAAAGGCTCCAAAGTTAGAACTGACTGTGGGTGCCTCAGACATTCTTATCGAACCCCCCACCTTCAAGAAACTAGAAGGAGCCCTGTGCAGTGGTTAGGTACTCAGCTGCCAACTGAAAGTCAGCAGTCAGAACCCACCAGTAGTTTCTCAGGAAAAAGATGTGGCAGTCTGCTTGCATGAAGATTTATAAGCCCAGAAATCCTATGGGGCAGTTCTGCTCAGTCTCATAGAGTTGCTTTGAGTCAAAATCAACAGCACACAAAAACATAGAAACTTAGAAACCTGTTCAATACCTCCAGGACCCTCCAGACCCAGTCTAGGCAGCTCTGACACAAAGTAGTCAAACACTTAGAAGAAGGGCTTGGCTGTGGCTTTGCTTTCTCATCACACAGAGCACTAGCAACAGAATGCTCATCTACAGGGCTGGAACCAGAGCTGATACTCAGCACCCTCAGGCAAGCTTGGAGCCCTGCATCAAGTGACTGAGTGGGAAGGCCAATGCCAAGAAGGGGGAGGGGGAGTGCTGGCACAGAACATGAATCTTCTTTTCTTTGATACCTCCATCACCAAATGATTTTCATCATTGTCTTGAAATACCTGATTTCTGTGATTCACAATGTGACATGAAGTCTTCAAAGAAATGGACACTGGAGCAGATTAGCTCTACAATTCCCCTGTGGGCTTCAGTTGGCCACTACCACCCCTTGAACACCACTCTACTCTTTGGGAACAAATAGGATAAAATCTTACACGTATTAGGTTATGAGGCCGGTATCTGGGTTAAAAAACCAAACTACCAAGTTTTTTTGTTTGTTTGTTTGCTTTTGATGTTAAGAGACAAGGAATCCATTCAGACTACAACATTCCTTTTGAGCTTCGAAAGTAAACAAGAAATCAAGAGGAACTTCCATCCCATGGGGAAGTAAGTAAGTCACTCAAGTTTTCAAGAGCTTGGCTGCTAATCTGAAGGTCAGCAGTTCAAATCCACTGGCTGCTCCCTGGAATTCCTATGGGGCAGCTGTTCTCTGTCCTATAGGGTTGCTATGAGTTGGAATCTACTTGATGGTAGAGTTTTTTTCTTTTTTAATTTGTCTCAATAGACCACTTTATCATATCAGTTATAGGTTAAACAAAGATTTATAACTCTCAGATTCTTCTCCTTGCCAAGCCAAGCCAAGTGCATGGAAAATATATCCTCATAAGCTGGAGAAAATACCACTTGCTTTCAAGGGACATAAAATTATTTTGAAAAGGATATATGCCTGAGCTATAAAAAATTGGTTTTTCATTTTTGTTGGAAAAAAAAGAAATTTCCCATCTAGGATAAAACCCAGTGCCACTGAGTGAGTTCCAATTTAGATCCATACACATATGTGCGGAAATATTGTATTTGCACAGATGTGTGGGTCTGTGACTTTTCTCCCAACCTCTACTTAATTCACATAATCAGGTACAAAATCCACTGCTTTATTTCAGAGGACAATTGTGCTTGAATACAGAAGTACCCTTAGAGTTACAAGGACTGCCAGTTAAGTTTGCAAACTCATCCTAGAAAAAGTACTACGTATCTCATTGCTGAATATCACTATGGTCACCTTTGAAGTACTCCCTTTGAGAAGCCATGCACCGATGCCAGTGCCTAGTCCACCTTTAAAGTAATTTTGGAACTTTTTCTGGAATGGCCATCAGAGCTGTCATTATATTACCCTGATGTCCTGAATGTCATCAAAATGTCTTCCTTTCAATATCTCCTTTATCTTTGAGTAAAAAAGAAAATATGTCATTGGGAGTCAGCTGAGGTGACTAGGGAGGGTGTTTCAATACAGTGATTTGTCCCTCACAGACAACTATACAAGTAAGCTTCTGAACTTGCCACCTTGCCACCATGCACAATGGCCATTCCAGAAAGAGTTCCAAAATTGCTTAGAATTATAAAGTTCATGGACTATCCGACTCAACGGCACTTGGCTTGGCTGGACTTAATTGTCAGACCTTGTACCTTCACAGGTGAGCAAAATGAGTCCTAGAAGTTTAAACTAATTTCTTCAAAGTCACATGTCCAGCAGGTCACACAAGAATGAAGATAAAAACCCAAATCTCGTGACTCCTACCCAACCATGTTTCCATAGGACTATAGAATGTTTTTTCCTCTTAAGGTCTCTCTTGAGACCCCATATAGCTTGGTTAAAAAGAAAACAAACAAACAAAAAAAACAGTACTCTTATTTGCTCCATCTGTAACATATCCTAGGTACAGAAGACATACCAATAGTGTAAAGGAGTTAAAAGAAAAAAAGTGCCTTGTTGTTACTTTGAAAAGTGGTATTGCCTCCAAATCACTCAGTCCTGGCAGAGCTGACACTGTTGAAAATGCATCTGCAGGAGGGGAGTAAAACTCGAGGATCTGAGGTCTTAGGGTCATTTGACATTTCTCCTAGCTCTTGGCAAATGCTATTCAACACCGTGCGCTAAGGGTTTGTTGAGCATTACAGCAGAGGTGTCAGTGTCATGCCCGTATTCCCTCGGTGCTCACTGTTCTCTTACAAGAGGGACTCACTCTCTGCTGGAGGGTTTTCTGAGACTGCAGGAATACGCAGTCTGCATGCAAGGCTGACCAAAGTGTCCCTGGGAGTAGACCTCAAACAGCAGTGTAGCTACTGTAAGAATAAATATTCTTGCTTTCCCATCCCTCACGTGGAAAACTTTGGGGCATGGTATAGACAGTTTCCCAGAAGTCTCCAGCGGGCACAGGGCAATGCTAACCTGCTCTTTAATGCAGCTGTATTAACCTTTCTTTCCCAGTAGCATTTCCCTGCTCTTACTGCAATTACTGGCGAGATAAACGGTTGCACTCTAATCCTTGTTTCAAATCCACTCACCCCAACCTGGGAGACATCCAACCAAAGACAAGCATATAGTCTATGTCAATCATTGTTCCATAAGAGGCATTAAAGAATGTGTATGTGAAAAAGATATTGGCCCAGCCTTCAAAAGTTGAGGCCAGGAAGGATGGTAAGACTTCTACATGTGTGACTACACAGGTAAGACGAGAAGACAAAATAGTTTGGGTGGAAAGTAGGAGAGATGCAACAAAAATATGGTTGCTAATGAAGTTTTCTCAGTTACAAGAAGAATGTAACATACACATACATAAACACACACACACACATAATGTCTCAGCATTAAATTCTCCATGTCAGGAATGAGTCAGCTAGGCTAGACTGTAACACTATACTCATCAAACAACCAAGGACCTAATTTCACTGAGAAATATGTCAGAGAATGTGTCACTGCCTACACAATACAAACTCAAGTGACCGATTCAAAAGGAATAAATTCATATAACCAGGGTTTGTGTTTGAGTGGTAAGGATAGACACATAAACTTCCCAACAAGTTGGGCAAGATAATTATTGACTATGCATCCTGTTTTGGAAGAGTGTCAGAATTTTTTTCCTTTTCATTAAGTTCTGCCAGAAGAGAAGACTGTCAGCGGAAAACAAATGAAACAGTTAAATTCTGTGAGTGTCATTAGGTTTAAAAGTCATCCACCTGTGTTGTCACTTAAGCTAATGCCTTGCCCACGCAGGCTAAATATTTGTAGGTCATTGACACTGGTTACTGTAAATAACCTTCCATCAGAACAAGATAAGATAGGTTACTGCAAGAAAATGACAGAACAGAGCAGTCTGAATAAAAATAGGCGAGAAGAAATCTTGGAGGCATCTCTGAGCTGTATTTTTTTTTTTCTCCCCATGCTGTCTGGTTTTGGCTGGATTGTCACATGAGCTAACAACCGTTGGGTATCCACCGACTAAGCACCTTAAAAACTGTACACTATTGAACTCTGAAATCAACCCACTATCTGGTATTATTATCACCACTTTATGGATAGGAAAACTGAAATCGTTCTAAGTAACTTGTGGAAGGTCATACAGCCATTCTGTCAGATCTCCAACATTGAAACTTTTCCCCAAATACCCTGCTGCCTGCCTTCAGGCCTGAAAGTAAAGCATTCTAATGTGTTAGCTTCAAGGTATTTTGTCTTAGGAGATGCCAAAGATGAATTTAATCAAATGTCATCTGAATGGAATTTATATTAAGCAATATACAGCTGAAACTCTGATTAGGTAGGAAAAAAAAAGTAATTTGAGGAAAAATGAATCTTTAAAACGACTTCTTTTGCTTAATCATTCTTTTTGTTTACTATCGAAAGAAAATTAAATCCTAAGTTATATAAATGGCATATAGTACACACAAAAATAACACATATCTCTAGAAAAATCTTGTCTTTTTCTCAAGGCAAAGCTGCAGGATTTAACATCTAGTGATTAAACTAGTTTGATTCAGTTTGAACATATTAGATTTCATAATAGGACGAGTTTACACATAGAAATTACAGCAAATAATGGGTACTGAGAGGCTCTGTACACCCTGTCTATTGGTGTACATTTCTGCAATAAACTTCTTTATTGATTTAGTTCTCACACTTAACTGGGCATAAGAATGATCTGAAAAGGTTATTAAAATGCGTATCTTCTGTCCCTGTCCCCCAATTTTGGTTAAACAAATCAGGGTGGGACCCAGGAATTGGAAGTTAACAAGCACTGCAGCACCAAAGCAGGGTGTCCTCAGGCAAACACTGGGGTGTGAAGCTGAAGATCATCTTCTCATCCCCGTATAGACTAACCAGTGTTTCAGAAAGCAATATCCCAAACTTGGCCACAGATGTTTCTTGCTTTCCTTTGTCCCATTTTGTAAATATAAGTTACTGTTCACAAAAAGAGTATGATGAGAGCATGGAGCTGAATCAGCACTTTGCAGGTAGGAGAAAACAGATTCAGAATAGGCACATCCAGCTAATTATGGGGCAGGAGCAACATTGTCAGATATCCTTACACTACGGTGACTATACTTTTCCAACCCCAAATAAGGGTACCTGATCTGGTGAGTAAGTGAGCTGTTCTTACAGGGAAAATGAGAAGAGTTGACAGAGAGAGAGAAAATGAAGTCATATCTGCATAATTGTTGGTCAAGAGTGTTAGAAAAAAATTATCCTCAAGCTTCTGCTACAGGGAAGCAGGATATAAACAAGCACTGCTTTGTCAAGTGTCAAAGCTAGGCCAGTCTGTTGAAGGTGTTCTCTTTCAGAGTGTCCTGAGTTACAATAACGGATAACGTGGTAGTTCTAAAAACAATTTACTATGCTCAGAAGCTTTTCTACAGCATATAGTTCCTTTCGTATTTTTTTAATGTTGTTGCTGGTCTACTACACCACAGGGAAGAAGCCTTGGTGGGGCAAAGTGTTACCTGCCTGACTGCTAACCAGAAGGTTGGAGTTTCAAACCCACCCAGTGGCTCCACAAGAAAAAGATCTGGTGACTTTCTGTAGAGGTTACAGCTAAGAAAACCCTATGAGACAGTTCTGTCCTGTCGTATGGAGTGACCACGAGATGGAATCAACTTACTGGCACCTACCTCCCCCAGCACTTATTAGGGGGAATGAGTGATGAGGACCCTCAGGCCGTGCAACTTGCCCCTCCTGTCTCTGAGAAAGGTATTCTATAGGTGGGAAAGATGGTATCTGCTGAAAGCGGTGACAGTCTGACAGCTCATGTTCCCCCTCTCTTCTCAAATGCCAGACCTGTCTTCTCAGGTCCTAAATCCTCTTAGTAATAATCCATGTTAATCTAATGTGATTTAATTGTGAAAATACAAAACAATCACAGTCTGAGTCTCAGAAACAAGACCTTCGAAGCTCCAAAATCTAAGTGCCTGAAAGTGAAGAGCAGAAATCAAGGCCCAGGTACATTGTTCTTTTAAAATCTGAGGCACATCAAATGAGGGAGGTGCTGAAACAGCCCCAAACACCCACCTGGGCTGACACTCAGTGCTGTAGAACAGAGGGACGCTGACTCAGATGGAAAAGTACCGAGGACAGGAGTAGAGCAGGCAGCAACCACACCTCATTTTTAAACATTAATACTTATGTTTTAACACTACATAAAGTAAATATACAAACAATGGCATTGTTCTTTTGCTCCAGCATCATAAAGAAAAGCCAAAATTACGATTCAATAAGAAAATGGACGGGAAAGTACTTTGTCCTTTGCATTTGTTATTGCAATTTTCTGTTGTAATTTAAAAGACTATTTTTTTCACTGCTTTGTTTGAAACTTTATCCAATAAATACCTCAATATATGTTCTAAAAACTGTTCTCCTAAACTCAACAATATCACACATCTGGAGATTAAACTGGGCAGTATCTCTCTCAATGTCTCAGTTTTGGCTTCTTCTCTTCTTTTTTTTAATGGGGGGGTTGTTTTATATTTCGTTTTGTTGTCTATACTGAGTAGCTGTTATTCTAATTACTTGTGTTAATTTTTATTCAACACTCATTACCTGGTAAGTCCTCACAGGACTTGCTATATTTCATTTATTTCTCAAGAGCACCCATGAAGTTGTTTTTCTTCCCATTTCACAGGTGAAGCAGCCAAGGCCCAAAGAACTTGCTCATTTATACCAGCAGCAAATGGCACAGCTGGTTCTCAAACCCAGTGTTTTCTACATCAAGCAGCTTCCTAGCTCTGCTTCCTTATATAATACATATGTATACTTTGGTACTTTTTCTACACAGGAACCAGAAGAATTTAAATACATATATATATCTTACAGGAGGAAAAGTTCTAATGTGATTTGATTACAAAAATAAAAAATAATCACAATCTGAGTCTTAGAAACAAGACTGTCAAAGCTCCAAAATTTAAGTGCCTGCAAGTGAAGAGCAGAAATCATGGCTTGGGTACATTGTTCTTTTAAAATCTGACGCACATCAAATGAGGGAGGTGCTGAAATAATGCTCAGTGTTCGAAAATGATGATTCAGAATTCCTCAACTTCTGCCCCCAGAGAAACACACTCAGAAACATCAAATTCTTGCAGAACTTCATGAGATTATTTATCTCCAGGCTGGGATTTATAACAATTACCTGGTAGGTTCAAGCTGAGAAAAATGAGTTGTCAAAAATG
Source organism: Heterohyrax brucei (assembly GCA_028571685.1). Taxonomy (NCBI): domain Eukaryota; kingdom Metazoa; phylum Chordata; class Mammalia; order Hyracoidea; family Procaviidae; genus Heterohyrax; species Heterohyrax brucei. Next base: position 48,943,756 of record CM053150.1, on the reverse strand, counting down.
GGTAAGAAAAATTGCAAGTCCAAGCAAGTGTCAGAATGGTAAAACTGTCACATCTATATACATCCAGCAACAATTGCATTCATTATGTCCCCAACTCCTGGTACTTACCAATGTCTTCAGAAAGCTAAGCTCCACTTAGAGTTTTGCTGATAGCACAGATATCCCTGAAAGAGACTTGACTGCTTGACTTATGCACATTTTCAGAGACAGCGCAGTGAAACTATCTTGAGAGAAATCCACTAGTATCTGGGAAAACCTGTTAAAGGAGCTTCTCAGCTCCAAGCATTTGGAAGAACCCATCCTGTATTGGCTGGGGGACGGTGGTAGCAAAGGGGACTGCAATGAGTTCGTTCTTATTTTTAGGGTGAAAATGATGCTCCAATCACCATTTTGAGTGTATTTTCTGTAAGGAAAATTCTCTTTTTTGTAAATCTTCCAGCATGAGAGGAGCTGCTGAAATGACAGAGGGACAAAAGAAAAGAGAAAGAAATGGGGGAGAGAGGGAGAGAATTTCCTAAATACAGAAAGAGAGGGAGGGTAGAAGGCAGGGAGGGATGCAGGGAAGATCAAAGGAAGGCAGAAGAAAGAGAGAAGACACTGCAGATGAAAACACTGTAAGAGAATGTTTTGATGTTTCTGATCAACATTTTTAAGTTATTTGTGTAAGTACCTGTACCTCTGGCAATAATTAGTATTTTGACTTCAATTTACCATAAGGAGAATGAGAAAGTAGATGTCCTCATGTTCATATACAGGGTGATTATAAGATGTATTCATTTCCTACTTCTTTTCCTGCTCCCTCTGAATTCTCGATCTTTTGTCTGTTTCAGCATTTGGTAGGAGTGGGTGCAGAACAATGTTATTTGGTACTCGCACTGATAGAACCAGAGAACAAAGAGATGAAAACTCTCGGTCGCAAATATTTCTGTGGTCATCCTGGAATTTGCAAAATAGTTTGCAGAGTAAAACACATATTAAGCAAACAAAAAATTAAAAGGAACAAATAAAACTCTCTTGACAGGTATAGTCACACAATAAAAGAATATACAACCATTGAAATGAAGGAACTGCCAACATGGGTTAAGTTTTACAAAAATAATGTTGAATGACAGTGGTGAGCTGCGAAAGGAAGGCTCAGTATGGTATCATTTATGTAAAAATTTCCTACATTATTTATGAATATAGATACATGGAGATAAAATATGGGAATATGCATGGGAACCATACAAGGGAAGCATGCCTCTAACTTTACATATACAATGACTTCTGGGGACAGGACAGTAGGACTTTAGCCACATGTCTAACATTTCCTTACCCATTTTAATAAGTCTAAAGCAAATATAGCAAATTTTAAAAATTTGTCTTAAAGTTGGGTACAGGTGTGCCATTTATTTTCCATGCCTGAATTATTTCACAACTAAAAATCAACAACGATAGGATACTCATTCATACAACAGACACTTCAACCAAGTACTTTTAACCAGGTAGTTTTTGGCTAATGGAGCTTGGGTGGTGCAAGTGGTTTGCAACTGGCTGCTAACCCAGAGGTTGACAGTTCGATCCCCTCCAGTGGCTCCATGGAAGAAAGGTCTGAAGAACTTCTTCCCTAAAGACTATAGTCAAGAAAACCCGACAGAATAGTTCTCTGTAACACACGGGATTACCAGGTATAGGAGGCCTCACTGACTCAAGGGCAGCTAACAAGTTTTCTCCTATCCCTGTTATAAGAAAACCCAGACCCACTGCTGTTGAGTCGGTTCTGACTCATAACAACGCTGTAGATAGAGCAGAACTGCCCCCACAGTTTCCAAGGAACACCTAGTGGGTTTGAGCTGCTGACCTTTTGGTTAGTAGTCACAGCACTTAACCACTACACCACTAGGGTGTCCTCCCCTTACAGTGCCTGGAATATTGTAGGTCAGCAGCAGGAGTTTATGAATGAGAATTGTTACTGCTTCCTTGAGATTTACCCCTTCCCTCTCTATTTCTACTTTATTCTTCTCCCCATTGTCTTTTCATTTCTTCTTCTGTTTCTGAGAAGTCACTGATACGCCTTAAGCTTCCATGCAGAACAAGAAAACAATACAACAACAAAAAGAAGAAACTATCTTCCTTCTCCCAGATTTCTAGGCTTATTTTTGTTTGCATCGTTTAAGCTACAGAAGGCCTAATTTATCTCTCTTCATGCCTGCTGTACCAGTCAAGCTCATCACTCACACATTAGAGGGATGAAAATCTTCAGAGACTATAGCTTCCAGCAATAAATTAAACCTCTTACTTTGAGGCTTGGTTCCTGTTTGATTTTTAAGAAAATTTAAAACAAAATTGCTTCTGGGGGGATAAAGGTGATGACAGATGACTTATTTCCCAGTTTCTCCCTAGATTATTTTTTTTTACATATAACAAAAGAGAAAGGCTTTCAACAGTCACAAAGGTAGTGCTATCACCTTCTACCCTATTTGCCTATGCAGCAGGAGGAAGAACTCCTTTTCCTGTCCAATTTCAACAGCAGCAATGGTAACCAGACCCCACAATACGCATAGAGGATACTGACTGTCTGAACGGGGTTATTCTTGGTCTTGCATAGCAAGTTAAAGGCAGAATATTAAGAATATGTGTTTTCTTAAAAAAATATATGTGTTTATTGTTGAAAGAGGAATTCTTTGTTTACTCTTTCAGAGACTTAGTTTAGCTTGAGTCTACGTGTATCTTGACTTACATTAAAACTTCTATCCCAACTTATTTTTTTATCGTGATTTTGCAATATAAGGGTGCTCATAAATATCATCAAAGGATCATCAAGTGATACTTGTTCATCTAAACTATCAAGAGATATCTACAAGGTAAAGCTCCAGGATTTGTCCAAACATACACATATGTAGCCCAAAAGAAAAAATATTCAAAGTTATCCAACTGACCACATAGACAGCCAGTTATTTCAAAGGGGAGAAAATAAAACTAGTTGTTGCATTCATTCACAGACTGTTTCAACAACATAGGTGCTGAAAGTATATTTTTTGCAGCTGTAAGTAATTTCACACAAGTGTCTCTTTTCACACCAACAGGCTCCTTTCACACTCAGCCAAAAAGATCTCATAATTTATTAGTATGCTATAGCTGGTCCTCAGCACATGGAGATGCTCTACACAGTTACTGGACAGGAAGCCCAGGACATATATACTTTTTACTCTTTACTGTGTAGTACTTTAAACCTGATCTTCATGATGGAAAACAGTGCATTAGATGCCCCATCTCCTTGAGAAGGTAGAAACAATATTACCTTTGGCAAATCAATATCTTATTTTAAAATATCCCAGAAATTATTATGGCTTCAGGAGATCTCAGATTCCCTAAAATTTCCATGTCTTTGCTTCCTCTATACCAAGCATTATATAATGGGAGGTACAGTCAGGAAGGAGGCACAGGAAGTTCAACCAAAAAGATGCTGAGGCATTGTTCACTGGTACAAACTGGGAGCAACTCAGGAAAATAATTCATGAGCAAAAGAAATTGTGCATTCCACAGGCTCCCATACTTCACTAAAAATAAATACCCTGTAGGGATGTTCAACTCTAAGATTTTTTTTTATTATTATTCCTTTTATTTGTGCTGTGAGGCAAAAGTCACAAACTAACAGCATCAGTTAATAGTCTGGATTACAGAATTCTTGGAACATGATATTGAGTTTTAAGAAATGATTAAATTAAGATGTGACATTCTTATAGTTAATAACACATTTGCGTCACCACTGAAAAGAAATATCATAACACACGTAATTATTTTGTACCTTATAAAGTTTACCAATCTGCCGACTCTATGGCTTTCAATTCAAAAAACTCTTTACATAATTTATTATCAGTATCTGTGTCATGAAAATTTGATTCTCAGTCTATGATAGCATTAAATAATTTTACAAAATAAATCAAGTTCTTGGGATAAAAACTGCTATTATTCCCATTTGTCCATAAGGGTTAAAAAATACACATACCTCAACAAATATAAAACATGGGATGATGGAATAACTTCGTTGAGTGTTGTTTCCTACAGCCATTTCTCACACCATGTAGCAAGGCTGCACCGTCTAAAATCGTCCAAGCTGAAAAAGAAATGGTTATAGCATAGTGTAAGAATCACATGTTAAGATGTCCCTTGGGTACTTACATAAAACAAACAAAAATTCAGCTATCCTATAGATAAGCAAGCTGTGCACAAACAACAAAAATAGTGGTCAACAACACAGTCTAGTCAGACTAACACGCAATCATTCCAATAGAAAGGAAATCATATATCCTATCCACAAACATTCTTACAGTGAAAATGACTTGGGAAGCAAGCCCCTTTTTGCATAGCTACAATGGATGGGATTCCATTTGCGTGCTTGGCCATGGTGCCTTAGCCCAGGAGACCCCTCTCATTCTATGAAACTCAGTTTCTGCTACAAAACATTTGTTCTTATCCATCTTGCATGGTTCTCTCCTACCTGTACATTATTTTCCTGGTTTGTAACCTACGGATTTGTTAGGTTTGTTTATGCCCTTGTCTCTCCCTTTGGAGCTGGCATTCCTAGTCTCCAGCTTCCTCCCTTGACCACTTTTATGCCTCTGCTCTCTCGACTTCACAGCTATGAACTACAATTATGGATTGAATTGTGTGCCCCCAAACATGTGTACAGCCATTTGACTAGGCCAAGATTCCTTGGTACTGTGTGATGTTCCTGTATGATCTGAACCCTGTCTCTATGATGTTAATGACGGAGGACACACAGTGGTTTTGTTGGTGGGATAGGACTCAATGTGTATGATTGCATTGCCCCTTGAGGCAATTTCTTGAGACAGAAAGTCTTAGTAAGCATGAGAGTTGGTGACCTCATACTGCCAAACAGCAGTGCTGGGAGCAGAGTATATCCTTTAAAAAGGACCTGAGGTCCCTATGCCTCAGAAATACTGAGTTCAAGAAAAGACTGATGACAAGGACCTTCCTCCATAGCCAACAGAAAAAGTCTGCTCCTAGAGCTGATGCTCTGAATTTGGACTTTGTAGACTACTGGGCTGTGATGGAATAAAATTTCTCTTTTTAAAACCATTCGCCTGTGGTATTTCTGTTATAGCAGCATTACAACCCTAAGACAACTACTTTGGGTTTATATCACTAATGCCTCTCATTAGGTTCCCTTAGTCCTCTCTCTCTCTGTATGTGTGAAACAAGAAACACTGAAGCTATATTATTTTGATACACAAGAATGGAGTAGCTTGGTGATAGTTGATTATTGTCAAATGTTTTATTGGAATGTCTTTTTCTTTTTTTGGACAGCAAATATCTATATGTAAGAGTAAGTCAGAAAGTATTACTATTAGAGTTCCAGTTCACACATGCATGGGTTTATTTCAAATAAAACATGTTTAAACACGTCTGTATAATCAGTAGATGCCTGCAGACAAGTTCTCTAGTATTACACTTGTTTTAGTCTCATTAGGATGCTCCCCCCCACCCCCCCAAAAGGATGCTTTTTGTTTTATGGAGGGAAAAAAAGATTCTGAGGTCAGGGCTAACATGTAGAACTTTTTACAAAACTCAGATGGACATCTTGCCAAATAATTGAAGCTTTGTAACAAGATTAAGCAAACACTATCCCACATTCCTTAACAATGTAGAGAAGCCCTCAAGGATGAACCAAGAGAGGAAAGACCAGCTCAGAAGGCTATACCCAAGGTATAATCGCGATGAGCCAGCCAAGCGTGATGCCAAGCCAAGTGCCGCCAAGCGTGATAGCTTCTCTCAAAAGACACAGGAAGATCATGCAGGCTGATTAGGAAGAGGTTTTAAGAAAATTGCATTGGTGATAAAAAAAGGCCAGGAAAGTTACACCAAGGGTTTTTTTTCCCATCCTGACAATGTACCTACTCATGTTTTGAGGGCAGTAAGCGCTGTCCTATGAGAATTTCCACCCTACAGCCCTGATCCCGCCCCTTCAGAGTTTTCTGCTGTTGTTGTCGTCATTTCCGAAATTCAAAGAACATTTGAAAGGAACGTAGTTTGAGTCCCTTGAGGATGCCAAAACTGCTATTGTCAAATAACGTAAATCAAAGAGCGCAGAATTCTTCCAGAAAGGGTTACAAAACGGAAGCATTGCCTTCAGAAGCGTATAAACCTAGATGGATGATATGTTGAGGAGCAACAGCTTCACATTTTGTTATTTTTGTTTAATAACGGTTTCCACGATTTTGTAGCAGTACTTTTTGACTTATCCTTGTATTAGGAGATTGACTAATTTGAGGGCTTTTAAAAATAAGAATAAAGTGGTGATTTTTTTTTATTTTTTTTTATTATGAATAAATGAAAATGTGCATTCCCATATAAATTTGCATACTGACCTATATGCAGCTTCCACTGCTCTCCCTGCACGGTGACAGCACATTCTTTCTCTCTGCTCCATACATGGCTTATCTTCCCAACAGTCTCCTATCTTCTCTGCTCCACCCATTCCCCTTCCTCCAGTATGAGGTCAACAGAAGGATCTCCTATAGATGCCTAGAGCCCTAAAGTGCCCACACAGTATGGTCACTCTGCGTCACCAAGTCCAATCCACTGCTGTCTGAAAAGTTGACCTTCATTATGATTTACAGACAGGGGCAGCATCAGGGCCAGGGGACCTGCTCCCAGGAGAACCCCGAGGCCCCTGGACCATCAATTGGGGTCTTTCAGTGGCTATCTCAGGGTGCACCCCTATTTATACTTGTGTGGCCAGTGAGACTCAATTTCGTGAGCTCCATCGTGGCTATCACTGGTGGTGGCCAGGCACCATCTGGTTCTTCCAGTCACAAGTTGATGTAAACATCCACTCACATGGATCTCCCTGTGTTCTGGATTCTCTTTCCCCCACGTTGTTATGGACCTTGGTGATCATTCATTCCTGCTAAGTTGGGACCATTTGCGGTACCCTCAGATGGCAGCTTGGCAGCTTTTAAGACCCCAGATGCCACTCACCAATGTGGGGTGTGGAGACATCTCATTAACAAAACGCTAGTTGTGCCAATTGGCCTTGATTTCCCCTGAGAGCACAGTCCCTGGCCCCCCGTCCCAGCTACTCTGGCCTTGCAATATTGGGTTAAGATGGGAGGAGTACACAAGTTGTGTTGAAGTCCCATTAATATTGATCTTGATTTTTTTACTTTTATGGAACTGGCCAGACACAGAGAATCTTTCTACGGCATCTTTTATTCTCTATACAAAACAACATTGCACATATGTTTCAAGTATCTGGTCTTGATAGTTATTTATTATTTTCCATTTGTTCTATTCCTATCTGTCACGGATTGAATGTGTTCCCTAAAAAATTGGTAGCAATTTTGCTGTGCTGTAATTCCTGGTATTGTATGATGTTCCTACATGTTAGAATTCCTGTCTCTATCATGTTAATGAGGGTGGATGGGCAGCAGTTGTGTTGGTAGAGCAAGATTCAGTGTGTAAGTTTGTTTTGTGCCTTGTGGTGGTCTCGTGAGCTACAAAGGGAAAACTCTGGCAGAGAGAGTCGGGAACCCCACATCAAGAAGGCATCACCGAGAGAAAAGCACATCATTCAGAATGAGGTTCCTGTGTCAAGATGCTCCCTGAACAAGGACTGATGCAACACAAGGACTTTCCTTCAGAGCTAACATGGGAGAAAGCCTTCCCTTCCCGGGCACACATCCTGAATTTGATCTTGTAGCCTGTTGGGCTGTGTAAGAATAAACTTTCCTTTTTTAAAGCCATCCACTCTGTGGTATTTCTGCTAACACAGCACTAGCTGACTAAAACAGAATTTGGTACTGAGAGAGTGGGGTGCTGCTCTAATGAACACCTACAATGTGGAAGCCATTTTGAAACTGTGAATGGATAGAAGATTGAAAAGGAACTGGGACAACTGTTAACACTGAAGAAGGCACAGATGATGAGTGACAACAGCAGGGGACCAGCGGCAGTGGCAGCAGCAAAACCAGAGGCAGTGACCCATTGAGGAAGAGAGCTAAGTGCTCATGCACAGAGACTTCCTGGTGGAGCAGGCTGCCTCTGGGCTCTTGCATCAGTGGAGCTAGCCTTGCTGACCCCGGGAGCAAGAGAGCTGAGTGCCTGTGTGCACAAGGCTTCCAGGCACTTAAATTGGCAGAACTACAGAGCTTTGGAACTCTTGCTCCAGCGGGGCAGATGTGGGCCTGAGGCCTGGGCCCTTGAGGCCATGGGAAGCAGAAGCTGAAGCAACAAACAACGTGAGAATCTGAGTTGCCTCTGTCTCAAAGATATGGCCATGACCTCAGGTGTTTGAAAGGGTGGAGCCAGGGCTTCCTGTGTTTCCAAGGGTGGACTTGCCATACAGTTGGGCTTATGGTGCACCTAAAGCCAAGGGGGCAAAGTTTCTGTCCAAGTGGGCCTAGGAGGCAGAGTTGTAGCCCAGGGCCAGGAGTCTCCACTCAGAATCTGGATAAGGTGGCCAGCACCTAAAGTCTGGAGGGCAAAGCTATTATGTGAGATGTCTCAGAGAACTGAAGACTATTTTCAAAGTTTTGAGGCCTAATGTAATGTGCTCTGCTGACTTGCTTGTTGCCTGTTAATGCCTTTTTTGACTGCAGTTTCTCCCATTTGTAATGGAAATATCTATCTTGTGTCTGCCTAGAAGCAGGTAACTTGTGTTCTAGATTTCACAGTCAAAGAGAAATTTCTGGATTTTGGAATTGGACCTTAAGGCTTTCGTTGTGATGGGGCAAATATGTTTTACATGCGGCTTTGGCTGTTGCAAAGATGAGATTTTTTAGAGAACAAAGGAAGGGATGTCATGGATTGAATGTGTTCCCTAAAAAAATCCATAACAGTTCAGCTGTGCCATAATTCCTGGTATTGTGTGATGTTCCTCCATGTTGGAATTCCTGCCTCTATGGTGTTAATAAGGGTGGATGGACAGCAGTTGTGTTGGAGAGAAAGACTCAATGTGTAAGTTAGTTTTGTGCCTTGGGGAGGTCTCTTGAGCTATAAATGGAAAAATCTGGCAGGGAGACTTAAGAACCTCACAGCATCAAGAAAACAGCATTGGGAGAACAGTGTGTCTTTCAGATCTGAGGTCCCTACACCAAGACGCTCCCTGAACAAGGACTCATGCAACACAAGGACTTTCCTCCAGAGCTGACGCAGGAGAAAGCCTGCCCCTGGAACGCACATCATGAGTTTGGTCTTGTAGCCTACTTGACTGTGTAACAATAAACTTTCCTTTGTTAAAGCCATCCACTCTGTGATTTCTGTTAGAGCAGCGTTAGCTGACTAAAACTCTACGTCATCTTTACCAATTCTTCTGGAGAGCAGTAAGGGTGACACAGACATTTCCAGTCCACTTGAATGCCCAACTTGACTTCTTTTAAATGTCACAAATTAATACTACTGTTTCCCATTTAATTCTGTCTGTACTACAACTATCCTTTTCTACAATGAAAGCCTGAAAATATATTTCTTGCCCCTTTTGAGATGCCAATTCTTTTCTTATCAATGGAAACTTTTGTATTTATCAAATTTAATAGTTTGCTATATTAGGTTATACCAATCACAGTGTGCACACTAAGTTTTAGGCAACTTACTTTTTTTCCATTAAAAATTGGATTTTATGTGTTGTAAAATAATACACATAATACATCCATCTTTTCAGCACTCTACTTTTGGAAATTAGAAAGGAGTAATACTTTCTCCAATCAGAAAGGAACCATATTTACACCACACATTAAGTTGTATAACAACCATGTATTGTTTTCATTTTACTTTCACTTAACATAAATATCTTACAGTTCACTTATCAGTATATGATTCAGATGAATCTATCTGTCTGTGTCAACTAAACACAGTGCCAAAATACAAAAAAAGAGAACGAAATGTTAATCTCCTTCAAGTAGGAAAGGGCACCAGAAGAATCAAAAGCATTGGACACCTAGTATTTTAGATGGCTTGTCTGTTAAAGAATAACAATGAAATGGATAATACAAACAGATACAAAATAAGCTTTGCAGTATTATATGAAATTCTTCTATATTCTGTAAATCCAAAATACAACCTAGCTTTTCCTGCGTGTGTACAGTTTAATAGGAGTCCCTGTGGGGTAGAGATGGTTAACATACTGGGCTGCTAAGCCTAAAGGGTGGAAGTTTGAGTCAGTGTAGGTTCTCCTACAAAGAAAATCCTGGTTTCCAATTTCAAGTTTCTAATTCATTGATTTTAGAGTAAATCTACCTGAAACAGTTTTATAACATTTTTAATCACCATGAAACCATTTTAGAACATTTTTATTGCCCCCCTAAGATCTTACATACTCATGTACTGTTAATCTTCCCTTCTCTTCCTACACCTCTCAAGCCTAGGCAACTCTAATTTACTTTCCATTTCTACAAATTTGCCTTTTCTGGGTATGTCAAATCATATAATTTATTCTCTTGTATCTGGATTCTTTGGCTCAGCATAAAATGTTTTTGAAGTTTGTCTACATTGTAGTATGTGACAGTAATTTTTATTTTTCTTATTTTTTATTTTTATTGCCAATTAGTATCCCATTGTATGGATACAGCACATTGACCAGTTGGTAGAAATGGGTCATTTCTAATTTGGAGTTGCATCCAATATTAGGTTGTATCCAATATTTTGGATAACAATGCTAAGGTCTGCACATACGTTTCTGAGTGGATATGTGTGTTCATTTCTCTTCATTAGATAACTTAAAGTGGTGTAGTGGCTAAGTGCTACAGCTGCTAACCAGAAGGTTGGCAGTTCAAATTGGCCAGGCACTCCTTGGAAAACTCAATGGGGCAGTTTTATTCTGTCTATAGGGTCACTATGAATCAGAATCAACTTGATGGCTGTAAGTTTGATTTTTTTGGTTTGTGGAAAATTTATGTTTGATTTTTTCAGTAGACTGCCAAAATGTTTTCCAAAGTAGCTGAGCCACTGTCTTAGTCATTTAGTGCTGCTATAACAAAAATGTCACAAGTGGATGGCCTTAACAAAGAGAAATTTCTTTTCTTACAGAAAAGTAGGTGAAAGTCCAAATTCAGGGAATCAGCTCCACAGGAAGTCCTTCTCTGTTGGCTCGAGGAAGGTCCTTATTTCCAGTCTTTCCTTGGGTGGAGAGCTGGTACAGGGATCCTGAGTCCAAATGAGGCAATCAGCTCCCAGTACTGCTTCTTTCCTGATGGTATGAAGTCTTCAACACTCAGTTTGCTTCCCTTTCCTTTATGCATCAAGAGATGGCCTTAAGGCACAACGTAACCCTACAGACGAAGTCTGGCCTCACCAACACAACCACAACCCATCCTCCCTCATTAACATCATAGAGGAGGGATTGGCAACACACAGGAACATCACACAATATCAGGAATCATGGCTTAGCCAAATTGCTGCACACATTTTGGGGGGGACACAATTCGATTTCATGACAGCCATTTTAAATTACCATGAGCAATGTATGAGGTTCCCGTTTCTCCATATCCTTACCAACATTTGTTTTGTTTGTCTTTTTTGTTACAGCCATCCTAGTATGTATGCGAAATGTTATCTCACAGTAGTTTTAATTTGCATTTTTCTAATAACCAATAGTGTTAAGCATCTTTTAAAGTGTTTATTAGTCATTTCTTATATCTTTGTTTACAAATTCTTTTCTAATTTTTGATAATGTTTTATTGGGTTGCTCACCTTAGTATTTTTGAGAAAATTATTTTTATATTCTGAGTGTCAATCCTTTATTAGATACATGTTTTGAAAATATTTTCAAAATTGCTTACATTTTAATTTTCTTAATGGTGACTTTTATATACATATTTTTGCTAGTATCATCTTTTTTTGTTTTAGTGTTGAACTGCTGCTTTAACAACTTTGAATAGACATTTATTAGTTTAATATTATACCAGTCCAGATTTTCAAAAGCAATTAAAAGCTGTCAAAAATACAACAAATCAGTGTCACAAAATAAAATTCATATTAGGAATTATTAGAAAGGGTCAACAACTTAATAGAACAATGGGTAAACAGTCATTTTGTAGCAGACGAAATATAGATAGCAAATAAACATGTAAACATTCTCAACAACATTAATATTCAAGATATGCCAACTAAAATAAATAATGTTGAGATTATTATTTCATATGTATGAGATTAGGAAAAAAGTAAAATTCTGAGAGCACCAACAGGTGGCCAAGATGTGGATTAACAGATACTGTCTCACATACCTGGTTGGAGTGCCATTTGGAATGCCCACTGTAAAGAGTGATTCATCAATACCTAGTGAAGTGAAAGATATCCATTCTATTTAGAATGCCCACTTTAAAGAGTGATTCATCAATTTCTAGTGAAGTGAAAGATAGCCACTCCTCTAACACTTCAATAGTGAGATTTAGGAAGAACTAATACTGTCCACAAGATTCCTGGTGGTGTAATGGTTAAGCGCTCAGCTGCTAACCAAAAGGTTAGTGGTTTGAACCCATCCAATCACTCCCTGTAAAGATTATAGCCTTGAAAACACTGTGGGACAATTCTGCTCTGTCTTATGGGTTTACCATGAATTGGAATTGACTTGATTGCCTTAAACAATAGTTTCTGCAGATATAAGGGAATACATATGTAAAACACATGTTGAGCTGATGTGACATGAATGTAAGTGATATCAGAACATATGGCTAGACATTTAGATAAAGTCCAACTTTTCCTTGTATCATAGACCAAAATAAATTAGATCTTTTGTTACAGTCCCTTGTGTCTTGAGGCTCTGTTCATTATTGTTTTTGTTGTCTATTTTTTTTTCTGCTGTTCACATTGGATAATTTCTATTGTTCTGTCCTCAAATTCACTGATTCTTTTCTCTGTCATTTCCATTATGCTGCTGAGCTTGAGCTCATCCATTGAGACTTTTTATTTCAGTTATTTTTAACTTTTTACTTACAAAAGAAGAACCAACTGGAAATTTTACATCTTCTATTTTTTTGATGAGGTTTCTTTTCTTCTCTCTCATTTGTTTCAAGCATGTCTACAATTGCCCAGTGAAGAATTTTTATGATGGTTGCTTTGAAATCCTTGCTAGATAATTCTGACATCTGTGCCATCTCATTGATGGTGTCTGTTAATTGCCTTTTCTTATTTACTTTGAACTCTTTCTGCTTCTTGCTAAGAAGTAGGATTTTTCATTGACACCTTGGGGCATTGCAAAGCTCAAGATCTTATTTAGGTCTCGTGTTTTATCATGCTTCCTCTGGCATCTCTGCAGTGGGTGAAAGAGAATGTCACCTTATTACTGCCATATGAGGACAGAAGTTCAGGTTGTCCATGTGGCCTCCAATAATATCTGCTACTAGCCAAAGGTGAAATCTAGGCTCCCCACTAGACCTCCACTGAGACCACTTAGGCTGTGAAGGGGAGAGGTGTTACCCCTTTACCACCCCCACCATCACCTCCAATGACACTGTGGGGAAGTGGCCTTGTTATTATTGAGTGGTGGTAAAGGTTCTGACTTTCCTCTAGGCCACCTTTGATACCACCTCCAGGAGGAGAACTAGTCGTGTCTTATTACTCCTGAGTAGGAATGGGAGTCCAGACTCCCACACTGTCATTCCTGACCCTGACGGAAGAGAGGTGACTCATTATTACCCAGCATGTATGAAAAGGTAGGTTCTCAACTTGACTTTCTCTAACACTACCCCATCAGGAGCCTGAGGGAGACTCTACAGCCTGATAAGCATGAAGATGAGGTTCTGTTCTTAGCCTTTGTGCTGGTAGGGGTGCAAGAGAGCAACAGGGTTTTTGGTAGTGTTTGGATGGAGCTGAGGGATTATTTTCTAATAGTTTTCTGCCTTGCTATTCTACCTATACATTTCCTGGCCCTTTGGCTAGTGAAAACAAGATTTTCTTGGGGTTTTTGTTGTGTAAGACCATTTCCAGGTTGCTAGCTTCTCCAATATCTGGCCTGAGATCTATCAGGTGAAAAGTAAGCCCTAGGACCTCACCACCATGTTATTCTTCTTTATCTCCACCTCTCAGTGTCTTATATTTGTTTTATTTGTAACAGGCAGGGATTTTAATCATCATTTATGGGAGAACAGACAAACGTACATCTTACTCCATCTTCCCAGAAGCAAAAATCATCATAAGTCTTTTTGAAGGTGGCATAGTAGTGAAGTGCTATGGCTGCTAATCAAGAGGTCGGCAGTTCAAATCCACCAGGCATTCCTTGGAAACCCTATGGGACAGTTCTACTCTGTCCTATAGGGTCGCTATGCGTTGAACCTGACATGACAGCACTTAACTACAAGAACCACCACCACCACATTCGGCAGCCATCACAATTCCTGCATGGTCCAGCCCTACTGTGTTCTCATCAACCTGAGTGTCTTGGTACCCAAGATTTCAAAGCACCAAAACAAATCTCATCATTCATTCACTCATCCCCAACTCAGTGCAGGTATCTTGTTGTGGGTGACAATGGACTAGTCAAATATCTTGTAGTCAAGGGACTGACAGCTATCAACAAGAGACAGAAAAGCAAATATTCAAACAAGTGTAACAACATGTTATGGCTACTAGTAAAAGTAAATAAAAGGGATGATGGGGACATGAATAAATGCTCATTTCTAACCATTGGGGTCAGAGATCCTATTAGGCATAGTAGGCACAGTGCCTATTGTCTATAATACTTCTAAATGCACACAAAAATGTTTTAATTTATTTTAAGATCAGGATACTGAACTTTCAGATAGAAGACATTTTAACATATAATATTAATGTATTAATCTTATACCAATACAATTGTGACCCTCTCTTCACTTATCAATGTGGTTAGGTTTCAAAGAGCAAGCCATTATGAGAAATCAGCATTATTTGAAAGTAGAGGATGATCACATTATATCATAAAAATGGAGGATGACCACAACATTACATAAATACCAAATTACATCATTACGTAACTGCCAAACCGCTGAGAATCATGCCCAGCCAAAGTGCTACATAACCTTAACCATCAAAACCAACATTACTCCTGCCTCACATCTTTGCATTTGTTACTATGAGATGTATATCATTAATGTGAAAAAAAACAAATAGTTTTTTAATAGTTTTTTTTGTACTATTGTCATAAATGTGAAATGGCTGATAATTGTATCAACATCTTCCCCCCACTGTATCTTACCTAGACTCATCAGAAAAAGAGATTCTCCCTCATCCCCCATCATGTTGAGTATAAGCATATCAGCAAAAGAAAGTGTGTAAGCTAGCTACTTCATACCTTTATTCCCCTCCCATTTTAAAGAACCTGTGCTTAAATTGCCTGTCCTTATCAAACCAGTACTCTGAGGAGACAAATATATTACTAGGTCTTGAAGAATCTTCTGTTCTACTTGGGCTTTCAGCATTCTTCATCTACAAGCAAAGTTCAGTTCAGAGCGAGCCATCAAATTGCAGTAATCTGTACCAGCTGATGGTGTCAAACATCTTTCTCTTCATTTAGTTTGGTTCTAGTCCATTCATCCCTAGCCATCCAAGCTTGATCACAATGGATACTAGCATTAGGCTTGACTGTTCTGCATATCCCCTAACCCTTCAGATCAGCCAGCTCCTCTCTCTCTGTCTCTCAACCCTAACCACCACCCTGCCCTCCCAACCACAGACTAGGTCATCATACATCTACCCCTAAGTTCAGGAGTCCACACAACTCCCTGTACTTCTGACCAGTCCAGCCCGTTTTTCTCTCTCATCCCTAACCCCCTTTGGCTAGATCAAAGGGTATAATGGAACACATCCAAACTGAGTCAATCTCTTCACTGCTGTACCTCCCCTCTTCAACTTATTGAGTAGACTCAGGTGGTCACCCAAAGCAAGGATACTAAGCTGTCTACACGCCTGCTCCCTTTAACTTACAGTCCTGGAAGGGAGTTCCTCTTGACAGGCAGTGATCTGCTTCAGTGCATACAAAGACACCCAAAGGAGTCAGAATTCAAAAAAAAAAACAGCCAATTTTATGCATGCAGGTCCTCCCTTCAAATGCAAATATCCTGTCTTTCCAGCAGCTCTGGGTGGCTCTGCATGTCTTTTCAAATGCTTTTAACCACTCTGCCAATTGCGATACAGTGGTTACATGTTCAGCTGCTAACCGAAAGATAATTGGTTCAAATCCACCAGCCACTCCTTGGAAACCCTATGGGGCAGTTCTACTGTGTCCTATAGGATTGCTATGACTCAGAACCAACTAAATAGCAATACGTTTCATAAGCAAAGTAGTATATAAACATCAAATGTTTCACTTCCCATGCACTCTTTCTCTAGTCCTTCAGATCACTCTTTCTCTTACCAAAGCCCATGCTGGCATGAGTCTGGAGCCATTGCAGCAAACCTTGCCTCTGATTCCAACTGCAAAATGGTGTGAGATGGACGTCATCTGATTTCTTCCAATCTCACAAGGGGGGAGGGTAATCAAGACTAACAGCCCAAGCCTGATTCCTATGAGACAGAGGTCAAACACGCCTCCTCTTTTTGCTATCTTTACCAATTCTAACACCAACTATTCATTCCTTGGCATTCTTCTT
The DNA here is from genome assembly GCA_028571685.1 of Heterohyrax brucei. Taxonomy (NCBI): domain Eukaryota; kingdom Metazoa; phylum Chordata; class Mammalia; order Hyracoidea; family Procaviidae; genus Heterohyrax; species Heterohyrax brucei. Next base: position 48,927,194 of record CM053150.1, on the reverse strand, counting down.
GGTGACTTCAATAATTTGTTGCAATGGTCACAGGGAACTCTCAAACTATACTAAGTTATGGGGTTTTGGGACGAAGTAATAGGTTACAATTCTGGGTCAAGAACACTCAGGATAAAGTTCTTCCCTCAGGAAGCTTCTTCTTACCTGCACTCATAGGCACATCTCTCTCTGGTCCCTTGACCTCTGTTCTGTTTGGGCAAGTGTTACAAAGCTCTTTTAGTTCTGCTGATATGTACCCCGAGGCACCTAAGTAGGCCTCAGCCTGAAGGCTCTCAGTTCTAGCTCCATAGATCAGCCAGCCTAGCTCCATCGAGTACCCGAAGACACCCTACTCCTTGAGCAAATCTCCTGTCCAAAGGCATTCCACTTTCTTCTTTCTTGTTCCATGGGCTTAGAAGCCCACCGCACCGCCTCCTCTCACTCTCTCCTGCAGTCATTTCTCTGCTACCACTTCTGGCCATCTTCAGTGTTACAGCTCTCTCTCAGTCTTTAGTTGTAACAATAAAACGTATCTCCAGATTTCATGAAGGGTAAAGAACACTTGATGAAACACTAATTCAAGAAGAGCACTGGAATTGAAGAGCTTTAGAGCTGGCAAACAAACTGCTCACCTTTGATCAAGGCCACAGTTTTGCCTAAGGGCACAAAACTCTTCTTTCCAAGTTCCCAACAGAGGAAAATGTGAGAATTTTTGAGGTGCTTTGATTTAAGGTTAAACAAAAGATATCTCAAGCCTAGAGACTGCAGTGAGGATGATAAAAGCTACAATAGGTAGTAGTTACTATCACTTAAACTCTTAGCAATACTCAATGTTTGGTTGGTTCAAGATTGAAATGAAACTGTGGCTGGAATTAAAAGGGAAAATATAGAGCTTATTCTTACAGGATGCCAAATCGTAATGAGCATTAAAGGATTGGGGGAGAAAAGAGAAAATTAAGAGGTAAGAAAATTGAGCTGAGAGAACTGCATTTTATTTGTATTCCCCAGTATTCAGGGTTAGCCCTAATCCTAAAATACAGCTCATCCTTAACATACGTGAAACAAGTATTAACTTCCTGGGTGGCACTGAGCTACCACTTACTGTTTTGGATCATTTCTATTCAGTACATTATCTCCAATCAGAAGTATAGTGTGTATTTAATTTCCCAAAGCTGGAAAAACTAACTACTTTAAAGCAAGGAAAACATAAAGGGATAGGAACAAATCAAAGGAGACTGTAGGTGAATATAAAATAGATTTCACCATTAGATAGCATGGGATTTAGGAATGCACAATTTAGGCTTTCAAGAGATAAATTTTGTTCAGTTCTACATACGCTTTTCACAGCTTGTAAAGAATTACAATGTGAAGCCTCACTTACGATGGGATGGGGACACTGCTTCTGCCTGTTTTCTCCCTTCTCTTACAGGTTCAGCACTTGAGATAGCTGTAATCAAGGCAGAAAGCTGATAGAGGGCATCAGGACCACTATCCAGAGAAAGCTAGAACTGAGTTCATTCCTAACAAAAGATCCTAGGTGCAGGGCTCTTTGAGGATACCCGGGCACATATATTGTTCCTGAATGGCTTTTGAGGATACCAGAGATCATTTCGTGTTTCCTCAAGGCTCCCACAGCACACCAGGCTGGTTCACACGACCAGCTTCAGATTTCTCCCTACTGCTTAAATCTTAGCAGTCATCCTGTGGTAACTCAGCTTCTTGCCAGGCCTAGTCTTTGCCTAGACTCACTCAGTGACTAGAGACTCAGCTACCTTACTTCCCTAGATGAGTTTCTTGTACCTATAAGTATATACTGCAGTCCTATGCCTGAGTGGACAGTCTGCAACAGAGTCATTGTCCCTTGTCACCAGGGTATTATTTTCCATCTAGAATCCCTGCTGATGGGCTCCTCACAGCTGCACGGCTCCTCCAAGGCAGAAATGCCTGGATAACATCTGAGCTTGCTGTGACTCTGCCAGACCTTTCCAGTCCCATTCAACTATACTATCTCCATACCCATCCTTAACTTTTCTGCACTCCAGCCACTCAATTTCTGCCTGCCCCGTCCCATATCTGGGCTCTTTTACATGCTGTTCCCTCTCCTCCATATCTACCTAGCTGATAGCTGCTCCTTCACCAGATCACTGGTTTAATGCCATTTGCAATGGGAGGGTTTCCCTGCCCTCCTGGATTGGTTCACACCGCTGTTATATACTCTCATTGCATTCCTTTCATAGAATCTACCTGGTAACTGTTTACTATACGTCTACATCCTAGCTGCCAGTTTTTCCCCACGTACCAGCTTTGCTCGTCACTACAGCCTTACCACCTCACACACTCCCTGGCACATGCTGGGTAGCAGTCAATGGGCACCTCACCTACTCTGGTTTTGATTTCACTTCTGCCTTGGGCTGGTTCCTTAGTTCCTGATCCATTGCTGAGGTCTTAATCTAGGTCTTGGATTAATTCAAGTTCTTGGATTGCTCTAAGACCCATAATACCTTGGACCCAAAGAGCAGAGAAATATAAAGTGCTTGGAAGGCCTAGAAATGAAAATGTAAACACTTTTCAAAATGTAAAACTGAAAGGGGCAGATTTTTCCACTGAATTCTACAATTATTTTTGATTGTGAAAAAGTAAAACATTTTAGATTACTGCTTTGAAAAGTACATGCTTTAATTCAACATATAATGTGCGATTATAAATAAGAAAATCAGGTCCTCTCAGTCATCTAACGCTCCTAAAACAGAAATATCATGAGTGGATGGATTTAACGAAGAGAAACTTATTGCCTCACAGTCTAGTCTACAAATCCAAATCAGGGCATCAGCCCCAGTGGAAGTCTTTCTGTCTCTGTTGGCTGTGGAGAAAGATCTTTCTTCTCCAGCTCTCCCTGAACTAGGAGATTCTTTGCACAGGAACACTGGTCCAAAGGACTCGCTGTGCTGTAGGCACTGCTTTCCTGGTGGTATGAGGTTCCCTCACTCTCTGCTTGCTTCCCTTTCCGTGTATCTGTTGTAGGATAAAGGGCTACATCTTAGGGAAGCTCCCTTTACATTGGATCAGGGATGTGACCTGAGCAAAGGTGTTACATCCCACCCAGAAATCCCAGCTGCTTGGTGTTAAGAACTATGGCTGCTAACCAGAAGATTAGCAGTTTAAACCCATGAGGTACTCCTTGAAAACTGTATGGGGGAGCTCTACTCTGTCCTATAGGGTTGGTATGAGTTGGAATTGACTTGAAGGCAATGGGTTTCATTTCCTAGTACTTGTATTCAACATAATATATTCCTGCATTATTAGCTACAGGTAGATTAGGATTTACAACACATAGAAAAAATTATCGATCACAAAATGGAGGACAACTACATGATACAGGGAATCATGGCCTAACCAAGTTGATACGTATTCTGGGAGACACAATTCAAACTATGACAAGTCCCATCTAAAGTAGCCATCTCTGCTAGAGACTAGTCTTGTAAAAACAACCACCAGCACAAAGATGATGCCACACATAAAACTAAGCAGGTGACCGGAGCTGTCGGAAAGAAAGCAGAGAGCATGTTTAAAGAGCTGAAGGGAAAAGGTGGCCTGCATCGTCTCACGGTCTACCACCAGGAGAACCACTAAATAGGAAAATGCGATCATCAAACAAGCAATACATTGCCCTAATTTCTTTTTAAATTGTTGATATAGCTTACCCCTAGTTTTCCACGAGGCAAAAAGTAGCTGGGAATGTAGAAGGGTACAAAGAGGTTTCTCAATTACAAGTAGTGAGTTAATGTTTCCTTCAAAAAAATCAAAGCCTAAAAGGAAATGAGGTTTTGATGCTCAGTTAAACTGAGACCTTGAGGCACTAGAGTAAGCACAAAAAAGCATTCACATACATGGACTTAGATGTAGACACAGAGCCACACACACCTCAGGAGGGCTGACACCACGGGAAAGTTCCAGGGAAAGTTGTGCTCGACTTAAAAGAAAAGTCAAGTGTTTAGAAGAGCTGGGGTAGGGGGGAGTGTTTGTAGAAGACCTTGTAGAAAAATAAGCAGAGCACACAACTGCTCTCAGCTGAAAAGCAACAAGTTTTGTTCTGAAGCATACTTAAGTATTTGTACTCCCTTGCATCTCACTCTCATTGGAAAATTCAAGTCATCAGTTCAAAAGTCATTCCAGTTACCATGAGCAACATTTAACATGAAAGGGATATTGTGTTGTTATGACAATCCATGTTGGAAAACTGACTAAAGGTACATAATTATTTAATTATGGTCTCTCACATCCTTCCAGTGAAAAGCACCTGTTCATAAGATTTAATATGGAGTTATGTCCAAGTCTATTAAAAAATGAGTCATATTTCAGAAAAGTTGTAGGGTTCCTGGTATCATAATGCCTCTTGCTAAACTATTTTGAAGACAAGCATCAAGAAGAAGGTGGCATTTATCCATTGATCCATCAATCTAAAAGATTTCTTAAGTACCTGTTACGTAGGTAGGAACCCTGATGGCACAGTAGTTAAGAGTTATGTCTGCTAACCAAAAGGTCAGCAGTTTGAACACACATGGCACTCCTTGGAAAATTTACAGGGGCAGTTCTACTCTGTTCTATAGGGTTGCTATGAGTCACAATTGACTCAACAACAATGGGTTTTCTTTTTTTAGGTAGGTGTAAGGCCTTACGTTAAGCTCTGAGTGATGCTGAGTGATGTAATTGTGAATCAGTCACCGAGAGCAGATAGATTACAACCTAGCAAGAGAGGAAATGTGGACAAAAATGCAGAATCTCTTTTTTAAAATAGTGTATACAATAAAATTTCATAGGAAGGAGAGGTTACTCCATAGGATGATACTTTAGCTAGGCTGGTGAGGACAGGTAAGCAGTGAAGAGTTCCAGGTAGTGGGAGAAGGACTTGTAGGCATATGAAATGGAATTAAGTGAAGCATGGGGCAGGGCAGAACTGTGGGATTATGTTTAGGTGAATTTGGGCAGCACACAAAAATCACCAAGGCAAACAGCTAGAATGGAGTTTGGGGCTGGGTGTTGAATGCCAGCCTATGGATTTTAGAATCTCTTCAGTACCTTTTGCAAAATGCAAGATGGATGGTGGAGGATGGTCACCAGAATTAGGGAGACTCGTTAGGGGCACTGCCATCATTTAAGGTAAGAAGCAATTAGAACTACACAAAAGTTGGCTTCGATGTGGCTTTCTTAGTCACCTAGTGCTGCTGTAACAGAAGTATCACAAGTGCATGACTTCAACAGAGAGAACTTCATTTCTACACAGTTCAGTAGGTTACAACTCCAAATTCAAGGTGTTAGCTCCAGGGGAAGATTTTCTCTGTGAGCTCTGAAGAAAGATATCTGTGACCTGTCAGTCTTTGCTAGGTCTGGGAGCACCTCAGTGCAGAAACCTCAGGTCCAAAGGGTACGCTCTGCTCCCAGCACAGCTTTCTTGGTACTGTGAGGTTCCTGTCTCTCAGCTCACCACTGTATTTTATATCTCAAAAGAGACTGACTTAAGACACTATCCAATCCTGTGAATCTCATCAGTGTAACTGCTACTAATCCATCTTATTAAATCACACTGACAGAATTTACAATATACAGGATTTCTCATCAAATGAACAGAATGGCAATGACCACACAGCCATGGGAATCATGTCCTAAACATGTGAACACACACATTTTGGGGGGAACATAATTCAATAGAGGACCCTGGCTTTCATATTTTTGAGGGTAAGAAAGGACTGGAGGTAGACAGACGCCCCTGTTTGACCTGGGTACCTCCGAAGTGCCTTAGGGCATCTCTTACATCACTAAGGTCAGGGAGACCAACAAACCGCTTCAGACCACTTAGTCATCGGTTCTTCTACATCTCTGTGAATTCGGTTCTGCTTCTCGTCTCCAGAGCCACAGTGGTTTCTGCTGATCCAAGAGATGGGCTGTCGTTAAGTCAGGGGAAGAGAAAACAAAGCACAAGACCAAGTCCAGGGTGAGAGATTGCTGGAGAAAAGAAAAAAATGCACCAGAGACTATAATTCTTTAGAAGCTGTTCAGGGAAGTACTTTCGAAGCTGGTGTTTTCAGGATATTAGACGGCCTTTATGGTCTGCCTGCAGGGACGTGTGTCACAAGCTGTTCTGAGCAGTGGGGAGGCAGTGATGGCACTGTTCTGCCAACCAAGGCTATGTTTTCCAATTTAAAGCTAAGCTGCCCAGGGGCCAAGCTGTTTGTTTTTCAGAAAGGGAGAAAGACTACATGAGTGCGCCCGCACACGTGTGTGTGTACGTGTGTATGAGAGAGAGATACCAAGATTCAGGTAGTGGGCTACCAAGTTTATTTACGTATCAACTCACTGGAACAGAGTGGTTTTGTTTTTGTGAGTAGATCTTCCGGCACCCTCAGAAATCTCTGCCAGGAAGTCTCTGTGCTCTTACGACACGGTAATTAATTAGCCCTGACGGAACCTGTTGGGATCTCACAAGGGAGAGGGAAAAGAGAGGAGGAATTCCCTTTCACCACAGGAGATTGCAGAGCAGAATCCAGACAGCACTGCTGAAAGCGACTCTGCGCTGCTACACAACCAGGGGAGAGATTTTGAATGAGCGTGATCATAATTTTGTCCATTAGTCTAACAGTTATTTACTAACATTTACTGAGGACTTGCTATTCCATTCTAGATTGTCAATAACATATAGAAAGTTCTGGAAATGAGACACAGCATGGCACAATGTAGGAACTTAATAAAAAAAAAAACGGGGTCATGTAATGAGGCTAAAGAAGAAAGCAGAGTCTCAATTATTCAGTGCCACACGGGCTATGCCAGGAAGTCTGGCCTTTGTTCTAAGAACAGTAAACTATCACAGGGTTTTAAGGAAGGGCAGTGTCATCACCCAATTTTTTGAAATTGATTTTTCATTAATGATTATGCAAGCTGCAGCAACTGTTTTGAGAGAGTAGGAAAAGAATGCACGTGGCAGTGTGGTCAGCCTAAGGTATCAGAAATCACCTAGACTAAAGGAGACAGCGGCTTAGATTAAGCAGAAGGCCACAGAGACAGACAGGTGAGGGTATCCAAAAGATGATTAGAACAGCAAATTTATGAGACAGTAATTTCTTACAAGTGAGTGCTGGGGTTGTCAGAAAGCTTTTCCTTATTTAAATACCTCAAACTGAAATATACATCTTTTTTGTGTTGTCTGTCTCCAATAGTGATGGCAAAGATGATAAACAGCTTTCTGCTTAGTCTCCATGAGTCGGCTCCGACCGACGGCACTTGGCTGGCTGGCTTAGTCTCCTGTTAAGTCATCCACAGCCTTCTGCCCAATCTTCCCCAATAAGTCCTTCTTCTTTCCTATCAGTTTTCATCTGATACAGAATTAGACAAAGCATGAAACAGACTATTCTTGAGAATCACCTCATGATATCCCTTTTCAAGGTACCATGCCTAAAGAAAAACCACAAAATCAATACCTTATTGTATTGGTCGAGGACCCTAAACATGTATGTGTACCCTTTTTTATCATTTTCCCTTTTCTAATTCCTGTATATCCTTCAAGGCACAGTCTGGTTTCTGCCTCTGCTGGGTAGCCTTCTTGGATCACAGTACTCAACTCAGTTATCATGACCACACTTCGTATCTCCCTCTCTGAGTTGCTGATTTGGTGTGCAACCACAGACAACATTATGATGTGACATCAATAAAATTCCAAGGTTGGATCAGACAAGCTCTTAAATCCTTTCCAGTCCATGACTTACTACTTGCACTCTCATTTTGTCTTTCAGTCAAACCTAAGAGTTATTATTTAACTTTCTGTGGGCACATGTGTTACCTTTCTGTCCAGATATAAACTACAAGAGTGATCCGATTTGGACATCTTTGTATCTTTCACAGCATCTAGTTTGGTGCTTTGCGTGCTAATTAAATGGATAACACATGTTCCAAGGAGAACTGTGGAAACCAAAACCAAACCTACTGATGTTGAGTCGATTCTGATTCATAGTGACCCTGTAGACAGAGAAGAACTACCCCACAGAGTTTCCAAGGAGCACCTGGCAGATATGAACTAGCGATCTTCTGGTTAGCAGCTGTAGCACTTAACTACTGTGCCACCAGGTTGCCAAAACTGTGGAAGAGATGGGTAAAAGCTTGCCTTTAACTCAAACCGCCTGTTCCCTGACCTCACCAGCCTCTGCAACACTGCCCCGCTGGGCATCAAATAAGCAAACAGTTAATGCTGGCTAGCAGTCAACAGACATATCTGCAAAAGAGTCAATGATGAACAATTCACATTAGGAGGCAAATAAAAGAAATCAAACAACTAGCAGCCCAATTTTGGATCAACAGTTTCACCTAAAAGTTGTATTAAAATTACTCAGAAAAAAAATAATTTCTTACTTCTTTTGCTTTTATTTTCAGTGGAAACACTTATGAAGGTGTCAAAAGGCAGGGATCACAGGAATGAATGTAATAGGAAAATTTATATGACTTACTTATTTAACACTTGGAACAAATCTTTGAAACAGATCCAATTATAAACTGTATCCATAGGTGAGAAAACATTATTTACAGTGAGTTTAAGCTGACTGCCCGGGATCACACAGCTGGTAAGTGTCAGAGTAGGGTTTATGCCAGGTATTTGATCCTAAAGCTTATATATTTAATCACTACATCAATTTCTTCTCTGGAAAAAAAAAAAGTCTAATGCAAATGGCTAATTACACATAGCCGATCATCAGCCTTCTGGCTAATGGTCATTTCACTCTCTGATGCCCTGGTTTTTACAGTGTAGTGAGTATCCAGAGATTGTGACCACCTCAAATAAGCCCTACATTTTTCCTATTTTCAAAAGAACTTCCATCAGTCACCAAGAGAAGCATTTTGCATCTTCTCCATCTCACTAAGACTCCACATTTCATAAGATGGTAAAAATCATTCCAGTAACTTGATATGATTTTGTTGCCCAGCCTGCAACTGGTTAAGAATGTAAAGTAACCTTGAAAGAAGACACCTGTTCGCTGACTAACCATGCTGAGTGCTATGTATAAATGAACTTGGGGATGAAGTTAACACCTGTTCTGGTGTTCTCACCGGCATGCTCCCCTTTATCTCTGTGTTTTGCCAGCTTGTAACCTGCAAAGGTGAAATCTGAACTGATTCACTAGCAACCTGTGCATCAGCCTGATGTCACCAGAATGCCACGGGAATGGCAGGATTTCCTCCCTGGGTCAACATCAACCCCATCCTGTCAGTGCAAATGCATAACGGTTTATCTAGGTGAAAAAGCACCAGTTCCATGCACTGGATCAACTGTCTTAGATTATAACACAGGTCACACTAGAATTAATGCCTAAACAAACCAGATTAAGTCCCTGTGACTTGCTGTGTTTCTGTCTATGCCTTTGTATTCTGAGGGTAAACTGTGAAGGATAAGTTACATGATATACACAGTGTTTAAAGTCCGTGGGTGACGCAAACTGTTTGCAATCAACTGCTAACCTATAGGCTGGCTGTTTGAGCCCATCCAGCAGCACTACAAAAGGTAAGCCTGATGACCTGCTTAAGGTGACAGCCAAGAATAACCTATGGAGGGGTTCTGCTCTGTAACACGTGGAGTAGACATGAGTCAGAACCAACTTGATGGCAACTACCACTGCCACCAACATAGTGTTTAGCCATAATGCAAGCGTTCAGTAAACATTTGCTGAAAGTCCCTTACACTCAGCATTTGAAGTTCACTTTTGCAGTTTTGGCCTTGAATGTCTAGACATTACCCATTAGGAAGAAGCTGCTGAATATTCTGCTTAATAAGAGGGGGCTGCTTCTAAAGAACCTCCGCACTACTTACTGAGCATTCTACTGATCCACCAAGATAAAAAGTTTACAGCCACGTGTCACTTAGCATGCACAATACATCTGTGAAATAACATGTTGTATGATTTCAATAGTGTGCAAACTCCGTTCTGTAGTCTGGTCCTGCTTTTTCTTTAAGCATCTGGAACAAGCTTCCTGCCTTCCCGGTGATCATCAGTGTGTTGAGAGGGATTCACATTTGTGTTTGTTCCCTAATCCATGTCCTTAGCAATCTCTCCATATCTGACAGATGTCCTGCTCACATTTTTTTTTCACCAGCACTCTGGCTTTCAATGGGACCAACTCTGCAGCAGCTTGGAGAATTCTTTTCTTTGTTTTTGAAGATCGCTGTGATTGTTGAGTGCAACATGACTAAATCAGGAGCAATAGCATTCACTGATTTCCCACTTTCTTTGTTGTTTTAATGACCTTTTGTTTCATTTCCAAATCACTACTTCTCCTTTGCCTCTTGCTGCTGCCATCACAAGTACTGGTTTAGCTGATTTCTTTTTGCATCCATGATGCACCTTATGGAAGCATTTTTGAAAGAAAGTCAAACAGAGAGATAATTTTACAACACTCAAGAGATGCAGGATATATGGCATAGGGTGCTGCTGCTTATGAGCTGAAGCACACACTGTTATATGGTAAACCATCTAGTTAGAAAGTACAGTACGGTTCATGCACAACCCAGTATCATAGGTGTGTATTAGGACTACCAAGACATGAGTATTATAGGTTACATTTGTACTTTACCATTGCACACCTGGCAGCACAACTGCTTTGTATACAAGAGACGTGAGCTAGGCAAGTCGAGGGTGGACGCGGCTGTATCTGCTATGTGCCCTTCTCCAGTAGGGATTTCTGAACTCTGTAGCAACCTTAGGGGACTGTGGACATATAGGTGGTTGAGTGTTGCCAAGACAGACATTGTAAAGTGCGTGACTGTATTAATTAGTTGGCTTTCTGTAATTCCCAGGGCACCTAATTTGTTCCCCATGTCTTTTCAGAAAAGCTTCAGATGTAAATGAGTTAATTCTCCTTTCTCTCCCCCCACTTTTTGTTTTCATAGAGAAATCACAAGGCAGTCAAGCAAGTAGAGTTATGCTGGCCACACTCAGTCAGTGGGACTTTACCGGGAGGAAATTCATTCTTGAGAGTAAAAACGAAATGTGGATAATGACATAAGGTAGTGATGAGCCAATCAGCAGGAAAAATTAAAGATTACTGTGGGTTCTGCCTGAAGCCCTCAATTAACCATATTCTCCACAACACAGAGAAAAGGCACCTAGGCAGCTAGGGAAATAAAAACCCAACAGGTAGAGCTCAGTAACAGGTCAATGGTAGCAAAGTGGTAAGTCATGCCCCAAGGATTGTAGAAGCTTCTCTTAACACCAAAACAAATCAAAGCTATATTGCCTCAAACTCCACAGTGAATCAATGGAACCAATTCTCTCTAGTTTAGCACATCTTGCTAAGAAGCTTTTGCCACAGGTACTCTAGAAGACAGAAGAAGACAGCCGCAGAAATGAATATGTATAAATGCTGTTCCCAAGACATTTACAGGTTTTTCCCTAAGTAAATAAAGCCAATCACAAAATCATTTGCTTTGCACATAGGAAGTCCTGCACTTTTGTCATTATTCTGTGGATAAACCAAAATTACTTCTATTCTAAGCACTTCTGGAGTCTTTGAAGGACTAGGTCAAAGACGAGGCAAAAGACATTCCTGCCATTTGGTGGTATGAAAAACTCTGTCAGGCTGTGTTTAATCCTGCTGATATACCTGGTTAAAAAGAGAACATGTCAACCAAACAGGGAGATTGCTGGATGCCCAGTATCCCATTATGTGACAAGGAATAACTCATAGCATTCTTATGCCAATTTCTTGTGGTAGATGTTATTCTACCCTCATTTTACAGTTAGAGACAGTCAGGCTCAGAGAAATTAAATAACTTGTGTCAGGTGGCCACAAAGCTAACAGGTATTGAAAGCAGAACACAAATTAGGTCTGCTGGTCCCCAAGGTCAGCGGGTTCTCAGCTCCACTATGCCTGCTCCCAGGATCACCCAAGCACTCACCCTATGCTTAGAGCTTTGGAAATGGAGTTTTACACAATTTGAAACAACAAAGTAATTTTCCAGAAGGCCACATAGTTTTGGGGTCTGGAAAAATTCTCTTATAAGACCCTCTTCTCTCCTTCTTTTAATAAATAGCTTTTATTTTGAATGCTTCCCATGTGGTAGACAGTGCTAGGCCCTCAAGCCTCATTTTAAGGAATTCCCACAATAATCTTAAAATGCAGGAATAATTATTAATATGCCAATTTTACAGATGTGAAAACTGAAGTATAAATTAGATTCATAACTTTTTGGCCAAGGTCACATGATCAATAAGCTTCAGTGAAAAGATAAATTATTGTATAAATTAATTTAATTTATTATAATTTATCAATTAATAACTTTATTAATTGATTATTAATGTTTTCAAAGGATATGGAGACACAGAATGAAATATAAAAGGAAGTGAACCTAATGAGCTGATTTTCTCTGGATTGACATCAGCTTTTTGCAGACCTGCAGAGAACTGTTCAGTAACAAAATACTCCCTTCAATCTAAGGCATATCCAAACTCTTTCTTGTTGGCTTCCTTGAGTCAGTAACTGAGGAAACATGCTAACTACCATGAATTGAGCTTGTATTTGAACACCTGCATTGAATGAAAACACTAATACAGCTTGTTCTGTTTGTGAGCAACTCTGATGATCAGAAAATTGTACTTACATTCATCTGACAATGCAATTCAGTTTAGAAGCTCCCACTTGTATCTCTTGTAGGTCAAGGGCGAATAATCATGCTGATGAAGTGACATTATTAAAAGCAAAGAGGTCTGTTTAATGCTATTCATTGAAGCACAAGTGATCTTGAAGGAAATTGAGAGAGATTCTTTTTCAAGGGCAGCTTTAATAACTGAAGGGGCATAATGCTTTATATCCAGTCAACCATCCAGCTACAGACAACTTGTCACACAGAGTGGTTAAAATAAAAGAAAGGGTATGTATATTTCAACAGCATTTGAATGCATACAAGAGGTTAGAATGAGCAAAGGACTTTTTTTAAAAAAAGAAAACATCTGCATTTAATTTGAAATTCTTTCCAGTTTTATGATTTTTGCATAAATGTTTATGGAATCCTCACAGATAATTAGATTACAAGTGTTTTATTCAAGAAATTGTCCAATTTTACTCTCTCCATGAAAGCCTGAGCTCTTTCCTGGTCCATGTTGTGTAGGCAATGGTTTTAACAGCCTACATTTTAGATGTTCATGTTTGGCAGGCATACTACATCATGGCATTTAGAATTCTTATTTTTGGACTAAAGTTTGAAAACTCAAATCCCACAGAGAACTAAAATTCCCACATGAAAGTGTTCATTTTGATCATAGTAGTAACTTACTGAATGCCTCCAAAACCAAGGGAGCAAACAGCAAAATTGGGCTTTTCACATCATCAGTCAAGCTCCTTTTAGATACAGATTTCTCCATGTGATCCCCACAGTAACCCTTAAAACTAGAGATTACCATCCTACCATACTGAGAAAGAAGCTGTGGAGCAGAAGTGCTAGGTAACTAGGCAAAAGCTAAGCAAAAACAGTTTGCAAACTAGTTTCTCAGAAATTACCCCAACTTCTCTAGTTGTACAAGAAGATCAGTGTTACCCAGGAAAGAATAAAACCACTCTCTCCTTTTTCTGCCATTTATAGCAGGCCCAGGTTCTCTCCAGTAAGTAATGAGGACAAAAAAAAAAAAAAAAAAAAAGCCAAAAAGCCCAAACCCATTGCTGTTGAGTCTATTCCAATTTATAGTGGCTCTACAGGATGGAAATAGTTTCCAAGGAATACCTGGTGGATTCAAACTGCCAACCTTTTGGCTAGCAGTTGTAGCCCTTAACTACTATGCCACCAGGGTTTCTTAAGGAGGCTTCTCATTTCCACTTAGCATCCTCACTCCAAGTTCTTTCCCCTTAATACTATCACCACCACCAAATCAACAGGGCCTACAGACTAAATGGATGTAGTGAAAGAATAAGGAGCTTTGTTAAAAATAAAATACTATAAACTTTTTAGTTGGACTATGAAATGAACCACACTGTAGTTATCAGAAGTAAAATACACAGGAGGAAAGCAAGTTTGGAGAATAAAATGAGTTCAGTATAGAATATACTGAGTTTCAGGTGTCAAGCAAGAAAAGTGGTTTTAGACAGTGGTTATAAGTTTTCCTTGTAAGCGAAGGAATAAATTTTCTAAGGCTGTACAGACTATGAGGCTTGCACCCAAGTTTGCTATACAACATGCAAAATTCTTTCCTTATGAAAAAGTTTTCTCCTCATGTAAACCCACTGCCGTCGAGCTGAGTCTGACTCATAGTGACCCTAGAGGTCAGAGCAGAACTGCCCCATAGAGTTTGCAAGGAGTGCCTGGTGGATTTGAACTGCTGACCTTTCAGTTTGCAGATGTAGGTCTCGACTCACTATGTCATCAGGGTTTCCATGTAAGAGTTGACAAAAAGATAGGTTATTTCTAGGTGTCTTTTTTTTTTTTTTACCCCCACGTGTCTGTCAGTTTGTCATACCGTGGGGGCTTATACGTTACTGTGATGCTGGACGCTATCTATGCCACTGGTATTCAGATACCAGCAGGGTCACCCGTGGCGGACAGGCTTCAGCGGAGTTTCCAGACTACAACTAGGAAGAAGGACCTGGCAGTCTACTTCAGAAAAGAAATAGCCAGTGAAAATTTTATGAGTAACAGTGGAACATTGTCAGACATAGTGCTGGAAAACAAGCCTCTCCGTTTGGAAGGCACTTAAAATACAACCTCAGTAAGAGCTGCTTCCTCAGAGTAGTGCTGACCTTAATGACGTGGATAAAGTCAAGTTTCCAGACCCCTCATTTGCTGACGTGGCACAATTCAAAATAAGAAGAAATTGTTGCAAACATCCATCTTATTTTTATGTTTCTGTAACACTGTGCATATCCTTGCACCTGCATTTACTAAATTCATTAATAATTGTCTGTTCTCACTTGGCTGTCTCTTCCAATTGTCAGTCGGGACCTTAAGGGCAGGAATTGAGTCTTCTTCTGCTGTGGATCTCCAACACTTAGCAAGATGAAACCACAGAGTAGAAGAAGCCTTGGTGGCACAATGGTTAATTGCTTAGCTGCTAATCCAAAGGTCAGCAGTTCAGATCTCCTGTAAAGATCACAGCCTAGGAAACTCTACAAAGCAGTTCTACTTTGTTATATAAGGTTACTATGAGTCAGAATCAATTCAATAGCACACAAGAGCATTCTTAAAAATCTTACTGTTTCATGTCATTCATTTTTTCACCAAAGGATAAACTGAATTCCAGTGCACAGCAGGATCTTTGATCTATAATTACACTTTGTACATATTCTTGTTACAGAATTATTAAATGTCTAATAATTACTCAACTCAACGGCACTTGGCTTTTGGCTAATAATTGCTTTGCTTACACGTCTCTTGAATACACTGCGTATTTCTTTAACAATGACAGCACATCTTCTAAATGACTATTTTCATGAACGAGCACAGTTTTTGATCTCCATTATTAATAAATATGCTAGCACTAGTGCTGTCAGACTCATCACTCACCCATCTCCTATAGCTGACACTATATCATAAAGCTCGACTCATGACCAAACAAGCCCTGTGAATTTTACGCCCCAAGTATTTCTCAATTGTGTCTCTTCTTCCCTCCACCATCACAGGCCTGGCAATTTGTTCCTATAAAGACCACTGTGTGCTATAAAGTTGATTCCAACTCATAGCAACCCTACAGGATGGAGTAGAAGTGCCCCATAGGTTTCTAGGCTCTAATTTTTGTGGATGCAGACTCCCACATCTTTTTCCTGCAGAGCAGTTGATGGGTTCAAACTGCCAACCTTTTGGTTAGCAGCCAAGTGCTCAACCACTGCGCCACCAGGGATCCTAAAAGTCACTTACAGTTCTCTGCAAACACAAAGCAGTGGCTCTCCTTTGCTTTTGAACTTCAGCTGTTTCTAAGGAAAGACTTTCCTTCTCTATCTGCCCACTGGCATCTTACTCCCTCATTGAGACCTCCTTCAGTTATCCTCTTAAGTGTGCTTCTCTGTCCCTACAAGACAGAATTTATCCTTATTCTTTGTCACTATTTCTGTTCCTTTGCACAACTATTTTATAGTGTGCATGATACTGAGTTCTACTTATTTGCCTATATAACTATTTCTATTGCTAGATGGGAAAACTCAACCCACAACAAGCTCTAATTCCCCTGACAAGTACTACCAGTAGTGTCCCTGTCTACTACCTTGAAACACTTTAACCAAACCAAACTCATTGCCACCAAGTCAATCCCAATTCACAGTGACGCCCAAAGGACAGAGTAGAACTGCCTACAAAGGTTTCTAAAGAGCACCTGGGGGATTTGAACCACCAACCTCTTGGATTAGCAGCCATAACACTTAACCACTATGCCATCAGGGTATCCTGAAGCACTTTATGTATTTATAATTAACCAGTTGGCTTCAAGGTGATTCCAACTCATGAAGACCCCATGTGTAACTGTTTTAAGTTTTCAATTCTCCTTTTTCCATCCAATCTATATATTCCACGAAAGCGAGGTCACTATCAGTGGTTAAACATCTGGCTGATAACCAAAAGGCTGGCAGTTGTAATCCACCAGCTCCTCCTTGGAAACCTTATGGGGCATTTCTACTCTAACCTACAAAGCCACTATGCATTGGAATCAATTCAATGGCAACAGAGTTTTTTACAACAATGTTTCCAGTGCTGAGCATTGCGTATGTCAGAATAAGTATTCAATAAACATTTGTTGACCAACTAGCTAGCTCCTTGATTACAAGGCCTAAATGTTTCTCACCTCATTACTCCAGTTCACAGCAGTGCTAGACCAGGTAGGCATCAGCAGTGCTGTTTAAACTGAATTATCAGTCCTCCTATCCAAACAACAGGGTAAGCAAGCAAATGGAATGTTTTCTGACAAATAGGACAATCTCATTTTCTTTGCATAATCTTGCCCTTTTCTGCCAGCTCATCATTATTCTTGGAAAACTGCCCAACAGTGAAGTAGAGCAGGGGTACCCCATAAACTGTCATGCCAGCTTGAGCAGATTTATAACAGATGCTTTAAGTTTGTGATAGGGAAGATTCTGAGGCCATATTTGATCTCAGTGTAAAGCATCCAATGATGAATTTGTACTCTGTCATATACTCAGCAAGAGAAGAATGGTAGCATGAGGAAGATATAGTTGTCATCCCTCTATAAACAGAAAGTGATGGAGAAGAATACTGCCACACAAAAGATTCCACTGGTGCATACTCAAGCATTCATCCAGAATGACAGAGAACCTGAGAATTAGCTCACTACTCATGAGGATGTTGCTTTGCTAACTGGCCCGACTAAACAATATTTTAAAGCAACCAAGTCCTTACCTCTTATTTCTGCCATGGCTAATATCTTCAGTCGCTGAAAGAACACTAACATACACATGAAGTCAAACAAATGAAAAACTCTTTTGGTATTGTAGCAATAAAACTTATTGGAATGATCTTGTTTATATAAATTCTGTTCTACAGTAAATATTGCCACCTTCTGTGTAATAATGCCTTATATTTGTAAAGTGGTTTCTCATCGGTTATTTCATCTGAAGAGAGTTCTAAAGAATTACCCAGCAGATTCAAAATGCTAATAAATATCTACTACTTTGGTATTACCTATTTCATAGAATATTCTCTATTAGCTACACACAGCTATATTTTCATCCCATTTGTCCTTTAGAAACATGCTGTTTGGACCTTTGCATAAAGATGTAAAGATGTTTTAATTTCACACCAATCTGCCAAAAATCACACATGGAAAAAAAAAAAGACTTCACAGTTTCCTTAATATGAAAATAAACACATAATTGGAAATGGCAATGCTGCCCCACCTATGAATTGCATCTGACCAATACTCCAAAATTTGGTCTTAGATGAGTGATCACAGACATTTGTCTCCCCAGAATTCAAGCAGGAAGCTGACTTCATCATGAATGAGAGTCACTGCCCTAATGTGCTAAAGAAAAGTCAGTGTATTTGAAGCAATAAAATCTGAGGATACAAGCGGGCCATAAAAGAAGCAGGTCATCTCTCAGTGAATAGATGTGAAAGGTAGACCTGAAGACGACCCAAAGCTGAGATCTGAGTACAGTCCCCACAGTACTTCCTAGAAGAGACTGTCAGGACAGGGTGATAGGTGGACAAGAGGCAACAGTCCTCAGTTCTTGACACCATCATCTATGACTTAAAGGCTTTGCCAAGAACCATACCAGCCCTTTAATGGCAAAACTTGAAGTTAGGCTCCTGCAAGTAAAATAAACAAACAAAAACACACAAAACAGATTATGTGAGAATGTTTAAGATGAAAGACTCAATCTGAAATATTCTTCTGAAAATAGACCAATTCAAGGATAGCCAACTAGAAAGGCACCAGCTTGAAACCTATGCATAAAACCTACAAAGCTAACAGAAACAAAAAACAAAACAAAAAACCCACAAGAAGAAATCAGATTAAAAACATTAAACAGAGCATAAAAAAAGAGTTTAAACAAACTCAACAGACACAGAAATATTACAGATTACTGTGGGAAGATCTGAAAGAAAAAATACAGGATTTCAAGTAAGTGATGGTTATAAAACACATAAAAAGGAGATAAAACAATGAGACGGCAGAGCTCAAGAACGCAATGGAAAAGAAAAATAAAAATACAACAGATGAAAGTCATATGAAATGTATAAACATCAAAACAAAAACTGAAAACAAGAACAGGCTAAACAACAAGATAACTAAAAGAGCAAAGATATCAACATGATTATTAAAAAGACAGTAGATGTGGAGGGCCAATGTAATCCCTTATACCTATAATTGGTGGCCCTGAAAGTGAGAGCAAAAAAATAAATGGGATAAAAGTATTCTAAGATATAAAAGAAGAAAACGATCCTGAAAGATCTGGAAGTGATCCTCCGGAGAACGCTGACAGTGATACAGCCTAAGCGCACATAGTCAGGACCACCTCCTAATACCCAGTCTCAGGCGCATGAGCAGCCAGATCGGACTGCAGTTGTGAAAGGGAATGCTAGCAGCCAAGAGAAAGACAATGCCTCCAATTTGGCCATAGGCTTTGGGGTCACAACTCATTTGGGCTTAAATTCTATTTCTGCTAGTTACAGATTGATATTTTTCTTGAGTCAATTCTGACTCAACAAGCAACACTTTAGGACAGAGTAGAACTGCCCCACAGGGTTTCCAAGAAGCATCTGCTGAATTTGAACTGCTGAGCTTTTAATTAGCAGCTGAGCTCTTAACCACTACACCACAGGGGCTCCGAGTGATAGTAGGAGACTGATTTAATGTCACTAAACTATCTTCAGATTCTGCCCCTACCCAATGAGAATATTAATAATTAATATCTTCCAGAGTTCTTATGGAGATTTCATAAGGTAAGAGGAAAGTGGAAAACAAATGACCTGGGACCCATAATGCAAATGAGCTCCTGGTGTCCCTCCTCTCAAATCCAATGTACCTGTGGCACCAACTGCTGGCTTCCCAGAAAGTCACCTCCAATTTCTGAAGCTGCATCTTCTCTCTTCTCCCTGTATGTCCTCCTCTCTCCCTCTCCTTTCCTAGAATTCCTTTCTCTTTGTCCTGTACCTGGTCAATCTGGGCTCGTTCCCTTTTCTTAAATTTGGCTCTCTGTTCATATTAATTCGTTAGTGCCTGTTCCGTGTATGTTTTCCCTGCTGTCTTGTGTCTCCTAAGATGTTGTGAATAAAAAGATACAGGAGAAACAAAAAAGGAACATTTACTATAACAAGTCATCTTTCTTGGTTCCTGAGCTGTTCAGAATATCCTACCCTAGTATTACGAGGAAGTCAGGGTCTTCGTGGGACCCAAAGTGACTTTTTCATAAATTCCACTCAAAGAGAGAAAACTGTTGTAATTCCCACAGAAAGCCCTCACTGTAGATGAATACAGGACATTCCTCACAAATGATAAGTGCACAAGCATTGGAAATATACTAGACTACTAGGGACTGGGTAGGATTCTGCTCTGAGCCACAGAAAGCAACTTGTGAGTAAGGTTCACATGAGGCCATTAAACTACCCAGTAAGTAACTTTAAGCACAGAGTCTCTTTTGTGGGGTGAGGATTAAAGTTGCTCTCAGGCCACACATCTACCTCCTACTGGGATCTAAAGTCATCAGGTGGCCGGACTACAGTAGAATTGCTGAAATGACATTTTGCCCAACAATATGATATTACGTTCTAATCCTTTTTTATTAACCAACATAAATCAGAACCAGAAATCTCTTTAAAAATTTTTAATGCCATACTGAGTAAGTACAAGGCTTGAAAAGTACAAATAATCACTATCAATAAACAAAGCGTCTCTGTCTCTTTCGCATGCTAATGCCAGATGCTCCTGGGGGCATTGTAAGTTGGAGGCCAGGGCCTTTCCCTCTGACCCTAGGATAAAGATCAGTCACCACTGGAAAACCAGGCAATGCTGTCTGTTCTGGGAAATGGAAGAGTGGGATTTGGGGAGATGCATTTTGTTACCTGTTCCTTAGGCCTCTGGTGGGAGTACGAGAACTCATTCCTTCCAAGCCTCCAGCTTCTTGGAGGCTGTCTCACCAGGTTGGTCAGCTGTGCTTTCACTGATAACAGCGATGCCCAGCTTCTGAAGCATTCTCCCTTTCTTTCTGCATAGTTAGCAAATCTCTTAAATTAAGCTTATTGAGGGTAGAGGTAGCTGGTGGGGTCTTCTGGGGACTTTTTGGCCTATGTGTGCCTCTCAGTGAAGCTTATGAATTTGTATATCACCAGTATATTCCCACTCCTTCATTTATGTCTCTGCCCTGAGGGGGCTTCTCTTATCCCCTGTAACCACCCATCTGCCTAACCCATCATTTTATTCAATAAAGACCTCATTGAATGTCTGCTATATGCCAGGCCCTGTGTTGATCACAAGGGGTGTGGAAATGAATAAACTGCAGAATATACAGCAGAGCGAGAGACATGTAAATCATTACTATAGGTTTGGGGAAATTTAAGAAGTATAAAGAAAGTACTATGGGAGCCCAGTTATTAAATTTACCAGTATGGTGAGATGAGGGAAGAAATCCTCAATGAGGTTATGTTCAGGCAAGGATTTTAAAGGATAAGGATTTCAACACAGAGAACAAGGAAAGAGTGTTCAAAGCAAGAGAAATAGCACGAACAGAAGCAACAGATGAGAAAGTATCTGGCATGCTGAAAATGCTACACGTAGTCTGGTTGGCCAATACATTACTTGTATAAATGAACTAGATGGTAAAGATGTTAAATTAGAGATAGGGTGGCTCAATTTATGCAAGAATTAACAAATTATTCTTTAGGCCAGTAACTCTCAAAGCCTGGCCTCTGGAGCATCAATGGAGAACTTGTTAGAAATGCAGATTCTTGGACCTCTCCCAAGATCTGCTAAATCAGGAAGTGGAAGTACGGGGGTGGGAGATGGAGACAACCATGCCTTCCATGGCTCACCCAAGGAGCAAAAATTACAGGAGCAAAAAATTAAATAAATGAAAATAATAATCACACAACTAGGATCTCTGCTTTCAGATAAATTCATGGCCACTCACTTCACAGAAAGTGTCAATACTGTCAGGATGCCCACTACATCTCACCTCACTCCTCAGGGCTTGCTTTCCCATTCATAATCTGTAATTATCTTGTTTAGGATCGCTCCCCTCCTGCTACAATGTAAACAAGGACAGAAACCTTGTCTGTCTTGTTCAAAACTGAATCCTCAGTAACACAAAAAATTGCTCATTGAAAAAATTGAGGGAGCAATGATGGAAAATGAAAGGAGACAGATCCAGTTGTCAGATGGGATAAAAAATTTTCTTATTGTGAAGAACTTGGGGTTTGACCTGGGTTCAGTCAGTTGTTTAGTAGTAGGTAGTAAGCCTTGCTATATACTACGTGATTTGGGGCAAGGTACTCATCAATCCTCGATGGCCTAATATGAAAATTGGTAATAACATCAACTTCATACATTGTCATGTGACTTGTTTACACCAGTGATTGGCACAGAGTAGGTGCTGAATCAATCATAGCTATTTTTGTCAATCTCTAGCATTCCCATGAATTTTATCAAGATAATGATTAAATAACATAAGACCAAGCAGCCAACACAAGAGCTTCAAACTAATTATTTCCAGCTCTACCTGCTGAGAATTTGTATTTCCACTCCAGATATACTGAATCAGAATCCACATTTGAACAAGATCCCCAGTCGCATATCACCTACAAGTTGTACACAGGGATCACCTGGGGATACATAAGAATCATCTGGGGATCTTGTTAAAATGTGGTTCTAATTTCACTGTATCTGGGGTAGCAATGCAAATTCTCAGCAGGAGTCATACCAATCCCAATTTAAAGTCCTGGCCAACAGTTTCATAGTCTGAAATCTTCTGTTGCTAGAGAAGAGTCCCATATGGTCTTCTGGAAGACCCACTTCTCCCCACAATGTCTCATAGAACACCATATCTTTTGTAGGTGGCAGTTAATGCTTCTTTTCCAGGCAAGAAGTTTTTATTGAATGGACACAATATTCCTACAAAGAGATAAGTTATATAGAAGTGTCACATTTTCTTCCAACAGAAATGTGTATAGTTGGATCTTTTCCTCATAAGACTTCTCCCAGGTGTCATCATCATGACAACTCTAAGAGAGTGTTACCTACTGACAGATCTTGAGGTCACCTATCTTGTGTAGAATATGCTCCACCTTTTCGTCACATTGGCCCTGTGTCTTGTAATTGCCGCTTATCGTAGTCTGTCATCCTACCAGAGTGCTTTTCTTCCTTTTCTGCTAGACAGAGTATGCATACAACAAATTGTGGGAGCTCATTACTGAACTGATGTCTTTTTACACATTCCACCAAAATAATCCTTCCTACAGCAAAGTGGCCAACTATCATTATAGGTAATAGGCTGCTATCTTTTTTACACCCATCTTCACTCACTGTCTCCAAGGTGTATACTAACCTTCCTTTCTGTTGTTGAGTGTCACTGAACAGCTTCCATGTTGTACCCTCCAGCAGGGGCCATTTATCCTTCCACAACAGATGAAATGATGGATAGGTATTTAAATAGAGAAAATTCCTGGGAAGAAAGGCTGTTCTATAACTACATAAGGCACCTTCTCCTGCCAATGCATGCAAAACACAAAGAACACTTCACACACTGATTTCTGTCCTAACAGTTTCAAAGGAGGCTTGTTTCATCCTCGCTGGTGTTTCAAATAGCTGTATCTCTTATGTTCGTTACCAACCTGGGAGTCTGGTACCAAACAGACCCCAACAAATGCAGAATAAATGAAACTTACACTTACCTTCAGTCTATTTAGGGAATCTATTTTCTGTATTTATTAACTCTGTATTAACCTTGTTTTCTGTATCTCTAGGAAAAATCAAATCCATTCATCAAAAGTAATTTTTGTGAGAACGTATACAGCTTGTCCTTTAATTAACAAGAGAAAGAGCATAGAGTAGGGTGGAGGTGGATAGGGAGGAACTGACACCTTTTTTAGCTCCCCTTGTATTCATTCTAGAAACCCTAAAGACATAGTGGTTGCATGCTACATCTACTAACCAGAAAGGTCAGCAATTCAAATCCACAAGGCGTTTCTCGAAGACTCTATGGAGCAGTTCTACTCTGTCCTATTGGGTTGCTACGAGTCAGAATTGCCTTGATGGTAGTGGGTTTGATTTTGGTTTTGTACTCACTCTACCCCTCTCAGCATAGTAGACTGCGGTGATTCACAAGCTTTGCCTCATTAATTCTGGCAAATGTGTCTTCTTGGTTCGACCGCCTACTGAAAATTCATGTTTCTATCCCAGATATACCGAATAAGAATCTACATTTTAAACAAGAATCCTAGATCCGTAAGAGGCAGCTGAGGATCTTCTTAAAATGCAGATTCTGATTCAGTACATCTGAGGTGAAGATGCTGGTTCTTAGCAGTGGGTCAAATCAAAACAAAGTGGTCTGTAGCCTTAGTTTTATTCCACTCATTCAGGTGAGCGGTTAAGACCAGGGTTTTGAACAAGTTTCTTCTGGTTCAAAAGCCTGCTGAGAATTTACATTTATAACAAGTTCCCTATAGCTCTCAAAGTTTATTTTACTTAAGAATCACCCGCACCAAACTTGTTGCACTGTATATTCTGTTTAGTGTATCTGGAGTGGAAATGCAAATTCCCAGCCTAGGTGTGAACTGGAGCAAACCAGTTAGAAGCCCTGGTTAAGGCCCACAGCAGAGAAAAGTTCTCTAGATGATTCAGATATGGATCTAGATTCCAGATCCCTCAGCCCTAGTCTCGGGACTCTTTTACATTTCTTGCCTTTTGCTTTAAAATGGTCATTCTATTGAACAATTATAATTATATATAACTTTCATTTTACATTTTCATGCCAACGAAAGTGCAATACACCATCTCCTCATTGTCTTTCTAATTATCCCCCCCAACACACACACACACCTCATCTGACCACCTCTTCACTACGTTTTCTTGGGGAAACACTCCGCTAGGTCTGCTGTGTGTGTTGCCTTCAAATCTTCACAAAGGGCCTGTGAAGCAGGGATTACCACCCTCTTATGACAGAGGATGGCTAAGGGTCAAACAGGATGATGCCTCTCCCAGGAAGACAAAGCTAGGAGATAACAGAGCTAGCATCTGAACACCCAGGTTGATTTCTATTTGAAGGTTTGTTGGTTTTTCCAGTGTGTGTAGATGGGGGTTGGTACGACTGGAGCTGTACCTTTCTGTGAACTATGCCCACTTTTATGCACCTATCTGATTGCGACTGTGTTGTCAATCCACCTTGTTGACCCTCTCCTTTACCAAACATGCTGGGTTTTTTTGTTTTTTTGTTTTTTTTTTTGGTGATTTGTCTTTACTGATGAAGCGTCCTAAGTAAGTGAACTGAAGTCTTACCATCTTTGCTTTTAAGGACCATTCTGGTTGTATTTCTGTTGATACAACAGACACAACAGTGGACTCCAACACATCAGGGATCACAAAGATGGTGCCAGACTGGGCAATGTTTCATTCTATTTCACCAAAGGTCTCCAAGAGCCAGAGCCAACTCATGGGCCACCCAAGACAACCCCATTGTTGGTGCAATTGTCTGCTTTTCAGATGGCAGGTGGGCGTGGGGGTGTGGGTGGGGATCCAGCAACTCTGCTTTTATCAGTAGAATTAATTACAACTATTTACTTAATGTTTTCTAAGTATCATTTTCTCCTGTTTCCTAAAGCTGAAGAAATAGAGATTATTTATTTCACAACAAATAGGTAGGAAAAAAACCTACCAATTGCAAAATTAATTGCTTTGCCATGAGGCCTCTTGGGATGAATACATTATACAGAGAGAGAAGTATGCTCACCACCATATGGGATATTAGTCATTTTTGGCTGCTCCTCTATGTCTTTGGAAACAAGCCAGTATCATTGTCTCCAGTGTTATGAGACCTGTGAGAACACACATTGCCAGAGATAAGGGCTGTTTATTTAAAGGAAGAAACGTCATCAGTTGGTACCCTGAGAAATTGTCATCACTGAAAGCATGATAGGGAGAGAGAACTAGCTAGCTAGTCTGCAGAAACTGAGTTTAAAGTTCTATCCCAATTAAAACCTTTAATTTTTTTTTATTCTTGAGACATTTAGAAAGATGACATGACCTTCCGAGATCTAGAATCAGAAGTAGAGGGATTTTCATTAACTCATCATCTCTGTGCAATACACTGTATAATGGACAGGAAACCCCAGGTGGCATAGTGGGTTAAGTGCAAGTCTGCTAACCAAAAGGTCAGCAGTTCAAATCCACTAGGTGCTCCTTGGAAACTGTGGAGCTGTTCTACCCTGATCTCTAGGGTTACTATGAGTCGGACCCAACTCAACAGCAGAGGGTTTAGTTTTTTTGGTTATGTACAGTACATAATTGTACATAGTCCTTACAACAATTATAGTAGCTGAAAGCGTAAGCTTTAGGGTCACACAATCTTGAGTCTGAACCCCAGCCCTGCTGTTCCCTAGCTGTGTTATCTCTGGTGAGTTTCTTGCCTCTCTGTCTTTGTTTCCTCATCTGTACGATGGAGGTTATCATGCCCAGATTGTGAACCCTTGTTGTCAAGTCATTTCCAACTCCCAACAACCCTACAAGGATGGAGTGGAACTACTCCGTAGGGTTTCCAAGGCTATGACCTTTAGAGAAGTGGACTGCCACATTGTGGAGTTACTGGTAGGCTCAGACCACTATCTTTTTGGTTAGTTGCCAGGTGCTTAACCACTGTGCCACAATGAATTCCTCCCTAGCTTGTGGCTCAATGGTAAGCAATAAAGCAGATAATGTGTATAAACATTATTTATTTGATTTTTCCTCAAGTCTGATGAACATGATCTTTATGTACCTAAAACCAAAAAAACCAAACCCACTGCTACTGAGTGGATTCCAACTCATAGTAACCCAATAGGTCAGAGTAGAACTGCCCCATCGAGTTTCCAAGGAGCACCTGGCAGAATGTGAACTACCAACCTTTTGGTTAGCAGATGCAGTACTCAACCACTATGCCATCAGGGTTTCATTTATGGACCTTAATTAGCACCTTGATGATCCACAGGGTTTTCATCGGTTGATTTTTCAGAAGCAGAAAACCAGGCCTTTCTGCCTAGTCTTTCTTAGTTTAAAACCTCCACTCAGTCCTGTGCAGCCTCACAGCCAGGGAGTTATGAAGTAGATATTACTGACCTCAGTTTACAAATGAGGAAATTGAGATACAGGGATTCGTTTGTCCAAGCCACTCTGTGGCAGGAATCCTAGTCTGTACTGATCCTAAGCCTATTTTCTGAGATACCAGTAAGAATGGAATGGGTAAGAGGACACCAAACCTACTTCCACTGAGTCAACCCTTCCTCGTAACAACTCTGTAGGAGACAGTAGGACGGTCTCATATGGTTTCCAGGGCTGTAGTCATTACGGAAGTAGACTACCACGTCCTTCTCCTAGAGAAGTGGCGGGTTCAAATGGCTGACCTTACAGTTAACAGCTGAGAGCTTAACCACCATGCCACCAGGACTCCTTAAGATGGCACAATCATCTTAATTATTTGTAATTAAGACAGGCGGTAATGATAATTCAGAAACACAGCCTCATCTCGTCCATCACTGCACAGTCAACATCGGGGCTGATGTAGCAGAACAGCTCAAGACTGGGTTTAAATCCTGACTCTGTCATCTACTTGATGACAGCCCCTCTGAATAGCTTGATTCCTCAAGCCTGACTCTTCATATACAATATGAGAATATGTATACTCACAGGGCTATCTGAGGGATCACATGAGGGGAGGGGTGATCAGGAACTCTGCACATGAACTATTATGGCAATGAACATCATAAATGTGACTGTTTCAGAGGCAGGCTGCTCTCTCTCGTGGCACTTTAACCTCCAGCTATTTCCCAGAGTCAGCATATGCCCAAAGCTGTACCCCTGCTCTTCTGACACACATTCTTGATCAGCATGCCCAGGACTGCTATGAATGGTCATAGAGGCGAGGACAGGCACAA
Organism: Heterohyrax brucei; assembly: GCA_028571685.1. Taxonomy (NCBI): domain Eukaryota; kingdom Metazoa; phylum Chordata; class Mammalia; order Hyracoidea; family Procaviidae; genus Heterohyrax; species Heterohyrax brucei. The sequence continues at coordinate 48,899,638 of CM053150.1, read as the reverse complement.
GGGCACCAACCAAGGTGCAGACAGCAGATAAAATACAGGCCAGCCTCTGCTAACCACCTGTGCACAAGGACACCTCCATCCAGAGAAACTGGCACCTTCTGCTAATTTGCCGCCGAAGACACAGTATGGGCTCATAGTGTCCTTGAATACTCTCTCTGTTCTGTTTTTTTAAATCTTCACTTTTTCCATCCACTTCTGTCCAACTCACTCTTATTTCTCCAGCTTCCACCTTCCCCCCTTTCTGACCCACACTTTTCTCTCTTACCCCTGACCTTCTTTCTTGGTTAGCAGTCTTTCCAGCAGCTTAGGCAACCCAAGTGGTGGATTCAACTGCTTTGCTTGTGAGATGCTTCCCTTCTTGTCTGAAATGTGTTTCCCAAGCCTGGGGTTCATTCCTTTATCCAAAACTGCCCTCGAGTCTGGCTAAGAACGTGGCCTCCCTGGCTGCTCTTAAGGGTGGACAGGCTGAGTACAGCATGACAGTGTGAGTGACAAGAGTGGACTCTGCACTAAGAAAGCAGGTCACCATGTCCAAGTCCTCATCATGCCCTTATGACTCATAGTGTTCACACAACAGACTTTCATATATACATGTGCATGAAGCTCCTAACAGCAAACATTAACAGGATACATGCAGTTCATATATCTAGATGACCAAACATTGAATAGGAAGGCAGGGATTTATAAGCAGAAGATGTGACAGTAACCAGGTTAAAAAACAAAAGATGAGTAACCTGGAGCATCACTAGGATGATAAAAGCAGTTTAAAGTCAGAGGAAAAGAAGACTTTGCCACGCATACCAGGTGCTGGCATCAAACAGGACCTACAAAGGAGAGCCCAGAAGTCTGTTTCTGCTCTGAAACTTACACCTATACAGCAAATCAAATTGACTCTGATTTGATGAACACCATGCACTTATTCTCTGAACCCTCTGACAATACTGGCTGTTCACATGAACGCTGTGTGTTTCTTCAGGACACTGAGCACTCTGCAACACGCAAGCAATACCTCAGGATTCAGAATGAAGCCGTATGCTGACAAATGGTGAAACAAGAAGAGATAATTGTTCTCCACTAATTCTGATTCACTTACCAGGCTGTGAAGTGGGGGAAATAACTCTGAAGTAATTTACACCCACTGAGAAATGAAGGAGAGGAATTAAAACAGGCTAAAAAACAAACAAAAAAAAGGCAGAGAAACTTTCTTTACAAACTCTGTAAACTCAACCCCGGCACATGCTATCTGCTTGTACATTCTGTCTGCGGAGTTCTGGTCTGTCTCCTCTTCGCAGCTCAGCCATCCAACAGAAACCAGGAGCCGAGACGTGTGGGTCTGCGGCAGTTACCCACACCCTGCTGCTCCTTCCTCATTGGGAACCTGTCTGGCAGACAGTGGCAGGAGTGCAAAATTGACAAACGTGAAGGGAGAAACAAGTGCCTCGAGAATGTAACTGCACACAGGGACCTCCAAAGGATGTGCATCTCTGGCTTTTATAAAGAAAGGACCCCCGCAGCTGTGGGACCTGCAGCCTTTAAGCCAGAGGTGACTGGGAGCAAGAGGGAAACATCTTTTCCATCTAATCACCTACACAATTTTTTTAGGAGCACAACCTGCCAGAATGTAAACTGCAAATCAGTGGGTCTTTGGGAGCAACAGGGAGAGTTGTCCTGGTAGCTCAGTTTAAACTGAAGATGATAACATTTCATTGATCTTGAGGTAGTTGGTCAAAATGAGAGAGAAAAAGAAACATGCTCTGTAGAAGGAAGCTGGGCCATCTAACTTGACATGGACAGCAATACTGAGACCATTGAGAGAAGACTTAGAAATCTTATTGAAATCTTAGTAAATAACTGTATGTGGTATGGTACAGGGGAGTCAGAACAGGGTTCTAAGTCAGCATTTCAGTAGTTAAATGGCTTGTTTAGGGTTGGATGCTCCCAAATGTGGAGTGATGAGGCTTTTGTTTAGGAAGCCTGTGAACCGACATATGCTTATATAACTTTAGGAAATACGATCAGAAAGGCAATTTACTTACAAAATTAGAAACATGACCATATGGGTGGGCTCAAGGGGGGCTGCCAGTCAGTTTAAAGTTCTTTGTCAACTGGCACCATAGGGTGATGAAGTTGAAAGTTCACTAGGCAAGGAGTCAGGCCCCCTAGGGTCTGACCTAGCTCTAACTCTAGTTAGAACATGACTTAGTGAAGTAGTTCTTCATGCCTCTTTTGCCCCATCTGTAAAATGGGAGGAAGTGTGAGTTGAGCCATAAACTTGACTTTTTAGAAATCCTCTGTTAGCTCATGTGCCATATTATTGCTAGCTATTGTCAAGTAGGCTCCTAACTCATGGTGACCCCCTGCACAATAAAACAAAATGCTGCCTAGTCCTGCGCCATCCCCATGATCAGCTGTGGCTCTGACTTTTGTGAACAACTGGGTTTTCATTGGTTGAGTTCTCATAAGCAGATCACCAGGCCTTTCTTCCTAGCCCATCTTAGTCTGGAAGCTCCACTGAAACTTGTTCAGCCATTGGTCGATGGGTGGTAGCTGTACATGCAGCACATTGGCCAGAATCAAACCTGGATCTCCCACATGGAAGGTGAGAAATCCACCACTGCACCACCGTTGTCTACTCCATGCCAGGCATTATGCTGAACATACACATGTAGCATTTGATTCTCATGATTGTCTAAAAGTAGTCATATAAATATCATGTATGTGAGATACAAATATTTCTTTTTTTTAAAGATAAAGTAATTGGAGTTTAGGTTGAATAATTTGTTCACTGCAAAAGCTCTTAGATCACGAAGCTAAGATTCAAATTCAGGTCTGTCAGCCAAACTCAACCTATGTTGTTTCCTCACAAATTAGAGTGTTTAGATGACTTGATTACAGCAAATGATCTTTTGAAATGAACCCAGAAACAGAGGAAAATAAATGTGTTCTTCCCATCAGTTTAACCCTACACTTATTAGGAGGAAAGTTATATTAAAGTCTAACACAGATTTCAAAAACATGTGTTATATAGGGAAAGAATGCCAGGTGCAGTCAAGGGGTCTCAAGAATGGACTGAAGCAAGTATTGATGAGAGAAAATTCTATATATCAAAAAGAAAAAGAAAAAAAAACCCTGTTAAGACTGTTGTTCAAGCTTATCTTTCTATAACAGAGTTTCTTCCTTGAAGCTTGATCCTGAGGGATTTATATCACAGCTGAACACTAAGTCAGTTGCCACGGTGTTATAGCATGATTGAATCTAGCAGGTTGCCAAACTCAGACATGAGATAAACTGGAAGCAGAACCTCCGTTAATTATTCAAGATGTAAGAAAGCTCCAGAGACTGAGAAAGAAAGAGGGGGCAGGGATCCCATCTAAGTGCTAAAATTCCCCCAACACGTTCTTCCAGGACTTGGGTCCTTCCCATTTCTGAGGATTTAGTAGTGTTAAATTATTTTAATCTCTTCCTAAGCCTTGCGGAAATTCTCCGTGTGCAGTCCCCTCCATTTGTGAACAGTCTGTTGTAAAAACCACTATGATGTTATTAGACACCTCTCCCTACATAGCCTAACAGGAATATAGTTATGGAAAACCAGGATAATCCTAGCATACCAAAGCTTCTTTTCTTATGGATCCTCCTTTGTTGAGTAACTTGTGCCAGTTAACACACCTAGTAAGCAGCAAAGCTAAAATCTGAAACCAGGCAACCTGGCTGCTGAATCTATAGTTTTAAAGCTTTTGCAAAAAATTCCTTTTGAAGCAAAATTCTTTACTATGTGTTTCTCTCAGGCTCAGTTCCCCACGGGCACAGTTAGGTTAAAATGTACATCTTTTCAAATAGAGTCTGTGGAGAGGTAACCAAGAAAAAGAAGGCAAGTATTGGCAAACTTCTTCCATACCAGTGGGCAGGGGCTGGTGTCTGAGGGAGTGCCCTTGCTGAGCTGTTTCCAAGCTGCCCCCTCAGGGAGGGTCCTCCACCCTCTTGCCCCATTTGCCAGTGTTCTGCTTCCACCCACCTAACAGAGATTCACAGTCCTGCTCCTCTTCGGATGGTCCCTTAGACCTGATGGACCCCACAGCAGGTGCAGCTTGGGCCAAGGAATGCGGGTTTGTACCGAGCATTAGAGGTGGGCTTAACATCAGCTTTCACTTCTTTTAAGAAACAAGCTTCCTTAGTCACTCCTGCGCTTACAAGTTTTCAAATTAATAAGAATTCTCCCTTTAAAAGGAACATTAATGGAAAGATTAAAGAGATCATGTGATCTCCCTTCTGTACACATGCACACACAATTATTCCAGAATGAGTTTGCTATGGCATTAAACTCAAAACCCACTGCCATCAAGTTGGGTCTGACTCATAGGGACCCTGTAGGACCAAGTAGAACTGTGCCATAGAGTTTTCAAGGAATGCCTGGTGGATATGAACTGCCGACCTCTAGGTTAGCATATATAGCACTTAACCCACTATATACCAGTCGCATAAAAAACAGGTTCTTAGAAGTATGTAATTACATGCGTAACAATAATAGAGACCATAGAGGAAATGCCAGACATTTATCTAATTTTTATAATTAATCCTGTGAGGTTGGAATATGATTCGTTTTGTTTTATGAAAGTTTAACACTGAAGTGTACAGTCTCTGAGCAACAAGCCCAGGATCACACAGTTGGTAGATGGCAGAGATTGGATCATCCCCACGCATGTCATCATACATGCTAGTCTCAGAAAGAGAAGCTGCTCACCATGGAAACACACAGGAGGTGGGAGATCGAAGGAAAAATACTGCATGCAAAATGGTTTCAGTACTTTTCAGTTTTGCTTCTGTTTTCTGCTTTATGAAGTATAACTGATAACAATGCATGTTTAAAGTATACAGTTTGACACCTTTTGATACAAAGCCATGATATGAAACCATCACTATAATTAAGATAATGAACACACCCATTATTTAGAGTTTCCTCACTGCACTTACAGTCTACCCCTCTCTGCTCTTCTAGCACCAACCACATAATCTGCTGCCACCGCTTTAGTTTGCATTTCCTACAATTTTACGTAACTGGAATCATATAGTAGGTACCCTCTGTTGTCTGCCTTTTTGCACTCAGTATAGTTACATTGTCATCAGTCTATCACGTTGTGTGTATCAATAATTTGTTCCTTTTTACTGCTGAGTAATACTTTAGGTGTTTCCAGTTTAGAGTTATAACAAGCAAAGCCACCATGAACATTCATGTACAAATCTGTGTGGAGATATGTTTTAATTTCTGTCAGGAATAGCTGGGTCATATGATAGGTGTATGTGTAAGATAAAAATCAAGTTCCAAAGTGTTCTTTCTCTAAAGCTGTACCATTTACACCCTCATCAGCAGTGAAAAGGAGTTCCAGTTATCCCACACTTAGGATAATCAGCCTTTTAATTTTCAACAAGGATTTCTTGAGTATGTACAATAAATTCTGCACTGTGCAAGGAGGCATGGGAGCACTAAGGACTCAGAGGAAAAGGAACTCTACTCATGGAGCCAAAATCCACATGGGGAGACAACAAAGTTGTTAACTCCCCTTCAGTACAAATGTTTACCTGTGTCTACAATGTATGGCTTATAGGATAAGAATACACAGATACAGATATATTCACTTTTACTGTTCCTCTTTACCGTTGAGCAACACCTGTTTTAGGTGTTTCTAGTTTAGAGTTATGACAAGTAAAGCCACCATGAACATTCATGCACAAGTCTTTGTGGGGAGATATGCTTTTATTTCTCTTGGGAATAGCTGGGTCATATATATATGTATGTACAAATGTATATGGAAACTCTAGTGGCATAGTGGTTAAAGACTACTGCTACTAACCAAAAAGTTGGCAGTTTGTATCCACCAGATGCTCCTTGGAAACTCTATGGGGCAGTTCTACTCTGTCTTATAGGGTCATTGTGAGTTGGAATGGACTCAACTGCAGTAGGTTTGGTTTGGGGGTTTATATATACATATATGTATGTTATGTGATATGATATATGAATATTTATATCTAATAAAAGGGCTCAAAGGAAAATATAAGAGCATAGCATTATTAGCTGTAGTTGGTCAGGTTTAGCTCTGGGAACAGATAAGTTTTGTACCCATCAATCTTTAGAAAATAGCAAAATTTTTATTGCTAAAGAAATGAAAAAGATGGTATTTCAGAATCTTCTATTTAGTGGATTAACTTGGGTTAGTTATTTAAACTCTTAGGGGTTATAATGTGAATGACACACACCAAACTATAAGACAGATTGCCACAAAATCATGTCCTTTTCCCAAAGCTCCCATCAGAGCTTTGTCTCTGATTTGTCTCTGATTTAAGCTCATGGGGTAATGATTTCAATGACCCACACCAAATCATAAGACAGATTGCTACAAAATCCTGTCCTTTTTCCAAAGCTCTCATCAGAGCTTGTCAACCCTGCAGATTACAAGGACTTAGGCAAAGAAATAGACAGTTAACTGTCAATTTGGAACGACACCACAGATTGACTTGGGCACGTCAAATGCCACTCTCCTGTCATGTTAAACCTGCATTCTGATGCTAGATGCAGTTGCCAGTTGCTACTTTGAAGGGAGTGCAGTTTACTGCACCTTCAAAGCAGTGACTGAAGACAGAGCTTGGCACTCAGTAAACTGTCTGCCATAGATGGTTTCAAATGATATGCCAGTTTGGCAAGAGTAGAGAAGGTCACCACAACGTGCCAAAGGAAAAATTACATCTATTTAATGAACAAATAGGTATTCATCTCGGTAAGGAAGAATTTCTCTGAATTTAAACAAAATCTCTGAGGATAGGCTGGGAAAAATCATGATTCCAGTGACGTTTTTCTTCCTTAGACCTTCTCTAAAATGGAATGTTCTGGATGGTGTTCCAGTGAAAGCCACAGATCTCTGTTATGCACTACTAGGAATCTCAGAGTTGTATTTTTTTTTTTTTGTTGTTAATGCATCTCCAGACACAGTACTCAGATTCTCCAAGTAACTTCTTGTTTTTCCACAGTATGTATTCTTCCCCGGATCCCCACAAAAAGACATTCTTGCAACCATAATTCCTATTCTCTTCTGAGCGCCATGTCCCCTACACTATGTCCAATGTGATTTAGTTCTTCCTCCTCTCCTTCATTCTCTCTGGGAAAGATCCCACAACCATCTACTTGCTCTCATTCCACTCTGCCTGTGTGCATCCAGCCATTATCAGGCACATTACATTAATGGCAAGACACATTCTTTTACTGGAGGACCAGACCCTGGCTGTCTGATTTCAAAGCCTGCAGGAACAACAAGGAAGATATTCTATTTCTAATGTGTTGAAGGCCTTGGAACTGATTTATAGGTAGTGCTAACCCAAATGACTAATTTGGGGGGGTTTTCAGATTTGCAGAAACTCTGGTGGTGTAACGGTTAAGCCTTACAGGTGTTAACTAAAGGGTTGGCAGTTCAGATTTACTAGGAACTCCTTGGAAACCCTCTTGGGCAGTTCTGCTGTGTCCTGTAGGGTCATCATGAGGAAGAATTGATTTGACCAGCAATAGGTTTGGTTTTTGGGTTTCAGGTATGTCAAGGTTAGTCTCATCTTTAGCACAGAGGACCTACTTAGGATTTTGGAAACATGTAATTAGTGATTTGGCTTCTAGGAGGAACCACCTACAACAAAGCTCTTGAGTGGTTTCAGGAACACAATTCCTTGGCATAGGCCACCTGATTCGATTATACTGAAACCAAATTCAACTCTAAGGGAAAGCACGTTACTGTGGAGCCTCAAAACACTACACGTAAGAAAAAGCCCTTTCTACAAAACATCACTATTTCCAATCCCAGACACAAGTATAGAAGAATACTGATCCAGCTTATCTGGCCAACGTGGAAGCCAGCAGTCCTCAAGGGTAACCAGAGTTCTAACCAGGTATTAGAAGGAAGATAGGAAGGGGGCTGATAAAGACAGTATTCAGTAGACGGGGATTCCAATTCACAGTTTAGCCTGGGTCACTTCAAGTTTTTTTTTTTTTAACTGTGCTTTTAAATGAAGGTTTACAGAGCAAATGACTTTCTCATTAAGCCATCAATACACACATTGTTCTGTCAATGCCACAACGTGTCAATAGTCTCCCCTTCTTAGCCTTGGGTTCCCCATGACCTGCTTTCTAGCTCTCTCCTGCCTTCCTCTCCTTGCCCCCAGGCTGTTTCATTCTTGGGCTGAAGAGTTAAGCTTAGGGGTGACGTCATCACTGTGTCATCAGGGTGTTTGGGACCATACACTGTTAGTTTGTTGAGATTTGTCACAGCAGTCAGTTTGGTCTTTGTTGTGAATTTGAATTCTGTTCTGTATTTTTCCCCAGCTCTGTCTGTGATCTATGTTGCAGCAGTTGGCCGTGTTCCAGGCACACAGCAAGTGCCATTAACTGTTTGCTATTAATATTAGTAAAACCAATAATTGTAAACAATGTTAGTGTTTGAGAAACAAAGGGAAGATGAAAGGGTTTCAAAATGCCTTTCTGGAAAGGGTATATATCTTTATGATGTATGACAGTGCTCCTGTGGAGAGATTACCCTTCACTGGCAAATAGGGAAGGCTGCCAGATAAAATTCCTTGTGATGGCTCAGATGCTACTCCTGAAATATCTCTTCCTGCACATTCAAAGAAAATTACAAGAACTAGCTTGGAAAAAAAAAAATGAATACAAAGTGAGTTTCAGTGTCTGTTTTTATAGAAAGGAAACTAAAACAAGAAAGCTGGCTGTTTGGACATATTCTGGCCCTGCAGACAGCACTGCTTTACCTCCATGTCCCACGTGGATAACTCCAATCCCTTACTTCTTCGAGGTACAAATTAGTGAAAGTGTGTAACTGTATTGTTAGGACCACATCTGTGATGAGCCCTCTAATAGGCTGAGGTCCTAAAGAAGAGAGAGATTTGCCCAGCAGAACAGCAAGGGTAAAAACTGTTACCTTCTAGAAGAATTTACTGTTCTTGTATTCCTGCATTCATAATTCTCCCAGCATAGCCATTATAAAAATCTTGAGACTCCTGTAAAGCTAAGATGGCCAATTATTTTTCACCTTCCTTGGGCACCACTTTCATTCCATTTATGGAGAACTGACTGACAGCACACAAGCTCCAAGGTGAATGTAGAATGAAGTCGAGCTATGCTTACCCTAAAGTCATAGATATAAAAAATTATACACTGCTCCTTGATCATAAATTACTACTGTAAATGTTGTTATTTGTGACTAAAATGCATGGCAATACTTAGAAGGGCAGAATTTCAGTAAGCATGTTTTTTTTCTTTATTAAAGGTGTTTTGGTAAGGAAAATCTGGTGGCATAGTGGGTAAGTGCTATGCTTGCTAACCAGAAGGTTGACAGTTCGAATCCATCAGGCAATCTGCGGGAACTCTACAGAGACAGTTTTGCTCTGTCCTAAAGTGTCACTGTGAGTCAGAATTGACTCTACAGCAGTGAGTTTGGTTTTGGGTTTGGTGGATGTATTGAAAAGACTGACTCTTCAGATAGACCTGAATCCACATTTGGCTATGCCATGATGTGAACTGGAGTCCTGTTGGTGCAATGATTAAGAACCTGGCTGCTATTCAAAAGGTCAACAGTTTGAATCCACCAGCTGCTCCTTGGAAACCCTACGGGACAGTTCTATTCTGTCCTTGCAGGGTCACTATGAACTGGAATTGACTCCACGGCAATGAGTTTGGTTTGGGATGATGTGAACCTGGCTAACTGACTTCAGTGCTTTAAGTCTCAGTTCCCTCACTTGTGGAATAAATAGAAGAAAGTCATGAAAAGAATGAAAACACAACAGATCACAATGGTCTGATGTGAAAAAAGTCATAGGGGTGGTGTAGGACTGTTCAGCAATTCATTCAGCTGTGCACAAGGTCACCGTGAGTTGCAGCCAATGACAACAGCTGACAACAAGACATTTTTTGTAGGGATGATGGCTGTCTACATTAATTTTAGTTAAGCAGATGTGCTGACTGATTAGCCACAGAAATTGTTAAACAGGTTGAAAACTCAGGTGAACAGAAAATTCTCAGCCTAGTAGGACTATTATACAGATTAAAGGATTAAAAGTGCTTGGAAGAGTACCTGGTACACTGGAGCTCAATAAACACTAATAAAGAAGCTAGATACTGTTTCCAACTAAAGTGTTGCACTATTTCACCAGCTAATGTTGAAGACACCAATAGGAACTTGTGAGTAACCTATTTTAGAAGTATACACAGTCATCTTATGTACTGAAAGTGACAGAATCCATTAACAACAAAGAACTTGAGGGTCAAAGAACTCAATGGCCAGCCTTCCTCCCTCATGGACATCAAAGAGGCAGGGTTTATAGCATGTGGGAACATCACACAATACCAGGAATCACGGCCCAGCCTAATGGCTACACATATTTTTGAGGGAACACAATTAATTCAGTCCATGACATCTCCAATGATTGAAGTTCATTCCCTTGAGAAGCAGTTCCTTCTAAACTTTGGGCAGGTTCAACTGTTAGAAGTTGACTCTTTAAATTTAGCTCAAATCTGTCTCCTTGTAATAGCTGCTCGCTAATGAATTCAAATGCTGTCCTCTAAATCAGTGAGAATAAAGGCAACATTTCTAATGTAAAGGATATGATTGTGGTGATAAGATGGAAGAGCCACTAAATCCTGGGGATGAGAGAATAGGAGCAAACTCACAGGGCCATCTCCTCGGGTTGCTTTCTAGTGCTGCCGCACTTACCAGGGTACTGAGACTCTGCAGCCAAGACGAGTAAGTGGTCCTGAACCCTTCCCTTTGTTGATTACCCCAACATTTACATCTACTGAAGGAAGGAACAATGGAATCATTTTATTTGTTGAACTGAAGACATGAAAAGGTCCTAGGATAAAAGGGCATAGTACTTACACAACATGCACTCAACCACCTGTTCACTCGGTAGCACCTCCTAGGAAGTGACTGTGGGAGAAAGGGCAGGCATAAAGCATTTGGAAAGAGATCTTACCAGACAAAGAGGTTCAAACCAATAAGAATAATCATAATGCTTTTATGAGGAAGATTAAACTTAGAAGATAGAAGCGCAAAGGCATTGCTAAGATATACTCGTCAGTGAAGTTGAAAAAAAAGCAATAGGGATATTTATGTCTTTTCAATAAGTCACAAAGCCTACTGTCAGTAACAGTAGCAATTCTGGCCATCAAGGCCAATAATAGCCAGCCAAGTACTATTGAGTTGGATCTGACTCATGGCCAATAATAGGAACTCATAACAATTGCTTTCATTGACTGCACCAACAGAGGTTAAAAGAAAATGAAATTTAGAGAGACTGGGTGTTTTCTTTCCTATACTTGGCAGCTGATTATATTTATTATGGTATGTATGAAGATATTTTTCTGTTGGGAAAGCATAGTAACAGGAGGCTGGAACATCCCTTAAGGTGTGAAGATCTGGCGCTTAAATCAGCGACCAGAAGGAACCCAGAGACATCATCCAGCCAGTAAGCAAAACCTCAATAACGCATAGACTAAAAATAGGGAGAAACATCTAACTCTTGCTTGTCAGGGTAGTAAATTGAAGGAAGATGGCATTACTGAGGCCAATGAAGAGCTGAGTTTTCACCCAGGTGTAGGACCAGCCTCCACAGCCAGACAGAGAACAAATGGATGAGACTGAGGTGAGTGTTTAGGGTAAGAAAAGGAAAGACGAGGGAATTATTCCAAAGCCCAGAGCCACTGCAACCTCTAAACAAGGTAAAAGGCCAACAGATGTTTGCTTTAAGGTCCCCTGGGAAGTGTCTGTCACTTCCACCTCACCATGGACTCCAGTGGTCTGCAGAAGGCAAAGCACTGTGTTATGGTACAGGGCTGGTCATTTCCCCACACACTGGTCCAAAGTTTCTGGTTTCCCACTGGAATTCCCCAATCTAACTCAGGTTTTCAAGCTGTCAGTTCCTCAGTTTCTCTACAGTCCAGCCTCTCTTCCAAGGGCTGCTGGTCTTCCCGGTCACCTGTGGGCATTTTCCTTTGCAGCTCTGCACTCTCAGTTCCTAGGTCTAGACTCACACCTAGTAGTTCAATGATCTCCAGAAGGAAATTCCTCTGTGAGGACCTGGCCCTCGCTGTACAGCCGTTGTTGCCTTCCACTGGTCACATCTTACAGCCAGGGTTTACTCTTTAGCTCTAGGCAGTACACCGTGGGATTGTTTTACTCTGAGCCCCTCCTAGGGACCAGGTGGGCTCACACACTGCCCAAGAAGTACAGTGTCCTGAAACGCAAGGATATCATAACACAGGGGAAAGCCCCTGTCTTAGGCATATAGTGCAACTGTAACAGAAATATCACCGGTGGATGGCTTTAAAAAGAAATACTTTATTTCATCACAGTCCAGTAGGCTAAAAGTCCAAATTTAGGGTGTCCGCTCCAGGGAAAAGCCTTCTCTACTGGCTCTAGAGGAAGGTCCTTGTCACTAGTTTTTCCCTGTATCGGGAGCTTCTGATGTATAGGGACCCCTTCCAAAGGACTCCCTCTGCTCCCTGCACTACTTGTCGATGGTAAGAGGTCCCTAATTGTCTGCTTGCTTCCCTTTCCTCCATATACCAAAAGATTGTCTCAAGGCACAATACAATCTTACACATTGAGTCCTGCCTCACCAACACAACTACCACCCATCCTCCCTCATTAACATCAAAGAGGCAGGATTTACATTGAAAGAATATCACCCAACACCAGGAATCATGGCCTAACCAAATTGCTGCACACATTTTTTTGACAACACATTTCCAACCACAACAGCCCCCATCCAAGGTCCCTTTGAAGAAAATGTCTAGCTTTTTGCTTATTAAGTACATGTTGAGTGCCATGTGTTAGGCACGTGGTGATGCCGGGGAGACAGATGGGTAGAGCATGGAAGAGGGGCTCTCCAGAAGCTCCCAACGTTGCATGCCCACATGGCCACCCTGTTCCCAGGGCTCTGGGTTTAGTGTGAAATGGGTCACTCACCTGAGCTCAAGCCCAAGCCTTCAGCATAGGATGTCATTTAGAGCTAAACTTTATGTGCCATCCCTTTGCCCTTTTTCTAAAGGCAGGAAAGTCTCATGCAGAATGTCTGCCTTTAAGAAATTTCATAATTGAAAGACAGCTATAAAATAATATAAATCCTGATGAGGCAAGAGCCAAGTTGTAGAAGAATGAGCAGGAGGAGGCAATTAATTGGGACCATGTGGATACAGAGAAGCACTGAAGGCTGATTTTCCTAAAACAGAAGTCTCATCCTGCCACTGGCTTATTTAAATGAAAAAGAAACACTGTCTCATAGGCTCAAATAGAGACACCATAGCATGCTCTAGAGCAGGCTTCATAATCTGTGCCCTACTCTCCTTACCTTCCTCACCAGCCTCTCCCCTTCCTCCTTAACATCTGCTCACCCAGCTGCAAAGGTGCATCTTCATCTCCAGCCCTGCGCAGCCTGACCCAGTTAGAGTGTTTCAGACATCCCTCCCAGTTTACATGGAAGTCCTAGATCGTCGGTACTGCATTCCTGCCTTAGCATGTCTTCATCTCTTGCTCCAATACTCAGTCCAACTTCGCCAGGTGCTCCTTGGAAACTCTATGGGGCAGTTCTACTCTGACCTGTAGGGTCGCTATGAGTCAAACCTGACTCCACAGCCGTGAGTTTTGAGTTCTGTTGAGGCTTCTTTCCAGGTCAGGAAATTTGGGTGCCATGGTGTGATTCCAGCCCACTCTCTTTAACATGTGCTGTCTCCTGGTTGTGTACCTTCAAGACAGTAGATACTATTGACATCTGACCATAGAGCCATACTGGGATCTGAGAAAACTCCTCTAGAAGTTTCAAAGTTATATGCTTCTAAAGAAACCTTCTTTTGTTTTGCAGAAAAACTGGAAGGACTTGGATAGAGTCCAAGAGTCACTGTGAAGTATTGAAAGTAATCTGGAACTCAGCATAAAGTGATCCTTCTTAATGAAGCGACTTACTATCATTGCTATTATTATCTCTCCTAGCTGCATCAAGGGGAATTCTGTGAGTATGAAGAAAACTAGAAATCCCTCTCATTAATATGGGATGCTGCTAAGTGTACAATCAGGTTGTATAATACCATATATATGGTTTATACACATAGTTCACTGCCAAGTATTAAGTAATGGCTGTTAAAAGGATTATTCTAGGATACACATATTTTTTAAGTCCCTCACTTTTACAGTTTTTTTTAGGCTCCATTCCTTACCCTCTTGTATATCCTGTAAGGGAGAACAAGCCATATGCTTCAATTTTAACTGACAGTACTTTGGAGGGTAAAATTCTGAAAGGTGATACGAGTATGTCTGTTTTGTTTCTCACTGTACCCCCAGTGTTTGGCTGGTGGTAGACAATAAATAATATGTAACTGAAATCAGTCACCATTCCTACAACTAGCACAACCACCATCATAGCTAAATTTATGCAGGTTGCTCTTGCAGATACATGTAAATGTTTAGGCTGCCTCTTTTCCCATATGCTCCTGAAGCTCAATTTGAAATGAAGAATCCACCTTCCAAGAGGGAGCAGAGCACCTGCTTTCCTGGGCTCTCTGTCGTGGAAATGAAATGAGGTGTTATAAATGAATGCCCTTCCCATCCTGTGGAGACCGGATGGGCCGTGACAAGGCAGAGGGACGGAGCACACACTGGCCCCTGAGTGTGACACTGAAGTTATCTAGAGAGTCATCTCCAGCAGCTGCAGGGCTCAGCCTACTCTGAGAAACATAATTGCTACAAGAGCTAACAGAATAAAGCGGAGACCTCTCCACTACCTCTTAAAAGGACTGAGTGAATTAATCTAAACCAGACTGCTAATAAGTGGTCCCTAGTCTTCCCTTATAGAGAAGAATGTTTAGCAGCTTTCACCCACTGTGCTTTTCAATGAGTACAGGGAAAGCCTAATCCCTCGTTGACCACACAGGTCTTCATTAAATCAGGACTAGCCCTAGTGAAGCACTTTTTATTAAAGAAGCAAATAGTGAAATTGTTCCGTACACAGGTTCCAGAGCCAGACTATGTTCAAATCCCCGTTCCACAGCAGCTTGTCCCCATACCTATGGTCCTCAGCCCCTTCCGTGCCCCTACAGATGAACAGTGTGGACCATCACATCAGCTTCCCAAGGGGCACACTGACAGGACACACAAGGAGAAAGGGCAACAAAGCCTAGTATCTGCTTCCCCATCCCCTTTTTTCCTGATTGCAGGCTGCACTTCTTCACCAAAAGGTCTTTTGCAGGTGATCTTCCCCAGTGCCCCATCTATTTTCTGGATCTCTAAATTTCAATTAGTCCTCCCTACTCTGCCTGCTCAGAGATAGGTGAGACGCAGTTAAAGTCCCAAGCCTGTACTAGGCTTTGTGGTTTCCAGCAGTCTGCCCACACCTTTCCAAGTCATTCTGTTATGACATTCTCCTTAAATGAGGCAAGTCCAGCTATACCATCTGCTCCATGCTAGGATCTTGCTCACCTGCCATGTACTAGCCTGTGATTTTGGCCAGGTGCCTGACCTGTTTGGCTTGCATGTGGCTCTTTTATGGTGGTGATGATAGCAGTTACCTAGGGTTGTTGTGAGGATGAAATAAGTTATCGTTGACTACTGTTATTAAAGCAGCTATTATTAATCAATCACAACAGTTCCTCTTTATGTAGTGAGAACTCAGTAATTCAAGTGTCCTCTTACCCAACCTGAAGCTATGTAGAGGTCAGGCTCAAAACCAGAATTTGAATCTTTGGTGCCCAAGACTGTCATCCAGAGATTTCATCGTATATGACATCACTGATGGATGGGAAGTGACTACCAGATCATTATCTTGAGAAGCATTCAGGAGAGGGGAATGTTGTGATTGATTAACAGTGTCCATCATGTGCACCAAATAGAGAGTGATAGCATCCATATCCCTGTTCTTCTCTGCCTAGCAGTGCTACTCATTGTACTTTCTGAAACAATCAACTAACTATTCAATAGATATTGACAAAACATATCCTTCCTTCATTTAGATGCTTTTTGAGCAAGAGGGAACACACAATGATAGGTTAGACACACTATATCCTTGTCCCCTAGGAGTCTACAGCCTAGCTGGAAAGACAAAGCAACCAAGAATAAAACAATTGAGATCAGGCTGTAGCTAGTATTCAACAGTAACTGAAAGAAAGGAGAGCTCAAAGTTTATTTTAAGCACAGGTATTTTACTAAGCATTGGTGATGTAAAGTGAATAGAGCTGCCTTGACAGGTATATAGCATAAGAGAGAGAATTTCAATATACTATAATAGATGAAGAATATGCTAGAAAAGCATAATAGTACAGGTTCAGTGGGAGGATAGGATATCTTTTTTTTTTTTTTAATTAAAAAAATTGACTTTCTAGAAAGGATATGGCCTGTCTTAGTTACCTATGGCTGCTGTAATAGAAATAACCACAAGTGGATGGCTTTAACAAAGAAATTTATTCTAGGAGGCCAGAAGTTATTTTATTTATTCTAGGAGGCCAGTCTAGGAGGCCAGAACCCAGGAAATGGTTTCTGTATTTGTGGGTTCTAGGTGAAAGTCCTTGTCGTCAATCTTCCCCTTGTTTAGCAGCTTCTCACTGCAGAAACCCCAGGTCAAGAGGATATGCTCTGTCTCACAGCATCTTTCTTGGTGGCATGAAGCCCCATCTCCCCTCTACATGCTTCTCTCTTTTACACCTCAAAAGAGATTGACTCAAGATACAGCCTAAACCTGTTGATTGTCTCCTGTACCATCAGCATAACTGCGTCTAGTCCTGCCTCATTACATTCACAGAGGTAGGATTTGTAACACATAGGTAATTATGTCAGGTCATAAAGTGGGGGAAAACTACCACACAAGGCTGAGAATCATGGTCTAGCCAGGCTGACACACATTCTGGAAGGACATAACTTAGTCCACAACATGGCCAAATGGAGTATTCAGAGAAAGCTTTTATAACAAACTTCTTGATTTTCTTCTTTCTCCAAGGCTACAGTCTATATGCATAGAAATCTGGGCAATGAATAAGGAAAGTAAAGAAAGAATTGATGCTTTTCAATTATGGTGTTGGCAAAGAATCCCGACTATACCACAGACTGCCAAAAGAACAAACAAATCTATCGTATAGCCATAAAGCTCCTTAGAAGCCTAGGATGGTGAAACTTCATCTCACACACTTTGGACATTTTACCAGGAGGCACTAGCTCCTGGACAAGAACACCATGCTTGCTAAAGTAGGTGGTCATCGAAAAAGAGGGAGACCCTCAACAAGGTGGATTGACACAGTGCCTGCAACAACAAGCTCAAGCATAAGAACAATCATGAGGATGGCGCTGGGCTATACAGTGTTTTGTTTTGTTGTAGGAAGGATCACTATGAGTTTGAAACAATCCTATGGTACCTAACATCACCAACATAGTCACATGGTCACGTGTCCCTAACACAAACATCTTTGGACTCTGGGATTAATCTGTCTTTATTTAGAAGAACTTAATGTTCGATTCAATGTTGAGGGAATTAAGTATCACTTTTTGTTTTTTTAAATTATTTTCCTGCTAAGATCTGATGCTTTAGTTCTAGAAACCAGTATTATTTTTTAGGTCAAAGTATTACACTATTCTCCAATTTTAGTTATAGTTCTTTCCCTTGCTTCTAAGTACTGAATCTTTCTCTTGATCATGTAAGTACTCTGAGCATCTATTTTGTTCTTACATGTACACTCCTCTGACTCGACGGCCCTTGGCTTTTGGCATCTTAATTACTTACTTCACAGTTAATTAATTTAGCCAATATGGAGTGTCTGCAGATACTACGCTGTGCAATGACCATAATGATCATGAAACAAGACATATACAGTTCTTGCCTTCACGGAAATCACAATCTAATGGGGAATACGGAAACACAAATAATTCCATCTTATAACAAGAGCTATAAAAAACAGATACAGGGTTCAGAAGATTGACATAGTGTTGCTGGGTAGTGAGGTGATTAAAATGAGGAGGTTAGGAAAGGCTACACTGGAAAATACTACATTAAAGCTGAGATTTGAATGAGAGGTAGGAGTCAGCCAAATTAGGGGGCAGTCCATGAGAAGCAGTGGGGGGCAGGATTCCAGGCAGAGGAAACTGCATGTGGAGAGGCCCTGAGTCTGAGAAAAGCTTGAAAGTTTGGAAGATCCATGTTGTTTTCACTGTGTGGCCATTGAATTGATTTCAGCTCACAGCAACCTACCAGCTGCTCCACAGGAGAAAAGACTTGTCAGTCTGCTCCCATAGAGACTACAGCCTAGCAAACCTTAGAGGGCGGTTCTCCTCTGTTCTGTAGGGTCACTATGAGTCAGGAGAACTACAGGCAGGCAAATTTGCTGGCGCCTAGCAAACACTGGGGAGTGTGGAGAGAGACGAGGCTAAACAGAAAAGCTAGAGCTAGAGCTTGTAGGATTTTGCAGACCTTGGTAAGGATTTTGGATTTTTTTGTTGTTGTTGTTAACTAAAGGCAGACACTGAACCCTAAGCCTTGATACTAACGTTTGACCTCCTGATTCTTCCAATGTTACCTGTCCTCAGCTTCCTATCTGCCTTTCGGTACACCTCCACCACTCCATAGCGGATCCCAATGGGACCACTTAACCTTCTCCTCTTGCCTGTTATGTCTCTCTCCTCCCACTGGGGCCTTGCCTTCCTTGCCTAGGTGTGCCTCCCTTCATCTACCGAGAGATCAGGTTCCAGATGCCAGGCCTTTTATTCATCACTGGGCAGAGAACTCAGCTCACTCTGATGTAGCCCAAAGAGACACAGAGGCTCAAATTTCTGCAGAAGTTTGCAAATTATTTTTTTAAAGTTCTTGTTTAGAGACAGAGAATATTTGTCCATCAATAAAGCCAAAGCCACTGTCATCAAGTCAATTTCCACTCATAGCAGCTCTGTAGCTCAGAGCAGAACTGTCCCATAGAGTTTCCAAGGAGTTCCTGGTGGATTTGAACTGCCAACTTTTGGTTAGCAGACATAGCACTTAACCACTACACCACCAGAGCTTCTTGTCTATCAGTAGAGCAGAAGTTTCTGATTTGTTTTTCTGGTGAGCAGCTGCATATATAAAAAGCATCAGTGACAGCATAAAATACATTAATTTTTTTATTCTTTCTTAACAATATTACATTTTTTCCAAGCATACTGAGTACCCAAACATCTAAGAAATCATTTTTTTAAAAATCCTGTTAGGAAAGCAAATTGGGGTTCCATGTAAAGAAACTGGGGTGACAAATTTGCTGGTCTATCTTACAGGGAAGTGGGTGATCCATTTTCTGCAGAAAAATTAAAACCATAAATAACAGTCATCTACCTCTTAATCCTATCACTTTCTTCAAGCTTCTCTAAAGAGCAAACAGGACTTGCAGAATACAAGTTAGGAGAGCATAAATGTGCAAAAAAACCCACTAACCTTGTTTATTTGTGTGTGGTTTGGTTTGGTTTGAATAAACCAGAACCAGTATTCAGGATTCTCTCTGGAAGCCACTAAAGCATTATCCAAGTTAAGAGTGCATTAAAATGTTTATGGATTCAGCAAGAGAATAAAATTTTTGTCACTCCCTTTCCCATCCTGATTTAACATCCTAGAAGCTCTTAAATTTGAATGTTTGCATTTATAAGAACAAGAAAACAAAGTAGGTTTCCAGACATAGACAAATGTCCCAACAGATAGCAAGGTACGTTTCTTGGATTTGTCCCCTTCTGAAAAGAAAAGTGAAAAGCAGGAGGAAAGTATTCATCTTTCAAGCCCCAAATCATGCTCCCTGCCAATATCTAAACATTGTAGCAGACATTCGAATGGTGAGGTCAGCTTCTGCTGACACGGACTTGTTTCATCTGGGTTTATATCAACATAAATAAATAACCAAACAAGCAGACAGATAGGCTCCACCCCTCGCACTTGACATTGTGCGTTTGAAGTTGTAACACACCTGCTCAGAAATTCCAAAACGAGACACAGCTGCTGGCGCCACTTACTGTTGCAGTTTGCAGGAATAAAAATGCGCTCTCAGCACTCCTCCCTCACACGTTCCCCTCCAAGTGTGAAGCGCCATACGAAAACTGTCAAGCTCAGCTCTACACTGCTTGGGGGTAACCAAGTAACGACGCACAGGTTCCCAGCACTGCTTGCCAGGGGGTGACAATGATTTAATGTAGGAAGACAGTGTCTGTACTGAGGCACTCAAATGACTGCTCACAACACTGTTTGCACTTGAAGCATTAATCAGGAATATTTTTAGATGAGAACAGCCGCCAAATGCCTAAAGCCCAAATTTGCATCCTGTGGGAACACGAGCCCAATGTGAAATGTGATAAGAATAGCATAAACAGGCAACCACAGGTGAATGCAATTCATGCAGCAGGGCTTTTATTTCCTTCTGCACCCACTTTTTCATTCTGAGTGGAGTACCTGTTGCCTGTATGTGCAAATATAAACAATGACACATACACATATGCCTCTGAATATAACATGAAAGTGACAAGAGTATCTGAAAACTTGTCTTGACCAACTTAAAGGCTTTTGTAGTACAAATGCTGCCTACAAAAAAAAAAAATACATGTCTGAGAACTAAATTTAGTGTTAAACTAACACGCAGATAAGGCATTTAAATAGGATGGTCAAACTGCATTTTCTCTGTTTGATAGTCAGTTAACAGTATGCCTGCTGATAGGGTGTGTATATGGAAGTGGGAGAATGCCAAATGATTCTTTAAGTATAACTTTGTTTTTTAAAAATACATATTGGAATTGGGGAGGGAAGGGCCACAGTGGAGCAACATCATGTGTAATTTGAAAACACTGGTATTTGAGAGAATGGACTCTATTCTACTACAAACACTAACACTTGGGTGTCCTTCCGAAAACGCTATTACCAGTGTTGTGTTGGCTTGATGGGTACCTTAAAATGATACAGTTCAATCAAGTTAAGCGAGGGGGCGGGGGGAGAGCAAGAAAAAAACTAATACATCTACCCTACTTGGGCCAAAAGACTGAGAGAATACTGTGCAGTGGTTACAAGCATGCTCTTAAGTTTCTGTGACTTTCAAAAAGTAACTGAAAGTGTTTTAGAGTTTGCCTATTTTACCAAAATAAATACAATCTATTTTTAAAGTGTCAAACATCAAAAGAATATTGACAAATGATATCAAACTGTATTGATCATTTACCATTAGTAAGATATTCATAGGCAGGTAAAACAGAAAAAAGTATGGTCTTCAAAATATTTCATAACAGAGACTCCATTCCTTCATTTTCACTGAAGGAATTAGCTGGTAAATAGAGAAGCTCTTATTAAGCCATTAGTTATGTTAGAAATTCTATTGTATGGCAGCAAAGAAGAACTAGCATTACTAGACTACAAAAATAGACTGGGCTATGAAAATATGGAAGCAGATGTTAAAATAATGTTTCAGGGGTTTATTTTGCCCATCGCAAGAATAGCTAAATGTCTTAGAGTTTACTTTTTATTTTCTGAAAAGCATTTATTTTTAAAACAACAACGATTTCTTCGGCAAACACTTAGTAAATACAGACTTTACAAAGAAGGAGAAAATTAAAATCACGCATTTCCCTGCTTCCAGATGATTGAATTACACTACACATACTTTTCAAAGGGAATCATCAAGCAGTATATAACAAATATTGGTGTACAACATTATTTGTTGTATACCAATATGCATTACAGTTTGTTTAACTCTTCAATCTTGATCACTTATATGCTTCTGTTTCTCTGCAATTTTTAAGAATGTAAAAAAAAAAAAAAAAAAAGCTCAGGGCCAAGGCTTTAAATGCTTAAATGATTATTTCCAAAGGAATTATTTTAAAACTTGTACTTCTGGATAAAAAGGTATATAAATGTCAAGGCTTTTTATTAACACAGTTTTTTAAGTTATAGAAGTAATGCATGAACATGTTGCTATTTTTCAGTGTCATTGAGTTGGTTCTGATGACGTGACCCTATGTGAGCAGAATGAAATACTGCATGGTCCTGTACATCCTCAGAACTGTTAGAACGCTTGAACTCACTATTGCAGCCACTGTGTCAATCTACCTCACTGACAATCTCGTCTTTTCTCTCTTTTTCCTCTACCAAGCATAATGTCCTTCTCCATAGAATGGTCTCTCCTGATAACATGTTCACTGTGAGATGAAGTTTCACCATCCTTACTTCTAAGAAGCATTGTGATTGTGCTTTTTCCAAGACAGATGTGTTTGCTCTTTCTGTAGTCCATAGTATACCCAGTATTCTTTACCAGTGGTACAGTTCAAAGGCATAGACTCTTCTGTGGTCTTCCTTAAATTTTGTCGTCCAGCTTTTACATATATATATAAGTCAATTGGCAGCACCTTAGTCTTCAAGGTGACAAGTTTGCCTTTCAACATAGTCCAACAAAAAGAAAAAGTCTAGTTCTCTTCCTCCTCCACCCCAGTCTCCACTTCTATTCACCTGATACAGCCACTGGCAACATTATTTTGCCTTTTTTTCTTTCTTTCAGAAATTTCTTACACATACACAAGAATATATGTAGTATAGTCTTAAGAAAGGATCAGTTATATAAGATTTCAATTTTTTTTTGTTTTCATTTGGATATATATGTACATATCCTGTACTGCCGGGAGCCAGCCCCGACACTTTACAGGGTCCCGCACGGAGGGAGGGAGAGGCGCGGCGGGAAATGAATCAAGGAGACAGAAAAGACTTTTCTGGTTTAAGGCAGCCCGACCCAGAGAGCAAGAGCAAGAGAGAAGGCTGTCTGTCTTTATTGTTTTTATAGTAAGAGTGACGTGAATTTTACCCTGCCCACTGACCACACAATCTATTGGCTAGTTCAAAACCAAAACCTCGTGGTTGGCAAATTTGAAACCAAAATCCTCGTGGTCTTGAGGTGATGTAATTTTTTACCCTGCCACATGAGCTATTAGTTAACTGAAACCTGGTGATCCTTTTAACTGTCAAGGCTTTTTAGATAATGGCCTAAGGATGCCTCGAGCTCCATCAGCCCTACTTATACCTCAAGGTTAAAAGGTTCACGAGGAAGGGTCTAAAGTTTATGATCTCTATTTGTTCCTACTTTGCTCTTTATCTCCTCCTGCAGGGATAGTAAACATCTACCGTCCCCCACCCTATGTCCTTCTCAAGCTGTTCTAAAGAGGACAATTCCTTTCACATGGGTGGGGATGTGCAGTTGGGGGAAGTCAGCAGGGGTTGGGCCGGCCTCGTTGCTCTCAAGCTGGCTGTGTTAGAAATCATTCCTCTGAGCTCTTTCTCCAGAGATTCCTGTACAGGTTTTCCCAATATTATCTCACAGACCAAGGGGGTAGTAAAGGGCCCCTCTCAGAAGGCATCTCCCCTGATCCTTGTGCCAGGAGGGGAGGGGGTATCTTTTTGAAGAAAATTTGATTAGGAAGCCAAATAATATCAAGGACAGTAGGCTAAAAAACATGTCACAGGTGAGATGCTTCAGCCCGTCATTTGCAGGAGCTCGTGACTTTGTCTACAAGGCTGATGGCGGACCTCCGCACTGTACCTTTATACAAATGGGCTACCCACTGCCATCGAGCTGAGTCTGACTCGTAGGACCCTAGAGGTCAGAGCAGAACTGCCCCAGAGTTTCCAAGGAGCACCTAGCTGATCCGAACGGCCAATCTTTAGGTTAGCAGACATAGCACTTAATCCATTAAGCCACCACGGTTTCTGTACACAAAAGGAAGTATGCTACATACACACTTCAACATCTTAGCAATATATGCTGTAGAGCATTCAATATCAGTATATAAATATATAGCCCAATTCTTTTAATGATTTCATTACATTTTGTTGGTAAATATATCATAGATTATTAAGCCAGCCAGCATTAAAGTGATCCACTATTAATGTACAGAAGGTTATTTCTAATTTCAGCTATTACAATGATATAAGAAACTTTCTTATGCATTCTTTCTCAGACTTGCATAAATATATTATCATTAAAAAGGTACTTTGCTAAGTGAGCTGACATCCTTCAACTATACATAGCATGTCACCTTGCAAATGGTTGTTACAGTTCTATGACCCTTACCAACTCTGAATATTATGTAAATTTTTAATTGTCATCATTTTGATACTTAGGAAATGGTATTTTCTTTTGGTTGTTTTCATTTGTACTTTTTAATTATTTTGTTTTGTTTCTGTAAAGTTTACATTATTTTTTTAATGATAGACGAGATTGATTACTGAGTCAATTTGAACCCTAAACTCAAAAATCCAACTGAATCATCACATAGATTCTGATTCCTGGAATGAATCTTGTGCCTGCTATTTCTGACCTCACTACTATTTGGCTGCTATTGTTGCTGTTTGGCTCTTAAATATTGAAGCGTTTGTTTTTATATCCTTTACAGTTCACATTTACTTCCTTTCATAAGCAATAATTTAAATAACTCAAGCTGTTCTGTTCTGACACTTGTTGAAAATGGCCAAATCATTTACATTGTGGGGTATTTCACTAGGAAAATTACTGAATAGAAAGTCTTCCCACCTCTCTGATGCCAAAGCAGAGCCACTCAGAGCCACATAATGACTATTTACATTTGCCTAGACTCCAAAGCACCTTTGAAAGAGCTGAGTCATGAATAAAGCAGCCAGTGGTATATATTACATGGGGTTACCAAAATACTCTTTATACAACCTTTTATCTAAGATCAAAGGCACTTATGATTAAAGCTCATTAAAGTTTAGGGTACTGCTGTAATACTGAAGATCATATTTAAAAAAATAAAAGGGGGAATAAAAAATTTACTGTTTATCTCTAGGTAGCAGAACTGGAGATTACTAAATTATGCTGGATCTATCAGTGTCAGTGCTAAAAAATTGACATCAAGTGTTTTGTAAATGAATCTGCTATTGAAACCCCTTGAAGAACACACTGGAAGGATTTTTTAAATTAACAATTCAGTGACTGTATTTTGAATATTTCCTACATAGCTATGATTTTTTTTACAGGCCAAAAGTATATGAAACAGACCTGGCTCTCTAACAGTCTGATATAGTATTAGATCTACCTGAGAAATGGTTACAAAAGTCAGGAGAGAGAAAATCCAGACCAAATCCACCGCCGTCTAGTCAATTCTGACTCATAGCCACCCATAGAGTTTCCAAGGAGCACCTGGGAGTTCTGGGTTGTCCATCTTTTGATTAGCTGATGCAGCATTTAACCCCTAGGACACCAGGGTTTCCAAATGACAGAGAGAGAGAGAGAGGAGAAGAAGAAGAAAATGTTGATTTACATGCACTAACTATGGCCTTTGGGAAGTCTTAAGTCTTAGTTTCCTTGACTTTAAAATGATGAATTAAACAGAAGTACATCAGAAGTTCTCAAAATTTGGTTCTCAAATTCCTTTACATGCTTACATATTCTTGAGTATCTAAGAGCGTTTTTGATTATGTAGGTATATCTACCAATGTTTACTGTACTCATTTTTAAAACAGAAATGTTTGAAGCATTAATTTAAGACTATTAATAAACCTATTACACATTAACGCAAACAACATATTTTATAAAGAATATATTTTATACAGCAGAAAAGAAGAATGGCACAATTTCATAGTTTTGCAAATCTTTTTCATGTCTAGCTAATAGATGACAGCTGGATTCTCTCATTCTACATTGAATCTGCTGTGATACCACACAAAAGGCAGCCTTTGGAAAACTTCACTGGGTATATCTGAGAGCATGAGTGTGGAAAAAAGCCATGGAGTTTGTTAGTAAACTATTATGAAAATACATTGTGAGACTCCTGCAAAGGCCCTGTGATCCATGGGCTACACCTTCAGAATCTCTGAACTAGACAATTTTTAAGATCTCATTCAGTTCTGACATGTCTGAATGTACGATTCTCTGCATTTAAAGAACGCCAGAATGTGCCAGTACAGAAGAATGCAGTAAATTAAGTTCAATCAGGAAAAATACAACAAAGATTTGAAAATTATCTCTAAGCTTTAGCCCTTTGGAATTTTCTGCCTCCCAAAATTTAGACCGACTTTTCAGATAAGAAAGGGAAATTTAAGCAGAGTTTTTAAGAATTTAAGAGCATTTCTTAAAGGGCATCTGCATCAGTAAAGAAGGAATAAAAGTATGCCTATTTGCAGATCATATGATCACATACACAGTAAACCCTAAGGAATCCACAGAAAACTACTGGAACTAACAGAAGATTTCAGCAAAGTATC
Organism: Heterohyrax brucei; assembly: GCA_028571685.1. Lineage (NCBI taxonomy): Eukaryota > Metazoa > Chordata > Mammalia > Hyracoidea > Procaviidae > Heterohyrax > Heterohyrax brucei. The sequence continues at coordinate 48,873,367 of CM053150.1, read as the reverse complement.
AGGATATCAGATAAACATAAATCAGTACGATTCCTTTACACCAACAAAAAGATCATCAAAGAGGAAATCACCAAATCAATATCATTTGCAATAGTCCCCCAAAAGATAAAATACCTAGGAATAAATCTAATTAGAGATGTAAGAGACCTATAGAAAGAAAATTACAAGACGCTACCACAAGAAACCAAAAGGGATTTATGTAAGCGGAGAAATCTACCTTGCTCAAGGGTAGGAAGACTTAACATTATGAAATGTGTGTTCTACCCAAGGCAATCTACACATACAATGAATCCAATCCAAATACAAATTCCAATGTCATTTTTAAATGAGATGGAGAAACAAATTACCAATTTTGTTTGGAAAGGAAAGAAACTTTGCATAAGTAAAGCACTACTGAAGAAGAAGAATACAGTGGAAGGCCTTATACTACATGACCTTAGAACTTATTACACTGCCATGGTAGTCAAAACAGCAAGATACTGGTACAAACACAGATATATATGCCAATGGAACAGAATCCAGAATTCAGAAATATCACCATCCTCCTATGAACAGTTGGTATTCGACAAGGGCCCAAACATTGTAAACTGAGGTAAAAACAGTCTCTTTAATAAATGGTGTTGGTAAAATTGGATATCCATCTGCAAAAAACTGAAACCAGACCCCTATCTTACACCTTACACAGAGACCAAGTCAAAATGGATTAAAGACCTAAATATCAAACCTAAAACCATAAAGATCATGCAAAAAAATTGGGGGATGACAACGGAAGTCCTAACACATGGCTCAGACTACAAATTGACAAACAGTGCACAAAAAATAGAAGAGAAAATATATGAATGGGAAATACTAAAAATCAAATGCTTACGCTCATCCAAAGATTTTACCAGGAGAGTTAAGAGACTGCCTACAGAATGGGAAAAAATATTTAGCAACTATGTATTGGATCAACATCTAATTTCCATAATCTACAAGGTACTGCAAAATGCCAACAAGAAAAAGACAAATAAACCACTTAAAAAATGGGCAAATGAGATGGACAGACACTTCACCAGAGAAGACATCTAGGCAGTCAAAAGATGCATGAGGAAATGTTCATGATCGTTAGCTATCAGAGAAATCCAAATCAGAACTACAATGAGATAGCATCTCACCCCAATGAGGTTGGAAATAATCCAAAAAATACAAAATAACAAATGCTGGAGAGGCTATGGAAAGACTAGAACTGTCCTACACTACTGGTGGGAATGCAAAATGGTACAACATTTTTGGAAAGCAATCTGGAGTTTTCTTAAAAGGCTAGAAGTAGAAATGCCATATGACCCAGCACCCCCACTGCTTAAAATATATCCTACAGAAATAAGGGCTGTCACATGAACAGATATATGCACACAAATGTTTATTGCAGCACAGTCAACAATAGTGAAAAGATGGAATCAACTTAGGTGTCCATTAACAGACACATGAATAAACAAATTATGGTACATACACACAATGGAACACTATGCAATGATAAAGAACAATAATGATTTTAGAAAGCATCTCATAACCTGGAATCAACTAGAAGACATCATGCTGACTGAAAATCAGTCAGCTGCAAAAGGACAAGTATTGTATGAGACCACTATTATAAGGACTTAAAGACTTATGCACAGAAGAAAAGACTCTTTGATGGCTACAAGAGTGGGGAGGGAGGGAGAGGGTTGTTTGTAGATTAGATAGTCAGTAAGAATTCGGTTGGGTGAAGAGTGTGACAGTGCTCAGTAGAGGACAAGTCAGCATAACTGAATTATATCATAAACTAAAAGGTTTTCTAAATTCAACCTTATATTTCAAAGGATACAGCAGCAGAGACAGGGGTCTGGGGACTGTGTTTTCAGGGCACATGGAGGTCAATTGGCATAACTAGCCTTTTGCTGAGAGTCTTCTGCACCCCATATTGGTGAGTGGCATCTGGGGTCTTACAACCCAGCATGCTGCCATCTGAGGAACATCAATTGGTCCCAATCCACCTGGAATAGATGATGACCACAAACAACAAAGACATGAGGCAAAATGAGCCCAGGAAACAGAAGGACCCATGTGACTGTGAGACTACATCAGCATGAATCAGCATGAAATCAGAAGAACCAGTCTGTGCCCGGCCATCACCAAAGAGCCTTGACAGAGGGCACAATGTAGACTCCCCAAAGTAGTATGAGAAAAAGATGCATGCAGATCAAGAACTCTACTAAAAGACCAGAACTGATGGTCTGACAACCTGGAGGATCCCCTGGGAACATGGCCCCTAGATTTGCTGCTGTCCCAGATCTGAAACCAGACTGAGGTTGATGCTTCAGACAACAGCCTGGGATCAGGGACCCACAGTGAGCATGAGGTGGGTGTATTTTATAGCTTTATATATTTACAGAAGGCTGCCCTCAGGGTTTCTTCCTAGATGGGAGAGGAGAAGGTGGAAAGGAGGGAAAGGTGTATGTTGGGAGGATACCGGAAGTAAAGAGTGAAAAGGAGGAGTGTGCTGTCACAGGGTGTGGAGAGCATGTACAGTTTTGGAGAGGCAGTTACAAAAAATTGACTTGGATTGTTTATTCTAACTTAATGATAACAAAATAAAAATAAAAAAAGAATTTAAGAGACTTTCTAACAAAAAATGAATTTTTGATATTAGATGATGCAGATATTTCATTTGGGGTGTTTGAAGAACTATGAGTTTCTCAGAGAATTCTTCATGGATTTTCAGTTTAACCAAACCAAACCTACTGCCATAAAGTTGATTCCAACTCATAGTGACCCTATAGGACACAGTAGACCTGCCCTATAGAGTTTCCAAGGAGCACCTGGTAGATTTGAACTGCTGACCTTTTGGTTAGTAGATGTAGCACTTAACCACTATGCCACCACGATTTCCATTTAAATTCACAAGAGATTATTTTGTATTCTTTTAGAGTGTGTTGCAAATCTCCAATGGGTAATTAAGATTTTATTTTATTGCATATGCTTTTGTGGGTGGGGAAGGGTGTGAAAAAAAGGAGATACAAATTTTAACACTAATATCTGAACCAGAGGTTGATATTTTGTGTGTATGTGTGTGTATACAAAAGTATATGAGTATATTGAGATTTTGTTTATAGTATACACTTTCATCATTTCTAAAGAAGTGAAATTTCTCTGACTAGAAAACATTCCAAGGGATTCTGGTGTCCAGTGGTGTTATTAAGCCCCGGTTCAACTGAATGCACTAGCTGGTTCCCTTCTCATCTTTACCCAGGAATAAAAGTAATAGTCTGCCCTAGAAAGTTGACTGGATAACCCAAATGCAGGCATTAAGAAGCACATTCACTTAAGATATCTGTGATGAATAATAAATACTTGTGCTTCATTCCTTAACATGAATTTACATCACAGAACTGCCTCTGTTTGCATAGTTGAATGAACTCTTTAATCCTTATTAATGGAGTAGGTTCTGGCACACTAATCCATAAAAAGCCTTCTACAGAAGGCATTACAGCAGCAGAGGAAGGAAGGAAGTGTGCTTATATCCACTTTCCCAGAAGATAATATATTTGATATGGCCTCTCTTTTTACAAAGCTCAGAATTTTAAGGAAAATGTTCTAGCTTCTCAAGCCTATATTACGCATGATAAAATAAATGTATTTTTAATACAGAGTTCATTGTCAATCTCTACCCTCTACTAAGCAAAATTGATTACTTAATCGATATAACATTTGTATGATTCAATTTACTCATTGTTTAAAAAAAAGAATGAATAGTACCCACCAGTCTCAATAGGATTATTTGGAAGTTAAATAAAATAATGCTTACAAAGTTTTCAGCGTAGTTCCTAGCCCCAAAGAAGATCTCAGTAAATGGTAGCAGTGATGATAGTGATGACATTTCTCTTTTTAAAATGCTGCTCGAGTAGAGAGACCTACGGATACACAGAAATCCACCACATGACTCAGCTTGGCACTTCCAATCAATAAGAAAAGATGGCCTTCCAAAAGCTGGTATTGGGGTGATTGGTATCCAATTTTATTATAGGTTTGTCCCAATCACCCGCAATGCAAAGGGAGTTCACTCTTAACACCACTGTCTCTGGAAGTCAGCTAGTTCTAGTCTGAGCTAAGCAGATCTAACCCTATGGTGAATAAATATAGCAGCTATAATCTGGTCTAAAGAAGCTCTAAAAAGAATCTTCAGATCAAAGCAAACTGTGAAAATTTTCAGTAAGCAGGAATGTTAGGGCAGCATTATTGGTGGGTGTTTACTTCCTTTCCTATATTGAAGGAACACAAAAATGTAAGTCCTTCTAACAATTTACATCTCAGTCTATCAGGCAAATATCCAATTGCTCTCTAGAACTTTTTGAGTCAATTTCTCATTCTTTAGGAACCCTTGGAGATAACAAGGATCTTGGAACTTCCAAAGTAGATAATAATGTAGCTCAACTGTTCATAGAGATTATTTCATGACATGGAATATGATTTTTAAAAAAATGTTTAAGCATACTGCATTACAATGTCATTGGTGTTTATTGTCCCTAAACAAAGATCTACTTCATTTGGTATCATCTTTACACATCCAAAAAGCCAAACCAGTTGCCATCAAGCTATTTTTAACTCATGGCAGCTCCATGAGTTACAGTGTATGAAGGAGCTCCACAGGGTTTTCGTGACTGTGATCTTTATGGAGGCAGATCACCAGGACTTTGCTCCACTGGGTGGGTTCAAACTGCCAACTTTTTGGTAAGCAACCAAGTGCAATCTATTTGCACCAGAAGGAGACCAAATTTCTCAGTTTCCCCAGGCAGTTCTGGACTATGTCTGTTATCCTGCATAATTATTACTAGTGCTTGCCTTCACTAACAAAGGGCCCCAAATCAGACAGTAAATTATATAACCACACCACTTTTCCAAGACTACTGTTTATGGATGCATTTATTTCATTTGGCAAACATCTACTTATACACCTACACGGTGCTGGATCCTCTGCCAAAGGACAGAAATACAAAGGATGGAATGGGCTTTGTAAAGTTTTTACAGTCTAATACAATCTGTGACCCATGGATTAATCAATCGATTAATCATTGATTGAACAGGTCTTTAACAAATATTTATTGAGTTTCGTTGTCTAAAACTTGAGTATAAAATGGTCACAGTTAAAGTGGTTTCTACACTTAGGGAATTTTAGAAGCTAAGTCCATTGCCACTGAGTCAGTGCCAACTCACAGTGACCCAACAGGACACAGTGGAACTGCCCCATAGAGTTTCCAAGGAATGCCTGATGGATTCAAACTGCCAGTCCCTTGGTTATCAGCTGCAGTACTTGACCACTATGCCACCAGGGTTTCCTACAAGCTCATAGTCTAGTGGTAAAGATGGACAATTACATAAAAATAACTACAAAGTGTGATAAGGGGGACAGATAGTATTCTACAGTGTTGTAGAGGTGACGACATAATTCTGTTTGGGGGGCATACTTCTATTGTATGGGGAATACTCTTTGAAAGGATTCTAGCCTAGCCTTAAAGATGTTGAAACAAGAGGAACTAAACTTCTGTATTATTCCAGTGTAAAATTGTTGTCTTCCTTGTGTTCATGGGTTTATTCTTTCAATACAGCTTCTAAGTTTAGAATGGTGAAGAAAGCAGACAAAAATTCTTGTGCTTAAGGAACTTACAACCTTGTGCAAGAATCTGAACCCCTAGAACCCCAGTGGTACAGTGGTTAAGAATTTGGCTGTTAACCAAAAGGTTGGCAGTTCAAATCTACCAGCTACTCCTTGGGAATCTTACACGGCAGTTCTACTCTGTCCTATAGGGATGCTATTAGCCAAAAGTGTCTAGTTTCCTTTTAGTTTGGTCCAAGAATATTTAAAGGGTCTTCAGATTTATTCCCTCATGTATTTGCTTATTTCACTTATTCAACAGGATGGTCATACATTTGTTCAAGTGTTCCATAAGAAAATTTTGTAGCAATTTCATCTGATGCCCATTAGCTTTTTCTTTTGTATTTTTTCCTCTTAAATTACCTCACGTTATCCTCAGGTTCTCACTGAGCGTGTACACTACTGTCTCTAGCCTTAGCTTTTCACTGCCTTAGGGGATGGATAGTGTCAGGGGGAAGGCTGTGGCCACTTTAGGAATGCCTGAGACAGCTGGTCCCACAACAGTGGCTGCACCAAGTACTGACACATGACAGTCAAGACTCAGAAGCACTTACAGCTAACATTCATTTTCAGGAAAGAACTGGGTTTTCTTATAAAGTATTTAAGTATTAGGACACTAAAAACAAAAAGAGAGAGAGAGAGAGTTACTCCACAGGGCTGGAAGGTTTAAGAATACTCAAATGAATATATATGATTAAGTAAGTAATCATTAACCCAGTCTACATGCCTACCCCTTTTTCTGGTGAGAGGTGCTATTCTTGATAAATCCTCAAAGGAGTTTGTAACCACCACTACCATCCGCCACCACACAAAAAAGAAACTCTGGTAAAGAATGAAAGGTATAGAAATTATAATACAAAGCAGTAAGAGTAATCATAGAGGAATACGGAAAATTCCTGCAGCAAGCTAAGCAAAATGCAAGTAGTAATGGTTAAAAGAATGTACATTTCTTAAAGCTTAAGAATAACTTTTTGTACACCAAGTATGACATAACGGGCTCAAAGAATGGGTTTTGGAAACGGGGCTGACGTGGATTTAAGTTTCACTACCACTGTTTAGTTACATGACTTTGGGCAAGTTACTTTACATCACCAACTACAGATCTCTCAACTGTAAAACGGGGGGAGGGGTTGGAGGCTGGATAATAGCCCTAATTGTAGGGCCACTGTGAATATATTAAATAAGAAAAAAAATTAGAAAAGAACCAGGCTATTGTAAAACTAAAAACACATCAAACGATTGCCACTGTGTCAGACTTACAGCGATCACACACAGAGAACAAAGGGTAAATGATTTTGAACAGAGTGTAAGTTTATCCCATATATTATCAGAATAAATCCCTGGAAATTTCTTGAATGCTAGCATACTAAAATGCATGTCCAAAATATAAATCTCCATAATAATTATTTTCCATAGGTGAGAGCACTGGTGTTGCATTTCAAGCAGGTATGTTGGGCAAAGGTGGCAAGCGGGGTTGGGAGTTTTATCCAGAGGTGAGCAGCCCCAACAGTATCTAAAAAATGCAACCCTAGGTTTTGTTTCACAAACCAAAACCACAAGTGATTAGTAGTTAAACCATAATTCTTATTCCTTTTCTGGGTCCAGCCTTTAGAGTATCTGTTCTCATTAGCCTGCCTTTGCAAGCAGATAAGCATGACTTTGCATTGCAAAATAATCCTGTCACCCCAAAGGGGAAATCTTCTTCTCTTCTATTCCCTATGTGTAACAGGCTTTAAGCCAGACTTCTTTGCTTTTCCACCTTGCTGGATGCTAAATATAGCCTAGGGTTCATATTAATAGCCCACTTCTTGTAAATCCTGCATATTTATAGATATTGCACATATGAAGGATGCCTACGTTACTGTCCTAGAGGAAGCAACACAACCCCTGACCAGGTGTGAAGAGGGACAGTCTAAACAGTCACCACATTCTTGCCAAGGCTAGAGTTCATTCTCATTTTACTACAAAACGCTAAGAAACAAATAATTGCCAGTCCCAGTGACTGGATGGAGGAACTGGGTCATTAGGGAAAGACGCTCTTCAGATTTTCTACAGCACAGAGTCCTCAGCTGTCTCAAGAGGAGAGACGGAGGGGACACGTTTCGGTTTGCTCTTCTAATTGTTTTGTGCATCTTTGCACTGTAGATTGTTTTTTGTTTTTTGGGTTTTTTTGCCAGAATATTTTCTCTTGACTGTGAAAAATATGTCAGCAAAAGAAAAAATACCTTTCTTCGTAGTCAATATTTAGGAGATAAACATCTACTGAGTGGCTCATCACTGCACCACAGACAAAAAGGGAGACAGACACAGACGAAGAGTGCTGGGCTAGGAAGAGCTCAAGAGATAGTCTAATACAACTTCTTGCATCGTCGTAATTTTCACAGGGTTTGATTGTTGTTGCTTGCATGTGTGTTTGTTATACACCTGTACTGTACCAGCCATTGTGCTAAGCACTTCATGTGGCTTGACTCTTTACATATTCACACACACACATATACACACATGCATCTACTATGATTAGACTTATTTCCAAGGAAACTAAGGCTTAATGGGCTTAAGTAAGTTGTCCAGGACCACATAACTAGTAAATGATGCCTTCAAGTTTTCAGACCAGGACTGAGTAATTCCAGAGCCCGCCTTGGTAACAAGCAAGGACAGCCTTTTGCTCGCCTTCGTCAACAGGTGAACAAAAGTAAACAGGCCCTTATTCTCTTACATTCAAGACTGTCTACTTATTTTTCGGATGTGAAAACTGAGACCCAGCAACTTCATTTAATAAACCAAGGCTACAGAAGTACCCAGTGGCACAGCCAGGATGGAGCGGGTACTCTCGGCTCCCACTTGGTCCCTCTTGAACTATGCATTCTATCCAGGACCATCTGAGCAGCATTTCAGATAACTGATGCTTTTTCCAATCTTAAAAGGATTCACTCTTTCATGAGGCCATATTCTTCCATAATCCGTGCCTTTCGCCTCATCTCCCTCTGCTTGCATGCCTTCTCCTGCCCAACCCTGAAATGTAGATGATCTCTGCCCTACCCCCTCACCCCACTCCCACCCCATCCTTGGCCGCCTGTACCTCTCAATCCTCACACTGAAGTCTGCCACATCCCTGTAAGTTTAGCTGGCACAAATCATCCCCAAATTCTATCTCTGGCCTGAACCTCCCCCTAAAAGCTCCAGACCTGTGTACGCGATATCTCCTGAACGTCACAGAAGCACCTAACTTGACCACATCAAATCTCAAACACATCCTCGGGTGGTGCAAAGAGTTCATGTGTTTGGTTGCTAACTGAAGGACCTGAAGCGAGTCTATGCAGAGGTCCCTCAGAAGGAGGACCTGGCAATCTACTTCCGAAAAATAAAAACTAACTATTGAAAATGCCAAGGAGCACAATTCTACGGTGGCACACGTGGAGCTGGCATGAGGTGGAGTTACCTCTATGGTAACTGGTTGCTGGTACCGAAGGCATCATCACCTCCAATCCATCCTCCTTTCCTCCCCCATCACTCTGGCTCGTTCTTCCTGATGCTTATGCACCCACCAGTGCACAGCCCCACAAATCCTGTCTATTTTTATCTCCTTAAATAGCTCCTAATTTTTTCCTTCCTTCCCACTGCTTCTGATATCACTTAAGACTTCATCATATGTCATAAACAGATGTTGCACTAGGCTTCCTGCTCCACTGCTAATCTATCTTCCACTTGGCCTCCAGAGTAGTATTTCTAAATCTAAATCAATCATACTACTTCCCTGCTTAAAATCATACATTGACACTATATCAGTTACTAGGGAAATGCCTTACATATCATGGCCTACAAGTACCCCAGGACCTAATCCCCTTTTGACACTCTCGTCTCAGCCTCCTGCTCCCCTTCACACTTCACATTCTAAAATTCCCAAAGTACTTGTGGTCCCCAAGCATGCCAAACTATTTTTTGTGTGTCATACCTCTGCCTATGCTGGGTTCTTTTACAGATATATCTTCCCTTCCTACCTTTCCTGTCATCCTGGAAAATTCCTAATCAACTTCTGAAACCTGTCATCACTCCCACAAATCCTGCTCTCTGCTTCTACCCACTCAGCCTCCCCTGTGTGGCTTCTCTCCTGTTGTTTTTGGGGCATTTTTTTCCCTCAGACTCTTAGTTTTGCATTTTCCACCATGTACAGTAATTATTTGTCTACATGTTTGTCAAGTCTTATAGACAATGAGTGCCTGCAGGTTTAAAACACACACACTCCCCCTAGATGACACATAAACTCAGGTGTGCTCATACTCATTCAGCTCTTGTACACACCCTCAAATTTGACACATACATGCTCAGATGTTTCACAAAACAATTTAGATGTAATATAGGTTCATTCACTTGCTACACACATCACTCAGATGCTGTATGTGTTAATGTGGGTGTCACATTGCTAATTCAAATGTCACAGTTGTTCAGGTGATATATACATCCCTTAAGACGTTACATGTGTTCACCTAGATCTGACATATATTCATTTAGACATTAATCAGTTCACTTGATGTTACACACAGGTGTTACATATACTTAGAGCAGTGCTTCTCAAAATGTGGTTCTCAGATCAGCAGCAGCAGCAGCATCACCTTCAAACTTGTTAGAAATGCAGATGCTGGGTGCCACCCCAGAATTTCTGAGTTAGAAGCTGCAGGGGGGAGGGCCCTGCAATCTGTTTTGTAACCAGTGTAACAGGTACACAGTCAAATTTGAGATCCACCAACTTAGACATCACACATTCTCATTACACATGTTCTACCTACCTGTTTAGGTCATAGCCTTACTCATACAGGGGACAGGCATGTTCACTAAGATGTTAGCATGGTCACTTCAATACTAAAGCTCCCAGATGCTGCACACTGACACTCAGAAAGTGTATGTACTTGTTTAGATGTCACACCTGAGGCATGACAAACCCTCAGTAGATATTACACATGGACAGAGAGATAATACCCATGTTCACTGTGTGGTCAAAAATGTTTACTGAAATCTTGCACATGTTAAGTGGCTCACTTTGATTTTTCACACTCACATGATTATTTTGATGTTGCACATTCATGCTCAGATGATCAACATGTTCACTCAGATCTTACCTATACACATGTATACTTAACAGCACACACAGATCCAGTACAAGCCAATTCTGACATTAAGTGTGCTTATCCAGATCATATGTGACCATTTAGATGCTCTCAGGAACACCCAGTTGTACCCCTACTCCTTCCGATACTTCTTTCCATGGCCAGTATATGAGGTCTGACAATTAAGCCTACAAACTTAATTGTTCTAAGTGCTACATACCTCACGGCTGAGCACCACTGTGGTCAACTTTGAAGTACTCCACTTGGGAGGCTATGCACCAATGCTAGTGTCAAGTCTACCTTTCAAAGCAATTTTGAACTCTTTCTGGATGGCCATTGTACATGCTGGCAAGCTCACAAAGTTAACGGTATAGTTGTCTGTGAGGGAGTTTTTGGCCAGTAAACAAATAACTGATGGGAAAACCCTCCCTACTCACCTGATCTGCCCCCCAATGACTTTTTTCTTTACTGGGAGATAAAGGAAATGACGAAAGAAAGACATTTTGATGACATTCAGCACATCAAGGATAATACAATGATGGCTCTGATGGCCATTCCAGAAAGAGTTCCGAAACAGCTTTGAAGGGTGGACTAGACACTGGCATTGGTGCGTATCTTCCCAACGGGAGTACTTCAAAGGTGACCACAGTGATATTCAGCAATGAGGCGTGTGGCACCTTTTCCAGGATGAGTTTGCGAACTTAATTGGCAGTCCTTGTACATTGCCAAGCAACCCACACTGAAGGAGAAGGGCAGCTACTAGTCTGGCCACTTTTCATCGTAATTTGTGGTATTCTTCTCCAGAATTTTCCTCTTTGGTTGCCTATAGCACCAGGCCTCTCTCCTGATGGTGTTGGGTAGCATGCCCTTCACAGAATGTGCTAGCATGGCTTTTGTTGATTTATTTTTTTAATTTCCAGGACAGCCTAAGCACACAGAAGCAACAGCAGGAACCAGTGGACTCCAACGTTAAGCAAACTCCCGAGAAGCTAGAGATGGAGGCTGCTCGCCACGAGCACCGGGTCACGCTAATGAGGCAGGATTTGACGCGGCGCCCAGAAGAACTTGGGCAGATGGAAGAGCTGCACAACCAACAGGTGCAGAAACGAAAGCAACTGGAGCTCAGGCAGGAGGAGGAGGAGCGCAAGCGCTGGGAGGAAGGGATGCGGCGGCAACAGGAAGGATTCAGGGGAGCTTTCCCGAGGCGAGAGAGCAGGAGATACGGTGGGCCAGATGGCTACAGGAGGTGCTATGGGCATAAACAACAGAGGTGCCATGCCTCCTACTCTGGTGCCACCTGGTACCCCAACTCCTCCAGGACCTGCTACCGCGATGCCAGATGGAACCGGGATTGACCCCACCCACAACCTAGCGTTTTGACCAAGCTGCTACAGTGGAAGGAATGGGGGCAATTGGTGGAACCCCTCCTGTGTTCAATTGTTCAGCCCCTGGAGCCGAATTTGCTCCAAACAAACGTCACCGATACTAATAAATTAGTTATCTACTTCCCAAACCCCTATAAAAGAAAGGACCCTTTTGGGACTAGCCAGAATTCTACTCTGGAAGAAGGTTAGGGATTCCTGCTCTAACGTCTTTCCACCTGTGCTACTGTCGGGAGTATGCTGGAGGCAGAGAGCAAGGGAGGGGTGGTACTGAACACATCAGTTCTGTGCAGTGTATTATTTCACAAGTGAATTACGCGTGGTGCATTCCTGAAATCTCAAATATAATGGATTTTGAAGACCAGGGGCTAATCCTGGCAAAAGATGGATCCAGTTAGAGCCCAATTAATGGTGATCATTCCTTCTTTGTCTATCATGTTTATTTTTTCATCTTTAGAACTTCAACTCCAGAGACGACAATGCCACATATACCGCAAAAACCTAAGATCCCCCAATGACTTTAGCCCTGTCGCTCCATTCAGTCTCAGGTCAGAATTTAGGAAACTGTCCATACTGGTCACTGACAACATACCTACAGTTCTGTTCTATCCCATACATTACTCCTTCATGTCCTACAGGAGACATTTTCTCTTATAGATTTTCTTTTTAGTATATCTTTTTAAAAAATCTTGTGTTGACTTGGCTACATCTTTTACTTGAGTGAAGACACCTCAGAAATCACCCTTTTGTATCTATAGATATTGGTATTCACAGCTTTTCTTGACAGGCCTGGTACAGTCTCGGGAACACAGCTGCTGTGTGTTGAAGGTCTTACAGTAACTCTTAGACTCGCCTGTCTTAGGTAGTTACGCGATGGGTCTTCTATTGCTGTATCAGGTTTGATTTGTCCCTGATACATTACATTTGGAGTTTTCCTGAGAAATGGAGCAGAAATGCAGTATCAGCTTATTAAAATACATTTTAAGTGCTCCCTTGCCCCCCCAAAGACTAGATAACTATAGAATCTAGAAGTCAGTGTTAAGATACCTTGCTCTGGCTTCAATCAGCTGCACAGCAGTTAACAACACAGCATGGGACTAGTAGTCAACAGAGAGGACTTTCCACCCACTGGAGAGGAGGGTGGGGGCTTCTTGGGATTCCCTGCCTTAATATCAGATTGCTTTGTAACTGAGATAGACTGAAGCCTGCAGGGAAGGTCATTACTGAGCTGAAAAAGGTAGAAGCAATGGAACAGAGATGAGGTATAGGTGACAGAATGGCTGGTACTTGGAATTTATATGTCTGTGACATTTAAGCCACAATGCAGTGTCTGCTGATCAAAAGGGTCACTGAGCTGTATCCATTCAGTCTTTAAGTGAAATAGCACACATGGAGTGATTAGAATAGTAGCTGACATACAAAGGATGACATAAACATTTTCTGATATGATAAAGAGAATAAAAATTAAAAAAAAAACAAAACCAAACCAAACCTGTTGCTCTCAATTCCAATGCACAGTGACCCGATAGGGCAGAGTAATGCCCAACAGAATTTCCAGGGAGAACATGGTGCATTCAAACTGCTGATCTTTGGTTAGCAGCCATAGCTCTTAACCACTATGCCACTAGGGTTTCCTCCTAATATGGTAAACAAACAAACCCACTGCTGTCCAGTTGATTCTGACTCATAGCAACCCTACAGGACCAAGTAGAACTAACTGTTCCATAGAGTTTCCAAGGAACACCTGGTGGATCTGAACTGCCAACCTTCTAATTAGCAGGCATGGCACTTAACCACTATATCACCAGGGTTTTCAATGCAACAGTATTTATTAATTAACTCAGTGACTATTTAATGTGCATCTGCTTTATTTTAATTTCAAGGGATTATAGAAAAGTAAAATTATACTCCTTAATCTTAACAAGTTAATGTAATTTAAACAAACAAAAGCATAGAAGAGCATCCATTGTGCTGTGGTTTGGGGAGACAGGTTGTCCCAGGGAGGTTCTCTGATATGTGGGACTGACTCTTACGCATTCATCAAGAAGACAGAGGCAGTAAAGTATTTCAGACAGAAACATTAGCAGGTGCAGAGGCAAAGTAGACATTCAGGGAAACAGAGGGAGCCCAGGGTACTAGAAAGAAAACAAGGAAAGGGCTGGCTAAAAAGTAAGATTAGAACCAGATCCCAATGGGCCTTTAATGTCTTGAAAGGAGATGGCACCTAAATGTATGTGTAATAAGTATCCAGCTGATGGTTTTCAATTAAGCAGAAGGATGACTCTGTCTGTTTCTTAAAAGCCTCACCCTGGCTACAGTATGGACAGTGACTGCAGGGTGCAAAGCAGGAAGAAGTGAGCCTGCTAGAGCATGCTGGATGCAATACAATGAGCGCCTGGATAAAGCAGGTGTGGGAGAGGGAGGGCAGTGAAGTGGGAACTCAAATTTCAGGGAGAATCAGGAGGTAGAAATAACAGGATTTGGAGATCACTTGAACAAGAGGCTTAGGAGAGAAGCATGCCCTGTCACATTTTCAGAAAAGCTGCAAGTTACAAGTCAAACATCCCTGTAGGGCTGGGAACAATGATTTGCTCTGACATCTGGTGCTCATACAGGGTCCAGCTTCTTGGTGAAGGACTTGGGGAAGCTGGCAAGGACTCACCGATCCTGGTCACTCACGCATCCTGAGGGCTTGAGTGTGTCTGGAATGATGGAGTAGCACAGCTGATCTAATGAAAAGAGATAGTTATGATCTCCATTTCATTTAGCAAAGAAGTTGAAAGCAGCTGCCACAGCGATGTGCTTACATGTTGGATGAGTCAATGAATAGAAATTCTAAAGCTAAAGCAGAAGGACCTAGGTTAGAATTCAAAGTTAGTCAGTGGTTGGGGCATGTTTTCTGGATGCATCAAAACAGACAGAAAACTAACTGCACAGCCTCTGAGTCGGCAGAGGACTGATGTTCTGAAATTCCAAAGGTCTATTATTCCTGCCACAACCAAAGTAATCAGTTAAAATGTCAGGGCTATATAGTAAGTGAGCACTCAACTGTGTGAATAAATGAATGAGTGGATTAGTCTGAAAGATTAAATCTAGCTTTCAAGATTCCCTGGTGATTATATTATCATTCACATTTTTCACAAGACTGTAGTGATGACATAGTAATAACTGAAAATGTTGATTAATTGATTCATATTAACTTAGAGGGCCTTTTTTTTTTTGTTTTTAAGATTTCCAAGGTTTTGTCCTTAGCTCAATCCTGTTTGACATATTTGTCTATAATTTGAATGAAAGCAGAACTATCACAGTTACCAAATTTGAAAATGACTCAAGGCTGATGACTTCCCTCTCTCCTTCCTCTCCCATCTTGAGGATCAGGATAGGTCTGAGCTTTAAGAAGAAAACTGAGAATTAGAGATCATGTAGCTGCTCTATAGTATTTGGAGAACTAAATAGGAAGAAAGGAAGTGAAAGAGAAGAAATCAAAGGGAGGAAGGAGAGAAAGAGCAGAGGGAAAAAAAGGAAAAGGGAATAGGAAACAGAGAAAGAATGTAGAAAATGAAGGAAGGGAGAAAGGAAATAAGGTAAAAAGAAAGAGGAAAATGGGAAGGAGAGAAGAAAGGGAGGAGGAGGGAAGGAAAAAAAGGGGACATGAAGAGAAGTAAAACAACTGTTCCAAATCACAAACAGAATGGAGATCCGTGATTCCATGAGCCAAGCCAAGAATGGGATCTAAAAAAGTCTTGGGTGGAGAAGAAGACTCCCTTACAATTGTCTTTAAATACTCACAGGGAATTACATGGAAAAGAGGGAAAAAAAAATTATACTGTATTGCCTCCTGAGATTGAAATGGAATCAGTGGAAGTAATTTAAGAAGACAGCTGTTGGTTTGGCAAAAAGGAGTCTTCAAATATTAGTAACTATTGAAAACCATAGTGAACTGACATGTCAAGAGCTACTAATAACTGAAACGGTTCATAAGAGGCTATGTGCTCATGTCCCAGGGTTGGTGAATGAACTGTCTTGTGTACAGTTGGGCCAAATGATCTCATGATTCACACCACACATAGGTCTTTAATGTAAACTAAGAGATAGTTCCTGTGCTCACAAATTTATGGTAAGTTGCCTTAGCTGGCACAGTGACTGATGAGTCAATGAAGGGTAAAGGAAATGAAAGAGGGGGAAGAAGACAACCTCAGAGAGTCCAACGAGAGGAATTCTTTCTTTCTTTCATTCAACATACATTCAGTCACTGCTGAGTAGCCAAGCCAAGCCAAGTGCCGTCGAGTCACTGCTGAGTAGGGATACAATTATTAGTCAAAGTAGTTAGTGGACTGAAAAAGAAAAAGCTGAAGGCTGAAAGGCCAGTGAAGAGATTAAGAGTAATACAGATGAGAGTTGAAGAGACATGAATTATATTCAAGACCACGAAGGAGGAGGAAATTTGATTGGCACAAGTCACATTAAGGAGGTGGAAATGATTCAACCTAGCTACTTATTAGCTAAGGAAGGCATGGGACACCTTTATAGGATGACAGGCCCCCAAACATGCTCATATCCTAAGCTTCCAGAACCTATGTTAGGAAAATGTAAAGGGAAATTAAGGTTGCTAATCAAGTGTTATGAATTGAATTGTATCCTTCCAAAATATGTCTGAGTTACTATGCCTGAGACTATTTTAAAATAAGGTTTTTCAAAAAAGTGGTCCACCCTAAGAACTACACTAACAGACAGCAGATGATGGTCTGAAGGCCTGGGTTTTCCCGTAGACCTGATGCTGCCCCTAATCATGGAACATTAGTGAGGTCAACTCATTGGATAGGAATGGATTAGATTCAGGGACACAGAGTAATCATATTGTGTGTACACTTTATGAATGTATGCATCTATAGGATGCCGTCCTACTGGCCTCTTACTAGAGTGCAGCGGAGAGGGTGGAGAGGAGGGGACGGGCGATTGTTAAGAGGATAAGACACTTATGAAACAGAAAGGAGGAGTGTGCTGTCACTGGGAAAGGAGAGCAGAGGGAGCTGCAGATAGGCGGGTCCGCAAATTTGAACTATATTGTAAACTTTTACTCAATCACAATAAAAAACAATAACTAAAAAAAAATAAGGTTTTTCTCCAGATGGTGCCCGGCTACCACCAATGACAACCACAATGGGATTCATAGTGTTGAGTCCCAGCGGCAACACACACGAAGAAGAGGTGCACCCTAAGAACTGCAACTGATGGTCTGAAGGCCTGGGAGTTCCTCTGAGAGCATGGTGCCTAGACCTGATGCTGCCCCTAATCATGGATCATTACTGAGGTCAACTGTTTGGATACGAATGGATTGGACTTGGGGACACAGAGTGACCATATCGTGTGTGCACTTTATGGTTCTATGCATTTATAGGATGTCATCCTACTGGCCTCTTACTAGAAGGGCGTGGAGAGGGTAGAGAGGAGAGGACAGGAGGTTGTTAAGGGAATATGACATGTATAGAACAGAAAGGAGGAGTGTGCTGTCACTGGGCAAGGAGAGCAGAAGGAGCCGCAGATAGGCGGGCATGTAAAGTAGAACTGTATTGTAAACTTTCACTCAATCACAATAAAAAAATAAATAAAAATAAGGTTTTTCTTTTTACATAATAATAAAATCATACCAATGTAGGTGGATCCTAAATCTAATCACTTCTGAGTTATACAAAGAATAGAAGTGACATAGACACACACAGGAAATACAAATGCCATGTGCAGATCATCTACAAACCAGAGAACATCAAACAACAAAAGGCCACTAACAAGGAGAAAGTGACATAGCTGAGGCCTTGATTTAGAGTTTTAGCCTCCAGAACCGTGAGAGAAAATAAATTTCTGTTCCTTAAAGTCACCCACCTGTGATGTTTCAATTACAGCAGTGCTAAGGCATCGAGTAATTTTAAACAAGGACGATTACCCTGGATTAATGGAGTAGCCCCAGTTTGGACCCTGCTGATGTAGCGATTAAGTGCCACAGGTGCCAACCAGAGTTGGCAGTGTAGATCAGCCAGGTGCTCCTCGGAAACTCTATGGGCAGTTCTATTTTGTCTATAGGGTCCCTATGAGTCAGAATCAACTCAATGGAAGCGGGTTTGGTTTTTTAGTTTAATGTAATCTAAAGGTCCTTAACAGTAAAAGGAGGCAGAAAAGAGACATGACATCATGAGAAAGACTGGGACTGACACTGCTGGCTTTGAAGAAGGGGACCACAAGTCAAGCAATGCTGGTAGTGGTGGTGCTGTAAGCTGCCCTGGAGTAAGTTCCAATACATAGCAACCCTACTACAGCAGAATGAAACACTGTCCAGTCTTGCACCATCCTTATCATAATTGCTATGTCTGAGTCCACTGTTGGGGTCACCATGTCATTTCATCTCACTGAGGGTCATTTTCATTGACTCTCTTACCAAGTCTGATAGCCCTCTCCATGGACTGGTCCCTCCTGATAACATGTTCACAGTACTTGAGAGCAAATCTAACCACACTTGCTTCTAATGAGCACTGCAAATGTACTTCTTCCGAGACAGATTTGTTCCTTCTTCTGGCAGTTCATGGTGAATGCAATATTCTTGGAGAACACCATAATTCAAAGGCTTCAGTTCTTCTTCAGTGTTCCTTATTCACTGTCTAAGTTTCACATGCACATGACGCAACTGAAAACGATGTGTTTTGGGTCAGGGTACACCTTAGTCCTCAAAGTGACATCTTTCGTTTTTAACACTTTAAGGAGGTCTTTTGCAATGCCATGCATTGTTCAATTTCTTCACCTCTGCTTCTCTGGGCATTGATTGTGGGTCCAAGTAAAATGCAATATCCCTGGGAACTTCAATATTTTCTCCATTTATCATAATGTTGCTTATTGATACAATCATGAGGATTTTTGTTTTCTTGATGTTGAGGTGTAATCCATACTGAAGGCTGTGGTCTTTGATCTTCATCAGGAAGTGCCTTAAGACCTCGTCACTTCCAGCAAGCAAGGCTGTGTCATCTGCATATTGCAGGTTGTTAATGAGTCTTCCTCCAATCCTGATGCCCTGTTCTTCTTCATATAGTCCAGCTTCTTCGGTTATTTGCTCAGCACAGTTTCACTAAGTATAGTGAGAGGATACAACCCTGACACACACCTTTCCTGACTTTAAACCACAGTATCCCCTTGTTCTGTGCTAATGAGTGCCTCTGGAGCTATGCAAGGGTTCCTTATGAGTACAATTTGCTGTTTTGGAATTTCCATTCTTTGCAAAGCTATCCATTATTTGTTATGATCTACAGCGTCAAATGTCTTAGGATAGTCAATAAATCAAAAGTAAACACCTTTCTGATGGTACCTGCTTTCAGCCAAAATCCTTCTGACATCACTAATGATATCCCTAGTTCCACATCCTCTTCTAAATCTGACTTGAATCTCCAGCAGTTCCCTGCTGATGTACTGATGTAACTGCTTTTGAAGGACCTTCAGCAAAATTTTACTTGCGTATAATACTGATATTGTTCAATAATTTCTGCATTCATTTCACCTTTCTTTGGACCAGGCAAGAACATGGACTTCTCCTAGTGGGTGGGCCAGGAGGTTGTCTTCCAAACTTCTTGGCATAGACAAGTGAGTACTTTCAGTGTTTCATTCATTTTTTGAAACCTCTTAATTCCAAGAAATTTGGTTTTTGCTGATGCCTTCACTGTAGCTTGGACTTCTTCCTTCAAAACCATTGGTTCTTGATCATATGCATCCTCCTGAAATCGTTCAGCACTGACCCATTCTTTTTGTACAGTGACGCCGTATTCCTTCCATCTTCGTTTGATGCTTACTGAGTCATCTGTTGTTTTACCCACGGAACCCTTCAACATTATAACTGGAGGCTAGAATTTTTTGTTTCATTCTTTCAGATTGAGAATTGCCAAGGGTGTGCTTTCCTTTTGGTTTTCTAACTCCAGATCTTTGCTCATTTCATTATAATGCCTTCTCCAGCTGTTCTTTGAACTTTTTGCTCAGTTCTTTTACTTCACTTCTTCATTCTCTGTAGCTACTCAACATTGAGAGCAAGTTTCAGAGTCTTTTCTGACATCCATTCTGTTCTTTCCTCTTTTTCCTGTTTTTGTAATGACCTTCATGATATCCTCAACGTTATTCCACAACTCACCTGGTTTGTGGCATTAGGGTTCAGTGTTCAATGCATCAAATTTATTCTTGAGATGGTTTCTAAATGCAGGTGGTATATACTCAATATCGTACTTTGGCTGCTGTGGACTCATTTTAATTTTCTTCATCTTCATCTTGGAATTTGCAAACAAGCAATTGATGGTCTCTTCCACCACTGGCTTCTGGCCTTATTTGGGTAGCTTCTAGAATTGGAAAAGGCAAGGAAACATATTCTTCCCTAGGGCCTCCAGAAGAAATACAGCCCTGCTAATTCCATGAATTGAGAACAATAAGATTCAATGCAAACTTCTGACCTGCAAAACTGTAAAAAATTAAATATGTATTGTATAAATCATTACATTTTGTAGTAATTTGTTACAGCAGAAATAGAAACTAACAAAGCACATGAGAGAGTGGACAAATTGAAGATGATATCAAGATTTTATTTTCGGCAACTATGTGCCATTGTGTTTCCATCAGGGAACACAAGAAGAGAAGGAACAGAATGAGGGGATAGATTTTGATTCACTTTGAACACACTGACTTGAGAGTTTTTGAAATACTGGTGACACTTGATTATGGTTCTAGAGGTCAACATATTCCAGTAGGAATACAGCCTAGAAAATTCTATGCCACTAACAACAGCAGAAATCAGAAGAGAGCTCTGGATTGCAGATTGCATATTTTAGAGTTATTAACATACATGATCACATAAGCTACCACACAGAAATAACCTGCTAGGTAGGGAGGAAAAGTACAATGAAAAAAGAAATGGTCTCAGTGCCATTTCTGGTGAAGAGCACCAGAATTTGGGAGATAGGAGAGGAAGAGAAGCACGCAAAGTTAAGGGTGCACAGCCAATAAGAAAGGAAGGAAATCAGAAGGGCATGTCTATGCACAGCAGAATTTAAAACAAGTTTGAAGAAAGAAAGTTTGGTTATAATCATGCCTTACTCTTGAGGGGACCACAGAGGTTAAAATCTGAAAAGCAAACACTGAACTCAAGGGGAAGCCAGCCACAGGCACCCTGGGAAAAGCAGGTACAGAGGACAGGTGGGAATGTAAGTCAGGTTCCCAAAAGAACGTGATGACCCATAAGGAAACACAAAATCTCACCTGAAATAAAAAAATATGCACATAGACATACACAATTTTTCATTTTTTAGACTGGCAAACATAAATTCTGTTTTATTAAATTTTCCCCATTGCTGGTGAAGGTACAAGGACATAAGGATGCACACACTGACAAAGGCCCTATACCTTGCAACAATCTTCTCCAACAGCAGTTTGGAAACTTGCATGAAATACTTTTAAAACATTAATTGTGACTTGATTTATGATTTATCCTAAGAAATTAAAGAGAAACTACATAACACGATGTATTGTAGTAGGCTTATAATAATGGAAAATTAGAACAGTTTAAGTGATCTAAAAAAAGAAACTGGCTGACTAACTCATATACTTGTAACCTGGAATATGATACCATGTGTTGAACACTACAAAAATCCTAGAAGACAGTTGATACGAAAAGTTTTCACACTAGATTTTTACGTGAAAAATCAGGGCATACTAGGTCCAATATCATTCCAACTTTGCAGTGTGTGTGTGTGTGTGTGTGTGTGTGTGAGAGAGAGAGAGAGAGATAGTGGTGAGCATTAGAAGGAGACATGGGTAAATTTTTTTTGGAAACCCTCGTGGCATAGCAGTTAAGTGCTATGGCTGCCAACCAGAAGGTCAGTAGTTCAAATCCACCAGGTACTCTTCGGAAACTATGGGACAGTTCTACCCTGTTCCACAGGGTCACTATGAGTCACAATCAACTTGATAGCAGTAGGCTTGGTTTTTTGGTTATGGGTGATCTTTATTTTCCTCTTAACACTGTTTGCATTTTAAACATCATTCTACAGTGAATATAATCATGAAAATGCTCATAATACCTATGAAAACATATATAGGCAGTCCCCAAGTTACAAACTGTCTAATTTAAGGACAACCCATGGCAGCCACCAGCCCACACTTCCCCTTTAATATTGTGTAAGTTTGTCCTGGCTTTGAAATGACTGGACCTGCCCGTACTTACAACAAATACTTCACCACAGTCACCTTCACCTGTTGGATGTGCAGCTTTTAAATCACTGAAAAAGCTTCGAGCCTTTTCTTGCACTGCAGTAAGGCTAAGTAAGAACCCTACGCATGTGTTCTGACTTACCTACAAACTTGACTTAGAGATGTAACAGACTTAGGAACTGGTCTTGTTGGTAACCCAGAAACTGCCTGTATAATTATGCTAATTTAATTAACAATAGTAATTTAGTTAACAGCAGTAATTGTTAACAACAGTTTCTCTTTCTAGCTAGCTACCTTCATCACTTACTGCGTGTTCCTGGGCAAGTCCCTTGACTTTGTGAGCCTCAATTTAATTACCTGTACAATGGGAACAAGAACGTTCTCATTTAGTTGTTCTGAGGATTCAGAGAATGGTTATAAAGTATGTTAGCACAATGAGACAATAGACATAAAGCATATTAGTACAATGACTGGTAGGTACTAAGCAGTCAATACATGTTACCCATTGTTACATGCCTGTCTTTTAGGATTAGTTTATTAGGAGTCAGAGATCCACGTCAGCTTGTCAGGTAAGGTCAATCCTTATGGGTATTAAACGTTCACCATTTGGAATCACTATAAGGTATGAAACATTCGTTTCATTAGCTGAGTACTAACATTCAAAGATCAGTAATCCAGCACAGCAAATCTGAGCTGCTCTTTTGTATTCATACTATGAATTTACTGGAAAAGTTCTGGTTTCAGCATAAAGAAAATTTCTAGGGATGGAATAATGAAAGGCTAAAAGGTGACACAGTTTAAAGAGCCCTGGTGGCACAGTGGTTAAGAGCTAGACTGCTAATCAAAAGGATGGCAGTTTGAATCCACCATCCACTCCCTGGAGACCATATGGGGCAGTTCTACTCTGTCCTGTGGGTGGGGTTGCTATTCATCTGAATTGGTCCCACAGCAACAGTTTTTTTTTTTTTTTCCCAAAAGAAGGTTAAAAATGTTTTATTACTATAAGATAAATGATAGCTGAAAAATCATTTGCCAGCTATTTCCCATTGTAATCCTTGCTGTAATTTCCTCAAAGCATTTTACTGGATGAAAGAAGTACAATATGTACTTTAACACACATAGAGTTCAACAGTGGAAACTTTTCTAGCTGGTTACATAGACACTGTGGAAATCATTAGTCACTTAATGTTACAGAGCAAAATACTGAGCAAAAGAGAAGGAAACATGAGGTGCGGACACTTGGGTTACTTTCAGGTTTTATTCTATCTTTCTGATTGTTTCTACCGTATGTCCCACCTGATGCCTACAAGTAGAGAGCAAGAAGCAAGTAAATTCCTCCTTGGTCCACAGAGTTTCTCTCTTTAAATCGGCTGTAGCTGCATTGCTCTAGCAAAAACTTCTCAGAGTTCCTTGTTGTCTCTAAATTTCATGGGAACTGAAATGGTGGTATGGAAAGAAAAAGTGTAAGCCATGAACTCACAAAACTACTGCCCCAAGATAATCTTTCAGTCTTAAACCTTAGGCCAAAAAATATCCCTTGAAGTCTTCTTTAATCCATCAGTAGTTTGGTTTAACTAGTCAAGATTGTCTGCTTTGAACCTTATGGTCTTTTAAGATTTGTCTACATGGGATCAAACTGACAACAGCAACTTGAAAGACTGGATAGGATACTCAGGGACAATGAATTTATGTTAATCAAGGAGGAACAACTCAGAAAATGAGAGTGAGATGGGTTGCACAACATGAAGAACAGAATCAATGTCAGTGAGCTGTACATGAGCAAATTGCTGAATTGGCATATGTTCTGCTGTGTAAATCAGGAACAATAAATAAATTATTTTAATAAAACCAAAGCTCAACTCTCAATTCACAGCATAACAAATATTTTTCATGTCATCCCTTACCTAAAAAATTAAATGCTTCTCATTAAAATAAAGATTACAATTCCTAAACAAATAAACATTTAAGCATATACAGTTTATTTATTCAGTGCTGGCTAAGCCCCTACCACAGGCTATTATCTCTGCTTAGTGCTGACATTTCAGAGAGACAGAGATGAATCAGACACCAGTTTTCTGAAAACAGGTCATTAAGTTCCAGATTAAAGGAATAGCCAGTGATTTCATTGGTAGACAGACCATTTGCTTCAGAGAACATTGCTGAGAAGAGGAAAAGAACTAGACAATTCTAGCAAAAATAGTGTCAAATAGTTACCACTGCCTGCAGAATAGATTGGGGTGAATTCTTAGGGGCACAGAATGGGTTAAACTTCTTGCTTCCTACTTTCCAGACAATTTGTTTAGTACACAAAACCTTAGGGAACTAGCTGCCAAACATGTATTGACACCTCACATTAGTGTATGTTATTTGTGGTTTCAACTTCATTACACCACAATCTCCGAGAACAGAGAACAGGCAAAGTCAGCCCAGTCTAGTTGATTTTTAGAGAACCACTAAAGTAAAGACCAGAGGAACCAAGCCAAGGTAAATAGAAAGTCAAGCCTGAAAGACACCAAGTATGTAGTCTAGATTTACATACATCTTGTTTGATAGAAACAGATGGGACTTCTCTCTCTCTCTCTCTTTCCCCTCCTCTCTCCCTCTTCCTTTTGTCTATCATGGTTTCAGTAACTGCTAGGCCTCTAAATTCCATGTTTGAAGATTTTTAGTGAGAAAATGAAGATCAGGATGAGAAAAGACTAATTGAATTAATGTACATAAGAGAAAGGAAGCATACTAAAGTCCATTATTTTCCATTAAAAACCCCCTTTTCACATAACTGTCAATGAAACCTCACTTTCTAAGTTTTATAAGTACTCTTTCTCTTCATAAATAAATGGAACTGGACTATATGAACAAAACCAGGGCATTAGCATCATTAACAACCTGCATTACACAGATCACACAACTTTCTTGCTGAAAGTGAAGAGGACTTGAAACACTTACTGATGAAGATCAAAGACCACATCTCTCAGTAAGGATTATACCTCAGCATCAAGAAAACAAAAATGCCCACAACTCAGCCAGTAAACATCATGTTAAACAGACAAAAGGTTGAGGATGTCAAGGATTTCATTTTACTTTGTTCTACAATTAATACCCCTGAAAGCAGCAGTGAAGAAATAAAAAAAAAAAAACACTGCATTGGAAAACCTGCTGCAAAAGACCTCTTTAAAGTACTGAAAAGGAAAAGATTTTACCTTGAAGACTTAATGAAAGCCTAACCTAAACCATAGTATTTCCAATTGTATCACATGCATGCAAAAGCTGGACAATGAATAAGGAAGACAGAGGAGTCGGTGCCTTTGAATTGTGGTAAAGGAGAAGAATCCTGAATGTACCATGGACTGCCAACAGAACCATCAAATCTGTCCTGGAAGAAGTACAACCAGAATGCTCCTTGGAAGCAAGGATAGTGAGACTACACCTTACATACTTTGGACATGTTGTCAGGAGGGATCAGTCCCTGAAGAAGAGCATCGTGGTTGGTAAAGCAAAGGGTCAGCAAAAAGAGGAAGACCCTCAACGAGACTGACTGACACAGTGGCTGCACCAGTGGGCTCACGTATGATGATTGTGGACATGGAGCAAGACCGGGCAGTGTTTCGCTCTGTTGTACACAGAGTCACTACGAGTCAGAACCAACTCGACAGCACCTAACAGCAAACTCTCAAACATTCTTTGATTGCAGGCAGCCCTATTTCTCCATGAGATACGTAGATTAGTCATCAAAGTCTTAGAACCCTATGAGGACAGACTTTTGTTTGCTGCTAAGAAGTCCAAAATGAAGGACAGACACTGCCTCTGAATTTGTGGCTGTTGGCCTCCTGTTTATGGCTCTAGCCATAAACATTTCTGTTCTATCTCAAACCGCTGTGACTCAAACTTCAGAAATCAGCATGAAATTTTGGGTCAGACACTAAGATATCTGAGTGAATATGTGGTTGACATGGTAATGCATGACCTAGGTCACCCTTCAGGGAAGAACTTCCTGCCCTGGTCATCTGCAGACAGCCTCCAGCTGTCAGCACCATCAAGGTCACTTCAGCTGCAGAGGGCCACCTTGCCCTAGGGCATTCTGTTGGTGGAGTAGCCCACATAAAACAAGACAGCAGCACAAAGGCCTGCCATTCTCATAACCTCAGGGTGACCCCAATGGGAAACCGTCATCCCAGAGCCCTCCACTGGGCTGACTGAGCCTTGGTCAGATCTATTCAACAGTTCACCTTCCTCCTCTGCCCAATTCTTGCTTTCTCCTTCTTCCTTATACAGGTGTTGATACCTAATAAACATCTTACATCCCAAGTTTGATCTTACTATTTGCTTCCAGAGAACCCACATACAAAGTTCTGGAGAACTTACACAAAGGAAAGTGCTTTCAAATGGTATTTTTAATAATGCCACATTAAACTAGTAGATGAATTTATGTAATAGATTATATTAGTAAAATAAAGGACAAAAACTGTGTGATCAGCTCAACAGAAGCAGAAAAAGCTTTTGACAAGATCTAACATATTTTCATGATATAAAAACAAAACAGAAAGAAAGCTACTGAGCAAAACAGAATGGAAGGGAATACCTCAATCTGATAAAGAGCATTTGTGAAAAAAACTCACAGTTACCATCACACTCAATGGTGACAGATGGGAAGTTTTACTTCTAAGACAATGTCCACTCTCACCACTTCTGTTTTATCTTGCACTGGAGGTCTAGACAGGGAAATTAGGCAAAAAAAAAAAAAAAAGAAACAAAAAGTATTCAGACTGAAAAATAAAATGTAAAACTATATTTGCAAATTATATATACATATATATTACATACAGAAAGATCCTGAAGAACAAGAACGCTATTAAAACTAGTAAATAAGTTTGGTACAAGATCAATATTCCAAAAGGAATTCTGTATCTATACCCTAGCAACTGACCAAAATTAAAATTAAGAAACCAATGCATCAGATAGATTTACACACCTAGGAATAAATTTAACAGAGCCAAAGCCAAGCCAAGCCAAGTGTTGTCGAAATTTAACAGAAGAAATGCAAATTTTACACACTGAAAACTATAAAACACTACTGAGAGAAATTAAAAAGATCTAAATAAATGGGAGAGCATCCCATGTTTACTAATTGGAAAACTTAATATTGATAAATTGCCAACATCCTCCAAACTGATCTATACTATACACTCAGCAAAATCACCATCAAAATTCCAAGTGACTTCTTTGCAGAAATTCACAAGCGGATCTTAAAATTCATATAGAAATCCAAGGGATTCAGCATTTAGAAAACAGAGAAAGCCCTAGCAGGTTCCCAGAGAGACAGCACAGACTGCACTGCTGCTGGAATAGCTGGGACCACCTGAATGCTGCTAGCAGATTTCTTCGGATTCACCAGGCTCCCGGCCATCCTATACAGGAAGCTCTGAGTCAAAGCCCCCTTGTGTACAAAGCTTAGAATAGGCTTCATTATTGTAACTGTACAGAACTTCTTTAAAACCAGCTATTCAGAGCAAACACAATTTATCTTCTATGTTCCTCAGTTTTTAGATCTACACATTGGGGGACATTAAAACTGTGTCCTCCTTGCAGAGGAACCATAAAGATTAATTAAGCAGTATCAGCCAAGTGGAGTTCTCATGAGAATCTACTCACTCTTCTTTCTTACCAGGCTTGGAGATATTCTTTCTTTCTCTCTGTTATTTAAGATAATGAATCTGATCATTAATAAGTAAACAGATGAAGAGATCAACTGTTATATTCAACATGGCATTCTTCAATCAAATCTCCTTCAAGACAGATAATGGAAACTATCCTAAAGACGTTGCCTCATGGGCAGTCATTGCTCTTAAGGGGCCACTTCTTTAGAGCATGGATGCAGTTCTCAATACCATTTTGATTTAATCTTCTATTAAAGATCTACCTTGAGTAGGCAATTGATTTTTGTTAGTCCCTGGAGTAATGGCTAAAAGATGCTTCATTGCATTTATTTAAGAGGTTCATGCTCCTTTATGAAATGCATTTGATTCAGTACAAAGGAAAAAGAAAAAGACTTGATTGACAAAGTGCTATTCTTTTCACAGTCAGTGTTGCATTACTCTTTTCTCCCCCACAGTGCTGGAAATCCTGTTGCATCATGGATCCTTTGGAGCCTGTTTATTTTTCTAGCACAACCTTTTTTTTTTTTTTTTTTTTTTTAAATATTTTCCCCAGTTCTGAAAATGTATCAGGCAGAAGGTTTGAAAATTCTGAGCAGGCTGAGCTTTGCATTTGCTCATTCCCCAGCCACTTCCAGAAAGCCTTTTCCCTGTCTGACAATCTCACTCTTTCTTTGAATAATAGTAACAGCAATAATGATCATGGTGACCACAGTAAACGTCACTCACTGGTATGCGCTGGGCAGTTTCCCGGCATTCCCTCATCAAATCTTCACAATAGCCCCAAGGGGAGCACTAACATCATCTCCCATTTTACAGATAAGAAGATTGTGATAGAGAGAGACTGCCTAGCTTGACGAAAGTTATGTACATCTGGACCTAGATGTATCTCACTCCCAAATCCATATTCTTTCCTCCTACTCAACACAGCCTTCAGAAACATGGGATTAGATAGAGCATACTGGCCAAATAAGCATCATACTAACGCTGTCCTTCCAAATTCAAAACCTAATAAAGGCAAGAAATGGCCAAGCTTCCAGGGCAAAGCAGTAAATGACAACTTGATTTTTATGAGTGTGACTTTGCGGCTAAACATAAATCCAGTCTAACTCCACAGCACTGCAAGGACGTCTTTCTCCCTGCAACACTGGTGCCACAATCTGCACAAACATGTAGGCACCTAAAGAGAACTTAGCATGAGCAAATCACACCGACAGATCTCAAACCCCTCCGCGGGAAAAAAAAAAAGAAAAAAAAAAAAGCTTTCCTGCTCACCCAAACACCCCTACCCTCATCATAAAAGAAAATTTAAGTAGGAAAAAAAAAACCTGTCCAAAAATTTCCAGGTAAAACTATGTGAAAGTGAGTATGAAGGATAACAGAAAAGAAGAACCGAACGCAGAGCAGGTAAGCCTAGGACTCTTTGACAGCAGAGGGGCTGTCCTCCTCCACGTTTCCAACAGGGAGCTGGAAGACTCACAACAGCCGGGTGGGTGGTAGGCAGTAGGTGTTCTCACACCAGCTGCCGCCGCGGCCCCTCCCCTCGAGGACCCTCCCCGAGCCACTGCCCATCTGGCGGGAGCTACAGCCACCACTCTCAAAAATGAAGAGCAGGCGCTAATTGGCTGAGAGCGACTTGATCTCAGGGACAACGCTGCAGTGTTGAAACAGCCCTCCATGAGAGCATTACGTTGGTTTAAAAATGCAGAGATTTCTTAATCCTGACAAAGAAAGTACGTGCTTGCTCCCTGCACTAACTGCTGTGCTTTACAAAGGGCAGCGCCAGCCAAGTACAGATCCTTGCTCATACCTCTAGCTGTTCGTCAGTTCGGTGACTCCAGAGTTTCAGCAGATTCCCCTGATAATACTTTTCAACAGCCCTCACGGGCAGGAGATTTCTCCTATTATCTAATCTCCATTTCTGTTTCTGAAATTTAAATAAATTTCTTAGGCAGAAACTGAATTGGACTATGTAAGTAGGTAGCAGAGAGACAAAAACATTTAAAATCTAAACTTACTGTGGCTATTTCTGGTTTCTAATGGGGATATGCAGGGACATGCAGGTAAGTCCTGTTCATGTAACTGTTTACTTTCAAACCAATTTAGAGACTGGAGGTGGGAAAATGAGATTGAAGACATTTCTGATCAGAAATGGTATGTTGAAGACGTGCATTTATTTTCTGTTTAATCCCAACTGCCCTTAAATCTCAAGTAATTTTTTGTTAATGCACAAAAGTCACAAAGGAAAATGGGGACAATAAACTAAAATGTTGGGGACTAGAAAGTGGATGAAAGGGTGCTAACTGACTTTGCTGACTCCAGAAATCAGAATTCTAAATCAGCAGCAGGGAAAGGCAAGCAACAATCCACTTTACATTGCAGAGCAGAATCCCAGTAGGCACAGCAATCGATGGCACCAGATAGTTCTGGAAAGGGGACGGAAGATGAGGCTACAAAGAAAAGATTGTTTAAAAGGATGTCTGCAAGCTGATTCCCTAAAGTCTTCTCCCACTCATCTTCCTGCCACCCTGGCAGAAGACTGGAGCTTTATTCTCTGGAGTGGGAAAAAGAGAGGGTTCCTAAACCATACTATTAATAGTTGACAGTATAGGTACCATCCTGAAAACAATACAACTATGGCGTATTTGTGGAATGTTGGTAGTTCAGTGATAGAATTCTCACCTCTTATGTGAGCAACTTCATTTGATTCCTGACCAACGTACCTCCTGCACAAGTACCACTCACCTGCCAGTGGAAATGTGCATGTTTCTATGAGATTGCACAGGTCTCAGTGGAGCCTCCAGACTAAGACTCGGATGAAAGGCCCACTCCAGCATGACTTCATGTTAACTAGTTGCATCTGCAAAGACCCTATTTCCAAACAAAGTCACAGTGACAGATACCAGGGGTTAGGGCTGAAACGTGACTTTTTCACAGATATAATTCAGTCCATGACACTCTCCACGTTTTGAAATAGGCTTCATATACATGAGCGGTTTTCTTGGCAAAAATCATGCAAAAGAGCTATGTTCCACATCTGGGTAAAGAAAAGATGGGCCAAGTATGAAATGCAGACCCCCTAGCACTGCCACCAAACCCCTAGAGAGGATGGGAGGGCAAAGGTCTCTTAGGATACATGCAAGGGAGTTTTGAAACTATCTCACTTAAATCTTAAAGTTTTCTGGATTTTGTGTTAACTTACATGTATCTGAGCCGTTTCCTGTCATCGCTCCCTAACTTGAAGGCCAACCCCAGCGTATTTAAAGGGAAATACAGAGGTACACACATATCAGGTTCCAAGAGAACTGGAAGTCTTGACGGACGTTTTCTCAGGGAAACGCAGAAGGAGGTTATATTGTACATCACGCAGCAAGACTCCCTCTTAGCAACTGCCCTTCGTAAGGGGCCTGCTTACCCAAGATGAGGCCAACTCCCCAAGGGCAGCCACGTCCAACGTAGAGTCATGGGGGGGTGGTTCCAAGGCCTGGTCCCCTTTCCTCACCCAGCAGGGTGTGCAGGGTTTGCTTTTGTAACAGAGGAATGTCAACACTTGCGCACTGGCATGCTGGCACAGGACAATCAGGGCACTTTCCAAAAGACAACGCCTTTTACAATGGGGAAACCCTAACAGTGTAGTAGTTAAGAGCCACAGCTGCTAACTAAAAGGTTGGCAGTTTAAATCCACCAGGCACTCCTTGCAAACTATGAGGGGCACTTCTACTCTGTCCTAAAGGTTGCTATGATTCGGAATTGACCAACAGTGGATTTTTCATAATGGGAAGGGGCATAGGTAACAGTAGTTGCAGTATAGACAAGACACCCTCACACAACTTTACATCACAAGATGAGCAAGAATTCTAGAAGAAAGGAAGGCAAAATGACAGATATAAGTGGTAGCTGAGAAGAATTTTTCTGGCACATTCTTGAATCATCCCTCTAGGACTCCACAAATATCAAGAGGGATTTTATGGTGGAAAGCTCAAGTTGCTACTCTAGTATCATGTTACACACACACACACCCTACCAAATCTGGGCTGGAATCCAGAGTAAAACAGACAATAAGTGTATTAATTTATAACTGTCCTAATTATACTCCATTGCTGAGACCAACTGTTTGTTTCAACCAGAAAATCAGCTCTGTTTAAGACATTAGAGCCCAAAGACAATTGATGATGGGTTTGCATTGCCACAAGTGTCTTTGAATTTCAGTTATCTGACATCTCACAGTAGGGAATTATTATTTGCATTTGCAGGTACTGACATCTGGAATTCAGGCATGATATTGAACACAATTATCCTTCACAATAAAAGTAAACAGACCTCGACAGGAATCTGCTAATTGTGGTTCCTGCTGAGCTCCCATTTTAGTCAGAATAGATACATAAAAGAGTAAGCACCAATCTGTCCATTCTTCTCACAAAGGACAAACTTATCTTCTCAAAGCCCAGATCTCTTTATTTCATTCTCCTGCTTAACATCTTCCAATAGAGAAAACTCAAATCCCTTTTCATGGCAAATAAGACTCCACATTTGCAAGTTATCAAGCTTGAGAGTCCATCAAAGTCACCTGGAGGCCTTACTAAAACAGACTGCTCAGTCACACCCTCAGAGAGTCTGACTCAGCAAGTCTGGGATGGGATCTGAGAATTTGTATTACCAGCAGTCCCTCGATCATGAATGAGTTCCATTCCTAAATCTGTCTTGAAGTCCAATTTATAATAAGTCAGAACAATTAGGAGTGGTTCACTTCTAACATCAGTTAGTCAAATGTTTGTCTTTGAATATAGTATATAGAATACCTTTCCATGCATAAGAAACAGCAATGAAATACTTTCAGATTCTGTGAGATATCTTTAACATAATACTACAGTAATGATAACATATTGATGTGCATTGCAAAGTAGTGCCCATTTGTCATTACAAATCACTGTATATACCTCTTATTTTTAATTTAATAGCTTTATTGGGGGCAGGAAGAGGGGTTGGTTTATAGCTATAGGTCATAAATTTATATAAGTTGGACTTCTGTAACCTCAGGGGCTGCCTGTCCTCACAAGTTTCCAGGTGATGCTGGCTGGTATAGCTGGTCGGGGGACCACACTTTGAGAACCACTGCTCTACCAGCTCGATCTCCTATCGACCTTTGCATTCTTGTCTCCTACCACTCTCCATCTTGCCCATGATGCTTCACTGGCTTTCTTCATGACCCTCAGCACTTCATGCTTGCTCCAGTTTCAGGTCTTTACTCCCATTCCCTTCGCCTGAGATTGTTCTCCCGTTGACCTTTACCTTCTCCTAGATAGAGGAACCGTCTGCCCAACCACTGTCCATCCATACCATTGTCCTACTTTGTTTTCTTATGACCATACTTATCCCTATCTCTTCTATCTGAAAGTACACTAAAATAATGCACTTGTATGTTTATAATTTGTCCCCTCCACAAGAGTCGGCTACATGTGAGCAAGGACTTTGTCTGGCTCTCCACTTTGTCTGCAACACTTGCAGGCAAATGCTAAACAATTTTTGGATGTCCAACAAGTCTGTGGAAGAGACTAGATTTGTGATTTGAATTGTCTAGTCACAAGACACTTTCATCGCTAGCCAGATAGGCACCTAACTATCCTACATCTATTGGTTTCTTTCCATTACTCTGATCCAAGAAACTTTTGTTCCCCACATCATCTGTAATTAGAAAATTTATTCCTCACATCATTTGTAATTAGAAAATTGGACCAAGAGGTATAATTTAGCATGAAGCTGATGAAGTGTTAGTTGTGCTAAACAGGGAAGGACTATAGAAATGTTAGCCTTGTTCTAACAAAGATAAGCTGTTTTATAAAAGAGTAACGGTGCTGCGAACAAATTAATGCATTAAAAAATGAAACAGAAATAAAATACTTCAATGTGAAGCTACTCTATAATTCCAGGTATATGGCCCCTCAGAAATCACTAAGCTGCAAACCTGTAAAAGGAAATGCTGACTTTCAAGATCTTTTTTTTTTTTTTTTTTTTTTAATTAACTTAGTTTTCAAATGAAACAAGAACACAAAAGATCACTTCTTTTAGACATTGGATCATCTAACGGCTGTCTGTCCTCCAGCTCCTAAAAAAGTTTAATTTTCACAGCACTCATTTGAGCAGTTTCTCCCAAATGTGGCCATGAAAATTCATTCTGGGGAGACATTTAATGTTTAGTTCAATTTCTGTGGCTCACAGTAAGTGATCTTCCTTAATTTCTTTTAGTTGGGAAGGAAAGTAAAACATTGCACTTTAGATTCAGATCACTGCTGAGAGTGTTTACTGGCACTTCATAAACTTGAATCTCAAGCCCCCTACCTTTGTCGTTGCTGCACAGAGTCTGCCATTTTTCTGAGGGTATTCACTTGATAATTATCCTAATGCTTCCCACTCAGAACACAAACATACTCACACACCCTTCTCTCAGCATTCTGTTAAATCTTGCAGAACACCTACCACATACCAATGCTCAGTGGGTATGGAATGAAGGAGGGGTCAATCCAGCAATAAAAGAGAACAGGAGGCAAGTCATCCTTAGCAAAGGAAGCTAAACTGTTTCCCCCACTTTATTTCTACCAAAGCTAGTATAGGCCTATATTCTCAGATATTTTCCTTAAGTATAAACAGATGTAGGTTTGTGAACCTGCCACTGGGTATCATATGACCACTGCCATCGAGTCAACTCCAACTCATAGCAACCCTACAGACAGAGCAGAACTGCCTTATAGCATTTCCAAGGAGTGCCTGGCAGATTTGAACTGCCAACCTTCTGGCTATCAGCTGTAGCACTTAACCCCCACACTACAAGGGTTTGGATATCATAGAAGGTGGCAAAATCATAATTAATTACCTGTTAACCTGGGCAAGCTGCTTCACCTCTCTAGACCTCACCTGTCTTTTGGGGAAAATTAGAAAGTGATTACTGAGATTCAAAATTTCATCCTAAAACACCAGATTCATTTCTAACAACTTCTTTTAGAAAATAGGAAAACTGCTACATCATAATACTAGATTTTTGTGCCAGCTAAACCTTAACTGGCCCTAATTATACAGTGGTTAAGAGCTCAGACTGTTTAACCAAAATGTCAGCAGTTTGAGTCCATCAACCACACGTTGGAAACCCCAAAGGGAAGTTTTGCTCTGTCCTATAGGATTGCTATGACTCAGAATCAACTCGACAGCCAACAAGTTTTGTGAAAGCTAAACTGAAATTAAATGAGCATTCACAAACCATCAAGCTAAAACCTAGCATTCTATAGATTGACAGATACACTGGCTTGGATATCAGGATCCCCTTT
Source organism: Heterohyrax brucei (assembly GCA_028571685.1). Lineage (NCBI taxonomy): Eukaryota > Metazoa > Chordata > Mammalia > Hyracoidea > Procaviidae > Heterohyrax > Heterohyrax brucei. The sequence continues at coordinate 48,838,024 of CM053150.1, read as the reverse complement.
TCATATGATGTCTGATATATCAAAACATCTCCCCGCACCACCAACAGGACTTTACAACTGACCTCAGAACTGAAACCTCAGAGCCATGGTTTGTTATTATCACAAGGCCTGGAATCATACTTTATTTTCATATACTTTTCTGGCTTAATTTCACTGTGACTGACACTATGCAAGTAACCCCAGGAAATCATTTCCCTTTTCATTTTGGGGATTCTTATGGAGTCTGTGCTTAGAATATTCACATGTTAATAGGATATTAATTTCCATGTTTTCATTTTACTTCTCTCTCCATAAAACAGATTCGCATAGATTAGCATTGTCTGCTTCTGTGCAGATACACACGCATGAGTCGGCCACGGAAATCTGTGTAAAGAGCAACTTCACTCAGAGGGAGTGAAACAGATAAATCCACTTGCATTCTTCAAGCTGAACACATTGTAAAAATTGAGCAAAACAAAAGTCAAGTGTGACGCAGATTTTAATTGGAGAATATGGGGGGACTGCCATCATCAAAGCCCATAGGAAAATACAAGGCTAACCTTATTAAGGTTATCTGGATACAGAGCAACAACCAGCCCCAAGAATCCTACGGTTTCACAATCGATTTGTCTGTAGTGGGAATTTAGTTTATCCAGGCTAATGAACTGAGGGGAGGCATGGGGCTGGGGGTAACATCTACGCTTTTTTTTTTTTTCAACCAAAAATGTAAATGGTCCAGATTGAGCACAAACTAATAGGATGGCTCATTCTTGATGAAACACGCAAATTTTCCTTTGCATGAAGCCCTAAGAAGCTGAATGCCTACTGAAGAGAGCGGTTCCCTGATTAGAGGTCCTTTGCATAAGGCCCTTCACTATACAGTCATTGAACTGAAGCACATGCTGTGCACAGCTGCCTTGATTTGTGCAATAGGTCTGCTGCAAAACAAATTTCAACCAAGAATCTTGTATTGGTGAGCTACTATTGAACTGGAAATTCCTTTGAGAAATAACCCAGCAAAATTAGACTTTTAAAGTTATCATTCTGATATAGAAACATGCCATGATTTATTACTCTGTACAAAACTCACCTGACCTATACCCATTCCATACACCATAACTTCTTTTGTTATATCCACATAAAAATTGTAGTTACCTCTTATTTTCTAGGCACTAAGCATTGCATTAGGTACACTATATTTTCCATGCAATCCTCAGAATACTCTGCTAAAGCAAAAGATCACCATACCATCGCGTTTATGTGTTATTGTCCCTTAGTAAGCCAGCAGGTATTCTCAAACTGCACATATTTGGGCACCTACTTTCTTAATATTTTAATTCATAGTGCATATGAATGATGTTACTTTCTTTACTAAAAACATGGGAGAATAAAAAGGCTTCATATTGATTCAAGAGGTTTTAAACTTTTCTGTAAATCTTCTCTTGAGTTGCTACAATATTCTCTTTTGTCCTTCCCAAATGGGAAGTCCACAATAAAATTTGGGAAACACGAACATACAGTTTCAATGACATAACATGTAAACATATTTTTAAAGTGGTTACTACATTTGGAAAATATACATGACACACCCACCCTCCCAAACCCATCCTCCCATCCCACAGCACTTTTACTGTTGATTCTCCTTCCCTAGTATCTATTGAATGCATAGCTTCCTCTCTGCTCCCTCAGCTAACCTTTCTTATCTCTCATCTGTATTTCTTGTAGGAGAGCCTAGCCAGTTTATGCACCAAACCAGTTCCTTTGTACTTGTACTAGGAATATAGGGCATACAGCTGGACTACATTTCTCAGACTACTTTGCAGTTGGGTGAAGTCATGTGATTGGGTTCTGGCTAACTGAATGTATGTGGAAGCCATGTGTACCCATATAACCTTCTCAAGAGTATCTTCCTTTCTTTTTTCTGATCTGTTAGTGGAATGGAGCCTAAAGGAAGGCTAAGCCCCAAGACACAAGGAGGCTGTAACCTTGAGACAGTCTAAAGGAAAGGTATCTATCCATATGAGCCACCTAACTGACAGTACTTGCAGTAGCTTCTTACAACAGTGAGAGGCAAACTTCTGGGTGTTAACACTAGAATACAGGGATTATTTGCTACAGTAGATAGTCTATCAAATATATTACCAAAATAGCCTCATTTTCCCAGCTTCTTCCCTCTCTAATCCATTGTCCATCTTGAAATCATATTTATATTCCCAAAACACCACTTTGTACCCATTATCCCTTTAAAAATTACTCATGAATGTATTGACTAGACATTTGCTGTTATGTACCAGCTTATATTTGTATAGAATCCAATTCACATTCTTTCACCTGACATTCAGGCATCTCTACCTGTGTTTATAACATTGTCTCTCATCACCTGTGCATTCTTTATGTCCCTAAATTCCTGACAATCCAAATGATTTTCTATACCTAACATATGATTTGGATTTTTTATCTTCATATTTTTATTCCTTTTTCTTCTGTTTCTAAAACTGCCACTGTAAATAACACCATTTCCAGAAGCTCAATTTTCATGAATTCTTAGCTGAAAATTCTCTCTCAAATTGCCCACAGAACCTTACTGATTTTCTTTATAGATTTTGCAAGTGCGGGGGGTGGAGGAGAGCGAATAATGGAGTGTGGAAGCATAGGCTTAGGTGAAAGTTACTATAATTTAAAATAGGGCAGACTACGTGTGGGGATGGAGGGTTGTCTTGCTCAGTCCTTCCAGCCAGGTACAGACCCTCCAGATGAGAGTGATTCAGAAGTATAATGCAAATTGTTTATAACCAAGCTGGCCTTGGAGCTCATGTACTTGGCTGCCAGCCACTTTTGTTCAAACCTGTATATAAGGCCACCGTGCCACAAGGTACAGGGAACCATACCTGTCTGCCACCACTGCACTAATACAGCTGGTATGACTGTACCTTCTGTGCCTGCATTACTGAGTCAGCCCAAATCACGGATCAATATTCCTGGCCCTGAGTATGTGCATTAAGACACTAGGGTAAGCCTTTGTTGAGAAGGTAGTAATTGAGGTGGAAGAGCATGAGCCATGCAGATAGCTGGGGAAGACTTTTTCAGGAAAGTGAGGTGGCCAGTGTCACATCTTGGAGCAGGAGCATGACCACCTGTTTGATCACCAGTCCCGTGGCAATTTTTGCTTCAGCCCCAAAGACCTAACATTCTCTCTGTGTAGAATGCCCTGCCCTTCCCTGTTTACCTATAGAATTCCTCCTCCTACTTATTGGCTTAGGTCTGCACTGCCATTCCCTTTCAGATTTAGTGTGCATATGAATCACCTGAAGTAAGACCTAGACATCTGCAATTCTAGCAGACTTCTAGGTAGAGCTGATGCCAATAATCCATGGTCACCAAGTAACCAGTCAGGAAGAGTTGGTCTGGTCACTGATTCTCAAATCTTGGGTCACACTGGAACCACCTAGGGAGCTTCTAAATGTCACCCATCATCAACAAAGCCACACCCAGACCAATCAAATCAAAAGTTCTAGGAGTGACATTCAAATATCAGTAAATTTCCAAGCCCTCCAGATGATTCCACTGTGCAGGCAGGTTTAGAACCCCTAGAGTTTGTAAGATCCCGCCTAACTCAGAAACCTAGCCCTTTCCAGGTAGGTCATGACCAGTACTGCACAGACATGACACTGATATTGCCATTCTAGACCCGGGTCTGTAGTACAGTGTTTCCAACCAGAGGCTCTATAAATGACAGCTGTGGGTTCACACCCCAGCTTTGTTGCAAGCTGCCCCAATTTCTTCACCCGTGAAATGGTTCACCATAAATTCGGGGCTGTCTCCACTGCAGCTAATAACAACAACAAAATGGAGGTCATTAGATCTAACCTGCAAGTCTACCAACAGATTTTAAAAGATAATTACCCAGTAAGTAGCAGGGGCTCTGTAATTTGTAGCTGCTGTTGATTGATGTTAAAAATTCTGTAGCACTGCAGCTTCTTCTTTTTAAACAAAGATGTTAGTTTGCTTTTTTGCTTTCATCTTGAAGAGCATCCACATGGAAAATAACAACAGCCACTAGGGAAGCCTGGATCAGTTTAAGCAGCATCAAGGGAACGCTTTCCAATAGTTTATTTCCTCCTCTTTTCTCAGCTACCAAAGCCATCCTGGTAGGAAGCCAGTGCTTTACTTTATGAAATATTTGCCCAAGATAGAAGACAGTAATTCTAAGTAGTCTTTTGACCAACAGGTTCCATTTCTTATCCCCTATTGCCCTTGAGCATAGTAAGCAAAGTTGATATACTCACTAAGAGTAACAATTTTGTTTATCTTCATTTTCTGGCAGTGGCATTTTGATTCTCTTACATGAATCAGACTCCCTCCAGTGGAAGCTGCAGCAGCACTGAAATCATCAGGGTAGTTCCACTTAAGGAGGAAGTCATGAGTATATTTATTTCTTGATGTTTGGGGAAAGCATCTTGGAGTCCATGAGGCCAGATTTCCATTTTTTCTAGCTGTGGGCATTCTGAGAAGTGGGAGCATTTTCCCCACAACAAATCCTTTTGAACCCCACCCAGACCTGACCAGCAAGCCTTGAGAAAGAAGATATGCCAAAATGCTAGCATGAATTCAGCACTGTCAAAGCCTTTCAAAGATGTTGAAATTCCAACTCCCATATAGTCCTAGAGCCACATTCAGAACACAGAATTTGTAGGCGCTATTCTCCTTGTTTAGAATGCTCTTCCCTTCTCTCTTTACATATGTAACTCCTCATAATTTAGGGGTTAGGTCTGCCCTGTCATTCCCTCAAGCTTTAGTGTGCATATTAATGTATATATAAGAAGTACCTGGGGATCTAGAAGAATCATCTGGGAATCTTGTTAAAATGTGGGTATATCCAGGGAACTTCCTAATGGCACAATTATTTGTCCTGCCCATTGCTGCTGTTCTCAGGAGAGGGGTAGGGAATCTGGTAGGGCCAAATGGTTTGGCAGGTGTTTGTAGAAAACTCACTTTTAATCTTCAAACAGTGATTGGGGCCGTGAGTCTTGACCTCTCTGGGCAGAATAAGAAGCCATTGCTTCCGCTTGCTTTTGTCACTTTAAGTAGTTATTCTTCCAGCTACTTTCTGGATCAGTATTACCTCACCTCTAACATCCTAAGAATCTCAGATATTCTCTGTCTTCTTAAAGTCCTGTAGTTATTAATATAATTACAAATTTTCATTAACTATATTTCTTTTTCTTACCTATCCTATTCACTGTAATATTTTTGAGAGGAGCCATACCTGTTTTGCAAAATGTCATCTCAAGACCCTAAGAACCAAATGTATGTCCTTTGTTTCACCTCATTTCCCAAAATCTATCCTAAAGGCAGATTGGGATTATGACAATGATGTTATACGAAGTGATGTTATCTGCTCATTAAATCCAGGTCCTGACTTTAAGTCCATTTGTTGGTGATTTGCACTGAACCAGTGGTACTGTATTGCATAGTCACAGTTTATACTTGGAGAATAGCTGACTATGATGAGGGTCAGGATCCATGGCCACATGGCAGAGTTGAAGCCACATGGAAGAATGAAAAGTACTCTGTCCTTGTCAAGAGAGAACAAAGCTTGGGATATTAGCTTTGCTGTTTACTAGCTCTTTAATTCAGGCAAGGCAGATAACAGCATCAGGCAAGGAAGGTGTCAGCATCATGTAAGGAGGGCAACAGCACCAGGTCAGGGGAACAACAGCATCAGGTAAGAAGGGTCAAGATACAGGGAACAGCGCCCACATGTCTTTCACTGGAGGCTTGCTTGTTGCTGTAGTGCTAGAAGCTATGTCATATTTAGGTACCAGCAGGATCACCCATGGTAGACAGGTTTCAGCTGAGCTTCCAGACTACGACAGACTAGGAAGAAGGACCCGGCAACCTATATCTGAAAAGAGTTAGCCAGGGAAAACCTTATGATTAGCAGTGGAACACTCTCAGATACAGTGCCAGAAAGTGAGCCCCACAGGTTGGAAGGCACTCAGAAGACAACTGAGGAAGAGTGCCTCCTCGAAATGGAATCAACCTTAGTGACATGGATGGAGCAAACCCTTCAGGATCTTCACTTATGTGGCATGACTCAAATGAGAAGAAACAGATGCAAACATCCATTAATAATTGGAATATGGAATGTACAAAGAGCAAATCTAGGAAAAGTGGAAATAGTCAAAATGAAATGGAATGCATAAACACTGATATCCTAGGCATTAGTGAGCTGAAATGGACTGGTATTGGCCATTTTGAATCCGACAATCATATGGCCTACTATGCTAGGAAAAAAACTTGAAGCAGATGGGTGTTGTGTTCATCATCAAAAAGAACATTTCAAGATCTGTCCTGAAGTACAGTGCTGTCAGTGACAGGATAATACCATTCACCTACAAAGAAGGCCAGTTAACACGACTATTATTCAAAGTTATTTACCAACCACTAAGGCCAAAGATGAAGAGACTGAAGATTTTTACCATTTTCTGCAGTCTGAAAATGACTGAACACACAATCATTGATAATCACTGGTGACTGGAATGCAAAAGCTGGAAACAAAGAAGGCTCAGTTGTTGGTAAATATGGCCTTGGTGATAGAAATAATGCTGGAGATTACATGATGGAATTTTGTAAGACTAATGACTTCTTCACTGCAAATATCTTTTTAACCAACACAAACAGCAACTGTACATATGGACCTCGCCAGATGGAATACACAGGAACCAAACTGACTACATCTGTGGAAAAAGATGATGGAAAAGCTCCATATCAACAGTCAGAACAAGACCAGGCATTGATTGTGGCATAGATCTTCAACTGCTTATATGCAAACTCAAATTGAAACTGAAGAAAATTAGAACAAGTTCACAAGAGCCAAAGTATGACCTTGAGTATATCTCTCCTGAGTTTAAAGACCATCTTAAGAACAGATTTGACGTATTGATCACTAATGACCAGAGACCAGATAAGCTGTGGAATGATATCGAAGACATCATCTATGAAGAGAGCAAGAGGTCATAAAAAGGCAGAAAAGAAAGAAAAAAACAGATTGGATGTTAGAGGAGACTGGGAAACTTGCTCTTGAAAACTGAACAGCTAAAGCAAAAGGAAGGAATGGTGAAGTAAAAGATCTAAACAGAAGATTTCAAAGAGCAGCTCAAGAAGATGAAAGTGTTACAATGACATGTGCACAGAACTGGAAATGGAAAACCAGAAGGGAAGAAAATGTTCTGCATTTCTCAAGCTGAAAGAACTAAAGAAAAAATTCAAGCCTCAAAATGAGATAGTGAAGGATTCTATAGGGAAAATATTAAACAACTCAGGAAACATCAAAATAAGATTGAAGGAATACACAGAGTCATTATACCAGAAAGAACTGATCGATGTTCAGCCATTTGAAGAGGTACTGAAGGAAGAAGTCGAAGCTGCTTTGAAGGCATCGGCAGAAAACCAGGCTCTAGGAATTGATGGAATATCAACTGAAATATTTCAACAAACAGATGCAGCAGTGGAAGTGCTCATTCATCTCTGCCAAGAAATTTAGAGGATAGCATCCTGGCCAACTGACTGGAAGACGTCTACATTTATGCCCATCCCAAAGAAATGTGATCTAACTGAATGCAGAAATTACTGAACAATATTGTTAACATCACATGGAAGTGAAATTTTCCTCAAGATCATTCAAAAGTGACTGCAACAGTATATTGACAAGAAACTGACAGAAATTCAAGCTGGACTGAGAAGAGAAGGTAGAAGCAGGCATATCATTGCTGATGTCAGATGGATCTTGGCTGAAAGCAGAGAATACCAGAAAGATGTTTACCTGTGTTTCACTGACTATGCAAAGGCATTCGACTATGTAGATCATAATAAATTATGGCTAGCACTGTAGAGAATGGGAATTCCAGAAAGCTTAATTGTGCTCTTAAGCAATCTGTATATAGCTCAAGAGGCATCCATGCAAACAGAACATGGGGACACTGCATGGTTTAAAGTCACAAAAAGTGTATGTTAGGGCTGTATCTTTTCACCATACCTTTTCAATCTGTATGCTGATCAAATAATCTGAGAAACTGGATTATATGAAGAAGAATGAGGCATCAAGATTGGAGGACAACTCATTTCAACCTGCATTATGCAGACGACACCACCTAACTTGCTGGAAGTGAAGATTTGAAATGCTTCCTGATAAAGATCAGGACCACAGCCCTCAGTGTGGGTTGCACCTCAATGTTAAGAAAACAAAAATCCTCATAATTGGATCAGTAAGCAACATCATCATAAATGGAGAAAGGATTGAGGTTGTCAAGGATTTCACTTCACTTGGGTCCACACTCAACAGCCATGGAAAGCAACAGTCAAGAAATCAAGACACATTGCACTGGGACAATCTGCTACAAAGGGTCTCTTTAAAGTATTGAAAGGTAAAGACATCACTCTGAAGACTAAAGTGTGCCTGACTGAAGCCACGGTGTTTTCAGCTGCATCATACACATGTGAAAGCTGGACAAACAAACAAAGATGACTGAAGAAGACTTGATGCCTTTGAATTGTGATGTTGGAAAAGATCATTGAATGTCCCATGGACCACCAAATGAACAAACAGATGCCTTCTGGAAGAAGTACAACCAGAGTGCTCCTTGGAAGCAAAGATGGCAAGACTGAGTCTTACATACTTGTGGACATATTGTCAGGAAAGATCAGACCCCGGAGAAGGTTTGATCAGCAAAAAAGAGGAAGACCCTCGACAAGATGGATTGACACAGTGGCTTCAACAATGGGCTTAAGCATAAAAACGATTGTGGACATGGTGCAAGATCCCAGGCAGTATTTTGTTTTGCTGTGCATAGGGTCGCTATGAGTTGGAACTGACTCTGTGGCATCTAACAACAACAGCTCTTGAATTCAGGGAAGATGTTTAACATTTCTGAAAATAATTCTTTCATCTGAAAAATCACTGTGCAGGATTCTTATGAGGCTTAACCCATATTAGATAAGTGATATGTCTGGTGCAGAATAGATCTTCAGCAAGTGGAAAGTGGAATCAGAACACACAAAAATTGATGAATCCATCCCAGTTGCAACAAGTATATTGAGAGCCCAGATTTTGGTTTCTAATAGCATTCTCCAATGAAAGAACCAGGGCTCCTGAAGAAAGGTTGATGCACGGCTGGGGCAGGGAACATACAATGAACCGGATGCATCTGTAGTGCCAGAAAGTATGGATGTGCTCAAAAAACAAATGATGAGTGTGTGTCAAAGCAGCACAGGAACTAAATGAAAGAGCTCCCAGTGGCCAAGTTTGGGAAAAAGTTGTGTAACAATAGTAACAACATAGTATTAAATTATTACTCAGGGTACATATCGAGTACCATATTGATATAAGTGAATGACAAACTAATTAAATGATAGGGAAAGAATAGACAAATTGCCCATAATTTTACATAATCTAGAGACATAATCCCCTTCAAGGTGGAGCATAACTCCCCACCCTTTTGAGATGTGCATGGTGACCTCCTTCCTAAAAGTAGAAAGCTGAAGTGTGGGGATCAGAAGTAACTTGTTGTAATGGAGAAATCCAACAAACAATACTTGAACCAGATGATCAAGGTTAATATCAACGGTGATAAGTTACATTGATAACTTGTATACTTCATACGGTATGTACTTTCCCTTTGTGATCTTCCTCCCCCAAACTCAGGTTGTTGCTGTGTGCTGTCATGTCAATTCCAATTCATAGTGACCTCATGTAACAAAGTCAAACTACCCATAGGGTTTTCTAGGCTATAATCTCTACAGGAGCAGATCCTTTCTCTTGCAGAGCCTTGGGTGGTTGCATAAGCTCTTAAGTGTTGTGCCACCAGGGTTCCTTCTCAACACCCCATAACTTCTATCTAACTAGAGAAAAAAATAATCAAACAAAACTGAAGAATATTCTACAAATTCTTGACAGTATTCCCAAAACCTGCCCAGGTCATCAAAAACATGAAAAATTTGAGAACTATAATGCTCTAGAAGGAGTCTAGGGAGACATGGTAACTAAATGGAATATGGTATCCTAGGTGACACAAGGACTGACAATTGAGTTCATGAACTCATCCTAGAAAAAGTGCTACACACCTCACTGCTGAATATCACTATGGTCATCTTCAAAGTACTCCCTTTGGGAAGCTATACACCAATGCCACAGCCTAGTCCACCCTTCAAAGGTATTTTGGAACTCTTTCTGGAATGGCCATTGCACATGGAAGCATAGCGGTAAGTTTGTGAATTTAATTAAATAGTTGTCTGTGAGGGAGTTTTTAGCCAGTAAACAAATAAATGTATTGGAACACCGTCCCTACTCACCTGATCTGGCCCCCAGTGATTTTTTTCTTTACCCAAAGATAAATACTGAAAGGAAGATATTTTGATGACATTTAGGACATCAGGGTAATACAAAAACAGCTATGATAGCCATTCTAGAAACACAGTTCTGAAATTGCTTTGAAAGGTGGACTAATCGACGGCATCAGTGCATAGCTTCCCAAGGGAACTTCGAAGGTGACTGTAGTGACATTCAGCAATGACGTATGTAGCACTTTTTCTAGGATACGTTCACAAACTTCACTGACAATCCTGTATACACACACACACACACACGTGCATATATAAATGCTTCACTGGTTTCATTTCACCAGAAAAACCAAGCCTAAGGTAGTTGTAAAACAGCATGCAAGAATTCACAGTAATCCCTTCCTTCAAAATTATAGTCAGAGTAAAGAATATATGATGCATTATTCTTTAAAAAACACTGTTTTAGTGATACCAAAGAATTTTTTTCATGAGAATCACAGACCATCTTCTGAGAACCCCTTTTCCACACATGTAGCAAAGCAACAGAATCAATGCCACCTAATTCAGAAGGTGTGAAAAGGAGTACATTCAGTGTAGTGTGGTTATATCTACAATACTCTGCAGAAGAGGCATTTTTTCACATAGGGAATTCTAAATACATGCATATCTTGGTGACTTAGAAGAGGCCTGTGCAGAGAAAAAGTTAAGAGCCATGGAATTCCTTGGTGACCTACATGAGAATTATGGTGAGCAAGAAAATCCGGCAGTAACAATTCCTAAAAATATTCAAGAAAGAATTCATAAAGAATTCAGGAATTCATCTCCTCCTGGTCAATGTGACAGTTTAAAAATATGCTCATGACAACATCAAATGCTAGCAAGGATGTGAAGCAACTGGAACCCTTATTCACTGCTGTGGGAATACTAAAGGGTGTAGCCACTTTGAAAGACAATCAGGCAGTTTCTTACAAAGCTAAATAAACACAGGCTTATCATATGTTCAAGCAATCACGATCCTAGGTGTTTGCCCAAACAAGATAAGAACACACGTCCACATAAAAATTTAAACAAATATTTATAGCAGTATTATTCATACTGCCCAAAACTGGAAGCAACCAAGATATCCTTCGATAGGTGAATGAATAAACAAACTGTGGTACATCCATACAATGGAGTATCAGATAAAAATAAAAAGAGAGATGAGCTACTAAGATATGAAAACACATAGAGAAACCTTAAATGCATATTGCTAAGTGAAAGAAGCTAGTCTGGAAGAGATACATCCTGTATGATTCCACCCATGTGATATTTTGGAAAACACAAAACTATAGACAATATGAAAAGATCGTTGGTTCCCAGGGCCAGGTAAGGAGAGGGAGAATATATATGTGGAGCACAAAGCATTTTTTGGGCAGTGAAACTATTCTACATGGTACTGTGATTGTAGGCATGTGACATGAATTAGTACTTCTACAACACACAGAATGAAGCCTAAACGTAACTACAAACTCTAGTTAATAATTACGTCCAATACTGGTTCATCAATTATAACAGAAGTACCACGGGGAAGTAGGATGTTAACAGGAGGAGAAACAGTGCGCAGGGCAGAGGGCGATGTATGGGAACTCTATACTTTCTGCTTTAATTCAGAAAATATTGGCCAACATCTACTATATGTCAGGCATTAGGAACTCAACAGTGTGAAAGACAAAGTCCTCTCCTCATGGACCTTACAGTCTAGTGGGAGAAGCAGACAACAAGCAGACAAATAAACCAAAGGTTGACAAATTATGCTGAGTGCTATTAGGGAAACTAACAACATGCTTAAAGACATCTTATTTTAGGTAAAGTGGTTAGGGAGGGGCTCTCTGAGCAAATGACACTCAAGACCTGAAAGGAAAGGAAAAAGAAGTCATGTTAAGAGCAACAGAATAGTTCCTAGCGGAAGAACAACAGTGCAAAGGCCCTGAGGTAGGAATACGCTGAAACCGAGTAAAACCACTAAGAGCAGTGTGGCAGCACCTTAATGTATAAGAGGGGTATGGGAGAGACAGTATTCCATCACAGAATATACCTTCTATGATAGGGAATTGTTTTTAGAAAGTGGTTTTCCAATAAGAGATTTTATTTCCTAACACCCCTTGCAGGTATGCATGGTCACATGACTGAAGTTTGGCTGAAGGATATTGGTTGAAATGTCACTACTGGATCCAGCCAATATAAACTGTCCACTCTCTTGGCTTGTCTGTGAGCTTAACACTGACATCGAGTGTCCTTGGAAGCCGTATCTGAAGATGGCACTCCTTCTCCCTCTTTCTGTATTTGGCCTTTGTATTCTACACATGCACACACACACACACACACACACACTGCCATCAAGTCGATTCCAATTCATAATGACCCTATAGACAGAGTAGAACTTCCCCCACAGAGTTTCCAAAGACCACCTGGTAGATTTGAACTGCTGACCTTCTGGTTAGCAGATGTAGCACTTATCTACTACACCACCACCTTTGTGTAAGTAGGGAGTAAACCTCTGATGTTTAGCCATGAGACTGCAGCATTTCGCTGTTACAGCAGTTGGTATTACCTTAACCAAATTAGGGGAGAAGGGTGCAAGATTCAGGTGGCTTTATAATGAGGGGCAGATCAAATGGTAAGGAATCTGTTTTTATTCTAAGAACACTGAGAAGCCATTATTGTAAGCAAGGAAGGGACACTATTGAATTTACAAGTTAAAATCACTTAGGTTTCTTTAAAGATTGGATGGAAGACAAAAGAATAAAAGTGCTGTATTAAGTGAAGAAATGGAAGTTCCACACTCTGTCAACTGGGAACACTTAGTTTGTCAGAGGAGCAAAGTTCACGTACCATAATGTCTTTTAAATTAGAAGGAATAACCATCTGGTTCAAGGAGGTGATAGGTACATTATGTAGCAGCTTTTAAACTTTCTGTAATTCTTAATAAACACTTTACCATAAAAAAAAACCAATCTATTCTATCTACTCAAATATTATCTCACCCTGACTGTGCTAAGTTAAGCTAATGTCAGGCTTACAATCATTTGGGCAACACGAAAAGCGTTGACTGAGAACACACAGACAGTAGGATCTTTATCCAGGCAAGTCACAGTTCTGTTGCTCAGGCAGATACACACACAAAAAAACTCTGAATAATACCCAAGACTCTAGAGAAGATTAAAATAACTATCAACATGAGGACTGAAGAAAATCAAGTGGTAGAAAACAACGACTAATGAATGACTCAAAGTAGTAGCAGAACTTGAACTCCATTAAAAGACCATACCTGATGGTCCATCAGACTGGAGGATCCCCTGAGAACATGGCCCCCAGACTCGCTGTTAGCCCAGAATTGAAACCAATACCAAAGCCAATTCTTCAGACAAAGCCTGGACTGGACTACAAGGCATACAGTGATGCTGGTGAAGAACATGCTTCTTGACTTAAATATACACATGAGGCTGCCTGAGCAGCTCTTCTCTAGAGGTGAGATGAGAGGGTGGAGGGGGACAGGAGCTGGCTGAAGGAATATGGGAAATGCAAGGTGGAAAGGAGGAGTGCACTGTCACGTGGTGGTGAGGTAGGGAGAGCAGTTAGAGTTGCACACCCACTGCCGTCGAGTTGGGTCCAACTCATAGTGACCCTATAGGTCAGAACAGAACTGCCCCACAGAGTTTCCAAGGAGTGTCTGGTGGATTTGAACTGCCGATCTTTTGGTTAGCAGACATAGCACTTAACCCGCTATGCCACTAGGGTTTCCTAGAGTGGCATAGTGGTCTGTATGCAGGGTTTTATAAGGCAAACTGATTTGGATGTTAAACTTTTACTTAAAGCACAGCCAAGCCAGCCAAGTGCCGTACAACAACAACAAAAAATAAAATAACGTAAACCACATTTTCAAACATAAGACAATGAGAACACAAAAGACAAATAAATTAGTCTCCCAAAAGGATGTATACTGGGGCCCTTGGTTGGAGGGGTAGGTCAGGGCATGTAGTGCTTCAGTACAAGCTCATCTGGGCGGAGAAGCACTTGTGTCATACAATGATACAGATCCTGTTACTTCTTTGCTGTACCTTACAAGCTTTGTCTGCTAGATACAAACTGACTTTCCTGTGAGAATTTTTTGGAAAAGGAGTCTGTAGCCAAATGCAAAAAAAAAGATTAAGGTAATTTTATGTATTTTTCCTCTCTAAAAGATACTTCATGAGTTAGTATTTTCAATGCAGTATAATCATTTGATATGATATCAGATATTCTAAACTTGTTCCCACAAAATGTAACTGGTTAAAATCACAGTCTAAAACTCTAAAGTCTAAAACATTGTGAACCATGACCCAAATCTAGCATTAAAAGATATTTGTGGCTTTCTGTGTCTAAAGGTGTAAGTGTATCAAAAGGCTTGCTTGTTATGCACAATACTCCACACAAAACCCAGGATCCTGATATTAAAAAGAGCTAAATGTATATGTGGTCTTACCAGCAGTAACCTGAAATAAATCTAGACAACCAGTGAGCACCATTAGTACATTTATATTTACTTTCTGAAAAGCAAATATATATTTAAAAAGAATTTAAGAAACATCTGTCAGTTGAAAGTGATTTTTGTTGTGCCATGCTGGTCAAAGTTGTTTATAAAGTGTTTCTTAACATCTGCATGAAATCTTGTGGTTTTATGGAAGAAATGCTCACAACACATACACACTCATGCACACACACCAAGCATTGTCATAACTTTGAGTGTTTCAAAAATTCTTGCAAAAGGCAGACTTTGATTGGCAGCTAGAAATTGCATACATTAACAATCTGAAGCTTTTTCCCACAAGTTGCATGACCCGAAAGATAAAATGCAGCTGCTCACAAATATTCAAACTGATTTCCAGATTGCATGATCAGTTCTTGTCTCTTCAGAACATTCCAGGCTCAAGCCAGCCATATAAAATTTCTTGATTTTCTTTTCTGAAGATTTAATTCCAGTTTCAAAGGAGCTGTAGATGGTTATCATCCCAAAGCAGTTCAAACTAATTTCCAAAGACACTGGGCAATCATTTGTTCATTCATTCTACAAACACAAGTGATTACTCTGTGCCAGTTATGATACTACATATTTCAAGAAGGAGCCTATCATGGATTGAACTGGGTCCTCCCAAAAATGTATACAGCCATTTGGCTAGGCCATGATTCCTGGTATTGTGTGAAGTTCCTATATGCTGTAAACTCTGCCTCTGTGACGTTAACAAGGGAGAATGGGAGACAGTTGTGCTGGTGGAATTGGACTCAAAGTGCAAGACTGGCAGTTGTGTTTGTGGAGCAGGACTCAAAGTATAAGACTTTACTGTGCCTTGAGGCAATCTTTTAGGATATAAAGGAAAAGGAAGCAAGCAGAGAGTTAGAGACCTCAAACCATCAGGAAAGAAGCAATGCTGGAAGCAGAGAGCATCCTTTGGAAAAGATCAGGGGTTCCCGCACCTCAGAACCTCACAGTCCAGGGGAAGACTGATGACAAAGACCTTTCTCCAGAACCAACAGAGAAAGGATCGCCTGGAGCTGATGCTTTGAATTTGGACCTACAGCCTACAGACTATGACAGAATAAAATTTCTCTTTGTAAAGCCATCCACTTGTGGTATGTGTTACGGAAGGACTAGATGCCTAAGACAAAGAGATTGACAAATGATGTCACACAATATAGACTGGTCACGTGAACTGAGGATGATGAAGGAGCTAGCGAACCCAACTATTATGTATTCTTACAGATCAAAAATGAAAGGATGGATGGGGTCAGAAGGAGACAATGAATTTCATACAAAGATAGGGTGGTAAAACAAGATATTAAAAATGGTCTGCAAGTAATAGTGGGAAACTGGGGAAAATCTAGGGCACAAACAATCAGACTGCTTGGGATCCTCCAACTGAGAGAGTTTGGGGTCACAGTTCTCATGTAAGCAGGTAGGACGATACTGTGCCAAGAGTTCCCAGGTAAGGAGGTAGAAGCACTTTGAAAAAGAAACATTCTTGACAACTTAAAAGAAGTTTGAGAGAACTCAAAAGAATGGTATAAGAGGGGACCAGTGAAAGTAGGACTTGTTTAAAGGTTCCACATTTAATGATTCAAAGCTATAAATTTATTCCCCTATTCAGTGCATTCCCGGAGTTAACAGTCATCAACATGTCTTAATGCAACGTTTCCTGGCAAGTGATGCTGTTTCAAATACTTTTGTATTACTAGGGTCTGAAATACCACCATGATAAATGTGTTGCTCTGAAACCAGGCTATTTCCAAATGCATCTGGGAGAATAACTTCTAACATGAAAAAAGATTTTTTCCTTGGTTGTGTTAATGAGATCATTCCAGTATAGGGTGGGTCCTAAATACAATCATTTTTGGCTTATAAAAAGACCAGAATAGACACACACACACGACACAAGAAACAATACGTTAGGAGCCTTCTATAAGCAAAGAAATGCCAATGATCACCTGCAGATATCAGAAACTAGGAGAGAGGATCAAAGAGAGAATCAACACGGCTGAGGCCCTGATTTGAACTTTTAACTCCAGAACTGTGAAAAAATAAATTTCTGTTCTCTAAAGCCACCCATATACAGTATTTCTGTTACAGAAGCACTAGGTAACTAAGGCACACTGACTGAAACTTAAATGGATAGTCTTTGGAATTAGTCAAAAGTAGATCAGAACTTATTTTGGTAAATAAGGTGGATGATTGAATGGAGAATCATCACCTTTTATTAAAAAGAAGAGAAACGACTCCACATGGATGACACTTACTTTGCTACACCCTATAAACTGGCTCTGGGGACACAAACCAAGGAAAGCTTTGAAATTGTTTTAAGAAATGGCATTATGTATGTAATAAATACACAAACTCTAAAATGACTACATTAGATAGGAAAACATATATTTAGATGTACAAAGTCCATCCAACTTATTACAGAGTTGAAAACATATGTTCAGTGTGTTGTTTTTCATGCATTTTAAATAAAATAATGTGCTAAGAGGATTACCTAAATTCTTGTATATTTTAAATTTCATCTCCCCTCTATATGATTATATGAAACATTTTGTATGTATATTTCAAAAGTCTTTTGCTGACAGGTGGCTGATGAGTTACCAAATCTTTAATTCATAAATTTAACTTTTTAAACTCATTTGCTTTATTGTGTGTAATACACACAAATCCTGAGTGATTCATACAAACTATTTTTTACTCATAAAAACATGCCAAAACCTTCTCAGAGCCTTGCTTTTGTCTCTTTTTAGAGCTCTCATTCCTCAGTGTATATAAACAAGCAAATGCTTTGATATTCAAATTAATGAAAGCAGTGGAAATGAGAGATGAATTCATCTGAAAACATGCTCTCTTTTAATGCATTCTGATGAAACTATCACAAACAAAAGAAACATTATTTGAGAGAGGATCTACCTCACGTGCAAGGAGAAAAATCCCACATAAGTAAGACAGAAAGAAAAGCTACTTGACAGGTAACCACAAAATCTGAGTTCTAGTTCCACCTTCCCAAGAACAGCAAGTAACTGGAAGCACGGACTTTGAGGTCAGGAAGATAGAGGTTTAAACCCTGATTCAGCTGGTTGTTGGCTGTGTGATCTTGAACAGGTTAACTGTTTTGAGCCTAAATTTATTCACCAATAAATGTAAACAGTAACAGTACTCATTTCACGGAGTAATTTTAAGGCATTAAAGAGTCCATGTAATCTGCTTAACACTGTGTCTAGGTTAGAATTTGATGGCGTTTTTGTTGTTATTAATATGAACTTGAGAACTCTTTTTTCTTTGCATCATTTTTCTTTCCTATAAAATGGGACTACTGCCTAATCAATTCATGAGAATTGAATGAAATAACAGAAAACTCAAAGAAAATGTATGCATTGTGCAATGCTGCATATTGTTATGAAACACAAATGCTGTTTTACCTACATTACAAAGGCTGTATTTTTCATACTATTTTGTACTGAATATATATTCATAAGCACTTTAATCTCCTCTGTTAGAAAAAGGGGTTGTATAACTTTAGTGTGTATTAGACGAGTTTCCCTGCACTGCACCAACAGTTGGACTCAGTTGTAACAAACTTCACTGGTTTCTTCCTCATCTGTCCATAGAGGACTTCCAGCAGAGCCCCACCCCAGGCCACAGGAGGTACCCAAGGTATGCTCATAAGCCCTACTCCTGGCTCCTGTCATCAGGTGGCCCTTGTCAGGTTCTTCCTTCTTCACTCCAGCATTTCTGGTCAACATTTACTGCTGGGAAAGCCATACGAGAAGAGACTCCTCCTGCTGCCATTGCCGCTGATGCCCCATCGCAACCCAGAATAGTCACAACAAGCATGCCGCATCTTGATGCTCACAAAGCTGCAGACCTTCTCAGTGCCAGAGGTGAGGTGTCTTCAGGAGGAAGGTTCACTCCAGGTTCCGTACTTTGCCTTTTCAGCCCAGCCACAGCAATGCCACACCTGGGGGCATCTTACAGGACCCCCATAGAAATGATGCTTTCTGTTGCTCTCAGAAAAGGCAGATCATAGGGCAAAAGTTTCACAAAAGCCATCATGCTGTACTCTCCTGCCTCATTTTTTCTTCCTCCTCAACTTCAAGTTGGTTCATGTACATTGAAGCTTCCCAGCTGGCTGGTCTGTTATCTCCTCTGACTCAACACAGACATGCCTGGGCTCTAAAGGTACACGCAGCTCAGGCTCCATTCACACACTCATCCAATAGAATATACACGTAGTATAGCCTCAGATTAAAGAACGCTCTTCAGGGTCAGATGGAGGATTTCCACCTCCAGTTTTCCTGCTTACTAACTTGATATTTCTAAATCTCAATGTCATTTTCATTAAGACATGGACAGAAAAACACAGACAATGCTTAGGTATATATAGTGTGTTGTCTTGTACCAGGCAGGGTGGGTGTGGGGTGGGAGTTGGACAATGAGAAAAAAGCCTAGCTTGACTGACATGGTAGGTTCACTGGGAGAACAGCAGAGAACAACACCCCCCAGGCTTCACCATTCTTCCCTTTCCCCCATTCTCTATGGCTAAGTCTTCTGTCTTCCGTGCCTTGGACCTCACCATTCCATGACTTTGATCCCAATCTCCTAACTTGCACCTCTGGCTCCCAAACCTACTGAAGTGGACCCATCTGCCTAGATACACCATCCAAACACCTTTTCCTCTCCTGTAACAGTCAAGTGGAGGGAGAAGGGGTAAAGGGGTGAGGAAACCAGTTCAAATTCCAGGGCCAGGGGTCCAGAAAGAGTCTTGAGCTTGAATATGCTGAATATCAACCCTAATCTACCATTGTTGATGGGAGAACCCCAATGTTTCCATCTAACCAAAATAGTCAAAATGGTACTCAGTAAAAGTTTCAGAAAGACATATTTCAGAGCAACAGGATAAAATGCCTTAACAGTTCAAATACAGAACAGGCTACCTTCAGAGCAACTACAGTACAATGATTAAGGACACAGGTTTGATGCTGTTGAGTGAAATAACTCAATCACTAAAGACAACTACTGTACCATCTCACAAATAGGAAATACCTAGAGTGGGCGGATGCATAGAGATCAGAGTGCAACAGTGACCACCAGGGGCAGAAGGAGGGACAGAGGACAGAGGACAGAGGACAGAGGACAGAGGACAGAGGGGGAGTCACTGCTGAGAAGGAGTGCGTTTCTCTTTATGATGATGTGGAAACCTGGCAACAGATTCTGGTGGTGGTTGTGCAACACATCCACGTAATTAGTTCCACTGAATTGTACACATGAAAAATGTTGAGTTGGAAAATGCTGTCTTATCTATATTTTTACAACAATAAAAAAAGAACATGGATTTGACAGTCAGGCCACCATGGATTTGAATCTTGACGTTTGATGCTTCATAGCTGTGTTGTTGGGGCCTCTCTTTTCTCCTCTGATGACACTGGGTAATAATAGCACTGACTTTCCCCAAAGTCAGATCCGACTCGACAGCACTTGGCTGGCTTCCCCAAATACTAAGAATATTAATGAGACAACATATACAATTCCAATTCTGTTATGCAGGGTTCTGGCACTAAAGAAGACTAAGTAGAATGGGCATTACCATTATTGTTGCTTTTGTGTTAATAACTGCAATAAAATATAAATTGCTATCTAGTGATACAGGAGACAGCTTTGTGGTAGAGGATGTAAAGTCCAAAGGAGTGCTAAGCAAACAATGGCTTTAAAACTGACAGTTGAAAAAGATGAAGTTAACTGAGTCCACTAGCAAGAAAGGCCTCTAAAAGGGTACTTCTGTTTTCAGCAACTCTCCATCCTATCCATGTGATGTGGAGTAGTATAGTCTCACACAATAATCCAGACCGATCAATAAAGTTAAAACAAGAATTCCCATATGAGGTAACACGGGGTAGGGAGAAGGAAACACACACACACACACACACAGAAGGCATCAAATTAGATTATGCTATAAAGGGCCTCTGTGTGCTGAAAGTGTCTGTAAGTGATTTTATATACCTGAAGCAGAATACCATGGGCTCATGATTGTATAAATAGTGGTGCAGGAAGATAGCACAGAGTATCTGAGATTATTTGAGACAATGAGTAAGCATAAAGCTGCTATTTGTCTGCTCCAATCATCTGATGAATAAATTAGCTGATCTTTTGATTTACTTGGAACACTTGGGCAAACTACTTTCAGAAAGATAAATACCGCTGTCTCAGATGAAGACTTAAATGTAAGCTCTGTCTCGAATGAATAAGAACTCACAACTCCTTGCCCCAAGACCCCGTCATCGAGTCAATTGTGACTTACAGCTACCCTGCAGGACAGTGTAGAACTGCCCCCATAGAGTTTCCAAGGAGTGTCTGATGGATTTGAACTGCTGACCATCCGGGTAGTAGGAGAACTTAATCACTACACTATCAGAGCTTCACATAGCCTATTATTTGAGTTTAGAGATTGTCTTTATTTTTTGCATATTGAAAGGATGCTTACTGGATTAGTGTAAGAGAGGAAGAACTAATAAATTTAGATCTTTTTCATTGTTAGCAGAAAAATTCAAAAACAAATGGATGTTACAGATGACACTATACAGGATGCAGAAATCCCTCAAGGAAAATAGAACTTGTTCTTACGCTAAGTGTAAAAATTGCCATCCCAATGATAACCTTTTTACTTTACCCAATAAGTTTCAACTCAATGAGAGTCACAATCCTAGAAACCAAACTGATGAACTTGGTCCACATGAAGCCTTTTGTTAGAGAGGAGGAAAGAAAAACTGCCTCGCTCCACTCCTGCCACAAACAGCCCGGCCACTTTCACACTCTCAGCAGAGCCAGTGGCTCTGCTTATCTGGTTCCTGCTGGGTCAGCTCCTAGTGGCCTTCCGCACTTCCCATTCTGTCTGCTTCACCTTGGGCCAACACAGCAAATGCACACAGAAGAGGTCTGCAGCATAGCAAGAGTCAGAGACTTGAAACAAAGAAGATTGGTTTATTTATTCGTTTGTGATTCTCTCCATCCGTCAGCAGCCAAGGATTTCCGTGGCTGGCACCTAGGGAAGGCACTGGAACAAATCAATTTTCAATAACCTCAGAGATCACGGGGCACTGGATAACAAGCAATCAGTCTAAAAAAGAGGCCACTGGGTTTGTGCAAAGCACATCTGAAGAGAAGTGAGAAGACCTTAATAGAAATATTAAACCTTGACTCAAGTACACTGAAACCATTTTGGATTCTGTTCCACTTGACTGCGCTGTCAATGTACTTCTGAAACATTGTTGAGGTCATTTTCTGATGCAGGTCAAAGGTGTCCAGGGAAATGAATGCATGAGAGGGCTTCGGGAAACTGAATTTGAAGGCTTAGTCAGGTTATTGAATTCAGGATATTAGAAAGATTACATTTTACTAGGAAATTGCAGTTCAACATGTACAAGAACATTTGAGCTAATAATTTTTTGATACTGAAGTGTGTGTTAAGCAATAGTTTGATATTTCCCATTCTAGAGTTTATTTGAAATAGAAGAGACTTCTATGCTATAGAATCAAATTCTGTCTTCTCAACATGATAATGAACCAGCTGTCATCAAGTCAATTCCAACTTATGGTGACCCCATGTGTGCCAGAGTAGAACTGTGCTTCACAGGGTGCTTAATGGCTAATTTTGGGGAAGTAGATTACCAGGTCTTTCACACAAGGCACCCTGGAGTGGACTTGAACCTTTCAGTTATTAGCCGAGCATGTTAACTATTTGTACCACCCAGGGACTCCCCTCAACATGACATACAAAGCAATTTATGATTCACCCCCAGACTACTTTTCAAGCTAACTTTTCCCACACAGTTTATAAATCCTCTACTCCAGCCACAGACTACCTCCTTTTTATTCATTGATTCATATACTCATTCACTTACTCAACACACACACAGCATCTCATTTATGTATCCAGACAACCTTGTAAGGTAAGGGGGGTATTATCATTCACCCTAAAGCAGGAACTTGAAAGCTAAGCCATTTGAACTTATTTCCCGAAGTACACAGAGATTCCATAGAAGGCATGAAAATCCAACAGATTTTTTTTTGTCATGGAATTTATTTAGTCTAATTTTTAGATTGGAAAGACTACTCTGGAGGCATTAGAGAGGAGACATTAGAGACGGGGGTGTGGTGCTGA